>CM070874.1:134035796-135355796 GCA_036365515.1 Torymus aiolomorphi
TTTTCATTTCTTACCTGTTTTAAGATAGAAATATTCATTTCTCACCTGTTTTAGGGTAGAAATAACCATTTCTCACCTTTTTTAGGGTAGAAATGGATATTTCTTACCACTTTAATGAAATAAGATCCATAGACTCCGCTTTCCATAGACCCTGGGATTGGACACCATCTAAAGTTTCATAGTTGTTGCGCCCCTGGTTACGAATTTCGTATTCGTATTCGTTTATGGCTGCGGGTTCTGTTATGGAACTCCGAGTTGCCAACATTCAGATGGGTTTTGCTCTGGGGGACTTCTGTTATACATTGTTGATTCAGATTGGGCGACGTTCCCGTACTAACCCTCAGTGATATACTGTTGATTAGTGCACTTAGCGCAATCTAGCTCACCAGTTTATAAATAATAGTCTTCCTATAAATAATTAAGCGTTATAAATATTTTCCAATAAAAGAAAAATTTTAAAATAACATAATTTAAGCAATTACTTTTTATATATTCTTAGATTACAGCTTGCTAAAATGCAGATAGGTAACAAAGTGCAACATTAATTGTAATTATTAAATAAATTATTTTATCATTTGTATGTCATAATGTGATAGTTTTTTATGTGATAATATGATATTAGGTACGTTTTCCTTCAATCAGATTTAAATTGTTATAGTGTTTAAATATATATTTTTTTTCTTTTTCCCCTTGATTACTTAATTCGTAAAAAGACGAATAGATTATAAACAATGCAATTGAAACGAATTAATCGAATGTTCCTATACATCTCGGTTTACCAAGAATCAGGTAACATTGTATATGCACCGCTCATTCCGTCGATAAAAGAATATAAGATGAACAAATTATTTTGCTTTCACATACATTTGTGTGTAAGCATACATAACATTGTTGCGAATATATTTTTTATATTATGTTCCCACTTATCGGCCGACCGGAAATCAGAATGTCTAGAGCGGCCTATTTTTTTCGCCGAAATTGATTTGTGCACGTAAGTAGCAACGCCACCTTGCCTTATCGCGATGCGAGGCCTCCATGTTACCGACGATAGCAGGGATCCGTTTTTCGGATTCAATATTGAATTTTGAGGAAATATCGCTCTGATACGTTGTAGTTAATTTCTGAACCTAGAACGTACGAGAGCAATTTTTCCCCAAAATTCAATATTGAAGGAGAAAAACGAGTCTCTGCAATCGTCTTTGAATTGTGACATGAAATCGCTTCCATTTTTAGAAGTGTTTCTCTTTACGAAGCGTAGTGAGTTGACGCTCTCAAGGGGCGCGGAGCTGACCCTTTTCATGAATATGGATTTCTTCCCAAGTCTAGGGCACCGCCAGTCCCGGAACGGATGAGCTTGAGATTCTGCTTCTTGTCTGTTACGAGAAAAAGCCAAAAACAGATGGAGGTTTTTTACTACCTTGATTTGGAAGATTATATTCCAATACCTTTCGAGTAGAAAGTCTCCTTCAATCGGAGTAAATTACGTCTATCTTTGGAGTCTATATACATGCGCGCGTATCATAAATATACCTATAAAATCGATAACTTCTTCACAAATAAGAGTGTACCTGCCTGGGGGTTTTTCGACCCGATGAGTCCGCTTTTGAGGAGTATTTCGGTGTACCTCGACAGCCTGATGCCCAGGAGAAGATTTTGTCGCAAATCATAGTTTGTAGCGCGAATTGGAGTGTACCTTGGAGGTTTTCGACCCGCTGAGTACGTTTTTGACAACTATTTCGATACAACTCGACACGTTGATGCCCAGGAGAAGATTTTTACGGAAATCATAGTTTGTAGCTCGGTTTTGAATGTACCTGGGGATTTTTCGACCCACTTAGTACGTTTTTGGGGACTATTTCGGTGTGCCTCGGCACGTTGATGCCCAGGAGACGATTTCGTCAACATGATGTGGAAAACATCATGATCAAAGCATAGAGGCAGATCAGATTTAGCTCGAGAAACGATGAAAAGTTGCCATTGTTGTCAACGATCGCTTGCTGACGACCAACCAAATACGACGCTATCAAGTTGATTAATGATTTAGAGAAACCATGCTCGAGCTATTTTTGTAGGAGCTCGACGTGACAAACAGTCAAAAGCCTTACTAAAGTCGAATAGGAGAAGCAGAGTGACTCGTTTCCTATTTCGACCCCCCGTACGAAGAAAAACACAACTCAGACCGTTACGAACACTAGCACAACTCACGGTGCGCGAACGAAAAGAAGCACAACTCAGTCACTCTTTACGTCCGAGTCGTGGCTATCTGCATCTGAGATTTTGAGCTGTGCTAGTCTTCGTCCAGCTCCGCAAGCAGTCCTTTTCTTCGTACGAGGCGTCAATTTATCCCAAGACTAATGTCATTAGTGAGTTTAAGTAAGGCTGTTTGAGTGATGTGTCCAGATCTGTTGACGCCGCAGCTATGAAGATAATTCTTGGGATGGCGGAGTCAAGATAGGAAAAGGAAAGGAACACACTTTCGTTCCACACTGACTTTATTGAATGTCGTTCTTAATTAGACCGCTACAAGCGGATACACAAGGCACCACCGTGTTGGCTCAGTGATCCGGCTAGACTGACTGGAGCGCCCGTCTCTCGGCAGCGGCCGGGCTATTCTCGGCAAAGCTGGCGCCGCGGGGGGCGCCACGCGCGAAACATTCAAGAGCGGAAAGCTGATTCTCGATTCATCATCCTGCCCGCCTGTTTCTGAATTACATAAATGAAATAATAACAAAGGATAAACTTATTGACATTAGAAATACAAATTATAGATAGCATTATCTAGTCACCGCCAGACAAGAGACACAGTTTCGCTTGTAGGTTCCACTCTCGGTACGGACGGTGACATTTCTTGTTAAGCCGTCGAGACCAGGGTGAGTTTGAAGTACTCGCCCTAGAGGCCAACGGTGCCTTTTAAGCAGTGACGGATCTAATACTAGAACTAAATCGTTAACCTTAATGTCGATGGCTGGTCTATTCCATTTTTTTCTTTGTTGTAGGGTGTGCAAGTATTCTCTTGCCCACCGTACCCAGATCTGGTTGTGCATAGCGCAAATGAGTTTCCAGTGAGTTAAATGACTTATTGGCTCGGCACTGTCGGATGGGAGATGAGTATCAAGAGGGGCTGTTCCCATTAGAAAGTGCCTAGGTGTTAATGGCTGTAAATCTTCGGTGTCTTCAGATAGGGGAATGAGAGGGCGGCTATTCATTGTCCCTTCGACTTGGACAATGAATGTATTGAACTCTTCGTAAGTTAGGAGTTGATTTCCAATGGTTCGCTTTAGGTGCGCCTTTGCAGACTTTACAGCTGCTTTCCATAATCCTCCGAAGTGGGGCGCGGCCGGGGGTATGAAGTGCCACGCGATTCCAAGTTCCGATAAGGCGTTGGCTACGAGGTTCCCCTTGATTTGGGCTTCGTGTAGGGTCGCTCGAAGTTCGGCATCAGCTCCCCTGAAAGTCGTCGCGTTGTCGCTCCAAATGGCTGATGGGTGACCTCGTCTTCCTATGAAGCGCCGTAGAGCGGCAAGAAAAGAGGCCGTCGTCAAGTCTCCTACTAATTCCAAATGAACAGCCTTGGTACACAGGCATACAAATATCGCTAGATAGCCCTTGGTTGACTTTGATCCTCTGCCTTTACTGAACTTGATCGAGAAAGATCCCGCGTAGTCTAATCCTACCCTTGAGAATGGTCAACTGGGAGTGACCCTTTCAGCAGGCAGATTGCCCATGATTTGGGTCATGGGCCGTGCTCTTGTTTGAATGCAACTCACGCACTTCCTGACATGAGCTCGCACGTGTTTACGACCTCCGATAATCCAAGCCTTACGGAGAGCACAGGAGTACGTCAACGATGCACCTCCGTGAAGACAATGCTTGTGGGCCCAATCAATTATCAGTGACGCTAGGTGATTCTTACCATCTAAAATAACGGGGTGTCTCTCTTCATAGGAAAGATTGGATTGATGAAGACGCCCGCCGACCCTTAGGAGACCATCTTCGTCGAGGAAGATCCGTAAGTTGTATAACTTGCTAGATGTCTTTAAGGGGTACTTTTTCTGCAATGCACCAATTTCAATCTTAAAGTCAAGATCTTGGGCTTGTTTGACGCACCATAGGAATGCCGATTTGAGCTCATTTGGAGTGATTGGGTCTGACATCTTGCGCTACTCTTTTGGTAATCGAAGTTGAACGAGACGTTTACATCTAGCGATCGTTCTTGAGAGATTTGAGAGTGATGAGAATTTCAGGTACACAGCAGATTCTCCATTTTCAGCAGTATCACTGATCTGGAGTTGATGGCACTCGACTTGACGGTTTAATTCTAGGCAAATTGAGGAATTGATTTCTGTGTTGATTTGTTGGGGCCAAGAGGTAGGAGGACCTTTTAGCCAGCAGGGGCCACTCCACCACAATTGGCAAGGGGCCAATTGATGTGGATCCATTCCACGTGAGGCGACATCGGCCGGGTTTTCCCGCGAGGAAACGTAGCGCCAAGATGTACTAGGGATATGACGGTGTATTTGAGCCACTCGATGTCCCACAAAGGCTTCCCATCGGGATGGGTCAGATCTTATCCAATGCAATACGATCTTTGAGTCCGTCCAGGCGTGCATGGAGATGTTCTTTCGTTGTAGGTCCTCTTGAGCCCTACTCATCAGCTTGGCCAAGAGAGTTGCAGCGCACAGTTCTAAGCGAGGAATTGACAGCTGTTTCAGTGGGCAGACACGGGTTTTAGCGACTAAAAGACGAGTCGTATACTCTTCTCCGGTTCGTACTACTCGCAAGTAGATTGACGCTGCATAAGCATTTTTGCTCGCATCAGAGAACCCGTGTAGTTCTATGGAGCTGGATCTTGTTGTTGAAAGCCATCTAGGGATTTTCATCAGGGCAACGCTTGACATTGAGGAGCAGAAATTAGCCCACTTCTTCTCCAAGGATGGTGGCAGGTTGTCATCCCATTCAAGTTTTGCCTTCCAAATATCTTGCATCAGGATTTTTGCAACGATTATCACAGGACTAAGCCAACCGAAAGGATCATAGAGTTTGGCGATGGTGGAAAGTATTTTACGTTTCGTTCTTTCTTGAGAGATAAATGCTGGTACGTGGAAGCGAAACTCATCTTGAATTGGATCCCAGGAGATACCGAGTGTCTTAACTGGGCCTTGACCCTCAAAATCTCGCCACTCAGGCCGGAGACGGTCCTCCGATGGTATGTCGGCCAGTAGGGCCTCGTGGTTTGAAGCCCATTTGTGCAAGCGAAAACCACCCGCCTTGAGAAGACCGATCAGCTCATCTCTGAATCATCTAGCTGATGGAAGGTCATCGCCACCAAATAAGAAATCGTCCATATATGATTCATGGTTAATTATTCTAGCTGCTTCAGGAAATCTGTGACCGTCGTCGGCTGCCAATTGGCGAAGAGTTTTCAGTGCCAAGTACGGAGCGCACGACATCCCGTATGTAACTGTTAAAAGAACATAGTGTTTGAATTCTTGATCGTTTGGGCTCCGCCACACGATTCGTTGTAAATTGAAGTCTCTTTCGTCTACAGCTATTTGACGGTACATCATCTCTATGTCTGAGGTACATACAATTGGGTATGTTCTCCACCGGATGATCGTCGTCATCAAATCATTCTGCAAGGACGGGCCTGCATAGAGCAGATCGTTCAGGGAAGGGCTAAAAGGTGGATGGTATGATGCGTTGAATACCACGCGTAGCTTCCTTCCTTGGTCGGACGTCTGCCAAATACCGTGGTGGGCGATGTAGCAGGCGGGTCTGTTACCGTCCGCTTTTTCGTGGTTCGAAAGTGGGCGCATGTGACCTCTACTTATATAGTTTTTCATAAATTTGCAGTACTCAATTTCAAACTCTGAAGAATTTTGCATCCGCCGATTCATCGATTTCATTACTTGGATAGCGTGAGACATGGTCGATTCAAATTGCTCTCCTTGCAGAGTCTTGCGGACTGGGAGCCGTACTATGTACTTCCCGTCCTTTAGTCTTCGATGCGTCTCTTTGAACAGTCTCTCGCATTCTTTGTCTTCAAGTGACATCATTCTGACACTTGGGACATTCTCTAGCTGCCAAAATCGGGTTAGTGCTATATCCAAACTCTCATCTTGTGAGTGAGACTCATTCACTAGGGTGCTCAAAGCGTGTGAGGGATTTATATCATTTGAAGAGATTGTTGGCCCAAAAACAACCTACCCCAAGGCTGTTCGTTGCGCAGAAGGGGTTCCGGTTGGGCCTCTGCGAAATCCGTTTAACACCAATTGACCATAAACATCTGATCCAATCAAGATATTGATGTCCCTTGAGGATGAGGGCTCAGGATCGGCGAGTTTGATGCCGTTCAAGTGATGCCATAGGTGCCTCGTTATTGGAAAACTCTTGCCTTGAGAATATAACTTAGGTAGAACTAGTACCTCCATTTCTAGCGTGCGCTGCGGGCCTTCTTGGGTTAATATTTTTAGGATTGTTCGCTTGTGTGATACGCCAATTGAAATTCCCCCAACGCCGCTGATTGTTGTATGTGTATCGCACAGTATTAATCCAAGTTTTTGTACTAGCCTTAGAGATGCGAGACTGATCTCAGCACCTGTATCGATGAGGGCTCTTGATTGGAGAATATGGCCACTTGGCGATAATATTTTGAGGACTGCTGTTGGTAACAGGGTTAGTCAACTGGAGTTAGAAGTGTTATGATTTCTTGTGGTCTCTGTGATTGAAGTCTCACTGCTTCCTTCTGCGTGATCGTTTGCACCTTGGCGCCTTCGATTCTTAGCCTGATAAGCGGGTTCTTTTGCGCCGGGGCTGCTTCTCTTCGTGCCTCGTCGTTGGTGAAGGGATGTGTGGTGTTTTGATCCGCAGGTGAAGCATTTTGCAGTTGAAGGACATTGATCCAGTAAATGGTTTCTGCGTAAGCAGTTGTAGCAAAGATGAAGGCGTTTAACGACGTCTACGCGGCCTCTTGGGTCCAGTTGTGTATATCTTGGACAGTAGCTAATGTAATGGTTGCCCTCGCAAAGCGGGCACTTTGAGGCACTTGTGGAGGCGTTTGCTGCGTTAACTCGTATGTTGAGACGCCCATGATTCTCTCGTAAATTCTGGCTAGTTGACCTGTCCACCCTTGGTGGTTGTTCCACGCTCTGAAGGGCATGTATCCTGCGTTGTAAGAATTCGTTCAACTGTTTGTAGGAAATCGGCTCATCGTCCTCAACAACGGATTTTTCCCAGTCCTGACGAGTCACAGGGTCAAGCTTTCTGGTAACGAAAAAGATGATCCAATCGTCCCATTGAGAGACTGGCCTCTTTAATGTTTCTAAAGATGATCGGGCTTTGGCCATAGAGTCCAGAAGAAGTTGGAGTCCAGATGAAGTTTCTTGCCTCACTGCAGCGTGATCAACTATTCTAGCAATATGATGATTAATTAGTCGGCGCTTGTTGTCGAATCTTTTGTTTAAAAGAGACCATGCCGACTTATAGTTTGATTCCGTAGTTGACAGACCTTCTAAAACCTTCTTGGCTTCACCTCGAATGGTTGTTTTCAAGTAATGCAGCTTTTGAACTGACGTTAAGGATTGGTCGTTTTCAATCAATGCATTGAAAAGATCTCTAAAATGCTCCCATTCGTCGAGTTCACCAGAGAATGTGGGGAGTTGTATTTTTGGTAGATGACTTGAGATAGAAGTTTTTAGGGTAGGCTGTGCATGGAGCTTTGGCCCCACCTTCGAGTGGTGTTCATATAAATATCCCAACACTGAAGAAAATTCTACTTCCGTTTCCGAGAACAAGTTTTTTTTGTAATAATCGTGATCCTTGACGTTTTCATCTTTTACAAGCGTGCCGTGTGTATGAACGAAACTGTCTCAATAGTGTTTGAGCAGTTCTATGCGTCCTCGCAAATAACCTTCGGTGTAGGTTTCAGATCCAGTTGCAGCCGTGTTATCCTTAAAATTCATAATCTGGGTTCGAAGAGCCAGCTGACTCTCTAGAGATTCCATTGTCAGAGGCTTGGTCTAACAGTTGTACTATATCTCCTATGCACCTCAATTCTGTCGCGCCTCGCTTCCAAATCCGGCTCGAAGGACCATATGTTGACGCCGCAGCTATGAAGATAATTCTTGGGATGGCGGAGTCAAGATAGGAAAAGGAAAGGAACACACTTTCGTTCCACACTGACTTTATTGAATGTCGTTCTTAATTAGACCGCTACAAGCGGATACACAAGGCACCACCGTATTGGCTCAGTGATCCGCCTAGACTGACTGGAGCGCCCGTCTCTCGGCAGCGGCCGGGCTATTCTCGGCAAAGCTGGCGCCGCGGGGGGCGCCACGCGCGAAACATTCAAGAGCGGAAAGCTGATTCTCGATTCATCAAGATCAAAAACCAGTTTGAAGAGGGTTGAGAAGAAGCCTAGATTCTAATTCACAAGACATTTGCTGGTATACCAACTATTTAAGTGCTTTAGAGAGAAAACAAAGCAGAGATTTTGACGAAAATCGCTCAAGCTATTTGGGGTCTCCAGGGCAATTACCGAAAATTTCTTCCACAATCGCTGAAAGCATGCTTCGCGTAGAGATGGATTAAAAACTTTACAGATGATAGACGCAAGAAAAGGTAGCAATTGTACAATAGAAAAGGTACAAGTTGTATTACACGCTGTGAAATATCTCGAAGTCCTCTCTTAGAAGGCGTTAACTCAAAGTGCGCTCGTAGAAGGCGTTCACTCGGAGTCCGCTCGTAGAAGGCGTTATCTCGGAGTCCGCTCGAAGAAGGCGTTATCTCGTAAGTAACTTCACGTAGC
Source organism: Torymus aiolomorphi (assembly GCA_036365515.1). Taxonomy (NCBI): domain Eukaryota; kingdom Metazoa; phylum Arthropoda; class Insecta; order Hymenoptera; family Torymidae; genus Torymus; species Torymus aiolomorphi. The sequence goes on from CM070874.1 coordinate 134,044,603, forward strand.
TTTTAACAGAATCGACCGATTTTAACGAGATAACGCCTTCTACGAGCGGGCTCCGAGTTAACGCCTCTACGAGCGGACACCGAGATAACGCCTTTTACGAGCGGACTGTGCTATTACACTACTTCTATTCGGAGGCGATGAAATGTGATGAGGTCAGGGTACTGAGGAAGTCAAAAACAGAAGTAGCCGGGTCATAAGAGACGCTTTTAAAGTGTGCATTGAGCTGATCGATGGAGAACAACGATGACGTTGATTTTTTCGGTCCTGTGATGCCTAAATGCTGAAGCTCACGGAAGATATCCTTCGGTGCTATAAAATTGGCATTCTATTCGTGCAGAATAGGCTGATTATGGCATGGTGGATGGGAATTTGGGAAATTTAACAAATAATAGGTTGAAAAGTATGAATAGACAATTAAAAGATGTTATAAAAAAACAAAATTCCTTGATCGACTTTCTAAAATTCTTTTTTACTTGGTCATTTTCACATAACTTTAAAAATGACATGAAAATGGCCAAGCTATTTTTTAGGTAAAACATTATTACTGAAACATCCCAGACAAATAAATAAGCTATGATTATGCGTGTTCACGATGAATATGAAACTTTACTAACTTCTTATGCATATGAGCAGATGAAAATGAGAATTGAGCGACATGAGCCAATCGATTTTGTAAGCGTTTACGAGGAAAAAGAAATGTGCAATGTTATTTCTAAAAGCAGAATGTTAGTAATAACACCGAATTCATGCGAATACGAGTTTTGGCTGAGATATAGCTTGCCGTGACGGTACATTCTTGCAACGGGGAAGCAAATGAGAACACCCCTTTTTGCAAAAAATCTATGTGTCGAAAGGTGAACAAAAAAAAACGTGCATACTACGCATAGAATTTTTACAAGGACTCAGAATGTTGACTCAGCTTCTTCCCCTCTCAACACACCTACTATAAGTATACAGAGAAAAAACAAAAACCCGAAAACGGTGCCACAAAAAAGGAAAATAATCGGTTCAATCGCAAAAAATATTGTGGACGTTGCGAGTACGTCGTGTGGTGAGTCTTTTGACGTTAAAGTACAGGTTTTAAAAGTAAATCTTAATTGTTGGAAAAAAGGACCAGATGTTAACATTTCCACGGCTCCAAATGAAATCAACAATTTAGAAGAGAGCATGTATATCTAATCTAACAGATGAGGACGAAAATTGTACAATTGAAAGTGTACACTTGCCAAACAAAAATATTGTAAAAGAACGACCATCAGGATTTTTAGCAACAACGTCTTCAATAAAGAAAAATACCGCTGCTAATTCATTGGCACTTAGCTTCCTCAAACTTTATTTAATGATTCCTTTAATTAATTTTCACTTCCAATATTTAAAATTCATATGTTCCAAATTTTAGAACGATTAAATAATTTTTGCTCTTGTAATTTTAACCAAATATAGTCTTCTATAAGTTTAATAATTATTTAAAATTTCAAGTCGATAAATCAAGTATTCTTTGAAAAAACGCGATTTAAAAATAAAAAAAAAATTTTTAATCTCAAATATCTTTTTTCGTAATGGACCGATTTTTTTGGACAACGAACTCGTTCTGAAGATACATAAAAGCTATATCTGTGCCAAATTTCAGGACGGTTAAATAATTTTTGCTCTTGTAATCGTGCAACAAAGAAACGCAAATTTTTTCTAAAATAATTTTTTTCTAAAAAACAAATAAAGATAATCTCTTGAAATTCTAACCACATATCGACGGCTGAGAGGAAGAAGGGACTATCTCGGCGTGAGCAGCGAAGAAGGGGCTATCTCAGCGCGAGCTCCGAAGAAGGGGCTATCTCGGCGCGAGCAGCAAAAAGGCGCTATCTCGGCGCGTCTCGTTTTTCGCACTTTTCAAATGCACGTAACTTTGCACAGAATCGACCGATTTCAACAATTCTCATATCAAATTTGAGTAGAAGATAAGGTAATTTAATTAAAAATTAAATTATATTATTAATATTATAATGGTAATAATAATAATAATAATATCTGCATGGTGTGTGTAAAGTTGAAGATATGTTTAGAGAATTGAAACGCATCTTTTGAACTCGAAAGTCGAAATGCCGCATGTGGCTTTCGAACTAAGACCATCTGATCCTTTCTTAAAGTTTACCAAAATGTCCTCACACAATGTAATACATGCTGAGGGAGTGTATATTCAATTTCAGACTTTTCAAATCAGCCAGTGTTGGGGAAATAACTTTCTTCTTGAAAATTTGCTGAAAAACACAAAAAAGGCAACCACTCCACACTTGCTGATTATTTAGATTTCAAACTTGATATTCAATCCCTCAGCATGTATTGCATGGTGTGTGTAATTTTTTAGTTTGAAAGTTCTATAAAAAATAAACAAGCATTGCCTCAGATAAACATGAAAAAATACTACACTACACGGACAGGGCCAAAATTGAAAACAATTGACAAGAAAATTCATCCGGATCCTACAATATAAAAGCCACCTGTCAGATTTAGCAGGTGTATTGGCCATTCAATGTTATCGATATTTACTTTCAGGCGATGTGTCCGTTCTTAATCCAAAGAAAATAAGTATGATAGATATCCGCTTCAGTAATGCATCTCAGCCATCTCATGTACTTTGGAATTAACTTTATCTTTCTGAAAGTACATATAATTTAATAAAAAAAATGAAAATATGTAATTTTTCAGTTTGAAAGTTCTGTAAAAAATACACAAGCATTGCCTCAGCTACACATGAAAAATTGCATAACTTATTTTTATTTTTTTTATTAAATTATACCTAGCTCCAGAAAGATAAAATTAGCTTAAAAAACATGCATTGCCTGAAATACATTATAGAAAGCGGATTTCTATCATATTTATACTCTTTTAAATTAAAGTAGTAAAACACATTACCTCAAAGTAAACATCAACAATACTAAAGCTGCCTCTACACGGCGTGCCGCGAGCCGCGAGCCGCGGCCTTAGACAAAGACGATATACGAAATCCTATCAGAGATGAATAGAATCCTATAGGATTCGTATATCTGTCTTTTTCTAGGGCCGCAGCTCGCGGCTCGCGGCACGCCGTGTAGAGGCAGCTTTAATGATGAGGAGTACACCTGCCAAATCTGACAGGCGGCTTTTATATTACATGAGCAGGATCAATGTATCTTTTTAAGTTGTAAATTTCAGCCAATTTAATTAAATATGTATTGTCTTATGTAATCTGAAGTTCCGTGTATAGTGTGAGTCTGTCCGAAAAATCTAATTCATTTAAATTCTGAATTGTTTAGTGTTCATAACATATAAAATACATTACTTGTTTGTTCAAATCTTCACCATTAGTCTTCATATCGTTGTCAAATTATCATTTGTAAACTAATCTTGAATAAATCAATTTTGGATTGACTTTTTCTATGAAACTAGCAATACAATCCGCTCAGTTTTTCGCGCCCCCGACGCCCCCGTCGGTACTCAGTAGTTGGCACTACTGTCGTGCTCTTTTGTATATAGATGGCGCAAAACGTAAAGCTGCCTCTACACGGCGTGCCGCGAGCCGCGAGCCGCAGCCCTAGACAAAGACAGATATATGAATCCTATAGGATTCTATTCATCTTTGATAGGATTTCGTATTATCTGTCTTTGTCTAAGGCCGCGGCTCGCGGCTCGCGGCACGCCGTGTAGAGGCAGCTTTAGCGCGCGCTTTTGTGTCGTATTCCCAAGGTATAGAGGTAGCGTTATAGTAGGGTACGATTCCGGGAAAAACGATTTGTCTTAACGCATGTTTCTTCCAGTTCGGATCGTTGTCCATTAGATAATTTTGTTTTTGTTAGAATTCTTCAATAAAGCTAGTAGATAATAGATTTTATTATTAAAATGGACCAAGTAATATATGAAGGAAGTGAATTCTCATCATTTATTGGTTTTCGAGATGCAGTGCAAAATTACGGAGTACGTACAGGAGTTACGTACGTAACTAGCAACAGCTCAGGACACGGGGAGGTTGAGGTAGATGAATTGAAATGCTCCAGTGTCTACTTCAAATGTGAGAGAGGTGGTATTTTTAAACCCAGGGGTACTGGAAAAAGACAAACAAAGTAATATATACTTATTTTTCATAAATCTTAAAATCAAAATCAGTATAATCTTTATAATTGAACTTACTTTTTTACAGAAGCAAAAAATGTGGATGTCCTGCTGTTATCAAAGGATGTGTGAAAAATAAAATGTACAAGATTACAACAGTAATCTATGACCATAATCATGATACAGAGAAGATAAATAATAACAGGTAAATATGATTACTTGTATAAAGGCTGATGCAATATATAAGTACACTTACGGACAAACTTAAAAACTAAGTAACCAAGTATTAAATATTTCACAAATAAAATTTCAAAATCTTAACAAAAATAGTAGTTTGAGATATATTTTACGTACATTTTATATATTCATATTTAAAGACAGTTTATTCAATTTTAAATAATAAATATAAATTTATAAATTAACATCTAAATGGTTAATTATTCAAATGATATATTTTGTAGATAACATCTGAAAATGTACATGTTCCTACTTCTGATAATGTAGTACAACTACACACAACGACTTTGGAAACCAGCAATGGTATCCAAATCGACGAAAACACAAATGAAAGTATTTCGATTCTTTTTGTTTAGTAATACTTTAAGATTGTTATGGCTACACAATCCATGTTTTCCAATAAAATAGAAAAAAACAAGCCCATACAACAAATTATTAATATGTTAAGTAAAAACAAACTTTTGGCAAGAACTATATAGCCATAACACCCTTAAAATTTTCTTTTTGTGTTACATCGAGTACAATTTTAGTACTTTGAACATAGGTAGTAATAATATTATGTATATTTTCTAGGTTCCACCAGAAAAGGTCTTGGATGATTCATTTATATCTATTTTATCAGAAAAGAAAGAAGGTACTTGTGAGCAAAACAGTCAGGAAAAAGATATTGAAAGCTACAACGAAGATAAATATGTAAGTTACTACACCAAATGCATTAGGGGGGCAATCCTGTGTTAAAGCCTGAAAATATAGATTATAGTATAATTATATATACATAAAAAACAATATTTTAGCACCTCTCTGGCTCCTATATTTTGATTTATAATTTTTAAAACAGACACCAAATTAATTTTTATAATAGAGATATGTGAAAAAATTGGAAAAATCATTAAAAAACTGTCAGATGTATATTAATGGAATACTTTAATTTAAAAAAAATCTGCTCCGCTTATTTTATGTAAATATATACAAACAAGATTTTCTGGATACTCGCATTCATTTGGTCAAAGCGTTCCACAGCAGCGCTGTGAGACATGAATTCATATACTAAAATTGATCGTTCAATCAAGTGGTTATATTAGACTTATAAATCAAAATATAGGAGCCAGAGAGGTACTAAAATATAGTTTTTTCAGGCTTTAACCCAGGCTTGCCCCCTTAATAGCTTCTGAGTATATTTTTTTTTATTTAAAAAAATAAAACTTTAATAAAAATAAATATATTTTTTAATTTTACAGAAACAAATAATGAATATAGTAAAAAACTTCGAGGAAATTTTATTATCCTTAGAGGATAAAGACCACAGCATAGAAATAGGTCATAAATTTATTTTGACAATGAAGAATGAAGTACAAAAAACGGTAAACAAAAAAGAAGAATCTAAGTTATCAGAAGTAATGTATGAAGATAAGAAGAAAATCGGTCGACCAAAAGGAACAAATATGAATAAAATAATTGGTCTAAAAGATGCGACTTTCCCCAGAAAATTTATAAACAGAGCGGATGGCCAAAAAATCTACACCATGATAAGGTGGCTGTGTTCAACGGATGCTCTCTTTGCTAATGTTCTAGATGGGGAATATCATATAAAACAAAGTGATTTAAAATCTGATATAGTCTATCAATATTTTTTAGATACAGAGGTCGATTATGATCTGATAAAGAATTGTTTTTCAATTGAAGAATTTAAAGCTTTTAAAAATACAATAACGAATTTGAGAAAAAAAAATGTTTATAAATGTGGGATATGTCTCAAGAAATTTACCCAAAAAAATGAGCCATCAGTACAATGCGACAGTTGCTTGTTGTGGTATCACTACAAGTGTGAAAATTTGTTTTGCGATCCAGCTGAGGATCTACCTTGGTTTTACGACAGTTGTGAGGTACTTTTTTCAAAAAATGATAAAAAATATATATAGATATTATGTCATCTGTTATTTGTCAAAAATTGTCGCTTAGCGTCTTAGTTGTTTTGAATCAAGCTATGGCTTGTCTGTAATCAAGCAATCAAACAAGAGTCTGAATAAAATCAAGTAAAATCATAAAAATTAATGTCTTGTTTCATTTTTTCTACCGGGAATCTCGTTATATAAGAATAAAAAAATTCTGGTAGCTGCTTGTAGCAGTATACTTTCTCAATAAATTAAAACAATAATATAACTTTCGCGGGACAATATGCAATATTTCATATACATATCTCTATACGCTGTTTATAATTATAGAACAGCTTCAAAATTAGCGTCATAAACATAACTATATGTTATAAGTCAGATTGTTTCGATGATAAAAAAAAAGTGCGATAGAATCTACTCTCCCATAGGCGGTCTTCCAAAGCAAGCAATTCAGTCAATTATTTCCCGTAACTTTTTTCGCGCGCGTGGTGGCCATTATTATTAGATCAACATGTATATATACGCCGAAACCCCCGTATACCTGCACCTGCCGTTGTCTATCTGTACACATTATATACGTAATACGCACGCCGCCTAGCCGGACAAATTTCATCGCTTTTTTTCTTCCTCGCCGTGCGATCCTGCGTGTCCATTATAATGGGATCCTCCGGCTTTCGTAACACATCTGTGCGAGTGCACGACGTTACAATTTCCCCTCTTTCTCTCCTTTATGTGCAGATGTCTCTCAGCAGTCAGAAGATGCGCTACGACGGAAGGTGGAAGCAATTGCAGTGCCTCGGGGCTGATCGCATGGCGAAAACGTGGATGGATTTTAAAGATGAATTTTCATTTTTAAAGCGATCTGCGCGTGGCATGTGTGCGTGCGCTTCCGAAAAGTGTATATGCGCGGGCTTGTTATAAATGTAATTTATTTTCAAATTTATTTTTTTTAGTTAACACGCTGCCGCACCGACAGTAATTTTAGCTATCGGAGCGAACGTACAAATTTTTATGTTGGGAATATATCTTCCGCACAAGTTGACGCGTGCTGCACGCAAAGTGCTAGCGACAAGTGTAGGCAGGACGCTAAATTTAAATAATATTCTCTGGTCTGCATTTATTTTAATGTGTTCCTTGGAAAACTTCTGCTTCACTTTGACTTTTCCCTACAAACACGTATATATACAACAACGTTATTTATTTAGCGGCAATGGAATGTAAACGGCGCGCACGCGACGAGAGCCGCGTCAATTAAAAACACGCCGCTTTATATTTATTTTTGCAATGCGGCCGGACAGATAAAAAAGCGAAGAGCCGCGAAGAGAAATTTTATCTCTCCCCGCGTATCGGTCCATATCAAGAGACAGCAACAAGCGTTGCAGAGGGGGTCGAAAACGCCCGAAGGGGCAGCGTCGACCGAATTAAAAAAATGTTGCACCGACTTATGGGCAAAATTTTCTACCGTCTTGATCGTGCAGGCTCGCGATTAACCAATTTCACTCGTGCGCAAAGTGATTTTGGTTTTTTGCAACACGTATTTTGCAGTCGGCCCAGTTCACAGTAAAGAAAAAAGGAACCTGCTACTCACTTTTCACTCGTCGGGAACTGGTTTTAATTTCTAGCGGAGAGGTTCTTGCAGACCGTTTACGTTGACGCACGCTCACGCGCGCAAGTGTAGCATGCGTTACGCGGGACACGTGTGTCCATGGGAACGGTTCAACTGCGGATCTCAACTGGGACATTAATCGTGTACTTAAAATTTAAAAAAAAAAAAACGTGGAATTGCAGATTCTATATGGGCACGAGAAATCGCGACAGCGGTTTATTCAATTGGAATGATTGCGTTTATTTGTGATGTGAATTTCTCGAACAGTAGAAAATTTCATTAGTAAGAAACAAATTTTGACGATAAAATGTAATAATACGAAGAACAAATTAATAATAAGTGAGAAAAATATTTTAATATTAGGAACCTTAGGAACAGTTACACGTAAACATGCGCTCGTCGCATTCAATCATTTTGTACTTTCGTTTTGAGGTATGATATTAAAACACGAAATAAAGGGATATCTGCAGATATTTATTTTATATTAAATTTATTTCTTTTATATTTATCATGATAAATGATTACGCAAGCCCGAGCGCAAGCAATTCATGTAAAGTATGAACGGGTTTAATTGACGTACGGAACCAGATGATGAATCATGGTTTTGGCTAATATTGTTTAGAAAAAGATTCGAAAGATAAAAAAAAAATTATCACATATTGATTAATATACTAATTTTTGCAAAACAAAAATATTTACAACCTAATATAATTTATCCAACTAATAAAGTACGGAAGTAAATTAACTATAAATTCATCTTCTTTTTTTAAAATTTTCTTCGTTAAAGGCGTCGTTGCTAAAAATCCTGATCGTCGTCCTTTTACCACATTTTTGTTTGGCATATGTACAGTCTCAATCGTACAATTTTCGTCCTCAACTGTTAGATGAGATATACTGTCTTCTAAATTGTTCATTTCATTTGGAGCCACGGAGATGTTAACATCGTGTCCTTTTTTCCAACTATTCAGAATTACTTTTAAAACGTGGACTTTAGCGTCAAATGATTCACCACACGACGTACTAGCAACGTCTACAATATCTTTTGCTATTGCACCTATTACTTTTCTTTTTTGTGGCACCGTTTTCGGGTTTTTGCTTTTTTTCTGTCTACTTATAATAGGTGTTTTGAGAAGGGAAGAAGCTGTGTCAATATTCTGAGTCTCAGTACTTATAAAAGTCCTATGCGTAGTACGCACATATTGTTTAGTCCATCTTTTGGCGCATAGCTCTAATGCAAAAAGGGGCATCCTCATTTGCTTCCTCGTTTCCAGAATGTGCCGGCACGGCAAGCTAAACCGCAGCCAAAACTCACATTCGCATGAGGTCGGTGTTGTTTCAAAAATTCTACCTTTAGAATTTATATTGCAGATTTGTTTTTCCTCGTTGACGCTTACTAAATCCATTGGCTCGTGTCGCTCAATGCCTATTCTCATCTGCTCATATGCGTAAGGAGTTAGTAACAATTCATATTGATCGTGAACACTCATGATCATAGCAGATTCTGTATTTGTTTGGGATGTATCTTTAATAATTTTTTTACTCAAAAATCCCTTGGCCATTTTCATGTCATTTTCGAAGGTATGCGAAGATGACCAAGTAAAAAAGAATTTTAAAAAGTCGATCAACGAATTTTGTTTTTTTATGACATCTTTTAATTGCCGATTCATGCGTTCCAACCTATTATTTGTTAAGTTTCCTAAATTTCCATCTACCATTCCATAATCAGCCCATTCTACACGAATAGAATGCCAATTTTTATCAAAATATGACATTATCTCTTGTGGAGCTGTGTTGCGCAACTGTTCATATATCAACATGTAGTTTTCTTCCGAATAGCTATAAACTAATTTCTCCAATAACTTCAAACATTCTTCACGTAATTGACATCCCAAGTTTTTCCCAAAAATGTATCTTTTAAAAATTTGCAGCGTGTGAAAGCGACAAATGTGAAGAGCAATACCTGGAAAAACTTCAGAAACAACACCTCTCTCTTTGATATCTTTGTTACTCATCGCGCATTTTATCTTTTTACAAGCTTCAGGGTTCTGATTATAAAAAGATTGTAAAAACCATTTGTAAGAGGATTTTTCCTCCAATGATAACAATCCCACCGCTGCCACTTCACTTGATCCATTAGAGTCTTCGACTAATATTAAAACCACTGTTATGGCCATCATTAGTAACTTATAAGTTCCATCAATAAATATGATTTCTGGGCATGATTCAAATGATACCTTCATATCTTCCGTGCAAAAAAATAATGCCTTAAAGACGTTTTCTTCGACAAGAACCTCAGTATGGCCATCTAAAATAATGAAAAGTGAAATATAAAATAGTTGTTTTTTAAAAAAAACAGAATATCACTGATAGAAATGTGAACCAGAACGCTCGTTCACTAGAACTAGAGAGAACTCGCAATTTTTTAGTTAACTTTATGGCTAAAAAGGTACATTGCTTTTATTTAATAATATATGTACTAATCAAATAAATTATGGTACTTCATAAAATATGTATTTTAAGTAATAGTAGAATGAATTCTATTGTTTTTTTCATTATGATTTTCGCTAAAAATCCTTCGATTTAATTAACACGTTAGCTATAAATTATGTTTGATTAATCTTGTACCATGGATTTATAAAAAAAAATTTTCTCACTTTGTTCATGAATTAAATAATCCACAGCGTTTTTCAGATTATCCCCATCATTACTTTTCAGCTTTTGCTTGATATTACTCAGGTCTCGTAGCGTTAAAAACATCTTATTTTTAAGCAATTCAGCTTGTATAATTTTTTTATTCCCTCTGACTTGTAATTTTTCTCTTACATCTTGAATTACGTATTCGGGTAATTTCAGTCGATTCTCAAGGAGGTAATGATAAAACATCTATTCACAAAAAGATATAAAGTGGCAATAAGTTATTACATTATATATATAATAGTAATTATAATAAATAAAAAGGATGTAACGTAAATTTGGTACGTTCAAATCGCACATAGGTTATCGCGAAATACGAGCGAGCGCAGAGCGAGAGAGAGGAGAGGAAAGGTATAAGAGGAAAAGGGCGAGCTGCTGCAGACGACGACCGCTAATGTCACGGGATGATCACGCAACCACGGTGGCTCATGCGTTTGGTGCCGTATTAAGCCAGGGCCCCGCAAGGGTCTTCTTTATTATTGCCAAATTAAGTTAACGTATTTTACGTAAATTTATTGTAAATAACTTCTAAATGTCCAAACGAAAAAAAGATTTTATAAATAAGTAAAAACTTTGCTAATTTGCGGCCACATTTATATGACTGGTCTCAGTGCGCATGCGCAGTAACACATTTGTAACGTTTATTGTTAATATCTTTATTAACAAGGTTATGTGTTAAACGTACCTATTTATAAACTCAGTTTTTTCGATAATTTGGTCCTTGACCTACAATTTTCTTAGTACAGATCGAAAGTTTAATGTCTAACCAACATTTTTGTTAAGTTTAAGATGTATCTGCTGTTTTATAAGGAATCGCATGAGCCACCTTAAAAGGGTTAGGGAATTAATGTAGAACAAATATATAACCTTTAATTATGAAAAAATATACCTTTGTTTCCTTATGAATTCTGTGATCCACCAGAAAATCTTTTAAAAATAGGTGTTGTCGGTTTGGAGTAACATTAAACTGCAGAAAAGATTCACATCCTAGACGACATGTACTATGAACAAAATAAGAATTTTTAAATAAAACTAGAGCTTACATGTCGAGAACTTATAAGAAAGAAAAATGTATAGTACTTTTTTGCCTTAAGCCTTCACCACGAGTCCTCACATCATTTCCAAATTTACACTTATAAATTAATCTAGAATAAATTAATTTTTTATTCACTGCTACTGACTTGAAGGAGGAAGGCTTTATCTTGTCTGCCTTTTGTCGCCGAAAAATCTGTTTCTCCTGCTCTGCGTACTTTTCCACAAAATTATTAAGCTCTTCAAAGCTATCAAAGGTTTTACCTTTAATAAGAACAATAGCTTCGGACATTTTTATCACAAAAAAGCACGACCGAACAAAATGACGAACTAAATAATCCTCGGGCTTTTCTCTAAAACAGATACAAAAATACGAAGCCGTCTGTCGAGTATATGCTAAAAGCGTGACTCCGTGTACCTTAAAAGTTTCGGGGAGCTGCTCCTCTGGCCCGTGGAGCGGCAACACGAAGCGCCGCAGAGCTGCTACACTGTCTTTCGAGGAGCCGCTACTCTCTTATCGAGGAGCAGCCCCTCGATATAGTGGGACTGCCCCTCAAAACAGAAGAGTAGCAGCTCCTCGGCAATCGAGTGATTGATACTCGGCACGGCAGAGCGTCGCGAAGAGGCGCGCGGCGCGTATTAGAAACTATAACCTTTGCATGCAGATTTACGTTTCATAATTAATTTATCATTTATAGGTTTAAATTTAGTTAAGAATCTTGTAATTGTAAAAACAATATTTTTAGTGATTTTGAGAAAATTATAGCTTTAAAGGCCAAACTTTTTGCAGTACGTAGTTACTGTACTCTTCGTAAAGTAAATAAAAACTGTTGAAAGTCAAAATAAGCTAAAAATATTATAAATCTAAGGAAAGAGGGGTATATGTAGTCTTAATGTCCGTATTTATTAGACAGAGTTCAAGCGTATGTCCCAGTTGTCTCATCAAAGTTGTCCCTATTGATGAGAGACTCTTTTATACCCTATTTATTGAAAAATCTCTTTTATTTCAAACTTTCTATGCTAATTATGCAGTAATCTTCATTCCTCAACATTACATTGATCAATCACAGATATAGAAAACGAATATAAACCTTGATTAGAATTTTATAATTTTTCCTTAAGATTTATATCTGTTTTCTAGGTTTTATAAATTAAAATAAAGCTGAGGAACGAAGACTGCTTCATTATTAGAGTAAAAAGTTCGTAAAAAGAGTTTTTTTTTTAATATTGTGTAAAAGAGTGTCTCATCAATGCGGACAAGGTGCACCATATTATGAGACACGTAAATTATTGTACCATAAAAATGGACTACTGAACGTCGATGTACCAATTATAAGACAGTTAAATTAATTGATTGAACTACATAAAAATTGAGAAAAATTACCATATATTCATAATCTACGGCTTATAAGCTTTCGGAAAAGCTATATTACATATTTTCAAAGCATTTAATTTCCTTATAATAGTTGACCTAACTAGTTCAGTGTAGTTGCAGCTTCTGTTCAAATAACTAATACGTTGAACATAACCTCTAAGTAAAAATGCATAATAATTTTTTGCTTCATATTAAACGTGTCTAAACAAAATACAAGTATACACATTTATACATTAAGAAGTTATGCTTTTAATGATTTTTTTTTCTTTTTTAATATATGCAATAATTATTACCAAATTTAATGTTTTCTTAAGTGTCCCATTTATTGGATAGTGTCTCACAATACGGCCGTTTACCATACAATTACGGTCATTATGTTCCCCGCGTGAGTCGAGGTGCCGCTCCTCGATAAAAGAGAGGGACTGCTCCCCGATCTTCTTCGAGTGCCTGCTCCTCGAATAAAGAGGAGCTGCTCCCCGAAAGTAACTGGGGAGCTGCTACCCAGCTGTGAGGGCGCTGCTCCCCGAAACTTTTTTCAGTGTAGCAAGATCCGCTTGACTATGGCGAAGACTAGCACGATCCGCTTGACTGCGACGAAGACTAGCACATTCCACTGCTTTTAACGAAAACTAGCACATTTGACGAGGTTACCACAAAAACTAGCACTTTTCTTACTTTTCTCTAAGTCTAAATTACGCGCGTACTAAGCACAAACTCTATATGAATATAAATGATAATATAACCCACTGAGCACGTTTTTAGGGACTGTTTCGGTGGACAGCGACACGTCCAGGCGATAACTTATCGCGAATTTGAGTGTACCTGGGAGTTTTTCGACCTACTGAGTACGTTTTTGAGGATTATTTTGGTAGACCGTTACACGCTCATGCCCAGGAGATAATTCCCTCGCAATTTTGACGAGACCTGGAGGTTTTGCGACCCGCTAAGACCCGCCTATACTCTGAAGGGTCTTTTTCGCTGCACTTGAATATACACGAATCGGTATCGAGGTAGAGAACACGGTTGGCTGAAAGCTTTTCTATATACGAGTAAATCTCGAGGCGCGCCTGCTCGGAGGTATAGGCTGCTAGTACAACATTTGTGTTCGGCGCCGACTTTACAGCGTCCTCTTTATAGCGCCAATTTGCGTACAAAAGATCCTCGCTAACCGGGAGCACGTCGAAAACTTCCTTTTCTGGCGCCGTGAGCAGTTTCAGCAGTCCCTCGCGCGTTTTGACCACCTCTGTTTGTTTTAAATCCGACCGTTGCCCAAACTTGCCCCAGAATGAATTTAAGCAGAGTTTCGTGACCGAACGTAAACCCGAATTTTGTTCAATCTTTTCCCGGTCTAACCTTATTCCTTCTTCGCGCTCGTACTCGTCAATATAACGCTCCTTGGTAGTATCGTCCGTACACCAGGACGGCCACCCGCTCGCTTGTTGTTTTAATCGAAGGAAGGTATTTACGTACGCGGCAAACAACCCACCCTCACCAGTGCTCTGGTCATACTGTGTGCTCTTATATTGCCATATGACAAATATCTCAATGACGCTGTAGCCCAACGCGATTGCTTTCTGTAATTCGTGCACTACCCATGTCCCGCTAAACTCGCGCTCGGCGACTTGTTCGTGGTTGCAGTCGCCCTGTCGCATTTCCTCACAGCTGGAACGACAGAGACCAAAAATAAGGCGCCCGTGCATTTTTACCGGTAATACAGGCAATAATAAATTTCGCGGTGGTAAAATTTTGCATTTGACGAGCCCTTCGACGCGGGCTAGATTGTTGTTCTGGCCATCCGTTAACACATCGCATTCCGCGCCTATGTAAATGCGTGGGTGACCGATAGGAAAACGGCCTCTCTTACATACATACGGGTAAAGAGAGCAAATATCGGTATATTTGATCTCTTCACCCGGCTCTGCAGTGCATGAGGTGACTATATTTTCAGTTCTTCCACCGAAAAACGCATCCCGCGGATTGAGCGTTATTCTACTCATTATCGGGTGAGTATCCAGATACCGCACGAACTCGGGCTGTTGGCTTTTTATTCGATCGAATTCACACTCCCACATCTCGCGCACTTCGTATCCGAGACTCCTCATTCGGCCGACTTTTACCTGTACACTTTCGTACGCCTGTGCATACGTTCGATTAAACTTATTTTTTACCGACTCTTGGTTGTTCGTAAAACAACGCGGGCAACCGTGCACGTAACAACCTTGAAATTCAAAAACGATTCCCTTAGCTGCTACCCCCTCTCTGGAAGGGAAAGCAGGCAGGTATCCATCCACTAAAAATCCCTCGGGCAAGCGAAACTCACGTGTCCTCCCTGCATGTACGATCTCGCGACCGATCTCGCGCTCGCAATACAGCAACCACTCTATTGATTTTTGCGAGTGTTTGTCAGCACGCCTATAACCGGTCGGTGGAATTATTCCTATAGTATTCGGCACTAAAAAATTTTTACGAAAAACGTACGAACACGCCGACGCGATTGTGCACGCTGATACAAAAGGGTCCGTTTCACACGCGCACCTCAGTATTTCCACGTCCATCTGGCAATATTCGACTATCTCTTTTTGAAAGTCGAATATATAGCCAGGGCTTGTATTTTCATACCACTCGAGAAAAACGACACGCTCAGCTGGTGACATCGTGTCAGGGCAATAAAACTCTAGCGCAGGCAGAGGTCCAACGTACCGATGGTTCTCGAGGGTATTAAACATTTGTGGAAAATAGCCCTTCTTACTACTTTCGGGTAAACCGAAGGTAGCAGGTAGAGCACTCAATTTCATTTGAAAATAGTTGATGCTGTCGATAAACTTGGTTCGCCCATACTTCAACATTGTAATATTTTGACCGTTCAAAATGATGGTTGGGGCTGCACGCTCCGAGTCTTCGGCCAATTCTTTTAAAATGAATTGAGCATCAAAAGCCTTGGCATTGTGCACGATGCATACAATTTCCGAAAATTCCGTGCTTTCCCGAATGCACAAGCTCAAGAGCTGTTTTACCGGCTCGTCTGTGAAAATGAACTCGCGCACGCCACATTTGCTACAAATGATTTTAAGGTCGTCCACGTCTATGCAATCCGTGCAAACCTGATGCGCGACACAGACATTCGGCACGTGAATCCGGGCGTTTTCTCCATACGGGGTATCCTGATGGGTCTCAAAGTCGTAAAAAATGTATAAAAATTTTCTTTCCGCTTTCAAGTTCCTACCTGCCCCAATTAGTTGCATGAAACATGCATGATTGTACGGATGCCGTTTCGAACATTGTTTGCAATAACTAATACCGCACTCGTGTTGACTGTGATGCGTATTTACTATTTTTAAACAATTTTCACACAGCCGGACGACGTCGCACACTTTGCGATTATTTTTTTTGTACGAACCCGCGCGCTTGTGATTAACGAAACAGTCATACCCGAAAAATTTACGACCACACTCGGCGCACTCTATCATTTCTACTCCGTCACTCCTACACGGAGGTGTAACAAAGCACGATTCACATGTTCGTTTACACTTGTGTTGCCCGATACGTCGAAAACCTCTGTTACAATAAGAGCAAAAAAATTTTGACCCAGCCGCTGCGAATAAATTAGTGATCACGTTAAAGTGTCTAGACTGCTCCTCAAAGATTAAATAAATAACACCGTGAAGCGGTGCATTTAAATCTTGAATCTTGCTTTGCCCGTCAAATAACGGAGGTTCGCCGCTACCCAAGTTACACTTTTCAAATATAACCATAGCAATACCCGCCGCAGCAAACAAATCTTGAAACACCGTCAACTCGCGGAACCCGCACCCCTCTAGCGGTAAAATTACGCCTGCATCCCGCACGAGTTTCTCTGCGCGCTCTTTCTGTAATTTACGCCGACCGTCGCGGATTCCGATGTTTTAAGAGCTAAGTGTGCTCTCGCTACTACGAGCGCACGTGGCAAACATAAATTGTCCTGGTTCTGTATCGTTACGATCGAACGTTTACGAAGACTACCTATGCTTAGCGCTTGTTTTGCTCGTGCTCGCCCTGCTCCGACCGGCATTTCAAAGTAATATATTTGTAAGGCGAGTGTGTCATCGATACCCAAAACTGCGTTACTTTGACTTATGGAATTTATCAAATTCCATAAATCTAAGTAACTGAAATTTTGAATAGGCCTGAACGACAACCCGTCGGGCCCCCGCGCAAACCGATCGCTACGAATACTCACGCCGATTAATGTGTTAGGTGGAACGTTAGTTGTAATGTAGTTGTGAATATCTCTAATGCTTTCCTCGAGCCATAAAACAGGATTTTCTCCGGCTGGCGGGTCACGTATATTAAAACTGACCGTGCGGCCGTGAACAGCAAACCTACGCATGTACTGTTCTCCCTCGTCAGCTATAATAAACCACTCGGGCCTTTCGGCAGCCCCGACGTCATCCACGATGCTGCTACTGTTGCTGTGGCTGCTGTTGCTGTTGCTTCTGCTACGACCTTTACCAGCGCCTACCTGAAGAGGAGACTGACGGGGCTCTAAATGAATAAAAATGAATTTTCGTCAGCTTTTAATCTTATTTAAACATTTCTCTTTTTTAGTCATTTTCTATTCTTCCGGCGGCCCGCGAAAACTCTCGCTTACACGAACTAATAGGTTCGTAAGATCTATTTCCGTATACAACGGAGAAAATATATTTTCCGCCTGGTCATGGAACCAGCGCAACACCTGTGTGCGCGGTGCATGGAGTATATTCAACAGCCGCTCGTAAACCCCTGGTATAGCTGGTATGTCATAGGGATAGTGGTGCAATATACTATCGCGATATCTTATGACTAAAAAAGAAAAATATTTTTTTTCAACAACATGCTCTCTTTTTATATTACAAAAAGAGAAATTAACTTACGTTCATTTATACGCAGATGAACCTCGTCCCACGGGTTAAAGTTATTATCGTATGCTCCGGGATCTCCAAAGTAAAAATTACTCAAGATTTTGTAGCGATTTTCCACGGCATTCGCGATGCCTACACCTCCTGACGCCTGAGGAGGTTGATCACTCAAAAACGCCCGGTGAACGGCTTCCCCCGGCTCCACGTATGATGCTAGCGCCTCCAGTATACACTCGCGCTCTTGTTCCTCAGCCTCCATTTCTAAATTCGCCATTTCATGGTCCTCCGCATTAATAAGGTTCGGACTTGCGGAAGGCTCCTCTTCGTTGTCAGACACCGCTTCTGTAGGCAGATTATCGGGAGAAAGAGGGGCGTTGTGCACGTCGGCAACCCACATTTGCTGCTGCTGGCTACCGTCATCATCCTCGTCGCTATCGGTGTCAAACGATAGCGTGCGAGCTACAGGATTTCGGCGGGCATCGATGCGCGCCGAACCACTAGCCATCCCAGACGGCCCTGGTTGAGACGGGGTATCAGCGGCATTCCACTCAAAGTGAGTGGCATCGCTGCTCTCCTCATCATCAGCATCTATATTATCGCTATCGGAATCACTGTCGCGCAATAAATCTTCTAAGGCTGGAAAAAAATGTTGTTTAGAGAACGAAATTTTTAAAAAAAATATTAAAAATTTTTTCACTTGCCCAATATCTCCTCGTACTCACTCATGAGCTTTCTAAAAACAGGCAATCTGTCCAAGTTGTACTCGACCACAAATTCCCCAATGGTGCGCTGTACATCGCGCGAATGCCGGAACGTACAGAATAGTCTTGCTATCGTGCGATAACCAGCCAGACGTAACAAGCGTCGTAACTGATTCACAAGTTCCGTGGATGACAACGTCCTCAGACGTGTACGCCACGCGGGGCCTCTACTATAGCGCAATTGCGCCGCGAGACGCAATACTGCTTCCCGTAAACTTTTACAAGCGACAAAATTCTCCATGGTGACGCTTCTCGTTTGAAAGAAAGACTGATAGGACCATAAGAGGCCCTCACCTCTTTTATAGCGCGACTTTTTGGCGGCGTCAACGGCGTCGCATGTTTTGAACATACCATACACGGGATATCTGAAAATACCTTTCCCTCGGGTTTTTAAGCATCTGTTTACCTTATGCACTCAAGCCGTCTCTGGAAAATCTCACCAAAGCGCCAGAGGTAACTTTTTCCCCGTTAAAAATGTGTGGAAGGGGTGAAAAATAACCCGAGTATTGCTATGCATGTTCGAGCGAAAGAAACCATGGTGCGTAAGCTTTGCACGCGAAACATCCTGGTGGGGGGGCTGCTACAGTGATATATTGTTTCGTAAAAACATCGGCTCTTACTTTCTTCGCAGCGGTTACAAGTTTCGAGGATAACCCCCATGGAATTATTGCATGTTCCTGTCATGTACCGATAGTTTAGCTCGAAAGGCTTTCGTCACGCGAGCCGACGGTTTTGAAGAAAAATTGTGAGAATCCCCGCGAAGCGGGTACGATTACTATGGCGGGGGTGTTCTGCTTTACGTTAAGCAAAGAAACTCTACAGATGTTAAAAAATACCTTCCTGTAAAAACTCGAAGCGTCCCCACCAAGGGCTGTTTTCTACGTCTACGGGTGTTTCTGTTTTTCTCACGTTCAGGTACTTAACTACTCGAGTCGAGCGCCCGTAAAGACCGAAACTTATGCGCGGCTGCAACACTTAAACCTTGAAAAGTACTAAAAAATTTTCATTCGAAAAAAATTTCGGCGCGGTCCTCTGCGCCAAAACATATGCGCTTTCATCAGCACATTTGGAAACCCCATCATGTCGTAAATTTTCATTTTCGAAATCAACTCTGTTCTCGCATCCGCCAAAAGAAATATATTCCGGTGACACATGGCTTTTTTTATGTTTTTTTCTCATCCCCACTCTAGCAGCCCTCACTCCCACCATCCCCAACACCAACATCTCCATCCCCGTGAACCTCCACGCTGTTCGTGATCAGTCAGTTATGGCCAGTCTCCAGCAGCAGCTTGCCAGATACGAAGCGCACCTCGCCAAGTGGCGAAGAATCTCGCTAAGAAATCGACAAGCATTGACGATTTCAACTTCGAAGGAAGCCGTTTACACGGAGCGCATAAGGCATGTGAAAGTGCTGAAACGCTTGCGCCAAAGACATCTCCAGCAGTGGCGATGCAACCTGGTGGAACACCAGTCGAGAGCAGCAACACCAACACCACCACCACCACCACCACCACCACCACCACTACCACTACCACCACCTACAGCACCAACCATCCAGGAGTGGTGTTTTGACTGCGGGTTATTCCAGCAGGCAGCACTGAATTGGGCGCGCTGTTGGAGGTGCGATATTCTTCGGTGCCCACAGTGCAGCAACAGTGCGAGTTGCCCGTGCTTGAACGACCTGAACAGCCCACGCTCCCCGCAAAGCGGCTAGGTGTTTAGTGTGTTTTCCGGCGTACAGTGTTCCAGCGCAATGAAGGTGATCAGCGCGCGCCGACTCGCGTACTACGACAAGCTTACTTACAAGCGCGCCAAAATACAGCAATATTTGAAAGATAATTTTTGCACGTTCAACGAGGTTCAACAGAATTCCGCCTTTATGACGGAATTTGTGGGCGAAGTTCGTTGTCGGTTGGCTGGGGCAACATCGCCGTATACCATCGCGTACTACAGCGAGCTCCTAGAGGAAATGACTGACACGCTGTGTAAACTAAATACCAGCGCGAATATTGCACTGGAAAAATTTGACAAGGCGCACAGGCATGCCATGGCCTATACGGAGCAGCTACCCCGAGGATGGCGATGGTGTTATCATTCCGAAGAAGTGCTGAAAAAACCGAAACGTCCGTGTGCTGTTTGCGAGCTACGATACGCGACGTGCATCACGTGTCGATGTCGACGGTGCGTTTGCATGCCTTGCGAGTGACAAATATTTGTAATTGACTGAATAACTTGTAAAAAATGTATATTATAAAAAATAGTATGTAGAAAATAAAAATTATGCGTGATCTTGCTTATTATCCCATTAAATAAATAAAATTTTATTTTTCCTCAAAATGTTTCTTTTTTATTTGCAGACCCCTCCTTTACACCAACTCCCTATCCCCACCCTAACTTCTCATTGCGAACACACACGAGTATATAAAGCGGGGGCCGCTCGATCCACGTACACGGCCTATACAGCGAGAGGTCTCGAGCATCCTATGGGTCTTTATAGCGTAGCTCGTGCAGCCAAAGGTCTCTCCCCACCACCCGAGTCGGGGGCACATATGACGACACGCCCGCACGCGCGCGCGCGTGGCAGGTATAACCGCATGACGGGCACGATAAGTGGGCCGTTATTTATGATTAATAATTAGCTTGTCACACATGGGGACACACAGCACACGGCCTATACAGCGAGAGGTCTCGAGCATCCTATGGCTCTTTATGGCGTGGCGCGTACAGCCAAAGGACTCGCCCCCCACCACCGTATATACGGCGGCACGCGGGGTCTGTATAGCGACATGGCGTCATGGTGGGGGGTCGATAAGTGCTGCATTATTTATGCGGCCGCATACACACCGCACACAGTCTATACTGCGAGAGACCTCGCACCCTAGGGGGTCCTTATGGCGTAGCGCGTACAACCAAAGGTCTCTCCCCCCACCACCTCGAGTCAGGGCATATACGATGACTCACGCGAGCCCTGTATAGTGACGTCATGGCGGGGGTGATAAGTGGGTAATAAATCACCCATTGTTTACAGTAATTAGCTTGTGGTTACACATGCTACCGTAAACACTTGAGTTAATGACCTTGTCATACTTGACACCCCATACACCGCACAGCGGGGTGCCACATGGACCCATACGCAACGCACAGCGGGGTGCCACATGGCCCCTACACACACCGCGCCGCGGGGGGTCGTCTCGCTATACCAGTCCCCTTACTACTGATATAAGTACTTACGGAGATATAACTACGAATTTTCCTGCAATGTTAGAGACACGTAACTTTTCCGAGTACTCTTATAGACACGTAAATTCTTATAAAAACGTGAAAATTAGTTTAAATCCACGTATAACCTAATAAAAGTGAAAGCTTACTAACACTGACTTACGGAAACGTAAAAGCTTAAAGACCCGTACACATTGGTACTGGCACTGGCTTACGGAAACGTAAAAGCTTAAACGTCCGTATATACACAGTACTGGCACATGCTTAGAACCACGTAAAATCTTAAATACACGTAATCGGCAGGTGAGCCTGGCTTACGGACACGCCCTGGGCTTAGAGACACGTAAAACCTACAATCCACGTAAGAAGCAGGTCAGGCAAGTTTACGGGTACGCCTTATGGTTAGAGACACGTTCTTTTATACGTCTTATAATCATGAGATGTGATATGTGACTGAATTTTGCAATATTGCGACACCACCGGAAGTCCAAACTTCCAAAAATTACGATTTCCGCTCGGGATCCATTCTAAATCGGTCAAAATTATGTGAACAACAGGTAAAAATGTGCAAGAAAGTAGAAAACAACAAAAACTCATTCCCGAACACACAATTTTGTCATGGCAACGAAAGGGAAAAATTCTCATTTCACTGTTTTTGTGATTACCAATAATTCTATTGGATGAATTCAATTTCAAACGTGCACACTAGCTACAAAATAATTGGCCACCCTACAAGTACCGCCGACCACTCTCAAACTACCCCTATCACAAAAAGATCGTTAAAAACGTACTACCTCCGATGTTTTTGAGATTGCTAACAATTTTATAGCCGAAATACGAGTTCGGGGATACAAGATATCTACATAAAAATTGGCAACTCCCAAAGCACCTCGGAACACCTCCAAACTACCCCTTTCGTACCGAATAATTGCAAAAAAATGTTATCCCCGCCGTTTATAGGTAGCCAACAATTTTATTGTTGGAATACGAATTCTACGATAGATGATATCGACAAAAATATTGGCTACGTGTAAGACACCTACGAGCACTCTCAAACTACCCCTATCACACTGAAAAATCGCTAAAAAAATTTGTTCGTCCCTGTTTTCGAGAGCGCCAATAATTTATTGCTGGAATACGCCATCCCAAAAACGGCGGAGATAGAATTCTTTTGACGAATTTTATTATGGAAGGGGTCAGTTTTTGAGTGATGCGCTGTGCTTTGGGAGTAGCAAATTTTTTTCTAGAGGAACACCCCTCGGTGCTTTTTGAGTTGCCATTTTTTTGTGAATACGTTATATCCTAGAATTCGTATTCCGGCTATAAAGTTATTGGGAATCTCAAAAACGGTGCAGTTAGAATTTTGTTTTTTCAAAGTGAAAGCTTTGTAACGGTGAAAATTTTCAAATCAAAGATTGTGATAAATTTCAATGTTTTTGAGGAAACAAAAATTTCGTGTGAGTCCACTGAAGGCAAACGCAACGCTCGACGTAATCAGTTGATTCCGTCACATTCTTTTGACATTTTCTGCAGAGATACGTCATTTTTAGTTTTGTTAAAGTAATGTTACCACTATCCAGTACTTTTATCAACGAAGCTTTGGGTTTTTGTTCTAAATAATTTACTTCCCACGTGAAAATAATATGAGTCAACGACCGACGGTTTGACGGTAGGTGTAGCTGCCTCCTAGGGCGATCATCGAAGTTAAGCAGCGTTGGGTGCGAAGACTAGCTGGATGGGTGACAAAATTTCGTGTGATCGGTTCAGTATTGATTGTCTTCTCACAAACGGAGCGGGAGGTGTGAAATATTACAGTTTCGGTGTCGAAGCCAACGGAATTCAACCTACAAATCAAAACTGAGAGTTATGCCAATACATCGACCATCCCTGGGCGGGTTTTCCCAATAACGATTTATCCCACGTGATTTGCCTATATGTTTTCTCCGCCCCATAGGTATAATCCTGTGCAAATGCGGGATTGCAATAGATAGGGTTTTAGATTTAAGGCAAAAGGTTGGAATTTGTAAAAAGGTATCGATTAATAAAGGTGTGGAGGATAGGCAACGCTCTAAGCCCACGAGGCTGCGTGGAAAAGTACCAATTTTAACGTCAACAATCTCGTATGAGATCTATATGCGAATTTCAGACATTTAACATCTTATATGAGATCTCATATGTCTCAAATTTTTAGTGAGATCGGCATAAAAACTTAGTTGGAAATATTCCTATTTTTGGAGCAATAAACATGTAAAGGAGTAGAAGCAATAATATCTTATTAATAAGAGTAATAGTTCCCCAAAATTTACAGCGTATTACTCCCATTTATCCAGTTGTAAGTAATTTCTTTGTTTGGGAGATAATAATACTATTATTTGGGATACGTGATGTTTTTGAATTGTGAGTTGAAATCGCTTTCATTTTTAGAAGCGTTTGTCTACGGAGCGTAGTGAGTTGCCGTTTGCAAAAGGCGTGGAGCTGATCCTTCTCATGAATGGGAGATTCCTTTCCAAGTCTAGGGCACTGCCATTCCTGGAAGGAGCGCGAGATTCTACTTCTAGTCTCTTAGAAGAAAAAGTGAAAAACAGATGGAGGATTTTATTACCTCGATTGGGAAGATTTTATTCCAATATCTTTCAAGTAGAAAGTCTCCTTCAATGGGAGAAAAGTACGTCTATCGTTGGACCTTTACTTTTCCGATTTCAGATAGAACGACTCCAGTAACTCGAGGGAACATCTCGAATCTATTTTTTTCCGTGTGGGATGTAAATGAATTCTTCAATTACTATGTTTGTACATATTTTCCACTGGGACTAGTTCAGACGATAGAACATATATACAAGTCTCATTGCGATAGACAAAGAGCTGAGAACGAAGGAAGAAACGAATGAACGAACAAGTTGTCGGCTGAAAATTGTTACCATATTGGAATCGCGTGGTCCAAAGTAAATTTTGGATCAATTTAATTTTCTGCATTAATAATTTTTTCTTTCTATTTATTTAACAATACAGAATACTATTCTTCTACAAGTCATCGTCATCGTCATCGGATGAAGATGAGAACTGCCCGATCTCGGGAGGGTTTATTCTGGGTCCAATGTAGCCCTGATGGGGAACCCTCACGTATTCAGGGGCTATTACTCGTAAAGTCTCTGCCCTCGCAAAAAGGCTAGCCAAATTCGTAAAGGCAACTGCTGCAATAGCTTCTTCTGCTGAAATGGACTTGTAACCTGTATATAACAGAAAAAAGGGATATAAGTTTTATCTGAAAAAATACCATTTGCACATCTGCAGATCAAGAGAAACCGCTATTCATGCATACGCATACACTGAGAGAACCTCGAGCGTTCTGTCGTATTCACTAAATACAGTAGAGATGCATTCGTTTCGTGCAGCAGCGCCACCAAATTTAGGAGAGCTGGAGTCCTAAACCCGCGAGACGTCTGCTGTCTTTTATTTTTCCGTACTACACTAGCGCAGCAAAAAATTAGGAGAGCAGTCACTCCGCGACTTTTGCGCGCTAGCAATGCTAAAAACAGACGACGGTTATCCTTACAGAGGGCATCAGTCGCACCACAACAAAGGACAACGTTCTGAGTATGTTTAAGAACGTAGCCGTACTGCTTAGGACACCAGTGTTCCCGAGGTTCTCTCAGTGTACATGCAACCAACTGAACTAGCGAAAGAGAGAGAGAGAGAGAGAGAGAGAGAGAGAGAGAGAGAGAGAGAGAGAGAGAGAGAGAGAGAGAGAGAGGAGGGAGAGAATGTGAGGGGGGGAGAAAGAGATAGCATATGTATATATATATGTCACATGCTATCAATGTTCCCCGCTAGGTGGCGTATCGACAAATCTAGGGGATCTGGTAATCTCACAAGTGGCTGGAGTTCTCTACGATTAGTATATAAGAGCCGAGTTCACCATTAACATGTGCATGGGTAGATGCCTCTCTCTCTCTCTCTCTCGCTCTCTCTGTTACTCAATATATGTCGCTTGCTTGCATGTGTGCTCTTCTTGCTCTTCTTGGTCTGCCGATGTGAAAATGGTATCTCAATGTATCAGTTAAAGCTCATATCTCTTTCTTTCTGTCATTAAGGTGGTACTTTCACGCTTGAAGCAGATAGGACTCCGGCACGTTACCTGGCGTTCTTGGAGATGTTGGAGGCACAGGAAGTGGCCTTTGAATTCATCGCCGATGATATGGATCCCGTTTCTGAGCCCTCCTCTCCTTCTTCATCCGAGCCCTCCTCACCTTCTTCATCCGAGCCCTCTTCATCTTCCTCATCCGAGCTTTCTCCCTCTTCCGTATCTTCGGTATTCGACAACGACGATCCCAACGATCCCAACCATTGGAGTAGTGGATTTGGCAGCGAAGAAACAGCTGAATAAAAAATTGTAATGTAATCAATAAAAAAAATGATTCAAATAAAAAATGTTACTGACTTATCAAATTTACCTCACGCCATTGGAATATGGTAACATAATTTTTTGTCTCTTAAGCTCATACTTATGTCTTTCGTTGATCATTTCTTTTTTAGCTTTTAATAATTGATGTAGTTCGTTGTAATTGGACATACTTATATGTATACAAAGTCCAAAAATACCTTACGGCCTTTTTTACTACTTGTCCAATGAAAAAGGAATCACCATATATTATATTGCCGTTCAACGATGCGATCGATGTTAAGAGGGCCGTTATTTTTTTGTCTGTGTTACATAATCGTATTTCATTATTCTGGGTATGTCGACTTGTAACCTAACAGAACCTCTTGCTGTGTCCCTAATTGTTATCACTCGATGAATTCGCAGATTCTCGTTGTTAACCTGTTAATGCCGAAGCGACCATCCTGGGAGACTTGAGAAATAAGCATGTTTTCGGCTGCCTAGAGCGAAGATAATAATACAGTATCGGTAATAAATTCTCTGATCTATCTAATGCCGGTGTTATTTTTAGCTATAACCCCTCCCAATGAATGAAAATAATGAAATACGATTATGTAACACAAACAAAAAAATAACGGCCCTCTTAACATCGATCGCATCGTTGAACGGCAATATAATATATGGTGATTCCTTTTTCATTGGACAAGTAGTAAAAAGGGCCGTAAGGTATTTTTGGACTTTGTATACATATAAGTATGTCCAATTACAACGAACTACATCAATTATTAAAAGCTAAAAAAGAAATGATTAACGAAAGACATAAGTATGAGCTTAAGAGACAAAAAATTATGTTACCATATTCCAATGGCGTGAGATAAATTTGATAAGTCAGTAACATTTTTTATTTGTATCATTTTTTTTATTGATTACATTACAATTTTTTATTCAGCTGTTTCTTCGCTGCCAAATCCACTACTCCAATGGTTGGGATCGTTGGGATCGTCGTTGTCGAATACCGAAGATACGGAAGAGGGAGAAAGCTCGGATGAGGAAGATGAAGAGGGCTCGGATGAAGAAAGTGAGGAGGGCGCGGATGAAGAAGGTGAGGAGGGCTCGGATGAAGAAGGAGAGGAGGGCTCAGGAACGGGATCCAGATCATCGGCGATGAATTCAAAGGCCACTTCCTGTGCCTCAAACGTCTCCAAGAACGCCAGGTAACGTGCCGGAGTCCTATCTGCTTCAAGCGTGAAAGTACCACCTTAATGACAGAAAGAAAGAGATATGAGCTTTACCTGATACATTGAGATACCATTTTCACATCGGCAGACCAAGAAGAGCAAGAAGAGCACACATGCAAGCAAGCAACATATATTGAGTAACAGAGAGAGCGAGAGAGAGAGAGAGAGAGAGGCATCTACCGATGCACAAGTTAATGGTGAACTCGGCTCTTATATACTAATCGTAGAGAACTCCAGCCACTTGCGAGATTACCAAATCCCCTAGATTTGTCGATACGCCACCTAGCGGGGAACATTGATAGCATGTGACATATATATATACACATGCTATCTCTTTCTCTCCCTCCTTCCCCCCCCCCCCCCCCCCTCACATTCTCTCGCTCCTCTCTCTCTCTCTCTTTCGCTATTTAAGTTGGTTGCATTAATGCGTATGCATGAATAGCGGTTTCTCTTGATCTGTAGATGTGCAAATGGTATTTTTTCAGATAAAACTTATATCCCTTTTTCTGTTATATACAGGTTACAAGTCCATTTCAGCAGAAGAAGCTATTGCAGCAGTTGCCTTTACGAATTTGGCTGTCCTTTTTGCGAGGGCAGAGACTTTACGAGTAATAGCCCCTGAATACGTGAGGGTTCCCCATCAGGGCTACATTGAACCCAGAATAAACCCTCCCGAGATCGGGCAGTTCTCATCTTCATCCGATGACGATGACGATGACTTGTAGAAGAATAGTATTCTGTAATGTTAAATAAATAGAAAGAAAAAATTATTAATGCAGAAAACTAAATTGATCCAAAATTTACTTTGGACCACGCGATTCCAATATGGTAACAATTTTCAGCCGACAACTTGTTCGCTCGTTCGTTTCTTCTTTCGTTCTCAGCTCTTTGTCTATCGCAATGAGACTTGTATATATGTTCTATCGTCTGAACTAGTCCCAGTGGAAAATATGTACAAACATAGTAATTGAAGAATTCATTTACAACCCACACGGAAAAAAATAGATTCGAGGTGTTCCCTCGAGTTACTGGAGTCGTTCTATCTGAAATCGGAAAAGTAAAGCTCCAACGATAGACGTACTTTTCTCCCATTGAAGGAGACTTTCTACTTGAAAGATATTGGAATAAAATATTCCCAATCAAGGTAGTAGAAACCTCCATCTGTTTTTCACTTTTTCTTCTAAGAGACTAGAAGTAGAATCTCGCGCTCCTTCCAGGAATGGAAGTGCTCTAGACTTAGAAAGGAATCTCCCATTCATGAGAAGGATCAGCTCCACGCTTTTTGCAAACGGCAACTCACTACGCTCCGTAGAGAAACACTTCTAAAAATGAAAGCGATTTCAACTCACAATTTAAAAACATCACGTATCCCAAATAATAGTATTATTATCTCCCAAACAAAGAAATTACTTACAACTGGATAAATGGGAGTAATACGCTCTCAATTTTGGGGAACTATTACTCTTATTAATAAGATATTATTGCTCCTACTCCTTTACATGTTTATTGCTCCAAAAATAGGAATATTTCCAACTAAGTTTTTATGCCGATCTCACTAAAAATTTGAGACATATGAGATCTCATATAAGATGTTAAATGTCTGAAATTCATATATAGATCTCATACGAGATTGTTGACGTTAAAATTGATACTTTTCCACGCAGCCTCATGGGCTTAGAGCGTTGCCTATCCTCCACACCTTTATTAATCGATACCTTTTTACAAATTCCAACCTTTTGCCTTAAATCTAAAACCCTATCTACTGCAATCCCGCATTCGCCCAGGATTATACCTATGGGGCGGGGAAAACATATAGGCAAATCACGTGGGATAAATCGTTATTGGGAAGACCCGCCCAGGGATGGTCGATGTATTGGCATAACTCTCAGTTTCGATTTGTAGGTCGAATTCCGTTGGCTTCGACACCGAAACTGTAATATTTCACACCTCCCGCCCCGTTTGTGAGAAGACAATCAACACTGAACCGATCACACGAAATTTTGTCACCCATCCAGCTAGTCTTCGCACCCAACGCTGCTTAACTTCGGTGATCGCCCTAGGTGGCAACTACACCTACCGCCAAACCGTCGGTCGTTGACTCATATTATTTTCACGTAGGAAGTAAATTATTTAGAACAAAAAACCAAAGCTTCGTTGATAAAAGTACTGGATAGTGGTAACATTACTTTAACAAAACTAAAAATGACGTATCTCTGCAGAAAATGTCAAAAGAATGTGACGGAATCAACTGATTACGTCGAGCGTTGCGTTTGCCTTCAGTGGACTCACACGAAATTTTTGTTTCCTCAAAAACATTGAAATTTATCACAATCTTTGATTTGAAAATTTTCACCGTTACAAAGCTTTAACTTTGAAAAAGCAAAATTCTAACTGCACCGTTTTTGAGATTCCCAATAACTTTATAGCCGGAATACGAATTCTAGGATATAACGTATTCACAAAAAAATGGCAACTCAAAAAGCACCGAGGAACACCCCCTATCTTCACTTTCGCATCGCAAAAGAAAATGATAACTTCGCCATTTTAGAGATCGTCAACAATTTTATTACCGGAATACGAATTAGAGGATACGAGATATCTAGAAAAAAATTTGCTACTCCCAAAGCACAGCGCATCACTCAAAAACTGACCCCTTCCATAATAAAATTCGTCAAAAGAATTCTATCTCCGCCATTTTTGGGATGGCGTATTCCAGCAATAAATTATTGGCGCTCTCGAAAACAGGGACGAACAAATTTTTTTAGCGATTTTTCAGTGTGATAGGGGTAGTTTGAGAGTGCTCGTAGGTGTCTTACACGTAGCCAATATTTTTGTAGATATCATCTATCATAGAATTCGTATTCCGACAATAAAATTGTTGGCTACCTATAAACGGCGGGGATAACATTTTTTTGCAATTATTCGGTACGAAAGGGGTAGTTTGGAGGTGTTCCGAGGTGCTTTGGGAGTAGCCAATTTTTATGTAGATATCTTGTATCCCCGAACTCATATTTCGGCTATAAAATTGTTAGCAATCTCAAAAACAGTGGTCGGCGGTACTTGTAGGGTGGCCAATTATTTTGTAGCTTGTGTGCACGTTTGAAATTGTATTCAGCCAATAGTATTATTGGTAATCACAAAAACAGCGAAATGAGAATTTTTCTCTTTCGTTGCCATGACAAAATGGGGTGTTCGGGAATGAGTTTTTGTTGTTTTCTACTTTCTTGCACATTTTTACCTGTTGTTCACATAATTTTAACCGATTTAGAATGGATCCCGAGCGGAAATCGTAGTTTTTGAAAGTTTGGACTTCCGGTGGTGTCGCAACATTGCAAAATTCAGTCACATATCACATCTCATGAATATAAGACGTATAAAAGAACGTGTCTCTAACCACAAGGCATGCCCGTAAACTTGCCGGACCTGCTTCTTTCGTGGATTGTAGGTTTTACGTGTCTAAACCCATAGCGTGGCCGTAACCCAGACACACCTGCTGCTTACGTGGAGTTTCGAATTTACGTGTTTCTACGCCCATAGCGTGCCTGTAAGCCACCCACACCTGCTTCTTACGTGTATTTTATATTGTACGTGTTTCTAAGCCCATAACGTGCCCGTATGCCAGCCGCACCTACTTCTTACGTGGATTTTAGATTTTACGTATCTCTAAGCCCTTCGCGTGCCTGTAAGCCAGTCGCACCTGTTTCTTACGTGTCTTTAAGATTTTACGTGTCTGTAAGCCCAGGGTGTGCCCGTAAGCCAGTCTCACCTGCCGCTTACGTGTATTTAAGATTTTACGTGGCTTTAAGCATGTGTCAGTACTGTGTATATACGGACGTTTAAGCTTTTACGTTTCCGTAAGCCAGTGCCAGTACCAATGTGTACGGGTCTTTAAGCTTTTACGTTTCCGTAAGCCAGTGTTAGTACC
This sequence comes from Torymus aiolomorphi, assembly GCA_036365515.1. NCBI lineage: Eukaryota > Metazoa > Arthropoda > Insecta > Hymenoptera > Torymidae > Torymus > Torymus aiolomorphi. The sequence goes on from CM070874.1 coordinate 134,075,917, forward strand.
AATGTGAACGGGTCTTTAAGCTTTTACGTTTCCGTAAGCCAGTGCTAGTAACAATGTGTACGGGTCTTTAAGCTTTTACGTTTCCGTAAGCCAGTGCTAGTACCAATGTGTACGGGTCTTTAAGCTTTCACTTTTACTAGGTTATACGTGGATTTAAACTAATTTTCACGTTTTTATAAGAATTGACATGTCTATAAGAGTACTCGGAAAATTTACGTGTCTCTAACATTGCAGGAAAATTCGTGGTTATATCCCCGTAACTACTCTTATATCCACGTAAATCCACGTAAATTACGTGATTTTTGTGCGAATAGACACAGCGATAAAAAAATTGTCATTTTAATTTATCTGTGCACCGTGCACCGTGTATCGTGTATCGTGTACCGTGCACGCAATATAAATATATTTTATCCGTGTGCCATGTGCACTTTTATTGATTTTTAAATATATTGACATTTACCACTTTGTTTTGCTTTGAAACTAACAGTATTCGACTAATTGGTCAATTATTTAAGGTAAGGGGACAAGAGAGACAGAGGGAAAAAGAAAGAGAAAGAGAGAGAGAGAGAGAGAGAGAGAGAGAGAGAGAGAGAGAGAGAGAGTCTGGCCATTCCCTCTCCTTAAGGTGGTTCTATTAAAAGTCTGAAGTCAATTGAGTGTTAAAAAAATATTATTTTTATTCTTCAAAATTTAAGAAATATCTTGAAAAGATAAATTAATTAATAATAATTGTTCAATTGTCATATATATTTGGTAACTAATACTTTTGGTTTCTTTTAAACTAAAGGTTAAAAAGTTTGTTGTTTTGACTGGTAAATGCCGTCAATGTAACCTCAAACCATAATTTTTCCGATTTTGATCTAAAATATCTTTTTATTTTATTCGGCTATTGGTATATTTTTTAATACCTTTAGAAAATATGAAATTTACTTTTTCGATATCTCTTTTTTGCTATAATTCTGCAGTGTTTAAGTACTTCAATTTCAATACTTTTCCATGCCAACCACGTGACTCCCATATATCCCCATGTTAAAACACAAATTCTTAAACAATATTATTTCAAGTATTTGGTCGGCAACATATACTTTAAACTATACCAATTTGTTCATGAAAATGTGAACAATAACATCCTTCAATATGATTTTCATCTGCAGACTTTACGATTTTCATAGAATCACCTTAAGGTGGTTCGAATGCCAACATTGACGTTAAATATTAATAAATAAATAAATAAGAAAAATTGCAGTGTTTTCTTAATTTTTTGTTTTTAGATGTCGATATCTTGTTTATTAATAATTAAATTTGTTTTATAAAAATATTTTTCTTCTGTTGAAGTACACTTCTTTCTAATTACACAATCTCACTGATATTACGATATTCAAAAACGTAGTTTCAAAAAATGTTTATATTTAACGTCAATGTTTGCCGTTCGAACCATCTTAACGACCTGCGAATAGCTCCGCCGATTTCTTCTGCCTGTTTTAGATTTTCAAATTCCCCGCCACTTGTCAGTTAGTCTGCGCATGGGCGCACCGCCAGTTTGATGGCCATATGTGTGGGAATAGCGCCAACACCTCGGAGTACAAACTAACACGAAGAAGAAGGAGAGAGAGAGAGAGAGAGAGAGAGAGAGAGAGAGAGAGAGAGAGAGAGAGAGAGAGAGAGAGAGAGAACAGCGATGCACTTGAAGGGATATGCGTACATAACCTTATTTATTTTCTTCGTTCGACAACTAATAAAAAAAAATTGTCATTTTAATTTATCCGTGTACCGTGTACCGTGTATCGTGTATCGTGTACCGTGCACGCAATATAAATATATTTTATCCGTGTGTCGTGTACCGTGCATCGTGTACCGTGCATCGTGTACCGTGCACGCAATATAAATATATTTTATCAGTGTGCCGTGTATCGTGTACCGTGCACGCAATATAAACATATTTTATCCGTGTGCCGTGTGCCGTACATCGTGTACCGTGCACGCAATATAAATATATTTTATCCGTGTGCCGTGTACTTATATTTGAGTACCGTCTACCGTGTGCGCAATAGAGGTGCAGAACTTCGAATTCGCCGTGTGCCGTACACCCGCAGTCGAGTACCGTGTGCGCAATATAACTGCAAACGTGGTACTCTTTTTTAAACCGTGTACCGTACATCGTACACGGACACCCTTTTTTCCACCAGTGTTGTTTCGTACACCGTGCACCGTGCACCGTGCACGGAGACCCTTTTTCCACCAGTGTTGTATCGTGTACCGTGTACCGTGCACCTAATAGGTACACGACGGGCATTTTTTGACTCGATGTTGTATCGTGCACCGTGCCCCGTGCGCCTAATCGGTACACGGTTGGTGGCACGTATACACTTCCTTTTCTCTTTTTTCAGTATATCAATATTCATTTAACACAATCTTTTAACGGGTGCTTCAGTAAATGTGGACAATAGCCCAGCACTGATATCAACTAATGTCGTTGAAGATGTCAAACCAAAGCTCAGACCAATATGTCAAATCAGCATCATAAATTATATTGTTTATTTATGCTCACGGGTCACTCATCAATATTTTCTTCTATCCAAAAGCTTTTACATAAAGTTCCATAAAGTTTATGAACCCGATAACACATAATTATTCACCTCCCTTAAACATAATAACTTTTATCTTGATCAAAGTTATTCGCACCAGTCCAGATATGATTGCCATTAATCATTTTCAATCAGTTCTCAGCTCCAAAATTTAGTCCTATGGCTGGCATTGCAATGTACACGTTTTTCTGAAATGAAAAATAAAACTCACAAAGTATCTGTTCGAATAATTTTTATTCACCTCGTACTAAATTATTAATGTCAATAACAGTTAATAATTGTCAAAAATTACTTAAAACTATTTGTAACTGTTTATAAATGTTACGAAATATAGGATTTTGAACGCAGTTTCAAATAGTTTATACGAGTTTGAAACACTTTCAAATAATTTTTAATGACATTTAAAATGAATTAATAATTGGTAATTAACAGTTTATAGTAAACTCTTACCAACAGTTTTTAAAACTTTATAGAACAAAAATATTTCCGCTAAGGCAAAAAGTGAAAAATTATTAGAATATAATAAGTATATAATACATATCTGAATTCTCTTCATCGCTGCTAAAATATGTTCTTGTACGTTAACATCATAATTTCCACAAATTTACTCTTGTAAAAAGGAAAACTCAACAGAACACTTGATTCTTTGCTATAGTATCTGCTCTCTTTGCCGCGGTCTGCCGGAGCAGCGCTCTGAACTTAGTCAAATGATTCCGTTCTGGTTCGCTCTGAAGTTAATTAAATGATTCCGTTTCACCGGGAGAATCCTCGCAGGGCCAACGCTGATTACGAAGCCGGGAGCCAGGCGCCAACCCAGTATACGGTACGGCCAACGGCACGGCGTAAGGTTCCCATGTACGATCTTAATAAAATACACTACCAGCATCAACGCGAAGGTGTTAGACCTCGCGTTAGACTTAGAATATTGCATATTATAAGACAAAAGCATGTGTGTGAGAAGCCACTAATTTATGATTAGTATTATTATGGATCGTAAATAAAGAACGAATAAAAGCAAAAGTCATGAAAATACAATCATCTTTTAAACATATTAATTACTTTTAATTAATATTACTCGAAATATTTATATAGAAATTTACATATGTTTACATACAAATATTTAAGTATATAGAAATTTAGAAGAAAAAGTAACGTGTATAGAAATCATTTGTAATAGAAAAAGTAAAGACAGATTCAAGTATCTTGATTTTTAACTTTCCACGAAATTCGCGTTTTATGATTTACCTTCATTTTTCCTTCATATAAACGTCTATTTTTTTTTCTCCAAATATTAGCATTCTATTATATTAGTTTATAGTTAATAGCAATATTTTTATTGCAGTGATTTAGTTAAATGCCACAGTAACATAGTGAAAGAAATTTCAAGCGTTTCAAAAAATCCTTCAAAAAAGCGAAAAATCGCATCGAATATTAGATATTGATTTGGTCGGCAAAAAAGTTTGGCAACGGATAATGCGTGTTCACCATTTTTCTCATGTTCTTGAACCCCCACAGAACCGAAAAAATGTGGTGTAGTAGGTGTGCCCCAAAAAAATTTTTATTTTTTTTTTTTGACGCCGGATTTGGCGATTTTTTTTTGAGAATTGCCCCCACACACACACACACACACACACACACACACACACACATATATATATATATAATACAAATATAGTTTATTTTTGAGGAAATAGGCTCTACCAGAGGTCTGTAAACCCATTTGATCCAAAGATATTGAGATTTTAAAATTTATATCCTGCTGTAACCTACAGATTGAACCATTTGATATTTTTTAATGGGACACAGGCCAAAATCTTTGATTTTTATATCTCCTTTGACTGAAACTATTTGCATTCCTTAATTTTTCCAATTAATATTTTTTAAAAATTCCTTCCAAATGGTGTATTTTAAATCAAATTTTTGACTTTAAAAATATTAATTGGAAAAATTAAGGGATGCAAATAGCTTCAGTCAAAGGAGATTCAAAAATCAAAGATTTTGGCCCGTATCCCATTAAAAAATATCAAATGGTTCAATCTGTAGGTTACGGCAGGATACAAATTTAAAAAATCTCAATATCTTTGGATTAAATGGGTTTACAGACCTCTAGAGATGTATACTAGAAATGTATATATATATATATATATATATATATATATATATATATATATATATATATATATATATATATATATATATATATATATATATATATATATATATATATATATATATATATATATATATATATATATATATATATATATATATATATATATATATATATATATATATATATATATATATATATATATATATATATATATATATATATATATATATATATATATATATATATATATATATATATATATATATATATATATATATATATATATATATATATATATATATATATATATATATATATATATATATATATATATATATATATATATATATATATATATATATATATATATATATATATATATATATATATATATATATATATATATATATATATATATATATATATATATATATATATATATATATATATATATATATATATATATATATATATATATATATATATATATATATATATATATATATATATATATATATATATATATATATATATATATATATATATATATATATATATATATACATTTCTAGTATACATCTCTAGAGGTCTGTAAACCCATTATATATATATATATATATATATATATATATATATATATATATATATATATATATATATATATATATATATATATATATATATATATATATATATATATATATATATATATATATATATATATATATATATATTAGGCTAGTAAGTTTGAGGAGCTCAACCCCGGTCGGTCAGAGTGGCTAAAGAAATAATAACCCTCAGGTTACCGACTCTAGACAAATAGACTCTAGAAAACCCCTCAAACTTCCGCTCGGATGCTGAATATATAGATTGGAAGTTTGAGGAGGCTCCTCAAACTTCCCATAACCCCTCAAACTTCCAAGCGGGTGCTGAATATAATCCTCAAACTTCCAGAATTTCATATTTATATATATATATATATACATTTCTCGAAAGGGGTTTATAAAGCCCTTTTTTTTATATATATAGGGGTTTATCGAGCCCGATTTTGATTATGCAACCCGGGCTTCATAATATTTCTAAATATAGGGGTTTATGCGGCCCGACCTAGAGTCTATAACCCCAGAGTCCATTATTTCTTTAGTCACTTGCCATAGGGAACTCTGGGCTGTAGGTACTAATATACAGTCTTGGGCTACATAAACCCCGATAAGTGTATATATATATATATATATATATATATATATATATATATATATATATATATATATATATATATATATATATATATATATATATATATATAATATCATTATTTCGATCAAAATTTTTTTTTTTTAGGGGAATCAAAAAAAAATTTAACTGTAGTACCCTCTTAAATTACAAGAAAATCAAAGGAATGTTTTCCCGAAATTAGTAAATATAAAAAGAAAAAGATTTCAAAAAATAGTAAGACCGATCCGAATGAAATGGGTCTTGTTAATCTTGAGATCTGACCGCACACACGCACGCACACACGCACGCACGCACGCACGCACGCACGCACACGCACACGTAACGCACACAGACACACACACACATACAGACCCAAAAATCATATACATTTCTATCATGTTTTCTCGAAAAATGTCTTTTTATTATCACAAAGCATCCTCTAGGAGGGACCAAAATAGGGTAAGAGACCATATTAGTGTGCCCTTAAAGTAGACAACAGTCCGTATTAATGACACTTTTTAACTTACGATTTTTAACAAATAATATATTAACCCGTGTAATTTGTGGGATAAATCGTCATTTTATTGTTTTTTTGTAACAGCCTTTCTTTATTTTTAGGGGTAGATCTTTTTTTTTACATCGGAAATTCCAAATTAATAATTCGAAGAGGAATCAATAAAATTTCTGAATACTAGAAATACTAATAAAAATAAAATATAAACGTAAAAACTCATACACATTTAATAATTATTCGCCTTACGATCAAGGCCAAACCTGTTATTAAATTTCATATTAATAACTTATACCATTAATCGAATATTTAACTATGCACTTTTGTGGAGACGCTAGTTATCTGCAAAAAGTTAAAGACATTGGTGCTGCTGTAAGTTGTATACAGCATATTTAACATCGAATTTTTTAATTTCAGGTCCGCACAGGAGAGAAGGTTGTCAAGGGTCTATACTCCTACCGGTACAAGTTTGTCGACAACGAGCTGGACAATGGCCACTTCCGAAACGAGAACAAGTGCTTCTGCCGACAGGGCTACTGCCTGCCCTACGGCCTCATCGACGTCACCGATTGCTATTACGGTTAGTAGACCAACGTCACCTATCTCACTATAATATTTTCCCGCCAATGCCCAATACCAGAGAAAAACACCGTAACGCGTTATATATTTCAGGCCCGCGGTTCGCGTGCGATGAATTTTTCTACAAAGTTACGCGTTTGCGCCTGTGACTATCATATTTTTTCGACAGTTTTTCGAGATTTTTCCGAAGCTGCATTTTTTATTTTGTGGAGTAAATCAATCGAAATTTGCGGCGTATCACTAAACAAGTCCACGATATCACGGTGCATGACGTCACTGTCTTTGACTTTACTCAAAACTACGTAATCATATATGCACGATGTGTATGTATGTTGCTTACTTAGAAAAACGAAAATTGCAGAGCTCTTGGCAGCTAATTTACACGACCACTAATTATTTAAGCCAATTATACCGCGGATTGGCTTGTTATCGATTTTTTATAATCATGTTGTGTTTTCATTAAGAAACGAACTCATATAAAATTCATTGAGAACGGAATCGTGGCGAATGAGTAACTAGTTTCTTACGGGCAACGAGCAGAGAGCGAGTTATGGATCTCGAGATTTATTGCTGTGAACACGGTTGCAGAGCGGAAAGAATCTTTTTGTAAGTTTTGTTGAAATATTTTAACAAAAAATATTCCACGCGCATTTTTTTTTACAAAAATTACGCATCACCCGAGAAAATTCCCGAGTCGCGAGATTGCGATATGTTTCTGTTTTCATCTCATGAGAGTTAAATTAACTGCCCAAAATTCTGATTTGTTATATTAAATATACTTGTACTTAGCGTAACAATACTTAAACTTTGCATTTTACTTTTACAGGCTTTCCCATTGCCCTGTCCTATCCCCACTTCTACCAATCGGACCCGGCTCTTCTCGAAGCCGTTCAAGGTCTCGAACCCAAACAAGACCTGCACGAGTCCTACTTCTTTATTCAACCGAAGTCCGGGCTGCCAGTTGACCTGGCCTTCCGCTTCCAGATCAACATGGCCCTACAAGACATCAGTGCCATCGACAACGTTGACGGCTTCTCAGATCTTGTTCTCCCTCTTCTATGGTTCGAGATTGTAAGTAGAGTTTTTAATAAGCCAACACCTAATGAAGTGACGCAGTAACGTCCCTACTGAAAAAGCCTGCATGGGACCCATGTAAGAAAGTGCTGCAGGATCCCATTGAGAATCACATGGGTCTCATGTGGGTCCACATGACTCCCACATGGCTCCCACACGACTAAAGTTTAAATAATTTTTAATTTAACTTACACGCCGACGTTAGCGGATTGTCTCCCGCAATCATGTACTTTTGACTTCACTTATAACTATAACTCCTGAAGAGGGACATAGAATAAATGTCCGAAACGTTGAGTGATATAAAAAAACTTTCGTGTTTTATTGATGAATCCCACCATTAAATAAGACATCGACTTTGGTAGTAATGAGGCCAGTAACTTATTTTAATCAACAAATTATTCTGAGTCTACCAGTAGCAGCTAGAAAATTAAACATTTAACTTACAGTTCATTTATACTTTTCAAAAAAATATCAATTTACTTTTCGCTTTGTGGCTGATTCCATTCAAATTCAGGCAGACTGTCACAGGTCGAATTTTTTTTTTTCGCCTAAAAACTATAAGACTGTATTCTAAATCATATTTACGAAGACACGTATCTCGGAATTTTGCTTAACACAGCCAAATCAATATTAGACGCAAAAATAAAGATTAAAAAATTTAAAAAGTACCTCAATTTTCAAACTGCTGTAACTTTGTCAATTTTCAATCTTTTGAGACGTTTTTTTTCCAAAATGTAAGGAATTTCATCTAGTTTTGGCCGGTTTGCACAACAAAAATAAAGAAAATGCTCTTTGGTTGGTTAAAATTGACGAAATAGTTCTTAAGATACAGTGGCGCGCGCGCGCGCGCTCACACACACACACGCACACGCACACGCACACACACGCACACACGCACACACACACACACACACACACACACACACACACACACACACACACACACACACACACACACACACACACACACACACACACACACACACACACACACACACACACACACACACACACACACACACAGGACCACGTCAAAACCGATGGTCCAGGAAGACTGTGGAAGAGTGGCAGCGCCGATGGGATATAGCAGATAAAGGTCGGTGGACCCATCGCATTATTCCATATGTCGTGGAGTGGACACCCAGGTACTAACCGGGCATGGCTGCTTTCGCAGCTACCTGAAGAGAATTGGAGTGTACGAAAGCGCGGAGTGCCCAACATGTCCTGAAAGTGATGAGGACGTTGGACACGCTTTGTTCGTATGCCCCAGGTTTCGGGAAGAGAGAGAAAGGTTTCAGGCCTTATGGGAAGGCCCCCTAACTCACGAGGGCATCGGGAGATGCTTACTCTCTTCACAGAGAGGATGGGATGCTGTGATTAGTCTCGTCACCGAGGTGGTGGACAGATTGAACTCCATAAGGCGAGAAGAAGAAAGAAGAGAAAACCGTCTCACAGAGGACCAGGCGGGGTAGAGGGCCGTAGAGGCTGCGACTGCCCTCCGCGAAGTAATGCCTAACGGCGGTTTCCGCGGTGGGAATTACAGTCGGGGGGAGGCCCTTCTATAGAACAACAGCAGGGGTTTTTAGTAGGTATTACCAGAAATGGTCGAGTCCTACATAACATCTCGTATGCGTAAATGCAGTTTTCCTAACCTCCTCCTCAAAAAAAAACACACACACACACACACACAAACACACACACGTGCGTGCGTGCGTGTGTGTATGTGCGTGTGTGTGTGTGTGTGAAAATTATTTTAAATAAACAACAAAAATTAGCCCAGAAAAATAAACATTTGGCATTTGTGAAATACCTTATTTTTTGTAATATAAAAACACGATGCTTCCCAGTGAAATACATTTGTGGGTTCTTATGTCAGTGGAATGTACGTTATTTTGTGTAATTTCATAAAAGTTTTGTAAAGTGGAAAGCATAAATGAAGATAGAAGGAGTGAATAAATAAGTCAATTTAAAAAATGCATTTAAAAATATGTCAATATGTAATTGAATTTGGAACATGAGTATATTATGTGTGCGATTTATTATATACACGGTGACCCATTTTAATCGCCGCACCCGGATTTCTCGGAACCTAAGCCAGATAGAGAAAAATGGTTCAGACAAAAGTTATAGGGGACAAAGGGGGCCACATAATGGCGCTAACGTCTTTGACCTTGAACTTGACCTTTGAGGTTATTTCAAGGTCAAAGTGGTTTTTTCATATGGAAACACCTAGTTTTGACCCCGGATTCGGAAAGAGCGGAAAATTTTACGTTCAAAATCATATTGAGAAATTTTTTCCAAGGTCATTTCAAGGTCAAATCTAGGTCAAACTCAGAAAAGCCCGTTTAAAATCGTTTGTTTCTATGAACCACAGGCTAAACTGGTTCAAATTGATCGTAGGCTTAATAGAGGAACCCACACACCCCAAATCCACTCACCCAAAACTTATACATCCTAGTAAACGAAACTCAAACTCGCACATCCTAACCCCATACACTTCATGCCCTCGCATGCTGAACTGTTACACCCCGATCCCACAACCATACCCCACACCCCTCAGTCCCACACATCCCTACCCCACGCATGCTAATCCCATACACCCCAAACCCACACATCCTGAACCCTGAAAAATTTTTCTCAAGGGCAAAATGATTTTTTAACGGAAACTTTAAGATTGTTGAAACTTCTGTTATAAATGTATTAACCTTACTTTTTGCGCTACCCAGAAACAACGACGTGGACGTAGTAAGGATTGTTTCCTTTGGAGTGCTTAATTAAAGTGAGTCCCCTTGCCTCTCACTGTTCGGGGTACTTGATTAAAGTGAGTCCCCTTGCCTCTCACTGTTCGGGGTGCTTGATTATAGTGAGTCCCCTTGACTATGTGCCTTAAAGCAAATGGTCATCATTTCGAACACTTGCTTCGAGGTCAAATAAAAATTTATTTACATTAGTGAGAGGCAAGGGGACTCACTATAATCAAGCATCCCGACCAGTGAGAGGCAAGGGGACTCACTTTAATTAAGCACCCCAAAGGAAACAATCCTTACTACGTCCACGTCGTTGTTTCTGGGTAGCGCAAAAAGTAAGGTTAATACATTTATAACAGAAGCTTCAACGATCTTAAAATTTCCGTTAAAAAATCATTTTGCCTTTGAGAAAAATTTTTCAGGGTTCAGGATGTGTGGGTTTGGGGTGTATGGGATTAGCATACGTGGGGTAGGGATGTGTGGGACTGGGGGGTGTGGGGTATGGTTGTGGAACCGGGGTCTAACAGTTCAGCATGTGAGGGCATGAAGTGTATGGGGTTAGGATGTGCGAGTTTGAGTTTTGTTTACTAGGATGTGTAAGTTTTGGGTGTGTGGGTTTGGGATGTGTGGGTTCCTCTATTAAGCCTACGATCAATTTGAACCAGCTTAGCCTGTGGTTCATGGAAAAAAATGATTTTAAACGGACTTTTCTGAGTTTGACCTAGATTTGGCCTTGAAATGACCTTGGAAAAAATTTCTCAATATGATTTTGAACGTAAAATTTCCCGCTCTTTCCGAATCCGGGGTCAAAACTAGGTGTTTCTATATGAAAAAACCACTTTGACCTTGAAATAAACTCAAAGGTCAAGATCAAAGTCAAAGGCGTTAGCGCCATTATGTGGCCCCCTTTGTCCCCTATAACTTTTGTCTGAACCAATTTTCTCTATCTGGCTTAGCTTCCGAGAAATCCGGGTGCGGCTATTAAAATGGGTCACCGTGTATATTAGCAAACAGTTAAGGCTATATCTTCTATTAATAGATAACTTCAACTTATTGTGCTTAAAGTTAGATTGTTATAATATAATAAGATGTTGAACATATAAATAGTACATATGAATTCGTTACAAATTTTTCTTGTTGGATGGTGTGAATCAAATTATTATGCATTAAGGCCACCATAAAATTATGTTCAAGTCTGTAAAACACACAAACTTCTGTAGTAGAGATAAAGAGAAATGCTGTTGTAGATATTCCTTTAAAGGTAAGCTAGCGACTCTACCAAAGAAAGTTGGCCCATGATCTGTGAGTTTAATTATGAAGGTGGTTTTATCAATCTGTCGAATTGTGACGATGTCACATGCATTTGCACGCTTGGCGTCAACGGGTGACGCCATGTTGTACGCGCCGACAACGAGGACGCCGAGCGGGCAGCGCACGCACTCACACACACATGCACAAGCACAACGGCCGGGTCGAGCAGCAACGCGACGCACACGCCAGAGAGCAAGGTACGGGAGAAGGGGGTCGGGAGAGAGCGGGCGCGTGAGAGAGTCGGGGAACATGGTGAGCAGCGTCAAGAGCCGGCATCACGAGCGCGCGAAGCGAACGATAGCAGTAGGAGAGGCGCAGACTGAGTCAACTGAGTGTCGCGCAGCCAGCCCGCGCAGAAGGAATAGTGGGAGCAAGCAGTAGCAGACACGAGAGATACGTCAAGATAGGCGCCGCGCAAGGAGAGAGAGAGTAGAAGAGAGGGAAGCCGCGCTGGCCGACGCACAGCAGAGGCAGGTGCCTCGTGAGAGAGAGAATAAGGTAAAAGTACCAGTTCTGGAACGATTTTTGGCGTCGTTTCAGTTTTTCATAATTTTAAAATGAATTAATATAAAAATATGCAGATTTTTTACATCTGTGGATGAAGTAGGGCTTAATTAACAAAATAATCACTTACAATACTGGATTTGAAGCAAATAATTAATTGTATCAATAAAATAAGTCATAAGCCGAGATGTACGTATTGTGGAACGATGGTTTCGAGCGTTCGAGAGTTCTAAAGATATATCAAAATAAGTTACTTGTATAATATTTTTATAATGTGTCATTGTTCAACAGAAAGCTTATGAATTGTAGATTTCATTTTTCTGATGACTTCCAGGAGTTACTTTGGTTTTCATATCGAAAGAAGGTGTTCCATAATTAGTACATCAATTTCAAGTATTGTCCGTATTAATGGAACGAAATTTAACTGTGTTCCACGAACAGGGACATCATGATTTGCATATGTACCCATTAGTGGAACAAGCGTAATTATTAATATTAACACGCATTTAGCTACTTATGATATTGTCTGATTTAAAACAAATATGTTTTATTATATTCTACATTAATCATAAGTCATGTAAATAGCGTCATTTATAAAGTTTTTGTCATCTGAAATATGCGAGAAACATAACCTATAAATATCAGGATAACGTACAAATTTAGGCAATTAAAATTATTTTTAAAATCTACTCATGTTTGAAACCCATTTGCTGTGAAAAGTTACTGAAGTAAATATCGTTTCAAATCAAATACATTAGTTTTTGTTTTTGTAATGCCAAGCAATAGTCCAAATTATATGATTTTGTTAGCTGTTCCAAAACTAGGCACTGTTCCGCAACTGGTACTTTTACTTTATAGCGGAGAGGGAGATAGCACCGGCCGTCGTGTAGCAGTAAGGCAAACGCGCGCGGGGAGAGAGGAAGAGAGAGTTAGAAGTAGCGCGCGCGAGCATAGAATAGCGAGAGACGTAGGAGGAGCGCAGCGTAATAGTTCGCGCCAAGCCCGCCGCTATAGTTAAGCCGCCGTGCGGCGCGATAAGTGATGTAGGGGCCGCGCGGACTCGTGCGCGGACCTATCACGACTCAAAATAGTTGCGAGTCATAGGCCCAAATTCATAGACGCTGAGTCGGTCGCAAGTACGGTATATATAGATATACTAAAGCATGGCTTCAAACCTTACTTGAGTCCGACTCACGTCTCACTTACGACTATGAATTCGGACCATAGGGCCGAATTCGTAGTCGTAAGTCGGGCTTCGGACTTAAGTCTGACTTGAGAATTTGTCCAACTAGAGTGTGACTCGCGCGCGTTTTTTTTAAATGAACCGGAAACTGTATATTTAAAATAAAGTATGACTAATAATATATGACTAAATAATAAAGTGGGATAAGCAAAATAACCTTATAATTATGTTGTATGTATAAGGTTTTGTGTGCATTATATGGTTATGTATATTATATAAAAATAAATAATTTATTTAATATATAATATAATAAGAAAATTACTTTTTAAAATAATACAATAGAATAATTTACATTTATTTTTATCGAAAAAAGAACTCGAGCATTTATGTTTTGAAAATAGTATGAGTCATGATTTATAAGTCGTATAGTACCAAAACTGTTAAATATTTATTTGTTTGAAAAGAATAGCATCTGAATGTGTGATATTTTGTATTTTCAGATTGAAATACCAAAATTAATTGTAACCTGCTAATCTAATTGGTTTGAAACGTACAGAGGATACTGGGTTCAATAATGTATACAGAAATATATATAAGCAACGACAGAGAGAAAGTCAGATAAGTATTACTTATTAGAATTATTTTGAGTTTCAATAACTGCGAAAACAATAAAATTATTTTGCAGAATGAAATTCTAAATTCACAGTAATTTTTGAATATATACTTTGCGTGTGTTTCTTTTTAGGCACGACCGCTACTCGGAGCCTTATAATTTCACCAGAGCGAAAATTGTCTACTTCAAAAACTAATAATTTGATACAAGAAAAGCCTTTTCCAGTCAAAATGAGTGCGTTTCAAGCGTTTTCTGTGATGTATTTATGTCTGTACGCCCGTATGTACGCAAGTTCCCCGATTATCTCAATGAATTTTCAACCGATTCCATCGGGATCGCGGCAAAATACTCCTCTAATTATACCTAAGTGCTGGTTCTCAATTGAGATAGATCGATGAAAAATTCAAAAAATGCGAGCACAAAGAAATATTTAAAAATATCGTTTTTTAAGCTTAATGACTAGAAAAATTAATTTTAAGCTTATATCTACAGGTCTATCTACTAAAACTAATTAAAATACACCTTTTTTCTGTTAGACACTTTTTTCTACGAGCAATATTTGCCAAGATAACTGCGAAAACGGCAAAAAAGGTCAGAAATTGACGATTTTCGGCTATAACTTGAGAGAATTTGATTTTACAGAAAAATGTTAAATACAAAAATTGGAGATAATATTTAAGCAAAACTTTTTCCTATTTATCACTTTTGTGTAAAATGAATTCCTGATAAGTTATTTAACAGAATTAGATTTGACACAGAAATATTCGATACAATAAATAAAATAAATAAGATCGGAAATAAGATCGCCTATAAATAAGATCGGAAAAGTCGATATAACATTCCAAAGATAACATAATTACAAAAACATAATAATAAAATACAAAATTACATTTGATTACAATATTTAATGGAATAAACACATTGGAACAATAAGTAAAACAACTAAATAAATATTTCCCTGTTTTCTACAAAAAGACAAAAATTATGCAAACTAAAACATTGTTGACATTATATTACGCTCTTTTTAATAGTATTAAAAATTATGGGATAATAGCTTGGGTTGCTTTATACTTATATGAATAGTACAAAATCATGAAATAATCTACGAAATAAAATCATTAAAATTAAATACAAAAATACTTCTCTGTTTGAAGAATACCCTTTAAATATTAAATTATTATTTTGTTTTGAATCGGATTTCTATCATTACAAGAAATAGAAGTGTACTGGGGTCCGATTCTCTAACTTTACGGCGCTATAAGCATATAAACATATAAGGTCTGAAATGTTCGAAATGCGCATGCGCAGAACCCAATATTTTTCGGAATGTTAATAGAATTGGTGTCGCTATATGAAAAGCAAATTAATTTGCCTAGGTTAAGTTTCTTTATCCATTAATGTTATCGATGATCTTTTATCTATCGATAAAATGGAGCGACATGAGAATATAAATCATAAATACACACCCATAATCTCCATAATGATCGATGATGATCATTTTTAAAATATGATCAATAATTAAATTTTATTATTAATATTTGTTTATTAGAGAAGCTGCTAAGTTAGGGTTTAATGTTTATTGTAAAATATTTTTTAATTTATTTCTTAATATTTTACCAAAATTGTAATTATTTATTGGCGCTAAAGTTATTTATTTTATTTGATTACATTGAAATTAGAATAAAATATTTATTTCATTAAACTTATCAATTTTTTCATTTCCTGAATTACTATTTTAAAAATAATCAAACAATATTTTATTTGAAAATATGAGAATATGTTTTGTTGTTTAATATTCCAAATAATTAATAAAATATAAAAATTATTTGTACATACCTTAATTCATAGCTTCATTCATATAATTGATTAGTAGTTTGACAGTAAAAATAAATTGAATTCATAAGAAACGTATTTTATAATATAAACTTTATATTGTAGCAAATTCGGTTTACAAACATTCTACAAAATTAAAAATATTTTTTTTAAATTAAAAATCTTTCTTTAATCGCATCATATTCTTACAAATTAGTTATAGATTAAGTAAGACATACCACATTGTTGAATCAATCAACAAAATGTCTTTAGCAAAATAAAACGTTTTTCACATAGCGGTAAGCTAGAAAACTGAAATAGTCACAATATGACTACGCAGATCACATAAAAATGCAGGTCGAACATAAAATAAAACAAGTATTTTAATCAAATATTTTGTAAATATTTGGCAATATATATAAGGCAATATTGCTCCAACAATCAGTGGCCAAACGGGAACATTCTTCCATTGTTCATATATACTGTACAAATATTCTTGCAATATTGCAAAGTCATTAAAAAAACCAGCATAAAAATATCATTTTAAAAATAATATTCCTTTCGTGTTGAGAAATATTGGCTCAATTTTGCTGCAAATTGCTATGACAGAGAGCCTGACTCATTCATTTTAAAAAAGCAATGGTGAAACGGAAATCACAGATTGCAGCAACATTGCTCCAATATAGCATCCGTATATAAAAGTGTTGAGGGAATATATATTGGCGAATATGGGGAATATGACAAAGCAATATTGGAGCAATGTTGCTCAAATATTGGGTGCTATAGGGGTTATGTCGACTGCAATTTACTATCAACTGATAAGAATTTTTCCATCGGTATTATAATATCCATAAATATTAATTATTTTAATTTAATTTGTAAGACTGTAAGACCGATGGAAAAATTATTATCAGTTGATACTGTCAAACTACAAATCAATTATATGAATGAAGCTATGAATTAAGATATGTACAAATAATTTTGATATTTTATTAATTGTTTAGAATATTAAACAACAAAACATATTCTCATATTTTCAAATAAAATACTGTATGATTATTTGTAAAATAGTAATTCAGGAAATGAAAAAATTGATAAGTTTCATGAAATAAATATTTTCTTCTTATTTCAATGTAATCAAATAAAATAAATAGCTTTATCGCCAATAAATAATTACAATTTTGATAAAATATTAAGAAATAAATTAAAAAATATTTTACAATAAACATTAAACCCTAACTTAGTAGCTTCTCTATTATTATTTGTTTATACAAATATTAATAATAAAATTTAAATATTGATCATATTTTAAAAATGATCATCATCGATAATTATGGAGATTATGGGTGTGTATTTATTATTATCATATTATAATAATTAATTGTTATAATAATTATTATTACAATAATTATTATTATAATTATTATTATAATTATCATTATAATAATTATTATTATAATTATTATTATTATAATTATTATATTAATTCATTAATTATTATTAATTCTATTAACATTCCGAAAAATATTCGGTTTTGCGCACGTGCATTTCGTACGTTTCAATTCCTTATGTGTTTATGTACTTATATTCTTATAGCAGTTATAGCGCCGTAAAGTTAGAGAATCGGACCCCAGGCACCAATAAAAAAATTAAAACAATAACCAACATAGAAGCTGTCAGAACTTATAATTTCTTGTCAAATGATCTAGAGAACTTAAAATGTAGTAGAATTAAAGTTATAAAAATGTATAAAAATTGGGTTGGTAAAAATATATAATTTTATCTTACTGTTTTGATAATAAATTTAAGAAATTTAATATAAGATTAGACAGCTTAACCCGTTAATTATGTTCCCAGGACCTAAGCGATTAAACTAAAAGAATCAAAATTGTGTAATATTATATAATCACATGTTAAAGTAATATCATATTTAAAAAAAAACTTTTGTATAATGTATGAGCTATAAATTATGTAATATGGTAAATTTCAGTGCATAAAGAACAATGTTCTAGTTGATTTTGTCAGTCTTACAGTGTGTAGAAAACTATTAAATAGGCAAGTCTCACTGGGTAAAAATCTGCGAAATACATAATCATGTATTTTAATACAACAGATACCCAGAGGTGAGTTCTTATACCCTGACCAAACTTAATAATTAACCAGACGAGCTGATATTACCAAAGACAACTACCTACCCGTATCACATTTACCCACACACACACACACATACACAGCACTTTTATGATATTCCTCAGTTCCTAATTACGTATCCCCTCACACTCTAAAGCACTAACACTTGAAGATCACTGATAGAGACACAGAAGCAGCAAAATAGGGTTGAATGATCTAAGCTGGCACTACTCCATGGATGCCAGTCTGCTGAGAATCATCTAACTAACAGCCATCCACTACGTCAATAACTCCACCATCTGAGAGGAAGGTACTAACAGAGACCGTCAATTGTGTCTGAATGTCATGGACTGCCTCGGCCTAATGATAAACAAAGCACATTAATAGCAAATCAGCCTTGAGTCTGGGAGACAAGTGATAAAAGTAGAGCACTTAAAAACTACATATGACTTATAATTAGATGACACCAATAAAAACATTACCATACAAAAGAAAAGTCTGCAACAATGCTTGTAGTTCACTCGCTGCACCAGATACTTCTGGCTAACAACTAGAAGGCAAGGTTAGTGGAAGCCTTGACTCGTTTCACTGCTGGAAAAAGCCCCAGCCTGAGAGTCGCTGAGAGTGATAACACTGTATGTACACATAGCCATTAATATAAGAGCCAAACAAGGAAAGAGTTGAGCAACTAAAAACCACATATAACTAATAAATAAACAACCCAGATAATATTTCTACACCCAAGAAACAGTCTGCAGCAGCGTTCGTTGTTTACACTCCTCCTGTTGCCACAGATGCCTGCAACAAGAAAACGTACCTTCAGCTCACCCATTATAGAGGTTAGGAACGAGAAAGGGCTTACCGAATCTGCTCTCGCCGTTGACACACTGCTTTCCTGTCTCTGACGAATTACTTATCAGCAACCGGCGAACGAACTTAAAGAGACGACATTCACCAGGGCGGCGTACTACAGCAGCCGCTGTCATCGTTGGGGACACCGGGAGTCAGGCAATGCGATTGTTGACATCACACACCATGGACACACGTGCGCACGCCGCGCAGTCCGCAGTCACAGTATAATACTTTAGGGCTTATTATAGCATGAAGCAGAAAGCGCACGCGACCATATATATAGATATACTGAGGTAGACACAGGGAGCGCTCACGGTCACGCGGGTCGCATCTCGCAAGTCACATGCCGGCATGCGTTTTTCCGCTGGTGTGTGTGCGACGCATGTAGCACATATAGTCGAGGTAGCCGTTACGGCAGTGCAATCCTGCAATAGTACTCATGTGCACGCAGCGCTACACTATAGATTGCCGTTGCCGTCTTGCCGAATGCATCAGTGTTGAGTTTTTTTCGTAAGGCCCGTTCCACGCAAAAAGGAGCAGGGGACGGATACAGTAAATAACATGGGTTAGTATATCTATATATACGAGGAACAGCGCTTATTACTCGCTGTTCCTCGCATATATAGATATAGCAACCCATGTTATTTCTATATCTGTTCTCTATTACTTTTTGCGTGTAACGGGCCTAACGGCCCTAATTCTGCAGTTTTCACCTTTTCGCTTCGCGGCATTAATGTATGTGAGAATATGCTGTGTTAGAGTGAATCTATATAAGCGCTGCGCTGCGCTGCGCCGTCTTTCGCTGCGCTGCGCCGTCTTACGCTGCGCCGTGCCGCCGCTGCGCCGTAGCCTTGTTCATCCGTTCCATTCCGGTCCGGAACAAATAGGCTGTTGCATATCTTATACTTATATAAACCATGGACGGAGTGAATATGCTCTAAAATGAAAATTAATCTTTTGATCTGTTTTTCTTAAATTTTAAGTGCACTTACATGCACTTACAATGTATTAGCCAAGTTGACTAATCAGGATGTGAGAACGTTTGCTCAATTAAGCGCTGGAGCGCAAGGAGTCGCGGGAAGTTTTAAATAAAACTCGAACTCGGAGAAATAACTTTAACTCGAGATTGATTAAATTAATTAAATACTTTATGAATTGTAACAAATAGATAGACTTTTAACCGTGATTCTATACAATTCAATTAACTCGAATTTTAATCGTAATGGCGACTGACTCAGAGACGTGGTCAGAGCTCGTGCACAGTGCAACTGAGTACAAAGCTTCTCATGTGCTCGGTAGCGACTGACTCGATGCCGGCGGTGTGGCCAAATTTATATTCTGGATCGTGGGTGGAGCTTCAGGTTGGTAGTGGGAGGCAGTATGGTATAGAGGCTGTAGGATGCCAAGTTGCCTCAGAGGCCTCCCCCATTCTGAAGTAGAGAGAGCGGCGGTGGAGGGACCACAGACCTGAAAATAGGGTCGAGAGCGATAAGCAGCGGGTGACGGGCCGCCTCTCTCCAGTGGCGTAGGACGCCGCTAGTTCGTGATTGGTTGTTGACGATGGCTCGGGCCGTTGGGCTGTTACGCCATTGCGCAATGATTCTCGGAAGTGTTTACGCTCCTCCCTAATGGATTCTCGGAAGTGTTTACGCTCCTCGGAATGCTGATTCTCTGTTTTGACCTTGGATTGTTTTCCTTCTTAAGTGATTTTTGACCGTTGGAATTTGGCTTCTTGGTATTGTTGACTTCGATTACCTCCCCTCTTTGTTCTTGAATACCTTGACCTTTGCTACTTGTCCTTGAGGATTTCCTAGAATCTTAGAGCAGTAAATAATTCATGGAAGAGCTCTTCACCCTGAGCGAGCTTCCTTTATTTAATTGTTAATTCAATTATTAATTAACGTTATCGCGTTTATTTCGCTGTTGATCGCCCCGTCTACTAATTATTTAATTACGTAAATTAATTTCGTAAATTCGTTAATTGTTTATTTACTATTTATTTACGGGACAGGTTAAAATTATTTATCTGATTAATTAAACAAATTCATTATTTTTATTGTTAAAATCTTTATCGGGATTATTATTTTATAGTAATACGTTTCAATACGTTTGTTATTCAAATGGTTATTTATTTTGATATTTATTTTGAAATTAATCTCTTAAATTCGAATTATCATTGTAGAACGATCCTAAATATTACGTTACTCGACCATGCGAACGCAGTTTATAACAGCCGCGAGTATATTTTCGTTATTGAGATTGTATATATAAGTATATGTAGTTAGAAACACTCGTGAGCAGCTATAGTCCCCACCTTTCATTAGAACTGAATAAAATTTAACTCTATGTTTTTTTATTAATCGAGAGTAATGAAACAATAGTTTTTCTCATATAATTCAACAGAACTTGACTATTTACAAAAATTTCAAATACAAAAGTTGTGGATAATATTAAAACAAAACTTTTTTTTCTATTTAACGTTTTCATAAATAAAAATAATAAATCGTAAAAACGATTTCTATAAAAATTATGATAACTATGTTTTTAATTTTAAATATACCTGCAATCATTATACTTATATTCAATATTTCTATGTACACTTTAATCATATCAATTAGTACATATTAAGGTGATGTGAAATACCGACATAATTTTCAAACATGGATGTCTCATGAAAATACCAATAGAATCGTCCAAAAAAAATCTGATTATATTATTAACATATACGGAGCGCTTGACGTTCGTGTTTTTCCAAAAAAATGATGAGAATTTATTTAATTAAATAAAAACAGTACTGTCGGTAAGTAGGAATCTGCAATTAAGCTACTTTTCAAACATGGATATCTCATGAAAATACCAATAGAATCACCCAAAAAAAAATCTGAATATAGTGTTTACGTGTACGGAGCGCTTGACGTTCGTCTTTTTCCAAATAAATGTTTAAATGTTGATTTAAAAAATATTGAAATTCACGGTTTCACATGGCCTTAAATTGATATACATCATAGACTATATTTAAAAATTTATCTAAATATACTTACACATGTAGAATTAAAACGAAAACCTTCTATAAAATAGAAGAAATAAATGTGTAAAAGTAAATGGACAATTTTTATTTAAACTTTACTGCAGATGTATTTATGTTTATTTTAATGATGAAAACGATAAATAAAGTATTACAATTTTTGCAATAATAGAAGTATAAGGTTCTTCTGAGCACTGCGGTCGTGCCTATTATGTGAAAACGAAGTTTTTACATAGGGAGAGGGGGCGACGATCGAAGCAAGGAGCAGGTGTGTGTGGGGGCGGAGGGCGGGGTGGCGTGCCGAAGGCACGCTGGGGGGCGCAGCCCCCCCAGTTTCATTTCAGAAAACTACATTCGTAACAAGCAAATGGATCAAAGAAATAAGTACAGAAAGTAAACTCAAGCTTATCAATGAAAACAGCTATAAAGAAGAGAAAAAGGATGTGCATTAAGTTTACAATCGTCGACTGTCAAGAAAGTTAAAAGTTAGTATATAATAAGTATATAATAGTTTTGTCGATAATGAAGAAGAAAATATTACAAACACAACACAACGTGTAAAACAGATTAATCACTAAGAGCAGTTGCGGTGTTTGATGATCACAGTGAAAAGTTACTTTAGACATTGTGCTGCGTTAGAGCTAAATCTAAAATTTGAATTTTGAAAGATTATTGGTGATGGTCGTAGCAGACTCGTGTAAAACTTCTGGCGTCAATTAAATTTTAGTTTGGTAGAGCATAAGGGGCTCAATTTGTCTTAAGAATTGTGACGTGTATCAATTCAATTTCAATCGTCAACGCCAAAAATTATAAACTTGATTCGTACTAGTGAAATCATATCAAAATGTTTTGTTCCCTCTGCTTTACATTACAATGTTGTATGAATACTCTTATTTTTTGGACTAATTACTATTGTTTCAAAGAATATTAATATTAGAAAGTATTTTTAACATATCAATTGAAAAAGCTTTTCTTGCACAAAAATAATATTAAAAATAATATTTTTTTGCACAAAAATAACATTAAAAATATGTTTTAAACATGATGTAATACAATAGTGTGTAAACGAATGATGAATTTTCTGTAATTTCTTTTCTACAGAACTCCCTGTTTTTGTATATGATTTCACTTGTACGAATAAAGTTTATAATTTGGTAACGCATCTGTCTATTTACGATTATGCACATAACATTTCTTATTTCTTTGATGTTGACAATTGAAATTGAATTGATACAAGTCACAATTCTTAAGACAAATTGAGCCCCTTACGCTCTACCAAACTAAAACTTAATTGAAGCCAGAGGTTTTACACGAGTCTGCTTCGATCATCATCAATAATCTTTCATATTTCAAATTTTAGATTAAGCTCTAACGCAGCACAATGTCTAAAGTAACTTTTTACTGTGATCATTAAACGCCGCAACTGCTTGGTCATTAATTTGTTTTATACGCTGTGTTGTGTTTGTAATATTTTCTTCTTCATTATCGACAAAACTATTATATACTTATTATATACTAATTTTTAACTTTCTTGACAGTCGACGATTGTAAACTTAATGCACATCCTTTTTATCTTCTTTATATCTGTTTTCATTGATAAGCTTGAGTTTACTTTCTGTACTTATTTCTTTGATCCATTTGCTTGTTACGAATGTAGTCTTCTGAAATGAAAAAAGAAACACACGCAAAGTATATATTCAAAAATTATTGTGACTTTAGAATTTCATTTTGCAAAATAATGTTATTGTCTTCACAGTTATTGAAATACTCAAAATAATTCTAATAAGTAATACTTATCTGACTTTCTCTCTCTCGTTACTTATATATATATATATATTTCTGTATACATTGTTGAACCCAGTATCCTCCGTATGTTTCAAATCAATTACTGTTGGGGTTTAGGGTAAGACAACAAGATAAACGCAACAAATCAAGATGAAACAAAAGCTTTATTTAACACACTCTATATTCACAATACTCCGTACGTCTGTCTCGTTCGGCGCCCTGCAACGGTCTAACTAGAGCGGCTACCGCTCTCCCTCCTCGCACTGCAGCGGTGCTCGCTCGCGCCGCACGGCGTTGCTCTCTTACATACATCTATATATCTATATCTACCTTAACGCTATCTTTGGAATGTTATATCGACTTTTCCGATCTTATTTATAGGCGATCTTATTTCCGATCTTATTTATTTTATTTATTGTATCGAATATTTCTGTGTCAAATCTAATTCTGTTAAATAATAAACGAAAATTGATTATATTAAGATAAAGGCGTTTAAAATCGATTTTATCGGATTAGCTCATTAGGAATTGATTGTACATGGAAATATTAATTTGGAAAATGTTTTGTTTTATTATAATCTATAACTTTAACATTTATAATTTGTGTGAAGTTAGATACTGTCAAGTTATAGCCGTAAATCGTCTATTTTATGTATATTAGGCGTTTAAAATGGATTTTATCGGATTAGTTCATTAGGAATCGATTGTACATGAAAATGTTAAACGGGAAAACTTTTTCTTTTGTTATAATCTACAAATTTTACATATCTAATTTGTATGAAATAAGATCCAGTCAATTTATAGCCGAAAATCCTCCATTTTATGTATATTTTGGCGTTTAAAATCGTTTTTATAAGTCTAACTCGTTAGGAGTTGTTTTTACATGAAAATGTTAAATAGAAAAAAGTTTTGTTTTAATATTATCTATAACTTTTACATTTAATATTTTTGTGTAAAATGAAATCTTGCCAAGTTATAGCCGAAAATCGTCCATTTTATGTATATTTTGGCGTTTAAAATCGTTTTTATAAGTGTAACTTATCAGGAATTCATTTTACACAAAAGTGATAAATAGGAAAAAGTTTTGCTTAAATATTATCTCCAATTTTTGTATTTAACATTTTTCTGTAAAATCAAATTCTGTCAAGGTATAGCCGAAAATCGTCCATTTTTGACCTTTTTTGCCGTTTTTCGCAGTTATCTTGGCAAATATTGCTCGTAGAAAAAAGTGTCCAACAGAAAAAAGGTGTAGGGTAGATGTGGGGGTTACTGTGTTGTTAACATAACCAACTGAATATTTTATGAAATTACATACAGATTTTAACTTTTTTTTATTAAATTTTTCGATGAAAATGAAAGATAATTATATCTTTTATTTAAAGGTCAAATTTTGCTCTTATATTTACAAAATTATTTAAAAAAGAAATAAAAATATAAAAGCTAATCATGGCGGCAATTACTGTGCTGTTGAGCCTCGAAATTTTCAAATACTGTGCGCCAGTTATCGTGTCCGTGCCCTAGATATCGCGTGGTAGTTACTGTTTCTTTGCTTCAATTACTGTGCATAGGATACAGTGTTTTGAGGTATTTACGGTGTGGCAAATAATGTGTATAAATATATAAATATTTTTAAGTGATACGGATAAAAAAAATAAATAATTTATATTTAATAATTTTATTCATGAATAAAATAGTAACATTTTTTTATAAGTACAAACAATTTTTAAATTATTATTACTTCAAGTATAATACTTTTTTGTTTTTTAATGCTAGGTAGATATTCATACTTAAACTATTTCGAGATTCAGACTCTCTTAAAGCTTTTTAAATAACCTAGGTATACGTATATTAGAAACAGTATCTATGATGCAACCGATTAGCGTTTTGTGCCCATCAGTCTTTCTTTTGAATAATTTTTGACTTATTTGTCATTTTTGACTTAGGTTTGATTGTAGCCTTTGCTTGTTTATTAAGTTTTTCTATCTTTTTTTTCTCCATTTCTTCTTTTTTAATTCTTGCTTTTTCAACTCTAATCTTTTTTTTCATTTCTTTGTCTTCTTCAATTTTTCTTTTTTTATTT
The DNA here is from genome assembly GCA_036365515.1 of Torymus aiolomorphi. Lineage (NCBI taxonomy): Eukaryota > Metazoa > Arthropoda > Insecta > Hymenoptera > Torymidae > Torymus > Torymus aiolomorphi. Next base: position 134,102,035 of record CM070874.1, read on the forward strand.
TCTTTTTCTTCAAACCAGTTTTTCGCATGTAAATCTGATAGAATACTAGGTGGTCTTTCCTTATTTGGCTGCCTTTTTTTCTTTGTAGAGGCATTATTTGGTGGCCAATATAAATAATTTGCTATAACAGAGGTTGTTTTATCCTCTAAATTTGTACTTCCAGATTGTACATCAATTGTATTTTTTATATCAGATAACACCGTATTCTTAAAGCTATTATTATCACTGTTGCTGTCCATAGTTGCACTTAAAAGAGCATCGTTCCCTGAGACCCTTTGTTTGTTATTGTTATTACCTAGATCCTTAAAACTATCTTCAATACTTTGGATATTTACGTTAGGACTAGTATCACAATTTGGTAACAATAAAGTACTGCTCATTTTCTGCATTGTTTCTTTAAAAATAACATTTCCATCGTTGTCAACAACTAATTCTAAAGATGTAGAAGTATTAATATTAGTATCCGTATCACAAGCTGGTATAACTATCATCTGAAAAATAGTTGTAAATTAATATTTTATTATTTAATTGTATTTTATAAATAGTGTATTTTATTTAATTCAACATGATAAGTTTAGGATTTACATAAGTTTTGTTTCCGTGCAAAAATATAGTGAACATGATATATATATTTTTATAAAAAAATAATGGAAATTGAACAAAATAGAATACACTACCTAGACATTGGATATGGATAAATGAACTAACAGATAAATCATTTTCAGCAGTCTCACTTGTACAGAGTGAATCTTGTGGAGACTTTTCTTCGCTTTGTGTAAGAACTTCTTTTACACTATTTGAAATAACATGGCTATGTTCAACAACTTCTTCGAAGCCTTGGTTGCTACTATATTGCCCTTCATTAGTCGAAGAAGACTGATTGATTATAAAGTCTTCTTCGAAGCCTTGGTTGCTATCATGTAGCTTTTCATTAGTCGAAGAAGTCTGATTGACTATAAAGTCTTCTTCGGAGCCTTGGATACTATCATGTAGCTTTTCATTAGTCGAAGGAGGCTGATAATTACATGCTGAATCTTGCTTATTGTTAGAGTTTAAATTTTCTCTGCTATCATTGTTACAGGTAGATATTTCAGCACAAGAATTTAGAGAATCAGCTTTAACTGATTTGAACAAATCATTCCATAAATAAAATAAATTAGTAGATTCAATCTCACCAGTCCATTTATTTGACTCACTAGCAGATTTGAAATTTATTAAAGTAGAGGGCTCAATTTTATTTTCAATATACTCTAAAATTAGTTTTTGACTTGAAATAATACTATTTGGTATAATCTTATTTACAACTTTCACTGATCTTTGCGTACTATTTGGTTTACTCAAAATTTTGGAATAATCAACTGCATTTGCACAAAAAGGATACAATCCACAAATTCTGAAACCATTTGATAATATTTTCTTCAAGTCCATTTCTTCTAATACACTTTTTAAAAGTGGTCCAAAATCTACTCGACTAACAGATAAAGTTTCATGCTCTATTCTATATTGGTTAACTTTTTTCTCATAACAAGCTTTGAAGCTACGGAAGAATGCAACATCTAGTGGTTGATAAATATGAGTTGAATTAGGCTGAAGTAAAATCAAATTAATTTTCTTATCTATACAGAATTGTGTAAGCGGTTGTGATACATGTGAAGCGTGTCCATCAACATATAAAATAACTGGTCTCTTTATATTTTTTTCTGTAAGCCATGGATCAAATATATTTGCAATATATTCAAAAAAATTTTCTGCAAACATCCACCCCGTATCTGACTTGCCGTAACTCCAATCTTTAGGCATGGTAGAGAAAATATCTGCAGGTATTCTTTTATAAGGAAACATAATAAGGGGAGGAGCAAGCTCGCCTGAAGCACTAGCTGTGATTAAAACTGTTAAGTTTTGTTTTTCATTATTTCCCACAGTATTATAAACATTCTTGTTTCCTTTACTTGTCAAAACTTTCATTTTTTTAGGATTCAGTGGAACAGCAGTCTCATCTGAATTAAATATTCTTGATGCATCAATATGTAGCAAATTTTGCTCTTGTAAATATAATTCAATAAGCGAAAACCACTTTTTCAAACCTGTTTCAGTCACAGAAGCTCGAGCTTGAGTAACGTTTTCACTCATTCTCTCTCTTAAACATTCATGTCGCTTAAGAAACCCCTCAAACCAAGCTCTTCCTGGGCCACTTTCACTGAAAGGATGCTCTATTCCCATTTTATCAACAATAATTTTAACACTGCTGATAAGATGATGTTTTGTGATGGGATATCCACGCTCACTACACCAAAGAATCCATTTCACTAAAGTTTCTTCTTCAGCTGGTGGCAAAATGCTTGGTGGGCCAGGTTTCTTATCAGCATATTTACCTTTTAATTTGCTATGCAAAGTTGAACGAGGTATTTTGTATCTCACACTAGCAGCATTTGTAGACATGCCACTATTTACTGCTTTCATTGCTGCCTCCAAATTTTCTTTTGGATAAGTCATTCTCTTCAATTTTTGAGCTTCCATTTTTAGAACACTGAAAAATACATTAATTTAACAATAAGAGAAGTAATATTTTAAAATAAAAGTTTGGTTCATTTACTACTTACAGAACTTTTTCTCACTCCGATCCGAGGTATAGCTTGTCATGCTAGGAGTGTAAAAGGAGGTTATGGTTGCTATAACGCTTGCACGTGAAGGGGGCGCAGTAACTACAATTTGGGTTATAAGATACGTAGTTACTGCGCGCCGTAATTATAAACTATGCGAAATGCTGTTTAATTACTGGATTTTGTTAAAATAATAAAAAAGGTATTGTAAATCATACAATTTTTTATTTGAATGAAATCTGTATGTATTTCTCTACAATTATATCTTTTTTTTATATTCCTAAAGCTTTTTCTTTTTATTATTATAGTGTTGAACCAAATACGAAATTCTTAAGCTTTCTACTAACGGCTCGCGATAAAATGTCTAAATCACAGGTAGAAAATTTTAAAATATATTTTGAATATCTAATTAAACAAATAAATAATTCATTCTTTTTTGAGTGGCTAAGGGATATATTTAAAAATATTAAAAGATATTTTTATTAATAATTAATATAATCTGAGTAATCTTAAATATAAAAATACATCAAGGAGCACAGTATTTGGGGGGGCCACAGTAACTCCCACATCTACCCTATTTTAATTAGTTTTAGCAGATAGACCTGTAGATATAAGCTTAAAATTAATTTTTCTTAAAAAACGATATTTGAAATATTTCTTTGTGCTCGCATTTTTTGAATTTTTCATCGATCTATCTCAATTGAGATCCAACACTTATAATTAGAGGAGTATTGTCCCGCGATCCCGATGGAATCGGTTGAAAATTCATTGAGATAATCGAGGAACTTGCGTACATACGGGCGTACAAACATACATACATCACAGAAAACGCTTAAAACGCACTCATTTTGACTTGAAAAGACTTTTCTTGTATCAAATTATTAGTTTTTGAAGTCAGACAATTTTCGCTCTAGTGAAATTATAAGGCTCTCCCAAGCAGCCGTCGTGCCTAAAAAGAAACACACGCAAAGTATATATTTAAAAATTACTGTGAATTTAAAATTTCATTTTGCAAAATAATTTTATTGTTTTCGCAGTTATTGAAACTCAAAATAATTCTAATAAGTAATACTTATCTGACTTTCTCTCTGTCGTTGCTTATATATATATTTCTGTATACATTATTGAACCCAGTATTCTCTGTACGTTTCAAACCAATTACATTAGTAGGTTACAATTAATTTTGGTATTTCCATCTGAAAATACAAAATATCACACATTCAGATGCTATTCTTTTCAAACAAATAAATATTTAACAGTTTTGGTACTACACGACTTATAAATCATGACTCATACTATTTTCAAAACATAAATGCTCGAGTTCTTTTTTCGATAAAAATAAATGTAAATTATTCTATTGTATTATTTTAAAAAGTAATTTTCTTATTATATTATATATTAAATAAATTATTTATTTTTATATAATATACATAACCTTATAATTTTGCTTATCCCACTTTATTATTTAGTCATATATTATTAGTCATACTTTATTTTAAATATACAGTCTCCGGTTCATTTAAAAAAACCGCGTGCGAGTCGTACTCTACTTGGACAAATTCTCAAGTCAGACTTGAGTCCGAAGTCCGACTTACGACTATGAATTCGGGCCATAGTTTTCGGATAGAGTAGGATGAATTCAGATTCAATAGCGAATAAACGGGAGCCATGTAATGGGAGGGAACTCGGACGAAGGGCTCGGGCTTGACTGAGCCGAGAAGAAGCGCTCTCTTGATCTTCAGCCTTCGCCGAGACCAGTCGCTTTTAGCTGACTAGCCTTTAATAGTAAGTAGCTACAAGTCAAGGAATTCGAAGCTATGGGTTCACGTGAGAGGTTGAGGGTGGCATCTCACGGTACTGTTTCTGGTCTGAGTGTGTAGCATAGGTCGAGGTATAGGTGCAGGGTATCCAGCGGACCCTGATCGCTCCAGAGTGCGTCAAGGAAGCTTTAAGACTTCGAGACTGGATAATTATCGTGTTCGTGTCATTACCTTTCTTTTTATAGGATTGAAGCAGCGAGCCGGAGTTTCAAGCAGAGAGCGTCAATTTGTGAACCGCTCCAGTCCAAAGTGGCGCGCACACCACCACGGCCATTTTGGGGCCTCGTCGTTACTTAATAAAATTAATTCTAATTACTAAGTACAAGAATTGTTGTCATTAGCGAGTGTGTTTCCTTGTGTTGTCTTGTCGATTATTATTTTCAGGGAATTAATATTTATCGCTTGGGTAGTCAGTGACTTCACACTGTCACTCCGTTGGTGGAACGAGAGTTGCGGTTGTTACTCATCATCTGAAATCCCTTTTTCGAGATATAAGTCTTTGGTCGGGGTGTGACTCGGCCTGGAGTAAAGAGTCACTAAGGTAAAGTGTCATAGTGCTCGTGTTGGGGTCGCCCTTGATAATAGAGCCCCCGTCGGCGGTTATAACGAAGCACTACGTCACAGAATATAGAAGTGCAAGAATCTTAATAAAAGTATAACAATGTAATACTATCCCAGACCCTCCCAGGCGGAAATAAATTATGCACACTTTGTGTGCATTGTTAATAACTAAATATAATTTCTATTTGCAGTTATGTGCTATAAATATTTGCAGTTGTTAAATGCATGATTTGGGACAGTAATAATACTTAATAATAGTTTTTAAGAATTAGTTGCTGTTAGTAACATTTCTTTACAGTTATTTGTAGTTATTTGCATTTATTTGTCTTTTTTTATTCATCAAATGAAAGTTATGACAAAAAATGCTATAATAACAGTTATTTGCATTTTTATTGAAAAAAAAAATGTATAGCAGATATGAATGATTATTATTCATAATAATAATAATAATAATAATAATAATAGTGCTTCATTTAAACAATTGTTACGTACTTATTTTTTCCTATTTTATATAAAAATATAAAAAATATATCTCTATCTAGCTCTTTGGCTCGCTCTGTAGATTGGTTTTGTTTGCGTTAGTGGGTTTGTTTGTGTGTGAGTGTCAGATTATTATTTATAATTAAATATTAATATTGTTGTATAATTTATCTTCAAAATTTGTCTATCACCACATCTTTTAAAAAATCCTTTGATAAATTATTTTACAAAATGTGAACAATCTTTTAAAAACTTTTGCAAGCAATGAGAAATTATTTTCCGAAACCTTTACAATTCTTTTACAAGAACTTTTGAAAACCGTAAGAATGTCCGAAACCATAAAAATTATTTTCCGAAACCTATACAATCCTTTAAAATTATTTACGTTTTATTTTATGCAAAGAGATTCTACGAATAAATAATAAATGTTTGGTGTTTTTAATTCAATTTCTTTCACGCGGATACTGAAAGTTAAATAAAAAAAGTTGTAAAATCATTTAACGTACAGTTTTATTTTAAATGTACTATCACTCTTAAAAAGTTGTGAAATCTCTATAAAAGAATTTTTTTATAAAAGTAAAAACTTAGGCAAATATACAATCCTTGTACAAATATAGTATTGTTAATAAAACTTTCTACGAAAGTATAAAATAAGGCAAGTATCTAAGTTTTTTTCTGTGTAATCTATAAAATAATAATATTTATGATTTTTTTAAATAAATCAAATAAATAGTAGTGAAATAGTCTTTTACTTCTTTGAGTCATGTATGCTCAACAAATTATATGTAAATACATTCACATTATTCATTGCAAATCAAACAAACGAAAGTTGTAAAATGAAATTTTAATAGTCAAGTTATGCAAATAACTCTCCAAAACCATCACTGTATGACTGTTCTCAGAAATTTATTCAAATTTGTTCATCCTTCTATACAAATTAAACACAAGAAAGTACTGAAATCAATTTATTGTAGTCAAGTATCGACATAAAACTTTTTGTACCTCAGATGTAAAATTACATTTTGCGGTCTCGTTGTAATTTCAAAATTATTCAGCCAGTGGGCATAAAGTCCTACTTAACGCCCAAGAGTCGTAATAGCTCACAGTACTTCTACAAAACTCTATAGAACCTACGCACTTTACATACGCGTGGGCGAAAATTATTTTATTTATATAACTATATGTATTGTAACGTGGCAAATTGCCTGTTACTAGAATAAGAAGTATTTGGGAAGGCACGGTGGCCGCGGCGAAGATGTTCGACGCGTGACGTTGCGCACTCACACACAATTAAGGTAGTGGAACCAGTTCTCGATAGGTGTCCAATTGTCGATACTTTTCCTTTTAATATCGATTTATGGTCATTTCTGGCAACTATTTGCACAAAAAAAACTTCTTATGGTAACTGAATATCATTCAATTTTATACTGTTAAATTGCGCGCGTTCAAACTATGCCTTCTATTAGAAAAAAATTAAATCATGAATCGACCTCGCATTCGTCGCGATTTCCGTTGCTACCTTAACTTGGCCGTTAGCAGAGGACCTCGTTTGAATAAGCGATTTTACAAGAAAAAAACGAATTTTTTGGCCGCATGAACTCATCCTACAATAAAAATAGAAGGCTATTATGGCTAAACCCAAACATCTAACATTTATTTTATTTATTTACTTTTTTATTGAGTTACCGGGAACTGCTCCCAAAAAAGCGTGCAAACGGAGTTCTCGATACTGTGAAATGTAACCGTAAATTCTCATTCGATTTTTAATTTATAATTAATTTATCAATTCTTCTAATAAATTGTTTCTAGATTTAGAATTTAAGTTTGTCTGTTTTTTTTTTTTTTTTTTTTTTTTTTTTTTTTTTTTTTTTTTTTTTTTTTTTTTTTTTTTTTTTTTTTTTTTTTTTTTTTGAGCATAATGTTTATCATACTTTTAGGTTAATTTTTCAACATATTTGTAATTGTATTTGATAGTGTACAAAATATTGTTATGAAAACGAATATTCTATGTAATAAGATAGAAAATGTTGTATGCTTATAGGTGGTATCTTTAGCTACAATTTACACACAATGAAAGTTGATTTTGATCTTCTCGTGTAAGAGATCTACAATATTATTTAGTTCATTGGGTCCAAATATTTCCTATGCTAATGACACCCCAAGTTTTAAATCATCAACGAGCAACTGAATTGTAGATCTTCTAAGCTAAGGGACAAAAATCAACTTTCAAGGTGTGAAAATTGTAGCTATAGACTGTACCAATAAGTATACAATATTTACAACTTTCATTATTCGATAACTCACTTATGGGCTGGGGGACTTTATCGCAAAAAATATTGGAACCGTATGGACAACATGACTTGATCCATATTTGATATTATTCCTTCTGACTATAATAGTTATGGCATGTACGTATTACTTTTCCAAATAAAATTTATACTTAACATGAGAATTTTATAAAAACATATATTTTCTTCGATTTTACAATGATTTGTTTTCAAAAACATACTTAACGAACTAAAGACACCCCAAGTTTTAAATTGTTTTCTCCAATAAAAATATTGGTTTTTGGAACAAAACGTTACCTTGCGTCTTATGCTATCGAGAACTGGTTCCCCTACCTTACGTGCGCACCTTCCTCCCGATACCCCGAGTCCCTGCGCACACATCTTTCACAGCTTTTCCCCCTCCCCGTGTCTAGCCGGCCAGGAGACGGAGAGATCAGCAGCAGCTACAACGGGAACAAGCGGGAGCTAGAGAAGAAGCGAGCCTCGTGATCGCGCTCTTCCATGCGGTTGACAGGAGCAGCCGACCCCACGAGAGAGGGAGAGAGACACCGAGCAGCAGCAACGCCTGGATTCTCTTTTCAACCGTCGAACGAGCAGTATCGCCTCTCTAATTCTCTCATCTTTTTATTCTGCAGACTGGGTGCTTGCCCTTTTTCGTGTTCTTCACCTCAAGAGTAAGCTGTACTGGGGGAGTATTGGATGCGTGGCCAGTGCGATCGACATTTGATAGTGGCTTTTGCCACTTTCTTCAGTCAATCAGCTCGCTCACCCGCAACAGGCCGAGTCGGTGTCCCTGGTCGCCATTTTGTCTCTCACCGTGCGGAATAGCCACGCTGGATTTTCCATCGCCTTCTACAGTTTGGCTTTCTCCACTCATATAAAGAAGCAACAATTGTCTGTGCTGGAAAGTTGAAAGATTGTTGGAGCGAGATTTACTTTAGTCACCATTCGTTGGATTTTGAGTTTGTAGCCTCGTGGTCTACGTGCAGCGATTCAGCCATATTTAAAACAAGTACTCAATTCAGAATACATATCTGCCCTTCAAATTTTATTTTTATGCTTTGTGTTTTTTGGCTTTTCTTTATCACATTTGTGAGTAAATGACATAGTTTTGGTTTATATTTTAACTTCTGTTTTGTCTTTAGTTATTTCAACCTTTTTGTATTTGCTTTAAGTGATTGGTTTTTACTATTTTGACTCATCTCTTTGATTTTGATTTTATTTTCATGATTTTAAGTAAGAAATACGACTAGCCTTTTATTTTTGGGGACCTTCGATTGTATTAATATCATTAGCGGTACGAGTTCGCTTTTTGACTCTATTGCTATTAACTTTACTTTATTTTTGCTTGGAATTTTGATCTGGGGTTGAGTTTCTTTTTTGTTTTTTACAAATATCTCTTTGTTTATTGAGTCTCTCATATTTGGTAATACTAGCTAATCCCTTGTATATATAGTAGCCACTGGCCTTTTGTTATCGCTTATTATAATTCTGTTATTTACATGCTTCTCCTTTATTATATTCTTCTTGGTTCAGTCATAGTTTATATTATTCCGCTTTTGCTCCAGATGAATTCTAAGCTTCGTTTTGTTTGTAAATATTAATTAGTTGACTTAGCCTGTAACTTTTCAGCAATACCTTATATACTTTTTGATTCTTTCCATAACTAAATTTTCAGTCTGGTTTTTACATTGATCCACTTATTTAGTCTTTGCTCTCTCGGTAGTTTTTTGTTTTTTCTTTTCACACCTCTGTTGCTTTTCCCTATTTTTTGGTTCAGTCTCTTATTAATCAATTTTTCAGGGATCCAAGCAGGGGCTAGGCATTTTTGCCCAGTGTGGTTCTTGCGGCCCTTTTGGAACATGACGATCTTCAACTGACTTGGATGACAACTGGGGTGTCCTGCTGTTCTGCACATCGTGGGTGACCTAGTTGGAGGTGATTCATTTAAGGCTCTAAGATCCTAGTCAAGCTGTGGGTCTCCTTCTTAGCAGTGCCAGGGCTCAAAACTTTTAGTCTAATCATAAAACATTCAGTATTTAAATCTCTTAGACTATGATTCCTTTACGCCTGCATCTACCAATTTGGATTCTAATCATAGTTCGTTTTCAAATCGCAGCCATAACCTCAATAGTTCACAACCCCCTCCTAATAACCGCTTTGAACCTTCTTTTTCGGACTATTCTTCTCAAAAGGACAATAGATACCCATCTGACTTCGAGGGCCCGTTTTTGGTCTTCATTTTAGATTCTAACCCTGACAACAATATTGGAAATTTACATATCCTCTCTATTGGCTCGAGGATCTTTTCTGCGGGTTTTCGTGTCTCTTCCTTACAAAGGGAGAGTAAGAAAAAATACTCTCTGGCGTTCAACTCCTCTTACAAGGCCAACGACTTTGTTGATCGGGGAGTTCTTCGGGTGGACCCTCATTAGCGAGCCTACATTCCGAACGTGGAGCTGTTCAATGTGGGTGTCCTCCTGGACATCCCTCCAGAAATCTCTGTGGAGGAACTGGCCAGTGGTATTGTTTGCCCCTAGGGTGAGTCCATTCAAAAACTTGTTAGAATCTCCAGAGTTTCTACATCGGACATAGGGAATATCAACATTAATCTCAGCAAAGTCAAGATCTTCTGCACAGGCCCCCTTCCAAAGTTCATTAGCATCTTTGGAGTTTTCAAGAAGGAGTTCCAATACGTTCCGTCTGTTCTGAGGTGCTATAAGTGCCAGCATACGGACACGGTACTAATTTTTGTAATAACCTTGTGTCGTGCGTCCAATGTAATGAACACCACACTGGTGATTGCAATCTTAACCCTCGATGCGTGAATTGCCATAAGGAGCATCCTGCTTCCAGCAGAGATTGTATCTTCTTTGAATTTCACAGGGAGGTCAACGTCATTAGCACCTTTCTCAATATTAGCAAACCTCAGGCGATTTTTATAGCTAAACAAAGGTATCTATAATCACTTTCTTCAGTTAACAATTCTAACCCCAATCTTATTGACTCTCCCAATTCCTATATTGATAGCATCACTCGGACCCTATTAGACTATCAAATAGGGTCATCTAACTATGAAAACGCCGTTGTTCCCAACGACAATTCTCAGTCTCGAAGTGCTTCACCAGCTGAAAAGTTTACTTCTAAGACTAGTTCTGCCGTGGACAACGTTGTTCATCTAGTCAATTCTATTGGTATTCCGGTGCTACCCTCTGAACCCTTCGACGTTGCCTCTTATCCATTTCCTGCTCCTGCTGTTCTCTTAGATCCTCCTGATAACATTGAGGAAATTGCCTCTGAACCTATTGCTACCCAAAATTCCCTTTCTCCTCATAGTCCGACTGCTGATAGTGGAGATATTTCTTCCCACTCACTTTCAACAATCAACAAATCCTCTAACTCCGAGGATTTGAATACACCGAGACCCCCATATCTTAAACCTTATCATCAAAAAAAGATTCCGAAAAGGAAAAAAAACCATCCCAATCCATCTGGAAAATTCTCTTATCCACAGGAACACCTTATCCATCTTATCCATCCTCAAGGTAATAGTGGGAGAAAAAAACCGAGGAAATCGCAAGCTTAATTATGACTGATTCCATTGTTTATCATAATATCAATGGCATTAAACTTCAATGGCCATCAGTCTCAAATTCGATTCTTAAATCGGACATTGTATGTCTTTCGGAGTCTAAGTTGATTGAATCTGATCTCTCGCCCTCCGTAAATGGATACCTCTTGATTAGAAGAGATAGAACAGGGTGTTCTAAAGATGGAGGGGGGAGGCTGTTAGTTTTTATCAAAAAATCTTTTCACTTTAAGACCTTCTCCCTCAACTTTGTTCCAAAGGACCTGAAATGTATAGCCTTAAAAGTTTCTGCTTACTCAACGTCGTTTGTCTTGATCTTTGTCTATAACCCACCTTACAACACTATAAGCTCTTTTAACTATATTCAATTTTTAGACCAAATTTCCATCCTTAATAATGTTATTGTCATGGGGGATTTCAATGCCCAGAATCCTCGTTGGGGTAGCCAGGTTCCTAACCAGAATGGCATCAATTTCTGTTTGGCTTTGGATTCGTGTGGTCAATTTGCTATGTTTAACAACGGAAATCCCACTCGTCTTCATTGCAGGGCTACTTGCCTCGATATCTCCTTTACAAATGCCAACTTCGCCAGAGAGATATCCTGGTCAGTTCTTGATGATACTCATGGTAGTGACCATTTCCCAATTGAGATTAGTGTTCGTTCCAACCTGAAACAGGAGTCCCTGCATGGCAAACCGTACCAGCTCTCCAGAGTTAATTGGGCTAAGTTCTCTGACTTCCTCTCTGGTCACCCCAGGCTCTTGAATCCTATACACCTAGATCTGGGGCTGATTTTGAGAGTTTCATATCGTTAGTCAATGAGGTTATTGTGGAGTCGGGGGGTAAAACCCCTTCCCAAGTCAGAAATTCCTCTAGAAAAAAGCCTCCAAATGCTGTTTGGTGGAATGAGGAATGTACCAAAGCCGTGGACGAGAGGAGATATCTCCTCAGAAAATTCAAATTGGACCCCTCTCCGGAAAATTACCTGTTAGCGAAAACTGCTTTTGCCTCTTCAAATAAATTACTTTTTAAAATTAAGAGCACCAATGTTAGGAATTTTATCTCTTCGATCAACTTAGATAGATCAATGTTAGATAACTTTCACATCATCAAAAAGTTTAAGAACAGGCATTATAACCCTCAACCTAGGACGCTCAATTCAAACTCCCCTTTGGAAGATCCCAAGCTTGCTAATGCATTCCGTAAAATCTCAGGTCACTATAACTACTCCAATATTGATATATCTGATTTGGGTGAGGGTTCACACTTCCTGGAAAAGGCGATTTCCCTGCAAGTGGTTATCCTCTCTATAAAGTCTTCCAAGGGAACATCAGCTCCCGCATTGGATGGCATTCCTTATTCCCTGTTAAAAAGATTACCTCAACAGGCATTGATTTGGCTTACCTCTTTTTACAATTTTATTTTATCGTCTGGAGATTATCCGAGTAGCTGGAAGGAGTTCAAAGTGTGCTTCATACCAAAGGGAGTGAACAAAGGTTATTGTCCTATTGCTCTTGCATCCACGCTTTTGAAAACGTTTGAGAGAATCATTAATGATCGCCTAATGTGGTGGTGTGAAAGGAACCACCTCCTTCCTAGATTTTTTAATAGTTTCAAACGTGGTAGGTCCTGCCACGATGGTTTGGGTCCATTTTATATCGACTCGATTGTTGCTAGAAAGAGGAAGAAAGTCCTTGAGGTCCTGGGTCTGGATATCGAGGGGGCTTATGACAATGTCCATCTTGGGGTCCTTTTAAAGAGAATGTTGAATATCGGCATTCCACCTCGTATTAGAAAATTTGTCTCAAACTTAATTCTCAACAAAAAAATTGTAGGTTTTTTAACAGTTCATTATTTGCTACAGGTAACACAAACAAGAGTCTCCCTCAAGGCTGCATTCTCTCCCCCTATTATTTAATATCTACATTAGTGACATCTCACCCCACGTGCATCCTAATACTAGATCCTTGAGATTTGCTGACGATCTACTGCTCTACTGCAGTGATGAGTCTCCGGAGAAAGTAGTAGATCTTCTTTCTACTGGCCTTTTGTTACTTAATGGGTGGCTGGCCTCCAAAAGCCTAAGGGCAGCTATTCCTAAGTGCTCCCTTACATTTTTGGGCTCCAATGCGGAGAGTATAGCTTATGACTCATAGGATTACCCTTAACAATTCAACCATCTCTCATGGACATTGCTTCCAGTATCTGGGAATCACTTGGGATTCGAATCTTGGCTGGGAGGCCCACATTGCCAAAGTTATAAAAACTGTTCGTCTGGGCATAAATATGTTGGCTTCTCTGTGCCATAGGAGCTGGGGAATCTATCCTCAGATGGCTGTTACTTTTTATAAAACCATTGTCAGACATAAAATGGACTGGGCTTCTTTCCCTTGCTAAACTACAGGTACTTCAAAATACTGACCTCAGGATATATCTTGGGAGTATTAGGACCACCCCTGTAAATGTTCATCATTTAGCGGGTGTTCCTACCCTTAGGATACGTAGGCAGCACATCGCTGAGAGGATGTTTTGTAGGAATTTTTCCATTACTTCAAGTATGTTAATACCCAAAATTCAGTATATGCAGAGGTACCTCGCCAAACCTAAAAAAAATCCAAACTCAACTCGTATCAGCTGTTTTGGCTTGCTTTACGATTGTTGGCTAGATTTGGCTCCTTTGATCAAATCTCAGTCAAGATTTTCTATCTTACCGACATTCTTTGTTCCTTTTGAGGGATTATTTTTGGAGCACCTGGTGAATACTGAATGGGGTAGAAATAGAGATAAGTTACCCAACGAGGTTCACTATTCTAACCTTTTGGAATCTCTGCATGAAGACTCTATTATCATTCATACAGATGGCTCTTGTAGTAGTAATAGGGAGAGAGGTATCGGTTTTTTCATTGAACCACTTGGTGTTTCGTCTTCGTTAAAAGCCTCTAAATTTCTTTCTGTTTTGTCCTGCGAACTGGGTGCAATCCTAGAGGGAATTTCTGATGATAGGTCAACTCCATTTCCGCATATTGTGATTTTTACTGACTCATTATCAGCTGCTATGGCGCTAAAGTTCAATGGCCTAAATTCTAGGATCCACCCCTTGGCTAGTTTCATCCGATCCAAGATGCATGAGTTTGGTTCTAGAAATGGATCTGTCCACATTTATTGGAGGCCAAAAGCCCTTACTATCCCAAATGATACCAAGGCTGACATCGCTGCAAAATTGGGTTGTTCCTCTAGTCTCTCGTCTGTATGCCTCCCGTGTATTCAGGATTTCTCTACTGTGTTGAAACAGAGAATCATTAGTATTATCTTCCTTTTGTATGGACTATGGTCAATCTAACAAGAGTAGGAGGTATATGGGTCATGCACAGGAGTTTTCCTTTTCCCCGTGGTTTGGTAACAGGGGAGACTTGAGCAGGGGTAACAGGGGAGATTTGAGCAGGGGTGACATATGGACATTAAACAGACTCAAAAGTGAGCATAACAGAACCAGAGCCCACCTTTTTTCAAAAGGGTTCTTGGTGGAGGAGATGTACTCCTGTGGATATGATGTCCACTCCATCCATTATCTAGTATGGGAATATAAGGAATTAGATTCTTTTAGAGGAATTTTCTTTCGGAATGCCATCTTAAAAAGATTCCTCGGGGTATTGACACTGTCAATCTTGCCTTTAACCATCCCGAAATCTTTTTTGCCTTACTTTCTTTTATTAATTTGTGGCAGATCCCTGTATAACCGGGAGTACTTTTCCGAGATATATTGATCTTATCTTTACGAAGAAGTTTCTATCATTTTCCAGCAACCCTATAAGGTCTTTGGCCAAGGACCAGTCATTTCTACAGTCTCCAAGTGGCCTATTCCAATTTTCAAGTGGATTGTCAGTTTTTACCAATGTCTCAAGATTATGTCACTACTATGGTCAAAAAACGTCTCTAACAAGTCAGAAGTTTAGAACGTATGTGATAACCGGTACATACCCGACTAAGGGATAACCAGAAGGAGAAACAAAAAGCAGCAATGCCTCGGCCGGTCGGCAGCCACGGCGCGTGCGAGCATCGGCAGCCGAACGAAAGGCTCGCTCGCGCCGCAGTGAAGACGACGGCCGAGGAGGAACTAAGGGAGCGATTAAGGAGCACGAACCACGCCGGCCGGCATTCTGTCACCTACCGCCGTGCCGCGTGCCGCTTCACGACGTGCTCGCGAACGCTACCCATCAACCATCTCGCCGTGTCCGCTAACCATGCAGCCCTTCCACCGGGGTCTCCCTCGCCGAGAACGCGACGGACCGCTGCCACGATTGTCTGCCGGAGAGAGAGAGAGAAAGAGAGAGAGAGAGAGATGTTTATTCGTATAAATTATACAAAATAATTTTCAAAAATAACACAAAATTGCGCTTAAATTAACATTGAAAAGAAATTAAAAAAAAAGGAAAAATATTGCACGTGATATCACAGTCAAACTTAAAAATTAGGTAATCAAGGAGCGCGGGAGCGCTCCGAAGGCAAGTATAGAAGAAGCTTGAAGGAGCGACCCGTGCTACATATACATTAAAATGGGTGTGCGAAAAATTCAATGCGCACGTTTACATTAGCTTAAACTATATAACATATTACTCTCAATTGGAAGCCATTTCATTGCTCTACTCAAATCAAAAGATTTTATTTAAAAAGATTATCTCGTTCAAAAGATATAGAGAACTGAATTTTTTTATGTGCTTTTTCCTTTCCGACTTTTCGTCATGTTATTCCCACATCCGGTTTGCAGATTTGTAGCTCTGACGACCCTTCTGGCATATACACACACACACACACACTCGTATATATATATATATATATATATATATATATATATATATAAAACACACACACACACACACACACACACACACACACACACACACACACACACACACACACACACACACACACACACACACACATAAAGTACATGTATACTTTAAAAGAGAGAGAGAGAGAGAGAGAGAGAGAGAGAGAGAGAGAGAGAGAGAGAGAGAGAGAATATATAACAACAACAAAATTGTGAATCTACAATAACCTCAAAATATCGTACGGTATTTTTATACGTAATTAGGTAAACAAAACAAATATTATTAATTTCAATCAGCTGATGTCATGGCATGTGCATACTTTTATACATAGATAAGTATTATATATGCAATATGGGGCATTCTCTGTCAACGCGACATCCCCTCTGCCCAGAACAATTTTGATCCAAATGAGGTCTACCTATGCTCAAATGAAAGCTCTTGACTTCTACTTTCGAACGCGGTCTGGCGATTCCGAAAATTCAAAATGGCGGATCCAATATGGCGGCTGAAAGTCTCGGAATGATGGAAAAACAAGTTTTTCTTCACTCTAATAGCGAATCTGATACGAAAATTGTTATTTCTTGCCACTAATATAAAGTTAGCGACATATTTTCTTACTACTACCGTTCAAACCGAGCGGTTAAAATTATATTTCAAGGTCATTTTGAAGGTCAAAAGTTATTTTCTGGATTTTCGGACTAGTATTCCACGAAACTAGTAGAAAACTTGATTACGATCATAACTAGACTTGACCTTGGATCATTTTTCAAGGTCATGATTTCTGTCTCTGCATAATTAATGTTTTGTTGAACGTAACCTCCTATGAGACATTTGTTCCTTTGTGCATATCGTGGGACCGGCGATCTAAAAATTTCATGTATAAAATCCTTAGAGAAGATAAAGTTCCACAATAGAACTATCAAGTAGTTTTAGCATAACCCATTCTGAACCACGTGGAGGTACTACTTCTCTCAGAACATAAAAAAAATTAAAAAAAGGAGGATAAAAAATAGAAAAACTTGAATATTTAAAAAAAAAATCAGTATATTTTCCCATTGAAAATTAAAGTAGAACAGATACAGACTTAGCAGCATTCGAGTACCTTTTCATGATAACTTTCCCGTCACTTGATAATGGAAAAGAATGATGTTTAAGAATCTGTGGGACAGGTAATGCATCTTGAAATTTACGATCGAGTTTCCTTTTGAATTTATCACGTTCAGTCTGCGTAAAATAAAAAATCCTTATATTTTCAAAATGATTTTTAGCCCACTTCACAAGAGATGTGTGCGTCAGAATAGCATCTTTCGGTTTCGCCTTCAAGCTAGCTCTATAAGCTTCTCTTTTAAATATTGCACCAAGACCATCATAACAGCTTTTACCATGAGCAGTGTCGCAAAAATGCCACTCTGCCTCAATACCAAAATCCTTCTCATGATGAAGAAGATTTGCTATCTGAAAGCGGTTCTTGAAATGCTGTTTTGCTCCATCTGTCACGTAAATAATCTTTTTAAGTTTTTTTACTTTTCTCTTGATTTGTGGAATCAATAAATTATGAATAGTATAGACAGAAGAAGTGTCATGCTTCAAACTATTCGACAAGAATATACAACTTTCATGCTTCAGCTCTGAATCTTCTTTATAATAGTAAATAGCTGGAAAAACAGTGCACTGGTCATTATTAAAATGGAAGGCTTGAGATGCATCTTGAACTGCAAAAGAGTAATTCTCAGAATAGTCGAACATTACCAGAACTTCTCCATTGCCTAGATTACTTTTTGTTTGAGCAACGAAATTACCTTGTTCTTTGGCAATATATGAGTGGGGTTTGAGTATCGCCAATTTGGCATATAATTCATCAACAAATTCTTCAACTGGTAGAGTTAAATTCTGCAAAGTTGATCTATCCGTTCCTCACCACGCACAGTACTCAATTTGTGAGATATTTGCCCCATCCAATATTTCAAGTAAACGAGACGTAAGATTTTCAGAACCAGGGCACTTCGAACATTCATCCAAGTGACAGTCAGGTGTAGGATTCTAACACATAATTTGCTGTAAACAATCCTTATAACTACAAATGGGTTCTTCTTGATTTTTCATGAGCTTCTGAATATCGATTGCATCCAACATCAATTTACAATTTTGATGAATGGTGCAAACGCAGACGCTATGCGTTCCTCTAGCACCAGCAAGAACACAATGTTTTGGTCGTAATTTCGTGAAAGTACTGAATCCTACTTGCACTGTTGGTTCTGCTATCTTGAATAATTCGTAAAGTTCTCGTAAATCGAAATATAAAAGACGTTTCTGCACCTGAGTCCGCTTTCCATCAATAATAACAGAGACAGTATCTTTTCGACCCGGCATCATCCGACTATGCAGATCGTTATTATAACATTCAACAATGACTTCTATCACTGCCTTTGACAAAGTTTTACCATGTTTAGCCGTTGTTGTAGCTAAAATACCTCCATCGGCTTTGAGTTTTTTCGACTTTCTTACTAAATGTCTTGATGTATTGAATTCACGGGAAATTCGACTAATATTCCAAGTTGATGGGGCGATTGTAAGTATAGTTAGTTTCGAAGGGTCATTAACTGCTAATCTAGAAAACTTTTCTTTTAATTCTGAAAACATGTCTTCCAATTCGATTTCTCTAGCTGATCGTGTAGCTTCTTGAATAGATTTATCAATACCAGTGTTTTCTGATGTCGTCTCTATATCCATGTTTTCATATTCGTTGTTGCCTTCGTTATCTCTTGTACCAATAGATGAAATGGGAGATCCACATAACTTACTACAAATTTTTTAATTATCTGGCAAATTTGGAAATCTTCGTTTTAAGTTGTTCGACAACAAGCGTAAATCATTACCTATGTGACCCTTACCATTGAGAGGGTTGATACAACGATCGGACCGTGCTACAGTAGACATATTCAATCCATCTAAGTAAGTGATAATACTCGAATATTATAACGTAGGACTGTTAGAACAGGTGCTGTGAAAAATGTCTTCGAATTAATTTGAATCCTCTCGAAAATCGATGGGAACTATATGTACGAAACGTTTAGGAAAGATAATGCACGAAATATAGAACCACAGATACACCAAAGAGTTAGAGTAACAGCCGCACTAAACTTTTAGAGAAGCATCGGTACTTAAAGAGTTTCGAAAGAGGAATAAAAAAAGTTAGAGAGATTTTAGAAATGTTCTATTGTAAAGTTTAATTACAGGGTTATCAAAAAGTATGGGACCCCCGTATTTTCCCAGAAACGATATTTTTTTTAAAAGCTAAGGTCATACCGTAAGTAATTTTCAACGAGGATTTGTCTGGTCTGATGACCTTGAATCTGACCTCGTCGTTGACCTTCAAAGTCAATTCAAAAATTGCAAAATTCAAAAATTTTGCAATTTTTGATCGCATTGTATACGTGTATAGTCACACGGTCTTACACCAACTATAACATCCACGGCATCACGTCGGTTTTTTTCTCTCAGTGCGTATACTGCACGATTTTTGTGCAGGAGGAGCACCAAATCAAAAAAGCAGTAGCAGCACAAATGTGTTGTACCATTGCCACACTTTTTAGTGCTTCTTCTGCCCTAAACTTTTGTACTCCTGAAGAACGATGAAATAGATTAAGTGCGGAACAATTTTAGTGCAACATTTGCTCTAAAATGGGAGAGTAAAGGACTTAATGTTTAGTTACGAAACAATTCTTGCATTTAGTACTGATACTCTACGCTAACGTGTTTCTTCTCCACCAAACTTTTTTCAGTGATTCTGAAATATTTCAAAGTGTGGATATAACCACAGTTTTTCTTTTACTGTTCCGAATTAGAACCGATTGATAGCATGAATTGAAGAAGTATAACTGCGAAAGAATCGGCTTATTAAAATTAGAACTCACCATGAAAATGACCTTGAAAAATGATCCAAGGTCAAGTCTAGTTATGATCTTAATCAAGTTTTCTACAAGTTTCGTGGAATACTAGTCCGAAAATCCAGAAAATAACTTTTGACCTTCAAAATGACCTTGAAATATAATTTTAACCGCTCGCTTTGAACGGTAGTAGTAAGAAAATATGTCGCAAACTTCATATTAGTGGCAAGAAATAACAATTTTCGTATCAGATTCGCTATTAGAGTGAAGAAAAACTTGTTTTTCCATCATTCAGAGACTTTCAGCCGCCATATTGGATCCGCCATTTTGAATTTTCGGAATCGCCAGACGGCGTTCGAAAGTAGAAGTCAAGAGCTTTCATTTGAGCCCAGGTAGACCCCATTTGGATCAAAATTGTTCTGGGCAGAGGGGGTGTCGCGTTGACTGAGAATGCCCCATATATATATACCGGGTGTCCCATTTTAAAACCACCAGGAAAATATCTCGAAAACTAAGGGAGATGGAAAAAAACTTTTAATACAAAAGTTGTAGGGTTCAGAGGGGCCCAACTGACCGTAACCTTGGTTATGACTTTGAGGTCAACGATCAAGGTCATTTGAAGGTCAAATCGATTTTTTCAAATGGGAACCCCCACTTTTGACCTCGTAAATGGAAAGAGCGGAAAATTTTACGTTCCGATATGTCCTTGAGTCAAGGTCATGGTCATGGTCATGGTCATGTTTAACATCAAAATCAATCAACGCATCAAAACATTCCCATAATTAGGCATACGAAACAAATTGTTAAATACAAAAGTTGTAGGGTTCAGAGGGGCCCAACTGATCGTAACCTTGGTTATGACCTTGTGGTCAATGATCAAGGTCATTTGAAGGTCAAATCGATTTTTTCAAATGGGAACCCCCATTTTTGACCTCGTAACTGGAAAGAGCGGAAAATTTTACTATTTTTACTATTATCAATATTTACCAGGGTTAACCACTTATATCAAATAATAACAAAAGTTAATAAGTGTTGACCACCTGTATCCAATAGTGACCGGTAGTATTCAGCATTGATCGGTAATAGTCAATAATTATTACTGTTTACATCAAATTGTTTTCAAATTGAGCACACTTATATTGGCACAGAAAATTAAACTTCTTTCGTTTTAAAATATTGTATAATATAATAACATATTATTTCTTTTGTGGTGTGTTTTGATAAATAATTGCATTTACAACTAAAAAAGAATGCCTGACTATTCTGCTAATGAAATAGTTGACATTCTTCTTATTTTAGGAGAATGTCGACGAAACTATCGAGAGGCAAGCAGATTGTATCGTGCTCGGTTCCCTCAACGACAACAACCTGATCATACGGTAATACGTGACATTGAACTGCGCGGTCGACAAGGAAACTTCGTTCGAAGAAGGAGGACACTGAATGAACACGATTATGAAAATAATCCTCGCTTTCTTGCTGTTCTAGCCATGGTACATTTAAATGTTCATGTCAGTTTACGCGAAATCGAGTTAACTATGGGTATTCCAAGATCTACGGCCAGTAGATATTTACGATATGCGCGTTACCATCCTTACCACATTACTCTAAATCAAGCTTTAACTGTGGAAGATTATCGACGGAGAATAACATTTTGCCAATGGGCAATACAACAAATTACTGATGATGAAAATTTCTTTAACAATGTTCTTTTTAGCGACGAGGCTACATTTCAGAGTACTGGTATGTTGAATCGCCATAATTGCCACTACTGGTCTCCTGTTAATCCTCATTGGATGCGAGAAGTTGATCATCAGCATCGCTGGAATGTAACGGTATGGTGTGGTATTATTAACGGATGTCTGATTGGACCTTATTTTTTTGAAGGTCACGTAACTCAACATACTTATTTACAGTTGCTGAGAGACGAGCTGCCACTCTTTCTAGAAAACGTTGATCTCCATACAAGGGCCAGAATGTGGCTACAACAAGATGGTGCTCCTCCACATTATGCCAGAATTGTCAGAGATTTTCTTAATGAAAGGTTTAACGGTCGATGGATTGGTAGAGGAGGTCCCGTAGCATGGCCACCAAGATCTCCAGATCTGACATCTCCAGATTTTTATTTATGGGGCTTCCTAAAAAATACAGTCTACCGCAACAGGCCAACTACAAGAGATGACATGATTCAAAGGATTACACAAATCTGCTTAAGTATTCCACGTCAAGTATTATTAAATACTGTTAGAAACTTTAAAAGGAGAATAGAATGTTGTCAACAAGTAAATGGTGCAACTTTTGAGCATCTTCTTCAGTAAATGGTGACCGAAACACTTGGATCCTATGACTTAATACACATGAACGTGGAATTTTCCAATGAATTTTTAGCTGGCCTGATCATCCCCGACCTTGCCTTAACTGGCCGGGTCATCTCCGACCTTGCCTTAACTGACCGGGTCATCTCCGACCTTGCCTTAACTGGCCGGATCATCTCCGACCTTGCCTTAACTGACCGGGTCATCTCCGACCTTGCCTTAACTGGCCGGGTCATCTCCGACCTTGCCTTAACTGGCCGGGTAATCTCCGACCTTGACCCAAGGTCATATCAGAATTTTTCGGTTTTTCTATTTACGAGGTCAAAAGTGAGGGTTGCCGTTAAACAAAATTGATTTAACCTTCAAACGACATCATCCTTGACCTCAAGTTCATGGTCAAGGTCACGATCAGTTGGGCCCCTCCAAACACTACAACTTCTGTATTTAACACTCGTATGCGTAATTATGGGAATGTTTGGATGCGTTGATTGATTTTGATTTTAAACATGACCATGACCATGACCATGGCCTTGACTCAAGGACATATCTAAACGTAAAATTTTCCGCTCTTTCCATTTACGAGGTCAAAAGTGGGGGTTCCCATTTGAAAAAATCGATTTGACCTTCAAATGACCTTGATCATTGACCTCAAGGTCATAACCAAGGTTACGATCAGTTGGGCCCCTCTGAACTCTACAACTTTTGTATTTAACAATTTGTCTCGTATACCTAATTATGGGAATGTTTTGATGCGTTTATTGATTTTGATTTTAAACATGACCAGGACCATGACCATGACCTTGACTCAAGGACATATCTGAACATAAAATTTCCCGCTCTTTCCATTTACGAGGTCAAAAGTGGGGGTTCCCATTTGAAAAAATCGATTTGACCTTCAAATGAACTTGATCATTGACCTCAAGGTCATAACCAAGATCACGATCAGTTGGGCCCCTCTGAACCCTACAACTTTTGTATTAAAAGTTTTTTTCCATCTCCCTTAGTTTTCGAGATATTTGCCTGGTGGTTTTAAAATGGGACACCCGGTATATATTTGAATGGAACGTGACTTATGCAGACAATTTCTGAACTGGTGTGAGACTTATGCTGACTTTGCGGTACTTATGCGGGCATAATTTTTACGTGTTAATTTTACATAAGTATTAACACGCGATGTCAACATAAGTCCTGTTTCATATAGATATATATATATATATATATATATAAAACTATCCCCCCATCCGTTTATGGAGCCCATCCCTGTATATTAGTACCTACAGCCCAGAGATCCCTATGGCAAGTAACTAAAGAAATAATGGACCCTGGGGTTATAGACTCTAGATCGGGCTCCATAAACGCCCGAAAAAAATATTTTATGGGACCCGGGCTCCATAAAAGAAAACGGGCTCCATAAATATGCTCATGTGTATAAAAGGGCTCCATAAATCTGTTAAAACAAATGTATATATATATATATATATATATATATATATATATATATATATATATATATATATATATATATATATATATATATATATCATGTAAAAAAATTAATATAACTTAAAATAAAAATAAAAAATAGATACTTTGTGAAAATTTTTTTCATTTTCAGATTATAGAATTCTCACAGACTTTTAGGAGGTGGAATAGAAACAGGATCTATTACAGAAATCTTTGGAGAATTTAGGACTGGAAAATCACAGCTTTGTCACACTTTAGCTGTTAACTGCCAACTACCTGTTGATATCGGAGATGCAGAGTCTAAGTGCATATACATTGATACTGAAGGTACTTTCAGACCTGAAAGATTAATTGCTGTAGCTGAAAGGTATAACATCAGTGGGGATAGTGTACTTGACAATGTTGCAACTGCCCGTGCATACAACTCTGACCACCAAACTCAGCTTTTGATAAAACCCAGTGCTATGGTGTCAGAATCTAGATATGGGCTACTGATAGTAGACAGTGCTAATGCATTATACAGGACAGATTTTGCTGGAAGAGGAGAATTGGCAGCTCGCCAAATGCATTTAGCCAGGCTAATTTCTTCGATTATTGCTTAGATTAGCTGATGAATTTGGCTGTGCTACATTAACTACAAGATTTATGCATATCAACAACAAAAATAATCAGATAAGTATTAAATGTGTATTTTAAAAATATAAAATATCAGTTAGAGATGAACATTGACACTTTGTGTTGATTTCTTTTATATTTTTTTTCAGATCTTATAAGGAATATGATCCGAATTTGTACGTGATTGAACAAAAAGAAGTATCATTATAGTTTAGTTGAAGTTATATTCAAAAATTAGATTTTTTTATTATCTAGAATGTGGATTCCACGCAAAAACTAGCGAGACAGAAGTTTTTAAACAATAAACAGACCACAGTAAACTTTTTTCTGCACAAGATTAAGATAATAATTTTAAGAAGTTATATCCATAAATAAATGTCAAGCAAGTTTTTGTTCTCTCATTAATTCTTAGTTCATAAACTGTTTATTTTTAATTTTACAAGATGTGAGCAATGATAGATTATTAATTCAAGTATTTTTAATAAGAATTTCAAGAAAGTTATGTATATAAAAGAATATTGAGAAAGCTTTTATTATTAATTCAAGTACTTTTAATAAGAATTTTAAGAAAGTTATGTATATAAAAGAATATCGAAAGAGCTTTTATTCTCAATTTTTCTTAATTCATAAACTGTTTGTTTTAATTTCACAAGTTGCGTAGCAAATGATCGGTTATTAATCAAGTGGTTTGGTGTAAAAATTGCAAGAAATCCAAGTGTTGAGAATAATGTAATTAATGATTGGTTCATGGTGTGGGACGCTAAATGTTTCAGAAGAGCCATCTGTTCTGTGAACATTATAGTCCATGAAGCGATTATATAAATTACTGTCATGGCTAGGTTTTGAATCTGCAATCAATATCTTAATTTGCAAGTGGATTGTGACGCACTAGTGTGTCTGGGTCTACGATCCTTGCAAGCCTTTGACGTTTATGAAATTTATATGAAATGAGCCTTTGATTTGAGAAGTATTATTTTTCTACTTCAACAAATTTAGTCGATGTCAGTGTTTTATACACTTAAGCTGTTATACATATTTGCTCATGGAACGATCAAATTATTATGTAATAGATTATTAATTCAAGTATTTTTAATCTCTGTATTTTCTTCTTCACTTTGAAAACTTATGTTACCATCATAAGCTTGATCATCCATTAAACTATCATTTTAAAACAGTGAAACTGGATTTCTTATGTTTGCCATTTCTGTGCCGAATAATAACTATCCGCTTCAAGATCTAAGAGGCTTCCAAGTTTGAAGTCCTGGCTTCAATTGCCTTAAACATCTTTCTAAAATAAACTTGTTCAAAGTCCTACATCGTGCACGTTATATCTACAAAGAAATAATAAATGTAACGATGAGAGGAAAAGCGCAGAGGCACGCATTTGCAAAAATATTATAAAGTATTCTGTTCATAGACTTTGATTTTACCTGAATCTACTCTGTTGCCGCCAACCTGCAACGTCGTCCCGGAGCCTGTAAGAATAGAAGAGTACCAAGCAGCCCAATAGTAAAAAGGTTAGGAATGAGTCAAGGCTTACCGAAACTGCACTGTTGAAGCATCGCTGTACTTTCTGCGCCAGGCACGTCGCTGCCGTAACCAAAATCGTGAA
This sequence comes from Torymus aiolomorphi, assembly GCA_036365515.1. NCBI lineage: Eukaryota > Metazoa > Arthropoda > Insecta > Hymenoptera > Torymidae > Torymus > Torymus aiolomorphi. The sequence goes on from CM070874.1 coordinate 134,128,095, forward strand.
GAGGACCGTCGCACGTGCCAAGGAGATGAGTTGAACTCCCCATCATCACTGTAAGGAACACCGGAAAGCAGGCATTCCTACTTATCGCGCTTATAAACAGGAACGCCGAAATGCGTGGCGCGCATAGCTACAGCCGTCAGCTGGCCCGCCATCCCACAGGCATGCTAGCTGCCGAAAAGCAGAAATCACTGTAATCCAGATAACAGCGCGTACCGGGCAGATTCAGCAAGCAATCTGGCACGGCGTGCCGTCCATCTGCCATCATTGTTTTGTCACGCGTGGGATCACACAACCTCTCTTTTAACGACAGTTTACGGTTATAAATACCGATTATAAAGAAAAAAAACGTTTAATTAAATAATATACTTAGAACCGGCGCAGCGCCAGCGCAGCATAAGGTTCCCGGCACATAAGAGCGATTGCACATGAACGGATGCCATAATAAAGTGTTAGATAAAATTTTAAGTATCTTATTGCTTTCAGTATCTGAGGTTTACGTAAATAACCAAGTAAGATTGAGATTATCATACCTAAGAAAATACACGTTTGATTATACTATTACAAAAAATTTTACAAATGTAATCATTTTATCGAACTTCTTGAAGAAAAATTCAAATTTAAAACTTTTTTGAATAACAATACTACCATTTAATAATGATATAAAAAATATACTATACTAAACTCTCATAACGTTATCACACTATGTAATTATCATTTTCTCTTAAAAAGTTGTGAAATCTATCTCAAAAAACATTTTACAAAAGGTTAAACTAAAGCAAGTATTAGTCTCTCTCCCCCCCCCATCACTCTCTCGCTCTCTCTCTCTCTCTCCCACTCTCCCTCTCTCTCAACATCTCAAACTCAGTACCAAAAACTTTAATGAGAACTTAAATATTTTTTTAAAACAATCAACACGTTTATTAAAAGCTAATTTTTTAAGTACGTTCTAACAACACAATTTGTCTCGTCCTTTTAATTCTTCTAGTCTCATCTATTCAATAAGCACTCTTTACAAATGGTAATAATTTTTTTCATGACTATAAAAATAATAATGTTGTTAATATAAAACTTTCTACGAAAGTATAAAATAAGGCAAGTATAGACGTTTTTTCTGTATAATCTATAAAATAATAATATTTATGATTTTTTAAAAGAAATCAAATAAATATACCAGTCAAAAAGTCTTTCACTTCTTTGAGTCATTGTATGCTGAACAAATTATATGTAAGTAAGTACATTCAAATTGTTCACTGCATATCAAACAAACGAAAGTTGTGAAATCAATTATTTATTGTCAAGTAATGCAAACAACTGTATGACTGCTCTCAGAAATGTATTCAAATTTGTTCATCCTTCTATACAAATTAAACTCAAGAAAGTACTCACATCAATTTATTGTAGTCAAGTGCCCATAAGTTAACTTAACTGACACAATAAAACTTTTCGTACCTACTCAAAAATATTCAGCCGGCGGGCATAAAGTACTACTTAACGCCCAAGAGGCGTAATAGCTCACATACAGATCCTACAAAACTTTATAGAACCTACTCACTTTACGCCCGTGTGGGCAAAAATTATTTTAATTATATACTTAACTATCTTTTACTTCTTCTAGTAAATGTATGGTGAACCAATTATATGAACAAATTATAAGTATACATTCAAATTGTTCATTGTAAATCAAACAAACGAAAGTTGTGAAATTAATTACCGATAGTCAAGTAATGCAAACAACTCTCCGAAACAACTGTATGACTGTTCTCAGAAATGTATTCAAATTCGTTCATTCTTCTATTAAACACAAGAAAGTATTAAAATCAATTTATTGTAGTCAAGTACCCATAAGTTAACTTGACTGACATAATAGAACTTTTAGTACCTTGCGTGTAAAATTACATTTTACGCCCACGTTGTAACTTCAAAACTATTCAGTCAGCAGGCATAAAGTACTACTCAACGCCTAACAGGCGCAATAGCTCACATATAATACTTCTACAAAACATTATAGAACCTACGCACTTTACGCCCGTGTTTTATTTCTAAAATTCATAAGAATTTTTTCAGATATTTACGAAAAGTCAAAGCCTATATAAAAAAATTACATAGTTACCACCACATCACCATTTTTCATTATTCTTTCTCAATTTTGAAATTTCTATAATATTACGCATCTTGGGAGGACAATAGAAGCTACAGAGCTGCTCTAGCAGGGATGGTCCTCCAATCTCCCATACATATTTAGCGGGCCCGACGGTTTGCAGTTTACCGGTGGGCTTTTTAAATGTAGAATACTAGATTTTTGCATCGTTTCTTTAACAATTTTTATACCTATAAGTCCACTATAAATAATTACATTGGCTTTAATTTTTAATTGATACCGTTTAAATATAATATCCCTACATGTGCAAAATCTCATGATTTACTTCCATTACCCAAAATATTTTTGCTTGTTTCCGTCTTTTTTAAGCGGGAGTGAGATAAAAAATGCATATAAATTTATAGTCAACTCAAAAGTGCCTTAGATTTTACTAACCATTTTATAAGCCACCTATTTTTTATCCTTTTCCAGCGTGTAAATATCATATGAGATCTCATATGAGTATTTCAGACATCAGATCTCATATGTGATATCATATATGTGAGGTCATCTGCAATTTTATTATTATGGGATCTCATGAGATCTCATATGAGATCTCATATGATATTTTCATGCGGGTTTGCACTTTTTATTTTAAAACAGTGTAATACATTCAATACGGATAAGTATTTAATATGTAGAAGCAACCTATTTATTCATTTTATCTGATCTTTAAACATATGAATATTTATCTGAAAATGACCATGTCTACACCTTAAACTGCAAACCGTCGGGCCCGCCAAGTATGTATGGGAGATTGGAGGACCACCACATATATGATATCACATATGAGATCTGATGTCTGAAATTCTCATATGAGATCTCATATGATATTTACACGCTGGAAAATGATAAAAAATAGGTGGCTTATAAAATGGTTAGTAAAATCTAAGGCACTTTTGAGTTGAGTATAAATTTATATGCATTTTTTATCTCACTCCCGCTTAAAAAAGACGGACACAAGGAAAAATATTTTGGGTAGTGGAAGTAAATCATGAAATTTTTGCACATGTAGGGATATTATATTTGAACGGTAACAATTAAAAATTAAAGCCAATGTAATTATTTATAGTGGACTTATAGGTATAAAAATTGTTAAAGAATTGATGCAAAAATCTAGTATTCTACATTTAAAAAGCCCACCGGTAAACTGCAAACCGTCGGGCCCGCCAAATATGTATGGGAGATTGGAGGACCATCCCTGCTAGAGCAGCTCTGTAGACTTCTATTTTCCTCCCAAGATGCGTAATATTATAGAAATTTCAAAATTGAGAAAGAATAATGAAAAATGGTGATGTGGTGGTAACATGTAATTTTTTTATATAGGCTTTGACTTTTCATAAATATCTGAAAAAATTCTTATGAATTTTAGAAATAAAACACGGGCGTAAAGTGCTTAGGTTCTGTAAAGTTTTGTAGAAGTATTATGTGAGCTATTGCGCCTGTTAGGCGTTGAGTAGTACTTTATGCCCGCTGACTGGATATTTTTGAAGTTACAACGTGGGCGTAAAATGTAATTTTACACGCAAGGTACTAAAAGTTCTATTATGTCAGTCAAGTTAACTTATGGGTACTTGACTACAATAAATTGATTTCAGTACTTTCTTATGTTTAATTTGTATAGAAGAATGAACGAATTTGAATACATTTCTGAGAACACTCATACAGTTGTTTCGGAGAGTTGTTTGCATTACTTGACTATCGGTAATTGATTTCATAACTTTCGTTTGTTTGATTTACAATGAACAATTTGAATGTATACTTATAATTTGTTCATATAATTGGTTCAGCATAAATTTGCTAGAAGAAGTAAAAGATAGTTAAGTATATAATTAAAATAATTTTTGCCCACCGGGCGTAAAGTGCGTGGTTCTATAAAGTTTTGTAGGATCTGCATGTGAGCTATTACGCCTCTTGGGCGTTAAGTAGTACTTTATGCCTGCCAGCTGAATATTTTTGAGTAGGTACGAAAAGTTTTATTATGTCAGTTAAGTTAACTTAAGGGCAGTTGACTACAATAAATTGATTTCAGTACTTTCTTGTGTTTAATTTGTATAGAAGGATGAACAAATTTGAATACATTTTTGAGAGCAGTCATACAGTTTTTTGCATTACGTGACTATAGATAATTGATTTCACAACTTTCGTTTGCTTAAGTTGCAGTGAACAATTTGAATGTACTTACATATAATTTGTTCAGCATACAATGACTCAAAGAAGTGAAAGATTTTTTGACTGGTATATTTATTTGATTTCTTTTAAAAAATCATAAATATTATTATTTTATAGAATATACAGAAAAAACGTCTACACTTGCCTTATTTTATACTTTCGTAGAAAGTTTTATATTAGCAATATTATTATTTTTATAGTCATGAAAAAGGTTATTACCATTTGTAAAGAGTGCTTATTGAATAGACAAGACTAGGAGAATTAAAAGGACTAGACAAATTGTGTTGTTAGAACGTACTTAAAAAATTAGCTTTTAATAAACGTGTTGATTGTTTTAAAAAAATATTTAAGCTCTCATTAAAGTTTTTGGTACTGAGTTTGAGATGCTGAGAGAGAGGGAGAGAGAGAGGAGGGAAAGAGAGGGAAGGAGAGAGAAAGAGAGAGAGAGGGAGGGAGGGTGGAAGGGAGGAAGGGTTGTGGGAGGACGGGGGAGGGAGGGGAGAGCGAGAGAGAGCGAGCGAGCGAGAGAGAGCAAGAGAGAGAGAGCGCGGGAGAGAGAGCGGGAGAGAGCGAGAGAGAGAGCGGGCGAGAGAGAGAGAGAAAGAGATTGATTGATTGTTCTTTATTTTACGCCTTGGGGTAAAACTCTGTCTGGCGCTCTGAGACAGATACATTTGAAAATAACAATAAAAATAAAAATATAAAACAACATATGGTGCATAACGAGTATAAGAATAAATACAAAAATATAAACAAAGTAAACAATGCGCAGCTGGTAAGATGTTATAATAATAACAAAAATGAGGTAGGCAGCACGCGTACAGGAAGCCGACGAATAATTATAAACTTATAAACTAACGACTTATAAACTTATAAACTAAGGCGGCGCAAACGATTTCTCTTGAGATAGAACTAAGCTAATACTAAAGCTAAAGTATAATAAAGGGAAGGGAAAAGCAAGCGCTTAATAGCTATCTATCTATAGGACCCCAGCCTAGGCCCACGCCTTTGGCTTCGCTAGAGCCGCGCGCGGAGTTGATCGCCGGGCCGGCCCGGCTGGTAGAGCAGGCAAGTGGATAGCCCCTCATCCCTCACGCGCTTTGCCCAGTCTCCAACATCGCGGCTAAAAAGCGCCTCTCGCAGGGTGCGCTTGAAATAGGGGAGCTTCTCGGGGGAGAAGTCCACCACTCCGACCGAGTTAATGAGGCTCATGGCTCGAGAGCAAAGGAGTTCCGAAAGGCCTCAGTGCGTGGTGTAGGCGGCTCGAAGGCTCGCGGCGGATGCCTGGCGGAGCATCACACAGCAATGTCGAGGTCAACCCGATAGTTGAAACGGTCAAGTAGATAAGGGGGGTAGGCGTTAGCGACTACTTTATACGCCTGGACGCCCATGAGGTATTCTCGCCTTCTCCGTGCTGAGAGCCAGCCAAGTGCGAGGCGGTAGGGGGTGATGTGGTCGCGCCGTGCCACACAGCCAGCCACAAAGCGCACGCACGCGTTGAGAGCGATCTCGAGCTTCTTTACGCGCTCTTTATCCAAGTGATTGTACACTGGACAGGCGTAATCAAAATGCGGAAAGAGCAAGGTCTCAACAAGCTGTTTCCTAAGCTCCCTGGAGAGTGCGTGGCGATAAAAACGCAAGGTGTAGAGGCCAGCAAACACCGCTCGAGCCACATGCCTCGCATGCACCTGCCAGTCAAGGGTGCTGGTAAAAGTGACACCGAGACTGCGCGCCTCAGCAACATACGGCAAGGCTACACCATCTATTACAATTGGCGGGAGCCCTGTAGGGTCGAGGTCCCTTGTGTAGTGGGTGCTCCCAAGTAGGACGATCTTAGTCTTTCCAGGATTAAGCAAGAGGCCGTTCGACCGGGCCCAGTCAGCAACGGCTTGAGCATCACGGTTGAGGCGAGCGATGGCTCCATGGTAGTCTGCCGGCAGGAAGTGGTGGTAGAGTTGAGTATCATCCGCGAATATCATGACCTTAGCGTATTGTACAGCAGTCGGGAGGTCATTAATAAAAATAGCGAACAACAACGGGCCAAGCAGGCTGCCTTGGGGCACTCCCGACATCGCACGCAACCAATCCAAAATACTGCCACCCGTATCAACAACTGCTTGGAGGCGATTCGCCAGATAATCAAAAAACGAGCGGAGCGCGTGCGTGGAAACGTTGATGGCTCTGAGTTTAGCTAGTAGCAAGGCGTGGGGAATGGATTCAAACGCCTTGGAGAAATCAAAGAGGATGAGGATTGTAAGCATACGCTTATCCACTACAAGCCGAATATTGTCGAACACACCCAGCAGAGCAGTCTGCGTGCTGTACCCGCGGCGAAAGCCCGCCTGCCGGGGATGAATGATGCCGTTTGTTTCGAGATATCCCTGGAGCTGGTCGTGCACCAATCGCTCGAGCACCTTCAAGAGCTCCGGGAGCTGGGCAATAGGCCACGTGTCAGACGGCAAGTTCACCGATTTGCTCTTGGCAATCGGCCTAATCAGCGCCTTTTTCCAGTCAGGAGGGAACGTTGCGTTCCCTCCTGAGAGAAAGAGAGAGACTAATACTTGCCTTAGTTTAAATTTTTGTAAAATGTACACAGTAAGTCAAATCACGCAGAGTGATATCAAAGATGAGAATACTGAAAAATAATACGAATAATATCATACATAAAATACTTGTAACATCTATCAAATACAGTTTAAAAATACAAGAAAACGCACATAATACAATAAACGATTAAAAAATGACACAGTAATCAGACTCTCTGAACGCGGCACTCTCTCCCATTCATCCCTTAAATACTTTCATACTTTAAAATCATGTATATGGGACGGAACAGGACACATATAAATAAAAGACGCTTAACCGAGGTTAGATAGGTGACTCTTCACTGCCGTCCTGAACCTACTAGAGACGGTAAATTCCGAATCTCAGAGGGTAGGGTGGTAGTTCCATAAATGCGCTCTCTGTACTTTGAATGACCTAACCCCGTACGTTTTGCGCATCAGGGGGACTGCAAGTTCTTTTATTACCCCCCTAACAGCACCTTTGGGTACATGTCTAGTACAGAGACCTAGTAGACAGTCCGGCACATTCATACGCACGATTTTGTACATTAGTACAGCCATGAAGTTGTGTCTCCTCGAATCTATGCGTAACCAACCCAAAGAGGTTTTGTGAGACGTGATGTGATCGTCCCTCCTAAGATCCACCACATATCGCACACAGGAATTCTGCAGGACTTACCGGCGGTTACGCTACTCCTGAGGTGCGTCTAACATCACACCTGAACAATAGTCTAGATAAGGGAAAAGCAGTGCCTCAGCCAGCTGTTTCCGGAGAAACTCGGAGGTGTAATTCCCGAAGAATCTAAGATGGTACAACGTTCTATTGAATTTTTTAGTTAGGATGTCTGCGTGATTCTTTCAAGTCATTTTAGAATCAAGAACCACTTCGAGACTCTCGACAGAATCGGAGAAGGGCACCCTTACACCATCACCCAAAACAATGCAAAGCGAGGAATCATCCTTGAAACTATTGACAAAACTATTACTATCGAAAACAATCGCTTTCGTCTTACCTGCATTGAGTTTGAGCGCGGCGCCCATTCCGAGACTGCTTTTGCAGCTTGTTGAGACAATCCCACCCCCTCACCGAACCTATCACTCGATACCTGATAATAAACTTGCAGATCATTTGCATATAATATATGCTGGACACCCAAAGGGTCGAGAACCTCCCGCAGGTCATTGATATAGAGGCAGAACAACAGAGGTCCCAGAACTGACCCCTGTGGGACTCCTAAGTTTGTACCGAGCCACGGTGACTCGCCAGAGAGGTTAGAGTATACCTTTTGCATCTTTCCATCGAAGTAGGAGTTGATCCACGAGAGGGCAGCCCTAGAAAACCCCAGCAATCCTAGCTTTTCGAGAAGTCGAGAAGGTAAGATAGTGTCGAATGCCTTACTAAAATCAAATAGCAGAAGAATGGTCACGAGTTTTTTGTCCATGCCAGATCTGATGTCATTTATTAGTCTAATAAGTGCTGTTTGTGTGGAACTAAAACGTCGAAAACCTGTCTGATTTGGGTCGAGGATTTTCATGGTCTCCAGATGCTCCATCAGCTGCGCGTGTGCAATTTTCTCAAGCACCTTCGAAAGAAAGCAAAGCAAGGCAATCGGTCGAAATTCTGAGGGAGAGGGAGGTACCTTTGTTTTGTTTAGAGGAATGATGTTTGCTTTCTTGCAGAGGGATGGGAAAATATTAGTCGTCAGGGAGTTAAAGAGTTTAACCAGTAGGTTGCCGATGATAGGCAATGCTTTGATAATGACCCATTGGGGAATCCCGTCCACTCCACGTGCCTGCGATGAAAAATGAGATATCGCGATAACAACATCATTAAAAGTTATGGGTTTGAAGGAGAATCCTTCATCACTACTCTCCAATATAATTCTGCGACGTTTCTCATTGTCATCCTGTGGAGAGACGGACACTCCAGCAAAGTGACATTTAAGTCCTCGGTGTGTTTGGGTAAGAGTCCCAGGCCACGTAACTCTTTCCAGACACTGCCATCTGTCAGAGCATCCGTTAGTCTGGCATGTAGATAAGACGTCTTCGCTAAGTCAGTCTTCTCGTCGATTTGTTTACGTAGCGTGACAAATTCTACGTAAAGATCTTGCTGTCCAGTACGTCTGTAGCGTTTGTAGAGGGTGTCACGTCTGCGGAGCAGCTGGGCTAGCTCGGCATCGATCCACGGTAGCCTGCCCTTTTTCAGGACAAAAGTTTTTTGTGGTGCCAAGAAATCTGTGGCTGCCGATAGATTGGTGCAGAGGCAGTCCAGGGCTTGCTCTGTATCAAGGACGTCAGCATCGAAGGGTGTCCAAGAAAAGTTTGTGTTCTTGGCACCTCAGAGTTGAAATAGATGGTAACGTCAATAATGTTGTGGCTGCTGTAAAAGTTAGCTGGGATGTTTCGATCGTTGATACCCTACTGAAAAACTGCAGCTGATTATCAGCTAATAATCAGCTGATAATCAGGTGATAATCGTGCCAAAACGGCACCTGATTATCAGCTGATTTTCATATGAAAATTTATCGTTTAAAATTTATTTATTATTAATTATTGTTATTTATTATTATAAAGTACTATCATGGTTCATTTACTTGAATCTATGCGATTAACTAATGTATTTAAAATAATGTACACTGTGGCAAAGAAGTTTAGAATTATTTGTTACAATTTACGAATATAACATTACTAACAATAATTAATAATAACAATTATTAATAATAAATGAAAATATTAACATGATTTTCAGGCGCATATCAGCTGATAATCATCTGAGAATCGGGTAGCTATAAGGTGACTGTCAGGTGATTATCATCTGATTATCAGCTAATTTTGATCTGAAAATTCTGTTGATATTTTCATTTATTATTGTTAATTTTAATTTTACATTCCTAAATTATGGCAAATAATTCAAAACTTCTTTGCCACAGTGTACATTATTTTAAATACATTAGTTAATCGCATAGATTCAAGTAAATGAACGATAATAATAATTTATAATATTAAATAATAATAATTCATAATAAATAAATTTTAAACGATAAATTTTCATGTGAAAATCAGCTGATAATCAGGTGCCGTTTTGGCACGATTATCACCTGATTATCAGCTGATTATCAGCTGATAATCAGCTGATAATCAGCTATACTTTTCCAGTAGGGATGATATTATCATTGATAATATACATGATCAAAAAATTAGCTTTTTGAAAATAAAAAATAAGGGTGTTGCAACCCTTAGGGTCAAAATTGCTTCAGTTATCTTTGTTTTTTTATAAGAAGTAATTTCTATTTTGTTTTACTCTGAAATACGCAGTAGAAGCCGAGATATATTTAAAAAACCGTTTTTGGGGGTTATCTTTAGGGGTGGTTTTCACCCCCTAAATATGTTTTTCCGCAGATAAGAAAAAACACGTGTCTCATATTTTTTCATGATCTACAACATATATCGACATTTTTGAAATCGGTGAGTTCGGGTTCGATACCCTTCCTTGCAAGTCTCAGCAAAGCCGAATAGGTCATAGAAAAGATTATCAAGAAGAAATTGATGGACTTGGTCAATGTGAGCCCGAAGAGAGTTCACATTGATGAAACCCACTGTAGTCTACCCGTTCTCCCTTCATACCTTCTGGTCGGAACCTGGTCTAGTCACTTAACCTCTTTCTTTTTGGAACCCTTTTTAGATTTGATCGTGCTACTATTTTTGGTGGTTTTATCCCCATTATTATTGTTTTTTGCAGCTGTGGCCAAATTACTAGTACTAAGAACAACATTGACGTCGCTTGACACAACTGCCTGATCTTTTGCTGTCTCAACATCGTCGGTCTTATAAGTCGCCGCAATTGCATGGAGGTCGGTAGGCGAGCTGAACGTGAAGGCTTGTTCGCCATCTCGCATCTTGACAAGGAATCGCCCCTGTCTGTGCCATACATATTTAAACCCTAGCTTCTTGGCTAGGGACTTCAAGTTTTTAAATTCCTTATAAATTTGGCTATTCAAATACTCATTAATAAAAATAGAGGCGACAGGCAATGGGGTGTTCCTATCAAGATGCGTAGTGTCGATATGACTAGTATTAAAGCCCGTAATATTATGCTTGTTTCTCATAATTTGACTAATCAGGTTACGAATCGTCAGCTTGACTAGCAGAGAAGAAGCACCACCTGAACCGTCTCTGAACTCACTGGCTGAAATACCTTTCGACTTGTCGTTGTTGTTAAATAGCTGCTGAACATTGATAATATCTGAACAATCTATAGAAGGATGCACTCTGTTTAGCACGGCGAGGGCAAAATCTGTCTTCTGTAATCCAATATCTTTACAATCAACAGCACAGGAAATTACGAGCTCACCGTGTGGTTCAGAGTGCAGACCATTTTTACAATTTTGGTTCGCGGATTCATTAGAAACAGGAATATTTTCTGGCGGTACATTTTGGTTAGATGCAACAGATGTAGCAGCTTCATCTGCGAGAGGGAGTTCAGAGACGGTTTCCATCACAGACGCTACACCAGTCGTAAGGTTACCGAAATTATTATCAATAGCATTGAATTCTTGCTGCATATTTTTCTCAAATGAGTTAATTTTGCTAATGATTTTCTCTTCTAATTTAGTAATGCTTTCGAAGATTATCACGGGAATATGATTTTCGAAATTAGTTAATCTTTCACTCAAGCTTTTATTTTCCTTCATCAAATCACACTGCTTGGCTTGCAACTCTACCAGCTGAGAGTTTTGGGTGCGTGCCAGAGAATCGAGTTCGCAAAACTATCATGAACTTCTTTTATTTGGGTCTGTATAGCTGGTAATGGTTTTACAGATTCTGAGAGCTCGTCAAGTTTGCGTGAAAGCGACTTTAGACTCGCAGTGAAGGTAGATGAAACAAGAGAGGCTGTGTTATTAAAAGTGGAGAGCTGGGTAGCGACTGTGTTGATACCTACATTTGGTGATTTATTAAAACTATCGAGACCAGTAGAATTAAGCTTAGCGGAATTACTCTTATCTTTCCGAATTGAAAGAGGCGTTGAAGAACCTTTAGGCTTGTTAAGTTTATTGCCAATCGATCCTGTGCATTTATCACACACGAATTGTTGACTAGTTAAATGATATTTTATACCTGCACATTTTTCGTGAAATATATTTTTACAGCGCGTGCATTGAAATAATTGTTTGCGCGCTCTTGTTGTTAAATTACATACACTACGCACTTGAGCGTCACTCATTTTGGAATATTAACTCTAATAAAATTAATAATAATTTTTTATATTAAAGAGGTGCGCTTAACCTATGAATAAAACTATATAAATAGTTGCAAGCAACACTGGGAGTTTCAATCGGTGATTTGAATTCCGTGGGCTGTATGACGTCAGATCTTCGTGGCTGCTGCCATCTCACGGAGAAATTGGAAAGTCGGTCGTCAGAATGTAATACACCACGGTGATAAGTCGCTCGTGCCACATGGTTGAAATAAAAATAAAAATGCTGACTCACATTGACGGCTGGCCGGCACTTGTAAAAAAAGTTGTTGTACTGCCGATGAAGTGGGGTTACCATACTGCAAGGTCACATTGAAGAAGTCGTCAATGGAGTAGCAGGCCAGATGCGAAGCGACCGACAAAATGCTCTCCTACAGCCCCAAGTGTTGCTACTTGAGGTTATGTTGGTGTAGTGTTGGAGGAAAATAGTGCCAGGCTCATGAGATTACATCAAATTAGTGTGTGCAATTGCTACGCAGAGAGCTTAAGAGCCGGCGGGACCACTTTCCTGAAAAGAAACACTCCTCGGAGTGAAATTCGGTGAGTAAAGCAAAAAAACAGCGGAGTACGAGACTAGTGTGCGCGTACTTACCAAGAGAGAGAGAGAGAGAGAGAGTCGTCTGCAGCACACTGAAAAACTTTTCGTGTAGATTATAACCTTCACACCGAGTAGCAGCAGCACCGCCATTCGGCGTGGTCAGTACTCCGAAGTGAGTAACAGCTGCGCGTTTTCGGCGCACTCCGTACTCTTTTCCGAGAGGTTAGGTGATATGCACACAGATCAGCGCTGTGGCTATACCGAATCTGAGTAACCACTACTCCGATTGGAGTAACTGTTACTCCGATGAAAAGTGTATCGCCTGACCCCACAGTTCAGAGCACCATATAAACTTGAAGAGTACCATCTACTCCGAAAGTTTCTCAGTGCAGCAGAAAATCCCGGCCGAGGTTTGTCCTCCCTTCTTAGTTTTTCCTCCGAGTTTCCTATTCTGTGTGTGTGCGCGTCCGCGTCGGAAGTCACGAGACTCCGAATTCGCGCAAGCTGCAGCACGTGCTGCAGCTGTAGCTTGAGTTAGAGTTTTCGCTCCCGGCTACGCTAGCCAGCGAACTGAGATTTGGTGCGAGTGACGTGTCCATCTGGCGCCCTAATTGTTGCATATAGTACATTCTAAGGTTTAAATAAATACATACACGGAAAAAAGGGGATAAAATAAAAAATTCATATAAATTTATAGTGTACTCAAAAGATCTTTACATTTTACTAACCGTGCATTGTATAAGTAATCTATATTTTGTATCCTATTGCACTTCTACTTAAAAACAGAGTGATAGATTCACGGACCAGTACTTAATTTGTAGAAGAAATCCATTTATACATTTTAACCGATCTCCAAACATATATACAATGCATAATTATATGAAAATGACCATGTCTACACCTTAAACTGCCAACCATCGGGCCCGCCAAGTATGTACGGGAGATCACAGGACCACCCCTTGCTAGAGCATCTCTAGACTTCTCTTCTCCTCCCAAGATGCGTAATGTTATAGAATTTTTTTCAATAGGATGTGATGGTAACTATGTAATTTTTTCATATAGGCTTTGACTTTTTGTAAATATTTGAAAAAATTCTTATGAATTTTAAAAATAAAAAGAAGGCGTTATACATACAGTTATATTTAAAATAATTTTCGCCCACGCGTATGTAAAGTGCGTAGGTCCTATAGAATTTTGTAGAAGTACTGTGAGTTATTAAGACTCTTGGGCGTTAAGTAGGACTTTATGCCCATTGGCTGAATAATTTTGAAGTTACAAGGAGGCCGTAAAATGTAATATTACATCCGAGGTACAAAAAGTTTTATGTCGATACTTGACTACAATAAATTGATTTCTGTACTTTCTTGTATTTAATTTGTATAGAATTTATTACTACACTGAGAAAACGATAATATTATAATTAACATATACGTACGATAGGATCAATCTTACCAAAACCAGTTGTGTGAATGTTAGGACAGCTTCGTATTTAACAAATGTTAGGTTTATACAATAATCTAAATTTTCAGAACAATCCCTGGTGAAAATAGTTTTTCATAATACCCTGGCCGAAATTACCACTTCCCATCCTAGCTCTAAAACGCGAAAGTGGTATTTTCGGCCCGGGTATGATGAAAAATAGTATACGCACCATGGACGGAAAATTGGCCAGCCCATAGCTCGTATAATTTTTCACCCTCGCCTTCCGCTCGGGTGGCAAATTACACGAGCTGTGGGCTGTCCAAAATTTTCCGGTCCTAGGTGCGTAATATACTATTATGAAAAAAGTAACAAAGCTTTCCAAATCAGACATACTTTATACACAAAATCATATTTTTTTATATAAGATCAGACTATAACGTATCTATTCATAGATATTAATAATAAATTTATTATTACTTTTAGAATTTATTATTCATAACTTTTTCATGAAATTACTATGTATATTAATTAACTTTTTGTGTTTATGATTTTTTCCTATTATATTCATAGTGTTTCATGGATAACTAATGAAATATAAACCTTATGAACATTGATGAATAACTGATTAATAAATATAAAAAAGAATGTATAAATCCTATTTTCCATGCTTATCGATGATTTTTAATAAAAACAATTTCTGATTTGGAAAACGCCCTTGCTTTTTCATAATAGTAGTTTTCGGCACTAGGGCGTAAAGTTGAACTTCACGCACCGAGTGTTGGATGATCACGAGGTCGTAAAGATTTCGCCCGTGTGACGAACAATATTTTTTTTTATAGTATGAGTAAAGCACGTCGTCGTATCGTTTGAGTGTGTAAAGTTGAATTTGACGCATAGTATGCGTAAAACGAAGCGAAGCTTTACGCACACTATGTGTGAAATTCAACTTTACGCACTAAAAACGATACGAACCAACGTACTTTACGCATACTATGCAAAAAAAGTATTTTCACTAGGGATCATTCACATATATTTATAATAAACGTCGATATTATAACAGTTACAATGACATTTGAATGAGCGGGTGTAGTGCAGCGAGAGTTAGCCGATAAACAGGTTAGGTATATAGTCCTTTTCGTAGTTTTTTGCGATTATAGATCTGAGAACGCATGTAATACGTGCTCTAGGTGATCGGGATAGTCGATGACGATGTCTAGATGGCGCGCTCTGTAATTTTTTGTCTAGGTGTCAGAACGTATTCAATTATACGTGCTTTAGGTATTCCGGGTAGCCGATTTTTGCCTTTAGGCATTGGAAATCACCAAATGCGTGGTCTAGGTGTTCAGAGTGGCCGATGACGGAGTCTAGGTGGTACGCTCAGTAGCTTTTTGGTCTAGATGTCAGAATGCATTCAGTGCATGGTCTAGGTATTCGGGGTAGCCGATGACGGAGTCTAGGTGATGCGCACCGTAGGTTTCTCCCTCTAAGCGTTGGAAATCATCGAATGCGTGGTCTAGGTGTTCAGGGTGGTCGACGACAGAGTCTAAGTGGTGCGCTCTGATCTGAGTGGTCCGTAGCTTTTTGCGTCTAGATGTGAGAATGCATTCAACTCGTGGTCTAGGCGGCCGGGTAGCCGATGGCTGTATAGGTAATGCGTTCCGTTGTTTTCATCGTCTATACCATGTTTTCGATGCGTTTGAACACATAGAGCCAAAATGTACGGAGCGCACCACCTATAGATTCCATTATCAGGCACCCCAAAGAACCAGCCAATAAAGCCAACCACGCGTTTGATGCGTTCCAAAACCTACAGAAATAAAAACTGCGGAGCGCACCACCTATACATCATCATCGACTACCCTGAACACCTAGACCACATATTAAATGCGTCCTGATATTTAAACGCAAAAAACTACGGAGCGCGCTACCTAGACCACGCATTCGACGTGTTGCAACAATAGGTCGAAAAAAACTACGGAGCACACTACTTAGACATCGTCATCGACCTCCCCGAACACCTACATAACGCATTCAATGTGAAACCCGGATATCTAAACGCAAGTATCTACGGTGCGCATCACCTAGACTCCATTATTGAGGCAGTGATATTATTAAAAATATTATATTTGAAAGAATACTAGTACTATAATAGTTACAAGATATACATTTATGGGCAAATGTTTATATTGTAATTGTTACAATATAACATTTTGTATGTATAATTCGCCATAATTAAAAATACGTATGTTAACATTTACAATATATGATAAATATGATAAATATAATCTCATCGTTTTCTCAGTGAATAAAACTTTCAATTAAAAAAAAAAAATTTAATGCTGTATTTTTAAAAAAGTATATGTAAACAGCGATAATTAATTATTGTAAATAATGAGGTTATGAAGTATAATTAAATCGATCGTCAGAGAAATTTAACTTGTCAATTCAAGGCTTGATGAAAAAAGCGTTACCATCCTGATTGGGCTTTGATCAAGAAACTTGATCAAGGCCTGATTTCAAGTAAGGCTGGACTTATTTCATTTTCGCTCGGGCGGTATCGTCATTTAATTCATTTATTCTTGGTAACTCATATACATGTCACTTTGATTTATAATCGCGTACTCATTATTGTAAGAATGGCATAAAGAAGAATTGCAATACGCATAATGTAACAATTTTGAGTAGCTCAACTGCAATCCTATTTTAGGTCAGTGGTTAGCGCGTACAACTGGCGTCCAGGGGTCTAAGGATGGAATCCCACCTCCAGCTGAAATTTAATTTATTTCTTATGCATAATTGTCATACTTAAAGAAATAAAAAATTAAATCTCTTCGGCATCTATAAAAACAATAATTAAATCAATAATCTATATAAATTACAAAGCGAAAAGTAAATTCTAATTTTTTTTTAAATTATAAATGAACTATAGATTAAATTAAAAATTATTTAAACGTTAATCGTGTTGAAGCCATGTGGGAGCCCTGTGATTCCCAATGGGATCCTGCAGCAATTTCTCAAATGGGTCCCATGTGGGCTTTTTCAGTAGGGGTGCACTCAGAAACAGATACCGCTAGGAACAAGGTCTTCTGTTATAGGAAGATAATCTGTTGATTAGAAAATATTTGTATACGAAACAGAAATCTTCCTAGTACAATTGAGCAAGACAAAATTATTAGCCCTGAGCAAATTTTCTTCTATTATGTCTATTCATTTTTTTATTATAAAAATATTTCTATAAATTTGATCTCAATGACTCTCGAAATAAATATTAAATGTGTTTTCACTATACCCTGGCTGAAAGTGCCATTTTCGCTCCCGGCTCAGAAACACGAATGTGGTATTTTCGGCCTATGGTGAAAAATCGTATACACAACGCAGAGATAAAGATAGCCACCCCAGAGCACATGTTTGCTCGTCAATTTACACGTGCTCTGGACTGCCTAAGTCTTTATCTCCCTAGTTGCGTAATATACTATTATAAAGGAACATTAGTTCAATGTTCGGTTCAAATAAAACTTCACTTTTATGGTCAACTCTTTTATTCACTCTGTCTCTCAGTTACATGTATTCACATACATCGTCCGCGTTCTTTCGTCTGCGCTCGCGTAAGTTATATCGCGGCTACGCGTTGTCCGTTTCCCCCTCCTATATGTAGTCCCCTTGAACGTATATAACATCCGCAACGCGAGCCGGGCTTTCCGAGAACGATGGGAAGACTAAGAAGGTATTTTGTTGTTGCAGGGCATGTACGAGCTGCCGGACTACCTGAACAACAAGTTCTTCCTTTACCTAAACGTTCTGCCTGTGATGCAAGGGGTGATGCTCTACTTCTTCTTCTTCATTGGCGCCATCTGCCTTATCTGGAGCATCTTCAAAATCCTCACCTATAAGCCGAAGGACAACTCGGCCCTCGGCGGCGCACAGTGGCTTGAAGCCGAGCTGCAGCGCAAACGACTCAGCTACCTCAACGAGAGGCGACCGTCGCTGAAGACAAAGGAGATGGACGTGTACTTCAACACGCTGCTCACCACCAAAGAGGAGTCCGCGGACTCGGACGAGGCCATCGACCCCTCGGCCCTCGAAGAGCTCGCCAATCTCAAGGAGGAGATCGTCTGAGCGAAACGACCGTTGAACGACGAAATGACGGTTGATAATGAGAAAGACAGAGGATGAAGAGAGAGAGAGAGAGAGAGAGAGAGAGAGAGAGAGAGAACTAATCTCTCTTCGACCCTTCGGATACGGCGCGGAATCGCCTGATAAAGAGTCGAACGAGGAGACGCGTTAAAGAGACTTTCGGAGAAAGAGAATCTGCCTCTTTCGCGCTCTTGCGTTGCGTCGAATACGCAAAGTTTCATCACATATTTTTACTATTTTGTATATCTTATATAACAGAAACTCGCCAATTACGTGCATGTACTCCAGAGCGCTTAGCTCCCCTCTATCGCTTTTACAACTTTCGGTTCGCGGTATATGGTATGCGCGCAAGTATATTAGAGAGAGAAATAGAGAGAGAGAGAGAGAGAGAGAGAGATAGAGAGAGAAAGAGAGAGAGAGAGAGAGAGAGAGAGAGAGAGAGAGAGAGAGAGAGTACGAGAGAGTACGAGAGAGAAAATAGAAATATTCTCTCGCGCATTCGGTGATACGTTTCATTTTGTTGTATACTTATGTGCTTTTTTCGTGATATCGAGCAGAAAAAGAGAACGCTATGAATAGATAGCGCATGAATAGGTAGCGATCGAATCACATACGATTTTACACTATAATATCCGTCCAAGGCTGTTCTATATATGTGCAAATCCGCGGACTACAGACAATAACTGGGGTACAAAAACGGAAAAAATTTTTTTTTAGGGCACACCTACCACATAAGGTTTTTTCGGTTCTTTGGGGGTCCCTCAACATGAAAATACTCGTGAACACTCATTATCCGTTGCCAAGCTTTTTTTGCCGACGAAATCAATTTTTCTTATGGAAATTTAACATGGGAAAAATGGACGAAAAATAGTCATTGATTAACCAATAGCAAACTATTGAAGAGGCTAAACCAAATTCCACAAAAAAGCGATTAAAGTTGAAGAATAGAGCTTTAATTTGAGATGAGAATCGTTAAAATCGGTCGATACTGTGCAAAGCTACGTGAATTTGAAAATAGCGAATAATGTCGAAAATGAGCGATTTTTTTCAAACCCACATAATTCTTCAAATTTTTGTCATTTTTCGCCATTTTCAACTTCACGTAGCTTTGCACAGAATCGACAGATTTTAACGATTCTCATCTCAAATTAAAGCTCTATTCTTCAACTTTAATCGCTTTTTTGTGTAATTTGGTTTGACCTCTTCAATAGTTTGCTATTGGTTAATCATCAATGACTACTTTTGGTCCATTTTTCCCATGTTAAATTTCCATAAGAAAAATTGATTTCGTCGGCAAAAAAACTTGGCAACGGATAATGAGTGTTCACGAGTATTTTCATGTTGGGGACTCCCAAAAAACCGAAAAAAACCTTGTGTGGTAGGTGTGCCCTCAAAAAAAAATTTTTCCGTTTTTGTACCCTAGTTGTTGTCTGTAGTCGGCGGATTTGCACATGTACGTATAAATATAGATGGCTTTCCCGGAACTAGATTAGCGAAATAAGGTTTTGGCATGTCTGTAGTGGCAAGTATACCGAATACAAATCCCAAGACTTTCATATTTCCTTAATTTTGTAGTGCCGTACAAACGTAGCATTTCACAATTGAAAGTATTTTGACTAATATATAGTCTTCTACTTACTTTATGCAGACCAATTCTAAATCAAATAACGACATTTTTCACGGGAGAAAATTTTACCATAATATAATTTAACAAAAATATATAACTTTCTTCTTTAGCAACGTAATTGTGACTTCAAGCAGTATAAGATTTGTAAAAATCTTTCATACATCTATAAACCACAATCGAAAATGTAATACCTATGGTAATGGATTAAAAAAATTAAGATCCACTTAAATATTTAGGCGAATACTATTCGTTATTAAAAATAAGTTAAATTTAAGGACACGTGAAAAGAGTGGCTTGGATATCTACTATGACGGCATTATCATTTTACTTATTTTTTATGACTTTGGAAACTTTTAGAAAAAACGGCGTCTTATTGTTCTCCACGATCAAGTAAGAATATCCGGTTAAAAATTCAACTCATTCCATTCATTAGATTTTGAAATTATCTTATTTATAATTCAACAACACATGTTTTAAAAAATCTAGTAACTGAAGTAACTTGAATTTTGAACCATGTATTCCTTATAAACATGATTGCAATAAAATAACAATGGCAGTGTAGTATAGATATATGACACTGTCCAATCCAGGGGTGTGATTCCGTAACGATAAAAAAAGTGATAAATTCATTGTTTATCACAAGTTCTTATGAGGATAAACGAAATTTATCAAAACAGAATCGAGCCCCAGATGTCCTTAAGGGGTCCTTCCCGGTTTTGCGATTGAATATAAAGATTCTTTTTTATAATGATTTTTTCGCACACTGTAATATAAGTAACGAAAAACATTTTTTTAACAAAATTTAACTTCTTAAAGTAAATACAGCCACGTAAATAATAATTCAATAAAACATGCTTTTTGTTCAATTATTATCCGATTTTGTTCTGAAGGGCTTATTTTATTCTTTGTTCATTTTCAGGGGAAGGTACCAATATAAAAAAAATGGAAAATGATGAAGACCTACAAAGTTACATCCAATTGTTTATAGTTATGTGCGTGTTTTTTAAAAACAAATTGACGTTACTTTGTAAGTCTTGATAATTTCCCATTTCTAATATTGGTACTTCCCCCTAAAAATTAACTAGAAATATAAAGATTCCAGCGTTTTGTTTAATGGGTGTTTAGGTAGCTGTATTTATACTTCAAGAAAAGTTAAATTTAGTTACAATAAATGTTTTTCGTTATTTGAAGTTCCCTTCATTAAAGATAAATCGTTACTTATATTATAGTATGAGAAAAAAATCATTGTAAAAAAATCTTTGTATTCAACCGGGAAGGGCCACCTTAAAGTATATATCTAGAATAACAAACTAGAAGAGGGTTAGGCCTCTGGATCACGGATTTGGCACAAACTTTGTGATTTTTTTTTCGATTTAGAAAGTTGAATAAGCTGCAGTATATTAGACCCAACGATTAAAAAAATTCAGTTCTGGATATTTTTAGCTTTATTTTGAAAAAGAAACTTGAAAAAGACCTTTTCATGAAACGGTAACCATTTAATTTTGGAAAGTTTCAAATATTATTTCAAAAAGAGAAAATAAAACTAGAGAATACAAGCTTTCATTTGCTTTTTTTAGAATTAAGAAATATTAATTCCTTACAAATTTATGTTTAAGTTTAAAGTTGAGAAACGAAAATGCACCAAAATATGTGTACGATTCTTATGTGCATAAACCACACCATGCCAAGTCGAACAACGAATTTTAGGGGTGTAACTGTTCATTTTTGTTGCTCAACTTTAATTTTTCATAAATTTAGAAGGAATCAATATTTTTTAATTCTAAAAAAAGCAAAGGAAGCTCGTATTCTTTAGTTTTATTTTCTCTTTTTGAAATAATATTTGAAAGCTTCCAAAATTAGATGGTTACCGTTTCAAGAAAAGGTTTTTTTCAAGATATATCTATTTCAAAATAAAGCTAAAAATGTCTAGGACTATAATTTTTTTTTAGCGTTAAGGTCTAATATTGCGGCTTTCTTCATATTTTTATATCCAAAAACCTATCCTAAAGTTTGAGTCAAATCCCTGAACCGGAGGTCTGACCCACTCCTAGTAAGTTTTATATAGGAAAATTCACTGCATTTTATTCCAACATTGAGTAAGTCATCGGGTCTATGCAGCATATTTCAACATTTTTTATAATCAGCACAAAAGAGAGTATTTGAAAAACTAAAAACAAACTTTCAAAATCAAAAGTTCTTTTTACACAAAAATTTACAAAATTTCTACAAAGACTAAAATCTCTTTCTAAAATAGGGTTTAGCACACTTGACAGAGGGTGAATATATTGTATTAAGTTTGAACTGTTTTTATAAAATTGTATCTCTATTTATTATAATTTTACTTGATTTTCTAAATTCTTAAGACATGCGATAATTTATTTTTCGTTTGAAAATTTTGATACTACACACGTAATTTAAAAAATTAATTATTTAGCATTTCTGAAACAACATTGCAATTGAGGAGGCTTCAGTGGTCTAGTAGACCTAAAAATATGATATATCAGAAAAAAATTTTGTTAGCAAATTTCCAATATTATGAAAGTAGATTTTGTCCACTAAAAAGAAATTTAATTCGAAATACTTATCTTTTTTTTCATTCAATTTTAATTTAGAAGGTCTCATTTTATTCCTTGTTCAATTTCAGAGGTAGGTACCGATATAAAAATTGGAAAATTTTCAAAACCTACAAAGTTATACCTAAGTGTCTATAAAATTCAGGGACAATTCAACAAACAATTGGATATAACTTAGCAGGTTTTGAAAATTTTCCAATTTTTTTATCAGTGCCTTCCCTTGAAATTGAACAAGGAGTAATACGAGATCTTTAAAATTAAAATTGAATGAAAAACAAAAAAGATTAGTATTTATTATTGAGTTTCTTTTTAGAGGACAAAATTGACTTTTGGAACATTAGAGATTTGCTAACAAAACTTTTTTTCATTATTTTAAACCCTTTTTTCCTGTTATATCAGTTTTCAGATTGGAATGTGCAAACGAATCATTGTAAAAAATGGTTATAGTTTTAGCTCTACTAGCCGCTGAAGCCACCATAAAATACGACAATGTCTCGTCGTTCAATTGCAATGCCCTATAAGCGACTATAAATATTAAAAAGTAACATCGAATCATTCAATCGTCATAATAAAATGCAACCTCTTAATAGGGGATAGATGTTTGTAAATATGTATATATTATTAAATAATTAATTCATAAAGCAAACTATGTTGACACAGGGTGCCACACTTTTGAGATGCTGTAAAAATTTTGTTCAAAGTTTATGCAAGAATAAATTGACATTTTGACTTGAAATTTTTATAGAGTGGTAGAATATTGTAGTAGTGCACTCTTGATTTTATATAATTTGAAATATTTCTTTTTATATAGCCTCGAAACTGTGAAAATTACTCGATCGGTAACAGGGGGAGTGTGGCACCCCCGACCTTGGTATGTTCGAAAATATGAAAACAGAAATCAAAGAAACTACATGAGTTGCGAAATTTTTACTCTCTCAGAATAATTGATTTAGTAATATTGAAAACATGATTTGAAACTAAAGAATCTATAATTTCGTGCTCAAATTCATAACAAGTGATGGACAGAGAATTCTAACAGTGGGGTTTAAAAAAGGTGGGACATAAAATGTTTTGGCTAATTAATAATTTGAACTATTATTTTTATAAATTTAATGATATTCAATACTTTTTTAATTTTCTCGTATGCGTTTCAACTGTAATTACATTTTTAAAGTAATAGCCGAAGTAAAATGAAATGCCATAGTCAATTTAATAGTACATTACGATACTAGGTGCAACTTATGCCTCTAGTATCGTAATGTACTATTATAGCACTGCTAATAATAATAAGTCGTGGCACAAATCCGCATTTACGTCACGCCTATCCGTGACATAAGTAGTCTATTATTGCACCGTGCTTATTACCCTCGCTATCGTTCGGGCGATACTGCGCGGTGCAAAAATGGACTGCTAATGGCACGGATAGGCGTGACATAAATGCTGATTTATGCAGTCAGTGCTATAAAATAATGTACGATACACGTGTTATAATAAGTCGTTCTTCATGGCACGGCGTTAAGCGCACTCGCTACACTCGGGCGCTAATACACGCCGTGCCACAAAATACGAGTTATGCCACTTGTATCGTAATTGTACTATACATTCGATCTGAGAATTAAATTTTTAAAACTTGTAAAGTATTATAATAAATAATGTTTACTGACTTTGGAACTATCGAAATTGTTTTAGAAGCAATTTACAAATTAATTCTTTTTCTAGCATAAGGTCGCAAATTTGCATAAACAAAAGTTATTAATAAATGAAATATTGCAAAGCTTCATTGTAAATAATTTTTCTTTTTAAAAATTCAAGCTGTAAATAAATTTTAAATAAAATGTAATAAGCTTAATGTGACTTAATCATTTTAAGTATCTAACGGTACTGCAACAGATTTATGTACATCTAATTAATTGATTAATATTAGCTTTTATTATTTATAAGTGCATAATTTACCGTATACGAGGAAGAAAAATGATTTTGAAGCAATTATCAAACCCCGTTGTCAGAATTATCACTACCTAGCACACGAATAAAAATCATAGTGAGGTAATCAAATAGACCGAAAGGTTTTTTATGACAGAAAGGTTTGTCGATACGCAAACTCAGCGCATCGTGTAATGTTCTTGCCTTATTTATATATAAATTAAATACGTTTTTGTGTGTAGCTAATTATCGGATACGATATTTTTCTATCTTGCGAACAACAGCGCATAGAATTTTAATTGTCTAGTTTTACCTTTAAGGATAACAAGTAATTATTTTCCTATATTTTTTTCTATTATTGCGCAATGCCACATATATGTATAATACGAAACATTTGTAGAAGATTTTTTTTTAAAACCATGACAGTTTTGTTATCCTTATCCTAGTATGCGGTTTCAAGGTACCCTTTCCGGCTTAACCTCTATTTCAGTGAGCCTCGTTGCGGGCAGTGTAATGAAATGATAAAATATGCTCGAAAGGAGTTTTGTTATCCTTATGTGGGGTTTCAAGGTACTGTTTCCGTCTTAACTTCTATTCCAATGAGCCTCGTTGGGAAGTTTAATGAAATGACAAAATATGTCGAGAAGTATATTTTTCTGAAATTTTTTAATTACTTCGAAATGAAAACTCACCCTTGTAAAATTTAAAAGATTATTGTCTTATTATTTCAATGTATACTTTAAAAGAAATATAGTATTTAAAATTTCAGTAAATTCATATTTTAATTGATAAAACGCGTACATATGTAACGTAAAATAAATTGTATTTGTTAATTTTTGATTAGATTGTCTTGCCAGTAGAGTATCTTATCTGTGCAAAAATATGTTTAATGTTGCTGAATAAAGTAACTATTTCTTGATCGCATCTGTAAATGTTCAATTATTTATCAAAATTTCCTTTGCGTTGAATAATTTTATTTCCAAAATATTTGTCAATGTGTTAAACATTAAATCAGAGGAGTTATAGGACTAATTTCTACAAAATACGAGGGTCATTTGACAAGTACCTAGCCTCACCGCCAGATGGTGCCACTATCGCACCAGAAATACACTACAGTGCAGTATCTTCCTGTAAACGGTTACAGACGAAATTTCAGCCGGATCGGAGTTGTAGTTTATTTTTGAGAGCGTGTGAAAGCAAATGTGTCCGTTGATTTTTGAAAAAATGGAGAAAGAACAATATCGGTCGGTGATTCGATTCTTGTTTTTGGAAGGGAAATCGCGCAGTGAAATTAAAGAACGCTTGGATGCAGTGTATGGGGATGCTTCTCCTTCGATGGCGACCGTTAAATTTTGGTATAACGAGTTTCAACGTGGTCGTACGTCGGTTTTTGATGATCCACGCCCAGGTGCTCCGAAAACAGCCACTACGGAGGAGAACGTGACAAAAATACACGATATCGTTTTGTCAGACCGCCGATTAAAGGTGCACGAGATAGCTGCGATAGTAGGCATCTCAGAAGAACGCGTGTGGCATATCCTACATGAGATTTTAGGCATGAGGAAGCTGTCAGCAAGGTGGGTGCCGCGTTTGCTGACTGCAGACAACAAGCGCATCCGTGTGACCAATTCACAGCAGTGTTTGGAGCTGTTTAATCGCAATCCAAAAGAGTTTTTACGTCGTTACGTGACCGTCGACGAAACATGGATTCACTACTACACTCCAGAGACCAAGGAGCAGTCAAAACAGTGGACCTTACCCGGTGAACCTGCTCCGAAGAAGGCGAAGACGGTCCCGTCGGCCGGAAAGGTGATGGCCACTGTTTTCTGGGATTCTCAAGGTGTGATTTTTATTGACTATCTGGAGAAGGGCAAAACGGTCACAGGACAGTACTACGCCGAACTATTGAGCCGATTTGACGCCGTGTTAGAAGAAAAACGGCCCCATTTGTCTAAAAAGAAAGTCCTTTTCCACCACGATAATGCACCGGCTCACACTTTTGCACTCGCCACGGCTAAATTGGTCGAATTACGCTACGAACTGCTGCCCCATCCACCGTATTCTCCAGATTTGGCTCCGTGCGACTTTTTTTTGTTTCCGAACCTAAAAAATTCGCTCGCCGGGAAGAGATTCCACTCCAATAACGAAATAATCGCCGCCACGGAGGCCTATTTTGCAAACCAAGAGAAAACATTTTTTTCAACGGGGTTAAAAAAATTGGAACACCGCTGGACCAAGTGTATTCAACTAAAAGGAGACTACATTGAAAAATAAATTTTATTTTTTGTAAAATTTTGGTGTTTTCATTTGTAGGCTAGGTACTTATCAAATGACCCTCGTAAGAATAATACACAAACTTATAGTAGTTATATGAGTAGTTTATTAAATCGAAATCAATAGTAATAACTTATTTATATACATTTCCAATAAGTATAATTATATTCATTTAAAGTCGCAAATTGAATACCACTTATAAATTAGAAAAGCTTACATTATTTAATCTTTACATTAAATAATAACTTCTCACTATGGAATTTTATTTGAATATTTTTTACGATCAATAAGTTTTGTGTGAATAAGTAAAAAAATAAAATAACTTTTTTACTATCGTAAGACAAATCTTTAAAATTATCTTATTATCGAATAAATATATTTAAAAGCATTAAGTGGTCCATCTTAAACCTTTATTCAAAGCTTTTTATCTACGAGGAACAACTCGTTATAATACTTTTATTTTCGTGAAAACTTAACTAAGATTATGAATAGTTCTTTAATCTTAATAAATGTAGAGTGAACGATTCTAAAAAATTCATAAAATTTCATTTATGTATTAGTTACTACAAACTCACAAATAATTTTCTAAAATTTCAGTATACATTGTTTTTATGATGATACATTAGAATTATTCATCTATTTGGAGTAGACATAATCTTAACGATGACTATTCTAATCTAAACCTTTTTTTTTTGCCGTTTCCGACTTCTCGTGTACAGGGTGAGTACCGTCGCCGCGGTTCATGATGACTCTCTTGACGAGCTCGGCGGACGGCTCCTTGAGATCATAGGCCCAGCCTATCTTGGCGAACATGTCGATGAGAAAGGTGGTGAGATTAATGTTTGTGAAGTAAAAGTGCCCGAGCTCGGCCGCTTTGTAGTCCCAGGGGAAGACGTGGTGATAGTTGTGCCAGCCTTCGCCGCCGGTCACCAGAGACATCATTATATTCTCTGCAGGCTCGATCGACCTTAAATAAAAATATCTCATCAATAATGAAGTTTTTAAAGGAGAATACTTTATTTTATATTATCACTTTCATAATATGTGTTTGATTACACTTGCACTAAACACTTTAACTGCTCATTTTTCTTCCCCTCCATATATCAGAGAAAATAAATAACGCCAAATATTCCTAAATTATCTTCATAACATCAGTGAAGAAAGAACTAATAATTGATAACATTTTATTCTCAACTTTTAAATATCATTCAATGCTTATTCTTCTTTAATCCTTTCAGTCACAGTGGGACATATATATATATATATATATATATATATATATATATATATATATATATATATATATATATATATATATATATATATATATATATATATATATATATATATATATATATATATATATATATATATATATATATATATATATATATATATATATATATATATATATATATATATATATATATATATATATATATATATATATATATATATATATATATATATATATATATATATATATATATATATATATATATATATATATATATATATATATATATATATATATATATATATATATATATATATATATATATATATATATATATATATATATATATCACCTTTTTAGGCTTCTTTTTTTTTATATCATTGGCTTTACGAGTAAAGTCGCAGTTTTTTTTCTTTAATTTTCAGGTAGAAAAGGGTTGGAACTTGGATAACGAAAATGTATATCAAAAAAGTATGTTATTTCGGTTGTATTACGATTGTGAATTTTTTTTTTTTACAATTTTGAAATCTGAAGACTGATATTAACTTTCAATGTACCATTGTTACCTGAACTGCATGCCTGAAAGGGTTAAGCAGATAAAACAAATCTCCTTTTAATTGAAATTATATTAAAGTTTCATCTTATATATTAATACGTTAAAAATCGTTTCTTATTTTACCATTGCACGACTAATGAATTTTTTTATACCTTTTAGCCGACTACCTAGTATTATATTTCTTAATTTTATATATAAAGCTATACTGCGCCGATATCACCTAGATCTCTGCTAGCTTTTCTACATTAAAAAGTAAAATGTTTAGCCTTACTTGTCATAAGGATGTCCACCGAACATGTGTGCAAAGCTATTGACACCCCACGTACAGTTGAGTGAATAGCTATAACGCATGAAAAGTTGTGACAGGATGGCATAGTAGCAGCTTTCACCCCAGAAGTAGATTGGTACAACAGTTGGAATGATGAAACCAAAGAATGGTCTCAAGAAAGAATCGTAGTATCTACAAAAAGTCAGTTTTTTATTTACGATTTCCTTGACTGACGAGGAGAAGATCTGTTTTTCGAATACTCTGGCGCAAACTATTGTGTTTATTCCCTGACTTAATGGAGAAAAGCGCTACATTCTCTCCCCCCTAGAAACTTCCATGCGCAGTTGCTAGGAGTGCGGTTATGCGACGTTTTCGATCTTGAAATCAGGGATTAAACACAAACAACTTTCAACCAGGTATGGGAAAAAATTGTATATTGAATTCGGGAGCAATGAGGGCTATTGCCACCCGCGAGTTGTTGGCTTGCCTCCTCGCTTCGCTCGGGCAGCAAGTTCCTCGCGGGAGTCAAAGCCTACTTTACTCTCTTGGTGAATAATATACTGTATCGGTATCATAACTAAGCGGTATCATTGCTATGTGTAAACATACTTTTCGCCGAATGCTATGACGGGATCGGCAAGGATATCGCTGAGGTCACATTGCTTGCCCTTCTTAAGGACGGCAGGATGCCTCTTCATCGTCAGCCAGCCAAGGTGGCTGAACCAAAAGCCACGCAGCGCGTTGACAGGATCAGCGTCCGTCTCGGTGTACTTGTGGTGAACTCGGTGGTCCCGCGCCCAGTACAATGCTGAGTACTGCGGATAAAAAATGATTTTCCAATGACATCTTTTATTATCAACCAGCAGATTTAAGGAAATTCACGCCTTTGAAAAACTCACTTGCCCAGACGTGCAGTAAGACAGCAGGAGAATTACTCTGAGGGGGAACTTTGCCTTGTAGGCTCGGTGGGCCCACAATCTGTGTACACCACCGGCGACTCCAAAGTTGGCTACGACTGCCAAGAACCAACCTGAAAGGGCGAATGGTTGCTTTGATCAAACTTACATTATAGAGGCTTACGAGGCTAAGACAGAAGAATTCATGTGTCGCGAAGTCGAACAATTTCCATGCGAACTGTTATATTATGCTGTATGCGAAGACTCACCCCACAGAAATGTCCATTTTCTCTCCCAGTAGGGGAAAGTCAGGAATCCGTAGAGGGATCCGGCGTGCAGAACGACCATAAAGACGAAGTTGAACCACTTGATGTCCGACCTCTGGGAAAAGGGCCGGTTGATCATGTCGTTGTACTCCTTGTACTCGTCGTTGACGGCCTCCTTGTCGTCCACCGCCTCGCACAGGTCCTTCTCCTGAAGCTTCGTCACCGCGGCCTCGCGCACGCCCGGCTGACTGAGCGCCTGCTCCATCACCGCCTCGTTGGGGCTCATCTTCTGGCAATTCCTGCAAAGCCAAGCCGTTTGTCCCTTAAATTATTCGATTCGCAAATTTCCAATAGAAAGCACTGTTACAATATATTCAATTCTTATTCTGTTCGAAGTAAGGGAGAAGTGAAAGCCTAACAGCCAATCGCGCCGTACGAGGACGAAAGTCGTGAGGCCTTCTGGCAGGGTACCTCGCGAGCTCGGATTAAGAGACAATGATAGCGATACGCTGTCCCGACGCAAAGCCGGAAACCGAGGCTAGCTGCGCACGCTTACATATATATGTGTGCGCGCGAAAAGCTCTTCATCCCCACAATCTAACTGGGAAGCGCTCACGTTCGTGGATGAATTCGTCACGCGATGCGCGCCTGATGTAATAGTTTCGCCACGATAAGCCCGATAACCTTGAAGGTCAATCAGCGAGCGCGCATGCCGGAAAGTACACGTGTGATACGATCAAGCTGAGTGACTCGCGCGCTGTATATAATAGTGCAGGTCAAGAGATAAGGGAATAGAAGAACGTACCGCGCGCTGCTGACACTTGCGACAAAGTGCGAATGCCTGCGGCACCGTCGAAGCAATCCAGTTGTACCACCGGCTGCATCCGCAGATCCGGCTACCGAGAGCCTTACACCTAACGCAGTCGCACTTTTCCTATCCGTCATGCTTCGTGCGCAAACAACGCACCTGTCTACCCGTCGCTTAATACAAATGCCGAAAAAAAAATAAGTATACAAGCAGCCGCTGCGTAGCATCAATAAAAGCAGGCTAGAACAGGCTAAAGCAGGCTAGAGCAAGCTAGAGCAGACTAGAACAGGCTTATGCAGACGACTGCATTGAATATGAGGACAGAATTTTTCTTTTTCCATCGAACCCGCAAAGAGTTTTCTGGCGATTAATTAATATATTCGTACCACCGTACGCAGGCGAGCGCGTGCTGAGACACGCCTGCGGCGTGTGGAAATTGATGGCTACCGACGGGCCAATAGCACGCTGCGGGATGCATGTCCTAGGAGAAACAATATCGACAGCTCAAACTCATGTACATGATCCCACTCTGCCGATTTTTCATGTAATTACTTAATCGCAATATCTTTGAAAAATCGACTTAAAAACATTTTTTGACAATGGACAATTCCAAACTCTTTACTGTATTATGGATTTTTCATTTTACGTAAACTTGAGGAAAAATATTACGGGCTCAATTGTTCATTTCTAAGCAATTCTCTCTTGAATGGCTATACGCATGTGTAACCAAACGTGCTTCAAAAAATCGAGGATTTCGCCAAACTTTTTTCGAACGAAAAATTCATTCAGACATCAGCTGATTTTTCGAGCCGGCCAAAAAATCAACTTATTATTTACGATTGAACAGAAATTTTCTTGAGCGATAGTTATTATAAGAGATCGCACGATGCATGCCGATTGGACGAGAGCTAACTACCATGCGAGCTTTTTGTAGCCGCGTGCGCACACTCCCAGCAACCATGACGTGTAGATGAGAAAAGTACGCTCTGCTGACTACGCGGAAAAATTCTCTCTCTCTCTCTTTCGCTCTCTCTCTCCCTCACACACACACACACACACGCGCGCGCGCACGCACGCACGCACGCACGCACACACGCACTCAAGTAAGCACTTTTAGCGAGCCATTTTTATGTGACAAAATGGCAAAATAAATTTTTTCTCTATCATTATGCTGATCAAATCTTTTGTGTTTTCTGGGTCGCATCGTCTTTTTTCCAAATTAATCCATTCTAAATAATATTTGTGAAAATGAAAACGCCGTAAAAATAATCTTAATTTAGCATAAAAGATCATGGCAATGGTAATAGCTGTGCCGGTTCCCATAAAATATAAATTACATATAACCTTCACAATCAGAAAAAAATTTGAATGCATGTCTTCAATAATAGAAAGTCAATAACTTTAGTAATGAAAAAAAGATGACAAGACTTAAAGATGAAAATAACTGAATGAACGAAGTGGGCATCGAATCTTAAGTTTTATATTTATCTCTTGGAAAACAGCTCTCATTATAACAAGTGGAAAAATTGATTCTAATGCTAAAAATCTAACTAAATATTCTCTAGCTAACCAGTTATTGAAAATAATGAAGATAAATTAGCAAAAGTCTCGTCGAAACATTACAAAATTACTTACAAGGCATATATTCATATACATAAAAGTGTAGTGGACGATAACTACTGTATGGCTAATACCTACCTAAAACCAAATACAGAAACCAATACTACTTTTTTAATAAATTGCAAGTACAAGTGTAAATTTACAGTTTTCACCTGGTATTATACTATATTCGAAAATTTTATTAGTCATTTCCATATTAAAACATAATTTTTTAATTTTTGATCACTAATTTTATTAAATTCCAATATTTGGCAACGAATATGATATCGAAGCAAGACCAAATATTGATTGATAAATAATAAACAAAAGATTAGCTGTGTATTTCGTAAATATCCGAACGAGGTGAAATATAAATGTAATAATAGGTACAGAAGAAATCTTTCTTCGACTTTATTCTTATCAACAGGGGCCTGATTCTAAATATGTCTCGGCCTCGAGACAACTGCTTTTCTTTTTAAAGGAGCTCCCTGATTGGTCTACAGCTCCGGATTTGGTGTGTCTCGACGTCGAGACAAATTTAGAATCAGGCCCCCGATACATGAATATATATTTTTTAATTGAATACAACAGTAAAGCGATGTCGAGGCCGTTCTGGAATTACATACTTATCGACATTCTCACATTTACGGTTGTTTTTATTCAATTTTTTATTTTCACTAATTATTTTTGTAATCCGGCGTTCGTTAACCGGATACAAATGCCGGATGACTGCGATAATTTTAAAAAACCTAAAAATCAATTTATATTATATAAAATTTGATGATGGAAACTGTAATTGGCTACGACTTCCCCCCGTAAGTCCGTTTCTAATAATTTTTGACGAAAAACTTGTATTGAAAAATTTATTGAAAATTAAATCCCTTAGTAGATCTTTGTAAGGTAAATTGGATGTCTATATTTATTCTTTGAATAAAAATATGAAATTTAGTGTATTTGTGAAATTGTACAAGGAAATTAGGAACTATTTAAAATTTGAATATTCTCTAGATAAGCGGACGTAGATTCTACGAAACTCATTAACGTAGAACAAAATTCATAACCTGGCTCACGTTGGACATCAGACACACAAGGCAAAGCAAGGCCGCGATGGAAATATTTATTAGCTTTATACAGTTTCATTTTCGAACTGTCTACATATAATCTAATGTAAATATGGTAAGCAATAAGCGATTGAAGATTTGCTCCTGTTTGCTTAAGAAACTTTCAGTATACAAACCTGCGTTATAAATAAAGGTAGGTCAATCTATTACAGATAATTATTATTCGTTTATTTTTTAAGAGAGTTTTCTTAAATGGCTTGACTAGCTGTCGATTGCGAGTATACCAATTTCGCAAAAGTATTGTACGTGGAACCAACGATCCATATCTTAATTGGTTGAGCGATGATAATTCGAAAAATTCGTTATTAATTATATCAGCCGACAATGTTTTAGCATCACCTATAGGTTTCTATTCTGCACTCCTCACCAAAGATAATAAAATCAGCAGCGCGGTTTGCTAATAAGATAAGGATAAAAAATGTTACGATCGACGATAAGAGAAAAAAGAGTCAGCGAATGATGATTAAAAAGGACGGAGAGAACAGGAGACATAGAGTTATGATGGCTCACCGAAGCAGCACGTGTGCGCCGATTCCCTTGCAGCTGGTTCCAAGGCGAACGACGCCGAACTAATTGCCTCGAAACTAGCAAGCGCTGGTGAGAGATTTTAATCTGTCTATATGCCGGCGATTGCGGTGTCACGCTATGAGTGCGTTCACGTGGCAGAAATACAGTGGCTGGTCCTGTGACATAAAATTTTATCCTAGCGCATATGCTTTTCTTCGGACACGTAATCCTACAATACCCCGGTCCAAGAACACGTAACGAGGTTCATTGGTTGAAAGCGGGCGATTGGTCTAAGACGACCAATGAGAGAAGCGAGCGCGCGGACTCGTCCGAGATGTGTGCATATGCATTCGCGTGTAATGTAGCGAGGGCCTTAGTATCTACATGCACACGTAGCGCGGTCTGCTTTCGAATCGAGGGAGCATTAAAATGTCCCTAGGCTATACGTGGCTAACTTCAGCCGAATTGTAGCCCAGGCTCGAGCCGCGGTAAAGACCAATGTTCGATTGGGGCTCGCGCCGCGGCAAACCCGAGGCTCGAGCCGCGGTAAATCCGAGGTTCGACCGAAGTTACTACCGAGGCTAATCCTAGGCAAACCCGGGCTCGCCGCTTAAGCGAGGCTCCGAGCCACGGCTCGCCGCTTGCGCGAGGCTACCCGAGGTTCGTCGAGGTGAACCGAGGCTAATTGGTGGCGCAGCGGTAGTCTGGATCGTGTTAGTGGTAACGTAGGAATGCGGAATGTGGAACGGCGTGCTATGTTTTTCTTAGCGTATGCAGGTTATGATTGCTTACTCGTAAGGCCAATCATCATAGATATATTGAGATCGATTGTGGGTTAGGTTAGCGAGCGAGAGAGAGACTATGACTCCGACTAAGACAAACCTCGGTGAAGATGAGTTGATGTCAACATACAGAAATACGCTTTAGCAACGATGGAGAAAAAATTAGATAAGTATTACGTATTATTTAAATTGTTTTATGTATTTCAATAATTCTGAAAACAATAAAATACTTTTTCATAATTATTGAAATACTCAAAACATTCTTCGCCAAATATAAATTATTATTCGAATATATACTTTGTGTGTGTTCTTTTTTATTTCAGGAGATTTTGCTTTTTATAAATAAATAAATTGTAATGCATATGGATCAAAGAAGTAAACTAAACTGAAAGACAGCTTCACGTGCATAATATTCGTGCTCTCCTTGAAGCAGATGGTAAATACTCTCCTGGGGTCGATGGCTACTTTGCATAGTTTTCGCACACAGTCTTAGCACACAAACTTAGCACATAATGTGTGTGAAAAAACTATTTGGAATAAGCATTGGACATTGGCACAGAGTAATTCTTACTTAACATTTGTTAAATAATTCTAAGTACATCTGAGGACTTTTTTGTCAAAGTGGCATTTACTACAGAATATAAATACTTAAAACACACTGAGTTGTATGATACGTGAATTTTTAAATGATTTATGGATCCAGTATTAAGATGAGAAGAAATTTAAGCAATTTTATTATTCTCATCTTAATACTGCATCCATAAATCATTGCTAAAGCGTATTTCTGTATGTTGACATCAACTCATCTTCACCGAGGTTTGTCTTAGTCGGAGTCATAGTCTCTCTCTCGCTCGCTAACCTAACCCACAATCGATCTCAATATATCTATGATGATTGGCCTTACGAGTAAGAGCAATCATAACCTGCATACGCTAAGATAAACATAGCACGCCGTTCCACATTCCGCATTCCTACGTTACCATTTACACGATCCAGACTACCGCTGCGCCACCAATTAGCCTCGGTTCACCTCGACGAACCTCGGGTAGCCTCGCGTAAGCGGCGAGCCATGGCTCGGAGCCTCGCTTAAGCGACGAGCCCGGGTTAGCCTCGGTTCACCTCGGCAAACCTCGGGTCAACCTCGCGTA
Source organism: Torymus aiolomorphi (assembly GCA_036365515.1). Classification (NCBI taxonomy): domain Eukaryota; kingdom Metazoa; phylum Arthropoda; class Insecta; order Hymenoptera; family Torymidae; genus Torymus; species Torymus aiolomorphi. Next base: position 134,163,901 of record CM070874.1, read on the forward strand.
AGCGGCGAGCCGTGGCTCGGAGCCTCGGGTGAAGGGCGAGCCATGGCTCATGAGCCTCGGGTGAACGGAGCCATGGCTCATGAGCCTCGGGTGAACGGCGAGCCATGGCTCACGAGCCTCGGGTGAGCGGCGAGCCTCGGCCCATGACCCTCGGGCGAATGGTGGACCTCGGGTGAGCCTCGGGTTTGCCTAGGATTAGCCTCGGTAGTAACTTCGAGCCCCAATCGAACATCGGTCTTTACCGCGGCTCGAGCCTCGGCTACAATTCGGCTGAAGTTAGCCACGTATAGGCTAGGGACATTTTAATGCTCCCTAGATTCGAAAGCAGACCGCGCTACGTGCGCATGTAGATACTAAGGCCCTCGCTACATTACACGCGAATGCATACGCACACATCTCGGACGGGTCCGCGCGCTCGCTTCTCTCATTGGTCGTCTTAGACCAATCGCCCGCTTCCAACCAATGAACCTCGTTACGTGTTCTTGGACCGGGGTATTGTAGGATTACGTGTCCGAAGAAAAGCATATGCGCCAGGATAAAATTTTATGTCACAGGACCAGCCACGGTATTTCTGCCACTGTGAACGCACTCTATACTTATACTAATATATACTATCCTCGTGCGCACGCCGCGTGGCGTGATCTCTTAGTACAAGTTTCTGTTATCCCACCCCATATAGCACTGTAAGTAGGTACCATGGCCCGTTAACTGTGTCCAAAAGCGCAATGTATAACAACTAAAAACTCGCCGCAGGAAGCACGAAATAATATGGTTTTGCCCACCCGCGCTCGATGGTCGCGCTGACACGGATGAAAATTAAGGGGAAATCTGAAAATCGAGGGGATAGAATTTTAGTCCTACTCCACTTGCAGGTCGCATTTCAGTCGGCAGTTTTGTATTCTCTACTACCGTAGGGGAAGGTGGGGCGTCATGGACACCCTAACTTTAAATTGAAATTAAATATATTAAAAACAGATTTATATAATCATAAAATATGTAATCAATAGATCAGTTCATCCAAAACACGATTCTAGTGATAGAAAATGTTTTATTAATCCGTATTTTTCACCAAAAATGAAAAAGCAAAGCGTTTAAAAATACTCCACGTGTCCCCCTAAGGGGCACGAATAACAGGGGGTGGTACACGAGTAGCACACGAAACGATGAACTGCCATAGCGACCTGTAAGAAAGGGCAATAAATTTTAATTGATAAAGCGTACATAATTTTTATTGAATATAATAAAATGAAATAAAACATTTCAAACAATATTTTATCAAAATTAGATTGTCTCTATTAACAGAGTATCAAAGAAGATAGACACTAATAGAAGCGCAAAGCCTGCAGAGAGATTGAAGCACCCCGAATTTAGTATGCACCCCGACCACGCGCAGCGCGGCAGTCGATTTCTGAACATATGGTATAGGATTAAAATACGACGACGACGAGAAGACGACGAAGAAAATGAAAAATGAGATGAAAATTGAGAGGGCAAATTTACTATTAAAAGTATACGAAAACGAAAGAATCTTGAAACATGAAATTGCAGATATGGATAGTACATAAAAGATTCTATCTAATGGAATGCATTTAACGGGGTGGCATAGTCCTACCATTACCGACCGAGCAATTGACACAGTTTTAAGCTTATTAAAAATAAAATACGTAGAACCACAAAAAATCAAGAGAACATCCTTCTGTGGTTTTGAACGTTCTATCACCCAGTAAAAATTTGAAGTCAAATGGTTTTTGCAAAAACCACTTGATATTTCGACTTCAGACTTTTACTGGATGATAGAACGTTCAAAACCGCAGAAGGGTGTTCTCTTGATTTTTTGTGATTCTACGTATTTTATTTTTAATAAGCTTGAAACTGTGCCAATTGCTCAGTCGGTAATGATCCGGCTATGGCACCCCCTTAAGTATTCAAATAAAGAGTAAAAAAATGTTGTTATCAAGAATAGAAATAAGTAAGGTTGGAGCGGACTATTCCAAAGAATAACTTCGTTCTTTTACTCGTCAAGCAGGGCGCTGCCGCACCCTTTGATATTATGACCAGAAGCTAAGTGCAAAAGATTTTAAGGTCGGAGAAGACGTATATTTGCTAAAGGAATCACGAATAGGTAAATTTGATGAACAATATGCAGGCCGGTATAAAATAATAGAGTTATTAGGCGATAGAAACGCAAAAATAGATTTAGGAAATAATAAACTAAAGTAGTCCATGTGGACAAATTAAAACACGCGTGTTTACGACCTAATTAAATTTATCCATGTTTCTTCTTTATGCAATATTTATAATGTTATTCTGTTACGTTACTTATAATTCTGTATTTAGCGTGCGATCAAAATTATAAATTCATGTACTTTGTTTAAAATAAATAAAAATAAAAGAAAACAAACAATAGGGGTCATAGGAGAGATGGCCAGAGCTCGCCTTAAAGTTAGAATCCAGAAAATTTAAAATAACCTCTTGCTTTGTGCCCTGGAGATGGGAAACCGGAAGTACTCCTGATACATGTATCAGGATGAGTCCCGGCGAGCCATAGGAGGCATCTCACGGAAGGGAGCGATGGCAGGGGCTCCCTTCACCTTTAAAAAATTAAATTATTTAATTAAAACCCGTGTTTCATTGTAGATTTACCCTTAAAACTAATAATTAAACCTGCGTTTCATTATAGATTCACCCTTAAAAAAAATATATATATATGTATATTTATTGAAAGTTTACAATTAAAATTCAAAATTATGTATAACATTTTTTTTTTTAAATTCACCCTTAAAATCTAAAATTATCCATTGAAAAAATATACCCCTAGAAAAAATTATTTATTGAAAATTCACCCCTAAAAATGAAAATCAATTATTCTTTTTACTCTAACCCCGCCTTTAAAACATAAATTATTTTAAACTATGCTTTATAACCCTTAAACTATTTAAAATCAAATTTTACCCTTAAAAACCAAATTTTTGACCTATGCAAAATTTTGAAATTTCTATTTGTAAAAGCCCGAACCATCGGTTCGTGTTTTAAAAGAAGGAGGGGACTGTTATGAACTGCGTTTGCGCGGACGAGTCGTGCGACATATAAAGGCAATTCTACAATGGAACCTTGATTTCTGATAAAAGTTAAATAAAATAATATATTAAATAATAATAATTGAATGCGTTCCCATAACAATCTCGGTCTAAAAAATCTATAAATTAACTAATTTAACCTAGTTGTAAACAATAATTCTAATAAGAATCAATGATAAACAAGCGATAATGAATTTATTAACTAATTACCTTTAACAATTAATAATTGCGACCGTATAATTTGAATTAAACAATAGCAAGGTCAACGCGTTGAGATTGACAATAAAACCAAATAGCAGTAGCAATCTGCGGTTAAATTAATAACTATTGCGATAATGAATAAGAATTTCGTCGTCAATGCTCAAGACGAACCGTAATAATAATAATAGTTAGGGAAAAGCTCGCTCAGGTAGGGAAAGCTCTGTTATAGGAATTATTTTGAGCAGGACAACAATCAACTGCCAATCAGTCCATTAGCAAGCAGGCCGGGATGATCACCAACGACCAACCAGTTCCCGCAATCCATTAGCAAACGAGCCAGGAGAGTACGAGCAATTCTGAGAAGTGCTAACCCGACAAGAAGGAATGCGAGAGCGAAAACAAGTCCGGGAACTGTTTACAGCAAGTCCAGGAACTACTACGTCACGGAGCGTAACGGCTGGCAGAAGAGCAGCCAATCAGAGATCAGTACCTCCTCCACCACCAACCGTCATTCTTCGCTCGGCGCTCTCGACCCTATTTTCAGTTCTGAAGCCCCTCCACCGCCGCTCTCTCTCCTTCAGAGTGGGGGGAGGCCTCCGAGGCAACTTGGCGTCCTACAGCCTCTACACCATATTATCCCCACTACCAACCTGGGGCTACTACGTCACAGAGCGCAACGGTCTACAGAGGAGAACCAATCGGGAGGCAGGCACAAGCGCCGCAAGTCGAGAGGGGATTTTCGGCCAGGATCTGAGCATCTACAGGTGTTCCCCCACCACGAAGCTCGCTCGTGATTGAGAGAAGAGAGGGAAGCACTCGACCCTTCTAGGCACCTATAGGCCTCGGAACCGACTTCAGCTTTCCGCCACCAGAGGAACTGACTCCTTCCACACCCTCTCGTCAACGGTTCGAGGTCCGCGTCAGGGATATAAAAGAAGAGCCCCGGGCCGCCAGAGTCAGTCGCTACCGAGCACATGAGACGCTTTGTAGCTGAGACCTGGGTCATTGCCAACTAATCTGGTCCTTGTACCGTGTACGTTGCGATCCAAGCCAACTAATCTGGTCCTTGTGACCGTGTACGTTGCACTCAGAAGCTCTAACAGTCGGCGGCCAACTAGTCTGGTCTTTGTTACCGTGTACGTTGCGCCGTTGAGCTTTTAGTCGAAAGTTACCAAGTACCTCAAAGCTTAGTAACAGTATTGTATCAGTGCGCGCAATCCGGTTTATTGACGAGTCACGATCACGCTAACCGAATAATTGTTAAAGACATTAATTCAAGTTACTTTAATTCAATAAATTGCATCATTACGAGTAATCTGGCTCTATCTTACTGTTGGTTAAAGTTTATATCAAGTCACGAACACGTTACGAATAATTGTTAAAGACATTAACTCAAGTTATCAATAATTTCAATAAATTACATCATTTAACTTTAAATCTTCTCGTTTATTTCAAATTAACCGCAACTCCTTGCGCTTCAGCGCTTAATTGAGCAACCGTTCCCACATTCTAATTGGTCGACCTGGCGACCATTGCAGAAGCGTCTTTTTGCTAAAAGACCCCGACTCGGGTCGTAACACGGTCAAGCGGGTCGCATGCGTTTTTCCAATGTCGCGCAGCCTATATAGTCGCGGTAGCCGTTACGGCTGCTGCAATAGTACTCATGCACGCAGCGCTATATGCCAGGCTGTCGTTGCCGAATGCATGAGTGTTGAGTTTTTTTCTTCTGTTTTTCTCCTTTTGCGGTATTAGTGTATGTGTGCATGATGTGCTGCGAGTATTTTTTCGTAATTGAGATTGTAAAGGTATATGCAGTTAGGAACACCCGTGAGCAACTACAAGAGTCCCCACCTTTCGTTAGAACTGTATGAAATTCAACTTTAATGTTTTTTTATTAATCGAGAGCAATGAAACAATAGTTGTCCTCATATAATTCAACAGGATTTGACTATACACAAAAATTTTAAATACATATAAGTTGGGGATAACATTGAACGAAACTTTTTTTCTATTTAACGTTTTCATAAATAAAAATAAAAAGAATTTTATAATTTCGATATAAATTATGAAAACCATGTTTTTGCTTCCTCAAAGAGGAAGCTTTGTAACGGTGAAAAAAATTTTCGAAAAAAAAAGTCTTCAAAAAGTTGTTTTATGGTGGTATATGTGTATATTATTTGATTTTGATGATTTTTGATTTCATGGATGTATGTATGTGTGTGTGTGTGTGTGTGTGTGTGTGTATATTTCAACTCTTAATATCTCCGAAACTAATCAACCGATTTTCGTCGGGTAAAATTATTCTTTTCGTCGGGTAAAACTTATTCCCTTCGTCTTGCGGCAAAAGGAAAGTACCCTGATGGATTTGGGATTTTATTGATTTTCTTTTGTTTTATAACCAAAAAACGATTTTGAATTTTTAGTTTTTTTGATTTTTTCGTATCTTATGTAATTGTTACATAAAACAATAAACTTCTCTTAAAAGGTATTCAAATTACCTACATTTTCTTTTTTTAAAATTTAAAATATCTTCACTCTGTCATTTGTTATTAAGGAAAACATTTTTATATTTCAAAAATTAATATCTCAAAAAATATTATATTTATCGATTTGAAATGTTAACCAGTTATTGTAGTAATTGAAGGCTATATCTGGTTAAAATTTCAAGAGATTATCTTCATTTGTTCCTTAGAAAAAAAATTATTTTCCAAAGAACAATTTTGAATTTTTAGTTTTTCCGATTTTTTCATATCTTATAGCCATCATTGAATAATATAATAAACTTTTCTTGAAAGGTATTTAAATTATCTATATTTTCCTTTTTTAAAATGTAAAATATCTTCACTCTGTCATTTGTTATTAATGAAAACTTTTTTATATTTAAAAAATTAATATCTCAAAAAATAATTTATTTATCGACTTGAAATTTTAACTAGTTATTGCACTAATTGGAGGCTATATGTGGTTAAAATTTCAAGAGATTATCTTCATTTGTTTTTTAGAAAAAAATTATTTTTGAAAAAATTTGCGTTTTCGTTGTCGCACGATAACAAGAGCAAAAATTATCCAATCATCCTGAAATTTGGCACAGATGTAGCTTTTATATATCTGCTGATCGAGTTCGTTGCCCAAAAAAATCGGTCCATTACGAAAAAAGATATTCGAGATTAAAAATTTTTTTTTTTAATTTTTGAATCGCATTTTTTCGGAGAATACTTGATTTATTGACTTAAAATTTTAATCACTTATTAAGCTTATAGAAGATTATATTTGGTTAAAATTTCAAGAGATTATCTTCATTTTGTTTAGCCCCTTTTTTTTATCTCTTTTTAATCTCAATTTTTTTTAAACTTGGTGGTCTGTCAAAGCTTTTTTTAAAATAGGTACGTAATATACTATTTTGCAAGAAACTGGTATAAGACGCATCGGTTCAAAGTATTATTGAAATTCTTTAGCCTTCCTTTTTATGAAAAATGTATTTTTAGAATTTCAATTTTTAATTAGGAAACTATGAATTAGTTTGAGGAAGCTAAGTGCCAAAGAATTGGCAGCGGTTTTTTTAATTTTAAATATGCCTACAATCATGATACTTATATTCAATATTTCTATGTACACTTTAATCATATCAATTAGTACATATTAAATTTATATACATCATAGACTATATTTAAAAATTTATCTAAATATACTTATAGTTTGCAGAATTAAAACGCAAACCTTCTACAAAATAGAAGAAATAAATGTGTAAAAGTAAATGGACAATTTTTATTTAAACTTTACTGTGGATGTATTTATGTTTATTTTAATGATGAAAACGATAAATAAAGTATTACAATTTTTGCAATAATGCAAGTATAAGGTTCCTCTGAGCACTGCGGTCGTGCCTATTATGTAAAAACGAAGTTTTTTTTCGGGCGACGAGCGAAGCGAGGAGCAGGTGTGTGTGGGGGCGGGAGGGATGGCGTGCCGAAGGCACACTGGGGCGGCAGCCCCCCTAGTTATTTTATTAATTGTAAGAAATATTTATTTAAAACAAGTAAATCTTTGTTTCTTTTTAAACTCTTGAATAGTATAATATAAAGTACAATTATTTATATTTAAAAAAAGATTTCGATCTCTTCCGCATTTCTTAAATTTAATAAAATAAATTTTGTATGCAATTAAATAATTAGTTGATTTAAAGTCACATCTGTTTTAAATGAATAAATATATAATAATTTTAATTAATACAATTTTGCTGGTTGTTTTACATGAAAATAATAAAATATTTATTGTAAGTTAATTAAGGGGTTATATCTGGTTGGAATTTTTTTTTTCCATTTTTTTTTTATTGGCTTAAAGTATGGTAAAACATCCCTAGATTTATGATCAATAATGTCCAAACATGAAAGAAACTCAGACAAATTTTAAAAATCAATTTTTCCAAAGCAATTCTGAGGTGAAAAATGAAGAAATTTCGTCTATTTCGTTGACGGTGCATTTTTGAATCTCGCGGTCATATATATGCTTATAATTTATCGACCGCCGAGAATATATATAAAGAATATATACCGCTGGAGGACGAAAATACGACCTTAGAAGGACAATTATATGGTGCTGGGATAGCAGAGTAAAGGTAAAAAAATTATTACGGCCCTCATTACGATTTCACAAAATTATAAAGTTTTCAAATTTCAAGTGCGTTTATCTCAAAACCAAGTTTTCAAAATCGGCACGCAGTAAAACTCGATGAGTTTTCATCCGATTGATTTGAAATTTTAACTGTAGCTTCTTCATTAGATTATCTGTTTAAGTACACACGATTTCAACGATCGATAAACAATTAAAAAAGTTATAAACAATTTAAGTCGATTTTTTTCGTCGAAAACGCAACTTTTTGTTTGAACAACCGCCATTTTGCAAAAAAAATTCCTAAAAATATAATCGTGTGTACTTCAACCGCAAAACTCATGTATATATGAAAAAAATTTTTTTATTGTTCCAGATGGTGATCCAGAGGACTTCTACTGCGTGCCGCAGAGATACTTTTTCAAATACTGCTTTACATTTATTGACAAATAGCCGCCATTTTGTAAATTTTCACCAATAAAAAAATTTTTTTATATTCCCAAAAAAGAGTTGCTTAACCGATTCATATATTATTTATTTATGCTAATTTAAAAACGAGCTCAAAAAAAATATGAAAAAAGGCCTTTTTTTTTTGAGCTCCAACCAGATATAACCCCTTAATAGTTTCTTAAATCTAATAATTGGAAATGTAAAACAAATAAGTAATTTTTTTAATTAAGATTATATTTTTTTAATACTAATAAATAGATAGTTAATTTAATACTTGCATATATTAAAAGTCACAAAATATATTATACATAAAAGTAAATATTTTCTTAGTTGAAATAATTAAGAATTTTAAATTAACTAAATAATTTCTCAAATCAAAATAATATTTTCCTTATATTAATAAATAAATATTTATTATAATGAGTGCGTACATTTAAATTAACAAAATATTTAATTAGTACAAATAAATCTTTACTTAAGTCAATTATTAGAACTTGTTAAATTAACTAAATAATTACTCATTTTTACTAAATCTATTGACACTATTTAATAAATATCCCTGGTAGAAATTGTAACCAACCATACGCCATCCGTTCGCCAAATCGCAAGGATTTGACCAACCGTTTAACCAACAGTTAGCGATAAATACCGCTTATTTCGTCACGGAATCACCCTTGCGCTTGGTCAATGAATGCTTAATATTAAAAATCTTAAATAAAAATCATTTACACAACTTATTATTTAAATAAAACTCTCAAAATTTGTATTATTCATAGAATAATCAAAACCCACATATTAATAGTATTTTTCTTCAGATAAATATGGTTAAATCGGTAACGGGTATAGTTTTGTTTGTTCAAATTGAGGTTAAGGCGTGTTAATGTGTAGTGTGCGTGACTTTTTGACGTAAGTCAGGACACGTACAGGTGGATACTTACATTTTTTAAAATTTAAAAGTATCCTATATTTAAAATTTGAAAGAATCCTACATAAAAGGTATTCTACATTTAAAATTTGAAAGTATCCTACATAAATTCTTCGTGCTCGTATTGCTCCGTTTTCTACACGGTGCTCCGTTACCATCTGACCTTTACAGTGAAGCAAAACCACGAGATCCCGGCAATCCCGTCACTTGACTCGTATGAGTCTGCGCAGTTAAATACTTTTACCTATACATAACACATGAGCCTGCGATCGCACTCTTGTGTATGTAATATGTGTGTATTTATGTGCATGTGTGCTTGTCTTGCGGAAAGCGGGATGCGGACAGTAATTTTGGAGCATAACCCACGTGCTACGCTGTCTACTTAACCTTCAAATAAATTTACTTCCAATTTCATTCAAATATTTTTTTAATGCATTACAATAATTTTTATTATTGTTTATGTATGAAAATCTTTTTACATATCTATATTTCTTATTAATTTCTATTATTGTTTTATGAGTTACTCAATGTTTTATTATTAATTGATAGTCCACCAACCGCTGGTTAACCGTTGGTCAATATTTTTCTTATTCGTTGGCCTAAATTATTGGCCAACAGTTAGTAGATAAGCCATCCGAGTTGGTTTATTTTCTACCAGGGATTTATTTAATATAGATAAATATTTCTTTAGCATAAGTAAATAAATTTTGTTAAGTTAAAGAAATATTTAAATAGTAGTATTCTAATAAATAATTTATTAGATTTTAAGAAAATTTAGTTGATTTCAAGAAATATTTTTTTCAGTGTGGACTAAATAATCACCTGCCGCACGACCCGTATCGAAATGTACTCTATTTCGACATTAGGAAAATTTACCATTCTATCATAAAGTATTCTAATTTGTTTATTGATATTTATTTAAAATCACCCATCTGACAATTCAATTGTCAGATATAATGCCCCCTCGCCTTTCTTCTCAAACTTTTATTTATACATTGATTATGATGAATAAATTAAGTATAGGAGTAATAGGCTCTAGTATTCTGTGTTGAAAAACCGTTAATTTTGAAGCACGAAAATCTCGAAAATTAAAAACGGTCAGAAAACATAATATTATATGCATCCAAGGGCTAGGTAGTGGACTTTTTATATCGCGAGTTTGCTGGATTTGTGTGCGGCTTGCGAAACGCACTTGCCTTAGGCCCATGCTAACTTGCGTTCGACTTGTACTTATAAATACTCGGTCTGCTAAATCCAACGTTGCATCCTTGATACACAAAATATTATTTTACAGTGAATATGAAAATTAATATAATGGCCCGCGTGAAAATATTATATGAGATCTCATATGAGATCGTAATTGAAACTAACAACGATCTCATATGAGTTCTCATATAGTTCTCATATATATATGAGATCGTTATACGAATTTCATAGCCATATGAGATCTATATGAGATCTCATCTGCAATTTTCATTAATTCATAAATAATTTATTGTTAATGTAAAAGTATGAATAAACAGTATATTTTAACGAATCTTCAAAAAGAGCAATAAGGTTTTATCAATACATTTTACTAATGTTAATATTTTATTTCATTCTATTTCTAAATATTCAATAAAATATAATATTTATTATAAAAAATAAATATTACAAAAAATGAATTTATTGTAAAAATAAATTATTTATTAACTAATGAAAATTGCAGATGAGATCTCATATGAGATCTCATACGTCTGAAATTCGTATAGCGATCTCATATAATATTTTCACGCCGGGGTTGTATACAGTCGAAAAATGATATGATATATCAAGTTAAATAACTACATATAATATGACTACATAACTAACTATTACTATTTATTTGCTTGTATAACAATTTATATCTTGTTTTATTTCTTTCAATTATTATATTTTTAATCAAATAATTGTAAGAATTTATTAACTTTTAATAATATTTTATATAATTTATTTGACGATTAAGTTTTATTTAATCATTATTAAATTGTCATTTATAAAAAAGTTTTATAACATGTCAAATTGCAAATCATCATGCAGTCATACTTTACGACGCCTGCGCCCGGATTACCGAGTACATTCACAGTAGCGCGTGCGCAAGTGAAATGCTCCCGTGAACCTCGGCCCATAGGTATCACCAGTATAAATTGGAGGTGACCTGTATGCATCCCGGGCTTGGTAAAGAGGCACATTTAGTCTCTAAGCTCGCACGAGACGATCGCGCGCGGGGGAATTCAGTCCATTGCGCTCTCGCGCGAGGGGGCGCTATGCAGGAAACGCAGAAAACGCTCGAATACGCGCGAAACACTCACGCACGAGCTTAGTCCGGGAGTACGTTCGAAACGCTCAGGCGCAACGTGATTCAGCGCGAATCTCTTGGACGCGGGATTAGTTTGTGCACTGAGAGAATTTTGGGGGTGCTGCTGTACTAGGTAGTACGGCTGCGTTCTTAAATGTACACAAAGAGTTGTCCTTGGTTTTGGTACGGCTGATGTCCTCTGTAGCACAACAGTCGCCTCTTTTCGGTATTGCTGCTGCACAAAAATCACGGGGCAACTGCTCTCCTAATTTTTCACTGCGCTAGTGTAGTACGGGAAAATAAAAGACAGCAAACGTCTCGCGGTTTAGAACACCAGCTCTTCCAAATTCGGTAGAGCTGCTGCGCGAAACGAACGGTACGTCTGCTGTACGTACTAAGTACGGCAGCAACCCCAAAATTCTCTCAGTGTGAGTCCGCACGAAACACTTGCGGCTCCGTGACTGAGCACAAAACTCTAGCGCGAGAGATGACTCCGTGCAACTGAGCGAAACGCTCGCGTGCTAGGTTAGTCCACGAGTTCGCAAAAAACGCTCGCGCGCGAAGTTGAACCGTGGGCCTGCTTGAAACGCTCGCGCGCCAAGTGTGAGTCCGCACAAAACGCTCGCACGCGAGGAGAATCCGTGGGTCCGCAGGAAATGCTCGCGCGCGCAGTTACTTGAGTAGTGCGCGCGAATCGCTCGCGCACGATGTCAGTTCTCGAGAAACGCTCATGCGCGAGGTTAGTTCGTGAGCTTGCTCGAAACTACGGAAGCTTGTATCGGCCACTGAGCAGCGTGGCGCTAGTGGTCACAATTGCATCGCGCACGACGTCGGTGGGACTGTTTGTTTCACCTGCATGGTGCATGTGGATGTAACTCGTTCAAACTTTGGCCTTTTTTGCATAATTAACATTGCGGTTAATGGCCTTGACAAAGAAACATCACTAATATGAGATAAAATCAATCTTTGTAAATTAATTAGATACTTCTAATGGAAATATGGTGACATAGCGAATAGCGACTTAACCTTTTTGTCTTCTTCTTGTTATTCGTTTATGGCTTTGAAATCTTTTTTCTAGTATAGACAACATATTGTATTTCAAGGTTCAAGGTGTATTAAGTAATTATTGTTATTACATTTGTAAGTATTAGTATTTGATGACTGTTATTCACAGATGGTAAAAACACTTGAATAGATTACAGTTCGCTATAAAGGAAAGGATCCGCTAATATTTCCATTAGGAGTATCTAATTAATTTACAAAGATGGATTTTATCTCATATTAGTGATGTTTCTTTGTCAAGGCCATTAACCGCAATGTTAATTATGCAGAAAAGGCCAAAGTTTGAACGAGTTACATCCACATGCACCATGCAGGTGAAACAAACAGTCCCACCGACGTCGTGCGCGATGCAATCGTGACCACTAGCGCCACGCTGCTCAGTGGCGGATACAAGCTTCCGTACGAAACACTTGCGCTCGGAGTGAGTCCGCGCAGAACGCTCGCGCGCGAAGTGAGTCAACGTAAAACGTTCGCGCACTAGGGCAGCTCAAGCGCGCGAGAGAAGCGCCCGCAAGGGAAACGCTCGCACGCGAGAGGAGCGCTCGATCGCGATGGAAACACTCGCAATTTTCAGATAAGTATGGATTTCGAAACTTCTAGCTTAGCTTACATTATGAGAGTTACTGTCTTTCGAAGAGTTGCACTTCAATAAATTACTTCAATAAGTCATTTTTAAATGGTAAAAATCATAACAGATATAAGAAACCTTGAAATAAGGAAATTTTCATATTTGCAACTTTTCAAATCATAAATATTACCAAAATATGAAGGATATAAGTTTTATCTCATGAAAATCCATCACCCGATTAGTATTATATACCAAAGACAAAATATTGAAAATATCTTACCGATGCATAAAATGGGTTTAGGAATTTGTAGCTTAGCTTACATTGTCAGAGGTAATGTCTTTATGATATATTACTTGAAAATAATTCTAATTATATTTGTATTTTCACAATGAAAATTTTATGATACATTGAAAATCAATGTAATTATATTTTTTTCATTACTGCTCCGCTTTGATGTAAAATGGAATACAATCGAAAAAAATCTATTTACTAAAAAATGACAGATTCATTATGCCTGTTGCATTCAGATGAGTGTTGCAGTGAGCATCATTATATATATAGAGCATAACCTAAAATATAATGATTTTATTTCACCGGAAATTCGTCAGATTCTGACCAGAAACTGTCGCCAGCACGCGGGGTTTCTGGCCAGAATTTTCACCATAAGTTGATCAATTACCAGAAAATTAAACATATTCTGATCAACTTATGGTTAATTTTCTACCAGGGGTATAAAAAATCAAATATCTCGAAAAAAACTTTTTGAATTAACTTTTTCTTTTCATAAAACTTTTAATGTTATCTAGCAAAAATTAAGTGAATTGATATTCACAATCCAAACAATCCCATCTTTTAGACAAACTTCCCACTGCATCTCAATGACATCGCTCTTTCACGTTAGATGAGGTTGCCTGTGTACTTCCACATCCTAAAAAAGAAAAAAAAACACAAAGAACCTATTTCTTTTTTTTTTTAAGTAAAAAAGTGAGATATTATACGTTGAGTCTCCTCAAAAACTTTTCAGGTTACTCATACTTATCTGAAAATTGTTGCCCTGACAATCTGCCGGTGATGCTCCTTTTTGTCCTGATTAATTGTAGCAGCACAACTGATTACTACTGCTATTTCTAACAAAAGAACTAGTTGTCTGAAGTTCCGTTTGATCAGATCAAGCCCTTGATGTAAGTATCACATCCACAAATTGAGTAATTTGATCTATCTACCGATCTATACGATCTGACGTCCTGCGTTCCCCTAACGTACACGGAAAAAAGTAGGTACGGCTGTGGAGAGTGCAAACGAGCGCGCCGGGACATCGGACGTGTGCTACTTTGCCCCGCCAGGCGGCGTGCGCGCATCTGCTCTGACGGTGCGTGCTCCGCTATAGTTGATGCTGGTCAGCACTGGAATTCTCGAGGCACTTTTGCACCTTGTATCGCCATGCAAACGGTGAGTCCCGCGCACGCTCCCGCGCAATCATCCGGATTTCTCGTTGTTGGTTCGGGACCGCGTGGTCTATAGACGGAAATTTTATTTTTTAATATATTTACTTGGACATGCTTTCACAAATATTTTGTAACATTTTTCTTAAGTTGTAAATTAATTTTTATTAGCAATTTCGAATGCAAAATTAAATTTTTCTAAATATTTTGTCTCGGAAAATATTTTTTTTTTAAATAACTTTTCTAAAATTATCCCTTCTTAAAAAAGTGATGAGCGGCCATGTTGAAGCATCTGAAGGCTTGATTTTGATTGGTCGATAAGAAGAAGGCGCGAGAAATTTACTGTTTGGAATTTAATGTTTCAATTTTTTAATGGAATTTTTACATTTAGAGTAGTATAAAAATGATTAAGTTCTGACTTCGAAAAAATACTTAAATAAGTTAAAAGTAAAACGTAATGAAGATAGCATACATAACCTCAAAAACAGTGCACGCGAAGCGCGTTTGAATATCGCTTGTGTCTTAAAATATTCGTTAATAGACATATGGGATAGAACAAAGAATTCCAATCAAAATTTCGCAAAATAATTTAAATCATCTTTTTATTACAAAATATGTCTTGTTAAAACATATTGGGTTTCATTTTCAATAACTATCTAAATATTTAATTTCATTTAACTCTGGAATCAGTATTACAAAATTAATTTGTTTCCCAATTTTATCCTCTTGTGTATACTAAAAATGCATGTCATTGCATAAACCGTACCGATTTGTTGTCGAAAAAAATAAAAAGAGGAAGGACTATTCCCATTTTTCCGAACATTTTCATTTGATTGTCCTAATACAACGAGCCCCGTAGAAAATGAATAAGAACATTTTTTTCATGTTTTTAAATGTCTCATATAGGTAATTCCGCCGAACTTCTCAAATTTGAGCTTGAGAAAAATGGAAAAAAAAATTAAGAGCACACTTTCATATGACCTTGTTTCTTCCTTTCTAGACCTCAAATAGTGAAAAAGTGGTAGCGTTACTCATTTTTTTTAAAGCCATTTTTTTACCGTATAACTCATAGGAAAGCTATGGGTAACATGTAGTAATTCGTGAGAATATTTTCTGTATAAAAGTCGACGATTTTTATATAGTAAATGAAAAACTACTTTCCTATTTTGTAAACTATTTTCAAATCATTTAAAGAAAACACTTTTTTTTAATCGCGTAAAGAAGATAATAATTTGTACGAGTACTACTTGAGTATGCCTTTAATTTTAGTCTTTCTCCTTACTATACGTAATTTGGACGATTCTAAATCGGGTTTTGATACCAAGAAGATGTTCTTCTAATACCCTATTTAAGAACTGTAACCTTTGCACAATTCCGTGTAGTGAGTACCTATATCTAAAGATATCAAAGAGTAACACGAATTTGAAAAATACCGCGGAATTACTCATATATAGTTTATCGTGGATAAGTATATATGAGAAAATTTTCTGGAAAAAACTTTTAATTTTTTAAATGTATAAAAATGTGTAAAAATGTATAAAAGTGTACATAACTGTATAAATCGTTTCGCATAAAATGTCCGAAAACCAATTTTATACGGTTCTATATAGTTTCTTACAGTTTTGTACAATTTCTTACGGTTTTCTACATTTTCGTACGTTTCTTTTTTTCATTCGGGTTATTGCCGCATCAGTCATTAACTTCCCGTGTAGACTTTTTTAACGTTTTATTTGTTGAGTTTTTATAATTTATATTAATTTTAATTTAAATAATGGATAGTGAAGTGCAACAATTGTTGAAGGATTGAGGATTCGAAGAACTTGTGTGTTTTTTTCACAGTAAATATATTTTAAGTATATTTACATATACGCTTTTGCATATTGTGTATTGTTTATATTTCTATTTTTATTAATAACACCTTTTAAGTTCTAATTAATTATTCATAATGTATAAATTATTTTAGTTCGAAAAATTACAATAAATCAGTTCAACAGTCTAAGTAATTCAGATATAGATAATATTATACTCCCATGTTAATCAAATCACATCTTCTCCAATTAGAAATGCTGATCAGAACATCATAGTTTATACATTGAATTATTTTGAGATTTAAAACCAAAATTACACTTTCTGACACACTACGTGAAAATTATTTTAAACTAGGGGGGCTGCGCCCCCCAGCGTGCCTTCGGCACGCCATCCCCCCCGCCCCACACACACCTGCTCCTCGCTTCGCTCGTCGCCCCCCCCTCCCTATGTAAAAACGAAGTTTTTACATAATAGGCACGACCGCAATGCTCAGAAGAACCTTATACTTTTATTATTGCGAAAATTGTAATACTTTATTTATCGTTTTTATTATTTAAAATAAACATAAATACATCTGCAGTAGAATTTAAATAATAGTTATCCATTTACTTTTACACATTTATTTCTTCTTTTTTGTAGAAGGTTTGCGTTTTAATTCTACATGTATAAAAATATTTAGATAACTTTTTAAATAGCTTATGATGTATATAAATTTATTAAGTATTAATTGATATGATTAAAGCGCGCATGGGAATATTGAATATAAATACCATGATTGCAGTTATATTTAAAATTAAAAACATAGTTTTCATAATTTCTATTATAATTATAATAATTGGTTTTTTATTTTTATTTATGAAAATGTAATATGAAAACAAAATTTTGTTTTAATCTTATCCATAAGGTGGAGACTAGCTGCTCACGGATTTACGGGTGTTCCTAACTGCATATACCTATACAATCTCAATTACAAAAAATACTTGCGCACATATGCATATATACACTAATACCGCGAAAAGGAGAAAAACAGAAGGAGAATGCTCAATACTGATGCATTCGGCAACGGCAATCTGGCTTAGCCCTGCGACCTGCGTGCATGAATATACTTATACTGCAGCAGTCGTAACGGCTACGCTAGGTACCTCGGCTCACGGTTGTACACACTTTCCGGACCTATGTGACCGTGCCTCACTGCCTCGGCTATAGGCTACGTTCGCACACCAAGTAGTAAGTACAGCGGAAAAACACATGCGACTCACGCAACCGCAAGCGCTCCCTGTATTTATAAGAGATATATATATATATATATGATCGCGCGCGCTTTCTGCTACTGCTGAGTAGTGCCGCGTGCTGTGGCTCACATGTGTCCATGGTGTGTGTTGTCAACAATCGAATCGTCTGGCTCCCGGCGTCCCCAGCGATAACTGTGGCTGCTGTAGTATGCCGCCCTGGTGAATCGTGTTCGCCCTTGCATCGTGTTCGCCGATTGTCGATGATGGGAAGGCAGTGTGTCAGCGGCGAGAGCAGATTTAGTAAGCATTTTCTCGTTACTAACCTCTCTGATAAGTGAGCTGATGGTACTTTCGCTTGATGCAGGTATCTGTGGCAGCGAGAGTAGTGTAAACGACGGGCACTGTTGTAGACTGCTTCTTTGGTGTGGAAATATTGTCTGAGTCATCTATTTATTAATTATATAAGGTTTTTAGGTGCTCAACTTTCCTTGTTTGGCTCTTACACTAGTGACTATTATTTGTACAGTTAAGCTGCTGCTTGTGTCTCTACTCTCAGGCTGTTGCTGTTTCCAGCAGTGAAACAGCGGTTAAAGGTCTCCACCAGTCCTTCCCCTCTAGTTGTTACAGGAAGCTGGTACAGTGAGTGAACAACAGCCATTGCTGCAGACTTTTCTTTTGTATGGTATGTTTTTTTTTAATTCATCTATTTATTAGTCATATGTGGTTTTTAGGTACTCAACTCTCCTCGCTTGTCCTCAAGAATAGGGACTGATCTGCTGTTCATGTGCTTTGCTGATCCCTAGGCTGAGGCAGTCCCTGACATGAAACCCAATTGACGGTCTCTGTCAGTACTTTCCTCCTCGGTGGTGTGGTTACTGACATAGGGGATCGCTGTTAGATGATTCTCAGCAGACTGGCATCCATGGAGTAGTGCCAGCCTAGACCATCCAGCCCTATTTTTCAACTTCTGCAGCTCTAAGTGATCTTCGAGTGTTAGTGCTTTAAACTGTGAGGGGATAGGTAATAAGAACTGGGAAATATTATATAAGTGCTGTGTGTGTTGTTAAATGCGATAAGGGTAGGTAGTTGTCCCTGGTAATATTAGCTCGTCTATTTAATTTCTAAGTTTAGTCAGGGTGTAAGAACTCGCTTCAGGGTATCTATTGTATTAAAATACATCATTATGTATTTCGCAGACTTCTACCCAGTGAGACTTGCCTATTTAATAGTTTTCTACATGTTGTAAGACTGAGTCAGCTAGAACATTGCATTCTTTATGCATTGAAATTTACCATATTACAACATTTATAGCTCATACATTACACAAAAGTTTTTTTTGTATATATGATATTCCTTTAACATGTACTTATATAATATTACACAATTTTGATTCTTTTAGTTCAATCGCTTAGGTTCTGGGAACATAGTAGGTTAAGCTGGGTAATCTTATATTAAATTTTTTTAATTTGTTCTTTGTTCTATCGATACTAACGGTCGTGCTGTCCAAGGAGTCAGGATGGTAAATGACAAGCCGTGTGTTTAGCTTAATGTCGACGTTTCGGACTCTTTTTTTATTGAGTCCCTTCTCAAGACTAAGAAACAATAGTCTAACAAATTTTTTTTTTTTTAGGTGGTCACAGCGATACCACCAGTCAATTGGGTTTTTTTTAATTTGTTATTAAAAATCATGTTTATACGTTTGATGATCCAGAAATTATTGTACATAAAAATGTTAATTGGGAATAAGTTTTGTTTAAACTATATCTATATGCTTTGTATTTAACAGTTTTATTGAAAGTCAAATTCTTGTATGATAATCGAAAATCGACTATTTCAGGTGTATTTAGGTATTAAAAATCGTTTTTATAGGTTTAAGCGGTCAGGAATCCATTTTATATGAAAATGTTAAATGTAAAAAAGTTTTATTTAAATATTATCTAGAACTTTTGTATTGAACATGTTTTTGTAAAATCAAATCCTGTCAAGTTTTAGCCGAAAATCGTCCATTTTATTTATATTTTGACGTTTAAAATCGTTTTTATAAGTCTAACCCGTCAGGAGTTGATTTTACACGAAAATGTTAAATAGAAAAAAGTTTTGTTTAAATATTATCTACAACTTTTATATTTAACATGTTTGTGTAAAATCAAATCCTGTCAAGTTATAGCCGAAAATCGTCCATTTTATGTATATTTTGGCGTTTAAAATCGTTTTTATAAGTGTAACTTATCAGGAGTTCATTTTACACAAAAGTGATAAATAGGAAAAAGTTTTGTTTAAATATTATCTCCAACTTTTGTATTTAACATTTTTGTGTAAAATCAAATTCTGTCAAGTGATAGCCGAAAATCGTCCATTTTTGACCTTTTTTGCCGTTTTTCGCAGTTATCTTGGCAAATATTGCTCGTAGAAAAAAGTGTCCAACAGATAAAAGGTGTATTTTAATTAGTTTTAGCAGATACATCTGTAGATACAAGCTTAAAATTAATTTTTCTAGTCATTAAGCTTAAAAATCGTTATTTTGAAATATTTCTTTGTGCACGCATTTTTTTAATTTTTCATCGATCTATCTCAATTGAGAACCGGGACTTAAGTATAATTAGAGGAGTATTTTCTCGCGATCCCGATGGTTGAAAATTCATTGAGATAATCGAGGAACTTGCGTACATACGGGCGTACAGACATACATACATCACAGAAAACGCTTAAAACGCACTCATTTTGACTGGAAAAAACTTTTCTTGTATCAAATTATTAGTTTTTGAAGTCAGACAATTTTCGCTCTGATGAAATTATAAGGCTCTCCCGAGCAGCGGTCGTGCTTAAAAACGGACCAGCAGTAAAATTCTCATCCGTGCGACCAAAATCCAGACATCGAATAATAAAGATGTTATTATCACATTCAGCATGTCATAAAAATGTTTTAAAAAGTATCGCTGTTAGATATGAGCATTCCTTAATATGTTTTCACCGTACGAAATATGTAGATACTTTCGTTACATACGGAAAACTCATCACGTATACTGCAACAAATAAATTATTTCCTAATGCGAATTTTGTAAAGAAATTAAATAGTGTTACGATTAACAATTTTACATATGCGACAGACTCAATTATAGTAACCAATATCGATGAAAATAATTTACAATTTGGTAAAGTAACAAATATTTTTATGTCAGATGATAAAGTTTTTCTTGAATATATTTCGTATAATGTCATCGGTTTCAATGATCATATATTTGGGCACAGCGTTGTGGAAAATTTAAATGAAACAAATATTATTAATCATGATTTACTTCCCAATGTAACACCTTGTTTTATGGTTATTGAAAATGAAATCCAATATGTTTTAACAAGACATATTTTGTAATAAAAAGATGATTTAAATTATTTTGCGAAATTTTGATTGGAATTCTTTGTTCTATCCCATATGTCTGTTAACGAATGTTTTAAGACATAATTTTAGAAAAGTTATTTAAAAAAAAAAATATTTTCTGAGACAAAATATTTAAAAAAATTTAATTTTGCATTAGAAATTGTTAATAAAAATTAATTTACAACTTAAGAAAAATGTTACAAAATATTTGTGAAAGCATGTCCAAGTAAATATATAAAAAAAAAAATTTCCGTCTATAGACCACGCGGTCCCGAATCAACAACGAGAAATCCGGATGATTGCGCGGGAGCGTGCGCGGGACTCACCGTTTGCATAGCGATACAAGGTGCAAAAGTGCCTCGAGAATTCCAGTGCTGACCAGCATCAACTATAGCGGTGCACGCACCGTCAGAGCAGATGCGCGTACGCCGCCTGGCGGGGCAGAGTAGCACACGTCCCGGCGCGCTCGTTTGCACTCTCCACAGCCGTGCCTACTTTTTTCCGTGTACGAGCGTTTCCCATCCGTACGAGCAGACTACTCGCATACCTCTGCTGTACGAGCGTTCGCCTAGCGTACCAGCAGCCCGTTCGCGTTTCCCTGGCGTACAAGCGTTCTCCTTGCGCACGAGCGAACCACTCGCGTTCCCCTCGTGTATGGGTGGAACGTTCGTGCGCAAGCGGACGGTGGGGGCTCCCCTCGGGCTCGAGCGGTCCCCTCGGGCTCCCCTCGGGCTAAAGTTTTAGGGAGTATCTACACTAGGGGCGCGTCTTGACGTGCGTCAAGATGCGCATCGAGATGCGCGTCCAAACTGTGCGTTCCAAGCGTGTTCCAATCCGTTTCACATCGTAGTTATAGGGTCAGGGTCGATGTAATTAGAAAAGTGAAACGATGTGAAACTTATTGGAACGCACAGTTTGGACGCGCATCTCGACGCGCGCCATGACGCGCCCCTAGTGTAGATGCTTCCTTATGCGCGTGATTTCCACGCGTGCGAGCGTTTCTATCGAGCTCTCCTCGCGCGCGAACGTTTCCCTCGCGGGGCGCTCCTTTTGCGTGCAAGCGTTTCCCTTGCGGGCGAGCGCTTCTCTCGCGCGCTTGCACTGCACTAGTGCGCGAACGTTTTACGTTGACTCACTTCGCGCGCGAGCGTTCTGCGCGGACTCACTCCGAGCGCAAGCGTTTCGAGCATGCTCACGAACTAACCTCGAGCATGAGCGTTTCTCGCGAACTGTCATCGTGCGCGAGCGATTCGCGCGCACTACTCAAGTGACTGCGCGTGCGAGCATTTCCTGCGGACCCACATATTCTCCTCGCGTGCGAGCGTTTTGTGCGGACTCACACTTGGCGCGTGAGCATTTCAAGCAAGCCCACGGTTCAACTTCGCGCGCGAGCGTTTTTTGCGGACTCGTGGACTAACCTAGCACGCGAGCGTTTCGCTCAGTCGCACGGAGTCATCTCTCGCGCTAGAGTTTTGTGCTCAGTCACGGAGTCGCGAGTATTTCGTGCGGACTCGTGAACTAATCCCGCGTCCAAGAGATTCGCGCTGAATCACGTCGCGCCTGAGCGTTTCGAACGTACTCCCGGACTAAGCTCGTGCGTGAGTGTTTCGCGCGTATTCGAGCGTTTTCTGCGTTTCCTGCATAGCGTCCCCTCGCGCGAGAGCGCAATGGGCTCGATTCCCCCGCGCGCGATCGTCTTGTGCGAGCTTAGAGACTAAATGTGCCTCTTTACCAAGCCCGGGATGCATACAGGTCACCTCCAATTTATAGTGGTGATACCTATGGGCAGGGTTACCAGATGGCGATCTTCTATCCTTTTTACTCACGTGCAAGTGACGTCACATTCTTTGAGAGTAAGTGGGACAAAAAGTCGCCATCTGGCAACCCTGCCTATGGGCCGAGGTTCACGGGAGCATTTCACTTGCGCACGCGCTACTGTGAATGTACTCACCGTGAACGGCGCGCGCGCGAGCGGCGAGCCGCCGAGCCGCGATTCGCAGAACTGAGAAGAAAAGCACACAAAGTCAATGCTAGCGCCACCACTCGGTCAAGGCGGAACTAATTTTTTTTCGTCCTCGCCCCCCATCTGAAGTACGCTTCTATATGCGTCTATATTCGTTGGTAGTAGGTACCCCGACCACGCGCGGCGCGACAGTCGATTTCCGAGCGCTCCGTGAACCGCTGACTCAGCGGACGCACGGCCGATAACTTACCACCCATGTCGACTGCAATGGTAACACAATAGACATTCCGTATATACTACTAAAAAATTATGCGTTATAATAATGTCAGTTATCGACGATAATTACAAGCATAATAAATAAAGCAGTAAAACATACTCCAAAAGAAGTTAAAGTTAAACTGATATCCTTAAAGCAAATGGGGAAATAATTTATATATTACATCTATGCTGTTCACATACGTAGATGACGTTAGTCCTGTGGATAACGTTCTCGGCTACGAATCTTTTTGATTCGAGTTTCGAGTTCGAATCTCCTCTACGGTATTTTTTTTTTTATAATATATAAAAAATCTTTGAAAATTGAAAACCATTTATTTGCTTTTTATTTAGGAAGATTATTATAAATGTTGTTCTTAATATTTTTAATAAAAATGATTTTTTTTACAAAAAATAAATCTATTTTTAAAATGGTGTGTAGGGTTACTGGCGATGGATTCCACGGTTTTATTTATAAGAATTATATAAAAAGATTATTGAACAGTTCGAGATAATCTCTACATGTCGTGAGATTATAATAAAGTATTTTTAAATTTTTTTATATAATAATTTATAAATAAAATAAAAAAAAGTATCCAACGCACGCTGAACAGTACCTCCTGGTCGTGCGAAAAGCTGTTTCAACATAATAATATTTATAAACAAATATACAATATAAAAAAAATTTAAGAAATATAAATAATATAAAGAAATAAAATTAAAATTTTAAAAATAGATTTATTTTTTGTAAAAAAAATAACTTGTATTAAAAATATTAAGAACAACATTTATAATAATCTTCCTAAATAAAAAGCAAACAAATGGTTTTCAATTTTCAAAGATTTTTTTATATATTATTAAAAAAAAAAGTTGTTGAAATCAAAGGGTTTGTTCAAATAAACTACAATTGCAGTTAACAAAAACAATAAGTATCTTTATTAAGGACTAATCTAACTCAGTACAGATCTCTTTCTTACTTACAACCGTTCACAACGGAGGATGACGGACGAGTAAGCTCCTGCTCGGTCGCTCGCTCTCGCTATACTATACTCTTACCGCTATACTCGCGTGATGGCGCTGCGCATACATTCTCTCTCTCTCACGCTGATATAAATGTACCTCATATTCTAACACGCCTCCTTACATTTATATCTCTCAATTACAATATTTATTTAAATTAAGTTCAATAAACTCCTCAATTTTTCAAATCTTACTCGCCCAAGAGCTTTTGTCAAAATATCTGCAATATTTTTTTCTGAACTAACTTTCACAACATCAATTAAGCCTTCCTCATAATTCTCGTTTACAAAATGATAATGTACTTCCATGTACTTAGACTTTTTAGTAAAATTACCGTACTTAGCAATAATCACAGCGCCTGAATTATCCTCATAAACATTTACTGGTTTCTTAATTTCTACATTAAAGTTACTTAACAAATCTTTAATTAGTAAAATTTCGCTTACTGCTTCTGACAGTGCTACATATTCAGCAGCTGTCGAAGACTTCGTCACGCTTCCTTGTTTCCTTGATTTCCAATGAATCACGTTTCCATACAATTTTACAACATACCCAGTTGTCGATTTCCTATCTACGCTATCACCTGCCCAGTCTCCATCAACATAGCATTCAAGAACATCTACTGTATCATTTTTCATATATCTTAATTTTATATCTTTAGTTAAATATAGGTACTTTAAAACTCTTAAAGCGTATTTGTAATGTGATTCATTGTAACAATTCTGAAATCTACTTAAGTAATTTACGCTATAACTTATATATAATCTTGTTCCTAAGCTAATATACAAAAGCGCTCCTATCAAATTTCTATACTTTATTTTCTCATTTGTTTCTTCCGCAGGTTCTAACTTTAAATTCTGTTCCATTGGCGTTTCATATACTTTTGCCTGTTCAATCTGATACTCTCTTGCTAATGACTCTATGTATTTTTCCTGATCCAATGACATCTCATTTTTCTTTTCATCATACTCTATATTAATACCTAAATACATACTCATTTTTCCTAATTCTTTCATCTGAAATCTTTCCTGTAACATACTTTTAATAGAATCTAAATTTTGTCTATTTTTACAACAAATCAAAAGATCGTCTACAAATATAATCAAATATATCGCCGGTGTCTATGAAAAAAAAAATTGTGCTCAAACGCTATAAAAAAAAACACGGAATCCTAAAAGGCTATGAAAAAAAAAAAATTTTATGTAACGCCGTAAAAACAAACACATGCACATAAAACACCGTGAAGAAGAACACCCGTGCGTAAGACGCCGTGAAAAAAGACACACGTGCGTAAGACGCCGTGAAGAAAAACACCCGTGCGTAAGACATAGCGTTAATTTACATAGTATTTTTTTTCATAGCATTGCTACGGTATGTGTTTTTTTTCACGGCATCTCGAGAGCAAGGGTTTTCTTTTACAGAGTTAGTCCATACAATACTTTTTTTCATGGCGTTCTCATCAAACTGTTGTCACGTCCTAAAACATAACACGACTAGGATTATTAACTCAATTAAGAATTAATGCTCTTTTTTGGTCGTAGCCGCGCCAGCTAATAAACCATGGACGATCTAACGGAAAAGATGTGTAGTAACAAGTTCGTAATTAATCGTTGAAAATTTAGTAATTAATTTTTCTTTGGATTGAGGATTTGGATTTTAATAGGGACCAACAGAAGCAGCACATTTGTCTCTTAAAAACAATTTTTGTTGCACATGCCTCCCCTGTTGAAAATATCCATGCGGATTTTACATTGATTTCCACATGGAATCCATATGGAATTCATATGGAATCTATACGGATTCCATATGGATTCCATATGGATTCCATGTGGAAATCAGTGTAAAATCCACATGGATATTTTCAACAGGGTCTTGTATGGATAGGAAAAAGGTCACGAGCCCTGGAATGATGTGTGTTGGATAATACTAAATTTCTCCCATCTCAGGTTATTCTCAGATTCGCCCTTCCCTAAACCAACCTAATCAATTATTATCGATTTGTAATTTTTCCTTAGTTCGTTAAATTTTAATGATATTTATTTTCGAAATAATAATTCTTTTCAAGTTAATTCAGTCGTTGACTTGTCAACTCAAATTGCACAAAGCCCTTAAGACTCGCACTAAATGAATTGTTTATCGTGAATAGCTCCTGTCCAGTAATCCTTAAGATCAAGGCCAATCGTCTATTCACGATCCAAGACAATTACTTATTTACTTATCTGGAATTTTAATTTATTCGGATCTCTTTTATTTTCATTAATGATCCAAAATTTCTTTATTTTTGAAATAATAATTCTCTTTAAGTTAATTCAGTCGTTGCCTTGTCAACTCAAATTGCACAAAGCCCTTAAGTCTCGCACTAAATGAATTGTTATCGTGAATAGCTCCTGTCCAGTAATCCTTAAGATCAAGGCCAATCGTCTATTCACGATCCAAGACAATTACTTATTTACTTGTCTGTAATTTTAATTTATTTTTTTTCCTTTATTTACCTTTCTTATTTTTGTAAATTTCCTTTTCTCTTATAATGTTTGAATATAGTAAATTTAGAAATTTGGTAAAAAGAAATGAAACTAGAAATTTGAAAAATCTGAATATTTATTTAAATTTTGAAATTTGTGTACAGAGTTTTTAAGCTTGTGAGGCTTGTGTCAATCTGCTGTACAGTCAGCAAAGCTTGTGAGGCTTGTGTTGATCTGACTGTACAGTCAGCAAAGCTTGTGAGGCTCGTGTTGATCTGACTTGGTCAGTTCAGAAAAGCTTGTGAGGCTTGTGGTGAACTGCACACTTAGCAGTGCGCGTTCGGCGTATTTAAATCAGTTGCTCCTCCTCTTCTTCGGCTGGAAAAACTGCGGTGTCGAATCGGGTAGTTGCGTCATCTTGTGTTAACGAATCGCTGGTTGACATTTGTAACGGCGGTTGATGCTTTGCATATCCGTAATGTTAAATGGAGCGAGTGGTGCGGGAAAGCGGTGTCCAATGGTGCGGGGGTGGCATCCCTTCCAAACGTCAATTTTCAGCCGAGTGGGGAAAATCCTATGTTATAACATAGAGAGCGGTAGAGAGCGGTCGCTCATCCCTTCTCTAGAGTATTTTCCGGCGGCTCGTATCTTCCTTAAGGAGTGAGAGAGAACGATATATGTGCGACAGAGAAAGAGAGATGAGAGAGACAAAAGATATATCCTTCTCTTTCTTTCGAGTCAAAAATGATCAATTTTCTGTTACTTGCTAAAAATTATACAATGTTGGCAGTTTATAAATTATAACATATGTTATTCTATTACATTTTGTTCTAAAATGAAAATACAAATTTGAACGGAAGTTATCGGTCTATTACAACAGGAGTTAAACGCATTACAAATTTTATAAACTTAATTATACATTAAACAATGAAATTTCTTATGCAAACTTTATAAAAACATTAGACTATTTATTCTAGCTAATATATCAATCATATTATTAAGTTATCTTATTAAATTAATACATTTTCCTTAGATTTTCTATTATTTATTTAAAATATTTGAAATTTAATTAGTTTTCGTAAGTAACAATGTGTTAAAATACAACTATTGTCCAGTAAAATGTTTTATCTAATGTGTATATTTCATAAAACTTGCATTAACAATGAAAATTACTTATAAATAGTCATAATAGTTAATTATTATTAAGAAAACGTACGAATTACAAATGTATTATTCAAATTCCAAACAGTTTATCATTTAAACTTAAAGTCTAGTTAGTTAATCTAGTAGAAATAGACAAATGGATTATTATTACTATAAAAACATATTATAATAATGGTTTTTCTCATCTCTTAATTTTTACTTAACATAATGCAACTTTTATCTTAAACAAAAATTAATTTTCTAATTATAATTAATGAGATATCTAGCGTTATTCTAAGTAGATAAGCTATACCGATTCTGGACCATTTCAGGTCGTGACCTGTTGGTCTAGAATCGGTACAGCTTTTTTGGGTCCCCCTCCCTCCCCCCTCCCCCCTCCCCCCTCCCCTCGCCCGCTATTGCACGGGGTGCCATTAACCCAAAAACAGGTCCTGACCTGTTTGGTCTAGAATCAGCATAGGGTTTTGAGTCATATCGGCGCGGCGGGTGACAGCCCGCGACCAGACGACTGCGCACATCGGCTGCGCAGCGGCGGGCGGTCAGCGGCGGGCGGCGAGCGGCGAGCGGTGAGCGGCCAGCCTGCTACTACAAACAGGCAGCGGTCGGCGGCGGGTGGCTAGCGGTCGGCGGCCTGCTGCTTGTCAGCTGCTGCTCTCGGCCAGCGGTTCTTATCTACTATAACCATTAAAACTATTATGCAACCATTTAAAACTTTTTGTAACCCTTTTGCTCGGGCAAAGAATACGTGTTTGTGGAAATTTTTTCTGAATATTTTTTCCACTGCGACTGTTTTGAATCGTTTTGTATGAGTCGCTGTTGCTCGGGAGCAACGGTTTGACCCATTAAGAGGGAATGAAAGTCTCTAACGACTGCAAATATATATTATTTAAAAAATGCAAAATTTAAAAAGGTAATAAAATAAAAATACGCTCCGTTTTCAATTATATTGCGAAAGTATAGTATTAATTTTACATTAAAAACTTTATACGGTAATATACATTCTACTATTACATTCTACATTTTACGGTAGTATATATTCTACTTCTTCTACCTCGTTTACTGAGTATAGTCTGTGATACTCAAAGTCACCTCCTACTTGTGCATTTTTATTCACCTCGGGTTCTTGCTGGTGCTGCGGCTGTTGGTGTTGCTGCTGCATCGCGTTGAAGCATGATGCGTGCTTTCGAGATTGGGCGCATACCCCACACAACCACATGTTACACCCTTCGCACTTTCGCCACGCACAATTTTTTTGTTTTTTAATTAGTACTTTAGCACATACTAAACATTTTGCCACTATGTTAGTCTTATTATAATTTGATGGACCACCAGCATCAGCAGGATTACTGAGTGTTGAAGCGTGCGCAATCTCTTTTCGCACGCCTTCCAGTAGTAGAACTTCGCACGCTATTCTGTTTTAGAGCACCGTAATTTCGTGTTGTTTATGTAAAATGGAAAAAATGTATTGCCTCTTCTTTTTTCTTTAAAATATCTATTAAGTCTGTTACTGCAGACGCTTTCTGCACCCATGTCATCTTGACTGTGGGTTTTTGATGAATGCTGACTTGAACAGAGTGTACCCCTGGTGTTTAACCTTTGGTAAAAATGTAGCGCGATAGCGAACGGAGACAGTGTCAGATTTTAGGTCCAGCGCGATGCCTGGCCACAGCCTTATCGTTTTTGCCATTATAAAAGCCCGCATCAATCGGAAATCGGCGACTTAATCCTTTCAACTTTCAACACTTCGACATAAATTACCTCTCCCTCTACGTCGATGGTGTCCAAATTCCGAGCAAACCATTACAGCCACACTTTACCGGGAACAATGCCTCGTTTATCGAAGCCTTTCAAACACTCTACTCGGGCACCGGTATACATTTCCTCAACGAGGGCCTCGGCATAAACAGAGCCAATTATTCACAAGGCTATTTTCTCACAGCTTTCGATCTCACGCCCGACTTATCGGCTCACTGTCACACGCACTGGAATCTCGTGCGGTCGGGTAGCGTGCGTATAGAAGTAGGCTTCGAAGTCGCGCCGACAACTACGATAAACTGTATTGTTTATGCCGAATACGATAACATTCTCGAAATCGACTCCACTCGACAAATTTTATCGGATTTCAGTGCCTAAATGCTGACGTCAGCACTACAGGTGTCGTCAGTCTCGCCGGACGTAAAAAGTGGGGGACAAAAGTGGTGGAGGGTGCGCTAACGACGTACGCTCTATGCCACCTCGCGTCACTTCGTTTTTTCTCTCGCACCCGGCAGCATACACGCACTTTTTCGCGCGCGCGCGCGCACCCCAAACAGCATGGACTACGTAATAGATATTCAAGGCTTCCGTGATAACGAAACAAAATTTTTGCCAAAGGAGGTGGCAATCATTTGTCTGCAGAAAAAAATTATGGATCACTGGATAGTACAGCCGCCCTGCAGCTTCGATGACTTGCCTGATGAGGTTAAACAGACCAATACTTACTGCGCTGTTGACATTCATGGACTTCATTGGTTCGAGGGCGAGCTGAGTCTTCGCCAGTTGCATCGACATCTCTACAATATCGCCCGAGGGCGAGAAGAATTTACGTACGCGGCGAGGAGAAGGCCCGCTACATCGAAACACTATTTGGACGCTGTATATGTAACTTGGAGAAATACGCTTCTCCAACATTTGGCAAGTTCAACAGTATTTTTCGAAAAAATACCGTGTGCGCCACGCATTCGCAGAAAAAGCAAAAAGAATTTTGTGCCTTATACAAGGCTAATCAAATAAAGAAATGGCTACGCTCGCTACTACCCGAAGAATGGCGGCTTACTTCGAAGGAAAGGGTGAATAGTGAAATGTATTTTTCAGCGCTTCACGAGTACCACAGCAAGGAGAAGAAAAAAACTCTGCGGATTGTAGAGAAATCGGACGATGATGATGACTACGAGGCAAAAGATACAAATAGCAACGATTCGAATAGTTGCAACATATACTTCACAGCTGGCGGCGACTCTGCATCATTGTCTCAAGAATGAACACCCGAGAAATAACACGAGCCATCAGTGGGCTCGCTGCTAATTCGATCGGAGTCTACGCCGCTGACCATATACCATGGCGCTTGAGCCTTCCCGCAGCCGTCGTGACTAATATCGACACGGCGGATAAACCTGGATCTCACTGGGTGGCATTTTACATAGATCGTCATGCAAGAGGCACCTACTTTGACAGCTACGGTCTGGGACCAAAGTCGCGCTGGCATCACGACCGACTCGGAAGAAATTGCAAGCGTCTCGTGTGGAACAAGAAAAAGTTGCAGAGCATCGATTCGAAAGTCTGCGGTGAATATTGTATTATGTTTTTGTATTTTATGTGTAGCGGGCGTAGTTTACGCACTTTTTGTCAAGTCTTTACGCGCGATTCTCGCGCGAACGACAAATTAGTTGCCAAGTTTTATGAAAATGTCAGGAGAAAAGGTCGCGATAAAAAACTAAGAAAACAAAAGAAAATGCGTCGCGTGAACAATTTTCCGCGGGCAACTTCCGCAGGGGCAGGATTTCGTATGCAATCGTGTAAACCATTGTCGCAATAATGATGATGTCGCCGTTCTTTGTTCTATTGTATGGTGTTAATTTTAATGATTTTTCTTCTTTGTGTGTATGAATAGTTTGTAGGCTTTTCTATGCGCTTTGTACTTTTAACATTTTAGTTTAATATCCCTGGAGCAAAACACATTCAATTTTAGTTTGTAAGTAATCAGTCCCGGTTGTACGCGCTGCTTTAAAATTTATGTAATCATAGTTTGTAAGTTTTTGTGTATTTTTACTATGTAAGTTTTTTTCTTAATAATCTGATCGATCGATTAAACTTTATTTTTACCAAAACGACTTGTTTCATTTATCGAACCCACACTCTTCCAGTAAATTATCCGATCCCCTTCGTTTCCTCGAAAAAAAAAGTAATAGTCGGGTTTCATTTTTGTTCACACACACACACACACACACACACGCGCGCATGACTAAAAACACGATGAAACGCGTTGCTTGCAAGTCTAGCCTTGGCTTTTCTTGGAATAGTTATCGATATTTACGCACTGATCGCGTTTCTCTCTATTGAACAAAACTTATCTACACGTACGTGACTAAAATTGATGACCTCATTTCCGCTGTTACCGAATAGTCAAGCGTAATAAAATACCTCTTGAACTACGATATGCATCGATTTATCAAAGGCAACGTTAAAACCTCGCTTATCGATAAATATTTTCAAAACAAAGATATCTTTCTCTTTGAGAATAGATCGTGTTTCTCTCTTGTACATTTCCGGTGTTACCGATGAACTCACGCGTAATAAAATACCTCTTGAACTACGATATGTATCGATTTATCAAAGGCACCGTTAAAATCGCGCTTATCGATAAATATTTTCAAAACAAAGATATCTTTCTCTTTGAGAATAATTTTTCGCACAAGGTCTTCCCCCACCACCACCACGCTCCAACAGCATGTATACGTCGCGATCTGTCATTGGATAAATGCTTACCACCACCACCACCGCCACCCACTGCGCAAAGGATGGAGGTACGCGCTCGTACGCGTATAGAGAACCATAGGGCATCGCGAGCGGGATAATATAGTAGAAGCGCAGCAGCCGAAAGCACGACATCTCTACCGCCGAGCAGTATTTTCTTAAAAAGAAAGCACGAACCGCACTGTACACTATCTAAAAAACACATCATCTCGGGCGTTGCCGTCAGTATTTTTTTATTAAAAGTGCGCGTAAAAAGTGTTAAAATGAATCAAGAGAATATTCCGCACACGCTGCTATTCAGCACGTGCTACGCTCTCAATAAATCGCACTCAAAGTTTGTCTATCTCGGCTTACAATACTTCGGCAAACAGTTTCGCCCTGTTATTCAATTTGGCGGCGGCGTTTCACCTCACAAATACGTCACTATGGACAAACCTAGCAGGGAAAAATTCACGGAACATTTTGTCACCATTCAAGAATATCTGATCAACGAGAATCGAACACCTAGAAAAATCATCCTACCCGCCCACGACATTTCATTGATGCTCTGCTACAGCTCAAAAGCCGTATCCGTCAACCATAGTCTGGAAATTACACCACCTGACTTCTCGAGCTGCTACGAACACGAGGCCCAGGACTGGGATACCGCCGATGGACGCAGTCCCTGCCTCACGCACGGCATAATACACGACGACGATACCGTCAGCACCACCAGCACCAGCACCACCAGCACCACCCCCACCACCGCCACCACCACCGCTGCAGCCACCGACGACGACGAACCACCCAAAAAGAAGAGAAAGATCGACATTTTACCGAGTGTTGTGATGCAGTTAAAGACATTTGCGCACTTGAAAAAATTATGCGAGTGTATAAATTTTAGATTCAAACAACTAGAAAATATCGTGATATTTGTTACAGTGTCAGATTTTAGTTCCAGCGCGATGCCTGGCCACAGCCTTATCGTTTTTGCCATTATAAAAGCCCGCATCAATAGGGTGTGTAAGAGAATACACCAAAAGCGCACCGCCTAAATGAATCTGCTCACGTTATATCAGTTTCGTCTTATAATTTAAACACGTGCGCAGGATGTTTTTTCACGATAGTACGTTAGGGTTCGTCATCATCTTTATTTCGTATTCGTTACTGTTTAAGCTCACGTCATTTCAACGTACTTTTTTATCGCGAATACAAAACGGGAAGTGAGGTTACGTTACATTCAAGGATTTCTTTCATCATAATCTTTCTCCGAAACCATTATTTTTATCTCGTATTCGCGTTACTCTCTAAGCTCACGTCATTCCAATGTACTTTTTTATCGCGAATACGAAACGGAAAGTGACGTTATGTTACATTCATCGATTTCTTTCTCGGAAACCGTTATTTTTTATCTCGTATTCGTTACTCTCTAAGCGCACGTCATCCCAACGTACTTTTTTATCGCGAATACGAAACGGAAAGTGGGGTTATGTTACATCCATCGAATTCTTTCTCGGAAACCGTTATTTTTATCGCGTATTCGTTACTCTCTAAGCTCACGTCATTCCAACGTACTTTTTTAACGCGAATACGAAAGGGTAGTAAGATTATTGTTTTTAAATATTCAAACATAATCGATTTTGACGCTTTATTGTGAGGATAGTGTACAAGAGAGAAACACGATCTATTCTCAAAGAGAAAGATATCTTTGTTTTGAAAATATTTATCGATAAGCGAGATTTTAACGTTGCCTTTGATAAATCGATGCATATCGTAGTTCAAGAGGTATTTTATTACGCTTGAGTATTCGGTAACAGCGGAAATGAGGTCATCAATTTTAGTCACGTACGTGTAGATAAGTTTTGTTCAATAGAGAGAAACGCGATCAGTGCGTAAATATCGATAACTATTCCAAGAAAAGCCAAGGCTAGACTTGCAAGCAACGCGTTTCATCGTGTTTTTAGTCATGCGCGTGTGTGTGTGTGTGTGTGTGTGTGAACAACTACTTTTATTCCCTTCCGCGGAGCTGCTCCGCGCCAATCAGCGGCCGCGAGCGCTTCTAGTCGCGCAACGTAGAGCGCGCCGGCAATCCTCAACTTTACGGCGCTTAAGACGAAAAAGTCGTCTAATGCCCTGTACTAGTATCAGCGACCGCTCTCGAGTGCCGCGGAGAGGGGGGGCACGCGCGAAGGCGAAAAAGTCAGTTCGCGCTCGGCTGCCGCGCGAGCAGAAGCTCTCATACACGCGAGACGTATATGTACTGCGTGGTGAGGGTGAGGGGGGGGGGAGCAAGCGCGCATACGAGCGAAAATTCATTTCGCGCTCGGCCCCCGTGTGAGCAGGAGCTCCCATACGCGACGCTGTAGTAGCGCTGCGATAGTCGTGTGACCAGTGACAGCTCTCTCTCTCGCCGGCTGCAGAGGACAAGGAGAAGGAGGAGGCGCAGCAACGACACGATGACGAGGTGCAACCGGCGACCGCGAGGCGCAGCAACGACAACGAGGTGCGGAGTCGTGCCGAGAGCAAGAGCTCTCTCTCTCGACGCCTGGAGAGGACGACGGGGAGGAGGAGGCGCAGCAACGACGACGACGACGAAGTGCAACCGACGACCGCGAGGCGCAGCAACGACGAAGGGTACGGAGACGTGCCGAGATCAAGAGCTCTCTCTCTCGATGGCTGCAGAGGATGATGAAGAGGAGGAGGCGCAGCAACGGTGAGTAGTTTCATCTCTCTCTCTTTTGCACATCTTTTTCGCGTCTCTCTCTCTCTCTCTCTCTCTCTCTCTCTCCGCACATATTTTTCGCGGGTGAACGTTTCTTCGACGTCGGGGCTACGTTCTCTCTCTCTCTTTGCACATCTTTTTCGCGTGTGGCCGTTTCTTCAACGTCGGGTGACGCATCCCTCTCTTTCTCTTTCTCCGCACATCTTTTTCGCGGGTGAACGTTTCTTCGACGTCGGGGCTACGTTCTCTCTCTCTCTCTCTCTCTCTCTCTCTCTCTCTCTGTCTCTCTCTCTCTCTCTCTCTCTCTCTTTCTCTCTCTCTCTCTCTCTCTCTCTCTCTGTCTCTCTCTCTCTCTCTCTCTCTGTCTCTCTCTCTCTCTCTCCGCACATCTTTTTTCGCGTGTGAACGTTTCTTCGACGTCGGAGCTACGTTCTCGCGCTTGTGAACGTGTCTTCGACGTCGAGGTTAAAGTTTCGCTCACGCGCTTCCTCGTCGATGACGATGTCGCGGTTAGTTTCTCGCGCGTGTGCTTCCTCATTTCTTTCCCTCTCTCACGTGTAGACGTTATTTCATGCTTTTGTGTGTTTTTTCAGTTTCGCGCGTGTGAACGTTTCCTCGACGTCGAGGTTAAAGTTTCGCTCGCGCGCTTCCTCGTCGATGACGATGTCGCGGTTAGTTTCTCGCGCGCGTGTGCTTCCTCATTTCTTTCCCTCTCTCACGTGTAGACGTTATTTCATGCTTTTGTATGTTTTTTCAGATGTAAGAAGGCCAGCCTTTCATTAACCTAGGGACGCCCGGCCAAGCTATCTTTCTTTAGTTAAGTATTACTTTATTTATATATTTGTAATAAACTGCTCTTTTCAGAACAATTGGAACAAACGTTTATATTATGTTTTATATTTATATACATACGTTTGTAATAAACTGCTCTTTTCAGAGTAATTAGAACAAACGTTCATATTATATTTATATTGATATATTTATATTTATATTTTATACATATATATTTGTAATAAACTGCTCTTTTCAGAGCAATTGGAACAAACGTTCATATTATATTTTTATATTTATATATTTGTAATAAACTGCTCTTTTCAGAGCAATTGGAACATACGTCCATATATTTTTATATTTATATACATATATTTGTAATAAACTGCTCTTTTCAGAGCAATTGGAACAAACGTTCATATTATATTTGTATATTTGAATTAAAACTGCTCTTTTCAGAGCATTTAAACTACTTGTAGGGCACAGTTTCTTTCTCTCTCTCTCCATCTCGCTCTGTACTGATAAATTTTTAATTTTCAGACAACGTGGAAGCCATCGCCGCTGGACTACTGCGATGATGACGCACTGCGTGACGAGAATGCCAGGCACTGGACTTTGAAAGGTTAGTATTCTTTCGTGCGTTTTTTTATATATAATAATATGGGTTGGGATTTTTGCGTGTCCACGTCACAGTGACGTGTGCGCACGCATAAATCATAATAAATATTAATTTTTTTATGTTTTCAGTTGGCAGTTCGACGCGCGCAAGTAGATTAAAATAAATATTAATTTTTGAAATTTTTCAGAGAACAACGAGGAAGCCCTCGCCGATGGAGAGCACTTCGACCTCGTCATGTGCCCAGCAGCTCGTCACATGCGTGTCCAATTTGGGTAAGCCGGTTCCGGCTCACCCGCACGCCAACGAGTTGAGCCAGAACCGGCCTACCGATTCTAAATCATGTCAGGTCTTGCCCGGTTCTAGGCCAGCCGTCGCTGTAGGGTTGGGGAAGGTACCGATGGCAGCGAACGGCCATTGGCGAGCGGCGCGGCAGCTTGCGGCCAACGGGCAGCGGGAGCAGCCAGCGGCGGGCGGCTAGCGGTCGACTAAAATTTTCATACTTACCCAAATTGGACACGTATGCGACGAGCTGCTGGGCACATGACGAGGTCGAAGTGCTCTCCATCGGCGAGGGCTTCCTCGTTGTTCTCTGAAAAATTTCAAAAATTAATATTTATTTTAATCTACGTGCGCGCGTCGAACTGCCAACTGAAAACATAAAAAAATTAATATTTATTATGATTTATGCGTGCGCACACGTCACTGTGACGTGGACACGCAAAAATCCCAACCCATATTATTATATATATAAAAAGGCACGAAAGAATACTAACCTTTCAAAGCCCAGTGCCTGGCATTCTCGTCACGCAGTGCGTCATCATCGCAGTAGTCCAGCGGCGATGGCTTCCACGTTGTCTGAAAATTAAAAATTTATCAGTACAGAGCGAGATGGAGAGAGAGAGAAAGAAACTGTGCCCTACAAGTAGTTTAAATGCTCTGAAAAGAGCAGTTTTAATTCAAATATACAAATATAATATGAACGTTTGTTCCAATTGCTCTGAAAAGAGCAGTTTATTACAAATATATGTATATAAATATAAAAATATATGGACGTATGTTCCAATTGCTCTGAAAAGAGCAGTTTATTACAAATATATATGTATAAAATATAAATATAAATATATCAATATAAATATAATATGAACGTTTGTTCTAATTACTCTGAAAAGAGCAGTTTATTACAAACGTATGTATATAAATATAAAAATATAATATAAACGTTTGTTCCAATTGTTCTGAAAAGAGCAGTTTATTACAAATATATAAATAAAGTAATACTTAACTAAAGAAAGATAGCTTAGCCGGGCGTCCCTAGGTTAATGAAAGGCTGGCCTTCTTACATCTGAAAAAACACACAAAAGCATGAAATAACGTCTACACGTGAGAGAGGGAAAGAAATGAGGAAGCACACGCGCGCGAGAAACTAACCGCGACATCGTCATCGACGAGGAAGCGCGCGAGCGAAACTTTAACCTCGACGTCGAGGAAACGTTCACACGCGCGAAACTGAAAAAACACACAAAAGCATGAAATAACGTCTACACGTGAGAGAGGGAAAGAAATGAGGAAGCACACGCGCGAGAAACTAACCGCGACATCGTCATCGACGAGGAAGCGCGTGAGCGAAACTTTAACCTCGACGTCGAAGACACGTTCACAAGCGCGAGAACGTAACCCCGACGTCGAAGAAACGTTTACACACACACACACACACACACGCGCATGACTAAAAACACGATGAAACGCGTTGCTTGCAAGTCTAGCCTTGGCTTTTCTTGGAATAGTTATCGATATTTACGCACTGATCGCGTTTCTCTCTATTGAACAAAACTTATCTACACGTACGTGACTAAAATTGATGACCTCATTTCCGCTGTTACCGAATACTCAAGCGTAATAAAATACCTCTTGAACTACGATATGCATCGATTTATCAAAGGCAACGTTAAAATCTCGCTTATCGATAAATATTTTCAAAACAAAGATATCTTTCTCTTTGAGAATAGATCGTGTTTCTCTCTTGTACACTATCCTCACAATAAAGCGTCAAAATCGATTATGTTTGAATATTTAAAAACAATAACCTTACTACCCTTTCGTATTCGCGATAAAAAAGTACGTTGGAATGACGTGAGCTTAGAGAGTAACGAATACGCGATAAAAATAACGGTTTCCGAGAAATAAATCGATGGATGTAACATAACCCCACTTTCCGTTTCGTATTCGCGATAAAAAAGTACGTTGGGATGACGTGCGCTTAGAGAGTAACGAATACGAGATAAAAAATAACGGTTTCCGAGAAAGAAATCGATGAATGTAACATAACGTCACTTTCCGTTTCGTATTCGCGATAAAAAAGTACATTGGAATGACGTGAGCTTAGAGAGTAACGCGAATACGAGATAAAAATAATGGTTTCGGAGAAAGATTATGATGAAAGAAATCCTTGAATGTAACGTAACCTCACTTCCCGTTTTGTATTCGCGATAAAAAAGTACGTTGAAATGACGTGAGCTTAAACAGTAACGAATACGAAATAAAGATGATGACGAACCCTAACGTACTATCGTGAAAAAACATCCTGCGCACGTGTTTAAATTATAAGACGAAACTGATATAACGTGAGCAGATTCATTTAGGCGGTGCGCTTTTGGTGTATTCTCTTACACACCCTATTGATGCGGGCTTTTATAATGGCAAAAACGATAAGGCTGTGGCCAGGCATCGCGCTGGAACTAAAATCTGACACTGTAACAAATATCACGATATTTTCTAGTTGTTTGAATCTAAAATTTATACACTCGCATAATTTTTTCAAGTGCGCAAATGTCTTTAACTGCATCACAACACTCGGTAAAATGTCGATCTTTCTCTTCTTTTTGGGTGGTTCGTCGTCGTCGGTGGCTGCAGCGGTGGTGGTGGCGGTGGTGGGGGTGGTGCTGGTGGTGCTGGTGCTGGTGGTGCTGACGGTATCGTCGTCGTGTATTATGCCGTGCGTGAGGCAGGGACTGCGTCCATCGGCGGTATCCCAGTCCTGGGCCTCGTGTTCGTAGCAGCTCGAGAAGTCAGGTGGTGTAATTTCCAGACTATGGTTGACGGATACGGCTTTTGAGCTGTAGCAGAGCATCAATGAAATGTCGTGGGCGGGTAGGATGATTTTTCTAGGTGTTCGATTCTCGTTGATCAGATATTCTTGAATGGTGACAAAATGTTCCGTGAATTTTTCCCTGCTAGGTTTGTCCATAGTGACGTATTTGTGAGGTGAAACGCCGCCGCCAAATTGAATAACAGGGCGAAACTGTTTGCCGAAGTATTGTAAGCCGAGATAGACAAACTTTGAGTGCGATTTATTGAGAGCGTAGCACGTGCTGAATAGCAGCGTGTGCGGAATATTCTCTTGATTCATTTTAACACTTTTTACGCGCACTTTTAATAAAAAAAATACTGACGGCAACGCCCGAGATGATGTGTTTTTTAGATAGTGTACAGTGCGGTTCGTGCTTTCTTTTTAAGAAAATACTGCTCGGCGGTAGAGATGTCGTGCTTTCGGCTGCTGCGCTTCTACTATATTATCCCGCTCGCGATGCCCTATGGTTCTCTATACGCGTACGAGCGCGTACCTCCCTCCTTTGCGCAGTGGGTGGCGGTGGTGGTGGTGGTAAGCATTTATCCAATGACAGATCGCGACGTATACATGCTGTTGGAGCGTGGTGGTGGTGGGGGAAGACCTTGTGCGAAAAATTATTCTCAAAGAGAAAGATATCTTTGTTTTGAAAATATTTATCGATAAGCGCGATTTTAACGGTGCCTTTGATAAATCGATACATATCGTAGTTCAAGAGGTATTTTATTACGCGTGAGTTCATCGGTAACACCGGAAATGTACAAGAGAGAAACACGATCTATTCTCAAAGAGAAAGATATCTTTGTTTTGAAAATATTTATCGATAAGCGAGATTTTAACGTTGCCTTTGATAAATCGATGCATATCGTAGTTCAAGAGGTATTTTATTACGCTTGAGTATTCGGTAACAGCGGAAATGAGGTCATCAATTTTAGTCACGTACGTGTAGATAAGTTTTGTTCAATAGAGAGAAACGCGATCAGTGCGTAAATATCGATAACTATTCCAAGAAAAGCCAAGGCTAGACTTGCAAGCAACGCGTTTCATCGTGTTTTTAGTCATGCGCGTCTGAGTGTGTGTGTGTGTGTGAACAAAAATGAAACCCGACTATTACTTTTTTTTTCGAGGAAACGAAGGGGATCGGATAATTTACTGGAAGAGTGTGGGTTCGATAAATGAAAGAAGTCGTTTTGGTAAAAAAAAAGTTTAATCGATCGATCAGATTATTAAGAAAAAAACTTACATAGTAAAAATACACAAAAACTTACAAACTATGATTATATAAATTTTAAACCAGCGCGTACAACCGGGACTGATTACTTACAAACTAAAATTGAATGTGTTTTGCTCCAGGGATATTAAACTAAAATGTTAAAAGTACAAAGCGCATAGAAAAGCCTACAAACTATTCATACACACAAAGAAGAAAAATCATTAAAATTAACACCATACAATAGAACAAAGAACGGCGACATCATCATTATTGCGACAATGGTTTACACGATTGCATACAAAATCCTGCCCCTGCGGAAGTTGCCCGCGGAAAATTGTTCACGCGACGCATTTTCTTTTGTTTTCTTAGTTTTTTATCGCGACCTTTTCTCCTGACATTTTCATAAAACTTGGCAACTAATTTGTCGTTCGCGCGAGAATCGCGCGTAAAGATTTGACAAAAAGTGCGTAAACTACGCCCGCTACACATAAAATACAAAAACATAATACAATATTCACCGCAGACTTTCGAATCGATGCTCTGCAACTTTTTCTTGTTCCACACGAGACGCTTGCAATTTCTTCCGAGTCGGTCGTGATGCCAGCGCGACTTTGGTCCCAGACCGTAGCTGTCAAAGTAGGTGCCTCTTGCATGACGATCTATGTAGAATGCCACCCAGTGAGATCCAGGTTTATCCGCCGTGTCGATATTAGTCACGACGGCTGCGGGAAGGCTCAAGCGCCATGGTATATGGTCAGCGGCGTAGACTCCGATCGAATTAGCAGCGAGCCCACTGATGGCTCGTGTTATTTCTCGGATGTTCATTCTTGAGACAATGATGCAGAGTCGCCGCCAGCTGTGAAGTATATGTTGCAACTATTCGAATCGTTGCTATTTGTATCTTTTGCCTCGTAGTCATCATCATCGTCCGATTTCTCTACAATCCGCAGAGTTTTTTTCTTCTCCTTGCTGTGGTACTCGTGAAGCGCTGAAAAATACATTTCACTATTCACCCTTTCCTTCGAAGTAAGCCGCCATTCTTCGGGTAGTAGCGAGCGTAGCCATTTCTTTATTTGATTAGCCTTGTATAAGGCACAAAATTCTTTTTGCTTTTTCTGCGAATGCGTGGCGCACACGGTGTTTTTTGGAAAAATACTGTTGAACTTGCCAAATGTTGGAGAAGCGTATTTCTCCAAGTTACATATACAGCGTCCAAATAGTGTTTCGATGTAGCGGGCCTTCTCCTCGCCGCGTACGTAAATTCTTCTCGCCCCTCGGGCGATATTGTAGAGATGTCGATGCAACTGGCGAAGACTCACTTCCCCCTCGAACCAATGAAGTCCATGAATGTCAACAGCGCAGTAAGTATTGGTCTGTTTAACCTCATCAGGCAAGTCATCGAAGCTGCAGGGCGGCTGTACTATCCAGTGATCCATAATTTTTTCTGCAGACAAATGATTGCCACCTCCTTTGGCAAAAATTTTTTTTCGGTATCACGGAAGCCTTGAATATCTATTACGTAGTCCATGCTGTTTGGAGTGCGCGCGCGCGCGCGCAAAAGTGCGTGTATGCTGCCGGGTGCGGGGGAAGAAACGAAGTGAGGCGAGGTGGCATAGAGCGTACGTCGTTAGCGCACCCTCCACCACTTTTGTCCCCCACTTTTTACGTCCGGCGAGACTGACGCCACCTGTAGTGCTGACGTCAGCATTTAGGCACTGAAATCCGATAAAATTTGTCGAGTGGAGTCGATTTCGAGAATGTTATCGTATTCGGCATAAACAATACAGTTTATCGTAGTTGTCGGCGCGACTTCGAAGCCTACTTCTATACGCACGCTACCCGACCGCACGAGATTCCAGTGCGTGTGACAGTGAGCCGATAAGTCGGGCGTGAGATCGAAAGCTGTGAGAAAATAGCCTTGTGAATAATTGGCTCTGTTTATGCCGAGGCCCTCGTTGAGGAAATGTATACCGGTGCCCGAGTAGAGTGTTTG
This sequence comes from Torymus aiolomorphi, assembly GCA_036365515.1. NCBI lineage: Eukaryota > Metazoa > Arthropoda > Insecta > Hymenoptera > Torymidae > Torymus > Torymus aiolomorphi. The sequence continues at coordinate 134,206,766 of CM070874.1, forward strand.
AAAGGCTTCGATAAACGAGGCATTGTTCCCGGTAAAGTGTGGCTGTAATGGTTTGCTCGGAATTTGGACACCATCGACGTAGAGGGAGAGGTAATTTATGTCGAAGTGTTGAAAGTTGAAAGGATTAAGTCGCCGATTTCCGATTGATGCGGGCTTTTATAATGGCAAAAACGATAAGGCTGTGGCCAGGCATCGCGCTGGACCTAAAATCTGACACTGTCTCCGTTCGCTATCGCGCTACATTTTTACCAAAGGTTAAACACCAGGGGTACACTCTGTTCAAGTCAGCATTCATCAAAGACCCACAGTCAAGATGACATGGGTGCAGAAAGCGTCTGCAGTAACAGACTTAATAGATATTTTAAAGAAAAAAGAAGAGGCAATACATTTTTTCCATTTTACATAAACAACACGAAATTACGGTGCTCCAAAACAGAATAGCGTGCGAAGTTCTACTACTGGAAGGCGTGCGAAAAGAGATTGCGCACGCTTCAACACTCAGTAATCCTGCTGATGCTGGTGGTCCATCAAATTATAATAAGACTAACATAGTGGCAAAATGTTTAGTATGTGCTAAAGTACTAATTAAAAAACAAAAAAATTGTGCGTGGCGAAAGTGCGAAGGGTGTAACATGTGGTTGTGTGGGGTATGCGCCCAATCTCGAAAGCACGCATCATGCTTCAACGCGATGCAGCAGCAACACCAACAGCCGCAGCACCAGCAAGAACCCGAAATGAATAAAAATGCACAAGTAGGAGGTGACTTTGAGTATCACAGACTATACTCAGTAAACGAGGTAGAAGAAGTAGAATATATACTACCGTAAAATGTAGAATGTAATAGTAGAATGTATATTACCGTATAAAGTTATTAATGTAAAATTAATACTATACTTTCGCAATATAATTGAAAACGGAGCGTATTTTTATTTTATTACCTTTTTAAATTTTGCATTTTTTAAATAATATATATTTGCAGTCGTTAGAGACTTTCATTCCCTCATAATGGGTCAAACCGTTGCTCCCGAGCAACAGCGACTCATACAAAACGATTCAAAACAGTCGCAGTGGAAAAAATATTCAGAAAAAATTTCCACAAACACGTATTCTTTGCCCGAGCAAAAGGGTTACAAAAAGTTTTAAATGGTTGCATAATAGTTTTAATGGTTATAGTAGATAAGAACCGCTGGCCGAGAGCAGCAGCTGACAAGCAGCAGGCCGCCGACCGCTAGCCACCCGCCGCCGACCGCTGCCTGTTTGCAGTAGCAGGCTGGCCGCTCACCGCTCGCCGCTCGCCGCTCGCCGCTGACCGCCCGCCGCTGCGCAGCCGATGTGCGCAGTCGTCTGGTCGCGGGCTGTCACCCGCCGCGCCGATATGACTCAAAACCCTATGCTGATTCTAGACCAAACAGGTCAGGACCTGTTTTTGGGTTAATGGCACCCCGTGCAATAGCGGGCGAGGGGAGGGGGGAAGGGGGGAGGGGAGGGGGACCCAAAAAAGCTATACCGATTCTAGACCAACAGGTCACGACCTGAAATGGTCCAGAATCGGTATAGCTTATCTACTATTCTAAAATAATATTCTTATGCTATAGTACATTGAGTCCCAAAAGATGCTGGAAAATGCGTCTCCACGCAGGAAGACTGAGGAAAATCTATTTTTAGACGAGCCATGTGTTTTGGGGCTGATGTAGCTGACAAACATCTTCTTTGTCTCGGTTTTTCCTATAATTAACAATCTAGATATTCTACCATGAATTGAATTATTTATCTTACTAAATAATTATGTAGCAAGACATTACAAACTTGCATGAAAACGCTACGACTATTTTCATGATAGTTATTCGCAATACAAAATTTTACTAACTTTATAATCTAATTTACAATGAAATCATATAGGATAAATTTATAATAACAGTCAATTATCTGAAATAAACTAAAACCTAAATATTTTGTTATCAAAACTTGTTGATTTATATAATATAATAGCTATTACAGTAATTAATTGTTATTTATTAATAATTAATTCTGTATATTAAAAGTTGCGTGGTTACAAAAATACATGTTGTTAATTAAAAATTATATTTTTCGTTTTTTTATTTTTGGTATGAGTTTTTATATGGTAACACAAGAATAAACAACTGTTATTTGCGATATAGAGGTTACTAATAATGAAATTGTATTTCAGCTAGTGGTTAGTATAACTTGTTACTTTACATGGTACAGTAGTTATTATAATTATTATTTATTATTGGTTGGTTATAATCCGTTTCATGCTTAAAAGTTGTAATTGAAAAGTGCAGATGGTTATTTAAACAGTTATATTACTGAGTTTGGTTATTACATTTTTCTATTATTAATGCAGACATAAACAAAGGCTGCCGATTACAATGAAACATAAAAATGAAGAAGTTATTATTTTTCTTAGTTTTCTTACTGCTATATTTAATATTTGTAATTGTTAAAATGATTTTATCTTTAACGGTTTGAGAGATATTGTCTAATAATGTAAAATAGTATTTTCAGTGTATAGTATAAGTCGTGTATTCAAAACTCGGAAAAGAGCGTCCCCGCGTGGGAAAGCGTCATATCTATATTTAGTAGGGCCATGTGTTTTACAACCCCAAGATTACGCATCCGCTCGAGGCAAGCGTCCCTTAAAGCTAATTTCACATTCTGAAGGAATATTTTCGAGCTTAAATATAGTTATTTCAAACTGAAAAACATTAATTTATTTATTTATTAATTAGTTAAAATTTGATTTATTTACTACAAGAATATTTTGTATAAACCAAATATTTTGCTGGTTGGTGAGTTTCCTTTATAGAAGTAAGAAAAGGAAACAAAAGAAAAAATAATGGGATGAGTTTTATTACTCAGGTATAGAAAATAGTCCTTCAGGAGTGTGGCTTAAAGTAACTATTATAATCTTAAATCGATTTTACAAATGTTATATCATGTAAACTATTCATCCCACGCCTGAACGGTTGCTATTTAATGTGTATTGTGTACTGTGTATCTGTTAAATGCTAACTTAGTTAATTTATATAAAAAAAAAATACGAACATGTCCAATCAAACATATAAAGGTAAAATTATAATTAGCAATTCGTTCTTAACCTATTATTTAGAACATATACTTGTAGAAAGTCGATCATAATTTATAACTAACTAATTAATACAAACTGAAGTATTTCTAAATAATATTTCATTGCGGAAATATTGTAATTCAACTTAAAGGTTTTACTATTATAATTTTTGTGACACGTAGATATTATTTTCTTATTCGGATTGATACATGACTATGTTATATTAATAATCAATAATTAATATCTGGTGAACATTTTTACTAGAGTGAGTTACTTATTTTACATAAGAAAAAGTAATAATCTTTGGTAACAGATTTTCTAATATAGTTTACTACACTCGTAGTCGTGGGTATAATCGGTTAATTGCATGCACTGCGTCGTCGTTTTTATGGCAGCTTGGGGAAACTCCCTGTAGCGCCGGTCGCACTTACAACCCTTGGTGCAGTAGTGTCGATAGGTTAGTAGTGGTTCAGGGCTATGATCATGTTTCGTCAATATGTGAAAAATTTTTTTTCTTTTTATGAAATGACGTAGATGGTGCCGTCACACTGTTTTCTTTTCACGGCACTTAAAGAGAGGGGTTTTTTCTCACACCAGTTTTGGGCGTGTTTTTTTTCACAGACACCGGCGATATAATCTCATCTCTTTCTTTCAAAATATACAAACAATTATCATTTTTGCTTCTCACGAATCCTAATGATTTTAAATAATCATCCAAATACTCGTACCACGCTCTTGGACTCTCACGCAAACCATACAATGCTTTATTTAACATACAAACTCTCTCAGTTCCATCCTCATAACCTTCAGGCTGTTTAACAAATACTCTCGACTTAACTTTACCATTTAAAAACGCTGTCTCAACGTCCATTTCCTCAATTAAAAGTCCATTTTGACAACAATATGATAATAATACTTTTAGAGTTTGTGTTTTCGCAACAGGTGAATAAATATCATCCAGCATATCTTTCTGTTGATAACCTCTCACTACAATTCTAGCTTTATATACATTTTCAGCTGTCTTACAGTATAAATCCATTTTAAGTCACCTTTTCATTCTTTGTTTTTTCGATTAATTCCCAAATTTTATTTTTCTTTAAACTATTCATCTCTTTATTCATAGCATCTATCCAAAAATTAGACTCATCACTTTCAATAGCCTCTTTAAAGCTTACAGGACTATCTGCACTTCAATAATTTACATAAATACATCCGCTATATACATAATTATCATCAAATCTACTCGGTCTTGTAATCGTTCTTTGTGACCTTCTTATTTCAGGTACTTCTTCTACTTCATTTTCAACATTTTCATTATTATTCAAATTTTCATTTAAATTTTCTAAATCAGTTTTACTTCCCCTACTCCGAGGGTCGAAGTAGGTGGAAGAATTTCTTTTGCTTTCAGGTACTCTCACAAATATTTTACTTCCATATAATTTCAAATATTTCGCGTCTGGCTTTTCGTTAAAAAATATCTCATAAGGAGATTTATTTCTTAATAACGTGTTCGCAATTGTTCTATTCTTTAAATATGCTGCAGCGCAGACTACTTCTGGACAAAACCTTCTTTCTATCTTAGACTCAGCTAACAAACACCTAGCACTATCCATAATTGTCCTATTGTATCTCTCTGCAGTACCGTTAAGCTCATGTACATAAGGTGGACACGTCTCTAATTCAATTCCCTTTTGTCCACACAATTTATACATATCTTTATTTAAATATTCAGTTCCATTATCACATCTTAATTTCTTTATTTTCTTTCCTGTTTTATTTTCAATTGAATTTATATATTCAACAAAACGATCATAAACTTCATCTTTAGATTTAATTGCATAAATTTTTGTCAATTTACTATAATCGTCAATAAAAGTTATAAAATATTTTTCTCCTTTATAACCTACTGTATTGTGTGGCCCATTCAAATCTGTATGTACTATTTCTAATATATCCTTCGCTCTTTTTCTATTATTATCAAAAGGAATATTATGCATTTTGTTTTCAATACATGTAGCACATTTATAGTAATCTGTTTCTATTTCACTAGGCAAACCTTTCAAAACATGATTTTTACACATCGTATTCAAATAATTAAAATTAACATGCCCGAGAGTTCTATGCCATCTTTCTTTAGTCACTTTTTCATTTCTTATTGACATATTCGTTTCACTACATTGATCTATATAACCTGTCATTTTATAAACTCTATTAATTTTCCAAGCTATTCCAACTAATTTATTTCCATTATAAATCTTTGAACTATTTCCAATTGAAACAATTTTATTTTTATCAGTTACTTTTGCAAAACTCATTAAATTTCTATCCATTTCTTTTACATAGAAAACATTTTCAATATTAAAGTCAATTAAATCATTAAATACTTTAAATTTGCCTTTAACTCGTCCTATCTTAGTCGCTTTTAAAATCCTACCATGTCCAACTTTAACATCTATTGGCTCTTTTAATACAATTGAATCATAATAATACTCGTCATTATTAATAACGTGGTCAGTACAGCCACTGTCTAAAATCCATTCTATTTTCTTTTCATTTACCTTACCGTTCTCGGTATTCGCAGACCTAACCTCTACTGACGCGCTAAATGCATCGCTCTTCTCCGCGCCTCGCTCAGCTTGGCTGCCGTCATCGCCGGTTCTCGCTCGGCCGCGTTGTCCGTACCTGCCACTGCCGCGCCGGTTTGAACTCGATCCTCGCTGTTGGTAGGCTCCGCGCCCGCTCGCGCCTCCTCGCTGTTGCGAGTAGCCTCTGCCGGTTCCCCCACCGCTCCGTGGCGCGCGGCTTCCTCTGCTGCCTCCTTGCTGTGGCGCGCGATTCCCGGAATTGTTTTTCGTCGGGCAATCGTATTGTATGTGTCCTACACCACCGCATACATCTATCTTCTTTGCCCGAGGCACCTCGAACGTAGTATGCACCCCGACCACGCGCAGCGCGGCAGTCGATTTCTGAACGTTTCGTGAACAGCTGACTGAGCTGACGCACGGCCGATAACATGCCGGCTGCAATGGTAACACAATACATATGTCATATCTAAAAATGATAAACTGTGCATTACAAAAATGTCAGTTATTAATAATCACAAAAAAGGAGACTAAATCCCAAAAACAAATAACAAAACAAATTAATGTTAACTAGAGGGGCTGTGCCCTCCTGCGTGCCTTCGGCACGCCAACCCCCTCTTTCACCTGCTCCTTGCTTCGCTCGTCGCCCTCCCCCTCCACCTGCTCCTCGCTTCGCTCGTCGCCCGCCCCCTCCCTATATAAAAACTTCGTTTTTACATAGAAAAACTTCGTTTTTACATAATAGGAACGACCGCAACACTCAGGATAACTATTGTCGAATAATCTTAAAAAAATAATAATAGTAGATTATACACCTAAGGAGTAAAGTAGGCTATGTACGCCCATGAGAAACTTGATGCACGAGCGAAGCGAGGGCAGCAACTCGCGGACGTTCATATCCCTCATTACTCTCGAGGGCAATATACAATTTTTTTACATGCCCGGCGGAAAGTTATTTATGCTTAATCCCCGATTACAGGGTCGAAAACGTCACATAACCTCATTCCTAGAAACTGCGATGCTTATGCTCCTATACCTATACCTTTAACTTTACCACCTTCCCTTTCCATGTATTCTCCTTTCTAAAAAATTCTTGACTGCACTAATGTTTCAAATAGCTTCTAAAATTTAATGATGTATTGAAACACATATAAAGAAAGTGCTTGATAAGTTAGTTACCTTCCTTATCTTTGCCCGAATAGCCATTAGATTCATGATTAAAATCAACAATTCCTAACACATTTTCTTCAAAAATTTTGCTTTCTCCTAGAGGAAGCTTTGTGATAGTAATTTTTTTTATTTGTTGTAAAAACATGTTATAATTGTTATCCGAGGTGTAGGAATCAAAATACATGATTTTTGAAAAAGATGTCTGTAGAGATGTATGTGTGTGTGTGTGTACTCCTGGATCTCAGCTTCTACTCAGTCGATTTTAACCGGACTCTCTTTTTTTTTGTTTTTTTTTTTGTGATTGTGGGTTAAAAATCCGTTTTTTTATTGGGGCGATGCGTTTTTGTTTTATTTCGAATTTTCGATTTTTTCAAAATTGTTTTTGCTTTCTTTTAATGATAGGATCGAGATAATTTAATCGGATGGGTAGCATTCAAAAGAGAATTAAAATATCTATATTTGCTAAAAAAAAAATTTCTAGCTATCACGGTTCTTATGTTATCAACAAAAACGTGTTTTTTTTAAAAAGCTTATAAGTCTCAAACTAACTGGTCAATATTTTTGAGAAAAATCATGATAATGCAGAATATAAATAGCTATAATCTGTAAAAATTTTAATTCATTCTTTTGGTTAGTTTTTGAGACAAAAATTAAAAAATTTAAAAAATGAGTTTTGTATGTCCAACAATTACGGAAGTCAAATTGATTTAATCGATTCAAAATTCCTTTTAGAGGTAGATTTTGGATAGTTCTCGGTCGAGTTCTTTGGGCAAAATGATTGGTCCATAAATTTCAGAGATATTTGAGGTTAAAATTTTTTTAACCTTTTTTCCAAGCCGTAATTTCTCGAAAACGGCTCTATGTATCAAAATCGGATGGATAGCATTCGAAAGAGAATTAAAATACCTATATTTTCTAAAAAAAAATTTCTAGCTATCACGGTTCTTTAATTATCAACAAAAACAACAAACACGTGTTTTTTTTTTTTTAAGTTTAGACCGCCCTAATGATGTTATCCTCTGTTAAAAAAGTGATGGATGAAATCTGTCATCACAATAAAAGTGTTTTAATTGGTTGTTGTAGACTCATTTGATTGATCTATATAGTATAGGCGTCAAAGTCTAAGATGTCTGAATTTTCAAGATTGAATTCTTGAGTTTAAGTATTCAAAACTGCTGAATAATGAAAATAGTTTAAGAGAAATTTCATTATTATATTTACCAAACTTACGTTATTATCGTAGAATTTAAATTCAAACAAACTTTTAAATTAAACTAACATGATCATGTTCATAACCTCAAAAACAAAAAAAATCAATAGATAAATAATACGCGCGAAGCGCGTTGAATGTAGCTAGTATATTATATGTTATATATTACACATGTATATATTATGTTAAACCTAGGGCATTCTTGCCCGTTTGTGTAAATCAATAAATAAATAAATAAATAATTAATAAATTAATACTTTTAAATCTTCATAAATGAATTTAATTATAATTATGCCATAAATTTTTGCAAAAAAATTCAGATAATTCGATCCTATCATGAAAAAAAATCAAATAACAATTTTGAGAAAATCGAAAAAAAAAAAACGCATCTGCCCAATCAAAAAACGGATTTTTGACTCGCCATCACACAAAGAGAAAACAAAAAAAATGATACCTGTCCGGTCAAAATCGACCGAGTAGAAGCTGAGATCCAGGCGTACACACACACACACACACACACATACACACATACACACACACACACACGCACGCACGCACGCACGCACGCACGCACACACACACACACACACACATCTATACATACATTTTTCAAAAACCATGTATTTTGATTCCTAACACCTTGGATCAAAAATGTTATCCAAAATCTACCTCTACAAGGAATTTCAAAGCGATTAAGTCAATTTTATTAAAGTAAACGTGCTTCATACAAAACTCATTTTTTACATTTTTTTATTTTTTTCTTAAAAACTAATTGACAGAATCGATTCACGTTTTTACAGATTATAGCTATTTATATTCTGCATTATCATGATTTTTCTCAAAAAAATTGACCGTTTAGTTTGGGAGTTAAAAAACACGTTTTTGTTGATTTAATATAAGGTAAAGTAGGCAGTACTGGGACAAAACCTATTTTGGGACCAGAAGTAGGACAGCAGTAAAAAACTACGATGAACGGTTAATGTGATAAAAGCATTACTTCATTAGTATTCTTTATGATGTTAGCTACATAGTAACTTCATTATTGTGTTGATTTACTTCTTAAACTAATGTATAACAAGATTCAAACTTTTTGAGGTTATGTTTGAGCTGTACGCATAGCGAAAACTTTATCCCACTATAGGTACCTCTTAATTCCCATATTGTAGTAGTGGGACACGTTTAAAAAGTATTGTCCCACTACTGCGTCAAATAGGCGTCCCACTACCGGTTATAAATAAGTTACCGTGTCCCACTACACTAGTCGATAGTTATTTTCTTTTAATGAGATTCTTTTAATACACCAACAACGGAAGAAACCCACATAGCATGAAAGCTTCCTGGAAGTTTTATGAAAGCTTCCAAGAAAGATTCGGAATCTTACAGGAAGCTTACATGGAAGATTCCTGAAAGCTCAAAATGTCCGCCCTTTTTTCTCACAAAAAGCTTTCAGGAAAGATTCTATTAATCTTCCCAGAAAGCTTTCCGGGATCTTTCATCAAACTTTTAAAAGAGTAACTGGAAGCTTTGTGAAAGATTTGTCAATCTTTCTGGAAGCTTTCTTGAAAGAATACGGTAAGTTTACAGAGAATCTTTCAGGAAGACTTTAGTAAGATAGCTGTAAATATCTTTGTAAGGTTTTTGATAGTTTTATTTAAATCTTTCAGAAAGCTTACATGGAAGATTCCTGAAAGCTCAAAATGTCCGCCCTTTTTTCTCACAAAAAGCTTTCAGAAAAGATTCTATTAATCTTCCCAGAAAGCTTTCCGGGATCTTTCATCAAACTTTTAAAAGAGTAACTGGTAGCTTCGTGAAAGATTTGTCAATCTTTATGGAAGCTTTCTTGAAAAAATACGGTAAGTTTACAGAGAATCTTTCAGCAAGACTTTAGTAAGGTAGCTGTAAAGATCCTTGTAAGGTTTTTGATAGATTTATTGAAATCTTTCAGAAAGCTTACATGAAAGATTCCTGTAAGCTTAAAATTCCGCCCAATTCTTTCTCGAAAGGATACGGTAAGTTTACAGGAAATCTTCCAATAAGACTTTAGTAAGGTAGCTGTAAAGATCCTTGTAAGGTTTTTGATAGATTTATTGAAATCTTTCAGAAAGCTTACATGAAAGATTCCTGTAAGCTTAAAATTCCGCCCAATTCTTTCTCGAAAGGATACGGTAAGTTTACAGGAAATCTTCCAATAAGACTTTAGTAAGGTAGCTGTAAAGATCCTTGTAAGATTTTTGATAGATTTATTGAAATCTTTCAGAAAGCTTACATAAAAGATTCCTGTAAGCTTAAAATTCTGCCCAATTTACTGGCAAAAGCTTTAAAAAAAATCTATTAATATTTCCGGAAAACTTTCCAGGACCTTTCATCAAGTTTTTAAAAGAGTAACTGGAAGCTTTGTGAAAGATTTGTCAATCTTTCAGAAAGATTCTACGAAACATTCTAGTAATCTTTCAAGAAACCTTTTCACGAACCTTTTTTCAAGTTCTTCAAAGATTACTTTGGAACTTAAAGCCATATACATATTACATACAATACTCTAAAGTATAACTATTACAATTCTCGCATATTATTTAGAATTTATTACTATATTAATCGCAATTTTTTCATCGCAGAAAAAATTTTACATAAAATTTTTTTACCTAACCGGGAATCGAACCTACAACCCTTGGGTTACTACGCACGCATGCTATCCGTTACGCTATCGCTCGCTTGAAGGAGTTGGAACATTTTCATCCAAATAAGGTGCACTATCTAAGATTATTCAATTGTTATTAAATAATATCATACATACATACCTAATATACATGTTATTATTTCGATTATTCATCTAAAATATTAATGGCTTTAAAATGGCCATGTAAAATACCGAAACAATACCTACCTTACCGGCACCTAAGTTTTATTTTTTTTATCGTATTTAAACAAAAATTTCAGAGAAAAGCGCTCTTTTACGGAAATCCAACGCTTTTTCCTAAAGTTTGTGTTTAGATGTAATAAAAAAATAAAATTTTGGTGCCGATAAGCTAGGGATCTACGTTTGAGTTGAACATGGCCTCAAAGTTAAAACGGTATTATAAAATCAAGTTTCAATTAAAACATTATAAAATCAATTATAAATGTATTAAAATATTATCAAATTTACTTTATTTATATTTGCTTATATTCTATATATGTTTAATATAAATGGATAAAGAAATTTTTCAATTCATTAAAAAAGCATAATTTTGTTCTAAGTTGATGAAATCTTCAAATCTATATTTTCAACTCAAAAATAACTTCAAAATAGTCTCAAAAGAGATGAAAAGAGAGGGGATTAAACATATTGCAAGAATATGTGTTTATATTAGATGCATCTTTAAGATGAAATGGCGAAAAAGTTATTTACAATTCATATAACTATTATGTATTTAGAAAAAGTTGTTACTTTTTCAAATCACATTTTTATGACCAAAATAACTCGTGAGTAGTTATAAATACATAATTTATAATGAAATTAACTGTACTTTAAGAATATCGGTATTCATTTTCTATATCTCAAGAACCAATTAAAAAGAAAATTATTTCTGAAACAAAAAATTTTGGCAAAATTATTATTTTATCAAAATAAGACCTTATTGTCATTCATTTGACTCCAAAATTTAATCAGTTCTGAGTTAAGACATACGTAAGATGCATGCAAAAGTTCAGCTCATTACGTCTATCCGTTCAAGAGTTATGCCGGGGACAAAATTTCGTTTCATAAATTTATACATACATACATTTTTTTTAAACCTATTATTCTGACTCAGAAACCTCAAAAACATCGAAATTCATCAAAATCTCTGTTTTGAACATTTTCACTATTACAACGCTTTCTCTTTGAGAAATAAATATAGTGTCAATAGGGAGAAATAAAATTCGTATACTGAATATATTTTAACACTCCGTGCGCAAAGCTCGACTTCGCACACGCTCAAATAAAAAAGCATATGCTAAATCAAGCTTTGTACACGTCGTATACAAAAATACGGTTCGATACGCGAGCGAGAAGGTGATTTTAACCTTGTGTGACCTTTTCACCCTAGCTTCGCTCAGGTGCAAACGTCCACACTAGGATAAAATCACTTTGACGCACTAGCATCGAAATTTATCTGTATTATTTTGACTTTCCGTGCGCAAAGCGCCATTTCGCGCACGCTTGTTTTTTGAATGAAAAAGCATACGCTAAATCAAGCTTTGTACACATCGTGTCAAAAGATACTGTTCGATACACAAGCGAAAAGGTGCACGCGTTAGTATCAAACTGTACTATTTCTAAACAAAGAAAATATTAACTTTAATTATTAATTTTAAACATTCATTTCGAAAAACACGTCTTCCTTTTATGCAAATACAATACTCAGAATTCATGTGGCAATTCTTATGAGAGTACTATTATGAGAGATAATTGTTGAAAAATTGGATCAAAATGACAAAAATGCAGATTCCTACTTATCAACATTAAAATTATTTTTAATTAAAAAGTTTTTAAACAGTTTTTTGGAAAACCACAATTTTAACGCCCTCCTTATATTTAAATACTATACAGAGAATTATTTTATAGCCATTCTATTATAATTTTGATAAAGTATACTCGTTGGAAGATGATGTCGGTATCCAACATCTCCTTAAAGCATTCATTTTTGGAATATTTTATTAAGGATTCCCGAAATCTTTCTAAAGCTTTCATGAAATGTTGCTCAGTTGCATAGGTGAAATTTTTTGTTATTCCATTAAACTTGCGGCAAGCTTTCGCGGAACCTTACCAGAATATGTTACGGTTCCAGTAATCTTTGAGTTATTGTCACTGCAATCTTTTATGAAAGGTTCTATTTATGTTGAGTCGAATCTTCCCTGGGGGTATTCATAAATCTTTTTTAAAAGTTTTTCGGAAGATTTGCAATGAATGTTATAGTTCGATCTTTCACTAAGCTTACTGTAACCCTTCTGGTTACCTTTCATGATAGATTCCAGTATTCATGAATCTTTCTCAAAAATTTTTCAGAAGATTTGCAATTTATGTTCCAGTTTATCTTTCAGTAAGCTTACTGTTACCTTTCTAGTTATCTTCCATGAAAAATTCAAGTATCTATTTTTAGAATGTTTCATGGAGGATTCTGGAAACCTTTCAAAAGCTTTCATGGAATGTTACTGAATCGCACATTTGGAATTTTTTTGTCTGGTTCCACAAAACTTACGGGAAGCTTTCATGAACATTGCAAGGGAATGCGACTGGGGAGTTTCGCCGGAACCTTCCATTAGGCTTTTTCATTATTTTTCGGCAATCATGCTAACTGCAATCTTTCATGCCAGATTTTATTGATGTTTAGTAGAATCTTCCTTGAAAGTATTCAGTAATCTCTTAAAAAAGGCTTTTGGAAGATTTTCAATCAATTTTCCAGTTTAATCTTTCAGTAAGCTTACTGTAACCTTTCTAGTTATCTTTCATGAAGATTCCAGTATCAATTCTGAGAATGTTTCATGTAAGGTTCCGGAACCCTTTCAAAAGCTTTCATTGTATATGGTCGAGTCTTATAGTTCGAATCTTTTTTGTTGATTCCGTTAAACTTACGCGAAGCTTCCGTGTAACATTGCAAGGTAACGGTACTGGAAAGTTTCGCCGGAACCTTCCATTAAGCATATCGCATTATTTTTCGCTAATCTTTTATCCATGCTTACTGCAATCTTTCATAAAAGTTTCCATTTATGATCAGTGCAATCTTCCCTGCAAGGATTTTGAAATCTGTTTTGCAATCTTACCGTAAGCTTTCAACAAAGATAAAAATGTAATCATCTCAAAAGCTTACTGTAATATTGTTACTTTCTTTCGTAAAAAATTCCTGTAATCTTTTGTTCATGCTTCCTGTAATCTTTCATGAAAGGTTCTGTTTAGGTTTAGTGGAATCTTTCCTGCAAGGATTTTGTAATCTATTTTGTAAGCTTAGCGTAAGCTTTCAACAAAGATAACAATGTAATCTTTCTAAAAGCTTACTGTCATATTGTTCTTTCCTTTCGTGAAAGATTCGTGTATTGATTCATGGAATATTTCATGTAAAATTCCCGTAAGCTTACCAGAAGCTTACATGTAATATTCGTCGATTGGTCATTTGCAATCTTGATTGGAATATTGCTTTAACCGTTCTGAAAGCATACAAGAAACCTTAAAATGTAATCTTTCTGAATGTTTCAGTTAACTTTTTAAAAGATTAAGGAAAGCTTCAGCTGGAATATTTCTTGAACCTTTCTTTGGGAAGCTTTCATGCTATGTGGGTAGGAATGTTACGGATTCGCATAGTTGGAATTTTTTCGGTTGGTTCTCTAAAACTTACGGGAAGCTTTCGTGGAACATTGCAAGGTAACGCTACTGGAAAGTTCCGTGGGAACCTTCCATTAAGCTTTACGCATTATTTTTCGATAATCTTTTATTCATGCTCACTGCAATCTTTCATGGCAGATTTCATTTAGGTATAATGGAATCTTCCCTGAAAGTATTTATAAATCTTTTTCAAAAGGTTTTTGGAAAATTTGAAATCAATGTTCCAGTTTAATCTTTCAGAAAGCCTACTGTAACCTTTATTATAGTTCTCTTTCATGAAAGATTCCAGTATCAATTATTAGAATGTTTCATGAAAGATTCTGTCAGCTTTTCAAAAGCTTTCGTGTAATGTTACTCTGGTGAATAGTTAGAATCATTTGGTTGTTTTTGCGAATCTTACGGGAAGCTTTCGTGGAACATTGCAACGTAACGCTACTGGCTTTACGCATTATTTTTCGGTAATATTTTGTTCATGCTTACTGTAATCTTCCATGAAAGGTTCCACTTATGTATAGTGGAATCTTCCCCGAAAGTATTAATGAATCTTTTTCAAAAGTTTTTCGAAAGATTTGCAAGAAATGTTCCATTCTAATCTTTCAGTAAGCTTACTGTAACCTTTCTCATTACTTTTCATGAAAGAGTCCGTATCGATTCTGAGAAGGTTACATGTAAAGATCCGGGAACCTTTCAAAACCTTTCATGGAATGTTATGCGAGTCCTATAATTGGAATCTTTTTTGTTGATTCCGTCAAACTTACGGAAAGCTTTCGTGAAACATTTCCAGGTATTGCTACTGAGAGCTTCAGCTGGAGCCTTCCATTAATCATTTCGCATTATTTTTCGGTAATCTTTTGTTCATGCTTACTGCAATCTTTCATGAGAAGTTCCATTTTTGTTTAGTCGAATGTTCCCGGAACACATTCATCAATCTTTCTCAAAAGTTTTTCGGAAGATTTGCAAGAAATGTTCCTGTTCAATCTTTCAGTAAGCTTACTGTAATCTTTCTAGTTATCTTTCATGGAAGGCTCCAGTATTGATTCTTAGAATGTTTCATGGTGGATGTCGGTAACCTTTCAAAAACTTTCATGGAATGTTACGGAATCGCATAGCTGGAATTTTTTTGGTTGGTTTCCGAAGTTGTACGAGAAGCTTTCGTGGAACATTGCAAGGTAATGCTACTGGAATGTTTCGCGGGAACCTTCCATTAAGTTTTTCGTATTATTTTTCGATAATATTGCATTCATGCTTATTGCAATCTTTCATGAAAGGTTCTATTTATGTTTAGTGGAATTTTTCCTGCAAGTATTTGGGAATCTCTTTGGTAATCTTAGCTTAATCTTTCAAGAAAGATAACAGTGTAATCTTCCCGAACGCTTACCGTAATATTGTTGTTTCCTTTTGTGAACGATTCCTGTATTGATACCTGCAAGGATTTGCGAATCTCTTTTGCAATCTTACAGTAAGCTTTCAACAAAGGTAACAGTCTAATCTTCCCAAAAGCTTACTGTAATATTGTAGTTTCATTTCGTGAAAGATTCCTGTATCAATCCCTGCAAGGATTTGGTAATCTTTTCTGCAATCTTAGCGTAAGCTTTCAACAAAGATAACAGTATAATCTTCCCAAAAGCTTACTGTAATATTGCTGCTTCCTTTTTTGAAAGATTCCTGTATTGATCCCTGCAAGGATTTAGGAAGCTCTTTTTCAATCTTAGCGTAAGCTTTCAACAAAGCTAACAGAGTAATATTCCCAAAAGCATACAGTAATATTTCCTTTTCCTTTCGTGAAAGATTCCTGTATTGATCTCTGCAAGGATTTGGGAATCTCTTTGGTAATCTTAGCGTAAGCTTTCAAAAAAGATAACAGTGTAATATTTCTAAAAGCTTACCGTAATATTGCTGTTTCCTTTTGTGAACGATTCCTGTACTGATCCCTGCAAGGATTTGGGAATCTCTTTGGTAATCTTAGCGTAAGCTTTCAAAAAAGATAACAGTGTAATCTTTCTAAAAGTTTACCGTAATATTTCTGTTTCCTTTCGTGAAGATTCCTGTATTGATCCCTGCAAGGATTTGTGAATCTCTTTGGTAATCTTAGCGTAAGCTTTCAAAAAAGATAACAGTGTAATCTTTCTAAAAGCTTACCGTAATATCGCTGTTTCCTTTTGTGAACGATTCCTGTATTGATCCCTGCAAGGATTTGGGAATCTCTTTTGCAATCTTACAGTAAGCTTTCAACAAAGGTAATAGTCTCATCTTCCCGAAAGCTTACTGTAATATTGTAGTTTCCTTTCGTGAAAGATTCCTGTATTGATCCCTGCAAGGATTTGGTAATATTTTCTGCAATCTTAGCGTAAGCTTTCAATAAAGATAACAGTATAATCTTCCCAAGAGCTTACTGTAATATTGCTGTTTCCTTTTTTGAAAGATTCCTGTATTGATCCCTGCAAGGATTTGGGAAGCTCTTTTTCAATCTTAGCGTTAGCTTTCAACAAAGATAACAGTGTAATATTCTCAAAAGCTTACTGTAATATTACATTTTCCTTTCGTGGAAGATTCCTGTATTGATCCCTGCAAGGATTTGGAAATCTCTTTGGTAATCTTAGCGTAAGCTTTCAAAAAAGATAACAGTGTAATCTTTCTAAAAGCTTACTGTAATATTGCTGTTTCCTTTCGTGAATGTGTGCGGACTCGTAAGGCCGAGGTGCGACTCTACGAGGGCATCTAGTGGGGAGAGCAGAAAGGTTGTGGAGAAAGTGAGGTTAGGTATGAGAGAGGTCGGTAAGGTAGGTCGAGTTTCGTCCCAGGTTACCACCGTGGGCTCATCAGTAAGGCTGATGGTAACCTTGCCTTAGACTCGGGTAGATGTCTTAACTAATCTTGGAAGTTCTATATATACTAACCAAGGACTCGATTCGGCCACTTGCGAGAGTTGAAACTTGGCACGAACTCTGGTGGCAGAGCTATGAAGCTTGAACTGCCACAAATGATTCCTGTATTGATTCTTGGAATATTTCACGTAAGATTCCCGTAAGCTTTCTAGAAGCTTTCATGTAATATTCGTCGAAAGGACATTTGGCAATCTTGATTGTAATATTGCTTTAACCTTCCGGGAAGCTTACAAGAAACCTTACAATGGAATCTATCTGAAAGTTTCAGTTATCTTCTAAAAAGGTTGATGAAAGCTTCCATTGGAATATTTCTTGAATCTTTCACTGGGAAGCTTTCATGCTATGTGGGAAGCATCTTCTTTTCTTAAAATAAACCTTGAGACACGAGCTACCTGCTGAGGTAATTAGTTTTTATGTATTGTGCTTAGTTTTGGCAATAGAAAAGATTATAAAAAAAGTATGGTCAAAACTGTCCCACTACTACCTACTTTACCTTATCTCGAGCGGGACAATAATGAGAGTAGACGGAGATAATTAATAAGACGTTTATTATAAAAGGAATCGGTTGTACTTTACATATGGGCAAGACACATCCGCTCGGGATCGTGGTCTACGCAAGACTGGCACGGCGGGGCTTTGGTTCAGCCGATACATATCACGGTCGTCGGTAATACAGTTACCCATACTACAGTTGATAACAAAAGAACCGTGATAGCTAGAAAATTTTTTTTTTAGGAAATATAGGTATTTTTTATTTTCTTCCAAATGCTACCTATCCGATTCAGATAACTCGATCCTATCACAAAAAAAAAATCAAAAAACAATTTTGAGAAAATCGAAAATTTGAAAAGAACAAAAACGCATCTGCCCAATCAAAAAACGGATTTTTGACCCGCCATTACACAAAAAAAAAAACAAAAAAATGATACCTGTCCGCTCAAAATCGACCGAGTAGAAGCTGAGATCCAGGCGTATACACACACACACACACACACACTGACACACATCTACACAGATATTTTTCAAAAACCATGTATTTTGATTCCTAATACCTCGGAACAAAAATTTTAACCTCAAATATCTCTGAAATTTTTGGACCAATCATTTAATTGTTCAAAGAACTCGACCGAGAAATATCTAAAATCTATCTTTACAAAAAATATTGAAGCGATTAAGTCAATTTTACTCTCGTAATCGTTGGACATACAAAACTCATTTTTTTTATTTTCTAATTAGTTTTCATTAATAACTTTATTAAATATAATTTATAAATTGGTTGTATTTAGAAATACAAAGAAGATATTGACATGAACATTTTTTGGTGTGTGTGTGTGCGTGTGCGTATGCGTGTGCGTGTGCGTGTGTGTGTGTGTGTATGTGTTAATAAATAAATTGCAATTTTTTCCCAATATATTAGTATTTTATTTTTTTTTTTTTTGAGCATTTTTTTTCTTTGAAAAAAGAAATTTTGGAAAATTGTCCAACAATTTTGTTCAAAGTTTACGCAAAAACGAATTGATATTTTGATTTGAAACATTGCAGGGGTGTAGAGTGTTATAAAACTTAGGGCAATGTCCTCTTGATTTTACGCAATTTGCAAAAAAAAATAATAGATTTTGTTATCATAATTATGTTTATTGCAGTGTTGATGGTTAAATGGCATTGTAAGCGCACTCTATATTACTCGTCATGCGTCGTCTGGTCGGCCGACTTGATCCGTCGGTTTTTATCAAATAAAAATGAAATACACCATGTTATACAAAATCAAGAGAACATTGCTCTAAATTTGATAACCCTTTACCCTCCCCCCAACCCCCCACACAAACTTTGAAGCCGAAATATCATTTCTCTTTTGCGTAAACTTTGAACGAAATTGGACGACCTGGCCGCACCGTATGCGTATATATATATATATATATAGGTATATGTATAGGTCCGACTTCGCGGTTAGTGTGGGCAGTGTATGCATATGTGCGTGTGCGCGCATGCGCATGGGCTGCAGCTCAGCTGCTCAGCTTGTCTGGCTCGTTGTAACTTGTTTGCGTAAGCGACGCAGCGCCGCGGATGATGCCAGAAAAAGGCTGGGCCGAACTTCGCGAAAATAAGTGAAAAAGTGTCAGTGCGGAGTGAACACGCGAAAGCTGCCTACTACATATAACGTATAATCACTAAGTACAGTGCTTCGCTTCCTCTCTGGCTCTCATCCACCATGTCAACCATGTGCGCACGGCAGTCCGGCAGACGGCAGTCATCAATGTTTATCAGCAGTCACTGTGTCTCCTAGATTTCTATGGACCAATATTGATGTTGGTCGAGTTCTCTGCTAATTTAGTTGTGGTCTTTTCCTTGAGTGCTGAATATTAATTATTTTTTTTTTTAATCTATTTAGTTTTTACCGCCTCAGTCTTGCCACCTGTGAGCACACTGTAGACAACCTTAAAAAGTATGATTTCCTTTTTTTGTTTTGTTTTTTTGTTTGAGCCTTCTGTCCGGCAGTTCATGCTCAGATGAAGCAAATCTGTGTTGGTGCTTTTGTATTTAATCAAAAAAGGTAGAATAAATATTCAAAGTAGATTAAAGAAACAAATGTGTTATCATTGAATTCAACCCATATATTATGCACTGAATGTCAGTTTACCAACAGGTTATGGGCCAAGTCCCAGTAGTAGACGCATGCATAAAAGGGGTTATGTCAGTCTATGTCTAGTCAAATTAATTTCCAAGTATTGAAACAAGTCTGAAAATTTAAAGTCAGTATATCGACGGCCCCTACCCATACAGCATGAAAGAAAACTGAAATAATTACATGAAATAATTCATGAATTAATACATTGAAATGATTTAGAAAGAATTTTAAAAGGAAAAAAAATTAATTTTAAATTAATTTTTAAAATAATATATGGAATCCTTACAAAATACTTTCAAAAATCTTCCAAAAAAATAAAAAAAGTGTTACCAAAAAATAATTACACGAATTAATTCTGAAAGGACTTTGAAAAGATTTTTTGAAAGAATACATAAAATAATTTCGAAATTATTGCAAGTATTCTTTCATGCAATAATTCAGAAATAATTTCAGAAAGATACAAATTAATCATTCACAAAAATAATTCAATATCTATTCAAAAATCTTACATGAATTATTTCATGAAATCTTCTGGGAAACTCGTGTGAATTAATACAAGAAATAATTTTGAATTCTTTTGAAAAAGATTTTTAGAATAAAATTTTTTAAAACAAAATAGCAAAAAAAATAATTACACGAATTAATTCTGAAAGGACTTTGAAAAGATTTTTTGAAAGAATACATAAAATAATTTCGAAATTATTGCAAGTATTCTTTCATGCAATAATTCAGAAATAATTTTAGAAAGATACAAATTAATCATTCACAAAAATAATTCAGTATCTATTCAAAAATCTTACATGAATTATTTCATGAAATCTTCTGGGAAACTCGTGTGAATTAATACAAGAAATAATTTTGAATTCTTTTGAAAAAGATTTTTAAAATAAAATTTTTTAAAACAAAATAGTAAAAAAATAATTACACGAATTAATACTGAAAGGACTTTGAAAAGATTTTTTGAAAGAATACATAAAATAATTTCGAAATTATTGCAAGTATTCTTTCATGCAATAATTCAGAAATAATTTTAGAAAGATACAAATTAATCATTCACAAAAATAATTCAGTATCTATTCAAAAATCTTACATGAATTATTTGATGAAATCTTCTGGGAAACTCGTGTGAATTAATACAAGAAATAATTTTGAATTGTTTTGAAAAAGATTTTTAGAATAAAATTTTTAAAACAAAATAGCAAAAAAAAATAATTACACGAATTAATTCTGAAAGGACTTTGAAAAGATTTTTAGAATAAAATTTTTTAAAACAAAATAGCAAAAAAAATAATTACACGAATTAATTCTGAAAGGACTTTGAAAAGATTTTTTGAAAGAATACATAAAATAATTTCGAAATTATTGCAAGTATTCTTTCATGCAATAATTCAGAAATAATTTCAGAAAGATACAAATTAATCATTCACAAAAATAATTCAGTATCTATTCAAAAATCTTACATGAATTATTTCATGAAATCTTCTGGGAAACTCGTGTGAATTAATACAAGAAATAATTTTGAATTCTTTTGAAAAAGATTTTTAGAATAAAATTTTTTAAAACAAAATAGCAAAAAAAATAATTACACGAATTAATTCTGAAAGGACTTTGAAAAGATTTTTTGAAAGAATACATAAAATAATTTCGAAATTATTGCAAGTATTCTTTCATGCAATAATTCAGAAATAATTTCAGAAAGATACAAATTAATCATTCACAAAAATAATTCAATATCTATTCAAAAATCTTACATGAATTATTTCATGAAATCTTCCGGGAAACTCGTGTGAATTAATAGATTTTTTTAAAGAAAACATAACAATTCAGCAATCATGTCAAGAATTATATCACGAAATAATTCAGAAATAATTTCAGAATGATAAAAATTAATCATTCACAAAGATAATTCAATATCTATTGAAAATAATTTCATGAATTATTTCATGAAATGTTGCGGGAAACTCACGTGAATTAATACAAGAAATAATTTAGAATTTGTTTGAAAAAGATTGTTACAATAAAATTTTTTAAAACACAATAGCAAAAAAGATATTTACACGAATTCTTCCTGAAAGAACCTTGAAAAGATTTTTTGAAAGAAAACATAAAATAGTTCAGAAATTATTGCAAGTATTCAACACGAAAAGGGCAGCGTCCGTATATAAGAGGCATCGTATAATGTATTTATTTTGTTTTTAATTCGAATTTGTTTCAATCAAATAAGTCCTAATTAATACAATATTTAATAAACAAAACTTACTAAATAAGTATATACTAATTAAACAAAGTTAATATTAAAAAATAAAGAAATATTAGAAATAAATATTCTAATTTATTTTGTCAGTCATTTTGCACTATATAATGAAAAAAATGAAATGATTGGATAATGATCGGATTTAGTCGTCCATTGTTTTCTACATTCGTATGATCCTATTAAAGAACGTATTAAAATGTGTGGGGGTATATAATTTTTCGTTTTTGTGAACTAAGATAGATTGAAACATTTACTAATTGCGAAAAATATTAATTTGAAAAGTTAATGTAAGAATATAAAAACTTAAAATAAAAGGAAAAAAAACATTTAAAGATGAATAATATAGGTACTTAAAATAAGCAATATTTTTTATTATTATTCATAATAGTATTCTTTCAGTATGACAATGTTTAGAAGTCCCCTCAAAATCGACAGAAATATTATTTATACGTCTGCCAAGAGTAAAGAGCCTTTGACTCTAAAAGTTGATTCTAAATTGAAAACACTACAAATAATAATAACGTCGGTAAGGTAGAGCTCATTCTATTCATCTCTGCATTATATGCAATTATCATTTTTTTATTTTTATCGAATTTCGGGAAAAGAGCTCTTTATTGCCCTTCGTAATGACAAAAATACACTATGTGTAAATTTTCAAGTTATTGCTCGTTATAGATTTTACAGGAAACGGGTTGAAAAATTTTCTACCAGTTTTTTATGAAAAATAATGAACAGAATTTCTGAAAAATTTATAGGTGTATTATTTATGCAATTACGGAGTGCAGTGAAGAGCTTCATTCATCAAAAGTTGAATCTAAGATCAAAAAAATGTAAAAACTCATAACGTCGGTAAGGAAGAGCTCCCTTTATACACACACATTTCACATCGACTTAATACAATATTTAATAAACTAAAAGTATTAAATAACTATGAATTAATTGATCAAAGTTAATATTAAAAAATAAAGTAATATTAAGAATAAATTTTCTGTATCACTCATATTGCAGTATATAATGAAAAAAATGAAATGATCTAACAAGCGAGCGATAGCGTAATGGATAGCGTATTTGCGTAGTACCCAAGCGACCCGGGTTCGAATCTCCATCATGTAAAAAATTTTTCTGCGTTTTTTTCTGCGATAAAATAGTGTAAAATTATTAACAATGTAAATATATGTAAAAATAGTTAGAATATTATTTAAATAATATTCTAAATTATAAAAATCTTTCATTGGAAGGATTCTGTAATAAATACGGGATTTATCCGTCTTCCAAATTTCTTGATAGTAATATTTTCATAATATTTTCGAATTAATTCACAAAATTAATTCCTGAATCCTTTCAGACATCTTTCATTGAAAGGATTCTGCAATAATATGTGATATTAATTCTGAAAGGATTCTGAAAGATTCTTTCAGAAATCATTCAGTGAAAGGATTCTGTAATGATGCTATGTCCGGGGTATTTTCCTTTCAGAATTATTTCAGGAAATAATTTTGAAATATCTTTTAGTAACCTTTTGGTAATAATCCATGAATCCTTTCAGAAATCTTCTATTGAATAAATTTTGCAATGATATTATAAATTATTTTTGAATTATTCCATTGAATTAATTCTGAAAGGAAAATACCCCGGACATAGCATTATTACAGAATCCTTTCACTGAATGATTTCTGAAAGAATAAAATTATTTCATGCATTCTTTCAGAATCCTTTCAGAATTAATACATGCTGTGTGGGTATTCATAAAGCGCTATCTCAGCGGCCAGAGCAAGAAAGAGCTATCTCGACAACAATTCAAAAAGGCTCTATCTCAGCGCTCAATGCAAAAAGGAGCTATCTCAAGCTTCATTTCAAAAGAGCGCTATCTCGGCGCCCAATGTAAAAAGGGGCTATCTGGGCGCTCAGTGCAAAAAGGAGCTATATCGGCGTTCAGTGCAAGAAGGAGCTATCTCGGCCATCGGTCTTATAGCCACCCTGTTGAAAATATCCATGTGGATTTTACACTGATTTCCACATGGAATCGATATGGAATCCATATGGAATCTATACGGATTCCATATGGATTCCATGTCGATTCCATGTGGAAATCAGTCCCAAATCGTCCTGTGGACTTCCACATGGAATTCCATATAGATTTCTATATGAATTTTTCTACAAACATTTGTAAAACAAAATCCGTATGGATTTCCATGTAGATTTCCATGGGGAAATTCAGGTAAAAACGACATGATCCATATAGATTTCCACATGGATTTCCATATGGTAATTTTAATGTTTATAAAAATGTTTATTTATAAAATTGTTATATTTTTTTTTACTAGGATACATATTTTTGACAACAAGTACTGTAGAATCTTTTCGAAGAATTACATAAGAGGAAATTATAGTTTATAATTTTTTATGCTTTACTGATATGGTAAAAAACGTATCCCTAGTAAAAAAATTTTTAAATTTTATAAATAAACATTTTTATAAACATTTAAATTACCACATGGAAATCCATATGGAAATCTATATGGATCATATCGTTTTGACCTGGATTTCTCCATGGAAATCTACATGGAAATCCATACGGATTTTATTTTACAAATGTTTGTAGAAAAATTCATATAGAAATCTATATGGAATTCCATGTGGAAATCCACAGGACGATTTGGGACTGATTTCCACATGGAATCGACGTAGAATCCATATGGAATCCGTATAGATTCCATATGGATTCCATATGGATTCCATGTGGAAATCAATGTAAAATCCACATGGATATTTTCAACAGGGCAGCCATTCTTTAGTATTTAATTCTACTCATTTAATTAAATAAAAAAAAACTATAGGCGAGAGAAGCGTGTTCTATGCAAAAAAATGAAGGCGAGCCGACGGTTACCAATAAAATTGTCAATCGATAAATTTCTAAACCGAAATAGGCGGAGGAAGCAAGTTTCCCAGAGAAAAGTGGATGTATGTAGACGGGCTACAAATAAGATTATAAATCAAAGAATTTCTTAACCGAAATAGGCAAGGGAAGCAAGTTCTGCGAAGGAAAGTGAAGGCGCGCAGACATGATATCTAATAAATTAATTTCTAAACCTAAATAGGCGGGGGATGCGAGTTCCACAGATATACGGAAGCGTGTCAGACGTATGTACATGGCTAAATAATTATTTAAATAATGCTTAAACCCAAGTAGGCGGGGGATTCGAGTTTCACGGATATACGGAAGCGTGTCGGACGTGTATACATGACAAAATAATTATTCAAATAATTCTTAAACCCAATAGGCGGGGGATGCGAGTTTCACGGATATACGAAAGTGTGTCAGACGAGTGCACATGGCAAAATAATTATTTAAATAATTCTTAACCCCAAGTAGTCGGGGGATGCGAGTGCCACGACTATACGGGAGCGCGTAAGAAGTGTATACATAGCTAAATAATTATTTAAAGAATTCTTAAACCTAAATAGGCGGGGGATGCGAGTTTCACGGATATACGGAAGCTGATTAATTTTACTCCCGCGGAGCGTACACTATTTTTCCTCGCATCAAGGACGAAAATGCCATGTTTCCGTTCCGGAGCCGGACGGGAAAGTAGCACTTACGACAAGGTTACGGTGAAAAATAACTTGGTTCTGGGACTTGTGCTCTAGCCGGTGAGCTTTGCGTGCGTGCATTATTTATGAGAACGCAAAATTACTCAAAGGTGAGCTTTTTCACACGTGCGCAATTTTTTATAACACGGAAATACGCCACGTAAGTGAAGTAGCTGTACCGTGGCAGGGTAAATGTTTATTTTTACAAAATAAATATTCTTCAATTTCTTTATGAAGTTAATATTTTTTAATGTACTTTTAGAAAATAAATATTCCATTTTGTTCAATTGCAATGCAGCAAAAATGGCTATAATTGATTGTTTTTTTTATTTCATTTTTTATTTTGAACATTTATGTGTTATATTAGATAAATTATACCTACTTTTACAAAATAAATATTTTATTTTGTTTAATTGCAATGCCGCAAAAATGACTATAATTGATTATTTTTTCATTTTCTTTTATTTTGAACATTTATGTGTTATATTAGATACATTATACGTACAATCAGGATTAATATTTTTAGGACTTTTTTGTACATTTAATAATTTTTTTCTGTTCTAATATTTTCTAAAATTTATTTTTTATCCATAATATGCATATATCTTATTTTATATGTTGATATAAACGAACCTTCTGAAATTGGGTATTAGCGATGATAGTTGAAAAGCGGCCTACGATTTAACCTTCTTGAGTATTTGATTAGACTCTCTTGTAACCGAATGTTGAATTGGTTGACAGTAAGTATTTATGGAATATATATTTGAAAAAGCTGATTGAAACCAGAAATATAAGAGAGGCAAATTACTACGATTTCGAAAGTGTAAGTATAGTATTTTTTATGAGGACTGAATTAATAAATTACTTTATCACTAAGTATAATAATCTGTGCAGTGAAATACGCGGCTACAGAGTATTCGAATCAGCGGCCAGCTCGGAAGCAAGCATCTCGATTTTGATGATACACTGTTCGCAGTGGACAAGGT
The DNA here is from genome assembly GCA_036365515.1 of Torymus aiolomorphi. NCBI lineage: Eukaryota > Metazoa > Arthropoda > Insecta > Hymenoptera > Torymidae > Torymus > Torymus aiolomorphi. The sequence goes on from CM070874.1 coordinate 134,233,492, forward strand.
TGGTAATTGTGCATAAACATGTCAAGCCTCTTAAATAATACATTACAACAAAAATTACTTTTTTTCATATGCGTTTTTGTCTTTATATTTTAAATTTGATTGAAATTTGTTTTCCTCAGTTTTTTCGCGTCTCTATTTTTGCCACTCATTTTTTCAATGCAATTAAAATTGGTATCAATCACTAGTAACTCTAATTTAGGAGTCTTAACACTCTGTACGCAAGGCTCGATTTTACATACTTGAACAAGAAAGCATGTCCTATGGAACTTTTAGTTTGGTCTCAACCGCTTATACGCCTTTATAGTAATGATAAAAGGTTCTAAATTTTAATAGTTACATGCACATAGGCACACGGTCATACCCACGCACGCGTATACACAAGCACACACTCGTGACTCGTACGTAAGCACCGTATAGGTACATAAAACCCGCATACCCGCACAAGCGTGTTTATGTGTATATATTTATACATACACACACATATATACATATACTATATAGTATATTAGATTGTTAGTTGCATCTAATGGTAGTTTTCTTAGTATTACTATATGGCCGAATCCATCTCAAATCAGACAGCCCGCGTATGCCTATTTCACCTATCATGTTGAAATAAAAATATTTATGTTCTACTCGAAAAAATATTTTACACGTGTTTTTTTATTTTTTTGTTTCATCAAAATTTCATGCGTTCAGCGATACCGAAAAATTCCGAGAAAATTCTTTCATTGAGAAAAAAAATTTTCAATGTGATTTTCAGACTGCTGTTGTTTCAGCAGTTTTTCAAGCTTTTAAACGTGTAACACATAATTTCACTCAGTTTTGAGCCCTCTTTAACGGCCTTAATGTCATTTTCAAAAAAAAATAAAAAATCCACGAGCTATGCACTTTTTACTGAAAAATTCATTTTTTAGAGAAGTGCCTTTTTCTCGAAAACCCCATGTTTTTTTTGCACAATTTTTGTTGTCGTGATAGAGGACGGTAATGCCTAGCTAGACGTATTTGTGAGATTCGGTACTTTTTTTCTGGGATAGCGATCACTAATGAGATAACACACAAACAAATTTTTCACGCTTAACGCTTATATATAGTCAATGATATTAGAGTCAATGTAAAGGTATTTATCTTTGTGCGTATGTAATATACATGTACGTGCGCCTACTTATAGGAGTATATGTACTAGTACATTTGTCCGCTAGATGGATATGGTTTGACTTAACATTTACAAAGAAAAGTTCGGTTTCTGCTATATATCACACATCTCGTCTTATTTAAAACCATCATCTTTTGGAAAATTATTACATATTTACACCTTATCAACTCAACTACGATGTCTCAATATTACTCAACAGAGAGAATCAAATGTGCAGACTTTTTAGACAAACACAAACAAATTATTTACAAATCTAGTTCCGTACGTTTAAAACAACTTGAGAATCTTGCTCATCCATTGAAGCACCTCTATCCTCATTTACCTTTGACACCTTCTACATATCTGTGTCAACATTGTTACAATCGTGCTTTAGAATTGGTGAGTAGTACTGACAATGAATTTATAACGGATAATGAAGTTACCGATAACGTAGTTGATAGAGATGAAGATTTTTTACCAAGTACTCCAGAACGCATTGAAGAATTTAATAATGAAATAAGTACATCTTTCTTAGGTTCTGTATCGCCTCTTAAAAGAAAAAATCTTATACATGAAAAATCAATTGAAAATTACGTAACAAAGAAGAAAAAAAAAATACTTTCAACATTGTCTAATACCCTTGATGTGAAGTTGAACAATGTTTATGACGTTTCTATAACAGCAAATGAATCAACTGTATGCCATTGTACAGAATGGATACAAAATCTTGGTCTAGCCTTGCAAAAGTGTTCTACGGTATCAGAAAAAATAAAAATTCTGACTTTGCTACCTTCATCCTTTACAAAACATGAAATTTTATCTTTATTTCCAGAAATAACAATGTATATGATCAACAAATCGAGAAATCTTGTTAAAGAAAAAGGAATTTATTCAGAACCAGATGCATATTCAGGCCATCCGATTGATGAAAACATGGAAAAAATTGTTATGGAATATTATTTAAATGATGATTTTAATTGTTCAAGACAAAGTCCTAATAAATGTGACGTTGTTACAATTAAAGTTAACAATAAAAAAGAGAAAAAAGTTAAGCGTTTTCTTACTCGAAGTTTAAAAGAGACGTATAAAGTATTTAAAAATGATTATCCAGAATTGAGAATTGGAAAATCGAAATTTTATAGTTTGCGACCAAAGTATGTCTTACTTAGCCCCATCAAAGAAGTTTGTCTCTGTATCTATTGCGCAAATTATGATTTATTTCTTACGAGCTTAATTAATTTTAGAGGGAGTAACGTCACAGAGTTGGATGAAAGTCGGTCACAAATAATAAATGCAACAATGTGTTCTGAGCCATCTGATTTATGTTATTTACAAGAATGTAAACTATGTCCAGGGATTAAGGGAATTACGTTTCATGTTTTAAAACTGCAAGATGTAGAAGGCACAGAAGAAATTACATATGCTTTGTGGGATAATGGAAACCTGATTAAAAAGACACTATCAATTTCTGCTTTTAAAGATGAACTTTCGGTTTGGACCATGAGGGTTAGTACTCACATGTATGTAAAAAATATACAACGCAAAGCTATAAAAACAGAAAGAGAAAGTGCTAAAAAGACTCACATCATTTAGTTCTTCAAATAGACTTCGCTGAAAACTGGGCTGTGATTCATAATAAAGCTGTTCAAGGAAATCATTGGGTTAATGATCAAATTTCTATTTTCACAGCAGTCTCTTATCAAGGGGATTCGACACAAAGTTTCGCAGTTATAAGTGATGACCGAAAACATGATTCAGCGTATGCTTTGCTAGCAGTACAAAAAATTATAAAATTCTTGAAAGAAAATTGTTGTGATTCAATTAAAAAAATTACCATCGTATCAGACGGCGCTGCGAGTCACTTTAAAAATCGCTTTCAATTAGATGAACTAAAACGAGCACCGTGTGATATAAAATGGTTGTTCTCTGCTACTGGGCACGGCAAAGGAGCTGTAGATGGTGTGGGTGGACTTATAAAGCATTATGCTACTTCGCATAATCTTCGAGAGCCCCTTGAAGAAGCTATTCAAAACGCAAATGATTTTGCAATACATGTTCAAAAATATACTGATGCTATTAAAATAATACATTTACAAGATGCTGAAATAGAACAATTCAAAAAAAAAAAAAATATTGATTGGCTTACAACTCCAAAGTATCCTGGAATTCAAAAAACTCATATATGGGTTAAAAAAACATGTGACGATAAAATACATTGTTTGACAGCAAAGACCGCTGATCGTCCGCTTACTGAATTAAGAACAATGAAGCAGAAAAACAAAGGTAGTAAAATAGGTATACAAATGAAAAAAGGTATAAAAATAAAAAATCAAAAAGACGCAAATAACAAATAAATACATAGTTATGTGTACCTGTATATTACATACACACAAAGACAAATACCTTTACATTGACTCTAATATCATTGACTATATATAAGCATTAGGCGTGAAAAATTTGTTTGTGTGTTATCTCATTAGTGATCGCTATCCCAGGGAAAAAGTACCGAATCTCACAAATACGTCTAGCTAGGCATTACCGTCCTCTATCACGACAACAAAAATTGTGCAAAAAAAACATGGGGTTTTCGAGAAAAAGGCACTTCCCTAAAAAATGAATTTTTCAGTAAAAAGTGCATAGCTCGTGGATTTTTTATTTTTTTTGAAAATGACATTAAGGCCGTTAAAGAGGGCTCAAAACTGAGTGAAATTGTGTGTTACACGTTTAAAAGCTCGAAAAACTGCTGAAACAATAGCAGTCTGAAAATCACATTGAAAATTTTTTTTCTCAATGAAAGAATTTTCTCGGAATTTTTCGGCATCGCTGAACGCATGAAATTTTGATGAAACAAAAAAATAAAAAAACACGTGTAAAATATTTTTTCGAGTAGAACATAAATATTTTTATTTCAACATGATAGGTGAAATAGGCATACGCGGGCTGTCTGATTTGAGATGGATTCGGCCATATAGTGATCCTAATGGCTTATCTACCAGGTAATGTTTTTATAAATAAAAAACAACATTTGTCGTGTTTCGACGTTTCGGACACTTTTACAAAATGTTATTACATAATTATTACAGGTATGTTAAACATAAATAACTAAATCACATTAAATATATAAACAAAAAACTTACAATGAGACAGTGTCAATCTAGTAACGCAGAGAACAATCTGCTCGTCAATAACTAGATTTTACAAAATTCCCGCTTATATACTACCTAATGTATGTGTATTCGAAAATATACATTATCACAGATATAACTACTACATCTAAATGGTGATGTGAAGTAGAAATGGTGGGAGAGGCGTCGCTGACAGAGCTAGTAAACGGAGAGAGGTAACAGGGCAACACACACAAGAGGAGGTGGCGCTATCGATGTTTTGATAAGCGGGCTATGCCAACTTCCACGCTGTGTAATCGTACCTCCTACATGTGTGTGTTCCTGGTACCTTTACAAAGTCATCGAACAGCAATTACATTATTTCGGAGATGAGAAATCGAAATTTTTTATAAACGTATTGTATTCGTTGGGTAGCCTTGTAATTTCGAACTGTTTATTAATAAAATTTGGTTGTGTGTATATAAAAAACGCCTCAGAGAAAAGTCTTTCCATTATTTATTTCATTATCTAATATTTTTATGTTTTCAAAATCTATTGTGTGATTTGTTTCATTAGTGTGCATAAATAATCCAGAATTTTGATCTTCATCTTTATATTTCTTTGCGTGTTCTTTTGCTCTGACTTGTAGGCGTCTACTCGTTTGTCCGACACAAGAAGCGTTGCAATCCCGGCAATTCATTTTATATACAATATTGGCTTGATTCGCTTTTTCTGTTTTATCTTTACCTAACTTTATAATATTATTTAACTTATTTGTAGTGCTATAGACAACCTTTGTACTAACTTGTTTAAAGAAGTTATAATTGAAAAATTCCAGTTCCTTAACATACGGCAAGCTAATGACGGCTTTATTATTAACAGGTTCTGTTTGTTTAAAATTTGTTGTAAATTTTATCTTCCTTAAACGTTTTTTATGTGAAAATCTATAACTTGTAAAGGATAATCATTCAGTTTTAACACCTTTTTTATAAATGATATATTTTCGTTGTGGAAACTGTTATGCGATAATTTGATGGCTCTATCAACTAAGCAATATATAATAGCTATTTTATTACTGAGGGGGTGGTGTGAATTATAATTTAAATAGCGTCCTGAGAAAGTTGGTTTGCGGTACCAGTTTGTAATTATATGTCTATTTTTGTCTATTATAATTTTAAGATCTAAGAAGCTAATGCTTTCATTCTGTACTATTTCAACCGTAAATTGTAAGTTTTTGTTGTATGTATTAAAAGTATTAAGAGTGTGGTCTATTGAATTGCTAGGTACACATAACAAGATATCGTCAACATAACGGAAATAAAACATAGGTTTAACATTCAATTTTTTTATACACTCAGTTTCAAGATCTTGCATAACTATATCAGATAAAATCGGGCTTAATGGATTACCCATTGCCGAACCAAATGTTTGTTTATAGAATTTTTTATTGAATTGAAAAAAATTATTATTCAAAATAAACTTTATAACTTCTATAAATTCCGTGCAAGACATATTGATTTTGTTATACAACTGCGTCCATCTTTTTTCAATAGATTGAACAACCAAATTTTCGGGTACATTCGTAAAGAGACTGACTACATCCAGACTAATAATATCATAATCTCTATGTAATTCTACATGTGACACAGCCGGGTTTAAATTATTTTGTAAGAATTTTGCGAAAAACTTTGAAAGGTTATATGTAGGTGAATTTACTGTGGATATGATTGGCCTGACAGGAAAACCGGTTTTGTGAATTTTAATTAGACCATATGCTTTTGAAATACTAAATTTCTATAATATTGCGGGTAACTTTTTTCCGTTTCCAGTAAAATCTATCTTATTGAGTCGTTTGATTAATTCATTAGTTTTCCTTTCTAAGCTTGGTAATGGATTTTTATTAATTTCTGTATAATATTTTTTATCTTTAAATAAATTTTCAGTTTTTTCTAAGTACACTGATTTTTGTATAATTACAGTAGCATTGCCCTTGTCAGCTCTTGTAATCAAAATACCAGGGTTCTTTTTTCTAAAAGTTTTAGTTTTTTCAAGGTCTATTTTAAATTTTTTATCAATATGTGATGTACTAGATATTTTTATATTATGAACTTTTTGAATTGTGTTTACGAACGTACCTCGTATTTTTGATTTCTTGTTGTCCTCAATATAGCTATTTATATGAGCTTCAAAATTCTTTAAATATTGTAAAGTTAATTTTTTGTTGAATGTGTCATTAAAATTGAACTTTTCTCCTAATTTTAAAATGTCAATAACATATGTCGGGAGTTGAATTCCCGACACGTTCACGCACCATTTCTCATATTTATTATCTGTGATATTCGGTTCAACACCCTGTGTGTTTTGATTAGGGTGGTTGACCCTACCTGTGTTCTCACGTTCTAAGTCTATGTATCTGTCTTTATTTATTCTTTCATTATATTTATTGAAGAATAAGGTATCCAATTTTTTCTCTAATTTTTTCCGTAATGGCCTTATAATAAATTGCAGTTTAGTAATATAGTATTCAAAAAACAGTAACATAATGCTTTTTCCTACAGAATTTTCTAATAAAGTGGTTATTTTTTTAATATTTCTTTTTATATGAAATAAACGGGTATGTAAATCAATAATTTCGATATTAAGTAATTGGAACCTTATTTTATCAGTTAATGCTTCTTGTTTAAGTTTACATCTCCTAGAGAACATATGGTTTTTTCGAAAATTTTTTGTTATATAATCTAAATGATTTGGAACTACACGATAAAATCTACATTTTGTTAAAAATTTTTTATTTCCATATAACATTTCTCCTTGTGTAAAAACGTTGTTAAATTTTGAAAAGATTTTTTTGCCTCAAAACCAAAACTTCTGAATATCAGATATAAAATAAAATTCAAGTTAATGTCTTTTCTCGTTTCTAAATAATGCGATAGTTTTTCTTTACATGTTTCGTGTTGGTTTAACATACGTATATGCGTGTTGATTCGATGTTCTGGAATCACTGCAGTCTCCATGGTGTGGTTGGATATAATTGGAGCTGGTCTTTGGAACAACGTACTTTTTTCAGCCAGACGTTGAATTAATTCAACGTTCTAGAACATCGAATCAACACGCATACACGTATGTTAAACCAACACGAAACATGTAAAGAAAAACTATCGCATTATTTAGAAACGAGAAAAGACATTAACTTGAATTTTATTTTATATCTGATATTCAGAAGTTTTGGTTTTGAAGCAAAAAAATCTTTTCAAAATTTAACAACGTTTTTACACAAGGAGAAATGTTATATGGAAATAAAAAAATTTTTAACAAAATGTAGATTTTATCGTGTAGTTCCAAATCATTTAGATTATATAACAAAAAATTTTCGAAAAAACCATATGTTCTCTAGGAGATGTAAACTTAAACAAGAAGCATTAACTGATAAAATAAGGTTCCAATTACTTAATATCGAAATTATTGATTTACATACCCGTTTATTTCATATAAAAAGAAATATTAAAAAAATAACCACTTTATTAGAAAATTCTGTAGGAAAAAGCATTATGTTACTGTTTTTTGATTACTATATTACTAAACTGCAATTTATTATAAGGCCATTACGGAAAAAATTAGAGAAAAAATTGGACACCTTATTCTTCAATAAATATAATGAAAGAATAAATAAAGACAGATACATAGACTTAGAACGTGAGAACACAGGTAGGGTCAACCACCCTAATCAAAACACACAGGGTGTTGAACCGAATATCACAGATAATAAATATGAGAAATGGTGCGTGAACGTGTCGGGAATTCAACTCCCGACATATGTTATTGATATTTTAAAATTAGGAGAAAAATTCAATTTTAATGGCACATTCAACAAAAAATTAACTTTACAATATTTAAAGAATTTTGACCCTTATAAAAATATCCTATAGAAAATCCTGTAGGAAATGCTATAGAAAATCCTGTAGGCATTCCGTAGAAATCCTATAGGAATCCTATAGGATACTCTATAGGCAGTCCTATATGAAATTCTATATAGGAAGTTCTATAGGAAATCCTATGTGAATTTCGCGCTTTTCCTGTAGGAAATCCTATAGGAAATCCTATAGGAAATTCTGTAGGTCATTCTGTAGGAAAAACTGCAGACAATTTTACATGGAAAATCCTGCAGGGAATTCTAGAGTATTTTCGTGAAAACAGTTTATAGAGGTTTAGCATCTTATTTAGCGCTGTCACATCGCACAGCAAAATCAGTGGCAAACAGTCCTAGGTAAGGAGTTGCACCTAGGGACTGCCGTGCCCGACTGCCGGCGCTTACCGATTAAGCCCAATGAGCTTAGATATCAAAATCAAGGTAATCTTTGTCACATTGACTCTCCGTAAAGTCGTTCAAACGGTTGAATCTCACGGCTTTACATACCCTCGCGGTTCCAATGTGTTTATGAGAGTCCCGACTGTTGCGCCCCATAGCGGCATAGCAGCGAACATACATAAACGAGGCTCTGGAGTAGCAAGCTTCTACCGCATGCCGCAGCGCAGCGCAGCAGTCGGGACTCTCATAAACACATTGGAACCGCGAGGGTATGTAAAGCCATGAGATTCAACCGTTTGAACGACTTTACGGAGAGTCAATATGACAAGGATTACCTTGATTTTGATATCTGAGCTCATTGGGCTTAATCGGCAAGCGCCGGCAGTCGTGCACGGCAGTCCCTAGATGCAACTCCTTATCTAGGACTGTTTGCCACTGATTCTGCTGTGCGATGTTACAGCGCTTAATAAGATGCTAAACCTCTATAAACTGATTTCACGAAAATACTCCAGAATTCCCTGCAGGATTTTCCATGTAAAATCGTCTACAGTTTTTCCTACAAAATTACCTACAGAATTTCCTATAGGATTTCCTATAGGATTTCCTACAGGAAAAGCGCGAAATTCACATAGGATTTCCTATAGAACTTCCTATATAGAATTTCATATAGGACTGCCTATAGAGTATCCTATAGGATTCCTATAGGATTTCTACGGAATGCCTACAGGATTTTCTATAGCATTTCCTACAGGATTTTCTATAGGATATTTTTATAAGGGGAAGCTCATATAAATAGCTATATTGAGTACAACAAGAAATTAAAAGTACGAGGTACGTTCGTAAACACAATTCAAAAAGTTCATAATATAAAAATATCTAGTACATCACATATTGATAAAAAATTTAAAATAGACCTTGAAAAAACTAAAACTTTTATAAAAAAGAACCCTGGTATTTTGATTACAAGAGCTGACAAGGGCAATGCTACTGTAATTATACAAAAATCAGTGTACTTAGAAAAAACTGAAAATTTATTTAAAGATAAAAAATATTATACAGAAATTAATAAAAATCCATTACCAAGCTTAGAAAGGAAAACTAATGAATTAATCAAACGACTCAATAAGATAGATTTTACTGGAAACGTAAAAAAGTTACCCGCAATATTACAGAAATTTAGTATTTCAAAAGCATATGGTCTAATTAAAATTCACAAAACCGGTTTCCTGTCAGGCCAATCATATCCACAGTAAATTCACCTACATATAACCTTTCAAAGTTTTTCGCAAAATTCCTACAAAATAATTTAAACCCGGCTGTGTCACATGTAGAAAATAGTTTAACATTAAGAGAACAAATTAATGACATTGTTATCCCGTCTGATTATGATATTATTAGTCTGGATGTAGTCAGTCTCTTTACGAATGTACCCGAAAATTTGGTTGTTCAATCTATTGAAAAAAGATGGACGCTGTTGTATAACAAAATCAATATGTCTTGCATGGAATTTATAGAAGTTATAAAGTTTATTTTGAATAATAATTTTTTTCAATTCAATAAAAAATTCTATAAACAAACATTTGGTTCGGCAATGGGTAATCCATTAAGCCCGATTTTATCTGATATAGTTATGCAAGATCTTGAAACTGAGTGTATAAAAAAATTGAATGTTAAACCTATGTTTTATTTCCGTTATGTTGACGATATCTTGTTATGTGTACCTAGCAATTCAATAGACCACACTCTTAATAATTTTAATACATACAACAAAAACTTACAATTTACGGTTGAAATAGTACAGAATGAAAGCATTAGCTTCTTAGATCTTAAAATTATAATAGACAAAAATAGACATATAATTACAAACTCGTACCGAAAACCAACTTTCTCAGGACGCTATTTAAATTATAATTCACACCACCCCCTCAGTAATAAATAGCTATTATATATTGCTTAGTTGATAGAGCCATCAAATTATCGCATAACAGTTTCCACAACGAAAATATATCATTTATAAAAAAGGTGTTAAAACTGAATGATTATCCTTTACAAGTTATAGATTTTCACATAAAAAAACGTTTAAGGAAGATAAAATTTACAACAAATTTTAAACAAACAGAACCTGTTAATAATAAAGCCGTCATTAGCTTGCCATATGTTAAGGAACTGGAATTTTTCAATTATAACTTCTTTAAACAAGTTAGTACAAAGGTTGTCTATAGCACTACAAATAAGTTAAATAATATTATAAGTTTAGGTAAAGATAAAACAGAAAAAGCGAATCAAGCCAATATTGTATATAAAATCAATTACCGGGATTGTAACGCTTCTTATGTCGGACAAACGAGTAGATGCCTAACAAGTCAGAGCAAAAGAACACGCAAAGAAATATAAAGATGGAGATCAAAATTCTGGATTATTTATGCACACTAATGAAACAAATCACACAATAGATTTTGAAAACATAAAAATATTAGATAATGAAATAAATAATCGAAAAAGACTTTTCTCTGAGGCGTTTTTTATACACACACAACCAAATTTTATTAATAAACAGTTCGAAATTACAAGGCTACCCAAAGAATACAATACATTTATAAAAAATTTCGATTTCTCATCTCCGAAATAATGTAATTGCCGTTAGATGACTTTGTAAAGGTACCCGGAACACACACATGTAGGAGGTATGATTACACAGCGTGGAAGTTGGCATAGCCCGCTTATCAAAACATCGATAGCGCCACCTCCTCTTGTGTGTGTTGCCCTGTTACCTCTCTCCGTTTACTAGCTCTGTCAGCGACGCCTCTCCCACCATTTCTACTTCACGTCACCATTTAGATGTAGTAGTTATATCTGTGATAATGTATATTTTCGAATACACATACATTAGGTAGTATATAAGCGGGAATTTTGTAAAATCTAGTTATTGACGAGCAGATTGTTCTCTGCGTTACTAGATTGACACGGTCTCATTGTAAGTTTTTTGTTTATATATTTAATGTGATTTAGTTATTTACATTTAACATACCTGTAATAATTATGTAGTAACATTTTTTTAATAGAATCCTGATAAGGGACACAAAGAAAAGTGTCCGAAACGTCGAAACACGACAAATGTTGTTTTTTATTTATAAAAACATTACCTGGTAGATAAGCCATTAGGATCACTATATAGTAATATATAGTATACAATTAATCTCATTTTTATGTAGATTTTCACAATGGAAGATGAAGATGAAGAATGTGTCTTGAATTTTAATCAAGATTCCAGAATAACTCAAGTAGTAGAATGTAATATTTCTCAGTTAAAACATCAAATGTTATTTACTGAGAATGATTTAACACTATTAAGCAGTGTTAACAACGTAAGTGAATGTACATTAACAGAAGGTGCTTACATTTTACATGATTCCCATCTTAGCCAAATTATGGATATCGATAATCAATATAAAATCCCTAATAAAAATAATCAGTATGAAAGCTCGAACGAATTGTTTTCAAGTGAAACTACACTTCAGAAGATGATTAGTTATCGCTTTGATGAAATAAACAATACACACGACAATGATAAGGACCCTGAAAATTATAATGTAATTTGTAGTATAGCATCTACTAGTCAAGTTAGTAATAAATTAGAAAATAATTTACACAACCAAATTGAGATAAATCTCACTGAAGATAATTATAGTCAAGCCTCATGTTCAAATAATGATAATAATTTAGAAGATTACGAAACCGATTCAGTCTACTGCACTTCTGACGATGAAGAAAAGTCTGAAACTTCTTCTGAAAATAATGAAACCGAAGATAATGTAATTAGTAGTAAAACATATCAAAATTTACCTGAAAATGATACAAGAGAAAGAAAATATGTAAATAATAATAACCTAACTAGAAAGAGAATACGAAAACCAGAGAAATGGGAGAGAAACGTTCTCAAAAGTGCAGTTAATTAAGGTATCGAGCATAAGACACTTAAAACGAACAAGATTGTCCCTGCTCGCTCTATGAAAAGAACTTGTGGGCCTGGGTGTCGTTACAAATGCGAGAATAAAATAACAAAAGAGGAAAGAAAAACTTTATTCACCAGTTTTTGGAGTATTCCAGAGCAATCCTTAAAATATAATTTTATAGCTCGGTTTGTAACTGAAAACCCGGTAAAAAATGATAAGGATTGTAAAAAAAGTCGTTTTCAAGAATATATACACTGAGCAATCATGAAAATAAGATTAAGGTATGCCAAACAATGTTTGTTAACACGTTGGACATAAATAAAAAAATGATTGACACCGCTTTAAATAAATTACGAAAAGGGGACAGTGTACTCAAGGACAAACAAGGAAGTTTGAAAAAAAGACCGAAAGCAATACCCGAAGAAACCACAGCTGCAGTGATCGAGCACATAAGTATGTTCCCCAAAGTAGAATCTCACTACATAAGGAAAGATTCGAAAAGAGAATACTTGAAAGAAAGCCTCTCCTTAAACACGCTGTATAAGCTATATATTGAATGGGCTAAAAATAATAACAAGCAGATAGCCACAAAACACCATTATATTGACATATTTAATACTAAATTCAACATAAGCTTTTTTAAGCCGAAAAAGGATCAATGCGACCAGTGCGAAGAGTTTAAAAATGCGTCAGAAATTAAAAAATCGCTGCCAATTCATTGGCACATAGCTTCCTCAAAATAATTTTTTGATTCCTTTTATTAAAATAAAATTCGAAAAATAAATTTTTCACGAAAAAAATTGGAAAAATTTTATGGAAAATATTAACTTGTAATTTTTTCATGGCTATTCATTGAGGTTCCATTTGCAATTTATTTGTTTGTGATTTTAATTCTTATATGAATGGAAAACAATCTTCTTCAAGTTCTATTCTTTATCAAATTTTTCTTCGTCAAGTCCACTGTCAACGGCTTCTCGTCGTACATTGGTTCGAAATAAAAAAATATTCTAAAGTTGTTCTTTGATTGTGTTTACCTCAAATATTTCTGAAATTTATGAACCAATCATTTTGCCAAAAGAACTCATCCGAGAACTATCAATAATATACCTCTACAATGAATTTTGAAGCGAATAAGACAATTTTACTCTTGTAATAGTTGAACATATAAAACTCATTTTTTTTCATTTTTCAATTTTTACGTTTTTGTTAATAACAAAAGAACCGTGATAGCTAGAGAATTAATTTTTCTTAGAAAATATAGGTAATTTAATTCTCTTTCGAATACCACCCACCCTATTTAGATACATAGAGCCGTTCTCGAGAAATTACGATTTAAAAAAAATTGAAAAAAATTTTAACCTCAAATATCTCCGAAATTTATGGATCAATCCTTTTGCCCAAAGAAATCACTCGATTGGTATACAAAATCTACCCCTACAAAGAATTTCAAAGTGATTAAGCCAATTTTACTATAGTTATTGAACGACAAAAAGAATCACTTTTTTTTATAAATTATTTTTTTTCTCAAAAAATAATGAATAAAAAAACCTAAAAATTTAGTAAGTTATAGTACTTAATATCTTTTATAACCAAAAAAATATTCATGTTAATATCTTTTTTTAATTTCGAAATATAACCTATTTACAAAAAATTACATTTTCATCAATAACTTATGACGAAATATAGCTACCGACTTTTTTTTTTTAAATTGTAGATAATTTTATCCTACATACAGAGAATTCATGATATATAAACAATATTTGTTCTAAATATTTAAAAAATCGAAAATAAAAATTTTGAAAATTAAAAAATGGCTGTAAAAAAAAAATTAAATTTTACAAAAATAGAATATTGACCCCAATTGTGGAAGCAAAATCTAAAAAAATGATCACTCTCCCGTTAAAATCGGTCGAATAGATCATGAGATATCAGCGTATATGGACATACATACACACACACACACACACACACACACACACACACACACACACACACATCTATACGGACATTTTCTAAAAATAGTGTATTTCGATTCCAAATTTGCTAAATAACATTTCTAACACATTATCTCATAAACTTTTTTTTTACTATCACAAAGCTTCCTCTAGGAGGAAGCAAAAGTCGAACTAGAAAATAGTTATAATTTTCATATTACCAACAAAGAAAAATCTAGACAAGAAAAAGATGCTGATAAACTCTTTGCCAAAGAAAATAAAGAGCATTTAAGTATGATTTGTTTCGATTTCCAAAAAGTACTCTGGACTCCAAAGACGGAAGCCAGTTCTTTATATTATAAAAGAAAGCTTTCGGCTTACAACTTTACGGTTTATGATATTATACGTCACAAAGCTTACTGTTATATCTGGAACGGAAATGACGCAAAGAAAGGTTCGAATGAAGTCGCGAGTTGCCTTTTTCACTATTTTACTGAAATGGTTACTAAAGGTATTACAATCTTTCTTTTATACTCAGATAACTGCACTGGTCAGAATAGGAATAAAAATGTTTTTTCTATGTACATGTATGCTTCTCAGAAATTTAATATAGATATTAAGCATACGTTTCTGGAAGTGAGCCACACGCAGAATGAAGGTGATGCTGTACACGCACAGATAGAAAGATACGCAAGGGGGCGAAAGGTTTATAACACTGAAGAATGGTGTAATATTGTAAAAGCGGCGAAAATAAATACTCCAAATTATTCAGTGATCAACGTGAACTACAAGATGATATACAATTTTAAAGCATTGGCTGAAAATCAAGATTGGAAGAAAGCAAAAAATCAAATTGGAATATCGAAATTTAAGATTGTAAAAGCTTTGGCAAAACTACCAAATCAACTTCAATACAAGACATCGTTTGTAGGTGATTATGACGTATTAACGACAAGGAAATGCAAAAGCGACGCAAATGTGATTAAATATCAACTTACCACAGCATACCAATCAGTTCAAGGCCTTCCTAGTGCAAAATTAAAAGATTTATTATCCCTATGTAAAAGCAACATTACTCCGCCAGCCTATCATCCGTTTTATGAATCATTTACCGAAAAATTGAACCCCGATGACAAAGATAATGAAGAATAAAAGTTACAATGAGTGCACAGAAATTATTGAAATTTGTAAATAAAAATATTTTTTTCTTAATTCTAAATCAAACGCTTCTTTATTCGTAGTTTACGTACAAACTTACATACTAGGTAAAAATTGAGTATTTATTTTTTGCTCAGCGGGCCGTAAGTACCACTTATTCTCCCCGCGCCCGATCGCAAAGATTGTATTTTCGGCCTCGCCCGGTGAAAAAATCGCATACGCACCACAGGAGCAAATAAAACATGTCTTAGTTTGGCATGTTTGTAACCCTCGTCCCCGGCTCCGGTGATAATTTACATGCTATCTGGGACATACTTTACTTTAACTCCTTAGGTGCTTAATAGACTATTGTAGAACATACAAAAACGTTTACTTACGTGGCGTATTTCCTTGTTATGAAAAATTGCGCACGTGTGCAAAAAGCTCACCTTCGAGAGCGCGAATCCTGGTATCATAAGGTAAGTTTTATTATAAAGAAGCTTTTTCGAATCCCAAAAAGAAACGTCGTTGCGAAAAACTTGTCTTCCACAGCGGGACTCCTGCCACGATACCAGTACTTTCACTTAAACACAGCTCGCCATTGATAGCGCGACTCCTGTCACAGTAGCTATTCTTTCTTAGGTTGAGTAATTTTGCGTTCTCATAAATAATGCACGCACGCAAAGCTCACCGGCTAGAGCGCAAGTTCCAGGACCAAGTTATTTTTCACCGTAACCTTGTCGAAAGTGCTACTTTCCCGCCCGGCTCCGAAACGGAAACATGGCATTTTCGTCCTCGATGTGAGGAAAAATAGTGTACGCTCCGCGGGAGTAAAATTAATCAGCTTCCGTATATCCGTGAAACTCGCATCCCCCGCCTATTTAGGTTTAAGAATTATTTAAATAATTATTTAGCCATGTATACACTTCTTACGCGCTCCCGTATAGTCGTGGCACTCGCATCCTCCGCCTACTTGGGGTTAAGAATTATTTAAATAATTATTTTGCCATGTATACTCGTCTAACACACTTTCGAATATCCGTGAAACTCGCATCCCCCGCCTATTGGGTTTAAGAATTATTTGAATAATTATTTTGTCATGTATGCACGTCTGACACGCTTCCATATATCCGTGGCACTCGCATCCCCCGCCTACTTGGGTTTAGAAATTAATTTATTAGATATCATGTCTGCGCGCCTTCACTTTCCTTCGCAGATCTTGCTTCCCTTGCCTATTTCGGTTAAGAAATTCTTTGCTTTATAATCTTATTTGTAGCCCGTCTACATACATCCACTTTTCTCCGGGAAACTTGCTTCCTCCGCCTATTTCGGTTTAGAAATTTATCGATTGACAATTTTATTGGTAGCCGTCGGCTCGCCTTCATTTTTTTGCATAGAACACGCTTCTCTCGCCTATAGTTTTTTTTTATTTAATTAAATGAATAGAATTAAATACTAAAGTATGGCTGGCTATAAGACCGATGGCCGAGGTAGCTCCTTCTTGCACTGAACGCCGAGATAGCCCCTTTTTGCATTGGGCGCCGAGATAGCGCTCTTTTGAAATGAAGCTTAATATAGCTCCTTTTTGCATTGAGCGCTGAGATAGAGCCTTTTTGAATTGTTGTTGAGATAGCTCTTTCTTGCTCTGGCCGCTGAGATAGCGCTTTATGAATAGGAGCCGTCGATATATCCATTAAAGTATTCAAGTCTAGTTATATATATAGAATAGTCAAAATGGATACTGTAAAGTCTCACTTGGAAACTCTCACTGAAGATTCACATGGTAATGTAAATTATGATTCATGGAGATTCAAACTGAATCTCACATTAAAGACAAAAAAGATTTATAAAATCGCAGTTGGAACTGAAATTAGGCCTGATGGACCTGATGAAGCTGCAGCCGTCTCTAATTGGATAGAAAAGGATCTGGAGGCACAAACGCTGATCGGTCTGAATTGTACAAGTGCAATAAGTAAGAAAATTTCTAAGTGTACATCGGCTAAGCAAATGTTGGATAAGCTTGAAACGTTATATGGTCAGAAGTCTGCTGCCTCCATTGAAGGCTTGCAAAAGTCGTTCTTCAGCTATAAATATGATGATAAAAAGTCAGTAATTGAAAACTGCATGCAAATCCAAGAGTACGCAGATAATCTGTCTGCTGAAGGAGAACAAGTCAAGGAGTCATGGGTTATGCAGCGAATTTTGAGTTTTCTCCCACCTAAACTTCATCATTTTAGAACTGCTTGGGATAATGTTTCTGGAATTGAAAGAAACTTAACAAATATGTTTGATCATCTGAGGTTAGAAGAGGATAGGTTGATTGGCGATAGGACTGATTATGACAGTAAATCTTCTACGACGCAAAATGCACTCATCTCTAAGCAAGGAAATAAGTCAGCAAAGTCTTCAAATTCCAGAGATAAAACTATCGAGTGTTTCAAATGTGGAAAGAAAGGACACAAGAAAGATGTTTGTCATGGTAAGCCTTGTCCCAAGTATCTTGAGTATTGTAAAAACACTTATGGATGTAAAATATGCAAAAATAAGGGCCATTTCGCAAAAGAATGCCCGAATAAGGATTCAAATGATAATAAAAATACAGACAAAAATACGAATAACAGACATGCATGTATAACAGTAAGTTTGTCAGCACAAAATTCTAAAAATATGTCTCAAGTGAAAGAATTTTCTAATTTCTGGTATCAAGACTGTGCGGCTTCTCAGCATATGAGTTCACATAGGGATTTATTTACCAATTATATGAGTCTGGAAAAACCATCCATGGTAATAATTGGTGATGGCACAGAAATTGAAGGTGTAGGTGTAGGTGATATCAATCTTGAGGCCTATAATGGCAAATGCTGGCATAAAATTGTCTTAAAGGACGTTCTATATACTCCAGAAATGCCTTTCAATTTATTCTCTGTGAGTGCCATGCTGGATAAGGGTCACTCACAATCAGCGAATGCAGAAATGTCTATTTTCAAGAATTACAGTGGAGAAATTATAATCAGAGCAAAAAGAGGTGGTAATTTATATAAAATGGAATTTCGTCAGGAGCCATCCGAACAATGTTTTATCACCTTGTCTATAAAACAGTGGCACGAAAGGTTTGCCCATCAAAATGTGCAATATGTTAGAGATATTTTGAAGGCAAATAATATAAAATACATAGATGACTGGGATGATTACGTATGTACTGGCTGTGTCTATGGAAAGCAACACAGAGTAACTCATCCCAGCAATCCTAAGACTGCCAGCAAGCCACTCGATTTAGTACATGTCGATTTGTCTGAAATGAATGTCTATTCCTTAGGAGGAGCCAAGTATTTCTTATTATTTAAGGATGATTTCACTCACTATAGGGCTGTCTATTTTTTAAAAACCAAAGATCAAGCTGTAGAAAAACTGAAAGTATTTATAAAATTAGTAGAAAACCAGTTTAACTGTGTAATCAAGTCCTTAAGATCTGACCATGGAACAGAAATTAAGAATGCAACTTCAAACCAAATTATGGAAAGTTTAGAAATTTTCCACAGTACATCATCTAAATATACACCTCAGCAGAATGGGCGTATTGAACGTGAAATGAGAACTGTGGTTAAAGCTGCAAGGTCTGTGATACATGCTCGAGATTTGGATGAAAACTTATGGGGTGAAGCTGTGAATTATGCCGTTTTCACATTAAATCATACAGGTACTAGTACAGAAAAAGGAAACCCTGGCAGAAAATAGTACTATTTTTTTCTGTTTTTTTCTGTTTATTCTTATTTGTTTCGATTTTTAAAAATTTTTTTCTGTTTTATTCTGTCTTCTTCTGTACTAATTAGAACATTGGATATAGAAAATAAACAGAAAAAAACAAAAAAATAAATAAAAATAAACCGAAAAAACAATAATATATAAAGAAAAACAAAAACAAATAGATAAAAACAATGACAAAATTACCAAACTCTATTTTATTAAATAATTAAATTAAACAGTAAAAAGAACAGAAAAAAAAAACAATAACATATAAAGAAAAACAAAAATAAATACATAAAGACAATGGGGAAATTTTTTTTAAAATCATATGTTTTAAGATATTAAATAGTGGCATATTTTGAAATTTTTTCGTTTCTTATTTTCTTTAAGGAGTGCGCCAAGGCACACGATTCAGTAGTTCGGTTTGTGAAATTCCTACTGAACAGGAACATAATATTGTCTCTCACTTTATGATTTATTAGTAGTTGCGCCACACAAGACCGTATACTCTGTAACGTACCGAAGTAATGACAGCTCTCAGATTTGAGTCTGTACTTTAATAATTTAGTTAACTTGTATGAAACTAGATGTCGTTACTTGGTAGTTATTAACAATTTTTTAAGAGTTCGTGTACTGGACTCGAGCATACAATCGGGAGGGAAATAGCCCCGATCTCAGGGTTAGATACCGGCGCGCAATGTGCCGGAGTCCGTGCCGTCGATACAGAGAGGTGGTAGGTGCAGGTAAGTCGTTAGCGCTGAGTGGCTGCAACCGTGCTGCTTAGATGATACGGGTAAGTAGTCGGCGCAGAGGGCCAACTACCGTGCTATGTGAGAAGAGAGGAGCCGAGTAAATAATCGGCGCAGAGGACCGACTATCGTGCCGTGGGAGGTAGGTAAGTTAGGACTTGGTTGTTATCGAGAGAGTTTATTTAAAGAAAAAAAATCATAAATCAAAATCTAAAATTATAGGTATGTTTATTAATATACTAAAAAAAATGATTATTTTACATAAGTTTTTACGAGCGCAAAGGAGTGGCCAGCTTCAGTTACCTAAGCGCAATGCTTATCGGTATCCTGAATAGGCGAGAGCTCGGACACAAGTGTGTGCCGATTCCGAGAATCGGAGCCCTTTATATACCAGTCGATCGTCTGGTCTTCTCTCTTGCGCATGACAATATTTGTGTTTATACTCTGACGTCAGAGGCGCTGTGTGAATGAGTGAGTAAGATTTTCTCTGGCGCACGCGATCGTATGTTTGTATACAGTGATGCATCGTGTTTGTTGATTTTTCGCTCTCGTGTTTATGAATGGGAAATTATAAATCAATGCGTATACTACGAGCTGTTCGTGTACGTCACCTCGCCCCCCAAATTAAATGGTTCTGTTAGCACATTAAATATACTGAAACATTTCATTTTACCGCCTTTTATTTTGACTATGTTAGCCTTACAACTTAAAATGTTATTGAATTTACGTATGCTAAATCACGAGATTCTTCTCGCGGCGCGGCAGACGACGTCGACGATGATGAAGGTTGTGGGGTTGGTGGTGTTGGTGGTGGGTCCGTTGAGAAGAATGGTGACAGTGGGCTCACCGGCCGTGGCACATGCTGCATACGTCGGCATATTTGTCGGAGCTACAGATATTCCCCGATCGGGGGACGTTGAATGGGCGTCGGTACGTACGACCGCGGTGGTGGTGTTTGTCACGTCACTGGTTGTCGGACGTACTCCTCTGCACGGCCCCGCGACGTTGATGGGCTTGGCTGCGACGGTGATGGTCTTGGCCGTGCAGGACGTGATCTTCTCTGTCGCTGGTTCTCCTCCGATACGGTCTGTACGGACCGACTTACCAATGTAGGGCTTCACCTCGATCCCCCGACCGCCTCGATACCACCCTGGTGATGGTCTCAAGGGAGTTTCCGACGCACTCGTCCTATCAATGCACCTGATGTACCACGGTGGCCACACAACCCCGGTACACTGTACTGCCGCGTCACGCGAGAAGAAATTTTCGTTATACGTGCCTTGGTCTGGCATGGCTGCTAACTGACTAACATTCTGTGCTCGATTTAATTTTCTTTAAGTCTATTATTTACATTCATTCTGCTAAGAGTTTCGGTGTATGTTTACCTTCACCGAGACCCTTAGTAAACAATACATACTTAAAAATAAGGTTTTAAATTTTGTACATGAAACTTTCCGCGTTCCCTATTCGCTTCTACATCTAACAATACATACGTATCGGGCCCGATTTTTTGCGTAATCGTGTATGGTCCCTCGTATATGTGAAAAAACTTCGCGATCTTTCTTTCAGCCGCATCTGATACGTTTAGTGATTTCACTAAAACTCTATCGCCTACCTTAAATTCAAAGTGTCGCGTTCGGACGTTTTTTCGGAACGCTCGCCTTTTTAAGAATGAATGCGATCGTTCGCGAGCGAGAAACACTTTTCGTTCATGCGTGATTTTATCTGAATCTACTATAGGCAATCACTTTTCCCATACCCGCGTAGGCTTGATATTAAAATGGAGCTCCATCGGTGTAAACCCCGTGGTCTCATGATGCGTTACGTTAATAATGTTTTGTATAATCTCAACGTATCTAGCCCAGCTGGTATGTTGGTCCCTTACGAATGTTCGGAAAAAACACCCGAGTTCTCGGTGTACCCGTTCGACCGGGTTACTTTGTGGGTGTCTGATGGATGAGAATACCGGTTGTATTCCTTCATCCATGAGTTTTTTTCCCCATTTACTTGAAGTAAACTGCGTCCCGTGGTCAGAAAGTATTGCTTTCGGTTTACCGTATTTGCCAATGTAATCACCTAAGATTTTTCTGATCACAGTCGCGGTGTTCGCTTTTTTTATAGGATACATGACCACGTACTTACTGAATACGTCTACCGTTGTAAATCTAGTTTTATTTTTGCAATTTCGACATTTAGAAGAACTTGGAGTTTTATTCGCGACGACTTTGCGCCCGTTGCTCCCTTTATGAATTTTCCACTTATCAGTAGCTTAGGTCGCGTCCCGAATATTTTCGCATTAGCGTAATAAAATTCCTCGGAGATTCAAGTGATCTCACTTCCCGTATCAATTAGGGCTTTTACCTCTATGTCTTCGACTTTGATATTTACCTCCGGATAACGCGTTACTTTCGTATTTAGACCTTCTGGTTCTACATCATACAAAAGATTTTCTCGCGGGTCCTCCAGTATAGAAGAGATATCTTTATTACAATTTTTATTCTCCGATCGAGTTGCTTGTTGCGGTTTATTTTTTGACATGCAGCAAGCAACTGTTATGCGTTTCCCGAATTTTCGGTATTAGTATTTCCTAAATTTATATTATTTACGTCAACCTTGTCGTAACTTCGGATTAATTCTTTGTTCCGTTCGTTTCTCTGCTTCGGAGCTGACTTTTTCTCGTTTGTTTGATTCGTTTGTGGTGGAGTTTTCTCCTTTATTTCCGGCGGCGTCGCTGTCTGTAACTCGTTTACGTTCACGGTTTTCGACTGCCACTGGTATGGCTTGTTATATGATTTATTTTGTGTGTTAGCCGTATCTGAAGGAGGACTGGGTTTGTTGTGGCCCATTTTGTCGTGTTTTCGGTGACGTTGGTCGTCTCCGTCATAATCAGCTAATATTTTTAACAACATATTTTTATCTTTGACTTGCCGTCCTAAAACCGCGTGTCGAATATTTCTTTCGAAATGTTCGCTAACGCGCACAACAAACTCAGTCTCCATATAGTCGAGATCCAGCTCTTTGCCTAAACCGAACAAATTTGTTGCGTATTCAACGCGATTAAGACTGCCCCCCGGCTGGTGCTGACCGAATTCTATCTTCCACTTCGCGGTTCTTTGTGTGTTCGCGCTCCAGTACCGTTCGCGAAACCGTTCTGTGAATTGGTCATACGAGTCGATCTCCGACTCTTGTAAGTACCACCAATCCCTGGCATCACCCTCGAGTGCTTGAGAGATAAGGCATAAGAGTTGATCGAAATTAGGTTTAACCACGTTTATATATTTCTCGAACTCTGATAAGAATTTAACTGGCCTTTCATTCTCAAGTCCTCGATACTTGGGATGTCTAATTTTATTTTTTGAGACGCTTCGCTCCCAGAGTTGCCTTTCTTCATCGGTGATTTTTTCAAATCTTCAATCGTATTTTTCAATTCTAGAATTTCTTTCTCAAAGGTTGATTTTATTTGATCAACTTCTCGTGAAAGGTTTCTTTTCAACTCTGCGAGCCTAGAATCTAGATCGCGGTTACTTGCCGATTGATCATCGTTTTGTGACAGCGCGGATATTTTGTCGATTAGACTGTCGTTCTCGGTTTCTAATAACTGAACCCGATCTCTTAGTTTATTTATTTCCGTAACTAATTCCGCGCGTTCTGCTTTTTTTTCCATACGAGTTTTCTCGACTGACTGTGTTAACGCGTCATATTTCACTTTTATCTCATTTCGAATTATCGCGACTAACGTTGCCCTTAAATTCGGTGACTTTGACGTGTCGTTTTCCCCGTCTTGGCCTTCGAGCATATTTTCGAGCTCATTTTGCCGTTCATCCAATAATCGTAATTCATTAGTTACCGCCCGTTCCCATTTGAAACGTTTTTGTTCCTTCGCGTTCTCTACTCCCTCGTCAAAGGAGTCTTGTATTTCGCGCATAAACGCTCCCGATTTGCGGTCTTTTGCCATTTTAACTTTTAATAGAGTACGTGCTTCGAAAAAAAACGTTAATATGGAAAGTGATGAAAAAGAATTTGATTGAACTTAATTGAATTTACAACATTGAAAGTTGACTCTAATGTATTTATTTATAAAAAAACTAATTTATGCGAACGTTCTATACTTTAATATAGAATTATCGGCTTTTGAATTATCGTTAATCGACAGCCTTTTAAACGATTCGGCTATATCCCGAACTCTGTTCTCGATACGATCCATCCTCGAATTTAACATTCTCTCGCTTTTACAAGTTTTACTCGCGACTACTTTTACCATATATCCCAGTTTCTCGTTTTCCTCGTCCAGCTCATTTACCCGTTGCCTAGCTTCTGCCAGATCTTCCGACATGGTTAATAACGCGTGGCTTTGCCTACTTACGACAGCGCGTAATTCTTTTATTTGACTCATTAAATATTGCGTCGCCGCGTGATATTGCTGATCGGCTTCCTCAACTTCGTCGACCCGTGTCGTTAAATCTATTATCCGTGCTTCTATGCGACTCTCTAAAAATATGTTATGTCGATCTGGTATCATAATCCCTTTTTCGAAGATTCCCACTATGCGATTTTAGTTTGCTCGAGTCCCTATTCGGGCGCCAGCTGTAACGTACCGAAGTAATGACAGCTCTCAGATTTGAGTCTATACTTTAATAATTTAGTTAACTTGTATGAAACTAGATGTCGTTACTTGGTAGTTATTAACAATTTTTTAAGAGTTCGTGTACTGGACTCGAGCATACAATCGGGAGGGGAGTAGCCCCGATCTCAGGGTTAGATACCGGCGCGCAATGTGCCGGAGTCCTTGCCGTCGATACAGAGAGGTGGTAGGTGCAGGTAAGTCGTTAGCGCTGAGTAGCTGCGACCGTGCTGCTTAGATGATACGGGTAAGTAGTCGGCGCAGAGGGCCAACTACCGTGCCGTGTGAGAAGAGAGGAGCCGAGTAAATAATCGGTGCAGAGGGCCGACTATCGTGCCGTGGGAGGTAGGTAAGTTAGGACTCGGTTGTTATCGAGAGAGTTTATTTAAAGAAAAAAAATCATAAATCAAAATCTAAAATTATAGGTATGTTTATTAATATACTAAAAAAAATGATTATTTTACATAAGTTTTTACGAGCGCAAAGGAGTGGCCAGCTTCAGTTACCTAAGCGCAATGCTTATCGGTATCCTGAATAGGCGAGAGCTCGGACACAAGTGCGTGCCGATTCCGAGAATCGGAGCCCTTTATATACCAGTCGATCGTCTGGTCTTCTCTCTTGCGCATGACAATATTTGTGTTTATACTCTGACGTCAGAGGCGCTGTGTGAATGAATGAGTAAGATTTTCTCTGGCGCACGCGATCGTATGTTTGTATACAGTGATGCATCGTGTTTGTTGATTTTTCACTCTCGTGTTTATGAATGGGAGATTATAAATCGATGCGTATACTACGAGCTGTTCGTGTACGTCACAACTCTTTCCATATCTATACAAATTGCTATAGAAGAAATTGGTTGGTTTCGAAAGCATTGCATATGATTGTTTAAGGACGTTCTCCGGGTCGAAACAGCAATTTTAGTTTTTATATTTTTATATAATGTTTTATTAATTTGATAATCCAAGAGTAAGTACATGTAACAAATATATACTTGAAAGAACATAAGACAATTTTTTTTAGACAAATTCAGGCAATAGTTACTATCGTATTGTTACAATTAAAGACAAAAACTTGAATAAGTTCTTTAAATTTTTTTATTTTTTATCCGATCTTAACGAAATAGAGCTTATTTTGTTCGTTAAGAAATTTCAGGGGGAGTATCGATGGGAAAATTTATGATACGAGTTACCAGTACGGCGCAATATCAATTTGTTTAAGAAAGTTTTGATGAAAACTTGACTTGCTTTTCTTAAATAAATTGATATTGCGCCTTACTGGTAATTCGTATCATAAATTTTCCCATCGATACTCTACCTGAAATTTCTTAACGAACAAAATAAGCTCTATTTCGTTAAGATCGGATAAAAAATAAAAAAATTTAAAGAACTTATTGAAGTTTTTGTCTTTAATTGTAACAATACCATAGTGACTATTGCCTGAATTTTTCTAAAAAAAATTGTCTTATGTTCTTTCAAGTATATATTTGTTACATGTACTTACTCTTGGATTATCAAATTAATAAAACATTATATAAAAATATAAAAACTAAAATTGTTGTTTCGACCCGGAGAACGTCCTTAAGTGTTCTTTCGGAGCTCGCGCTGCTTTCTTTCCGCCGCGCCTGGACGTTAGCGCCGCGTATCTGCGCGGCCGTGTGGAGTACTAACGCCGTAGTATTGTAAGGAACAGACATTCCTTGGACTACATAACCGACATAGATATAAATTCTAGGCCCATTTTACAATGAGTACAGTCGGTCGAACCCTTTTACACTACTCATTCATGCGTATTGCTAACATGAGAATAAACCTTCGTGGAAATGATTGGAAATAATAATAATACGTTAAAAATTATAACAAATACGGAGATTATTATTAATAATACTACAAATGCTATTAAAATCTTGGGAATAATTGATGTTCTGATAATCATTTAAATAACAGAAGCAACGCTGTCATAATTTCAGGTTAAGAAACAACCGTATAATAATAATTAACAAATCATGAGCATCACCGTCGCTGATAATTAACTGTTAAAATATAACGCTTATAATTATTTAAGAATGCGCGGTATTGTATAGCAAACGTTGCGCGACGTATAATCGGAGGATAATAACGTTGTGTAACGTTGTGTAAATAAACAAATATAATAACTAAAAATAGTTAAGGAGTTGATTAGCAACAATCATCATAACCGACTAAGGATATTAATAATATTAATAACAATAATTTATCACAAGGGCTAAAGATAAACAATAAAACGCAATTATAGATAATTAACAACAAATTTAAGAACAATCTCGAGTTATCCGGATAATTGGCTATTTTTGGAGGTACTGACGCGTAATAAAACAATTGTTTATATTTAAGTAGTTTTCCGGGACAATAGTAACCAAACGTTGCTCAACGTAAATTGAAGGTTAATGATATCATGCAACGTTATAAAGTTAACGAACTACGACCAATCCGAGAATAATTAATATCAATTGCAATAAATAAATAAGGCCATTGTTATACAATTATCAACGATATTTACTAGAAAATTAGGAGTTGTGTAATAAAACGTAATTTGAACATACAATTAATTAATAATATCATAACTATTGGTTTATTGATTAATAATGTTAATGGTATTGATAAATAATACTAAAAATAATTGCAATTTGATAGACAATTAAGACAGTATGCAACAATGTTATGCAACGTATAGTTAATAAATAATGATAACAACTAAACCTGACTTGAGAGATTAATTGAGATTAATTGAAACAAATAAGCTAATCCATTAATAAGGTTATTGTTGATAATTTGTTAGTTAATTAACAATTAAACGATTAAAAGCACTTCTAATTAATAAATTGAGACCACTTCAATTGATAAAAGAGAAACGGGATACACAACGTAATTAATAGCAAATTGTTGATGATTCAAGTTGCATAAATTGTTGATTAATATTGTTATTAATAATACGTCATTAAACGTAATAACATACATAATAATCTGTTGCAAAGTATTTTAACGGATATTTTATTCCTAGAACCTCTAGGTAGTAAACAATTCCACGAAATTACGTAGTAGGTAACCGACCAAAAGAGGGAACCAATGAGAGAAGCAGAATCTCCCACCACAGAAGAAGGGGGCGGAGCCTCCTTTCAGATTTTGAGGTCCTACAGCACTTCCACAGGCTATAGGTGTATTTCAAGTTTTCGCCACCAGAGGGAGAGGGATCATCCTCAACGGCTTTCACGTCCGCGCTCACCATATAAAAGGGAGCCCAGCAGACCAACGGACAGTCTCGCTTAGAGAAAGAATTCCAACCTTGGCTTATTCAGCACCGACACCGAATTCATATAGTTACACCAGGATCAACGTATTTCAACGTATATCAAGTTCAACGAATTCCATCAAGTTAACTGTTAACGTGTATCAACAAATTATAACAAGCTACAAGAGTTTGAACGAGCTTTAACAAGTTTCAACGAGTTTGGACGAGCTTCGAGAAGTTTCAACGAGTTTTCAACAAGTTTCAATTACCTTGACGATCTTTCGACGAGTCAACTGCATTAAACGACACCAAGTCAACAACAACAAAAGGATCAACAACCTCACCAATTAAAGGAGGGAGAGCTGTTCTGCCCAAGGTTTTTGAGGCTGTGGTTTTCCTTGGGACTTCAGCGTGAATAACAGGACAACGGGTGATTGAAATTGGGTCCACGGCCATCCATATCGAAGGAATAAGAGCCCCAATCAACACCGAATCGGACGGATAAATCAGATAACATATATATATATATATATATATATATATATATATATATATATATATATATATATATATATATATATATATATATATATTTGCAAATCGTCTCGTCATTAAGTCGATTAAGAGATTCGAGTCATAATAACGAATTTAAGGATAGATAATTTACTAATTAATTCACTCTTTATATTTATAACTCTAGTTTTAAAGAATAACGAATTAGATAAGATTTTAAGAAGTTATATATATATAAATTAGACTTTATTTTAAAATATTTCAAATCATAATAACTAAATTCAAGGATAAATAATTTACGATTTAAAGTATAAATCAATTAACTGTTTATAATTAATTCTATATTTTAATAGCATAATAAGGTAGATAAGTCATTAAGAATTTAAAATACAAGATTAGTAAGATTACTTAATATAAATTAAGGATTTTGAATCGCAATAACAAATTCAATTCATTTAATTAACTTTTATATTAATTTTCGTACTTTTTACATAGCATCTAGTAAAAGATAGATAAGATTTTTAGAAACTCTTAAGTCAACCAGTTAATATTTAATAATTTTATGTAATAACTATAACCATCCACGAATGTAACATCAGTTATACTCTTGATTAATTTAAAGTAACAATATATGTCACTTAATTTATAATTTGAGAAAGTGTAATAAATTTATTTCTTGTGTTATTTGTACTTTTGTACTTAATTGGACGACGATCCCATCTCCTACATAAACCCTAAGGCCAGTTCTAGAATTTCCATAGTCAATTATTATATTCGCCAGCCGCTCTATATTAAAGACTTTAGTTTATGGCCACTGGGTTCGTAACAGTATCAACGGTTGGAGTTTCCGTGCGTGCGTGCCGTATACATAAACACATGTGTCGTCCGATTCCCGGTGTTGACTGCGTTGTATGCCCTTCTCGGCGATGACAGCTTCGATTGAAGTAAATACGGTATTCCGGCAGGTGTATTTCTCCTCGTGTCCGCTGGCTAGTGGCGATTCGGTGGGGACAGCACGGCAGCGGGGTCAACGACGAGAGCAGACCTGGTAAGCACCTCTGACGTTCCTAACCTCTGATAGGTATGCTGATGGTACTGATGTTTTCTTGCAGGTTGCTGGGGTAGCGAGAGGAGCGAACAACCACCACAGCTGTCAGCTGTACTCTCCAGTTGGCAATGTTGTTAGTGTCGATTATTTATTAGCTATATGTGGTTTTTAGGTGCTCTACTCTCTCTGCATGGCTCCCAGATGATCAGCTGCTTTGCGGTTTGGGCTATGTCAACTTCCCTGCTGTGGCTGTCCCAGACAATGATGTAACTTGAAGATCTTTGTCCGTCTTTTCTCCTAGTTGATGTAGCTGATCGCTTAACGGAGGGCTGCTAGCAGATTGATCATCGTAGTGAGCAGGCTGGTGTCCATGAGGTAGAGCCAGCCTAGACCATCCAACCCCACTGAGCTACTTCTGCAGCTTCCTCAATGATCTTCGAGTGCCAGTGCTTTAGAATGTGAGGGGGTAGGTAGAGAAAGCAGGGGGAAACTTAAAAGGTGTAGGGTGTGTGTTTAGAGGTGATGCGGATAGGTAGATTCAACCCATCGCTTAGTTCGTTTTAGTAATTTCTAGTTTTCATCAGGGTATGGGAACTCGCTTCAGGGGATCTGTTGAATAATAATACATTATTGTGTATTCCGCAGACTTCCCAGCGAGACTTGCCTAGCTAAGGTTTTTCTGCCACGCTGTAAGTCTGACAAAGTCAGCTGGCATTTATTTTCTTTGAGACATGGCCATTTGCCATGTCATAAACCTTTGATTGATTTGATACCAATCTATAGTGATTGGTAACTTCATCAATTTGCAATCGAATGCTGTAGTTGTAAATTTGCTTGATTGTATTTAATACTGTATTGGCATAATTTTATTTAATACTGTATTTGCATGATTTTATTTAATATTGATAATTACTTTATCAATTTGCTACCGTAGATTGTATTCATAATTTTGCATGACATTATTTATTCTGCAGCAATTGATGAATTCTTTACGGATCTGCAATATAATATTATTTATGTATTATATCCCATTATTTATATAAGTATTTTTGTATTTATCGACTTGCAATCAAATGCCATTATTATAATTTTGCATGATATTATTTATCACCATAGTAATATGGATTCCTTTATGAATCTGTAATGGAAATAATGTTTTTATGATTTTGCATGTTTTAAAAAGTTGCAGTATATGTATACTGCAGCATTACTATCAGTATGTGTATTGCATTACATTATAGAATGTCTCTATACAATTTGAAATGTAAAGTTTTGTTCGTAACCAAATTTTCAGTTTTGGGAATTTTAAAAAATATTAATTTTATAAAAAAACAATTATTTTGTATATACTCATTATTCAAAAGAGACTAAGTAGATTTTTCTGCAAGATTCCTGTCTCTGAATAAGTTAGTAATCTCCTAATAAATCTAATTTCGATTCAATGGTCTCCGCTAACATGATCAATTGCTTACCACTATTAGCATGATGTTAAAGATTAATAATGTTTGATTTATAGGAAATAAGAAAATTAATAGTGCATGATTTATAGGAAATAAGAAAATTAATAGTGCATGAATTATAAGAAATAAGAAAATTCAGAATGCATGATATTAGAAATAAGAAAATTCAGAATGCATGATATATTATAAATAAGAAAATTCATAATGCATATTGTAAAACAGTTGTGTCTAATAATACTAGTGCATGTATTGTTGCCTTATTTAGTACTATTATGTATCAAAGAATTACTATTAGTATGCAATTGCAGTACATGATAGAATGTTTCTATACAGTTTGAAATGTATAATGTTGTTTGTAAACAAATTTCCAGTTTGAAAATGGATTTTAAAAAATATCAAGTTCACAAGAAAAGAATCTTGTACAAAAAGCTAAATTACAACTTCTCTTATATTATGCATGCCCTCTGTGACTATTTTTTGGAACTAAAAGTTCCATCTACTGTTCCATATACAATAGTTGGCACCACCTACACTGGCGTCTAAACCCAACATGATTTTTGTGGAGTATCACATGGCCTTAAATACCATTTATTAATGTATTTAAACGTATTCAAGTAACTTTAATAGTTCAAGAATAATTTAATAATTTTAAAAAATTATTATGATTGATTAAATACTACTGATTAATGTATTTAAACATATTAAACTACTTTGTAAATTTTATTATGAAAACGTTATAAGAATAAAATACTTAGTTTATTTAAAAAATGATTTATTTATTTCTAAAAAATCCTTAAATATAAAAATATAATTTATTTATTCGAAGTAAAATTAACTAACAAAAATTTGTTTCATAAATTATGTGTTATATTTTCCTGTTAATTTCTATTTTTTATTATTAATTCTCGTTTATTTGTATATATTAAAATTTTTTTCTATATATTCAAATTTTTTTCTGTGTATTTTAATTTTTTTCTGTTTATTTTCGTTTTTTTCCTATTCCT
Source organism: Torymus aiolomorphi (assembly GCA_036365515.1). NCBI lineage: Eukaryota > Metazoa > Arthropoda > Insecta > Hymenoptera > Torymidae > Torymus > Torymus aiolomorphi. The sequence continues at coordinate 134,265,461 of CM070874.1, forward strand.
ATTGTTCCAATTCGTACTAAGAAAAGCAAAAAAAAACACAATTTGGAATAAAAATAAATAGAGAAGAACAACGGTAAACAGAAAGAAACAGAAAAAAGCAGAAAAAACAGAAAAAAAAACAAAAAAAAATTATAAAAAATAGAAAAAAACAAAGAAAAGCAGAACTATTTTCCGCCAGGGAAGAGTCCAGCTGACTTGTGGTTTGGACGTAGATTGAATGTCAGTAAGTTGAAAAGCTTTGGTTGTGACAGTTATGTATTAATTGAAGATTATAAACGTAGAAAAACAAAAAAGAAATCCACAAAAGGTATTTTTGTTGGTTATGATATAGACTCACCAGCCTTTCGAGTTTATGTTAAGGAAATAAATGATGTAATAAGTTCATGTAACGTGATATTCGATGAGAAATCTTGAACTGAAAGTGTCATTGAATTAGGTATGTTACCGATGGAAGTAGATAAAATTACTGAAAATCAAGAATCTGAAGATGTAAGCGAAAAGTCTAAATTGTCTGAAGATGAAGAGTCTGAAAATTCTGAAGATTCTGAGAATGAGGATTTTCAAAGTTTTATAAATGAAGAGTCCGGTCAGTCTGAAAGTGAATCTGAAATTCCTGAAGTCATGAATACAGGTAGAAACCTTAGATACCGTAGTAAGCTCAAGAAACCTTCAAAATACAAGGATTATGTGACTGATACAGCATTGATGATGCATGAAATCAAATCAGAGATGTTCGGTGAAATAAAATATTTCTGTGTCTGAAGCCCTGAAGGATCTCAACTGGAAACAAGCTATGCTAGAAGAATATAATTCCCTACTAGCCATGCAAACTTGGATTTTAATAGACAAACCAAAGGATGCAAAACCACTGACATGTCGCTGGGTATTTTGTTTGAAGGACAATGGGCGATATAAGGCAAGGCTTGTTGTCCGTGGTTTCGAACAAACATATGGAAAGGATTATTTTGAAGTATTCAGTCCTGTTGCTCGTCACATGTCTATTCGACTGATACTTAGTATTGCTGCTTCAGAGAAGATGCATGCCATGACTTTTGATGTAAATACTTCCTTTCTGCATGGAGATTTGGAGGAGCAGATTACAATGTATCAGCCAGAAGGATTTAATGATAATACGAACAGAGTTTGTCTATTGAAGAAGAGTCTGTATGGTCTAAAACAAGCTCCTAAAAATTGGAATAATAAGTTTGCAAAATTTCTGAGAACCTTAGATTATAAAGCAACAGATGATGATCCTTGTGTTTACTACAACAAGGACAGAAGTTTAATTATGGTTTTACACGTTGATGATGGCTTGATGGTAGGCAGAAGCAAAAATCATATGATAGAAATTTTGAGTAAAATAGATAAAAAGTTTCATATAACATATGATACTGGAGAAGATAAAACACTCTCCTATCTTGGAATGGATATTAAAACAAGTTCAAGTGGAATACGTATAAATCAGTCGAAGTACGCTGAAAGGACTTTACAACGTTTTAAATGTGAAAATTCTAATCCTCTTAGTGCACCGATTGAACGTGGCATGGTTACAAACTTGGCTAATTTTGTAAACAACAGACCTCTAAGCAAATCCTATCCATACCATGAAGCGATTGGAAGTCTTCTTTATTTGGCTACCATATCACGTCCAGATATCAGTTTCTCTGTGAATTACTTGCGTAGGCAGAATAATAAACCACTGTATATTCATTGGAAGATGTTAACAAGAGTTTTGCAGTATGTCAAAGGAACCAAAGATTATGGTATTTCCTTCAATGGAGATAAGAGTTTGATTGCATACAGCGATTCTGATTACGGTGGTGATGAAGCAACTAGGAAATCCACCACTGGAGTGTTGTTGTTACGTGGAGGTCCTGTAGTCTGGGCAACTCAAAAACAATCGTTAGTTGCAAATTCTACCGCCGAAGCTGAGTATAGAGCAGCTGTTGCTGCTATAGATGATGTTTGCTGGATCCGTCGTTTAGCATGTGAGTTGAAACAACTTAGTACAACTCAATCAACACCTCTCTTTATTGACAATCAGTCATCAATTCATATGTTACAAAATACATGTGAAGGTAAAATAACCAAAGGAAAAAAGCATATTGAAATCTCAAGAAAATTCATTCAGCAACATACTGGATCTACTGTAAATTTGCAAGCTGTCAAGAGCGAAGATCAATTGGCTGATATTCTAACGAAACCGTTGTTTAAGGGTAGTTTTGAAAAGTTAAGAGGAAAAATAATTAAGGAGGAGTGCTGAATATTAATTATTTTTTTTAATCTATTTAGTTTTTACCGCCTCAGTCTTGCCACCTGTGAGCACACTGTAGGCAACCTTAAAAAGTATGATTTCCTTTTTTTGTTTTGTTTTTTTGTTTGAGCTTTCTGTCCGGCAGTTCATGCTCAGATGAAGCAAATCTGTGTTGGTGATTCTGTATCTAATCAAAAAAGGTAGAATAAATATTCAAAGTAGATTAAAGAAACAAATGTGTTATCATTGAATTCAACCCATATATTATGCACTGAATGTCAGTTTACCAACATTGAGTAAGTATTATTTCAATAATACTAGCTTCTTTCTAATCTTGCAGGGTTTTCATCTTTTTTTCACAAGAACATTTTGGTAAACTTTGAGCAAGGGTCAGGTAGTCTTAGTTGGAAATGCACATGCGCTTTTTCGACTTTCAAGTCCAAAGATCCCTTTCCTTTCTCTAAAAATATTTTCAGCTTTACACACATCATATCATGCATGCTGAGGGATTATATACCTTGTTTCAGATCTAAATAATCAGCAAGTACGGAGTTACAGCAGTTTCTGTGTGTTTTTCAGGAAATTTTTAAGAACAAAGTCATTTTCTCCGTGCTGACTGATTCAGTAGATCTGAAACTCAATATACAATGCCTCAGCATGCATTGGATTGTGTGTGAACATTCTGGTAAACTTTGAGAAAGTTTTAGCCGAAAATGCCCATGTGCCTTTTCGACTTTTCGATCCAAAGATCCATTTCCATTACCTACAAGTATCTTAAACTCTCCATACATAAAGGAATACATGCTGAGGGACAGTATATCAAGTTTCAGATCTACATAATCAGCAAGTCTGGTGATATTGCAATTTTTGTGCTTTTTCAGGAAATTTTTAAGAAAGAAAAGTAATTTCCTCCAAACTGGCTGATTTATTTGATCTGAAACTCAATATACAATGCCTCAGCATACATTGCATTGTGTGTGAATATTCTGGTAAACTTTGAGAAAGGGTGAGGAGGTTTTAGTCGAAAATGCATATGCGGCTTTTCGACTTTTCGTTCCAAAGATCCATTTCCATTACCTACAAGTATCTTAAACTCTCCATACATAAAGGAATACATGCTGAGGGACAGTATATCAAGTTTCATATTTACATAATCAGCAAGTCTGGTGATATTGCAATTTTTGTGCTTTTTCAGGAAATTTTTAAGAAAGAAAAGTAATTTCCTCCAAACAGGCTGATTTGTTTGATCTGAAACTCAATATACAATGCCTCAGCATACATTGCATCGCGTGTGAATATTCTGGTAAACTTTGAGAAAGGGTGAGGAGGTTTTAGTCGAAAATGCACATGCGGCTTTTCGACTTTTCGTTCCAAAGATCCTTTTCTATTCCCTACAAGTATCTTAAACTTTCCATACATAATGGAATATATGCTGAGGGACAGTTTATCAAGTTTCAGATCTACATAATTAGCAAGTCTGAAGATATTGCAATTTTTGTGCTTTTTCAGGAAATTTTTAAGAAAGAAAAGTAATTTCCTCCAAACTCGCTGATGGCAGATGGAGTAGATCTGAAATTTAATATACAATGCCTCAGCATGCATTGCATTGTGTGAACATTCTGGTAAACTTTGAGCAAGGGTCAGGTTGTCTTAGTAGGAAATGCACATGCGGCTTTTCTAATTTTGAGCCCAAAGATGCGTTTCCATTCACTAATTATATCTTAAAGTTTACACACACCATTCAATAATTGCTGAGGGATTGTATATCAAGTTTCAAATCTAAATAATCAGCAAGTGTGAAGCTATCGCCTTTTCTGTGTGTTTTTCAGGAAATTTTCAAGAAAAAATGTCTTTTCCTAGACAATGGCTGATTGAGTAGATCTGAAATTGCATATACAATCCCTCTGTATGTATTGCATTGTTTGTGGAGATTCTAGTAAACTTTGTAGAAGGGTCCGGTGGTCTTAGTTAAAAATGCACATGCGGTCTTCCGATTTTCAAGTCCAAAGACCCCTTTCAATTCTCTCAACATATCTTGGTAAATATATAGTGTTATGTATGATCTTATCGACACGCTAACACTATATTGTGAGCAGTTTTCTACGAGAATATTTTCTCGTTTACTTTACACCTAGCACCTACCCTGCAACTATTCCCTTCTCTTTGGCAGGAGTATGGCTTCACTGTGCTTCTACCGTTATTAATTTATTCATGTTTTAATTATTCTTTATGTTATCTTGGGCGAAGAGCTCCTGCAGACGACATCGCGTCGTCGTAAACTCCTGCAGCTACCCTTTTTTATTGGGACCATATGTCCCGTCAATCATACGTTGGATTGATTGACATATTTTATGTGGACATTGACAACCTTTGAACTCGTTGAAAAACTTATCTGGTGGGTAACTTACTGTAAGAAAGTTTGTTTGCTTATACTTTTCATCTAGCATCTATCCTGCAATAATTTCCTACCCCTTTGACAGAAGTGTGGCTTCTCTGTACTCCCTCCGTTGCCAACTTATTCTTGTTGTAATTATGTTTTTGGCCTAGGGCAAAGAGCTCCTGCAGACGACATCACGGCGTCCTAAACACCTACAGTTACCGTTTTTTGTTGGGACCAGACCCATATAGCACGTTATGTTTTGGAAACGTTTTTGAAACGTTTCTTTAGGAACCTAGAAACGTTTCCCTAAAAATATAGAAACGTAACAGAAACGTTTCAGAAACGTAGAAATGTCCTAAATCTGAAAAAATTTTGATAAAAATCGTAAACGTGTTTAAATCGTCTCAGAAACGTTTCTGAAACAGAACTCAAACGTTTGTACAAAGTTTCGGAAACGTCTCTGAAACGTACATAATCGATTTGACAAAAAACTTACTGGACAATTATTCACACGTTCCATATTCATTTCAGCGACGTTTCTGATTGAGCCGGAAACGTTTCTATTCCGTTTCAGAAGTGCAAGGTTACGTTGTAAGAACGTCTTAGAAACGTTTGTGAACCATATACAAAACATTAAGATTGTAAAGTATTCGATATCTGACCCGCCGATAGATGGCGTAGTTCAGTCCATAAAAGAAAAGACATTTCCAGGATATATAAGGAACGTCTACTCTAGCAAAGCGTACCGAATACTGTTTGAAGTAATATCAGTGTTAATAACTGACAATGTAAATTATTTTAATTTCGTTGTAGAAACATTTCTTAAACGTTTCGTGCTATATTTTAGAAACGTTTCAGAAACTTTTTTGAAACTTTTCTGAAACGTTTCCAATTAGTTTTGGAAACATTTTTAGGCGAATCTGGAACGTGAATAATTGTCCAGTAAGTTTTTTGCCAAATCGATTATGTACGTTTCAGAGACGTTTCCAAAACTTTATACAAACGTTCGAGTTCTGTTTCAGAAACGTTTCTGAGACGATTTAAACACGTTTACGATTTTTATCAAAATTTTTCAGATTTAGGACATTTCTACGTTTCTGAAACGTTTCTGTTACGTTTCTATATTTTCAGGGAAAAGTTTCTAGGTTCCTGAAGAAACGTTTCAAAAACGTTTCCAAAACGTAACGTGCTATGTGAGGATGACGGAAACGTGTATTGTATATGGGCAAAAAGCTCCTGTGGATGAGATCATCTTGAGTTGCTGCTTTCACAGTTTCACTACATCTTCAGCCGCGTTCAGTTACTGGTCTTTATGGTAAGAAGCTACGGTATTTTTAATGAACTGTTACAGAAAGTAAACAAGTTTTAATGATCAAATGTGTGATTTGAAAAAAATGCAGTTTTTTAGTTCAATAAGGTGATGTAAAATAACTAAAAATATTTTATCTATAAATAAGTGTATTTTTTATTAAATTTTAGCATATTCAAGTTAATAAAAGTATTTCTAATGCATTGTTATAGGAAGAAAACAAGTTTTAACCGTTATTACTGGCATCTCAGTAGTTTATAGGCTTGTAGAATACAGCAAATAACTAACAAGATTAAAGATGACACCGTGTACATGGTGCACAGCTTTCCTGGAGAATATGTCTGTGGTGTAAGTATGTTTTTCTCTTTTAGCTAACTCAACTTTTTTTTAGTATAATGCGTGTTCACAAATGTCTCTTAATACTTTTATTAATTTTGTAATTATACTTGTAGTTTAATTTTTTAATTAAACTACTAATTTAACTAAATTTTTTCATTTTCATCAATTGTTGTAATTTTAATAGTTTAGCAGAGTAAGACATGTATATATGCTTATAGTGGGCAATTAATTCTCCATGGTATTGTTCCTGTCTATTTTTCTATTTAAACCTTTTTGGGCTTATGATAATTTTACACTTATTCAGAGTTACCGGATGCATGGGATGGATTTTTTACTGCAACTGTTCCAATTTTTATATGCATAGTACAAAATTATATTAAATTTTATAAAACCAGTATTGTAAGAATAATATATATATATATATATATATATATATATATATATATATATATATATATATATATATATATATATATATATATATATATATATATATATATATATATATATATATATATATATATATATATATATATATATATAAAATATCTAATGATTATTCTGTTTACAGATTTGGAAACTACTCTGCAACCAATGGGTATTTATGGCATCCAAGACCTCGAGTAAGTACTTCACTTCGGATTTGGACTTTATTCTGTAGTATAGCTGAATCTAGCCTCGAACTTTCCATCTATCTACTCCTCTTCCACATAGCACGTTACGTTTTGGAAACGTTTTTGAAATGTTTCTTGAGGAACCTAGAAACGTTTCCCTAAAAATATAGAAACGTAACAGAAACGTTTCAGAAACGTAGAAATGTCCTAAATCTGAAAAAATTTTGATAAAAATCGTAAACGTATTTAAATCGTCTCAGAAACGTTTCTGAAACAGAACTCAAACGTTTGTACAAAGTTTTGGAAACGTCTCTGAAACTGGACAATTATTCATGTTCCAGATTCGTTTCAGCGATGTTTCTGATTAAGCCGGAAACGTTTCTATTCCGTTTCAGAAGTGCAAGGTTACGTTGTAAGAACGTCTTAGAAACGTTTGTGAACCATATACAAAACATTAAGATTGTAAAGTATTCGACATCCGACCCGCCGATAGATGGCGTAGTTCAGTCCATAAAAGAAAAGACATTTCCAGGATATATAAGGAACGTCTACTCTAGCAAAGCGTATCAGTGTTAATAACTGACAATGTAAATTATTTTAATTTCGTTGTAGAAACATTTCTTAAACGTTTCGTGCTATATTTTAGAAACGTTTCAGAAACTTTTTTGAAACTTTTCTGAAACGTTTCCAATTAGTTTTGGAAACATTTTTAGGCGAATCTGGAACGTGAATAATTGTCCAGTAAGTTTTTTGCCAAATCGATTATGTACGTTTCAGAGACGTTTCCAAAACTTTATACAAACGTTCGAGTTCTGTTTCAGAAACGTTTCTGAGACGATTTAAACACGTTTACGATTTTTATCCAAATTTTTTCAAATTTAGGACATTTCTACGTTTCTGAAACGTTTCTGTTACGTTTCTATATTTTTAGGGAAACATTTCTAGGTTCCTAAAGAAACGTTTCAAAAATGTTTCCGAAACGTAACGTGCTATGTGGGCTGTTCCTGGCAGTTCGATACTGCTCTCCTCATACCTGCTGCTTAACACATTATTAATATATTTTGTTTTGCCCTAGGTGAAGACCTCCTGCAGAAGACAACACGTCTTCATATAATTGTTCTTTCCTCGAAGGCGGCCAACACAACTACCACTTCCCAAGGACATCACCTAGGCGAAGATATCGTAGAAGGACGGCAAAGGTTCAATTGAATGTAGTCCGCGCTTCCGCGACAAATTCGAGTAAGTACTTCACTTCGGATTTGGCCTTTATCTTGTAGTATAGCCGAACCTAGCTTCCAACTTTCCATATGTCTATTCCTCTGTTTCTGGCAGTTCGATACTGCTCTCCCCGTCCCCACTCATGCTTAATACATTATTAACATTTTTTTTGCCCTCGGCGAAGAGCTCCTGCAGAAGACAACACGTCTTCATATACAATTCTACTCTCCTCGAGGGCCTCCATTGAAACTCACTTCCCGAGGATCACCTAGGCGAACACGACGGAGAAATGAAGTATTTGAATGTACCCATAGGTGATAGTGTGATAATTTATTCTAAGCAGAATTTAGTAAAATATATTATTGATAATCCATTTCCTTAGTTTTTTTATTTAGTGTAATTATTTTTCATATTAAATTTAAAAAATTTCTATTTTTGTTTTTTCTTCCTGGCAAAAGAGACTCTGTTGATAGAAAGTTTTCTGATTTTCCCTTTTCTTGTCTACACGTGTCAGGGTATTCGAATCTAAAATAACAACCATTATTTACTAAACCAAATTTTTTTCCCAGTATAGTTCTTCAGCATCGGTTGGAAGTTATAATGGACTCTCAATATGGTCATTATATGACCATCATAAAGCAGGAGACTTTCAAAAAAATAGGACCAAATTGGGGGAACGGCAACTTTGAGAAACTCAACAATGGCATTACAGTGGGTAACCTTGAGTGAAGGGCTTCCTGATACACACATCTTGGCAGCTTCATCTTTCTGCAGATTATACATGGAAGTTAATCTAGTCTGTATTTATTTTAATTCACTGTGACCACTTTCTGGGCTCTTCTTTGAATAATTATTATTTCAGTAATCTACTGCTTTCGACCATTGGTATAGCTTCATTTTTTTTCAGTGTTTTCATTATCCTTTCAGAAAAAGCAGCAACTATAAGAGGCGCCTGGTCAAATTTAACAGGTCCATTCCTCATTTATTGATGTGGTTGATATTTACTTTGAATGATAGAAATCTGCTTTTATAATGCATTTCAGGCATCTCATGTATTTTTAAGCTGATTTTATTTTTTTTGTAGCGCGGGTATGCGTGTATCGGTGTGCGCGAACGAGACAGGGGGCGAGTCTCGGCACACTGCGTCGGCATGCACGGATATCCGAAAAGTAAACATCTCTCAACCTTGCGCAAAGGACAAGGCCGAGAGATGCTTGCACGTGCCGACGAAGCAGCAGGCGATTAGTATCGTTTCGGCCACAGCCCAGAGAGCTATTCCCTGTCCTCGCATGCGCGTGGGTGCGCTTTTCACGGAGAGAGAGTGAGTGAGCGGAGAGAGAACGCGCGTGGGTGCCGGGCATAGCATCAGGTGTGCAACGGTGCAGGAGCTGTGCGAGTGTACGAGCGAGAGAGGAGGAGAGAGAGAGAGCGCACGTAGCAGTACAGCCGAGAGAGAGAGAGAGAGAGAGAGAAGAGGGGTCGCCGCCGGCAGCCAACACAGCGGAGCGAGAGAGAGAGAGACGAGATACTCGACGGCCAGCTCTGAACGGCTTCGTCCACGCCGCGTCGCAAGTTGCTGCAAGGTAGGTCCGGAGAGCGAGACTCGGGCGAGCGAGCCAGGCTCAACGACGCGCGCGTGTGGGTCGGTCGCGCGCGACGACCGGCCGACGTCGTGCGAGCCACCTTTGCGTGTACGTGTACATGGTCGCTTGTACTCGCGCTCCGCATGCACGGGCGCACCACCCGTATCGGCGCGTATAGCTCATACGCGCCGCGTGTATATTACAGTTCTTCTGCCCGAGGGGCAATAAAGGTAAAGTCCTTGTTTTAAGAACGCGTACGCGAGTGATTTAATATCCCGATCCCTTTTCCTAGTCGGTGGCGCGGCGGTATAGAATACCACCGGCCTCCGCGGGCGCGAGTACGCTATACTCGCGCAATACTGAGCAGCCGAGGAAACACGCGCGAAAGAGAGAAAGCGCGACAGTGAAGTCGCGCGTTGTAACACCGGCAGGTACGGCTGCCGACGAAGGCAGCCGACGGCAAGCGACGGCGCGCAGGCATAAGGACGAGGAGATTTCGCCGAGGGTTGGCACGAGCCAGTGCTCGCGCCCTATTTCTTTGCTGCGCCGTTCATCGGCAATTCCGCGTATAGGAAGCGAATAACCGCGCCAAACTTACCCCGTTACAGTAGGTATAATTTAATAAAAAAAAAAATTAAGTCATGCAATTTCTCAGATTTAATTGAGGCACTGCTTGTGTATTTTTTATAGAACTGTATTTTCATTTTTTTTATTAAATTACATGTACTTTCAAAAAGATAAAGTCAACTCAAAAATACATGGAATGTCTGAGATGCATTACTGAAGCCGGTTTCTATCATTCTTAGTCTTTTGGATTAAGTACGGACACATCACCTCAAAGTAAATATCGATAACATTGAATGCTCAATGCACCTGCTAAATCTGACAAGTGGCTTTTATATTGTAGGAGCCGGATGAATTTTCTTATTAAGTTTTTAATTTTGGTATACTGTAGTGTAGTGTGAGTGTGTCTCAAAGTTCTATACATCTATAGCTTGTCCTGCCGTAACAATAAATCTGAGTACGTGTAAAAATTGTGAAAAACGTTATTTTAATCTGTAAAATTCAGTTTAATTGTAGTAGTTAATGAACAATAAGCTTATCGATTAATTACCACCATTAATTGACTTTTAGAGGTTATAGTCAACTTTTCATAATTCTGGCAGGTTTCCAGAGTATTTATTTAAGCATGATACTCTATAGATCTTTCGGACAGGCTCACACTACATGGCGCTTCAGATTTCATAAGAGAAAACCTATTAATTAATTAGACTGAAATTTTCAAGATGAAAAGATAAATTAATCCTGCTCCTGTAATATAAAAGCCACCAGTCAGATTTAGCAGGTGTACTTATCATTCAGTGTTGTTGATGTTTAGTTTGAGTAAATGTGCTTTACTATTTAATGTAAAAAAGTATAAGAATAATAGAACTCTTCTTCTATAACGTATTTCAGGCATCGTATGTTTTTTTAAGCAAATTTCATCTTTATAGAAGTAGGTATAATTTAATAAAAAAAAAATGAAGACATCCAATTTTTCAGATTTAGCCGAGGCACTGCCTCGGAATGCCCAAAAGAATTTTATATATTTTAACTAAATATATTAAATTGTATGAAATATGATCATAATGGGCACAGCACTGAACTTGTTTGAAATGTTTCTTTGTGCTCGCATTTTTTTAATTTTTCATCGATCTATCTCAATTGAGAACCAGCACTTAGGTATAATTAGAGGAGTATTTTCCCGCGATCCCGATGGAATTGGTTGAAAATTCATTGAGATAATCGATAAACCTGATTACATACGGACGTACAGACATACATACATCACAGAAAACGCTTCAAACACACTCATTTTGGCTGGAAACGACTTTTCACATATTAAATTCTTAGTTTTTGAAGTGACACAATTTTCGCTATGGTGAAATTATAAGGCTCTCCCGAGTACCGGTCGTGCCTAAAAAACGGATTTTGACCGGAAAATGAGACCTGTCCGGTCAAAATTGACCGAGTAGAAGTTGAGATCTAGGCGTACACACACACACACACACACACACACACACACACACACACACACACACACACACACACACACACACACACACACACACACACACACACACACACACACACACACACACACACACACACACACACACACACACACACACACACACACACACATACATGCACACACACACACACACGCACGCACACACACACACACACACACACACACACACACGCACACACACACACACACACATCCATACAGACATTTTTCAAACACACACACACAGATCCATACAGACATTTTTCAAAAACCATGTATTTTGATTCCTAACATCTCGGAACACAATTATAACATGTTTTTACAACAACTAAAAAATTTACTATCACAAAGCTTCCTCTAGGAGGAAGCAAAATGTTTAACTGAGAAATAAATGAAATCTATGAATTCGTTTTTGAATTCGAATTGTCTACTTTAGTAGCAAGCAGGGTCGAACCTTTCTTATTATTATAATTGTTGTAAAATTATATACATTAAGGAAGTCCATACCAACACATTGTCAATTTCTGTACCAAGATTGATACCTCGATTTTTTTTCTATCTATTTTATAGCTACAATTTTATTAAAGTAAAATTTCTTTTTTTTAGTTGGATTAAATAAAATGTAAATTAAAATAAAATAATTAACTTCTTTAGTAAGGTCGTATTTCAGAAAGAAGTTTATATATATCGATGTTGATATATATATATATATATATATATATATAATTTTAATATATCAGTAATTTTATTTTAGGCGGGGGCTTCGTCCCCACACCCCCTGAGTGGGGGCTTCGCCCCCTACCCCTCCCCCCACCCCACCAGGGGCTCTGCCCCTGGACCCCACAACAACCCGCCATACCTCATTACCTATCAACAACAACTTTATTGTTTCTTTTATTTTGTTTTAATTAGATGGGCCCTTTCAAAATAATAACTGTATCCTCAAGGATTTTCATTCATGGTCTCAAAATGATTTCGTAGATTCATTCGTCATCGAATATCTTTTAATGTGTGATATCAGGAATATGGTTACGAGTCGTGAGGATTGAATATTATATTTGCTTATTCTTTGGCTCAATTTTATATTTAATCAAAAATTTAATCTTTGTTTTTTAATTTTATTTTTAAGGTTTAAACTTGAAGAACTTCTATTAAACACATTGTTAATAGAAGATTAGATTATATACAATATTAGCTGCCTGTCTACGACCAAGTTTTAGAAAAAAATAATTTGTTTCTTGGACCAACTTAGAATAATTTTAAGTAAAAAAAATATTTAGGGATTTAATCTTTTAATTTTTGTTACTTTAACATCAATTTATATTTCTTATTATATATTTTTATTAGTGTTTTAGTTTACATAATATTTGGCATTTTGTAAACAATAGATATTTCTTTTTTTTAAATTATGTTTTCAATGTGTTTATCTCATTTTATAGCACGGTGTGACCTAAGTCCGCATTTAAGTCACGCCTACCCGTGACTTAAGTAGTCGATTATTGCATCTATTTATCTCAAAAATGGACTGCTTAAGGTACGGATAGGCGTGACAGCGGACTTAGGTAAACCTGCTATAAAATATCGTACGATACATGTGACTTCAGTGGCAGTATCGTAATGTACTATTTTAACATTGTAATTAAATATAATTTTAGATCTTATGATTATATTTTTATAATTATATGATCTTTCGAATGTTATATTGATTTTTCCGATGTTATTTAAAGCTATTGCATTGAATAATTCTTTATCAAATCGAATCATGTTAAATAAGCGAAAACTGAATATGTAAAGTGTCGTATTTATAGGTTTAGATAATAGGGATTGATTGTAAATTAAAATATTAATTGGAGAAAAGCTTTGTTTAGATGTTATCCATATATCTTTTGCATTTAATATTTTTGTGTAAAGTCAAATCATTGAATAAGCGAAAATCGTCCATTTTATGTATGTTTTGGCGTTAAAAATCGTTTGTTTGGATTTAACTCGTCGGGAATTGATTGTACAAAAAAATTTTTAATAGAAAAAGTTTTGTTTTAATATTATCTATAACTTTTACATTCAACATTTTTGTGTAAAATCAAATCCTGTCAAGTTATAGCTGAAAATCATCCAATTTATGTATATTTAGGCGTTAAAAATCGTTTTTATGAGTTCAACTCGTCAGGAATTGATTCTAAAAAAAAATGTTTAACAGGAAAAAGTTTTGTTTTAATATTATCTATAACTTTTACATTTAACATTATTGTGTAAAATCAAATCCTGTCAAGTTATAGCAAAAAAACGACTATTTTTGATGATTTTAGCGGTTTTTTCGCTATTACATTGTTAAATATTGTTCATAGAAAAAAATTTTCCATGTAAAAAAAAAGTGTTTTAATTAGTTTTAGCAGATGCATTTGTTGTTTTTTGACGTAAAATTAATTTTGTTCACATTATGTTCAAAAATCGTTTTTTCAAATTTTTATTTGCTCTGGCGTTTTTTTATTTGTTGATCGATTCGGTTCGGTATAAGACTGGAGCTTACTTATAATTAGACGAGTATCTGGGCCAAAATTCGTTAAGATCTATTGTAAATTCGCAGAGATATTCCATAAACTTGACTACATACGAACGGACATACAACTAATTCTGGGTGGAAAATAGTTTTTATGCAACAAATTTTTCGTTTTTGAAGTGTTACAATTTTCGCTCTAGTGAAAATATAAGGGTCTCCCGAGAAGCGGTCGTGCCTAAAAACTAATCTCTAAACCAAATGGGGGAACACCATATATATTACATCCATGTTACACACATACGTCGGTATAGCGTTAGTCCTGTGGATAATGTTCCTGAATGCTGTTTTTTTTATGAGGGTTCGAATCCATCACCCTGTAATTTTTTTTTTTTTTTTTTTAAATTTAGTTAATATTGTATGACTGTACCTTTGTTTCTGCTGCTTAATTTTTGCAATTTTTGAACAGTTTTCCGCACTACCTTGGAGGTACTGTTCAAAGTGCGTTGGATATTTTTTTGTTTTATTTACAAATTATTATATAAAAGAACTTAAAAATACTTCATTACAATCTCATGACATGTAGAAATTATATTGAACTATTCAATAGTATTTTTATATAATTATTGTAAATAAAACGGTGGAAGAAAGAGAATAATAAATTATATAGTGGAAATAACGAATTTTTTCCTATTTAGTTTAGAAAATATTGTATTTATATTTTTAAAATGACGTTATTATAATTCATTTTTTATAAACTAAAAATTTGTATCAATGAATAAAAAAGCAATTGCTAGTAAATCATAGTATTTTTTTAGAAACGACGCGTGTTTAGAACATCGAAATTATATCATAAAATTTTTTTTTAAGCCGCACATTTTTAATAATGTTAAATGGATGACAAAAGATTTTAGAGACAGAAAAATTAATAAGCGACCCGTTTCCGTAAACGCACCTAAACGTAATAAGAAAAGGCTTAAACTTGATTGTTAGTCGCGTTAAATATTAATTGTATTGTATTATTGTCAATATTGTATCTAGTATTATTTCTTTCCTTTTTTTTTATTAACTTCTTTTTTTAAATATCTATTTTTAAAGGCCGTATTTATAAAGACCAGGAATAATGATATTAATTTTCGTATAACTATTTTAGGTAATTGCAAGGCATGGTACAATTGCTTTTAGTAGACAATATTGAAATTAATATGATTATTTTATTATGTACTTCATTACAAAAAAGGCAAAAAGTTACATTTTTGATTCGAATAAATTTTTGTAAGTAGAGAATTTCTGCATGTTATGAGATTGTAATGAAGTATTTTTAAGTTTTTTTATGTAATAATTTGTAAATAAAACAAAAAAAAATATCCAACGCACTTTGAACAGTACATCCAAGGTAGTGCGGAAAACTGTTAAAAAATTGCAAAAATTAAACAGCGGAAACGAAGGTACAGTCTTACAATATTAATTAAATTAAAAAAAAAGAAAAATTACCGGGTGATGGATTCGAACCCTCATCAAAAGAACATCAATGAGGAACGTTATCCACAGGACTAACGCTACCGACGTATGTTTATAACATGGATGTAATATATAAGTTGTTTCCCCATTTGGTTTAGAGATTGGTGTTTATCATTAATTTGTTTTGTTATATATTTTTGGGATTTAGTATATTTTTTGTGATTAATATTGATAACTGGCATTTTTGTAATGCACAGTTTATCATTTTTATACCACTCTAACCTCAAAATCACAACTTTGGTATGATTTTTCGGCGCTCGTGGTATAAAATACCGTTCGAAACGAGTGCGGAAGTTGATTATTTACTTCATGTCACTGTTCGCACTCGCTTAGCTCGTGCGAAAAACGTCACATGAAGTAAATCATCACCTTCCGCACCAGTGTCGAAATGTACTATTACATACGAAATATGTATTGTGTTATCATTGCAGCCGGTATGGGAAGTATGTTACTTGGGTTTAAAAATTATTTAAATAATCGCATTGCAGTTCCATTCCATTCTCTTACATGCGTGGATCGCGCATACCCCGCCTATGGGTTAAAAAATTAATTAAATACTTTTTTTCTTATTCTAAATATGTTGTAAGCGCTTGTGGTGCTATCTTAATAGTTTTGAATTTTTAATCGGACTTCAACTTCACTTTTTTTCTTATTGTTGAACATTATGTTGTTCCATAATACGCGTGAAAACCGTATCCATCGACTACTTTAGTTTATAAATTATTTAAATAATTGTTTTGCTCATTGTAGCACTTCTATGTAATTCCCTCACATACGTGAACCTCGTATCTCCCACCTACTTTGGTTAAAAAATTATTTTAATAATGGTTTCGCTTATTCTTGCACTTCTACATTATTCCCTAATATGCGTTGTAACACGTGCGCGAGGTAGGTAATTCGAGATTCGAATTACCCGCGCCGAGCAGGCATGCTCACCGGGGGGCGCGAGCGCGCGAGTATCCTGACCGGATTAGAACGGTCTCGCGACGCGTAATATGCCCGTCGCGTACCCGCGAAGCTGCTACGGCTTTATGCGAGTCACGGCAGCCATCTTCGTGTCTGCCGTCGTGCCGTGAACCTCTCTCCAGCGTGTCTCTCGTAAGATACCTCATCCGCACGGTCCTATCTTTTTAGAGTTACCGCGAGTGTAGTGGAGGCACCGAGATAGTGTAGACTTGTGAAAGAGAGACAGAGAGAGAGAGCGATCCCGAGCCGCGTGAGCCACACGAGACAGCGAGTGAGGAGCCGGCAGCCAGCCCGTCTGCCGACCCAATACAGCGAGTAAGAGAGAGAGAGAAAGAGAGCGCAACTGCTGTGCGAGCGACAGAGAGCGAGAGAGAGCCGAGTGCACCGGCTGCTCCTTCTTAACGTAAGTTTTCTACTCTCCTCTCGCGGGTTTATTGTAAAGGCTCGCACGGAAATCGCCCCGTGCAAGCTTTCTGTGCCGTGTACGTGCGGGTGTGCCTCAGCCCGCCGTATCGTTCGCGCGTTTGAATCTTAACTGTCGCGCGCGAATTAACTCATTTGTTCTAATCAGCACGTGCGTTGTGCTTGTAGTTATTAGTGATTTTAATATACTGTGATATCTAGTTACTCGTCGCGTTGTTCATTATAACCTGTCCTTCTCCCGGATACCGCCGCCTCCGCGGGAAAACGACTCCGCCGCTCGTTTTCATATCTGACTATAGCGGCCGCGTGCTTTACTCTTCGAGCGCGCGCTTTTCACTCAGCGATCCAATTAGTTGGAAAGCGAAGTTCGCACGCGATCTTCGCGTTGTTTTCGGGATTCCAGGAGCAGATCCCCGGGTAAGTCATTTTAGTCTGACATCCGCGGCACCGTGTTCTAGGGCATCGCTGGCATGTGGCTTGTTGGGATTTTCCCCCACTAGCCATCCCGTTACAGCGTCGACCTCGTATTCCCCGGCTACATTGATTTAAAATTTATTTAAATAATTGTTTTGCTTATTGTAGCACTTTTATGTAATTTTCTAATATGCATGGACCTTGTTGCCCCCGGCTATTTTGGTTTAGAAATTATTTAAATAATTGTTTTGCTTATTGTCGCAGTTCTATGTAATTTCCTAATATGCGTGGACCTTGCTTCCCTCGGCTATTTTGGTTTTAAAATTATTTAAATAATTGTTTTGCTTATTGTAGCACTTTTATGTAATTTTCTAATATGCGTTGACATCGTTTCCCCCGGCTACTTGAGTTTAGAAATTATTTGAATCTTTGTTTTGCTTATCGTAGCACTTCTATGTTATTCCCTAATATGCGTGGACCTTGTTGCCCCCGGCTACTTAGGTTTAAAAATTATTTAAATAATTGTTTGGCTTATTGTCGCAGTATAATGTAATTTTCTAATATGCGTGGACCTTGTTTCCCCCGGCTACTTTGGTTTAAAAATTATTTAAATAATTGTTTTGCTTATTGTCGCACTTTTATGTAATTTCCTAATATGCGTGGACCTTGTTTCCCCCGGCTACTTTGGTTTAAAAATTATTTAAACAATTGTTTTGAGTAGGTAAACAACAGGGCTTCTGGATCCCCCCCTACCCCCTCCCCCCCTCACATTCTTTATTACACCATATGTGTGTAAAAGAATGTATGATCATCTTGATACACACTAGCGAACGTGTATTGATGCCCACGTACATGCGTTATCTATCGCACCTCCTCTTTGTTCCGATATTCGCACCGCGCGATTCTTGAAACTGGAGAGTATTTCAATTGCGCTCTCCTTATCCACTCTCTTTCGTTTTGTCTTATAAAATTTAGGATTATTAATTTTGTTAGAATACGTGTACATTTATGTCAGCGTGCGAAATAGAGAGCGCATGCGTGGCGCCATCACGCGAGCATAGCTGGAGAGCTAGCGAGAGTGAGCGGCCGAAGCGAGCACTCACTCGTTCGCCGTCCTCTGCCGAGAGCAGTTGTAATCAGAGAGAGAGAGCTGTACTGTAATTGAATAAAACGTTGTTGCTGTTAACCAGAGTGGGTTATTTGAAGAACCCTGCCTTCCACATCCTAAATTAACATGGTAGCAGTGTGCCTGGTTTATTTTTAGTTGCGGTACTGTTTCTCCTTGTGAGAGCAGTAACACACTTTAAATTCCACGAAAAGGAAAAGTGATTTTAAGTTTAGCGCATGGTAAGCGCAAGAACAAAGGAAAACACATGAGTGTAAAAGAAGAACCAAAAGTAAAAATTGAAAAGTCAAGTGAAACTGAAAGTGAAGAAAAATTTTACAATATTGAAAATAAGGAAGTTAAAAAGGAAATTCCTGTTGAAAGCGAGATGGCATCGGAGAACAAAGGATTCACGTTACAAGTATTTGATGGGACACACTATGATAAATGGAAGTACAAGTTAAAATTATTCTTGGAATTTAAAGAGTGCAGTGAAGTTATCGAAAATGATGAAAGACCGGAAGCAATAACAGAAGTTGAGTGGAAAAAGAAAGAGATAAAAGCTAAAAACTATATAGTGAACAGCATGACAAATACACAACTAGAATTAATTATTTCAGAAGAAACAGCAAAGAAAATGGTTGCTAAGTTGGATGAAAATTACTTAGTTAAAAGTAGTGCTGTGAAATTATTGTGTAAAAGAAGACTGCTCGATTTGAAAATGGGAGAAAGTGAGAACCCGACAGACTTTTATAATAACTTTGAAAAATTAGTGAACGAATTAAAAAATGCTGGAGAAAATGTGACGAAAGAAGATAAATTGAATTACTTCTTATTAACGCTACCAGAAAGTATGTCACACATGGTTGATATTGTGGACGCATTAGCTGAAAAGGACAAAACAGTGGAATTTGTGAAGTCAAAATTGGAATTCGAATTTAAGAAAAAACATGGTGAAAGTGAGAATTCGAGATCAAACGCGTTTACGTTTGAGAAAAGAAGAGAGGATAAAAGGACATGTTATGTATGTGGTGGTGTAGGACACATACAATACGATTGCCCGACGAAAAACAATTCCGGGAATCGCGCGCCACAGCAAGGAGGCAGCAGAGGAAGCCGTGCGCCACAGAGAGGAGGGGGCAACGGCAGAGGCTACACACAGCAGCGAGGAACGAGTTCCAACCGGCGTGGAAGGAGCGGATACCGACAGCATGGCCGAGGCGCGAGAGGCAGTGACAACAACAGCAGCGGTCATCAAAATACCGAGAAGAGCGAAGTGTTGAGCACTTCAGTAGAAATAATGTCTGCGAATAAAAGTAACGGTAAAGTAAACGAAAATAAGATAGATTGGATTTTAGATAGCGATTGTACAGACCACGTGATAAATAACGAAAATTATTTTAATGATGCAATTGTATTGAAAGAACCGATTAATGTAAAAGTAGGAGACGGTAGAATTTTGAAAGCAACAAAAGTAGGTCATGTAAAAAGTAAATTCAAAACGTTTAATGAAGAGATAGATATAGAATTAGAAAATGTATTTTACGTAAAAGATATGGACAGAAATTTAATGAGTTTTGCTAAAGTAACTGATAAATGTAAAGTGGTATGTATCGGTGATAGTGCTAAAATTTATAATAAAAATAATAAATTAATTGCGATAGCTTGGAAAAAAGATAGAATGTATAAAATGACTAGTTTTATTGAAAAAAGAACAAGAGAATCAAATTTGACAGTTAAAAATGAGAAAATGACTTTAAAGGAAAAATGGCATAGAACTCTAGGGCACGTTAATTTTAACTATTTGAAAACAATGTGTAAAAATCATGTTTTGAAAGGTTTGCCTAACGAAATAGAATCAGATTACTATAAATGTGCTACGTGTATTGAAAACAAAATGCACAATATCCCGTTTGAGAATAATAGGAAAAGAGCGAAAGATATATTAGAAATAGTACATACAGATTTGAATGGACCACACAATACAGTAGGTTATAAAGGAGAAAAGTATTTCATAACTTTTATTGATGATTTTAGTAAATTAACAAAAATTTATGCAATTAAGTCTAAAGACGAAGTACATGATAAATTTATTGAATATATAAATTTAGTTGAAAATAAGACTGGAAAGAAAATTAAGAAATTAAGGTGTGATAATGGTACTGAATATTTGAATAAAGACATGTATAAATTATGTAGAGAAAAGGGAATTGAAATAGAAACATGTCCACCTTATGTACATGAGCTTAACGGTACAGCAGAAAGGTACAATAGGACGGTTATGGATAGTACAAGGTGTTTGTTAGCTGAGTCTAAAATCGAAAGAAGATTTTGGCCAGAAGTAGTCTGCGCCGCAGCCTATTTAAAAAATAGAACTATTGCTAACACCTTAGTTAGAAATAAATCTCCTTATGAGATATTTTTAAATGAAAAACCAGACACGAAGCATTTAAAATTATACGGAAGTAAAGTATTTGTTAGAGTACCGGAAAACAAAAGAAATTCGAAATGGGATAGGAAGGCTGAGTTAGGAACGTTGATAGGTTATGATGTAACAGGGTATAGAGTTTTGATAAACAATAGAGTCATTGTTGCAAGACACGTTGATGTCGTTGAGGAAGATGTAATATGTATTGGCTTAGATGATAGTGATTTAGAAAATGAGAGTTTAAATAAAAATGTTGATAAAGAAAATGAACATGTAGAAAATATAAATGAAAATTTGAATAATATAGAAAATGCTGAAAATGAAGCTAAAGAAGTAACTGATTTAAGAAGGTCACAAAGAACGAGTAAAAAGCCTAGTAGATTTGATGATAATTATGTATATAGCGGATGTGTTGGCGATCCAGCGCCTCGACCAGCGAGACGCTGACGTCACCAAGCCTTAAAAGGCAATATACGGTGCGCAGCCAATGAGCGCCCTCCACGCGGTCCTCTCTCACCGCCCCTCCTCAACAAAGTCTCGCCGACGGCACCTCGCAGCGCCGGCCGGCGACAGTTCCACGCGCGACGGCAGAGAGAGAGCAGCAACACCTGTACGCCGAGAGGCACGACGGACTCTACAAATAAAGTTACTTTTCTCCACACGAAAGTCGTCTATATTTTGAACCTCCAGTCCACGATCCATCCTTTCTACACTAAACATTGGTCCTTCGAGCCGGATCGTGGGAGGACATCGTCATGGCCACACCAGAAGAAGAAACATCTTCTATCTTCTACGTCCACTCTCGAGTGGCGTAGAGATAGCAACTCTTCTTTCAGGTACGCATCAAAGTGTTCGTGGTCGTGAGTGCCGTAACAGTCGCGTGCTCTAGCATGCCGACTTCGCGCGTACGTTGCTGTCTCTCTCTTTCGTTAATTCGCCGTCGTGTGTACTCGGAAGCCACCTTCTAAGGCTTCCTAGGGGAAATAGCACATTCAATTGCTATTTTCCCCATTTCTAAAAACGCCTTGGAGTGCGTCGCTATCGACTCCAAGACGTTGCCAAGAGCGTGCGCTGTAAAGCCAGCTCTAGAGTCATCGCGTTCGTACGTTGACCGGCAGCCATCTTGTCTTGTAGCCAAGAGCGTGCGCTGTAAAGCCAGCTCTCGAGCCACCGCGTTCGTACGGTGACCGGCACATATCAAGACCTGGACAACCAGCGTGCATTGTACACGCTCGGGGTCCACAGCATTTCTAAAACGGACAACCAGCGTGCATTGTACACGCACGGGGTCCACATCAATCAAGCAAAGGAGTACCCGCGTGCAGCGTACACGCTACGGGGCTCACACACTACGAAACAAGGACTACCCACGTGGAGCTGGCTCGCTTTCACTGCATCGAGCTCGTACTCGCCGTATATATAGTGAGCTTTCCACGAGGGAAGGAGGGTCGTCTACAAGAAGACGACAATCAGGACGCGCTACGTCCGGGAAATCGCATACGTCATCGCCAGGAGGATTAGGAGGCGGACGAGTCCATCTTCGCCACAGGGGGCGCGCATCAACGGATCGGAGCTGTATTCGGACGAGTCCATCTTCTTCGCACCCAACGCCGATCCTATTGCGCTCGGATGCTTAGTCCTAATACTTGGACACACGTATCGTTCCAATTTGCTTAAATTAAATTTAGCAACTATCGTCTAGTCAATCTAGTATATTTATTCCATTTTAATGAGAATTTAATTATCTCTATTTAGTCAAATTACTTTAATTAAAATTGAGTAGCCTTATTAGAGATTAGTACAAGTTAACTGAGTTTGAGTTTATTATAAATTTAATTTGTAATATTGAACTACTCTTGGGGAAATTGAATGCAATTTTTGGCCTGGCAAATACTTATGTTAATTGACCTTGCAGTTTATCACTGCCTGCTGATGCATTGTCTCGTCTCCAAATTCGACTGCTGATCTACACCTGGATTCATTTCTGATTCCGTTGCTGACTTCGCTGCATGGTTGCTGAATTCAACGTCGGCAGTTCCTTATCTTCAAGCAGTCAACGTTACGGATCATCAGCTGATTCCACGTGGGAAGTTAACACACGCAGTCAACGTTGCGACTTCAAGCGTATCTACACGTCCACACTAGCATAAGTATCATAACCTAGTTTAAGATTTAGTTGTAGTAACTCTCACTATTTCTTCTCTCACTCTCGAGTGGTTAAGGATAGTTAACTAATCTTAGTTCACATTGTTAAGTCAAGTTCTGCCGCAAAATCTAATTATTTGATTTCAAAATGGATGACTATCATCTTAAACAGCTGTCGCTTCAAGCACTAATTTCCAACTCTTTTAAAAACTTCAAATCTAAAGGTGAAAATAATATGACTAAAGGTAATGCCGAGTCACGTCTTGCCGGACTTGAGAAAAATTATGATACTTTTCAACAGACTCACGAGAAAATTTTGCGTCTCAAGGACCTTGATATTAAACATGACTATTTTTCATCTAATCTCCGTGATTTGGTTGAGGATAACTTCTATGATCGCAGAGGAGAATTTCTTGACTTTCTAGATCACCTTAAAGAAAAAGCAGCCTCCGCTCAAGCTGCTAATTCCAATGCTGCTGCAGTTACTCCAGGGCCCACTCAAACTTCTACCAACTCTTCGTTTCAATCGTTGCCTAAGATAGATTTACCTAAATTTTCAGGTAAATTCTCAGATTGGGAGAATTTTAGGGACGTCTTTCGGGCTCTTATTCATCGTCGTGAGGACTTGTCGCCCGTAATGAAGTTGCACTATCTTCGCACTCACCTTACGGGTGAGGCACTGGAGAAAATTAAATCTCTTCCAATTGCTGGTGATAATTATGAACGCTCATGGACAACTCTAACTGAGTATTACGAAAATCAACGTCGTATTGTTAGTTCTCATATCTCGGAAATCTTCGCAGTCAAATCCATGAAGGCAGATTCCTCGTCGGAAATCAAGCGGATTTATAGGGAAATCTTCAATCCCATCGCCAGTTTAACATCCCTTGATCGAGCTGCCTCATTAGGTAGTGATTTAATCGTTCACTTTGCGATAAATCGACTCGATTTAAATACACGTAAAGAATGGGAAAGACACCTAGGTGATAGCGTCGATCCACCAACGATGGAACAGCTTCAAGCCTTTCTTCGTAGTCAAACTCTAACACTAGAAGCCATCGAAGCTGGCTCTAGATCATCTTCAAATAACTATCCTAAATCACAATCACCTAACTCAAAGCCTCGTAAATCAGAGCAAGACAATGCTCAGTCGGTCTATTCACATCAAACTTCAGCTAATACCTCATCAAAAAAGAAATGTTTATTTTGTAATCAATCACATTTTACAAATCGATGTGAACGATTTATCAATAAAACGGTTCCTGAACGTAAGGAATTGATTAAATCTTCTAATCTTTGTTTCAACTGTTTAGGGAGGCACAACGTGAAAAGTTGTACTTCCAACTACCGATGCTTTCTTTGTAAAGCTAAGCATCATACCATGGTGCACTCTGACAACAATCAAGCAATCAGTCCGTTGCAGACTGATCAGATTGACTCAGCGACCAGCACCTCCAGCCCCAACTGTGGCAATTACGTCATCACAAAAGTTGATGATAAACCTGCTTCTCAAGCAGTCTCCCTCAATAGTGGAGAAAGTACTAATTGTACAGGAGTACTTTTAGCTACCGCTAGGGTTAACGCCCTTGGTCCTAACGGAACCAAAATTCTAGTTCGTGCGCTGATTGATCCTGGTTCTCAAATCTCACTTGTTACACAAGCTATGTGTAACTTGCTTTCTCTAAACTGTAGAACCAGTCACACGCACATCCAAGGTATAGGTGAAAGGACAGCGGCTGTTTCTTCTAAAGTTGCTTGTCTTACTATACAACCGCATTTCGATTCAACTTTCTCCTTGGAAGTTGATGGCATTGTTTTGCCAAAACTCTCGTCGTATAAGCCTCCCGTTGTAAGAGGTAATACAAATTTCGAATACTTACGAGGGCTGCAACTAGCAGACCCCAAGTATCTCGATCCCTCACGTATCGATATTCTACTCGGTGCTAGCGTTTATGCGCAAATCATTGAAAGCCAGATAATTAAGGGTCAGAAGCTTCAACCTATAGCTCTGAATTCCAAACTTGGATGGCTCTTGACAGGTAATCTCCCATCCATAACTCCAGAAATAGGGCTAGAGCCAATCTCTCTTCATTGCTCAAATACCTGCGAGCATGAAGCCAAACTTTTGGAGCTCGTACAAGATTTTTGGAGGGCGGAGGAAATACCCGTCGACAAAAAATCTTACTCGCCTGACGAACAAGCTTGCGAGCACTTCTATCAAAAAACCACTCGACAGGATGAGTCGGGTCGGTACATAGTAAGCCTACCCTGGAAAAATCGAGACCAGTTGAGCTCTGCTCATCTCGAGAACTCTTACTCTGCCGCATTACGCGCACTCACTCGCCTTGAAGCAAACTTCGCTAAGGACGAGAAACTCAAATTAGCTTATACGGAGTTCATGCAAGAGTACATTGACTTAGGTCATATGTCACTCTCTTCGAATGCTGACTCGTTAGCTAACTGTTCCCAAGCCTTCTTACCACATCACGGTGTGTGGAAAGAAACAAGTACGACAACCAAATTACGTACTGTGTTCAATGGCTCGAGTAAAACAAAATCAGGTGTTTCGCTCAATGATCTTCTTCACATAGGACCTAATCTTCTTCAGAATCCCGTTGCTTTGATCTGTGCTTGGCGTAGGTACAAGATCGCCCTTTCAGCTGACGTGGAGAAAATGTTCAGACAAATTGGTGTCGAACAATGTGATCAACCTTTTCAGTCGATTCTATGGCGTTTTGACAAGAGCGAACCCATACAAATTTATCGATTAACTACAGTGACGTATGGTTTGGCCTGTTCACCCTTTCTCGCTATACGCACGCTTTTGAAACTAGCCGAAGACTATGGCAACACTTATCCAATTGCAGCTGAAGCTGTTCGATCGGAAATGTATTCAGACAATGTGCTTTCAGGAGCACATTCGTTTGATGAAGCTTTGAAGAAACAAGAAGAGTTAATTCAACTCTTTAAACAAGGTAATCTCAACCTCCGAAAATGGACCTCAAATAATGCTGAAGTTCTTTCTTATTTACCCTCGAATATGTTAGCTTCAGATTCCATTTCATTATTTGCCTCAGAAACATCTGTACCAATTTTAGGCATAGATTGGCAACCTAATACAGACTATTTTAGTTTTCACATTGAGGATACCTCTCTTGAACTGCCATTTACCAAACGTGCAGTTCTGTCCAGAATTGCACGCATTTTTGATCCTATGGGATGGTTAGCTCCTGTTGTGATAACTGCAAAAATTATTATGCAGGCATTGTGGATTCTTAAGATAGGATGGGATGAAAATCTTCCTTGCGAGATTTCTAATCGCTGGAAAAACTGGTTGCTAGACCTCCCTTTTATTTCTGAGATTAAAATCCCTCGATGGAGTGGATACACTCGAAATCGTGAACTTATTGAAGTTCATGGGTTTGCGGATGCATCCAAATTCGCATATGGTGCGGTAATCTATCTGCGCCTAATCCAAAACAATAAAGTTCTAGTCACACTTCAAGTGGCCAAAACGCGAGTAGCGCCACTTAAAACTCTAAGTATCCCTCGCTTAGAACTTTGCGCCGCGTTGCTACTTGCAAGATTGAGCCATACGTTCATCGAGTCTTTCCCATCAAAGATTGATAGTCTTCATCTATGGTCAGACTCAGCGGATGTACTTTTCTGGCTAAAAGACCATCCCTCTAGATGGGGAGTCTTTGTCGCTAATAGGTGTTCAGAGATTCACACCCTGCTACCTGACGCATATTGGCATCACGTGCGTTCAGCCGCTAACCCCGCCGATGTTATATCACGAGGCATAGAACCATCAAAGTTGGCTTCTCATCGCTTATGGTGGCAAGGCCCCGTTTGGCTTTCTGAGAGCGTCGAACCATGGCCTAGGTCACATGATGAGCTCAATTTCAACGTAAATAGTCTCAATCTCCAATCTAGTCACACTCTAGTCGCTAGTAAGAACACTCCAGTTCCTGTCGAGAATACTCCAGAAATTTGGAGTCTCTTTGAAAAGCACTCTTCATTAGATAAGCTGTTAAGGATGGCGTCGTACTGCTTCAGATTCGTTAATCGAGTCAGCTCGAAAATAGAGCGCACGACATCGTCATGTCTAAGCCGAAGAAACTTGTACCTATCTTCTATTCTCACTCTCGAGTGGTTTAGAGATAGTCATTTTTCTTCCATTCAGGTTATTGCTAGTGAGATTGAGAACACCAGACTTTGTCTGATATATTTAGTCCAAACTGCATATTTTAAGTCAGAATTTCAACAATTATGTAGAACAGGTAAACTTTCGACTAAAAGCCCTTTGTTATCACTAAATCCCATGATAAAAAATCATTTACTCAGGGTGGGCGGTCGTCTGTCTCACTCTCTTTTAGAAGAAGATGCTAAGCATCCTCTTATTTTACCTGCTAAGTGTCATTTCACTACGTTACTAATTCAGGATGCTCATCATCGCACTCTTCATGGTGGTGTTCAATTAACCCTTGCAACACTCAGACGTCAGTACTGGATAGTAAAAGGTCGCGCCGCGGTCAAGAAAGTCATCCGATCTTGCATTGTTTGCACCCGTTACGCCGCTCGAGTGCCCACTCAATTGATGGGTGACTTGCCCAAAGCCCGAGTACGTCACTCTGCAACTTTTGAACGAGCTGGAGTTGATTATGCCGGCCCCATTAATCTGCGTCTAACTAAATCTAGAGGAAAGGGCACGATGAAGGGATACATCGCAATTTTCATTTGCATGGCTACCCGCGCCGTGCACATCGAAGCCGTCGAAGACTGCTACACAAGTGAGGCGTTCATCGCTGCCTTTCACCGCTTCACGGCTCGTCGAGGCCATTGTAAGGCACTCTATTCTGATCAAGGCACAAATTTCGTAGGTGCAGATGCTCTGTTAAAACAGATGGTTAGTTCGTCGGCTTCATATTCTACTCAAATTATTAATTTTCTCGCAAAAGAAGGTACGTCTTGGATTTTCAACCCTCCAAGCGCACCCCATTTTGGTGGCATTTGGGAAGCCGCAGTTAAATCGGCGAAACATCATATGCGCCGAGTCATTGGAGAGCAAGTTCTCACGTATTCTGAACTCGCCACACTCATGTGTCGAATTGAAGCGTGCCTAAATTCTAGACCATTAACAGCACTCACTGACGATCCAACTGACCTTGATTTTTTATCACCATCACATTTTCTCATTCAACGATCTTCATTTATAGTTCCGGAAGGAGATGTCACCAACGAACATGTTCCAGCAGGGAAGCGCTGGCTCCTAATCAGCCAGTTGGCCCAGCACTTCTGGCAGAGGTGGTCTACGGAGTACCTGTCGGCTCTGCAATCTCGCAGGAAATGGACACAGCCAACGTCTCCAATAACCGTGGGCGAAATAGTGCTCGTTCGAAGCGAGCTCACGCCTCCAGCCAAGTGGCCCCTCGCCAGAGTTACCGCCGTCCATCCAGGGAGTGATGGAATCACACGCGTGGTCGACGTCCGCACGGCCACCACTACGTTGCGTCGCCCCATCGCCAAAATTGTTCGCCTCCTACCAGAGGAAGAATGAGGCCCGTTCGTCAGTTGACGAAGGTGGGCGGAATGTTGGCGATCCAGCGCCTCGACCAGCGAGACGCTGACGTCACCAAGCCTTAAAAGGCAATATACGGTGCGCAGCCAATGAGCGCCCTCCACGCGGTCCTCTCTCACCGCCCCTCCTCAACAAAGTCTCGCCGACGGCACCTCGCAGCGCCGGCCGGCGACAGTTCCACGCGCGACGGCAGAGAGAGAGCAGCAACACCTGTACGCCGAGAGGCACGACGGACTCTACAAATAAAGTTACTTTTCTCCACATGAAAGTCGTCTATATTTTGAACCTCCAGTCCACGATCCATCCTTTCTACACTAAACAGGATGTATTTATGTAAATTATTGTAGTGCAGATAGTCCAGTAAGCTTTAAAGAAGCTATAGATAGTAATGAGTCTAGTTTTTGGGTAGAAGCTATGAACAAAGAAATGAATAGTTTAGAGAAAAATAAAACATGGTTATTAGTTGAAAAACCAAAGAATGAAAAGATATTAGATTTAAAATGGATTTATACTAAAAAAAGGTGAAAATATATATAAAGCGAGAATAGTGGTAAGAGGTTACCAACAAACAGATGTATTGGATGACATTTATTCACCTGTTGCGAAAACACAAACTTTGAAAGTATTGTTATCGTATTGCTGCCAAAACGGATTGTTAATTGAGCAAATGGATGTAGAAACAGCGTTTTTAAATGGTAAAGTTAAATCAAAAGTATTTGTTAAACAGCCTGAAGGTGATGAGGATGGAACAGAAAGGGTTTGTAAATTAAATAAAGCGTTGTATGGTTTGCGAGAAAGCCCAAGAGCTTGGTATGAGTGTCTTGATAATTATTTAAGTTCTTTAGGATTTGTAAGAAGCGAACATGATTATTGTTTGTATACTTTAAGAGAAAGAGATGAGATTATATATTTAATTATATTTATGGATGATTTGTTAATATGTTGTAAGAAAAGACAAAATTTGAATTACATAAAAGGAATGTTAGAAGAAAGATTTCAGATGAAAGATTTAGATAAAGTGAGCATTGCGAAATTTGGTAATTTTACAAAGAAATCAAAGTACATAGAAGTACATTATCATTTTGTAAATGAGAATTATGTTAATGGATTAATTGATATTGTTAAGGTCAGTACAGAGAAAAATGTTGCAGATATTTTGACAAAGGCTCTTGGACGAGTAAGGTTTGAAAACTTGAGAAGTTTATTGAATTTGATTTAAAGAATATTGTAATTGCGAGAAACATAAATGTAAGGAGGCGTGTTAGAATACGTGTACATTTATGTCAGCGTGCGAAATAGAGAGCGCATGCGTGGCGCCATCACGCGAGCATAGCTGGAGAGCTAGCGAGAGCGAGCGGCCGAAGCGGGCACTCACTCGTTCGCCGTCCTCTGCCGAGAGCAGTTGTAATCAGAGAGAGAGAGCTGTACTGTAATTGAATAAAACGTTGTTGCTGTTAACCAGAGTGGGTTATTTGAAGAACCCTGCCTTCCACATCCTAAATTAACAAATTTGTTAATAAAAATTTTATTTAACAATGTCAATGGGTAGATGGCCCGATAATCACGTCTCATGAGGAACCAAAAATTTCATTATTTTTTCGATATCTTGAGCCGTTTACGAGATATAGAATAAAATTGATTTTAGCATGAGTTTATTGCTGAGATTTCGCATACAATTTCTTATAAGCTATTTAATACTTTAATTTACGAATGAGATATGAGGAAAGAAAAATGAAAACAGTAATATTCACTATAAGAAATGTTTATTAAGCACAATTTTTACATGTATTGCGTAATAATTTTACATTCATTTCAATTTATTTCATTGAACTGCAGCCCTTTATTAAACATAATTTTTTACAAGGAAGTTTTTCATATTATATTAGCATTACATCGAATACAATCTCTTCTTAAAGGTGGCACTACAGTTTCCTTATAATTGTGCTCTCGACAACGTAGACATTTTAAAATTTCTTCATCACTTTTTAAATCTTCAGGCAGCTTATCCCACGCCTGCTCGAGACTATTTGCTCCAAACGTTGTAAGAAATGCCTTAGGCAACTGAGCAATATCTGTAGGACTCATAAACGACAAATGTTCAGTAAAAAATATCTTGAGCGATCTTTCTAGTGATGGAGTATTATCATGATAAAATTTTCTGAGCAATAGTACATTCTTATATGCACAATTTGCCTTATAAGCAAGCCTATGATGTGGGCATACCTGCTCCAACACATCAAACTTGAGTCTCTGTAGTGATGGACAGCACATGTCCCTCATATCACATGCGTTGAGGTTATATTGTTCAAGCCAATGTTTTTTCTCCAGGCCTTTAACATAAACAACACTTGCATCATGTAGGCTCTTGCGTAGCACATTTTCGAGTTCTTCATATGGCAATTCGCCAGAGCTCCATGATAAACCGTGATAATTACGCTCCAACCAGCAGTTTTGACTCTTATATTTTGCTGAAAGTCTACACCACGGTGTGGGTGGCTTGAAGGTAAACACCGCTGGTTTCACGTTTCCACTCAGAGGCACAATGGCTAATTCATTGACAACAAATTCATTGATAGGTTGCTTGAACCTTTGCACATCCACCACGTACTCCATGTTGACTGACTGTTCTCATGGCTTTGCAGGGTCTTTCATACCTTCATCCCCTCCTTAGACTAATTTCTTAATATCCCCACTCATGGGATTATATTCAATAATACAATCGTGTAATATCAAGCAGTAAGCTGATGTCTGTGCTGGAAAATTTTCTTTAGCTTCGAATTCAAGACGAACGTCAACTGGAGCCTGCTTCAACGACTCATTCTATTTTGAACAATCGATGACAATTAGAGGAGCATGCTGTATATACTCTCCTTTCTTGACCATAGGTTCTGCCTCTTTTCCATAATACACATTTTGAAAGCTTACATACATATCATATAATAAAACGTATTGATTTTGATCAATGTTAAGATTGCGATTTCCATAAGGATAGTATTGTAAATTGAGAAATAATTTCACATTACTTATATTGCAATGATCAAAGCGGCTAGCATTAGATCCAATTTGTCCTTTACGATTAGTCTGAAAGCCTAGAATAACGAATCATGGTTTTTCCAGCTGATTCGATGTCTTTACAGTCCAAACATGCTTCGATGTGGTTGGGAGTAATGGATACTCGTATAGCTCCCATCTCCGGAAACTCATAGCAATCGATTTTTCCTTCTGTAGGTAATGAAGGAGACGTATTTTATGCTTGTCAGATAATACCACATACGGCATTAACCATTCAATTTTAATTAGATTAATTTTAAACTCTTCTGCTTGCGTTTGCACGATAGCATTTACATCAGTTTTGGATCTTGTTAGAACAAGCTCATGCTTGCAATTGACTATAATTTTACGATAGTCTTCCGCAAAGCCTAGAATCATACTTAGCGGTATGGACGCATCAAAGTAGCCAACATTATTGACGATTTGTTGAGTTTCTCCAATATCAATCCAACCTGCGTTTCCCAAGTTTTGTGTAGGATTGAACGATAACAAACCTTTCATTAGACTTGTCAAGCCCACATTTTTACATTTATCAATCTCTACAGCATTAATTTCATATCGGATTTCTTCGAAAAGATGACAGAGATCATTATTTACAAGGTTTGTGTTGACTGCAGCTGTATCATCTGCCTTAGTTAATCGACCATGAATATGCAATGAACTACGTGAAGGTAGTAGGCAGAGATCTTGATGTTGTATGGCGATACGTATTTCATCGCTGTTATTGAAAGCGGATGAAGTGTAAGGCTGATGTGCATGCACTTCATAATGAGCGACAGATTTGTCGAATTCCACGGGTGATTGTACGTTCAATATGTCTTCCATCTTTGAAACAGCACAAAAACAGATAACATATTTTCTTCCAACGTTTCTTCTGACCTGGAGGCCTAGGCTTCTTAGGAAGCGAATGTTCTGTGGTGTTAGCTCTTTCACTGCTCGATGATGACTGATCTTCTGGAGACATGGTTTGGTCTTAATATAGCTTTTGCGGTTATATACGATTCCCATGATTATGATGCTGCTTTGATGTGTAGTCTAATTGTTATAATTTCTCCATGAAAATTTACAAAGTTTCCATCTTGATCGACAATGCGCAACTGTATATTATCGATAGTATGAGCTGTAATTGGTAAATAAATAACTTGTGTTGGAATTTCAATGATCTTATAGTCTGGAGGAATGGCTGGAAAAAATTCATGTATCGTATGTACTTTCTGTTCGTTTATATAGGCTCCAGCTGTAATGTTGCACTCAACTCGCAGAGCGTTAACCTTGAGAATAGCTACAGGTAAATCTGATTCGTGAGTGATATTTGCTGAAAGAGTACGCTGTGTAAAACCTAATAATCTTCCAATAAAATCTTGCGGTTGAAAATCTGTCGTATGACTGCACTTTATAGTACTGCGAAGAGTATTATTATTAGGTTTAAGGCTGAGTACTATGCCTTTAGGTGTAAGTATTTTCTGTAGATGGCGCTCAATGTCTTCAATCTCCCAGCTACCTGTCGGTAATATCACTATCTCTTCTCCAACGTAAAATTTGTTATCTCCGATATCAACATTGAGTATTGAATTGAAGGTTAAAAGTTCAACCAATCCTAGAACGTATCTTTTATTTGCCAAGAGTTCAATTGGTGGAAAGCATTGAGCTTCTAGTATAGATGACGTTCCAGATAAACTTAGCATCAATGATTCACCCATGACTGCATAATTAATACTGACTATGTATAACATTTACATCGTCTTATATAGCCTCACTGAGAAACTTTAAACAGAGATGCCCACAGTTGTACGAGTTATAATCTTGATATCTATCGTGATTATACTTTACGGTACTAACGCCCAGGTAATCCAGAAGTTCTACAGGTGGCTAAAGGTCTCCAAAACTATCAAAGTACACAACGTCATTACCTCGTTTTCGATAGGCTACCCAATGCGTACCAAGTTCTCTTTCATCATCGAGATTAACGATCGCTGATTCACGATAATGTGGACCTTTTGCTGGTAATGTATTTCGCATGAATACACCTCGAAAGTATGGAATTTGCATAATACTAGCATACATTATCAAGTCAGCGTCAGTCAGTGCTCTATGAGGCAATTTTACATCGAAGTTTTTTTTGCCACGTCCGCTGTAGGGTTTAAGATGGATACCATAACCTGTTTTGTGTGGTTTAAGGTAGAGACCTTTACCAAGAGCAATAGCTTCCATCGCACTGTTATGTCTTTGACTTTCTTCAAGTTGCCGTTTAGCAGCTTTTGCATCATTTACTGCTTTAGTTATGCCAGCAGCGCCACCTGCCAGTGCACCAGTTGCACTTAGACCAGCAAATAATGGAATCAAAAAAGGTAGGAATCCACCGATTTTTCGTGGAACTGGTCGTATATGAGGAATGTGTACTTTAGCTTTACCACCAGCCTTCTTTGCAGCATCTCGAGCACTTTTCAATGCAGCTTGAATTACCTTGTGTGAATCACTACTATGGGAAATCGGTTTTGAGGCTGCTTTAACTATTTTAGCGAGTGTAGTGGTTGGCCTCTTTTTCAGCCCCATACCGAACTTTGATTTTAATTTCATAGCGTTTGTTACAGTATAAGCTGCTGCTTTCTCACCAATACTTGCGTCTTTAGCGAAAACGCGTTTCCAGGCTTTATCTGCTAACACTCTATCAGCAGCGTTTCTAGCCTCAACGCTCTCTCGATTCCGTGAGTAGGCAATGTCATGTTCTTTACAAGCTTGGTCTAAAAGATTAATTCGAGGGTCACCTCGAGCAAGACGCTTTGCAAGTTTAGTCCCAGGTCCACAGCATTGATAGCCAGGCAGATGTAATTCAAATGGAAGTTTATTGATGACTGTATTGACTAAGCCTCGACCTTTACGCGTAT
This sequence comes from Torymus aiolomorphi, assembly GCA_036365515.1. Lineage (NCBI taxonomy): Eukaryota > Metazoa > Arthropoda > Insecta > Hymenoptera > Torymidae > Torymus > Torymus aiolomorphi. Next base: position 134,300,224 of record CM070874.1, read on the forward strand.
TGCGTTTACGCTGCTTATGCTCAATCATGATGTTAACACCTCGGAGGATAAATACATGCTAACTGGAAATGTATATAAGTATGATATATATATATACGTTTAAGGTTAGTTTTCTTTGAGACGTCAAACATTGAACATGGAGTTTAAGGAGCAACACGTTAAACTACCTGTTATGAATTTTGTAAATTAATGACGCAACAAAAATCAAAAAGACGTCATGGAGAATTACTTCCCAATAATATTAGAGCTGTATTCTGTGGTCCATCAAACTGTGGCAAAACAAATGCTCTACTCTCACTCATTACTCATCCTAGTGGATTAAAATTTGAAAATGTATATGTTTACCCAAAATCACTGGAACAGCCCAAGTACAAATTTCACAAGCTTCTCTTAAAGCCTATAAATGGAATTAAGTATTTCCCATTCAAGGATCATGATGAAGTAATATCAATAGAAGATGTACTTCCAAATTCAATTATCATATTTGATGATGTTGCATGTGAAAAACAAGAAAACATTAAAAATTCCAAACCATAAGCTTTGAGACAGCTATTGCGAAAATTTTCGAATACTTCCGCTAAGAGTAATACATCTGTTTTTAAGTATAAATCTGAATATTCGCCTAAATTTGATATATTAAATGCTGCCAAACATTTTTTGCATGTTCGTAATCTTCATCTGATATGTGACAGATATTCAATTTACTATAGAATTCATCTTTCAATGGTAGTTTTGAAACATTAAGTTTTTCTTCAGAGTCTAGATAATCATAAGGAAATACTCCTTTTCGTTTGAGTAATTGAAATTTCTGTTCGATTAGCGGTTCATCTTGAGAAAACTGTTGCCGCAAAATATCAGTTTCGTCAAGATAAGATGACAGTTTGTGCAATGATGAAGCTATGAATCGAAAGGAATCAATAAATCTAAAGTTAATATCACTACCATCAATGTGTTTCGTGAATGAGATGAAGCGCTCTTTGTTTAAAGGTAACAAATCTACTCGTCCAGGGAAGCTTTAAGAAATATCTTTAATGAGAAAGTGAGAATCATAGCCTGTTAAATTGTGAAAAATAACTGGAATGCTGCGTGAATCTTTATAATTTAGATTACAATCTTCGTGAGCAGCACCTCGATATCTGAAACATAAAATATACATTGACTGTAAAGTGTTTATTTTTGCGTGCGATATGTGTGTGTGTGTGTGTGTGTGTATGTGTGTGGGTGGATGTGTGTGTGTGTGTGTGTGTGCGCGCGATATATATTAATCTTACCTTTCAGTGAGATGACAATGATCTCGAACACGCTTTTCACCTAAGGGTTCCCCACACATGTGACAAATTTTTGTATTTTGAAAAGCATGTTCTTGCCCCAAAGTTAATGGTTCCATTGGTAATGCACATTTGAATGCAGTCTACATTTTCAGCTAAATCTTGCAATTCCTTTGCAAACAATTCAGCAGGATTTGGTCCTCTATAGCTACGATTATATGATAAAGAATTATCATAGCTACATTTTAAGTAATATCCCACACTGAATGACTCATGCTTTTGATAGGCGTTTCCATCTTGTATAGGTTTCAAGAGACACTCAAAATCTGCATAAATGACAAATGGTACTTTCTCTTTATTATTATAATTTTTTAATTTTTAAATTTGATCTCTTGGTGTAGGTAGATTAACTTTACACTTGTTGATTTGTGCACAATCTTGTTCATGTAGTTCTAATTTAATTTTACTATCAAAATAATGTAAATATCTATCACAGATATATTTTTTAACTTTATACTGTGATACTTGTCTCGATATTAAGCGAGATAAGTCTTTGATCCAAACGTAGTGGGATATAACTGAATTATCTTCCTCCAACTCTTCCTCCTTCTCATCTATATAATTATTTTGTATTAGAAGAAGATTAACATGGATTTCTTTTTTACACGATGTAATGTAAAGTGGTGTAACTGTGAATTTTCCATTACACTTTTTCAATATATAAACATTAATAGATATATTATTTTGTTTTTCAAATTTTGAAATTTGTTTTGGTCTCATAGGAAAGTCGATTCCCCTAAAATTCAAGTCATTTTCATACGCCTTGTACGATGATACTCTATTAACATGATGGTGTACTGGATGTAAAGCTGATAGTATAGCCCACTTGAAACATTCATCGTCAAAATTGTGTACATTAACACATGCATGTTTTGCTTGTATTTGTGGAGGTAGACTAACGTATGAGCTACCTCGCATCGGATTATACTTGTTGATATTCACAGATAAATTAAGAATTTCACGAAGTGTCCAGCCAGAGTCTCTCTCTTGAAGCTCCTCCATGTCTCTCTGAATGGGCTGTTGTACATTATCGGTGAACCACTGCTTCAAATCTGTTGTTGGTAAAATCGATTCAGCCTTGGTACTGAAATACTTGATTTCTACTGTCTCTTCATCAGCTTTTTTTATAACATATTCAGCTGATAACACAGTATACACTTTAAGAGCCTCTTCCATTTTTAAAGCATTATTTATTCTAGATTTAAACAATACTGTAGCATCTTTCATGAATGCAGTAATATCCAAGTTTTTTAAATTTGTGATGACTCCAGATCGAAGCCGTTCATTAAAGGCACACTCCACATCTTGCCATCTTACTCTATCACTACGTCTTTCACGCAAACTCGCACCACTCTTTAATAAACACTTTAGTCTGTCTTGTACACCTTTGAGTAGACCAATAGTGGATATAAATTTTTGTTTTTCAGTGACACTTGTTGCATTTTTACGCAAAAGCAACCTCAAGAGTCTTAAATTCTTATTTTCAAGTTTAATCAACTCGATAACTTCCTCAGGATTAACTTGTTTATATGCTAGAAGCCTATAGGCTCCCAACATTATATTGACAACGTTCTTACAGTCGTTTGCAGACATAGTGATCACTTAGAGATTCTGCTTTATACTGAAGGAATAGCAGCAGTAACGTCGTATTTATAGGGTATGTATGACGCAAAAATTGATTAGAATCTCTGATAATCTCGTTCTAGAACCTTCACATAAACTGTTTACAAGATCCCCTTTTAATTTGATATCCTTTGCATACCAGACATTATTATTTCAATTCAAATTCTAAGAAGTGTTGACGAAGACTGCTTTATACCCTATACCGCAAACACATAAAAATTCTTACAGAGGAGTTGTTGACAGGAAATGGCCGTAATTTTATACCTCTTCAGTATGACACACTTGTTCATCATTCCTACTGTTGACAAAAGCGTTTACCCTTTGATATACCGCAAAAATTCTTTCCAAAGACTTGTTGACAAGAGAAGGCTGTAATTTGATACCCTTTCGATATGTCACATTGTTACCGTTATAAAATTTAATTTATGTCTCAATGTATAGTAAATTATTTTAAATCTCAGCAATAAACTCATGCTAAAATCAATTTTATTCTATATCTCGTAAACAGTTGAAGATATCGAAAAAATAAGAAATTTTTGTTTCCTCATGAGACGTGATTATCGGGCCATCTACCCATTGACATTGTTAAATAACATTTTTATTAACAAATTAATAATCCTAAATTTTATAAGACAAAACAAAAGAGAGTGGATAAGGAGAGCGCAATTGAAATACTCTCCAGTTCCAAGAATCGCGCGGTGCGAATATCGGAACTAAGAGGAGGTGCGATTGATAACGCATGTACGTGGGCATCAATACACGTTCGCTAGTTGTATCAAGATGATCATACATTCTTTTACACACACACATATGGTGTAATATTTTGCAATATTTAAGCGTAATATTTAATGATGTCATTGCAAATCGGGGATGGGGGATGGGACATTGCATATACGTGGGCATCAATATATGTTCATTAGAAGTTAATGTGTACACACACACACATACACATTCACACAGGTGTATATGGCATAATATTTTGCAATATTTAATAGGGTGACGTAATATTTAATGACGTCATCGCAAATCGGGGGTTCTAGACTTTTCCAATGGGATATCCGCGTTCACGCAATTGCATCATCGATGCAGGGATGGGGGCGCGAAGGTGTCAAATTACAAATAATTAGAGGAGATTTGATATCCTAACCTTGAACTGCTATTTCTTGGATTCTGTAATTTGACACCCATCATCGCATATTTGACATCATACGCAAACGTTTCAAAACGTTTTGTATGCTATTACGTAAGAACATGCAATCTTCGAGAAGTTTCGATGACGTCACTGTCTCACCTGTAATTAATTCGCACCTGTCCATCTCGACCAATCAGAGCGCTTCTCTGAGTCAGTGGGCGAGTGGTGGGGGGTCCAGAAGCCCAGTTGTTTACCTACTGTTTTGCTTATTGTCGCACTTTTACGTAATTTCCTAATATGCGGGAACATCCTTTCCCCCGGCAACTTGAGTTTAGAAATTATTTAAATAATTGTTTTGCTTATTTTGTACCACTTTTATGTAATTTTCTAATATGCGGGGACATCGTTTCCCCCGACTACTTGAGTTTAGAAATTATTTAAATAATTGTTTTGCTTATTGTTGGACTTTTATGTAATTTCCTAATATGTGTGGACCTTGTTTCCCCCGGCTACTTTGGTTTAAAAATTATTTAAATAATTGTTTTGCTTATTGTAGCAATTTTATGTAATTTTCTAATATGCGTGGACATCGGTTCCCCCGCCAACTTTGGTTTAAAAATTATTTAAATAAATGTTTTGCTTATTGTACCACTTTTATGTAATTTCCTAATATGCGTGGACCTTGCGTCCCCCGCCTACTTGGGTTTAGAAATGATTTTAATTCTCGTCTTGCTTAGCACCGCTCATCTACATAACTCCGTTATATGTGTGGACTCGTGTCACACGCCAAGTCCTCCGCTCGCTGTTTGAACGCGCGCGCTACAGTCGTACCACTCGTACTTTTCGGCCGCCTACCGAGCGTCCAATTAGCGAAGAGCTGAACCTTGAATATTAATTTTTGATAAAAGTTAAATAAAATAATAAATTAAATAATAATAATTGAATGCGTTCCCATAAATTCCAATAGTAGAATCTATATATTGATTAGTTAATTAACTAAGTTATAAATAACTCGAATAAGAATTGATGATAAACGAGCGATAATGAATTTATTAACTAATTACATTTAACAAATAGTAATTGCGCCCGTATAATTAAACTATCAATGGAAAGGTCAACGCGCTAACGAACAAATTGATTAGCAATAAAACTAAATAAACGGTAGTAATCTGCGATTAAATTAATAACTATTTGGACAATAAATACTAATTACGTCATAATAATTAGCGATTTGATAAATAACGGCAGGCGTAATAATAATTAATTAGGGAAGCTCGCTCGGGTAGGAAAAGCTCTGTTACAGGAGTCATCTCAAGGGCGATCGATAAAATGAGAAAGGGAGCCTTCCCAAGGACGAGCTACAGACGACAACACAAGTGATCCCTAGCACAAGCGACCCCGAGGACGAAAAACAATAACAGCAGCGAAGCCTGTAGCCAAGGTTGAAGGGTCAAACAGCCTACTATCCCACAGCATCGAGAAGACGTAAATAGCAGCATAGGCTCTAATCAAGGACGGAAGGTCAAACAACACACGATCCCGCAGCGTAGCCTGTCTTCAAGGGCGAAAGGTCGAGAAAACGGTTAGCGAGGAATGGGATTGAAGTTTGCAACGTTGCAATCCAACGAAAATTCGATTTTCGAAAAACCACTTTTTTCCACAGGGATGATATAATGTACTACAAATAATGGAAGAATACATCAAAATTGATTAAAATAAATCAATTCCAAACTACCCCCCACCCCTAACACGGAATTCGTAAGATGACCTAAGAGAAAAAAATTCTCTCTCCGCGGCGTTTGGTATTTCGAAACTTTTTATTGCTGGAATTATTTTCTGAGGATACAAAATACCTGAAAAAAAATTAGGAACCAAATCGACTACCCGGAAGACCCCCAAAAAGCTGACTAAATAGGGATAGTATCGGAAAAAAAATTCTCTCTCCGCGGCGTTTGGTATTTCCAAACTTTTTATTGCTGGAATTATTTTCAGAGGATACAAAATACCCGCAAAAAAATTAGGAACCAAATCGACTACCCGGAACACACCCAAAAAGCTGATTATATATGCGTAGTAACGGAAAAAAAATTCTCTCTCCGCGGCGTTTGGTATTACCAAACTTCTTATTGCTGGAATTATTTTATGAGCACACAAACTACTCGTAGAAAAATTACGAACCAAATCCACTTCCCGGAAAACCCCCAAACAGCTGATTATATAGGGGTCGTGACGGAAAAAGAATTCTCTCTCCGCGGCGTTTGTAATTCCCAAACTTTTTATTGCTGGAATTATTTTCTGAGGATACAAAATACCCGAAAAAAATTAGCAACCAAATCGACTCCCCGGAGCACCCCCAAAAAGCCGATTATATAGGGGTAGTAACGGAAAAAACAATCTCCCTCCGCGGCGTTTGGTATTTCCAAACTTTTTATTGCTGGAATTATTTTCTGAGGATACAAAATACCCGCAAAAAATTAGGAAACAAATCGACTCCCCGGAACACCCCCAAAAAACTGATTATATAGGGGTAATAAAGGAAAAAATATTCTCTCTCCGCGGCGTTTGGTATTTCCAAACTTTTATTGCTGGAATTATTTTCTGAGGATACAAAATACCCGCAGAAAAATTAGGAACTAAATCGAATTCCCGGAACACCCCCAAAAAGCTGATTATATAGGGGTAGTAACGGAAAAAAATTCTCTCTCCGCGGCGTTTGGTATTTCCAAACTTTTTATTGCTGGAATTATTTTCTGAGGATACAAAATAACCGCAAAAAAATTAGGAACCAAATCGACGCCCGGAAAACCCCTAAAAAGCTGATTATATAGGGGTCGTGACGGAAAAAAAATTCTCTCTCAGCGGCGTTTGGTATTTCCAAACTTTTTATTGCTGGAATTATTTTTTGAAGATACGAAATACCCGAAAAAAAATTGGGAACCAAATCGACTACCCGGAACACCCACAAGAAACTGATTATATAGGAGTAGTGATGGAAAAAAAATTCTCTCCGCGGAGTTTGATATTTCCAAACTTTTTATTTCTGGAGTTATTTTCTGAGGATACAAAATACCCGCCAAGAAATTAGGAACCAAATCAACCCCCTGGAACACCCCCAAGAAGCTGATTATATAGATGTAGTAACGGAAAAAAAATTCTCTCCGCGGCGTTTGGTATTTCCAAACTTTTTATTGCTGGAATTATTTTATTAGCACAGAAAGTACTCGTAAAAAAATTACGAATCAAATCCACTCTCCGGAAAACCCCCAAAAAGCTGATCATATAGGGGTAGTAACGGAAAAAAATTCTCTCTCCGCGGCCTTTGGTATTTCCAAACTTTTTATTGCTGGAATTATTTACTTAAGATACAAAATACCCGCAAAAATTCGGAACCAAATCGACTCCCCGGAACAACCCCGAAAAGCTGATTATGCAGGGGTCGTGACGAAAAAAAAATTCTCTCCCCGCGGCGTCAAGTATGTCCAAACTTTTTATTGCTGGAGTTATTTTCTGAGGATACAAAATACACGAAAAAAAATTAGGAACCAAATCGACTCCCCGGACCACCCACAAAAAGCTGATTATATAGGGGTAGTTTGGAAAAAAAATTCTCTCTCCGCTTTGTTTAGTATTTGCTAACTTTTTATTGCTGGAATTATTTTCTGAGGATACAAAATACCCGCAAAAAATTAGGAAACAAATCGACTCCCCGGAACACCCCCAAAAAACTGATTATATAGGGGTAATAAAGGAAAAAATATTCTCTCTCCGCGGCGTTTGGTATTTCCAAACTTTTATTGCTGGAATTATTTTCTGAGGATACAAAATACCCGCAGAAAAATTAGGAACTAAATCGAATTCCCGGAACACCCCCAAAAAGCTGATTATATAGGGGTAGTAACGGAAAAAAATTCTCTCTCCGCGGCGTTTGGTATTTCCAAACTTTTTATTGCTGGAATTATTTTCTGAGGATACAAAATAACCGCAAAAAAATTAGGAACCAAATCGACGCCCGGAAAACCCCTAAAAAGCTGATTATATAGGGGTCGTGACGGAAAAAAAATTCTCTCTCAGCGGCGTTTGGTATTTCCAAACTTTTTATTGCTGGAATTATTTTTTGAAGATACGAAATACCCGAAAAAAAATTGGGAACCAAATCGACTACCCGGAACACCCACAAGAAACTGATTATATAGGAGTAGTGATGGAAAAAAAATTCTCTCCGCGGAGTTTGATATTTCCAAACTTTTTATTTCTGGAGTTATTTTCTGAGGATACAAAATACCCGCCAAGAAATTAGGAACCAAATCAACCCCCTGGAACACCCCCAAGAAGCTGATTATATAGATGTAGTAACGGAAAAAAAATTCTCTCCGCGGCGTTTGGTATTTCCAAACTTTTTATTGCTGGAATTATTTTATTAGCACAGAAAGTACTCGTAAAAAAATTACGAATCAAATCCACTCTCCGGAAAACCCCCAAAACCTGATCATATAGGGGTAGTAACGGAAAAAAATTCTCTCTCCGCGGCCTTTGGTATTTCCAAACTTTTTATTGCTGGAATTATTTACTTAAGATACAAAATACCCGCAAAAATTCGGAACCAAATCGACTCCCCGGAACAACCCCGAAAAGCTGATTATGCAGGGGTCGTGACGAAAAAAAAATTCTCTCCCCGCGGCGTCAAGTATGTCCAAACTTTTTATTGCTGGAGTTATTTTCTGAGGATACAAAATACACGAAAAAAAATTAGGAACCAAATCGACTCCCCGGACCACCCACAAAAAGCTGATTATATAGGGGTAGTTTGGAAAAAAAATTCTCTCTCCGCTTTGTTTAGTATTTGCTAACTTTTTATTGCTGGAATTATTTTCTTAGGATACAAAATACCCGCAAAACAATTAGGAACCAAATCGACTCCCCGGAAAACCCCTAAAAAGCTTATTATATTGGGGTAGTAACGGAAAAAAAATTCTCTCTCCGCGGCGTTAGGTATTTGCTAACTTTTTATTGCTCGAATTATTTTCTGAGGATACAAAATACCCGCAAAAAAATTAGGAACCAAATCGACTGACCGGAACACCCCTAAAAAGCTTATTATATAGGGGTAGTAACGGAAAAAAAATTCTCTCTCCGCGGCGTTAGGTATTTCCAAACTTTTTATTGCTGGAATTATTTTCAGAGGATACAAAATACCCGCAAAAAAATTAGGAACCAAATCGACTGCCCGGAACACCCCCAAAAAGCTTATTATATAGGGGTAGTAACGGAAAAAAATTCTCTCTCCGCGGCGTTTGGTATTTCCAAACTTTTTATTGCTGGAATTATTTTCTGAGGATACAAAATACCCGCAAAAAAATTAGGAACCAAATCGACTGCCCGGAACACCCCCAAAAAGCTTATTATATAGGGGTAGTAACGGAAAAAAATTCTCTCTCCGCGGCGTTTGGTATTTCCAAACTTTTTATTGCTGGAATTATTTTCTGAGGATATGAAATACCCGAAAAAAAATTAGGAACCAATTCGACTCCCCGGAACACCCACAAGAAGCTGATTATATAGGGGTAATGACGGAAAAAAAATTCTCCCCGCGGCGTTTGTTATTTCCAAACTTTTTATTTCTGGAGTTATTTTCTGAGGATACAAAATATCGGCAAAGAAATTAGGAATCAAATCGACTCCCCGGAACACCCCCAAAAAGCTGATTATATAGGTGTAGTAACGGAAAAAAAATTCTCTCCGCGGCGTTTGGTATTTCCAAACTTTTTATTGCTGGAATTATTTTATGAGCACAGAAACTACTCGTAAAAAAATTACGAATCAAATCCACTCTCCCAAGAACCCCCAAAAAGCTGATCATATAGGGCTCGTGACGGAAAAAAAATTCTCTCTCCGCGGCGATTAGTATTTCCAAACCAAATATATTAGTATTGCTGGAATTATTTTCTGAGGATACAAAATACCCGCAAAAAAATTCGGAACCAAATCGACTCCCCGGAACACCCCCAAAAAGGTGATTATATAGGGGTAGTAACGGAAAAAAGATTCTCTCCGCGGCGTTTGGTATTTCCATACTTTTTATTGCTGGAATTATTTTCTGAGCATACAAATACCCACAAATAAATTAGGAACCAAATCATCTCCCCGGAACACGCCCAAAAATCTGACTATATAGGGGTAGTAACGGAAAAAAAAAATTCTCTCTCCTCGGCGTTTGGTATTTCCAAACTTTTTATTGCTGGAATTATTTTCTGAGGATACAAAATACCCGCAGAAAAATTAGGAACCAAATCGACTCCCCGGAACACCCCCAAAAAGTTGATTATATAGGGGTAGTAACGGAAAAATAATTCTCTCTCTGCGGCCTTTGGTATTTCCAAACTTTTTATTGCTGGAATTATTTTATGAGCACACAAACTACTTGTAAAAAAATTATGAATAAAATCCACTCCCCGGAACACTCCCAAACAGCTGATTATGTCGGGGTCCTATCGGAAAAAAATTCTCTCTCCGCGGCATTTGGTATTTCCAAACTTTTTAAAGCTAGAATTACTTTTTGAGCATAAAAATTCCCTGTAAAACAATTACGAACCAAATCGACTCCCCGGGAAACCCCCAAACAGTTTATTATGTAGTGCTCGTGACGGAAAAAAAATTCACTCTCCGCGGCGTTTGGTATTTCCAAACTTTTTATTGCTGGAATTATTTTCTGAGAATACAAAATACCCGAAAAAAAATTAGGAACCAAATTGACTCCCCGGAATACCACCAAAAAGCTGATTATATTGGGGTAGTAACGGAAAAAAAATTCTCTCTCCGCGGCGTTTGGTATTTCCAAACTTTTTATTGCTGGAATTATTTTATGAGCACACAAACTACTCTTGCAAAAATTACGAACCAACTCCACTCCCCGGAAAATCCCCAAACAGCTGAATATATAGGAGTCGTCACGGAAAAAAAATTCTCTCTCCGCGGCGTTTGGCATTTCCAAACTTTTTATTGCTGAAATTATTTTATGAGCATACAAAGTACCTGAAAAAAAATTACGAACCAAATCGACTGCCCGAAAACCCCCCAAAAGGCTGATTATATAGGGGTTGTGACGGAAAAAAAATTTTCTCTCAGCGGCGTCTGGCATTTCCAAACTTTTTAAAGCTAGAATTACTTTTTGAGCATAAAAATCCCCTGTAAAAAAATTACGAACCAAATCGACTCCCCGGGAAACCCCCAAGCAGTTGATTATATAGTGCTCGTGACGGAAAAAAAATTCTCACTCCGCGGCGTCTGGCATTTCCAAACTTTTTAAAGCTGGAATTACTTTTTGAGCATAAAAACTCCCTGTAAAAAAATTACGAACCAAATCGACTCCCCGAAAAAACCCCAAACAGCTGATTATATAGGGGTCGTGACGGAAAAAAAATTCTCTCTCAGCGGCATTTGGTATTTCCAAGTTTTTTATAGCTGGAATTATATTTTGAGCATACAAATTACCCATAAAAAAATTACGAACCAAATTGATTTCCCGGAAATCTCCCAAACAGCCGATTATATATGGGTCGTGACGGTTAAAAAATTCTCTCTCCGCGGTGTTTAGTATTTCGAAACTTTTTATTGGTGGAATTAGTTTATATATTTAACAGTAAAAATAGCTAGGTGCTTGAAATTTCGAATGTTCATAGTGAACGAAAGATTTTTGCCATTTTCACACTGAAAAACATCAGGGAGAAGGAACGTACCAATACTGGCAGTGTAGCTCTACCCGCGCTTCGCATAACGTCTCGCCCAATTTTGGGAGAATAATTACCCCTAACGGATGTTTATGCGCGATTTATGAGAGTTTCGCGCGCCATCTACCAGCCGTTTCCCTTGGCAACGGTACCCTCAGTCGCCCGTTTTGGGAGAAATTTTACCCCAAAATAACGTCGGGCAACTCTACCTGTCTTTGGGGCAGCGACTTTCTCAAGTGGTAGACCCGCTCTCTCAAAGGTTTTTCAGTGCAGATTTAGCCGAAGTTGACTACTTAATATATTTAAAAAATGATAATAACTGTATCTCTTCACTTGTCACTCTAGCAGTCACCAATAAAACCATTTCGACGAATTCCAACCAAAATTGGAAACTATAAATTAATATTTCTTTCATTATGAACGTTCGGAATTTCAAATACATAAATAACTTACATATCTCTTTACTTTGTCATCGTTAAGATTCATTTGTTTTTTAATAAAACTTAAGATACATATAATGTAAATATTAATAAATTATGACGAAATTTATTAAAAAGTTAATAAATTTCGTCATAATACTCATAATTCATTCTATTCTCCAAAGGAACATTTTTTTATTATCTTCTATTAATTACGAATATTGAGAGGAAAATCCTGGGCGAAGAAAAATAATTACTTTTCTGATAGTAGGAATCGAGTCTTCATAGAAAGAAAAATTGTTTTTGAATCTAGAGTCAGATTTAGACTGAAAAGATAATTTCTATTTTAAAAGTATAACCTGGCTTTAAATAGAAAATTATTTTATTTGAATAATAATAATACATGTTTGTAAGAAACTATTGCATCTTTTAGAAAAAATGTTCATTATGTCAATTAAAAACATTAGTAAAACTTGTTTTTCTTCTCTCTCTAAAGCAGTTGACAGACAAATTATGCTTTAGCTACACGTTGGCATTACTAATTTTTTAAATAGGAAACTTGTGGAGGTTCGCTGCACACTGACGTTTATAATAGTATATTACATACCTAGGCAGGTAAAATAAGAAATGTCTTAGATCACATGTAATTGTCGGCCGAGGTTGACAAACATGTGATCTGAGGCTTTCTTTTTTACCTACCAAGGTGTGTATACTATTTTTCTGCCCGACGGCGCCGGAAAGCGGCAACTTCATTTCGCGCAGCGGCCAGGACGTTGGCGCTTTCCGGCCGGAGGACAGAAATAGTTATTTTCGATACAAGTGCGAAAAAGTGTTTTTATCCTCGTGTGGACGTTTGCGCCCGAGCGAAGCGAGGGTGAAAAGGCCACACGAGGATAAAATCACTTTCTCACTCGTGTATCGAACACTATTTTTTTATACGACGTGTGTAAAGCTCGATTTTGCGAGCACGGTTTTGGCCGAGCGTGCGCAAAGTGGACGCTTTGCGCACGGAGTGTGAAAAAATAATTTTCTTTACGAGTAAAAAATACTTATATTTAGGGAATATCTTTGCACACGATTTAGATATAGATAAGGCTGTTAGTCTTCCCCTTGAAAATTTAATCAATACGCATTGACAAATGTCAGTAACTTTTTCCCCCTGAAATTTCTTAAAAAATTTAGAAAATTAAAAATCTTATATTTGGGCTAATTTTCACAGCACATCAACCTACCAGGGCTCAAATTAACGATTTTGGCAAACAAAAAAGCTAAACAATTTGTACAACGATCGTAAATGTGCTCCTGTTCCTATTAAATAAATATATTGATTGGAAAAGGACATGAACAACATAAAAAATGACTGAATGTCGACCTTTTTTTTAATTTTGTGTACGTAGCTAGATTCTTTACCCTTATTTATAATTGTTTCTTTTTTTTTTTTTTTTTTTTGAAAGGCAAACATTTTGAGCTTTACCTCATTTTTCAGCGCTCAAACATTGGAGTTCCCAAAAATTTAAGAGTTCCTGAGATTTACTCATGTAATAATGTGAATAATTATTTATGATACAAAGTAATATTAAACTTGCATATCTCTTTTTAGATGGTAAACGAAAAGTAACCGTAATAATTTTTACTTGATGTTTAATTTTGTGACTATTATTAAAAATCTCTTAAATACTGAAGATTAATATTTTAAAAATCTATAACTCTTTGAATATTGGTTTTTCGTATATGTTGAATGCAACATTTTAATTTTAGAATTGCCTGAATTTTCAAGAAAAAATTATTCTGATCTCAAAAGGTTGTTTTTATTTGTTTAAATGGCGTTTTTGTTTAAACAAATGCATTTAAATTAAGGTTCCTGCCATTTTGATAAATTGTAAACTAGAAATTTAGATTCTACGAATCAAAATCTATAAAAAACGATGGTTACTTTATTCAATTGCAACAGCCGGTATAGAAAAGGAGACAGAAGCGAAAACTTTTGCGGCGCCTGGGCTAGCTAGAAGCCGCCGACGCCGCACAGTGTTTTATTTTGAAAAAAAATGGACAAAATGAAATATCTCGCGAACGGATATCGATAGCCGGATGAATCCAACTGCATTTTAAAGTTGAAGTAATGTACAATAAAGGAAAAATAGTCCAGTACTGATCATTTGACCCTGTGACCATAGAAATGAAAAATGAAAGTTGAATAAATAACGAATTTTCGGCTTTTTCATTTAGACTTTGTGGCTATCAATTTTTTCGATCAAAAAAATATGTACTCCTGTAGTGTTTGATGCAAGGTTTTTTAATAACCCTTAGATTTTAATAATTCATATATGCACCTATAAATTTGTGTACTTGTATTTATGTACCCATGTATTTTGATTCGCTGAATCCGAATTTGAAGTCGAAATTACTCAATAATGCTCCATTTTTTCAGGGTGAATTTTTCGTATTTTTTATGGAGTTTTCAGATTTAAAAACAAATTGGTGTGCGATAGGACAAATCTGACATCAAATTCGGATTCTTTGCATCAAACACTACAGGAGTAAATATTTTTTTGATCGAAAAAATTGATAGCCAGAAAGTCTACAATGAACAAGCCGAAAATACGTTATTTATTCGACTTTCATTTTTCATTTCCAAGATCACAGGGTCAAATGATCAGTACTGGACTATTTTTCCTTTATTATACATTACTTCAACTTTAAAATGTAGTTGGATTCATCCGGCTATCGATATCCGTTCGCGAGATATTTCATTTTGTCCATTTTTTTTCAAAATAGAACACTGTACGCCGCAGCCGCGCGCGGTAGGTCCCGCCTCCCTTCTCCTTCAGCCGATTGCATGCTTTTCTCAAGCTTAATTTTATCCTATGAAAAAAAGCGACACATCATTCTTATGTAAAATTTCACGCCTTACAATTTTTGTTTGGGATTTTTTTCGTTATCTCTTATAGTTCGCGAGTTATAAGCGAAAATCTGTTTTCGGGAGTGGTTTTTTGACAAATTAGGGGTGATACCGGCGTTTTTGGAGGCTGCATTTTTGACCATCGTTTTTAGACGATGTATTTTACCAAATATCCAAAATGCAGCCATTCCCTCGAAAAAATCGATTTCAGACCTTCGTTTACTGGCCAGCGCTTCGGCGCTGTCTCGCCGTGGGCAGATTCAGCGCTCTCGGTGCGCGTGCACTCGCGACAGCCGTTGAGCCCTATATCTATGCCTATATACTGTAGGCGCTTGACTCTCCCGCGTGCGCCGCACCGTCGCACAGTGTGGCAAAACCAAGGAAAAATGCTCAAAATTCCGCTTCCACTCAATTTTGCATAAAAAAAATATTTGACAGCATGTTTTACTTCGTTTTTTAGTTATCTATGACTTACCTTTTCCCCCGATATGTCCAGATTTGTTTATAAACATGTTGTTGGTGCATGTCCATGCGTGTTTCATGAATTCGATTTAAGGGGGTCCGAAAGTCAATTAAAAATTCAAATTACGCGCCACAATATAGCAGACGAAAAAATAAGTAATTTGCCTATAACAAATAGTATAAACAATATTACGAAAAACCAGGACTGCATTGCCCTCTGTTACATTATTATCTATCATTTTACAAAGTTTGAAGTTTCTATATAAATATTTCGCTGAATGGCATTTGAATTACTTGATTTTGAGACATTATTCAAATGCCATTTGAATCCAAAAATCTTTAAAACAAAAGTGATCATCGGATGGGGAGAAGATTTTATCTCGGAGAAGCGCGTGAAAAGGCCCTATTCCAGACGAGCGCGTAAGAAGGTGGGATACTACTGAGATAGGACCTCTTCACGCGCTTCGTTGAGATAGAACCTTCTCCTTCCCACTCGACGAAATATCCTCAAATTATAAAAAATTATATAAAAAATTATAAAATATAAACTTCTTCTTTTTTCTACATATATTTCCTACCTATTTACCGTTCTTTATGTGTGCCACGAAAAAATTTGATTTCTTCGATGAGGGGTGCATCGACATCACGTTCTTTAGAACGTACACGGAGAGAAAAATTTCAGTAAAAATTACAAAAAGTTCCGTAATTTTTACTGAACTTTTCGGTACTGTAGTAATAGACTGCCAAAATGAGCGGATTTACTTGACTTTCTATACTTTTTATAGAATTTTCAGTAAAAATTACCGAACTGATCAGTAACTTTTAAGAGAAGGTTTGGAAGTTTTCGTTGGCGTAACGCGCGGTGGCGCTGTTGACTGTTGTGCGCATGCGCGTTCTTGAATTTCAGCGAGAATTACCGTGCACAATCGGTAGATGGCGAATATTGAAACTCGCAAGTGACCACGACTTTCCTCAGTTAGTATATAAGTCCGCCGAGTTTCTAAAGTTCATATGTAAGCGTTTGCGTATTGCGAAATGTAAGGTATTACTTAGGTTATGTGTAGTACAGTAGTTAGATATGTTTAGGGCTTTAGATATAAAAATTTCCTATGTAAATGCGGCGTGCATATTTACATCTTATCTACACCACAAGGAAAGCAACACTGGATTCCCAACTATTAAAATGGCGATAAGTGCGATTAATATAAATTATTCCCATAAATAGATAAATTTTTTTTAATTACCATATTCGCCATATTCTATAAAATTTATAACTCAAAAAAGAGTAAAAATTACGGAACGGTTCAGTAAAAAGTAAGTGCTTAGAAAAATTACCGAACTGTTCTGTAAAATTTACAAAAATGTCAGTCTGTTACCGTAGTACCGTGAAGTTCGGTAAAAATTATCGAACTTTTTGTAATTTTTACTGAAAATTTTCTCTCCGTGTATTTTTAGGAAAATATAAAAACAAAAAATTTTTTTTATAATGGACAAATAGTATTTAATTTTAATTTTTATAAACATGCAGCATCGCGGAGATAATATTTTTGTTAATAGTAGGCACATCGTATCCAAAATCAAAGTTACCGAAAATTTAACAAGAATTGATAGCTTAAATAAATTGGTACAGCGTTTTTTTACCATATTCTAGCAGTTTTTTTTAGCAACGTTTTAAGTATAAAATTGTCTTCAGTACGTGGAGGAAATATCTAAATTTAGACCTCTTCTGATGACCGATGAGCTTATCCTTGCATAACAGTAAGTCCTATGTAGTGGAACATGTTACTGAAAGTGGATTATATAAATATTTGCTTGACTTAGCTAAATATCTGAGAACCATAGATATGTCACAGTACTATAAAAGTTATTTCCCTCTTATGTCTCGATAAAAATAAAAAATTTCTTTGAAGGCACATCTACAGGACAAAGTTTTTCTGAAAGTTAAAAAAAATATGTACAAGCTCAATTTAGTAGTATCATTTTTCGTCGACACTTATAAGTCAATTTTGGACTGATAAGAAGTTTCACTTTTTTTTAAATGACGAAACTCAGAAAAGATATTTAATTTTGAAGGCATATCTACAAGACAAAGTTTTCTTGTTCTTTAAGCCTTTCTAAATGTGAAAAAAATTATTTACTTTTAAATCTAAAAATTAAGGATAATTTCATCTTTTTAGGCACGACCGCTACTCGGGAGAGCCTTATAATTTCACCATAGCGAAAATTGTGCCACTTTAAAAACTAAGAATTTAATATGTGAAAAGTCGTTTCCAGCCAAAATGAGTGTGTTTTAAACGTTTTCTGTGATGTATGTATGTCTGTACGTCCGTATGTAAGTCTGTACGTCCGTATGTAATCAAGTTTATCGATTATCTCAATGAATTTTCAACCGATTCCATCGGGATTGCGGGAAAATACTCCTCTAATTATACCTAAGTGCTGGTTCTCAATTGAGAAAGATCGATGAAAAACTTTCAAAATGCGAGCACAAAGAAACATATCAAAAAATCGATTTTTAAGCTTAATGTCTAAAAAAATTAATTTCAAGCTAATGTCTACCAGCCTATCTGCTAAAACTAATTAAAATACATCTTTTTTATGTCGGACATTTTCTTCTACGAGCAATATTTGCCAAGATAACTGCGAAAAACGGCAAAGAAGGTCAAAAATTGAAGATTTTAGGCTATAACTTGACAGGATTTGATTTTACACAAAAATGTCAAATACAAAAGTTGTAGATAATATTTAAACAAAACTTTTTCTTATTTATCATTTTTGAGTAAAATGAACTCCTGATAAGTTAGGCTTATAAAAACGATTTTAAACGCCAAAATATACATAAAATTGACGATTTTCGGCAATAACTTGACAGGATTTGATTTTACACAAAAATATTAAATACAAAAGTTGTAGATAATATTTAAACAAAAATTTTTTCTATTCAACATTTTTGTGTAAAATCAACTCGTGACGAGTTAGACTAATAAAAACGATTTTAACGCTAAATATACATAAAATGGACAATTTTCGGCTATAACGTGACAGAATTTGATTTTACAGAAAAATATTCAATACATAAGCTATAGATATAGTTAAACAAAACTTTTTCCTATTTAATATTTTCACGTAAATCAACTCCCGACGACTTAGACTTATAAAAACGATTTTAAACGCCAAAATATACATAATATAGACGATTTTTGCTTATCGTACAAAGAATTGATTTCCAATAGATTTCTTAAATACAAAGGATACAGATATCATTTAAATACCAATGAAAAAAACTAAAACAATAACTAACAAAAACTGTTACATAAAAGCTGTCAAAACTTACAATTTCTTGTCAATGATCTAGAGAACTTAGTATGTGGTAAAATCGAAATTGGAAAAATTTTTTCATAATTCGGTTGTTAAAAATCTATAATTATGTTTTCTTACTGTTTTGATAACAATTAGAAATTACATATAAAATTACACAGCTTAACCTGTTAATTATGTTCACAAAATCTAAGCGATTGAACTAAGAGAGTCAAAATTGTCTAATATTATAAAAGGACATAATGTATGTGTTATAGATTTTGTAATATAGTAAAGTTCAATGTATAAAGAATGCAATGCTGACTTTGTCAGTCTTACAGTGTCCTGGACAACTATTAAATTGGCAAGTCTCACTTAGTAAAAGTCTGCGAAATACATAAGGATGTATTATAACAACAGATACCCTGAAATGAGTTCGTATACCCTGACTAAACTCAGAAATTAACTATATGAGCTAATATGACTAGCGACAACTGCCTACCCGTATCGCATCTAACCACACACACAGCACTTTTATGATATCTCCCAGTTCCTAATTATCTATCCCCTCACATTCTAAAGCACTAACACTTGAAGATCACTGATATAGAGCTGGAGAAGCTGCAAATTGAGGCTGGATGGCCCAGGGCAGGCACTACTCCATGCATGACAGTCTGCTCGAATTATCTAATAGCCATCTCGGAGGGAAATACTGATAGAGACTGTCATGTGTGTCTGAATCTCAAGGACTGCCTCACAGTGGGGATGAATAAAACACCTGAACAGATTAGCCACTGATCTGGGAGACAAGCGAGGAGAGTTGAGCACCTAGAAAACCACATATGACTAATGAATAGTTGACAGAAAAAGACATTACAAAAGAAAAGTCTGGTTGTTGTTCACTATTCTCGCTGCACCAGCTATCTGTAACAATTAGAGAGGAAAGACTGGTGGAACCTCATTCATTGTTTTATTGCTGAAAACACCTCCAGCCTGAGAGTCACTGAAGGCAGCAGCAGTAGATTAACTATACACAGAGCCACTAGTACAAGAGTCAAACACACACATGGGAAGTTGAGTATCTGAAAACCACATATATGACTAATAAATAAATGAGCCAAGCAACATCACCACACTCAAGAAAGATCCTGCAGCAGTGCTCACCGTTTACATTACTCTCGTCGCCAGATACCTGCAACAAGAGAAAGTACCATCAGCTTACCTATCAGAGAGGTTAGGAACGAGAAAGGGCTTACGAAATTTGCTCTCGCCGTCGACACGCTGCCTTCCTATGTCTGACGAATATTATCATTACCAGTAACACGATGAAAGAGACGACATCCTCCAGGGCGGTGTATTGCAACAGCCGTCATCACTGCAGGGAACGCCGGGAGCCGGCGATTGTTGACATCACACACCATGGACATACGCGCAGGCACGCCGCCGTAGGGCCGCTGTCAAAACAGACTCACTAGGGCTAGTAGCAGAAAGCGCGCGCGATCCATATATATATAGATATACCATATCTTATATACAGGGAGCACTCACGGTCACGTGGTCGCATGCGTCTTTCCGCTGGTGCGAACGCACTATTGTTATGAACTGCGTTCACGCGAACGAGTATCGTTGCATTTAGGGTCACTCTACAATAATTCCGGAACGTTCCGACAAATAAATAATAAGATAATTTGAATAAATACCGAAGATTAATCTATATATTAATTAGTTAATTAACTAATCTATAAACAAGTAATTAACTATTACCCCAATAGAAATTGACAATAAACGAGTGATAATGAAATTATTTAACTAATTAACTTAACAAATAGTAATTGCTCCCGTATAATTTAACTATCAATAGCAAGGTCAATGCGTTAACAAACAAATTGGGATTTAGCAATAAATAACGATAATAATCTGCGGTTAAATCAATAACTATTCTGATAATAAATAATAATTACGAGACGAACTGTAATAATAATAATGGCTAGGAAAAGCTCGCTCAGGTAGGATAAAGCTCTATTTATAGGAGGACAGCCAGTACGACGACAATCAACGGTCAATTAGTTTCCGAAATCCATTAGCCGGCGCAACGACAACCAACGGACAATCAATTCCCGGAATCCATTAGCCAACGGCTCAGCAGCGCATAAACAATTCAGAGAAGGACCATTAGCGAAGGGCCTCTGGAATGCACGTCGGTTGAACTCGGCAAGGAACGAGCCATGAGTCATCAACAGTCAACAACTCCTGAAATTCATTGGGCAACGTTGCATCAGCTCATGGGTCCATGGCGCAACCGACTCGGGGAGCCACGAGCGTAACGGCTAGCAGGGGAGCGGCCAATCGGAGACAAGTAACCCCTCCCCGCCATCAACTGTCGCTCGCCGCTCATCGCTCTCGACCCTACTTTCGGGTCTGACGCCCCTCCACCGCAACTTTCTACTCTAGAGTGGGGGAAGCCTCTGAGGCAACTTGGCGCCCTACAGCCTCTACATCGTACTCTCCCCACTACCTACCGGGAGCTACTACATCACAACGGAACGGCCTACAGAGAGGAACCAATCGAGAGGCCGGCACAAGCGCCGCAAGTCGAGAGGGGATTTTTGGTCAGGATCTGAGCATCCACGGGTGTTCCCCACCACGAAGTTCGCCCGTGATCAAGAGAAGAGAGGGAAGCTCTCGGCCCTTCTAGGCGCCTACAGGCCTCGGAACCGACTTCAAGAAGTTCCAACTTTTCGTCACCAGAGGGCCTGACTCCTCCCATACCCTCTCGTCAACGGCTTAAGGTCCGCGCTTAGGATATAAAAGGGAGCACCGAGCCATGAACCCTCAGAGAGGACTAGACCTGGGTCGTTACCAATTCGCTTGGTACTCTGCTGCACTTGTGCATGTTGCGCCCAGATGCTCTCCAGTCGATCACAGCCGACTAATCATAGTGCTTGCACCGTGTACGTTGGGATCGTAGCCGACTAATCTGGTGCTTGTCACTGGGTAAGTTGCGCCGTTGAGCTTGTAGCTCCGAGTTACTTAGTAACCAACCGCTTAGTAACAAGTATTGCATCAGTGCGCGTACTCTGATTTGTTAACGGTTATTGCATCAGTGCGTGTAATTTGGCTTCAGTTTATTGTCAGATTAAGTTATTTAAAGTCACGCGTCATCGATTAATTGTTCGAATCGACAACAGATTGTTAAGATAAACTAAATAAACAACCAAGTTAAAGTTAATTCTTTTTTTGTGTGTTCGAGTTTTATTTCTAACTTCCCGCGACTCCTTGCGCTTCAGCGCTTAATTGAGCAACGAATTCCACGTTCCAACTGGTCAACTTGGCGACCATTGCAGAAACGCCCTTCTGCTTGAAGACCCCGACTCGGGTCGTAACAATTTTTGGTGACAGCGGTGGGATTGTTCAAAGGAGTTCGCGAGTGAAAAGACTGAGCAAAGTGAAGTTATAGTGTTCTGTCCAGGGTTTTTGAGCTGTGGTTTCCCCTGGGCCACGGGCGAATGCCGGAACATCCAATTGAGAACTGAGTCCACGGCAATTAATTCAAGGAAGGAAAATCCTCAATTCAATTGAAGACTTCATGAACAACGACGCATTAACTCCCCATAATTCAAGAGAAGGCACTCCCGACTCAGGACACGAGAAAGGGAACGACGCAGCACCAGGAC
Organism: Torymus aiolomorphi; assembly: GCA_036365515.1. Taxonomy (NCBI): domain Eukaryota; kingdom Metazoa; phylum Arthropoda; class Insecta; order Hymenoptera; family Torymidae; genus Torymus; species Torymus aiolomorphi. The sequence goes on from CM070874.1 coordinate 134,322,782, forward strand.
CGACTCCCAGGCGACAACGATATAATAGAGGAAGTCCATATCAACTTCGTTCCCAACGACACTTACGGTCGGGACATTGCCTCTCCACGCCACCAGCTTGTAGGCACTGCCAACATCACTGAATCGTCACCTTCACCTTACGAATCATCGACGCCTGACACGAGTCACCAGCTTCAGTTACGAGCCATCATCCCTTGCCGCAAGTTACCAGCATCAGTCACTGGTCACCAACGCCTGCCACGAGTCACCAGCTTCGTCCGAATCACCAAAACCAGCTGCGTATAATAAAGCTAAGTACCCTGAGCGAGCGAGCAATTAGTTTAAAAATGTCGGTAGATAGCGAGCAAGCGTCCGGCTCATGGTCAATTTCGGAGACAAGCAGCCTACCCGACGGTATGGTAGCGCTAGATTTAACAATAAATAATCGTGACGAAGCGAGTATATCAGCAATTAGGCCACCGTTAAATCCTGCGCCGGTTTTCCGAAATACGAGAGACGAATTAATTTCGCGTGATGATAATTCTATATATAATAAATCAGTCAAATCGTATTCTTTGTCGGGCTATAAAAAGATAAATGAAATAGTAAGAATACTCCCCGAATTTAACGGAAAAAACATCTCTGTAAATCGTTTCATAAAGGAATGCAATGAAGCCGAGAGTTTTGTATGTCCGAGTGATCGAAGTTTCTTTTTGAAATTAGTAAAATCGCGAGTCACCGGCGACGCCAATGATTACTTACAGTTTAAAGATTTTAGCAATCTAGATGAGCTCCTTTTAGAATTAAAAAGGGTATTTGCCCCTACTCAGAATTTACCCCAAATACAAACCGATTTAGCACGTGTAAGGCAGAAGCCACAAGAAAAGGTTTCAGAATATGGATTAAGAGTGACCCGGATTCTACAAAAGGCTCGGGAATTAATAGTTGAAAATTTTGGTCCCATAGTAGCTCATGGCATGATAGAAGGAACAACAGGCACAGCTATCGAATGCTTTACCCTCGGTTTAGAATCAGAGATAGCTACCCAATTGATAGGGAAACAGCTAACCACCTTAGAAACCGCTATTAGTACTGCCATAACTTGCGAGCGTCACGTACAACAACGGAAAGAGCTACATGGGGAGAAATCGGAGGATAGTCGGAAAAGGGCCTATTGTCATGTCGCGGAATCCCAAAAGGAAGATGAACCAGAAAAGAAAAAACGAGGCTGTTACCGATGCGGAGAACTGGGGCATATCGCTCGAAATTGTCGCAAGGCAACCAATGTAAATACCTATTGTGATTATTGTAGGAGATGGGGGCATACCCTTGACACGTGTTATCAAAGGCCTAGACACACCTCGTCGGCAAGTACTAATCACCCTCGTACTATTGGATACGCGCCGCAGACCCCCTATAGTAGTAATAATCCGCGTTCTTTAAACCCAAACATGGCTCGCCATACGGGCACGATGGCGAACCAGTTTTATTCAAGCAACCGAGTGTCCAGACCCGCGCTATTATCCTTGCCCATGATTCCTCCCAGAGGGTAAAATCTCCTATCGTTATCATGAAAAGTAAGGAATTAATTAAAGAGATGCCGCGTTTTCTTATAGACACGGGATCAGAACTCAATATAATTAAACAGAGTCTATTAAAGCCCAATGTAGTCATAGATAGAAATACTATGTATGGGTTGGCTGGGATAAACGACGGTTTAGTCTTGACCCAAGGATGTGTGAAAATAGAACTAGGCAACTGTTATTGCCGGTTAAATATAGTATCTGACGAATTTCCCATACAAGCGGATGGGATTCTGGGTGTCGAATTCCTGAGGGAACAGGAAGCAACCTTATCTTTTCGGAATGATACTCTCCACTGGGGAAACCCAAAGGAGACCGTTTCTTTCATTAACCATGATATCCTTTACCTTCCTGCCAGAACCAAAACCTTGGTTAAAATCTCTGTTCGTAACCCCCACCGAACCACAGGGTATGTAACTAGAATAAACGCAGGTCCGGGAATTTTTATTGGAGAATGTTTAGTTACTAACAATAATGGTAAAGCTTGTTTGTTCGCGACCAACGCTACCTGCGAAGATATAAATCTCATTGTTCCTCCACTTGAACTAGAATTATACGACCGTACTATTAAAACCGTGCGCTTTATTAAAACTTCTAATACAACTGATGACCAGGTTAACCTGAAGATCAGAATTAATAAAATACTTGATTCACTTGATTTAGAGAACCTTGATAAATCAGAAAGGGATAGTATAATAAAACTAATATCGGAATTTCCTTGCCAATTTCATTTACCAAACGATAAATTAAGCAAAACCACAATGGTCTCCCATAAAATTCCAACTGTTGATCAAATTCCAATTAACGTAAGACAGTACCGCTACCCGCCTCATTTACGTGATATAGTGCAGAAACAAGTTCAAGAATTAATAGATAAAGACATAGTAGAGGAATCGGAATCACCATACAATTCACCTTTATGGATAGTCCCCAAAAAACCGGATTCCCAAGGAAACAAACGTTGGCGTCTAGTAATAGATTTTCGAGCATTAAACGAGAAAACGATCGCGTCTGCATATCCTCTTCCAAATATAACGGAAATCCTCGACCAGTTAGGCCGGAGCAAATACTTTTCAACTTTGGATTTAGCTTCAGGGTTTCACCAAGTACCCATCGATCCTGCCGACGCACCCAAAACCGCGTTTTCAACCCCATTCAATCATTTGCAATATAAAAGAATGCCTATGGGATTAAAGGGATCCCCATCTACCTTCCAAGCCCTTATGGATAAAATTCTTACCGGGTTGCAGGGTATTGAATTATTTGTCTATATGGATGATATAGTAGTGTATGCCGAGTCTTTAGAAGATCATTCTCGTAAATTGAAAAAACTTTTTGGAAGATTAAGAACCGCCGGTCTTACCCTGCAGCCCGATAAATGTCTCTTTTTAAAAAAGGAGGTTATCTACTTGGGTCATGTAATATCGGAACAAGGCGTGAGGCCTGATCCTCGAAAGACACAAGCCGTGTCGGAATTTCCGCACCCCAGAAATGCCAAGAACATAAAACAATTCCTGGGTTTAGCTGGATATTATCGCCGATTTATTCCTGAATTTGCCAAAATCGCTAGGCCTCTTCATTACCTTCTACAGAAGGAAATTAAATTCACGTGGGGAGAAGCACAAGAGCATGCTTTTATCACTCTTAAAGAAAAACTTTGTTCCCAACCTTTATTACAATACCCGGACTTCAATTCACCTTTCGTCATAACCACCGACGCGTCCGACTATGCTCTAGGTGGTGTATTAAGCCAGGGCCCAATCGGGAGAGACCGCCCCATCGCTTACACATCGCGAGCGCTTATAAACGCTGAATTAAACTATACTACCACCGAAAAGGAACTTTTGGCCATAATTCACGCGGTAAAACAATTTCGACCATATCTATACGGCCGGAAGTTTACCTTGGTCACAGATCACAGACCCTTGCTATGGTTAGATAGGTTAAGGGATCCAGTCACGCGAATGGCCCGATGGAAGATATTACTCAGAGAGTACGACTATGAGATTGTTCATAAACCGGGGAAGATGAATATGAATGCAGACGCTCTTTCAAGAAATCCTATAAACATTCCTCCTACACTTCCCGATCCAAATGTCCTCAACCTGGAGGGACCATTTCCCGAGGTCGACATTGAAAGAGTATTTTCCATTAATGATGCGAGATCGACTTCCGGGGGACAAGGTTCTAAAGGAGACGAGGATCCTAAATACACTCATGCTTTGACTAAAATCGACAACGAACGGACTGACCAGACCAAATTTAGCTCTACCTTTTCATCAGAAGGGAGTAGCGGTTGCACGTATACCGTGGCCGAGGTAGCTTTAGACACGTGCCGGTCACGGGGGTCACGGCTGATGTCCTCCAAGAGTGAGGAGAGTAGTACTAGGGAACCGCCGGTTCCGTATACCGGGACCGATGCCCTCAGAGGAGGATGTAGTGTTAGGAGCCTCACGCATGTTGGGGGGGCCGGGGACCTACAGGAAAATTCCTATCAAGAAATCCCGACGGGCCGCAGTACTTCCACATGTGTCGAGGAGGATGCCGGGGGCCTACAGGAAAATTCCTATCAAGAAACCCTGACGGGCGCTTTTATTGCAGCCGTGACCACGGAGGCCGAAGTTCTGGCATGTGCCGGGGGGCTCGGGGAGTGTTCGGCTCTGGAGCATAGTACTTCCGCACATGACAGGAAAGATAGGGCCGGGGACCTACAGGAAAATTCCTATCAAGAAATCCCGCCAGGCAACAGTAGGGCTAATAACACGCCGACAGCGGTTCAAGGGGAGATTGCTCTCCAAGAACCAACAACCGATGACGATTTGACTTTTGACAAACAACACGATGAAGGTACGTCTGACATCCTAGGCTACGAGATCGTTAGGGTTACAAGGTGTAAGATAATGTGTGACCAAGAGCCAATAGGAAAGGTTTTGATAATATCTTCCGTGGAATACTCAAGAGATCAATTATTAATGAGACACGATAATATAGCCCACTTCATGTCGGTAGATTGCGAGATAAGCACCCCTATTTGCCAACAATTAGTAGATTTAGAAATGATAGATATTGAAAAACTAAAAACAGAACCCATCGGCATAGGCGCGGCGGTACAGACAAATTTATCAAACGGAAAAGTTATATATTCACTATTTGTTAAAGAAAAATCGAATGAGGTAGCAACCGCAGCCATAATAGTTCAATGCTTAGATTCCCTCCGGGCCGCGATGATCGAGGAAGAAGTAAGGTCTGTTAGTATCTCTAAAATCGGAGACGGTTTAGAAAAGAACCATTGGCTACCAATAGAAATAACTCTGAGAGCACGTTGGAAAACCGATACCCCAAAATTAACTATATGCACGGGTGAAGTAATTATCCCGCTTTCAGATGCTAGATTAGGAATTATTAGTGAGGCCCATGATTCAGCAATTGGGGGGCATAAGGGCATCACGAAAACCTACCGTCGCATCCGTGAGCAATACTTTTGGCCAGGAATAAAAGAAGATATTTCTGAATATGTTAGGACCTGTGCGGAATGTCAGAGAAGGAAATTAGTACGAGTAAAAACAAAGCAGCCTATGAGAATAACCACTACTCCTAGCAAGGCGTTCGAAGTCTTGGAAATGGATATTGTAGGGCCTTTACCCATAACCGTATCCGGAAATAAATATATCCTGACCTTGCAATGTAATTTAACTAAATATTCCGATGCGCTTCCTATCCCAGATATGACGGCCGAAATGGTAGCTACTGCATTGGTACATGATTTTATAACTAAATTCGGCTGTCCTGAAGCAATTAAGACTGATCAGGGTAGCAATTTTTTAAGTAATCTAATGCAGAAGGTAGCCAAAATATTTAAAATAAAACAATTACGCTCCACCTCCTTCCACCCCCAGACCATGGGATCGTTAGAACGAAGCCATCACTCATTAGTAGAGTATTTAAAAATGTACACTAATAAAACCGACTGGGACACATGGATTAAGATGGCCATGTTTTCTTATAATACATCGGTTCATTCGGCTCACGGTTTTACTCCCCATGAATTAATTTTCGGACAAAAAGCGCGGTTACCTTCAGAGTTCGAGACGAAAAATGTCGAGAAAACCTATGAAATGTACCTAGACGAGTTAATATTTAAACTTAATACTACTCAAAGAACGGCGAATACGCGTTTATTAGAGGCAAAAGAGCGATCAAAGAGATATTATGACCAAAAATTAAATGCAAAAGATTTCAAGGTCGGAGAAGACGTATATTTATTAAAAGAACCGCAAGTAGGGAAATTTGATGAGCAATACACGGGCCGTTATAAAATTTTAGAACTTATAGGAGATAGAAATGCGAAACTCGATATAGGTAATGGCCGAACTAAAACAGTACATTTTGATAAATTAAAACACGCATGTTTACGACCTAATTAAATTTATCCATATTTCTTCTATATGCGACAATTATAATTCTATTGCGTTACTTATAGTTTTGTATTTTGCGTGCGACCTAATTATAAACTCATGTACGTTGTTTAATGTAAATAAAAAAAAAAAGAAAAAAAAAAACAATAAGGGTCATAGGAGAGATGGCCAGGGCTCGCCTTAGAGTTAGAATCCAGAATGATAAAATAATCTCTTGCTTTGTGCCCTGGAGATGGGAAACCGGAAGTACTCCTGATACAGCGTATCAGGATGAGTCCCGGCGAGCCATAGGAAGCATCTCACTGAAAGGAGCGATGGCAGGGGCTCCTTTCACCCTTAATTAAAATTGATTAAAAATAAACCCGCGTTTTATTATAGCTTCATCCTTAAAAATTAAAATTTATTAAAAATAAACCCGCGTTTCATTATAGATTCACCCTTAATTAAAATTGATTAAAAATAAACCCGCGTTTTATTATAGCTTCACCCTTAAAAATTTTTAATTATTTAAATTAAAACCCGTGATTTATTGTAGATTCACCCTTAAAAATGTAAGTTATTTAAATTAAATCCATGTTTCATTGTAGCTTCACCCTTAAAAATTTTAATTATTTAAATTAAAACCCGTGATTTATTGTAGATTCACCCTTAAAAATCTAAATTATTTAAATTAAACCCGTGTTTCATTGTAGCTTCACCCTTAAAAATTTTAATTATTTAAATTAAAACCCGTGATTCATTGTAGATTCACCCTTAAAAATCTAAATTATTTAAATTAAATCCATGTTTCATTGTAGCTTCACCCTTAAAAATTTTAATTATTTAAATTAAAACCCGTGATTCATTGTAGATTCACCCTGAAAAATTAAATTATTTAAAGGAAAATCCGTGAATAAATGAATGAATTAAACCCGCGTTTCAATTATCGTGAGACTCCTATCCGGGGTTGCGATACTCATCATATCGGTACACCGGCGAGGAAATGCATTTGGGGTCGCGCCGGTGGTCGGGCTTGATGCTGGGGGGGGGTGCCGCCACCTATCTTTCGGATCGCGCTATACGACTACGGCGCGGCGTGCCACGTGCGTGAGTCGGCGGACCGTGTCTGACGCTGAGGGATGGCGCCATCTCCCCGGGCCGCTCGGTTGTGTGCATCCAGGATTACCCCCACTCTCGAGGATTGCATCATTTTCGCGCGCGAAAACCATATCACTGCTGACTCTCGTGGGAGAACCATCTCGGAGACACATAAGGCGCCGAATGGGGGTGGTAATAAGCCTGAGAGAAAGAGAGAGCAATAACGGCAACCTGAGTTTTTTTGAGACTGTAAGGGGTGCGTATTTTCCTTTCTGTTGTTTTTTCTTTCTTCTATTTGCTTCTCTATCAACATCCTTTTCCTGGTTAGATGGACCCTTTAGCCATTGATGGGAGAGATGAGGGGGAAGATGAGGTGGAGGTGAAACGGGAAGAGGATGGCGACGGGGAGATAAAGGAGGAAATTGACGTAGAGATCGACATAGAGGGTGAGATCGACACAGATATGGAGGAGGAGGGGGTCTGGGTTGACCTTCAGACAGAAGAGGCGGTGGCAGGCCCTTCTGACCAGCCTCCAGTCCACCAGTCACAAAGGATCTTAATAGTAAAGGCTAAGGTCCCAGTCGTAATGCCCCCAGAGGGGGAGCACCCTTTCCACACTCCGCCAGTCCCTAAGGATACAAAAATGTTGAAGAAGCTCAAAAAATTGCTGGAGGGGACTATGACCAAGGCAACTAGAGATAGCGCTCTGCATATTGGGCATTGCGAGGCATTTTATTACATTTCCCCTGGAGAAGACGATTGGAGATGTTTGAATTGCTTCAAGGATTCTGGCGAGGGATGGACTATCAAACATACCCATGTGGTGGGCCCTCTGACTGCGTTCAACGCACCGGCATGCAGGTGTAATGCCAATCCACATGTAATAACTCCGGTAGCTGCATGTCCATTGTGCAGCTGTACCTATATGTTGCACCAGAAGGAAATAAGAGCAGGAATGATTGTAGCATCCCTGCCCTTGTAATGTTTGAACTTTTTCTCCTTTTTGCTTAATCTTTTATGCATTTCACTTTTTATTTTACATTGTGTGTTTATTTTACATTTATTTTACACCGGTATCCGTGTGACCATTGCGCAGCTGTGCACATATGCTGCGTCAAGAGGAAAATGGAGAAGGCATGTTGCTTTAGCAAATTATCGGAGCGTCTTTTGTGTTATCATTCTTTTATTCATATGTTTGAATAACCTTTTGTATTTTGTACCTTTCATTTTGTACTTTTCATTTTACTTTTCATTTTGTACTTTTTATTTTGTAACACCCTTAAGGAAAAATTTTAATAAAGCAGAGTTCATCTGAATATTGTACCTTTTTTACTCTACCTCGATAAGGTATTCACTGCCAGGACGGACCAGATGTATGGGTTTGTATAGCCAGTGGGCTGGCTAGAGTTTAATAGGCAGGAAGGGTGCACCAATGTCTGCTCTCGAAATCAATCCTGCATTCCCCTTGTTTTAAATATCATTTTCAAAAATCACCTTTTCTTTAAGTTTTGGTATGTTGTAGCGTTTCTTGTGACGCTCATGAGTATTGCTGTTTGCAGGGCTGGAACTGGGGTCGACCACAATCCAGGAGCAAATCAGTGTTTTCTAGAGGTGTGTTGGGCATGGGCACCACTTATATGTTCTGCTTCCAATGATTTTCCTTGTGTCCAGGCTTCTGTCTCTTCTATAACGGATGTATGCTGGAATCTATACTGGCATGTATATATATGTATATGTATGTATATGTCAATCAGTTCTGGGCACTTGTTTTTCCTTTCTTCGCCTTGAATAATTATCAGAAGGTGGTTGTATCAGTATTTCTGCTTCCGTCTTTATCTTTTAATTATAGTTGTAGATCCTTAAAATCCGCTTATGTTACAACCTTTAGCATATGAATTAAAATCCTGATTCTCAATCATATATACATAACTTTCTTGAGAACGTACTTTATCCTTATGACCTTATTCTTCTCTATGCTATCTGCTGTCATGCATACATGTTCTTCAGCTTCTTAAAAACCAGAAATCTGCACTCAGTATTTAGTGAATTTAGAAGGAGTACGTCTTTATCTTGCCTCCAACGATATGAGCCCTCTGTTAGGTCAATCCAGCATCATCTTTCCATTGCTTGAACATCATAAAACCTGGATGATCACTAGCCTCTCTGAAAAATAAATAAGGAAACTTTTCACAAAGTATCCTGCCCAAAGATTAAGGAGAATAATAGTATCTACTTATCTGACAATTAGTAAATGGCCTAGCTGAAACTCTCCCTTCATGCTGAAATCCTCCTGTCATTTCTCATTTTTGCTCCAGAAGCAGGAATCTCACAAATGTGTTTGCTCTTGCTGGCTGAAAATGAACATTGTTTTGGCAGCTAGCAGCCGACAACGAATGCTGAACGATCCTTCCGACTGGCACGGACCGTGGCTCCATCACTCGGACTCGCGGTAAAGGCAAGAACGGCCCATAAGCGCGCGAAAATTCGAATTTCAAATTTGATAAAAGCCCGAACCATGGGTTCGTGTTTTTAAAGAAGGGGGGGACTGTTATGAACTGCGTTCACGCGAACGAGTATCGTTGCATTTAGGGTCACTCTACAATAATTCCGGAACGTTCCGACAAATAAATAATAAGATAATTTGAATAAATACCGAAGATTAATCTATATATTAATTAGTTAATTAACTAATCTATAAACAAGTAATTAACTATTACCCCAATAGAAATTGACAATAAACGAGTGATAATGAAATTATTTAACTAATTAACTTAACAAATAGTAATTGCTCCCGTATAATTTAACTATCAATAGCAAGGTCAATGCGTTAACAAACAAATTGGGATTTAGCAATAAATAACGATAATAATCTGCGGTTAAATCAATAACTATTCTGATAATAAATAATAATTACGAGACGAACTGTAATAATAATAATGGCTAGGAAAAGCTCGCTCAGGTAGGATAAAGCTCTATTTATAGGAGGACAGCCAGTACGACGACAATCAACGGTCAATTAGTTTCCGAAATCCATTAGCCGGCGCAACGACAACCAACGGACAATCAATTCCCGGAATCCATTAGCCAACGGCTCAGCAGCGCATAAACAATTCAGAGAAGGACCATTAGCGAAGGGCCTCTGGAATGCACGTCGGTTGAACTCGGCAAGGAACGAGCCATGAGTCATCAACAGTCAACAACTCCTGAAATTCATTGGGCAACGTTGCATCAGCTCATGGGTCCATGGCGCAACCGACTCGGGGAGCCACGAGCGTAACGGCTAGCAGGGGAGCGGCCAATCGGAGACAAGTAACCCCTCCCCGCCATCAACTGTCGCTCGCCGCTCATCGCTCTCGACCCTACTTTCGGGTCTGACGCCCCTCCACCGCAACTTTCTACTCTAGAGTGGGGGAAGCCTCTGAGGCAACTTGGCGCCCTACAGCCTCTACATCGTACTCTCCCCACTACCTACCGGGAGCTACTACATCACAACGGAACGGCCTACAGAGAGGAACCAATCGAGAGGCCGGCACAAGCGCCGCAAGTCGAGAGGGGATTTTTGGTCAGGATCTGAGCATCCACGGGTGTTCCCCCACCACGAAGTTCGCCCGTGATCAAGAGAAGAGAGGGAAGCTCTCGGCCCTTCTAGGCGCCTACAGGCCTCGGAACCGACTTCAAGAAGTTCCAACTTTTCGTCACCAGAGGGCCTGACTCCTCCCATACCCTCTCGTCAACGGCTTAAGGTCCGCGCTTAGGATATAAAAGGGAGCACCGAGCCATGAACCCTCAGAGAGGACTAGACCTGGGTCGTTACCAATTCGCTTGGTACTCTGCTGCACTTGTGCATGTTGCGCCCAGATGCTCTCCAGTCGATCACAGCCGACTAATCATAGTGCTTGCACCGTGTACGTTGGGATCGTAGCCGACTAATCTGGTGCTTGTCACTGGGTAAGTTGCGCCGTTGAGCTTGTAGCTCCGAGTTACTTAGTAACCAACCGCTTAGTAACAAGTATTGCATCAGTGCGCGTACTCTGATTTGTTAACGGTTATTGCATCAGTGCGTGTAATTTGGCTTCAGTTTATTGTCAGATTAAGTTATTTAAAGTCACGCGTCATCGATTAATTGTTCGAATCGACAACAGATTGTTAAGATAAACTAAATAAACAACCAAGTTAAAGTTAATTCTTTTTTTGTGTGTTCGAGTTTTATTTCTAACTTCCCGCGACTCCTTGCGCTTCAGCGCTTAATTGAGCAACGAATTCCACGTTCCAACTGGTCAACTTGGCGACCATTGCAGAAACGCCCTTCTGCTTGAAGACCCCGACTCGGGTCGTAACACTATATACAGCCGAGATAGTAACGGTTACCCGGCTGCTGTACTCAGCACGCACGCAGTACCAAGACAGATTATATATACCATTGCCGAATGCACCCGTGTTGATTTTTCTCTTTTTGTTTTTCTCCTATTCGCGGTATTAGTGTATGTGTCCATGTGCCTCGAGTATTTTTTCGTAATTATATACGGTATATGTATAAGTTATACGAATACCGCAGTGAGCGATTAGTCTACAGTTTTCGTTAAAACTGTGTAAACTTTATATTTTTGTATTAATCGGGGGTAATGAAACGGTATTTTTCTTTATATTATTCAAAAGCATTTTACTTAACACAAAAATTTCAAGTACAAAAGTTGTGGATCACATTGAAATAAAATTTGTTTTCTATTCAACATTTGCATAAATAAAAATAAAAACTATTATTATAATTCAAATAGAAATTATGAAAACAATGTTTTTAATTTCAAATATAATTGCAATCATAGTTATACTTATATATTTAATATTCCTATGTGCACTTTAATCATATCAATTAATTATACTTAATTAATTTATATCTGAATCATAGACTATTTGAAAAGTTATCTAATACATATATCTATATGCATGGAATTAAAAGGCACATAAGTGTAGAATTAAAAGGCAAATTTTCTACAAAAAATAATAAATATCAAATAATAAATGCATAATTTCCATTTAAATTTTACTGCAGAAATGTATTTATGTATATTCTAATGATAATAACGATGAAAATAGGTATTACAATTAATGCAATAATAAAATTATAAGGTTTTATGAGCATTGCGGCGTGCCTATTATGTAAAAACGAAGTTTTTACACAGGGAGGAGGCGGGCGACGAGCGAAGCGAGGAGCAGGTATGTGTGGTGGCGGGGGAGGGGGGGGGGTGGCGTGTCGAAGGCACGCTGGGAGGCGCAGCCCCCCTAGTTCTTCTAAACGACGACACTTATAAATACTAGCATCTACCTATTTGATCTTTGCAAGAATAATTATCTACACTGAAATTATTACTTTAAAAGTTACAGTTTTCTAAGGAATAATCGTTATTACAATTATAACTTCCAATAATAATTTGTTACACGCGATAATTCAATAAATATCTGAAAATATAAAATATCAATATTTATTTAATCATCACATCAGCTTTTCATAATACATATTGTAATTGAAGTAAATAAGTTAATAAGGAAAATCAGTCATCCCATTTAATTTTTTATTTACTAATTATAAGAAATACGTTAAGCTGAAAAAAAATTGATATTTAATATTTTCAGATTGAATTATCGATAGTAGCAAATTATTATAGGAAGTTATAATTGTAATAACGTTTATCACTTAGAAAACTGTAACTTTTAAAGCAATAATTTCAGTGTAAATAATTATTCTTGCAAAGATCAAATAGGTAGATGCCAGTATTTATAAGGTGTCGTCGTTTAGAAAAAAGACGAAATTATTCTTAATTTTAGATTTAAAAGTAAATAATTTTGTTGACATTCAGAAAGGCTTAAGGAACAAGAAAACTTTGTCCTGCAGATGTGCCTTTAACATTTTAATTTTTTTCGAGAGGGAGTCTATGGTTCTCACATATTTAGCTAACTATAAGTCAACTAAATATTTATATAATCCACTTCCAGTAACATGTTCCACTACATAGAACTCACTGTTATGCAAGGATAAGCTCATGGGGCATCAGAAGAGGCCTAAATTTAGATATTTCCTCCGTTTACTCTGAAGACAATTTCATACTTATAAACGTTAATAAAAAAAACTGCCAGAATATGGTAAAAATCGCTGTACCAACTTTTTTAGGCTATCAACTCTTGTCAAATTTTCGGTAAATGTGATCGGATACGATGTGCCTACTATTATCTCCGCGACGCTGCATTTTTATAAAAATTAAAATTAAATACTATTAGTCCGTTATAAAAAAAAAACTTTTTTGTTTGTAAGAAACTATTGCATCTTGAAGAAAAATATTGATTTTATCAAATAAAAACAGTAATTAAATTAGTAAAACGTGTTTTTCTAGTCTTTATATATAACGCAGTTGACAGAAAAAAAATTATACTTTAGGTACACATTGGTATTAGTAATTTTTTAAATAGGAAACTTGTGGAGGTTCGTTGCACACTCACGTTTATAAAATAATTTTCTTTACGAGTAACAAATACTAATATTTAGGGAATATCTTTGGAAATGATATAGATGTAGATAAGGATGCTAGCCTTTCCCCTGAAAATTTAATCAATACGTATTGACAAATGTCAGTAATTTTTTACTAGGGGTGCACGACTACTCGAAGATCCGAACTATTTGCTCTATAAACTCAACTCGACGAACTCAAGTCGAATCAAATGTTTTACTTGATATATTGAGTAGTTAGAAATAGTTCGAGTAGTTCGAACTTTGATCGAGTGGTTTGAAATGATAGGACACTTCGAACTTCCAATGCATAGTAGTGAATAAATTATAAAAGAATTATAAATAAAAAATTATACATAATTATAAGTAATCTTAGGATAATTATAATTATTATCGCTAAGTAGTATATAAATCCAAAAACAAATTACAGTCAGCTAATTAAGTATATCATTTTATAAATTACTAAGAGAGCCAGCTAGGTCTATCTAGATCGAACTACGTAATTCGAGTAGCTTGACTTCATTCGAGTAGTTCGAGTTGGTCCGAGTAGTTCGACTTGACTCAAGTAGTTCACAGTATAGTGTACTCGATTCAAGTTCGAAGAAAAAGCCCGATACAGTTCTAACACGCCAAGCCGAGTACTCATGCACCCCTACTTTTTACCCGTACTAGATTCTAAAGCAGAACGCGCTACGCGCACCTGAACACCAGACTATCTTACCTATTGAATTCGCAAATGAAATTTTTTGACAACGCTCCGAAGTTGGCTCTGTAAGCTTCAATTCGATAATAATCACTATCACCCTTTTACAATAGGAACTAGATTCTAAAGCAGAGAGCGCTACGCTCGCCCGCACGCTAACCTATCTTGTTTGTATTGTTTGCAGATTTGTCACTGAATTTTATATACAAATGCATATAACTTTGCAGGTTTTGAAAATTTTTCAATTTTGATATCGGCGGCTCCCCCTGAAATTTAACAAGGAAGAAAATGAGACCTTGCAAATTAAAGTTGAATGAAAAACAAGTAAGATTTGTATTTCTCATTAATTTTTTTTTTAATGCACAAAACATACTTTTGCAAAATTGGAAATTCTCTAACAAATATTTTCCGGTATGTTAAGAACTCTGCTTTCTATCATATCAGTTTTCAGATTGGAATGTGTAAATGAATTTTTGTAAAAAATGTTCATAGCTTTAGGTCTACTAGACCGCTGGAGCCACCTTAAAAAATTTTCATAGCACACCGACCTACCAGGGCTCAAATTAAAGTTTTTGGCAAACAAAAAAGCTAAACAAATTGTGCAACGACCGTAAGTGTGCTCCTGTACGTATTAATAAATATACCGATTGGAAGAAGACATGAAAAACATAAAAAATGATTGATTGTTAACCGTTTTTTTATTTTGAGTCGATTTGGTTCGTAATTTTTTTACAGGGAGTTTTTATGCTCAAAATGTAAACCCGGCTTTAAAAAGTTTGAAAATGCCAGACGCCGCGGAGTGGGAATTTTTCCTGTGACACGACCCCTATGTAATAAGCTGTTTGGGGGTTTTCTGAAGAGCCGATTTGGTTCTAAATGTTATTACGGGTGGTTTGAATACTCATAAAACAATACCAGCACAAAAAAGTTTGGAAATGACAAACGCCGCCGAGAGAGAATTTTTTTTCCGTCACGACTCCTATATAATTGGCGGTTTGGGGGTTTTCCGAGGAGTCGATTTGGTTCGTAATGTTTTTACGGGTATTTTGTATGCTCATAAAATAATTTCAGCAATAAAAAGTTTGGAAATGCCAAACGCCGCCGAGAGAGAATTTTTTTTCCGTCACCATCCCTATTTAATAAGCTGTTTGGGGGTTTTGCTGGGTGTCGATCTGATTCGCAATTATTTTACAGAGAGTTTTTATGCTCAAAAAGTAATTCCAGCTTTAAAAAGTTTGGAAATACGAAATGCCGCTGAGAGAGAATTTTTTTTCCGTTACTACCCCTATATAATCAGCTTTTTGGGGGTGTTCCAGGGAGTCGATTGGGTTCCTAATTTTTTTTCGGGTATTTTGTATCCTCAGAAAAAAATTCCAGCAATAAAAAGTTTGGAAATACCAAACGCCGCGGAGAGAGAATGTTTTTTCCGTCACGACCCCTATATAATCAGCTGTTTGGGGGTTTTCCGGGGAGTGGATTTGGTTCGTAATTTTCTTACGAGTAGTTTGTGTGATCATAAAATAATTCCAGCAATAAAAAGTATGGAAATACCAAACGTCGTGGAGAGAGAATTTTTTTTCCGTTACTACCCCTATATAATCAGCTTTTTGGGGGTGTTCCGTGGAGTAGATTTGGTTTCTAATTTTTTTGCGGGTATTTTGTATCCTCGGAAAATAATTCCAGCAATAAAAAGTTTGTAAATACCAAACGCCGCGGAGAGAGAATTTTTTTTCCGTTACTACCCCTATATAATCAGTTTTTGAGGGTGTTCCGGGGAGTCGATTTGGTTCCCAATTTTTATGTGGGTATTTTGTATCCTCAGAAAATAATTTCAGCAATAAAAAGTTTGGAAATACCAAACGCCGCGGAGAGAGAATTTTTTTCCGTTATTACCCCTATATAATAAGCTTTTTGGGGGTGTTCCGGGGAGTCGATTTGGTACCTAATTTTTTGCGGGTATTTTGTATCCTCAGAAAATAATTCCAGCAATAAAAAGTTTGTAAATACCAAACGCCGCGGAGAGAGAATTTTTTTTCCGTTACTACCCCTATATAATCAGTTTTTGAGGGTGTTCCGGGGAGTCGATTTGGTTCCCAATTTTTATGTGGGTATTTTGTATCCTCAGAAAATAATTCCAGCAATAAAAAGTTTGGAAATACCAAACGCCGCGGAGAGAGAATTTTTTTTCCGTTATTACCCCTATATAATAAGATTTTGGGGGTGTTCCGGGGAGTCGATTTCGTACCTAATTTTTTTTCGGGTATTTTGTAACCTCAGAAAATAATCCCAGCAATATAATGCTTGGAAATACCAAACGACGCGGAGAGAGAATTTTTTTTCCTTCACGACCCCTATATAATCAGCTGTTTGGGGGTTTTCCGGGGAGTGGATTTGGTTCGTAATTTTTTTACGAGTAGTTTTGTGTGCTCATAAAATAATTCCAGCAATAAAAAGTTTGGAAATACTAATCGCCGCGGAGAGAGAATTTTTTTCCGTCACGACCCCTATATAATCAGCTGTTTGGGGGTTCTCCGAAGAGTGGATTTGGTTCGTAATTTTTTTACGAGTAGTTTGTGTGCTAATAAAATAATTCCAGCAATAAAAAGTTTGGAAATACCAATCGTCACAGAGAGAGAATTTTTTTCCCGTTACTAGCCATATATAATAAGCTTTTTGGGGGTGTTCCGTGGAGTCGATTTGGTTCCCAATTTTTTTGCGGGTATTTTGTATCCTCGGAAAATAATTCCAGTAATAAAAAGTTTGGAAATACCAAACGCCGCGTAGAGAGAATTTTTTTCCGATACTACCCCTATATAATCAGATTTTTGGGGGTGTCCCGGGGAGTCGATTTGGTACCTAATTTTTTTTTCGAGAATTTGTATCCTCAGAAAATAATCCCAGCAATATAAAGTTTGGAAATACCAGACGCCGCGGAGAGAGCATTTTTTTTCCGTCACGACCCCTATATAATCAGCTGTTTGGGGGTTCTCCGTGGAGTGGATTTCGTTCGTAATTTTTTTACGAGTAGTTTGTGTGCTCATAAAATAATTCCAGCAATAAAAAGTTTGGAAATACCAAACGCCGCGGAGAGAGAATTTTTTTTCCGTCACGACCCCTATATAGTGAGCTGTTTGGGGGTTTTCGGGGGCGTGGATTTGGTTCGTAATTTTTTTACGAGTAGTTTTGTGTGCTCATAAAATAATTCCAGCAATAAAAAGTTTGGAAATACTAATCGCCGCGGAGAGAGAATTTTTTTCCGTCACGACCCCTATATAATCAACTGTTTGGGGGTTCTCCGAGGAGTGGATTTCGTTCGTAATTTTTTTACGAGTAGTTTGTGTGCTCATAAAATAATTCCAGCAATAAAAAGTTTGGAAATAACAAATGCCGCGGCGAGAGAATTTTTTTTCCGTTACTACCCCTATATAATAAGCTTTTTGGGGGTGTTCCGGGGAGCCGATTTGGTTCCTAATTTTTTTCGGGTATTTTGTATCCTCAGAAAATTATTCCGTCAATAAAAAGTTTGGAAATACCAAACGCCGCGGAGAGAATTTTTTTTCCGTTACTACCCCTATCTAATCATCTTTATGGGGTTGTTCCGGGGAGTCGATTTGGTTCCTAATTTTTTTTCGGATATTTTGTATCCTCAGAAAATAATCCCAGCAATAAAAAGTTTGGAAATACCAAACGCCGCGGAGAGAATTTTTTCCGTTACTACCCCTATATAATCAGCTTTTTGGGAGTGTTCCGGGTAGTCGATTTCGTTCCTAATTTTTTTGCGGGTATTTTGTATCCTGAGAAAATAATTCCAGCAATAAAAAGTTTGGAAATACCAAACGCCGCGGAGAGAGAATTTTTTTCTCTTAGGTCATCTTACGAATTCCGTGTTAGGGGTGGGGGGTAGTTTGGAATGGATTTATTTTAATCAATTTTGATGTAGTCTTGCATTATTTGTAGTAGATTGTGTCATCCATGTGGAAAAAAGTGGTTTTTCGAAAATCGAATTTTCGTTGGATCGCAACGTTGCAAACTTCAAACCCATGGCGAGGAGGACAACTGACGATCGACAACAAGGGTCACCCCAAGGGGAAGTCAAAGGACAACCACTATCGTCAGCACCCAATCGCGGACTTGCGGCGCCCCACGCCACCAAAGGAGGAGGTCCATCACCCTCTGTTCATCACTCTCGACCCTGCTTTCTGATCTGGGGCCCCTATATCGCCGCTCTCCCTATCTAGGGGTGGGGAGGGCCTCTGAGGCAACCTGGCGCCCTACAGCCTCTACACTATTCTGCCTCCAACAATATAAATTGGGCCTCACCGCCGGTCTCGAGCAGTCGCTACCAAGCACATGATAAGCTTCGTAGTTTGTTTAATTGCACTAGTGCACGCACCCTGACCACGTCATAGTGTCAGTCGATTTTGAATTGTATAGAGTCACGCTTTTAAGTCAATTTATTTTCAGTTTTATTTCAAATTTCCCGCGACTCCTTGTGCTTCAGCACTTAATTGAACAAACGAATTCCACAATCTAATTGGTCAACTCGTCGACCATTGTAGAAATACCTTTAGACTAAAAGACCCCGACTCGGATCGTAACAATATCGGCGCACAGATGGTGGGGCACGAGTAGCACACGGCAACGTGCGTCAGCAGCGCCGGAGCAAAACAGCTGATCGCCTTATCCTGCAAGTCACAGAAATCTAGCAAAGCAGCAACTCAAGATGACAATATTTGTTATGTTAATGATATTACTGCCAAAGCTTTAAATTTAAATTAATATTTTGTTTTAATTATCGATTTAAGTATTATTACTGTGATAAATAAATCTATAGATTGTTATTTGTCATACTTATGGAAATTATAATAACAGTTTGTATTAAAAATACGCCTCTGCTAAACGACCGTCAGATCTGACGGGCAAATAACCATATTATCTTCTATTGCCCCGATGCCCACTTGCGACCTTGCGACGTTGCCACATGTTTTTTTTCACGCCTGTGCGGTTGGTATCTATTGTTAGGGAGTATCTATACTAGGGGCGCGTCTGGGCGCGCGTCGAGATGCGCATCGAGTTGCGCGTCCAAACTGTGCGTTCCAATCTGTTTCACATCGTTTCACTTTTCTAATTACATCGACCCTGACCCTATATCCACGATGTGAAACGGATTGGAACACGCTTGGAACTTCCATCGACCCTGACCCTATATCCACTTTCACATCGTGGATATAGGGTGAGGGTCGATGTAATTAGAAAAGTGAAACGATGTGAAACAGATTGGAACGCACAGTTTGGACGCGCAACTCGACGCGATCTCAACGCGCGCCAAGACGCGCCTCTAGTATAGATACTCCCTAACAATAGATACCAACCGTACAGGCGCGAAAAAAAACATGTGGCAACGTCGCAAGGTCGCAATTGGGCATCGGGGCAATAGAAGATAATATGGTTATTTGCCCGTCAGATCTGACGGTCGTTTAGCAGAGGCGAGACTCGTAAAGTTAGCGAAACTAAATTATAAATATTAATATTTTTGATTAATCTTTAATCCAATCGATTCATCCAGTTTTGCCGAATTAACTTCCGCAATTATTTTTATTTGCGTATTAATAGTTTAAAAGTTATTTGCAAACAAAATATCGCATAGCGGGCGCGGAGCTAAATTAAATAAAATTATTTTATGTGATATATGTTTAAAAACAGTTGACTTTATTCATAGATTACCAAAAATTTAATATCAATAAGATTTATTACAATAACGAATATTAATTATGGATTGTGCGAAGCATAGAACGTCCACGCAGTATGCGCACGCGCGAAATGCGGATAGCTGGACTTTTTCGAGTCATATACGCACCGAAATAAACGTACTTGCCATTACATTATTCATAAAACAAGGGTGAAGCCGGTAAATAGGCCGCGTCAGATCGAGGCCTACGGTAGCGGCTCTCTTCGCGCGGGCTGAGAGGCAAGCCGCCGCCGTAGGTCCACACGTCGTGTGCGCAGGCGCGGAATTCGGATATGGGGACGATTTCGGGTGATATGCGCACCGAAATAAAAGTACTTGCCACTACATTATTCATAAAACAAGGGCAAAGCCGCCTATATCTCGCGTCTACAGTAATGGAAGGTAATACCATTTACCCCTATCATAACGGGAATGGTTTTCATCTAACCAGATGTTGCTTATAATTATATCCCAATTTCTATTTTGTATCTGAGCAATTCTATTCAGAGGAATTTTTGGTTATTGACGAGCATCCATAATACACGATGATTAACTGTTTTGCCAAATGCAGCTCTATCGAAATATTTCCTTTCTTTCGTACATTATACTTATCTAAAAAATATCAGGCTCACTATTTGAAAGGAATAATAGTCGGTGAAATGGGAATTTCACGATAAAATAACACGATTTAACCTCTTTTATCTCATAAATTCGTGAACCGGAACTCCTGCATATTGAAAACTGCACATTCTTTAACACAAACGAAAACTGTATAGCAGACACATTTAGTAATCTACGGGTGGCCAGAGTCGTTCGACGCTCGACCGAACTCGACTACCCATAGAGTAGCTGGCCGCCGACAAGCTCTGTCGGTTTCGGTCTTGTAATTGCGTACTATATTATAACCAATTGCTTAGCACTATTGATATAAAAATTTCCAATATCGCTAGAATCTTATGTTCTGACTTATTTTCATAGCATATCGATCTATCAAGGCTCAAATTAAAAGCAAAACCAATTACATATTGATAGTAAGTGTGCTGCTTTTTCTATATAGATAAATAAACACATTAAAAACATAAAGAACAACTGGATTATCGACCTTTTTTAATTTTGTCTACGCTGTAAAATATTTTGAGCTTTCATTCATTTGCGTACTTATTGTAAAGAACGTGTGCTACAGCCTTTTGAATTTTAAACTCTTAAGCTCCAAAAAGTTAAGAGTTCCTTAGATTTACGGATATATGAATGGAAATCCATCTATAAAAAATAGATTGTCACATTACGCTGTATTGCGCGCTCATCTCATGGCGAAAACAATCGTTACTTTTTCCAATTGGATTAGCAGATATAGGTACATGGGGAAACAGAAGCGAAAAACTTACGGTGCCTGGGCCAACCAAAATCGCTAACAGCTGAAAAACAGCTTGAGAGAGGCAAAGAAACTCAGTTGCCAGTTTACGTGGGCTTATATGATAACATAGCAGCCAGCAGCAATTCGCAGAATTCTTCCGAGCTCCCCGAGCGCCGACGAAGCGCGCGCCCGGGTTGTCGATGCCGCAGTCGCGCCACCGCACTCCGTAGCCGAGATTTGACAACACTGCGTTTTCGCGTAGTAGGAAGCGACAACCACACCGCTGGACGCGGCGATGCCGGCACGCCGCGGCTCCTCGAGAACAGTGAAGAGCAGACACAAACATGCACACAACGCATACGCGCACAGTAAGAAAGAGTGCACTTCCCGAGGACATCACCGAGGCGAACACGACGGAGAAGCGACGGCGGTGGTGCAATTGAAGCCACGCTCCCGCGATCGACTTGAGTAAGTACTTCACTTCGGACTTTATTCTGTAGTATCTGTAGTATAGCAGAACCTAACCTCCAATTTTCCATCTGCCTGATTTCCTAACCCCTTAGAAGTTCGATACTGCTCTCCTCATTCCTAATGCTTGACACATTATTAATATATTTTGTTCTGCCTAAAGCAAAGAGCTGCTGTACATGACCACGCGCTTTCACATAATTCTACTCCCCTCGAGAGTTACCGGTGCAGCTACCACTTCCCGAGGACATCACCGAGGCGAGCATGACGGGGTCAGAGATGGTGCAGTTGAATGAAGACCACGCTCCTGCAACCAATTCGAGTAAGTACTTTGGTTCGGACTGGGACTTTATTATATAGCATAGCTGAACCTAACCTCCAAATTTCTGTCTATCTGCTTCCCTTTTCCTGGCAGTTTGATACTGTTGTCCTCATCCCTAATACTTGACACGTTATTTATATATTTTGTTCTGCCTAAAGCGAAGAACTCCTGCAGATGATCACACGCCTTCATAAGATTCTATTCCTCTCGAGGGCAGCATTAATATAAATTGTTAATACAATGGAGAAGCGTTGGGGATACTGCGACGAGATCGCATTTTGTTCCATGGCACCTAGCTGTGCAGAGGTTCTCCTGGTGAAGTTGTAAGTTGCAAAGTGCTTCTGGAGTATTAATGTGTACAGCTGGCCTACGCTGCAAACAACATGGGGCAAACCTTAGTGAGAAATCTGTGATGTGCATAATTAAAGGCACTGATATCACCGACACTTCTGCGATGGATGAAAATGAACAGCGATTTCTTATCTCTTTTAACATCATATGGCTAAACCCATGGTGCCAATGAAGCTTCCCAATAACTGTCGTTGTCTTTTCAGCTGTAGAGTATACTTTCAATGTGATACTATTGGGATTGTTGCTTCAGCCACGTACTCTTCTTTCAGCAGAGGCAGAATGGATTATGAAGTTGTGTGTTGCACGCCTGGCTAGCCTCCAAGAGCGTTTACAGGGCAATTGTGATTGTAACAGCTATCGTTTCAACTACTGTTTATTCTTATTCTTTTATACGCCATGCAATGAGTGATTCTAGTCCAACTAATCCTTTTCTTTATATTACAGGTACGATATATAGCATATGAGAAAGATAAAAGTCTGCAAGGCCCAAGCGGGTGCAAGAGGAGCCGTCAAGAGGCCAACGTCACTACGCCTCAGGCAGCTGAACTCCTATTACCATCCTCTAATAATCGTTGAGGCCTATAGAGACCTTGCATGCTCTCTATCAACACTCTCATATTGCTAGGAAAATATATTACAAGTAAGTCGTTGCGCCTAGAGAGTTGATTAAGTTGCTCAGAGCCTTCCCTAAATCTGAGCTCTCTGTGTAGATTTTCTAGTCCACACTTCTGTATTATATATGTCGACTCTAACTATATACATTTTCTTTATTGTAATAACATGTGATGTTACAACCTTTGCACTCCTGGCATTATTGTGTGTACAGCTGTCCTACGCTGTAAATAACACTAGTGAAGGCATTGCTGAAGAGGCTGTCCTAGTTGACAGTCTTAACTGTGATTGTTGACAGCTAATGGCTGTCTGCTATGTCACTTATATACTACAATACTGCAGGAATCGATTTTGTATCGATCTGCAATCAAATATTATGTTTATGATATTGCATGTTATAGTAAAATACTGTAGTAAATGATAATTTGTTTAACAATTTATAATCAAAGATCGTTTTGCATGTGTACATTATTGCATGATTTTATTCAATACAAAAACAGTAATTAATGATTTCTTTATCAATTAATAATTATCAAAATGTTGTATATTATGTATTCTGCAGCAATAGATCACTTCTTTATTGAGTTGCAATAAAATATTTTTTATAACTAAATGTGCATGTTCTTTTATATGTAAATATGGTTTTTTAATTTGCAATCAATTGTTGTAGAAATAATTTTGCATGGTTTTATTTAATATCGCAGTAATTGATTGCTTTATCGATATGCAATGAAAATTGTTTTTATGGTTCTGCATGTTATAAACAACAGCAACAATTGATCATACCCTTATCAATTTACAACCAAGGACTGTTTTCCTAATTTTCCATGATATTTTATGATCTGAAGCACACGATAATTTCTTTATTTTACAATCAAAAATAGTTATTATAATTTATTATGATTTAATCTGCAGTAATTGATAATTTCTTTATAAATTTGCAATCATAGATCGTTTTCATAATGTTGCATGGTATCTATATAAGTATTTTTTATTTATCGATCTATAATCAACTATTATTTTTATGATATTGCATGTTATCGTAAAATACTCCAGTAATCGATAATTTCTTTATAAATTTGCAATCATAGATCGTTTTCATAATGTTGCATGGTATTTATATAAGTATTTTTTATTTATCGATCTATAATGAAATATTATGTTTACGATATTGCATGTTATCGTAAAATACTGCCAAAATTGATAATTTCTTTATAAATTTGCTTATAGATCGTTTTCATAATGTTGTATGGTATCTATATAAGTATTTTTTATTTATCGTTCTATAATCAAATATTATTTTTATGTTCTGGTATGTTATCGTAAAATACTGCAGTAATTGATAATTTCTTTATAAATTTGCAATCATAGATCGTTTTCATAATGTTGCATGGTATCTATATAAGTATTTTTTATTTATCGATCTATAATCAAATATTATTTTTATGATATTGCATGTTATCGTAAAATACTGCAGTAATTGATAAGTTCTTTATCAATTTGCAATCATAGATCGTTTTCATAATGTTGCATGGTATTTATATAAGTATTTTTTATTTATCGATCTATAATGAAATATTATGTTTACGATATTGCATGTTATCGTAAAATACTGCCAAAATTGATAATTTCTTTATCAATTTGCAATCATAGATTGTTTTTATAATTTTGCATGGTATTTATATAAGTATTTTTTATTTATCGATCCGCAATCAAATGAAATTGTTACAGCCCTTAATAATTTCTTCATCATTTATTATAAAAATAACGTATAACGTCTTATTCTCGCTAAATTTACTTATAAGAATTCTTATCTGAAAAAAATGTATAAACTTGATATGAATATTTTCATAATTTTTTATGAAAAAAAATGATTGCTTATATTATGCACTCAGAGAACAACATCTTCTGTTTAAATTCGAAACTACAATATTGTAACTGTTATATATTGTATTTTAATAAGGAAGCGTTTAGACGGCAAATCTCATATTGTAACTATTGCAATATCAATATTTACAGCAATACATTGAGATTGTTTAAAAGAACACGGTGACTTACATATTACAATGCGTATATATCGAAATATTTAAATATACGCATGTTAATAGTTACGAATGTTACGAGGTCATGTTATTATTAAAAAAATGTTCTCAATGCACGCCATCTGTGAGTGTTCTTGGAACTAAAAGTTCTACGCATAGATTAAGTATAGCTTCAGCGCCATCTACTGTTTAATATACAGTAGTTGGCACCCACCTACATTAGCGACTGAACCCAACACAATTTTTGTTGAGTATCACATGGCCTTAATTTTACTCCCGTAATTGTTCGACATACAAAACTCATTTTTTTCATTTTTCAATTTTTTTCTCGAAAAATAACCAACAGAATGGATTAAAATTTTCACTGATTTTAGCAATTTATATTCTGCATTATCATGATTTTTCTCCAAAAAATTGACCGTTTACTTTAGGAGTTATTAGCTTTTTTAAAAAAAACACGTTTTTGGTTATAACAAAAGAACCACGATAGCTAGAGAAATTATTTTTTTTTAATATAGGTTTTTTTATGATAGTTCGAATGCTACCCACCCGACTCAAAAATTCGAGTCCAATCATTAAAAAAAATCAAAAATAAATTTTTCGAAAATCGAAAATTCTTCATAAAACAAAAACGAATCGGTGAATCATAAAAAATTATTTTTTTCCCGAATTCGGAATAAAAAAACAAAAAAATGAGCCCCACCCGGTTAAATTTGACCGCGTAGATCCGGAGATAAAGCGGTACACACACACACACACACACACACACACACACACACACACACACACACACACACACACACACACACACGCACACGCGCACGCGCACGCACACGCACGCACGCACGCACGCACGCACGCACGCACACGCACACGCACACACACACACATACACACACACACACACACACACACACACACACACACACATCCATACAGAAATTTTTCTAAAATCACGTGATACAAACTTCTAACACTTATATTCATGTTTCTAGAGAGATTTAAAGAAGTCGAAAATTTTACTATTACAAAGCTTCCTCTAGGAGGAAGCAAAAACGAGATATCGAAAATAATGATTTCACATTTTCTGAATACATTTAAAAATATAGCCATAGCGGGATAAAATTAAAAGATATTTTAGATCGAAGTAGGAAAAGTCATGGTTTGAGGGATAATAGATTGACAGCATTTACTAGTCAAAACAACAAATTTTTTAAACTTCATTTTTAAAAAACCAAAAGTATTATTTTTCAAATATATATCAAAATTGAACAATTATATTAATTAATTTATCGTTTCAAAATATTTCTTGAATATTGAACAATAAAAATAATATTTTTATTAACACTCAATTGACTTCAGACTTTTAATAGAACCACCGTAAATAATTACACCATGTTCGGACAGAATCCCTTTCCCATGAGTGTATCTTCGTAGTCATGTAGTGTAATATACCGTTTGTAATGTACCAACACTTTGAATTCATTATCCGTTATCAAATTAGGTAACTGAACTTTAAACGGTCTCTAAACTAAATATTATTTTATGTTACTGCAAGCCTTTTTGGAAAAAATGGGAGCGCTGTATAACAATTACACACTGTCACAAGTAACTTATTTATTATACTTATAATAATTTTGACTGTTTTTGTAAGAATAGTATATTACGCAACTAGGGAAGTAAAGAGTTAGCCAGTTCAGAGCACGTATAAATTGACATCCGCGCCTTCGGCTCGGGTGACAAGCATGTACTCTGGGGTGGCCCTCTTTATCCCCTGCTCTTTTCCCATAAAATTGGTGAATTCTCATTTTTACCATGGTCAAAACTTACCTGGGGTAAAAGCACCAGTTGTCAGCCACCTTATTATCGACCTCTTTTTCTTTTGCGATTTATAAATAAAAAAATTAATAATTTGGAACTTGTAGACAGTAATACTATTATATAAAAACGGTTGCAATAAATCTCACCGTATTTAGTAACTCTTGGAAATATTATATATTGCTCAACATTTGTACTTCTTTTATATTTTCTGAAGGGCTTTGGTCCATTTATTGCAATAAAATAAAAATTAAAATAAAATAGAACCATAAGTATTTGTAAAACGATCGAATGTGGCCAATTTCGTGTTCCGCGTTTTTCAAAACAAAGGACAGTGTGCTCAATGTTAATATGTATAGTTGCTAAGTAAACAGTCTACATTTTGATGTAAGATTTATTAATTTAGTGTTCTTGACTAACTTGTTACAACGAAACTGTGTGACAACCAGGTATGACTGACAAGTGGTGCCACAACCCTGTATATTTGTTATATAAGTTGCTTTATACAATTTTTTAATTTCAGGCGATTGATTAACAGTCAATGCACTGTTAATGAAAAAAATGAAGTTGTTGCTAATGAAGCCGCATTCGAATGTGCAGATACTTTGAAAAAAAGTGATGATTTTGAAATACCGGTGCATTCTAATGCAACCTTTATTAGTGATAATGTCGATCCTTTTCAAGATCATAATTATTTTAGACCGCAATTAAAAATTAATATTGCTGAAAAAGGATATGATTTTGAAAATGAGGATGTCGAACTCATTACTGAAGAAGTTTGTTTCGCCGAAAATTTTAATGTGCGAAATTTCGCCAATAATCAGAATGTATCTACAATTTCTGAAGGCAATTATTTTGCCAATAATCAGAAGATTGAAAGCGTTACTGAAGGCATGTATTCAGCCAATAATCAGAATGTACCTACAATTTCTGAAGGCGTGTATAACGCCAATAATCAGAATGTACCTACAATTTCTGAAGGGGTGTATTCCGCCAATAATCAGAATGTACCTACAATTTCTGAAGGCCACCATTTTGCCAATAGTCAGGAGGTTGAAAGTCTTACTGAAGGCATCTGTACTGATTCAAATTTTAACATGTGCAATATTCCTGAAGGTGAATATTTTACCGAAAATGAGGATGCTAGGGATGTTGTGGAAGCAGATGAAACTCACGAAAAAGAAGATAAAAGGAGTATTACTGTTGAAAATGATAACGACAGCATTTGTGATGAAGAAATTGACGAGCACAGCTGTCGAGAAATTGTAGATTTTGAATATGTTATGAAGGAAATGCAAAAATCTTTTTGTGACCACGCAGAAATACATAACTGTTGGTTTAAAAATTGGATTTATTTGAAAAATAAAACGAGGCGATATGGATTTTTGAGCAAATTCTTTTTTTATTGCGAAAGTTGTAAATTTGAAACATCCGTATGGTCGGAACCAAAAGAAGATGATACTTACATGAACATCAATACAGCAGCTGTAAGTGCTACTGTGACAATTGGGGTCGGTCATACTCAACTGAAAGAACTTCTTGCGGGTATCAACATTCATTGTTTATCAGATAAAGCATACATAGAAGTAAAAAACGAACTTTACGACGTAAATTTAAAAGCAGCCCAGACTAACATGAATAAAGCTAGTGAAAAAGCTAAAAGCTTAGCCTTGGACAGAGGTCACGTTACAGATACAGGTATATGTTATACAGCTGTAGTAACTGACGGTAATTGGATGAAAAGATCATTTGGTACAAGTTATAATTCTTTATCTGGTATGGCCGCAATTATAGACGTTTATTCTGAAAAAGTTTTATATGTTTCTACTCGTAATAAGTATTGCGTAACATGCGCTAGAGCTTATAATAAAGGTAAAATCCCGAAGAAACATGAATGTTACAAAAACTGGAGTTTTCATGCACCATCATCAGCGATGAAAGCTGATATAATAATAGAAGGCTTCAAATCCAGTATCGAAAATCATGGTCTTATCTATGTAAGCGATGGAGATAGTTCTGTTTATAAATCAATCATAGACAACAATATCTATAGAGATCACAATATTGTAACTACAAGAGTTTTGTGTACAAATCATCTATTACGAAATTTATGTAAAAAACTTACAAGAGCATCAAAAACAACGCAGTCAAAGGGGCAAAGGACTAAAGGATTTGTGCAACTACGAAATATAATTGGATCAAACGTTCTTAACGTTCGAATGGCTATTGAAGAATCAATTTTACGTAGAGTTAGTGAGAATCGGCCATGGAAACAGAAAATTGATGAATTAAGGCTTGATATACTAAATATTCCCAGTCACATTTTTGGAGAACATAAAAAATGTCAAGAACGAAGTAATAACTGTGTATACGAAGAAGAGAAAAATTACGTTTCCAAATTACAATCTGTTGATCTGTATGAAAAAGTTGAAGAAGCCATCGAATTCTTGAGCCAACATAGTGATAGTCTTTCACACAGACTCACAAATAATGTGGCAGAATCATTAAATTCTCTGATATGTCGTGATCTCGGCGGAAAACGTTTAAACTGGGACTTAGCAAATCAATATGACATGAGAGTTGCAGTTGCTGTTTTAGACTTTAATACACAACAATCTTTAGTAGAATTATATAAATCTATGAAGAAGAAAGTTCCATGCCTTCTCGTTAATATTACAAAAAATAGAAAATTAAAAGTAGCAAAAACAAAAGAAAGAAGGAGAGCTCAAGGTTGGAAAAGAAAAAGGTATACGTCAGGCAAAAATTCAGAAAAATTTTATGTGTCTAAACATAAAGAACCTGACAAAACAATAAAAATGATGGATGATTTAAAAAAAAGATTTATTGAAAAACTACGTGAAAATCAAAAAAATCGAATGCAAATTGAACGAGACGCAGTGGATCAACGAGACTCTTCTTTATGGCATGCTCTGAAGCGAAATCTTTTAACAGCAAAAAATTTCAAAACTGCTTGTAGCTGGAACATTCGTACAAGTTGTACTACAAAAGTAAAACAAATATTATATCCATCTATTGAGAAAGCAGCTTCTATTTCATATGGAGTCGAACAAGAAAAAGGCGTAAAACAAAAATTGTCAAAAACTTTCAAAAATAAAATAAATGAATATGGTTTGTTCATTGATTCTCATCATGTAATGTTAGCTTGTATGCCGGATGCACTTATTGGAGATGATGGTCTTCTTGAAATAGAATGCCCTTACGGAGCTGCCAACATGACGGCACAGCAAGCTATAAAGACTGATAAAAATACAAAAGCCATGTTTAATCCAAGAAACATTACAAAAATTAATAAAAATCATGAAGTTTATTATCAAATTCAGGGACAATTACATATAACTCGAAGAAATTACTGTATCTTAGTAATACATACTCCGCATAGCAGGAAACTTATAAGAGTTGATGTTGATCACGAATTTTGGAAAACTAAAATGGAATCGCAACTTATTCGATTCTATATGGATTGTATGTTACCAGAACTTCTAGATAGTCGTCATAATAGAAGTATGCCTATCAGAAATCCTCAGTATACCGTGGATGTTATTCAGGAGAAAAAAAATGCTAAAAATTCAGTTAACATGAAAAATAAGCAAAACATTGAAAATAAATGTAACAACATAATAGTTACGAATAGAAAAAGAAAGATGTTTAATCAGTTACCTCATAAACGAGAAAAGCACCCAAAAATAGTACAAAATGATGATAATGATGATGATGAGCCTATTTTCGTTAATGTTTATCGTGTAAATAGAGACGTTCACGAATTACGAAATGTTATCGATACAAGACAATTTAATCTAGATATTCTTGAACGCAATGTATTAACAAGAAATAGCTGGCTTGAAGATGATTCTTTGGATGCTTTTCCACGTGTTTTACAGATTCATTGTCCGACTTTGATAACTCAAAGTGTTTTGTATTTATATAGTACTGTGGAAGGCGTTGTAGAACCAGTAGATTCACCAAGTTATCAAATTCTTGGTGGAACTTGCACACATCACTGGAGACTTCTGTATTTTGACGGTTTAAAAATACACATCTACGACAGCCTGCCTACGTTAACAAATTATCAATTAGTTGAACTAGAAAAAAAATACATAAGTTCTCGGTTTCCCAATGTCAAGGACGAAGATATAATATTTGAACGAATGTTAACTCGTCAACCAGATTGTTCTAGTTGCGGCCTTTATGCTGCAGCATTTGCAGAAACTATACAATCAGGTGGAAACCCAGCCACAATAAGATATTCGAAAAATACAGTGCTCCTGAGGAACCATTTCGTAGACATTGTAAGAACAGGCCAAGTAACTCCTTTTCCACAAGAATAAGTATAAAAAGTTGTTTAATGTACTGCCAAAATCCATGATTTGTATTCAGCATTTATTGCATAAAAAATTAAAAATTCACGATATCCTAAAATAAAATTTCATTATTTAAGAAGCGTAAATTTACATGGGTCTAAAGGATCCAAATGATATAAATGTTATACAGAGAAGAAATTGCTGAAGATAATGGCAATAATTTTACTATCGGAGAGGCGGGTAATGACAAAGATTGGTTGCGCCTCACGTAAACGGGCGTTGGTGGGGCCCGTTATTAAACTATTCAATAAAATTCCTTTATACAACTCTAACCTCAAAATCACAACTTTGGTGTGATTTTTCGGCGCTCGTGGTATAAAATGCCGTTCGAAACTAGTGCGTAAGTCAATTATTTAGCTTATGTGACTCATGAGCTAAATTATCTAAGAGATGGATTGTGCAAATATAAAAATAAATTCAAGACTAGAACATCACAAATATATCGATAATGTGCAAGGTAATTTTTAATATAATTTCATATTATGCTTATCGATATATATATATATATATATATATATATATATAAGAATATATATTTTTTTTATTTCAGTTTACAAACTACTTCGATGTGTATGTTTGCATACATTTCACAATCAGTAACCAAGCATGTGCAAACCATTCTGCGATAATCAAAGATGAAAATGGAAAAGAAATAATATTCCTAATAAATAACTATAAAAGGTAAAGAACAAGTTATAAAAAAAACAAGACATAACCTACCTATCTACTAAATGTGTGAAAAATGATGACTACAAGTTTATTATTAAATCGCTGTTTGAATATTCATTTTTTGCCATTTTTCATTATATAATTAATCATGAAATTCATGAAATTTTTTGTTAATTGTTAAATACCTACAAATAAATACATTTTTTATATCTCATTTAAAACATGAATACCTCAATAAAAAATGCATCCCCGAGTTGCCATCAATCCATCAATATTGTTAAGACAGATTTATATTAAAATTTAATAATATGGGAGTTTTAATATTGTGAGTAAAATAAATTTTAAATAATTTAAATAATTAGTAAATTAATATATTGCTTGTAAAAAATCTATGAATCTTTGTAAATCCTAATTTTCGAAAAGTTTCAAAGGTATAGCCGGGTTTGCAGGTCAAAATGGCCCCCTCATGAATTCATTGCGGAGCTGGACTAACTTAAAGGGTGTTAAAAATATATCAAATTCCCCTCATTGTCAGCCCCCTAACCTCAAAGATGAGCCTGAAACCCTAATTTTTCGTTTTTCAATCTTTTTGCAATATCTCCGCGAAATTTCCGCCAATCGGGATCATTTTTTTTTTTAATCGAAAGATTTTTTTAATGCGCATCTAACGGTGCCACTCTCATTTTTTTTTGCCGAAAATTAAAAAAGTTACACAGGTTTTAAAATTTTAATTCAATTTTTTTAATACTTTTTGGAATGACACCACTCTGGAAAAATTTTTTAAATACGTTTTTTGATTTTCTTTCAAACTGTGCTTGTAATATATATCGAACCTACCCGAAAACTACAAAAAAATAATAATTTAAGCTTAAAATCGCCATAAAACCGTAGTTATGCTATTTTTTACATAAAAAAAATGTTCGTACTTTGTTATTAACTAAAAAAGTGCCCTAAATTATTTCAGATTTTGTGAAATAGTGGAACATGATTAAAAAATTAAAAACTCGATTTTTGATCGATTTTGAGGCTTTTAATTCGATTTTTCATCGATTTTTAGGCTTTAAATTCTATAAAACACCAAACAGAGCCTCAGAAATATATTTACATTATTTATTTTCATTCAGAGAAGTCCTCGGAATTATTTCAGACTTTTTGAAAGAGCGAAACATGATAAAAAAAAATTAAAAACTCGATATTTCGTCGATTTTTGGTCTTTAAATTCTATAAAACAGCAAAAAGAGCCGCACAAATACATTTGCATTATTTATTTTCATTCAGAGAAGTCCTCTGAATTATTTCAGACTTTTTGAAAGAGCGAAACATGATAAAAAAAAATTAAAAACTCGATATTTCGTCGATTTTTGGGATTTAAATTCTATAAAACACCAAATAGAGCCGCACAAAAACATTTACATTATTTATTTTCATTCAGAGAAGTCCTCTGAATTATTTCAGACTTTTTGAAAGAGCGAAACATGATCAAGAAAAATTAAAAACTCGATATTTCGTCGATTTCCAGTATTTCGCCGAGCGAAATACTTGGCTGAATTAAAAAAAATTATTCTTCATTATCAAGAGAGTATATTACCTGAATTTTCTTAGATTTTTCAAGTCGTAGAGCATCAATAAAAAAATTAAACTTTCTTTTGTAATTTTTACCTTAAAAAATTAAGGCGAATTATTGCTGCTCTTCACCGTCAAATATTATTGCGAATAATTGTTTATAAAATGCATTACACGCAAAAAGAAGAAGTTACAAATATAAAACTTGGATTAGTATATCTATAGATATGGGGAACATTTTCTGGCTGTTCCTGTTCCTCATATATATATAGAGCCTTCACACAGCTCTGAGGAATTGATGCAGCGAGGAACAGATACAAACGATAACATGGGTTACTATATCTATATATATGAGGAATAGAAAGAATAAGAAGAACAATCCATCTTTTCCTTCGTATTCTTTTTGTTCTTTATATATATATATATATATATATATATATATATATATATATATATATATATATATATATATATATATATATATATATATATATATATATATATATATATATATCTATATATATATATATATATATATATATATATATATATATATATATATATATATTGTAACGGGCGCATGAATAGAAGTAAAGGTGGTCGCGTATACAGCGCAGCGAGATTTGAATTTCGCGCACTTGCAAGTATAGCGACTCGCCGCGCGCCAAGCGGAACGCGCGAGAGGCGGAGCGAGAAGAAGAAGAAGAAGACGCCGACGCGCCGCTGAAGCGACGCCGCGGCCATTTGTTTAGTCAGTCTGATCCTGCCGCGCAACAGGTGCGCACGTGCCAGTGATGGGATTATCGGGAGAATTCTCCCGACCGTAATCACAGGCCGAAATGTTTGAATGTTGGCAGCAGCGCGACACGCGAGCGAGCCGCAACGTTCCGATTTCGGATTCCTCATCTTATCGTCTGACTTTTCAAAACAGTGGGAAAGCGTATTAGGAGGTTAGAGTATTAATATTATTTTTGAATGTGAAAGTAATGATTCAACCAAAATTGACTGGAATTACTATTGTGAAGTGACTGTTGTTATCGAGTAAGTATTTTGATTTACTTTTTATATTTACATATATACATTACACTAATTTTTTTTCTTTTAGGAAAGTGCCAGATTATTTTTTACTAATTTATACAAATTACAACACTGTAATTAAAGATGTGATCGCTGGTGTTCGTGATGTTTTTTTGGATGAAGGTGTGGCTTGAGCAAGTAGTTCTTCGAGAGTTGAAGAGATTGATGTCGATGAAGACTATTGTAGTAAATCCTGATCCTCCAGAGGCACAACCACCTGTATTAAATACTTATGCGAGTACCTCATCCAACAAAGTGGCTTCAAAAGTAAGAGTTCATTTGTTGTTTATAGCCTTCGTCAGTTTCAATTTATAAAATAAATTACTCGCAATTTAATTTTATTATATAGGAAATATGAGTGCCAATGCTGCTAAAACACAAGCTGCATCAGGGGCGCAACAATAATTCCAAGAGCTTGTCTAGTGCTGCTTCGCCTCCAATACAACAGTAACAAGTGTCACAGCCAGCGATATACAACCTTCTCCAATTCATCATCAAGCCCAACTGCAACCTCAGCCTCAACCTCAACAAATGACGTATCTAATAAAATATGTTCAACACATGCAGAGTATGCCAGTTCAACAACAAGTTTGACAAATGCAACAGATTCAACAAGTTCAAAAAGTTGGCTGTATTGCTATGACACAAATACATTTATGGTAGAAAACGCTATAATACAACACAAGCCATGGAAATGAATTAACTCTTAGCTAGTCTGGGAAATACAACTTCTTCAACTGGAACATTAAGTCAAAAGTTATTATTAATGTGATGTTTTTGCAAAAATTTGGAGAAGGAGCATTAATTAGGTAAGAAATGTTTTTATTGTTTTTACCGCATTTGCATCTATCATTGCTATGATAAAATTATTCCTTAAAGTCTTCTATAATTTTATCAATTATAATTTAATATGCCAATTGACGTATAATTTATATGACAAACAGTATAGTAATTTTTGTAATGATCAAATGAGTAAATATTAACACGAATAAAAATGGATATTAAAAGTTTTTCATAAATTAATTTTCTTTTTACAGCAAAATTTTATAAAGCAGAATTACAGACTGGAAGTCAATATGTCAAAGCTATAAAAATGTCATGTAGCTGTTAAAAATGTATCCTTAGTCGAAGGATTAAGAGCTTGCCAGAATCCTAATGGATCTTTTACGGCTATGGTGACTGCTTGTGAGAGTGATACGAGGTTTGTTTATTGTGCCTGCTGTGTGTCAGCTATTCTGGATGACTGGTCTAGAGTATAGATAAGTATACAAGTTTTATATAAAAATAGTACAAGTAAAGTTTAAGTATAGTTACTTTGTAAAAACTTTTATTTTTACAGCGCCGTCAAGAATTTATGGATTATTTCTTTTATTTTCAATCGTATTGTTTCCTGGCATCAAACAGAGACACTTAGTACCTTAAAAAAGATACTCGTGCCTTCCCATTGGATCTCATAGGCCCTAGGAGCTTCTGTATTCACCAAAATAAAAAGAAATTGCTATTTTCATCATAAACACTGATAAAAACAATGAAAAGTTTAAACGTATAAAAGGCAAAAGAGTAGTTCAGTTAAAGTTTAAAATAAGTAACAAAAACAGAATCTTATTCATAAATGTGCGAAATATAAAAATAAGTAAAAATAGATCAATGTGCAGTATTATCTACATGCAAGTGTACAAGTTAACGCGTGTCAACTTTAATATTCATATTAATCTGTTCGTAAATGATATTGTGATGATTATTGTGGATGGTGCTGCTTAAGCTATAAGTGTATTTTAGTTGAATAATTGTGGTGATTGTGTGTAAATGTAATAATAACTTTTAATTGAAGAACAATTAAAATATCGCCAAAACATGATATTGAAAATACTTTTGGCTAACAGTGTTGTATTCTTTCATAGTGTTATGGTATAAAGATTTATTTTCAATGTCTTCACAATTCTCACGTATTAAAATTGATAGTTCACCATGGTGGAAGTTTAAGTTATGTGTTACATTTTGAAAAAATATAATCTGAACAGTTTGTTGGAGTTTTTACAATGTTTGGAAGTGTTTGATATGAAAATGAACAAATTAGGTGTATGTTTAAAATTGACAATTCAGCTTGTATTTTTCAAAATACAACACATGACTTAAACTGACACTATGGTGAACTGTCAATTTTAATATGTGAGGATTGTAAATGAATCATTGAAAATAAATCTTTATACCGTAGCACTATGGAAGAATACAACATCATTAACAACAAATATTTTCAATAACATGTTTTGCCTATATTTTAATTGTTCTTGAATAAAAAGTTATTATTACATTTACCTCAACTTAATATAAACACAAAACAGTTGTAATAATTAACATAAATAAACTAGTTTATGTTATTTCATAAAATAAGTAAAGAGTAATTAAAATTTTCATTGTGTTCATCAGTGTTTACGATAAAGTTTGCATTTTATACGTATAATGTAGCAGTGCTTATTTTGTGACTTATTTTGTAA
The DNA here is from genome assembly GCA_036365515.1 of Torymus aiolomorphi. NCBI lineage: Eukaryota > Metazoa > Arthropoda > Insecta > Hymenoptera > Torymidae > Torymus > Torymus aiolomorphi. The sequence continues at coordinate 134,359,916 of CM070874.1, forward strand.
ATCTCTGATTGGCTGTTTTTTAGTGTACGTACCTTAATCTAAACAAAACAAAAATAGGGTGAGAATAGTTTTTGCTCGACAAATTTTTATCTGAATCCTTTTTCAAACCCTCTTGAAAATAATTATATTCATTTTTAAATATCAAGAGCCACAAATGATTTATATTTTTGAGAACCAGACGGCTTTGAAAACTTAATATTATTCATTCATCTCAAATTGTGGACCTAGTTACTGACCTTTGTCAAAGCATTAAAAATAGATTAAACATCAATATTCAACAGTTTTATGATAACACTTATACTTACATATCATATTTTATTTAAATATGATTCTAGTAATAAGTTTTTTCCTGCGTAATGGAATACACATTGCTAAACTGTCTGTCATAACATTGATTTTAACCCCATAGTACTAATTAATTCTTTAGGTTTTGTACACATAATAGTAGATTAATTATGAAATTCAATTTTTAGTAGCTTATAAAATATACGAATAGAGTGTATTAGCAGTGCGAGCAGCTCCCATTGAAAAGCTAGACATATAAGTGTTATCATAAAACTGTTGAATATAGAAGTTTAATCTATTTTCCATGCTTCGACGAAATTCAGTGACAAGGTCCATGACATATATTAGATTCATGAATAATATTAATTTCTCAAATTCTCAAGTTTTCATTATTGGTGTCTCTTGATATTTAAAAATAAATAGAGGGTATTGTATAAACAGATTGTATAATTAAAAAGCCAAGTCTGTGTATCCCTAAGAAAATTTAATAAATATAAATACTTCAAAAATGTATAAATTTAATACATGTTTTTTACTGCAAAGTCTCAGACAATTGATGAAAGAACCTCTTAGATTTAACATGGGTAAAAGTAAAATTAGATATAACACTATAATTTTTATTTATATATTCAATTCAAAATCCTTGATACATTAAGTATACAATACGGTAAATATATTTCTTTTTGTATTCTAAAGAATAATTATATTTAATCTTGAAAATTTATGCCCTGATTAAAAAGGGAGGTATATTCAACTGTCCTTGATTCGCCTCACGATGACGAGCTTCATACGCGAGATCCTGCTTTTATAAATTAGAAAACTCAACAAATTAAATGTAGCCTAATCGTGATAGGAGTCAGCCTCTCGAAGACGAGCGACGTACGCGATCATTTCCTTTTTTTAAAAAGTGAATACCCTGAACAAAAATAGAGGTATATTAAACTGTCCAGGAGTCGCCTATCGAAGACGAGCTTCGTACACGACTTAAAGCTTTTATAAAAAAAGAACCCTGCTCAAAATGAATGTAGCCTAATGGTGCCAGAAAAGTCGAGCTCTCGCAGAGGAGATTTGTAAGCGAGATTCTGCTTATATAAAATAGAACACTAAACAAATTGGATCTATCCTAATCGTGAAGGAGTCGGCCTCTCGAAGACGATCTTTGTACGTGAGCTTCTGCTTTTATAAAATAGAACACACAAGAAATTGTATGTAGTTTAATCGTGATAGGAGTCGGACCATCGAAGACGCGCTTCATACACGAGCAATTGCTATTTGAAAAAGTTGATTACCCCGATAAAAAATGCAGGTATATTAAACTGCCCAGTTGTCGCCTCTCGAAGACGAGCTTCGTACGCGAGCTTATACTTTTATAAAATAGAACACTTAACGTATTGAATGTATCTTAATCGTGATAATAGTCGGCCTCTCGAAGACGAGCTTCGTAAGCGAACTTTTGCTCTTTAAAAAAGGGAATACACTTTAAAAAATGGAGGTATATTTAACTGCCCAGGGGTCGTCTACCAAATACGAGCTTCGTGCGCGAGATAGTGCTTTTATAAAATAGAACACTGAACGTATTGAATGTACCCTAATGGTGATAGGAGTCAGCCTCTCGAAGAGCTTCGTTATAGGCGAGCTTTCGGTTTTTTAAAAACTGATTATAACGTGATAAATGGAGGTATATTAAACTGTCCAAGATTCGCCTATCGAAGAGGAGCTTTGTAGACGAGCATCTACTTTTATAAAAAAAGAACGCTGCTCTAAATGAATGTAGACTAATCGTGACAAAGGAGTCAATATCTCTAAGAGGAACTCCGTAAGGAGGGTATCGAAAAGGCGAACGTTCACTTCGTATTTGCAGCAAAATATCAATTTTTGTTACTTCGAATTACGTTATTTCTTTATGACCTTTTTAAGGAATCCATATAATTAGAATGTTCAAATCATCGACTGGTCATGAAGAATAATAAAAATATGATCGATATAGTTGCATTCGAATCGTTATTGTCCAAAATATGAAAATTTTTTCTAACCATCAAGTAGAAAGTTCACAAGTGCGAAAAACATGAAGTATTTAGACTAACTACTATCGTTTTTCACCCTTATGAACCATCTACTTTAGAGCCAGAAAAAATTTTCATGTTTTAGACAATAACGATTCGAATGCAACTATATCGATCATATTTTCTTTATTCTACATGACTAGTCGACGATTCGAACATTCTATAATTACATGCATTCGTTAAAAAAGTCATGAGTAAATAACATAATTCGAAGTAACAAAATTTGATATTTTGCTGCAAATACGAAGTGAACGTTCGCCTTTTCGATACCCACCTCTCCGTAAGTGAGCTGTTGCTTTTTCAAAAAGGGAATACACTCGTCAAAAATGGAGAAATATTAAACTGCCCAGGAGTCGCATCTCGAAGACGAGCTTCGTACGCGAGCTTTTGCTTTTTTTAAAAGTGCATATACCCTGATAAAAAGTGGAGGTATATTAAATTGGCCAGGTGGCGCCTCTCAAAGACGAGTATCGTACGCGAGTTCAAGCTTTTATAAAAAAAATGCTGCTCAAAATGAATGTAGCCTAATCGTGCCAGAGGAGTCGAGTTCTCGAAGAAGAGTTCCGTAGGCGAGCTTCGGGTTTTTAAAAAAGTAATTACCCTGATAAATAAAAAATGGAGCTATAATGAACGGTTCAGGAATCGCCTCTGGAAGACGAGCTTCGTGCGCAAGCTTTTGCTTTTTTAAAAGTGAATATACCCTGATAAAAAGTGGAGGTATATTAAACTGTTCAGGAGCCGCTTATCGAAGACGAGCTTCTAGGCGCGAGCATCTACTTTTATAAAAAAAGAACGATGCTCGAAATGAATGGATACTATAATCGTACCAGAGGAGTCGAGCTCTCGAAGAGGAGCTTCGTAAGCGAGCTTTTGCTTATTCAAAAAGGAAATACACTCATAAAAAATGGAGGTATATTATAATGTCCAGAAGTCACCTCTCGAAGACAAGCTTCGGAAGCGAGATTCTGCTTATATAAAATAGAACACTTAACAAATTGGATCTATCATAATCGTGAAGGAGTCGGCCTCTCGAAGACGAGCTTCGTACGTGAGCTTCTGCTTTTATAAAATAGAACACACAACAAATTGTATGTAGTTTAATCGTAATAGGAGTCGGACCCTCGAAGACGCGCTTCATACACGAGCAATTGCTATTTTAAAAAGTGAATACCCCGATAAAAAAATGAAGGTATATTAAATTGTCCAGGAGGCGCCTATCGAAGACGAGCTTCGTACGCGAGTCTAAGTTTATATAAAAAAAAGAACGCTGCTCAAAATGAATTTAGCTTAATCGTGCCAGAGGAGTCGGTCTCTCGAAGACGAGCTTCTTTCGAGAACTTTTGCATTTTTTAAAAGTGAATACCCTGATAAAAAATGCAGGTATATTAAGCTGCCCAGTTGTCGCCTCTCGAAGACGAGCTTCGTACGCGAGCTTTTTACTTTTATAAATTAGAACACTTACATAAATGAATTTATCCTAATCGTGATAATAGCCAGCGAGATTTTCCTTTTTTAAATACGGAATACACTCGTCAAAAATGAAGGTATATATATATATATATATATATATATATATATATATATATATATATATATATATATATATATATATATATACGTACGAAGCTCGTCTTCGAGAGGCCGACTCCTATCACGATTAGGATACATTCATTGTGTTAAGGGTTCTATTTTAGGTCTTTGGGAGGCGACCCATGGGCAGTTATATATATATATATATATATATATATATATATATATATATATATATATATATATATATATATATATATATATATATATATATATATATAGACAGTTTAATGTACCTCCATTTTTTATCAGACTATTCACATTTTAAAAAAGGAAAAGCTCGCGTACGAAGCTAGTCTTCGAGAGGCCGACTTCTATTACGATTAGGCTACATTCAATACGTTAAATGTTCTATTTTTTAATAGCAGAATCTGGCGTACGAAGCTCGTCTTCGAGAGCCCGACTCCTATCACGATTAGGATACATTCATTGTGTTAAGGGTTCTATTTTAGGTCTTTGGGAGGCGACCCATGGGCAGTTATATATATATATATATATATATATATATATATATATATATATATATATATATATATTTATATATATATATATATATATATATATATATATATATAAATATATATATATATTTATCTGCAACGGTTCGTTCCGGGACGTTTACACTGTACATCGCTGTTATTTCCGGGACGCGCTGTTTTTTCCGGGACGTCCCGGAAAATCTGTGTCTGCAACTGTTATTTCCGGGACGTGGTATTAGTCCCACACCCCAGGGATATTATTTCTTTAGTCACGCGCTTATATAGGGAACTCTGAAGAGATAAACTATAGGACCCTGTAGATTACCAGAAATAACGTTTATAGGTCTTTATATATATATATATATATATATATATATATATATATATATATATATATATATATATATATATATAAATATGAAATTCTGGAAGTTTGAGGATTATATTCAGCACCCGCTTGGAAGTTTGAGGGTTATGGGAAGTTTGAGGAGCCTCCTCAAACTTCCAATCTATATATTCAGCATCCGAGCGGAAGTTTGAGGGGTTTTCTAGAGTCTATTTGTCTAGAGTCGGTAACCTGAGGGTTATTATTTCTTTAGCCACTCTGACCGACCGGGGTTGAGCTCCTCAAACTTACTAGCCTAATATATATATATATATATATATATATATATATATATATATATATATATATATATATATATATATATATATATATATATATATATATATATATATATATATATATATATATATATATATATATATATATATATATATATATATATATATATATATATATATATATAATCATATGAACATCGACTTATGCTGACACCAATGTATAAGACCACGTGACCTGTCTGCATAAGTGTAGTACCGTTTATACAAGTGTCTGCACAAGTCTAGCGTGACTAAAGAAATAATCCCTCTACTTATGCTGACGTCTGCATAAGTCGGTCTCTGTCTGCATAAGTCTATTTAAATTTCGGAAAGTGTCTGCATAACTAGCGTTTCATATATATATATATATATATATATATATATATATATATATATATATATATATATATATATATATATATATATATATATATATATATATATATATATATATATATATATATATATATATATATATATATATATATATATATATATATATATATATATATATATATATATATATATATATATATATATATATATATATATATATATAACTGCCCATGGGTCGCCTCCCAAAGACCTAAAATAGAACCCTTAACACAATGAATGTATCCTAATCGTGATAGGAGTCGGCCTCTCGAAGACGAGCTTCGTACGCGAGATTCTGCTATTAAAAAATAGAACATTTAACGTATTGAATGTAGCCTAATCGTAATAGGAGTCGGCCTCTCGAAGACTAGCTTCGTACGCGAGCTTTTCCTTTTTTAAAATGTGAATAGTCTGATAAAAAATGGAGGTACATTAAACTGTCCAGGAGTTGTCTATCGAAGACGAGCTTTGTAGGCCAGCATCAACTTTTATTAAAAAAGAACGATACACGAAATGAATGTAGACTAATCGTGCAAGAGGAGTGGAGCTCTCGAAGAGGAGCTTCCTAAGCGAGCGTTTGTTTTCTTAAAAAGAATAAAATACACTCATAAAACATGGAGGTATATTATAATGTCCAGGAGTCACCTCTCGAAGACGAGCTTCGTAATCGAGATTCTGCTGTTATAAAATAGAACATTTTCCAAAATGAATGTATCCTAATCGTGATAGGAGTCGGTCTCTCGAAGACGAGCTTCGTAGTCGAGCATCTACTTTTATAAAAAAAGAACGCTGCTCAAAATGAATGTAGACTAATCGTGCCAAAGGACTCGAGCTCTCGAAGAGGAGATTTGTAAGCAAGTTTTTGCTTTTTTAAAAAGAGAGTACACTCGTCAAGAATGGAGGTATATTAAACTGCCCAGGTGTCACCTGTTGAATACGAGCTTGATACGCGAGTATCTTCTTTTATAAAATAGAACCCTACCAAAATGAATGTATTCTAATCGTGATAGGAGTGGGACTCTCGAAGACGAGCTTCGTACGCTAGATATTCCTTTTAAAAAATAGAACACTTAACAAATTAAATGTAGTCTAATCGTGATAGGAGTTGGCCTCTCGAAGACGACCTTCGTACGCGAGCTTTTCCTTTTTTAAAAAGTGAACACCCTGATAAAAATGGAGGTACATTACACTGTCCAGGCGTTGCCTCTCGAAGACGAGCTTCGTACGCTAGCATCTGCTTTTATAAAATGGAACACTTACTAAAATGAATGTATCCTAATCGTGGTAGGGGTCGGCCTCTCGCAGAAGAGCTCCGTAGCCGAGCTTTTGGTTTTTTAAAAAGTGATTACACTGATCAAAAATAGAGGTATATTAAACTGTCCAGGAGTCGCCCATCGAAGACGAGCTTCGTATACGAGCATCTGCTTTTATAAAATAGAACATTTAGTAAAATGAATGTATCCTAATCGTGATAGAAGTCAGCCTCTCGAAGACGAGCTTCGTACACGAGATTCTGCTTTTATAAAATAGGACACTCAACAAATTGAATCTAGCCTAATCATGATAGGAGTCGGCCTCTTGAAGACGAGCTTTGTACGCGAGCTTCGGCTTTTATAAAAGAAGAACGCTGCTAAAAATGAATTTAGACAGATCGTGCCAGAGGAGTCGAGCTCTCGAAGAGGAGCTTTGTAAGCGAGCTTTTCCTGTTTTAAAAAAGAAATACAGCGATAAAAAATGTAGGTATATTATAATGTCCAGGAGTCATCTCTCGAAGACGAGCTTCGTAATCGAGATTCTGCTTTTATAACATAGAATACTGAACAAATTGAATGTAGCATAATCATGATAGGAGTCAGCCTCTCGAGGGCGAGCTTTGTAGGCGAGATTTTGCTTTTTGAAAAATGGAATACAGTGATAAAAAATGAAGGTATATTATAATGTCCAGGAGTCGCGTCTCGAAGACGAGCTTCGTAGACGAGCATCTGCTTTTATAAAATAGAACCCTTATCACAATGAATGTATCCAAATTGTAATGGCAGTCGGCGTCTCGCGAAGATGAGCTTCGTACGAGAGCTTCTGCTGTTATAAAATATGAATGTAGCCTAATGGCGATGGATGTCGCCGTCTCGAAGAAGAGCTTCGTAGGCGAGCTTTTGCTTTTTTAAAAAGTGATTACTCTGATAAAAAATGGAGGTATAATAAACTGTCCAGGCGTCGCCTCTCGAAGACGAGTGTCGTACGCGAGCTTCTGCTTTTATAAAATAGAACACTTAACACAATGAATGTATCCTAATCGTGATTGGAGTCGGCCTTTCGAAGAAGAGCTTTTACTTTTATACAATGGAACACTTAACGAATTGAATGTAGCCTAATATAAAGTTGTTTGCCAACTTTTAAAGGGTTGTTGTAAAAATATTTGTACGATACATTATTTTTATAAATCCATCCTTTACACTACCTATATTATTATATTAATATTTTGATTACAATATATATATATATAATTTTTTTTTAAATTGCTGCAAATCGAACACAAGTAAAAACGAAACGATTTCAGTATGACGTACCATATCGTCTTTTGTTTTGTCTCTATGGCTGGTGTACTCAACGATCTTATTACGACGTTAAATTAAATTATTTACGTACAACGTAAGTATACAATATAAAAACTTAAATCTAGTTACACGCGTTAAGATTTCGGGACTATAATAGTACATTACGATGTTACGATACAAGTGGCATAAGTCGCTTTACGGCACGTCGTGTATAACCTCCCAAGTGTATATAGCGAGTGCGCTTAACGCCATGCCATGAAGAACGACTTATGACACGCGTATCGTACATTATTTTATAGAATTGACTGCATAAATCCGCCACGTCACGGCTATCTTTGCCATTAGCAGTCCATTTTTGCACTGTGCAGTATCGCCCGAGGGATAGGGAGGATGATAAGCACGGTGCAATAATAGACTTATTATGTCTAGATTTGGCGTGACATAAATTTATTATATCGTTAGCGCTGTACTATATATTCTATTAAGTCGTTAGCATATTTTTCGAATTTTTAAAGTACAGTAGGATCGCTGCCCTTGAAACAATATTTCATTAATGGTGATTTTTCTACTTTCAGAAATAAAATATTCATTGGTTGAAAAACATCTTTATTTATGAAAAAAAGATTTTGCATTTTTCTGTAAAAAAAGTCCCGTTTTCCTTCATTCCTGACTTCCATTAAGTGAGTATATCAAATACCCTTCCTTGAATCCTACATCACTTAACTTCTATTTTTTTACTTACATCGTAACATCTTAAAATAAACAATTTTCTTGAAATTAATACTTCGATCGTAAAAAATATAAATACGTAAGGCAGCATCCAAGAAAAACCAGCGGGAATGCGCTGCCAATTTTCCTCATAAAAAGCTTTATGGTCACTTTTGACTACATACATTTATCAGAAAAATCAAGATACAAACATTGCTACCGCTGCTGTGAGTTTGATGAATAAAAAGACAGAAAATACAATGTGGCCAACGTGTAAAATTCACACACACACATATATGTTTTTAACTATTTCTAATAGTATTGTTATTTTTCCTTTAAAACGCTTTTTCTCAGTCAAGTTATAAGTTCAGAAAATTATTTTAAAACAAATGATTTTTTTTACCTTATAAATTTGTCTGTCTGTAACTAGTAATTGATAAAAGATATTCGAATTAAATTTTTTAGGTATGAAATAGTACATTGTGCAATAATGTGAGAAAATATAAAATTAAAATTGCTCAAAACTGACAATTGAAATTAATTAAAATTTATTGAAATCCAATCAACTTAATTTGATTTCAAATATCATTGAATTAATTCCAATAATTTGAAATAAATTTGAATTGTCACTTTTCGGTTGCGATTTCTAAAGATTGTTAGGTGTGAAACGCAAACCAGAGATTACTGACTAAAATACCATGCTTAAAAGTTAGATAAAAAATATCAAGCATTTCGAGCGTGATTTGGGAAAGAGTAAAAATAAAAAAAAAACAATAATATTGAAGCCCTTTCGTGACTGCTTTGTTGAAAAATATACGGGGTGTACGCTGAGCCGAATATTGAAGTATAATAGGAAAAAGGCTGCTAGGACTACGATCAATTGAGCGTGTTTTTTATTAGAGGGCGATTTCTTATGTGATTTAGCTTATTATTTAACTTATTTACTTTAGTTTTTAAGAATTACTTAAATTAATACTTAATTATTGAGTAATTACTTACATTTTCAATATTTTTTTTTTTATCAATAAAGCTTGACTCGCGGCAAAAAAATTATTTAAGCTATTTTAAATTCAAAATTAATTTAGGTATATTTCAGGAGTACCATAAAACAGAAATTTTTTTTATGCAGTGTGTTAGTAAAAAGCGATTTTACACATGAATTTTGAAGTGTGAAATCATATTTTATACCATTCTAACATGTAAATCCCAACTTTAATACGATTTGTCGGCACTCGTGGTATAAGATACGGTTCGACACGATTACGTATAAGTAGATTGTTAACCCTCATATGTGACTTTCTTTTTACCTCATGCATGAGGTAAATAATCTCTTTCCACATCAGTATCAGAATTACAACTCAAAATACCATGCAAGATAGTCGTGGAAAGATTCGAACGGTCTTGCTATCCAGTGTGTTCCACGTTGAAATGATGGCACAGAAATTATTTATCGTCGTTTCGATTTTTTTTTATTAAACTCATTTTCAAGACTAAAGTTATAAGTTACTCTATTGATTAGCAAGACCGTTCGAATTCTTCCATCACTATAAAAAATAGCTGTCGTCACAATAAAAAAATACAACCTTGCAATCTAATTCCAATTCGTGATACCGTGCTTTTACAATGTACTTTGAATTCAAACTCAAAATTTTATACTTGCTTGTATTAGCTTCATGGGTGTTGTTTTTTCTTTTTAAGTCAAGACTCCTAATTGACAGCTGAAAATTGCGCGAGGAGTCGCGCAGGTCGCACTCTTGTAGATTAGCTTTGTGGGTGTTGTTTTGTGTTTTTATGTTGAAAACTTATACCATAGTAAAATCTGAATCATGCAAGGAGTCGCGTTCTCGTAGACGAGCTTCGTGGGTGTTGTTTTGCTGTTTAAGCCGAAAATTTTTGTCTATAATGAAATCTGAATCATGCAAAGAATCGCGTTCTAGTAGACGAGCTTCGTGTGTGTTTTCGACTTAAAAAAGCAAAAAAAAAAAACATCCACGAAACTTATCTACTAAAACGCGATTCCTCACACGATTTACATTTCATTACGAACAAAAGTTTTCGTCTTAAAAGCAAAACAACACCCACGAAACTCATCTACGAGAACGCGACTCTGAAAGATCCCGATATAATTTTGGAGCAAAAACTTCGGCTTAAAAAAGCAAAATAACACCCACAAGCTTGTCTACGGCAGTGAGACTCTTTTCACGATTCAGTTTTCAATTTGGTACACTGTTTTCGGTTTATTAAATGGTGGAAGGATAGGCGCCGGAAAAATAGGCAAACAGATTCACTTAGTAAAGATAGTTTAATTATATAAAGTAAGTAGTTCTAAGTTACAACAATAAGCGAGAGCATTATGAGACATGCTCTTTGCCTATGCAGAGACGCGAGAGACGGAGCAAGCGTCAGAGCAGAACTGCGCTTGAATCGGACGCGACGACACTCGGACCTTCGAACGCTTCTTCACACACACACACGCACACACATAGATACACACATACATCATGAAGGTAGCAGTTCCTATAAGAGCTGTTTACCTTCATAGACACCGATATCTATATACACACACATTTGGGTATATCAAAATGTCTGAACAATTAAACTCAACACGGTTTAATAATGCAACAGCCCGACGCTCGACTACGAGATCGCGACTCCTTTGTTGATTCACCTACTATCATATTGGAAGAGCGTTTTTTCTTGATAAAAGCAATAGCTCGCGTACAATCCTCGACTACGAGAACGGGACTTCTTACACGATTGAGCTTACATTTTGAAGCAGTTCTTCCGCTATAAAGTAAGCATATAAAGCAGCATTTTTCATTTTGGAGTAGTTCTTTCGCTATATTTCAAGAGTCTATTGTAAACCGAGTGTGGAGTTTGAAGTAAGAGTTGAAAAAGAGCGTACACAAGTCGAAGATGAGTCGGTTTTATGATCCACAGATGAGTACTGTAAAAACATGGGTTCAAAAAGGCTCATTAGCCACTAGCTTTCATGCATTCGAAGATACGAGTTTGAATTTTCGCGGTTTTTATGTTTGTAAAGAGAAACTGTCGTTATGGTTTTCCAATACAGTAACTAAGGTATATTATTGAAAAGCGAGCGAAAAGTAACTTAAACTCGTTCCGACACTTTTACAAATACGTGGGGCAGGCAAGTTTCACGCAGATGAGTATCAAGAGTATTAATACGCAAATGAGCTAGTTTTTATTTTAATAAAATAAATTATCAAAACCCAAATACGCGTATAAAGTGATTTTCACGCAGAAGAGTTTCTATCCGCTGACGTTCGGGTATGGCCGCGTTATTTAGAACATCAAAAACCTAAAACTACTTCAATAAAGACATAAATTTTACCTAAAAGAAGCGACAGTATTAACTTGAGGGGGAGGGGAGGTAGTCATTCCTAAAATATTAAAACATAGGCTCGCGAATATTGCGTACCCTACTGAAAAAAACCACATGGGATCCCACGTGGAATCCCACACGAGATCCCACGTGTGAATTTGATATGGGATCCCATGTGGCATCCCACGTTTAAACTCGAAGCATGAATTCCCACATGAGATCCCACAAGAGATCCCACATGGGATCTCATGTGGGATATCATGCGTTTAACTTGAGTACGGGATCTCATGCAGATATGGCGTAAAACTTTAAGTCCCCCATTGTAAGTAACGGAGTTATCAAAAACAAGGCAAGCCTTGTAATTAGGACACTTCACAAAGAGTCATTTGAATGGTTGACTGTAAGCCTTATATACTCTTGGCCGTCCAACTTATCCACAGATAGCACTACCGAAGCACCGCATAGCGGATAAATAGCCGAAGCTTACTTATGGAGAGCCGTCCATCACAAGTTCTGCTTTGTCACCGCAATGCGGCGTTCCGATAGCGCTTTCTGTGAATACACTGGATGGCCGAGAGTATATAAGCCGTGTAAGTCAGCCGTTCAAATAACTCTTTACGAAGAGTCCTAATTACAAGGCTTGCCTTGTTTTTGATATCCCCGTTACTCACAATGGGGGACTCAAAGTTTTACGCCATATCTGCATGAGATCCCGTACTCAAGTTAAACGCATCATATCCCACATGAGATCCTATGTGGGATCTCTTGTGGGATCTCATGTGGGAATTCATGCTTCGAGTTCAAGCGTGGGATGTCACATGGGATCCCATATCAAATTCACACGTGGGATCTCGTGTGGGATTCCACGTGGGATCCTATGTGGGATCCCATGTGGTTTTTTTCAGTAGGGTATTCTTCAATATTTTGGAAAAATTGCAGCATGAGATAATATTTGGTATATTTTTAAATTTAGCAGCACTTTTGTTCGTAGGAAGGTGTAGCAGACTTGTTTAACGGGACGCCGGGGTAACTAAATTTGTTTGTCAAGGGTTTCTCTATGAAAAATTAATAGATTTAGCTGAATCATTAAAACTTCATTCAAAATTCATGGAAAAAGTGCGGACAACTTAACAGGAAGCCGGAGTAATGAAATTGGTTTTTAAAATTTTTCTCTGCAAAATTAATATAATTACCTCAAATTTTCAAAGACTTAAAATACATATACAAAAGGCGGGCAATTCTTATATCTATTTTTGGAAAGTATTATGTATTTCATGTATTAGATATATTATAAATTAAAAAGTTTTGAAATTTTCATATATTTATATATTAAGTTCGACGTCCCCTTAAACGTTTTGGTTAAGTGTCATATTTTTAATGTACTAAATAAAATACGCTGCAGTACTATGATATACCAACAGATTAAGTTCGACGTCCCCCTCAGCGGAATAAAATTTAAATTTAAAGTTTTGAGTCAAAATTTCAAGGACACCTTTACAAATTCTTGTCCTACCGGTACGGTAGGCCGCATAATAGAGGTCGGAATTCTACACCCCCTTAATACTAAATATTTTTTAATGATAAACTTGTTACGTGTGCATACTATGCACAACGTGACGAGGCGGATCGAGTTGCATCGAGCAACATGAGGACTACTCGAGGAAAGATGCGCAGCTCAGTGGTCAGAGCAGTCGTCGCGAAAACGAAAGGTCCGGGGTTTAAGCCCCGCCGAGTCACGCCGTTGCCGTTTTTTTATCGAGTAGTCCTCCATTTATTTATTTAATTGCGAGCTCTCACTCGTAACAAACTTTATTTCACTTTAAACACTAATTTTTATCTTAATAAATGCACTTTGGAGGAAAAATAACAACCGTTATAAATGGTAAAATAAAAGAACGTTTGTATGTGAATATCATTTGGTTGAACAGAACGCATTATATATGATTAATTATATTATCATAAAAAGTTTTTATTACTTGCTATATAAATATTACGTAATTTGATCAATAATAATGATAAAAAAATAGAAGTTAAGTCATATTAAAAAAATGACTTCTACAATACATTCTGCTTGGTTTTTTTTTCAAACTTTCAGCATGGTTAGACGTAATCGTGGAAGGCAAGAAAATGGTCGGAACTACCGACATGTTTGGCAATTAGATCCAAATCGACGGCGATGGTTAAGGGCCCATCCCGATCGACCGGACAAGGCCCGTTGTATTATATGTAACAAAGTGTTAAATGCTCATTTAAGAACGATAAATGATCATGCTCTGTCGAATGCGCATTTGAGACAGTTAAATAATTTAGATCATGATAACGAAATATATGAAGACGAAGAGGCATTTAAAAAAGAAATATCCAGAATAAAAATAGTATTATGCATGTTTTCTGCGAAACACCATTTACCCTTTTTACTTATAGACGAATTATTACCACTGATAATAAACGTATCTCAAAATTTAAATGCACTGAAAGAAGTTAAAATGAAACGAAATACTATGCAAAAAATATGTAATAATGTAATTTCAGTCTCTTACACGGCTGAGCAGTTAAATGCTCTGCGCAATAACTCGTTTTCTATTTTATTTGACGAATCGACGGATATAACAACTAAAAAGCACGGCTGTGTTGTAGTTCGATTTTTCAACTTACAATTAAACAGAGTTATTACTGCGCTGTGGGCCATTATACCGATTTACAATGATGACGATGAAATGAGCGAGGCTACAGCAAATGGGCTGTATCAACGAATTATTGAATCATTCAATAACTTTGATGTTATTCCCCGTGAAAATGTACAAGCTTTTGTTTCTGATGGGTGCAACGTCATGGTAGGGCTTGTAAATTCTGTTGCACAAAAATTTCGAAGAGATTTTCCGGGAATTCATACGGTTTCATGTCCATGTCACGCTGCACATTTATGCGCGTCGTATAGCATTAAAGTGATACCTCAGCGTATA
Source organism: Torymus aiolomorphi (assembly GCA_036365515.1). Lineage (NCBI taxonomy): Eukaryota > Metazoa > Arthropoda > Insecta > Hymenoptera > Torymidae > Torymus > Torymus aiolomorphi. The sequence continues at coordinate 134,374,943 of CM070874.1, forward strand.
ATTGATTTGCCTCGTGATATTTATAATTTTTTTAAAACCCCGAAACGGAAACATTTATTAGCGCAAGAGCAAATCAATGAAAATCACGACGTACTTCAAATTTTGAGGCCTGTTCCTACACGATGGCTGTCAATGGGACCTTGCATAGAAAGAATTTTAAATCAATGGGTACCAATTCATAGTGTTCTACGTGGCATGGCTGATGGTAATGACGTTGCCAGACAGCTATATGACACACTTGATGAGCCTACAACACAATGCTACCTCAAGTTTTTATGCTATATTTTACCAGTTATGGAAAACCTTAATGGGTGGCTTCAACGAGAAGAGGTTCTTATACACAAAGTTTATGATAGAATTGAAACGACGTATGTCGATATTCTGAAACATTTTTTAAAAGAGCAGTATGTCGATGATACTGACGTCGATACTATTGACATTGAAAACGAAAGAAATTATAAACCAATCAATGAAATCGAAATCGAAGAAGACATAATGAATTTAGTACTAAATTTAGATGAAGAACAATGGACTAGACTAATGACGAATTTTAGGGATTACTTCATATGTTTAGCGAAACAAATTAGGCAGCGATTATTTAATCCATGGTACGAGTATCGAATAGTCAGTTGCCTTCTTCCATTTAATGCTCTTTCAAATAATTTCCATGTAAATAATCCGAGAATGATACAAAATTTAATAGAATTTTATCCTCGAGCACTTCAAGGAGTAGTACAACAAGATGTCGAAAACGAATGGCGTTTACTGACACAACATATGTATGACTTCGACGAAGATATTGATGTAGAGCATTTTTGGTCAATCATGTAATCTGTTCGGAATGAAAACGATGAATTGATATGTCAAAATCTTTCCAAATTTGCTTTGAACGTCTTATGCACACCGCACTCGAATGCACAACCTGAAAGGGAATGGAGTTTAGAGAGACTACTAAAGACAAAACACAGAAACCGTTTAAGCTTGAAATCAATGAATGCACAGATGCAGGCAGTGAGTTATTTAAAGCTTCGTGGTTGTAATGACGTATCAACATTTCAGCCGACGGACGGAATGTATCGACTCGTTGAAAATGCTAATAGATATAATGAAGAAGAAAATGATAATGAAGATGACATGATGAATTTGATACGCTTGCTATTGTAAGATATGTGTGTGTGTGTGTGTGTGTGTGTGTGTGTGTGTGTGTGTGAATTTATTATTTTTTTCTCAATAAGAACTTCTCCTTAAAGTAATCTTCTCAATAAAAACACTGAACAAATTCATACAAATGGTTGTATAATTCTTCTACATACCATTATTATTAAGAAATTTAATTTTTCGATTCAGTGTGCGTAAAGTGCGTCTTTATATGCATTCTGAAAATTTTGAAAATCGCTTTTACGCCCCCTGACTCGAAATATATTGTTTGATACACGTGTGGAAGATGATTATACACTCTTGTGATTGTCATCCTCGCTTCGCTCAGACGAAAAACCTCACACTCGTGCTAGAATCAATACTTTCGCACTTGTATCGAAAACAACTATATAGTTTGCAAAACAAAACAAAAAGTGAAAGAGAGAGAGAGACAGAGAGATAAATTGATAGAGAGAGAGAGAGAGAGAGAGAGAGAAAGAGAGAGAGAGAGAGAGAGAGAGAGAGAGAGAGAGAGAGAGAGAGAGAGAGAGAGAGAGAGAAGAGAAGAAGTAAAAAAAGTGATCGAGCAAAGCTCGTATACGAATGCGCGTCTCCTCGCACCACTCAGCTATCGTTATAGAGCAATGATTCGCCTTATCAAACAAAAATCGTGCGTGCAAAGCTTGTCTACGGGTCGTGACACCACGCGCAATTTAATAGTGTTTTCGTCTTATGAAAGCGAAAGTACGCTGGAAAAGCTCATCTATGAGTGCGCTACTCCTCGCATCACTCATCCTTCAGTTTGGAGCAATGATTCGCCTTATCAAACGAAAACAGCGCATGCACAGCTTGTCTACGGGTGCGCGATTCCTCGCGTCACTCATCCTTCGGTTTGGAGCAATGATTCGCCTTATCAAAGGAATTTCGCGCGTGCAAAGCTCGTCTACGGGTACATGATTCCTCGCACGAGTTAGGAGTGTTTTTTGACTTATGAAAGCAAAATTGTGCGAGCAAAGCTCGTCTATGGGCGCGCGACTTCTCCCACCACTTAGCTTTCGTTTTGAAGCAATGGTTCGCTTTATCAAACAAAAATAGTGCGTGCAAAGCTCGACTACGCGTCGTGACTTTTTGCGCGATTTAGGAGTGTTTTCGCCTTATGAAAGCGAAAGTACGCTGGCAAAGCTCGTGTAATGGTGCACAGCTCCTCGTGCGACTCAACCTTCGTTTTGCAGCAATTATTCGACATATCAAAGGAAATTCGCGCATGAAAAGCTCGTCGACGGGTATGTAAGGAGGTAAATATAAGGAGTGTTTTTTGCTTTAGGAAAACGAAAGTGCACTGGCAGAGCTCGTCTACGGCTGCGCGACTTCTCGCACGATTCAGACGTTAAACCTCTTTTCATTTCGGACTAGGGTTTTCTCTTCATGTAAGCAAAAGCACGAGTACGTAGCTCTATTCCGAGAACGTGACTCCTGGCACGTTAGAACTCTTTAATTTGATACCAGCGTTTTCTCTTTATATAAACAAAACCACACCTATTTAGCTTACTTCCGAGAGCGCGATACCTGAAACAATAAAGTACATCCCTTCTTTAACACTGATTACGATTAAAAAGGCAAGAGCACGTGAACATAGCTCCTTTTCCAAAGAGCGAGTCCTGGCATGATAAAAAAAATGATAAAACTCTTCCCTTTTGAGACCAGCGTTTTCTCTTTATGACTTAGGACACTCCTTCTTCAGTGCCGATTACGATTATAAAGGCAACAGCTCGCGTACGTTGTTCTTCTTCGAGTGCGCCATTCCTGACACGTTAAAGCTTTTTGCATTTCCGACCAGCGTTTTCTCTCTTTATAAGAGTTAGCGCATGTACGTAGCTTTTCTTCGATGCGCGACTCCTGGCATTTGGCATGTTAAAGCTCTTTCCATTTGGGACCAGCACTTCTCTTTATGTAAGAATGAGCACGCATATGTAACTCTTCTCAGAGAGCAATACTGCTAGCATGATTTAGTAGATTTCTTCTTCAGTGCTGATTACGATAACAAAGGCAAGAACTCAACGTCTATTAAGATAGCAGATCACTTTTATGATCCGGGCTTATAACCAATATCATAATTTTCTACTAATTTGAGTAAATTTTCTACACCCGACCGAATTATTCTACTCCATCCGTTTCCGAGAAACATGCGATTTGCTAGCTTAATATTAAGCTTGATACACTTACGCTTGTGCAGCGAAGTGTTCAAAGGAACTGGGGGGGATGAAAACCTTTTTGTGGGAAAAAGAGGGGGGGAAAGAGGAAAAAAGAAAAGGGTTGATAAAACGTCTGTACGTAGGTGCAACATACCCTGTGCGGCTAAGTCGTCACTACCACCTCGACGAGAGGGGAGGAAGGGAAGGAGAGGGAAGGAGGGGGAAGGAAACCTGCATGAGCACGAGGTGATCAGCCCCCCCCCTCGGGAGTCAGCTAATCCTGTGCGGGCGAGCCACCACGGCCGACTCCTATCTATGTATATAGGGGGGAGGGGGAGGGGGTAAGGTGAAAAATAAATGAAATTACTAATTAAATAGTATTATTCTGGGCTTTACTTACCTCAATAACCCTAGCTCGGACTATCCTCTTCTCCAGAGGAGCGCCGCGAGTCGACTGCCGATTGCAGCCGGCGCGCCTCTACTTATTCTCATCAGCGTGAAACTCGTATTCTTCGACGATTTGGGATTTAAAGTTTATTTAATGATTTATTTGTTTTCTCCGTCTTCCCTGCTTTATTTTCGCTTCTAGCTGGAGCTCGCATCCGCCGGCTATATAGGTTTTGGAGTTGTCTTCGTGCCATCCTCACCAGCTTGAGACTCACTTGCGCCGTCTATTCACTTCCCACTCCAAATTTTTCCAGCTACATGGGTTTATAGTTTATTACTAAATCAACCAACTTTCTCTTACCCGATTGCGTTCCTCCCCCTTCAACGTCGAACTCGAATTCCCTCCCTACTGAAAAAGTGCAGCTGATTATCAGCTGATAATCAGCTGATAATCGGGTGATAATCGTGCCAAAACGGCACCTGATTATCAGCTGATTTTCACATGAAAATTTATCGTTTAAAATTTATTTATTATTAATTATTATTTATTATTATAATTTATTATTATCATTCATTTACTTGAATCTATACGATTAACTAATGTATTTAAAATAATGTACACTGTGGCAAAGAAGTTTTGAATTATTTGTCATAATTTAGGAATGTAAAATTAAAATTAACAATAATAAATGATAATAATAATTAATAATAAATGAATATATTAACAGGATTTTCAGGTCAAAATCAGCTGATAATCAGATGATAATCACCTGACCGTCACCTTATAGTTACCCGATTCTCAGATGATTATCAGCTGATATGCACCTGAAAATCATGTTGATATTTTGATTTATTATTAATAATAATTATTATTAATTATTGTTAGCAATGTTACATTCCTAAATTGTAACAAATAATTCAAAACTTCTTTGTCAGCATCTACATTTTTCGACATTTTTTCGAACACATTAATTACTCGTAGATTCAAGTAAATGAACCATGATAGTACTTTATAATAATAAATAACAATAATTAATAATAAATAAATTTTAAACGATAAATTTTCATGTGAAAATCAGCTGATAATCAGGTTTTGGCACGATTATCACCTGATTATCAGCTGATTATCAGCTGATAATCAGCTGCACTTTTTCAGTAGGGCTATACCTATTGGAGTTTAGGAACATTGTTAATACATAACTTTGTTTCTTCCTCGATACAGTCTCCGTGCTTCCTTCTTTTGCGAGTAACTTACATCCCACGGTTACTTCGATTTTACATTTTTTTATGAATAATTAACTGACGTTTTGTATCCCGTATGCAAGCTTCCCTCTTCAACTTTGAACTCGCATCTCCCAGCCATTTGGGTTTTGGATTTTTTTTAATAATCAACTGGCTATTTGGTGCATGTCGGACGGACTTCCATTTCTACAGGGAACTTGCATCCCCCACTATTTTGGTTTTGGAGGTCATATAATAATGAACTCGCTTTATTTCGCCCGTATGTGTGCCTTATTTATCAACGTGCGAGATCTCACGTGCGATTTTTTACTAGGGTGTCTCTCATCCAAGGGCCTATGTCCAGTTCTAGGACTCTCTTTCAATTTAGGACCAGCGTTTTCTCTTTATGATTTAGTACATTCCTTCTTCAGTGCTGATTACGATTAGAGCAATAGATCACGTACGTAGCTCTTCTTCGAGAGCGCAACTACAGACATGTTAAATCTCTTTCCATTTCGAACCAGCGTTTTCTCTTTATGTAAACAAGAGCACCAGTCTGTAACTCTACTCAAAGAGCAAAACCATTAGCACAATTTAGTACATTCGGTCTTCAGAGCATCTTTACTTCGTCTTTCATTCGTAAACAATTTTTTCAATGAAATTTGAAGACAAGCTATTTTGACAATAATAAAATCAAGAATACTAAAAACATTCATTTTTTCAATTCTTGAAACTTCTTGAAACTTCTTACCCCAATAAATAAAACACAACATTCACATTGTACAAAAGATACGTAGATGATTGCATCATATAACAAACAAATAAATATAATTTATATATTTAAATAAATCTATATTCGGGATTTGGCTACATTCATTTTGTTGAGTGTTCTATTTTAAAAAAGCAAAAGCTCGCCAACGAAACTAATCATCGAGAGACGACACCTGGACATTATAATACACCTCCATTTTTATCAGTGAATTCCATTTTTAAAAAAGCAAAAGCTCGCTTATGAATTTCCTCTTCGAGAGCTCGACTCCTCTGGCACGATTAGTCTACATTCATTTTGAGCAGCCTTCTTTTTTTATAAAAGTAGATGCTCACCTACGAAGCTCGTTTTCGATAGGCTATACTCCAGGATAATTAAATGTACCTCCATTTTTTATCAGGGTATTCATTTTTTTCAAAAAACAGAAGCTCACGTACGGAGCTCGTCTTCGAGAAGCCGACTCCTATGACGATTAGGCTACATTCGATTTTTGTGTGTTCTATTTTATAAAAGCAGAAGCTCGCATACGAAGCTCCTCTTGGAGAGGCGACTGCTGGACCGTTTATTACAGCTCCATCATTGATCAGGGTAATCACTTTTTTAAAAAGCCAAAGCTCACCTACGAAACTCATCTTCGAGAGCTCGATTCCTCTGGCACGATTAGGCTACATTCAATTCGTTAAGTGTTCTATTTTATAAAAGCAGAATCTCGCGTACGAAGCTCGTCTTCGATAGGCGACACCTGGACAGTTTAATGTACCTCCATTTTTTATCAGGGTGTTTACTTTTTAAAAAAGGAAAAGCTCGCGTACGAAGGTCGTCTTCGAGAGGCCGACTCCTATCACGATTAGACTACATTTAATTTGTTAAGTGTTCTATTCTTTAAAAGGAATATCTAGCGTACGAAGCTCGTCTTCGAGAGTCCCACTCCTATCACGATTAGAATACATTCATTTTGGTAAGGGTTCTATTTTATAAAAGCAGAGGCTCGCGTACCAAGCTCGTATTCAACAGGTGACACCTGGGCAGTTTAATATACCTCCATTCTTGACGAGTGTACTCACTTTTTAAAAAAGCAAAAACTCGCTTACAAATCTCCTCCTCGAGAGCTCGAGTCCTTTGGCACGATTAGTCTACATTCATTTTGAGCAGCGTTTTTTTTTTATAAAAGTAGATGCTCGTCTACGAAGCTCGTCTTCGAGAGGCCGACTCCTATCACGATTAGGATACATTCATTTTGGAAAGTGTTCTCTTTTATAACAGCAGAATCTCGATTACGAAGCTTGTCTTCGAGAGGTGACTCCTGGACATTATAATATACCTCCATGTTTTATGAGTGTATTTTATTCTTTTTAAGAAAACAAACGCTCGCTTAGGAAGCTCCTCTTCGAGAGCTTCACTTCTCTGGCACGATTAGTCTACATTCATTTCGTGTATCGTTCTTTTTTTATTAAAGTTGATGCTGGCCTACGAAGCTCGTCTTCGATAGACAACTCCTGGACAGTTTAATGTACCTCCATTTTTTATCAGACTATTCACATTTTAAAAAAGGAAAAGCTCGCGTACGAAGCTAGTCTTCGAGAGGCCGACTCCTATTACGATTAGGCTACATTCAATACGTTAAATGTTCTATTTTTTAATAGCAGAATCTCGCGTACGAAGCTCGTCTTCGAGAGGCCGACTCCTATCACGATTAGGATACATTCATTGTGTTAAGGGTTCTATTTTAGGTCTTTGGGAGGCGACCCCTGGGCAGTTATATATATATGTATATATATACCTTCATTTTTGACGAGTGTATTCCGTATTTAAAAAAGGAAAATCTCGCTGGCTATTATCACGATTAGGATAAATTCATTTATGTAAGTGTTCTAATTTATAAAAGTAAAAAGCTCGCGTACGAAGCTCGTCTTCGAGAGGCGACAACTGGGCAGCTTAATATACCTGCATTTTTTATCAGGGTATTCACTTTTAAAAAATGCCAAAGTTCTCGAAAGAAGCTCGTCTTTGAGGGACCGACTCCTAGCACGATTAGGCTACATTCATTGTGATGAGTGTTCTATTTTATAAAAGTAAAATCTCGCTTACGAATCTCGTCTTCGAGAGACCGACTCCTCTGGCACGATTAAGCTAAATTCATTTTGAGCAGCGTTCTTTTTTTTATATAAACTTAGACTCGCGTACGAAGCTCGTCTTCGATAGGCGCCTCCTGGACAATTTAATATACCTTCATTTTTTTATCGGGGTATTCACTTTTTAAAATAGCAATTGCTCGTGTATGAAGCGCGTCTTCGAGGGTCCGACTCCTATTACGATTAAACTACATACAATTTGTTGTGTGTTCTATTTTATAAAAGCAGAAGCTCACGTACGAAGCTCGTCTTCGAGAGGCCGACTCCTTCACGATTATGATAGATCCAATTTGTTAAGTGTTCTATTTTATATAAGCAGAATCTCGCTTCCGAAGCTTGTCTTCGAGAGGTGACTTCTGGACATTATAATATACCTCCATTTTTTATGAGTGTATTTCCTTTTTGAATAAGCAAAAGCTCGCTTACGAAGCTCCTCTTCGAGAGCTCGACTCCTCTGGCACGATTAAGCTAAATTCATTTTGAGCAGCGTTCTTTTTTTTATATAAACTTAGACTCGCGTACGAAGCTCGTCTTCGATAGGCGCCTCCTGGCCAATTTAATATACCTCCACTTTTTATCAGGGTATATGCACTTTTAAAAAAAGCAAAAGCTCGCGTACGAAGCTCGTCTTCGAGATGCGACTCCTGGGCAGTTTAATATTCCTCCATTTTTGACGAGTGTATTCCCTTTTTGAAAAAGCAACAGCTCACTTACGGAGAGGTGGGTATCGAAAAGGCGAACGTTCACTTCGTATTTGCAGCAAAATATCAAATTTTGTTACTTCGAATTATGTTATTTACTCATGACTTTTTTAACGAATGCATGTAATTATAGAATGTTCGAATCGTCGACTAGTCATGTAGAATAAAGAAAATATGATCGATATAGTTGCATTCGAATCGTTATTGTCTAAAACATGAAAATTTTTTCTGGCTCTAAAGTAGATGGTTCATAAGGGTGAAAAACGATAGTAGTTAGTCTAAATACTTCATGTTTTTCGCACTTGTGAACTTTCTACTTGATGGTTAGAAAAAATTTTCATATTTTGGACAATAACGATTCGAATGCAACTATATCGATCATATTTTTATTATTCTTCATGACCAGTCGATGATTTGAACATTCTAATTATATGGATTCCTTAAAAAGGTCATAAAGAAATAACGTAATTCGAAGTAACAAAAATTGATATTTTGCTGCAAATACGAAGTGAACGTTCGCCTTTTCGATACCCTCCCTTACGGAGTTCCTCTTAGAGATATTGACTCCTTTGTCACGATTAGTCTACATTCATTTAGAGCAGCGTTCTTTTTTTATAAAAGTAGATGCTCGTCTACAAAGCTCCTCTTCGATAGGCGAATCTTGGACAGTTTAATATACCTCCATTTATCACGTTATAATCAGTTTTTAAAAAACCGAAAGCTCGCCTATAACGAAGCTCTTCGAGAGGCTGACTCCTATCACCATTAGGGTACATTCAATACGTTCAGTGTTCTATTTTATAAAAGCACTATCTCGCGCACGAAGCTCGTATTTGGTAGACGACCCCTGGGCAGTTAAATATACCTCCATTTTTTAAAGTGTATTCCCTTTTGTAAAGAGCAAAAGTTCGCTTACGAAGCTCGTCTTCGAGAGGCCGACTATTATCACGATTAAGATACATTCAATACGTTAAGTGTTCTATTTTATAAAAGTATAAGCTCGCGTACGAAGCTCGTCTTCGAGAGGCGACAACTGGGCAGTTTAATATACCTGCATTTTTTATCGGGGTAATCAACTTTTTCAAATAGCAATTGCTCGTGTATGAAGCGCGTCTTCGATGGTCCGACTCCTATCACGATTAAACTACATACAATTTCTTGTGTGTTCTATTTTATAAAAGCAGAAGCTCACGTACAAAGATCGTCTTCGAGAGGCCGACTCCTTCACGATTAGGATAGATCCAATTTGTTTAGTGTTCTATTTTATATAAGCAGAATCTTACAAATCTCCTCTGCGAGAGCTCGACTTTTCTGGCACCATTAGGCTACATTCATTTTGAGCAGGGTTCTTTTTTTATAAAAGCTTTAAGTCGTGTACGAAGCTCGTCTTCGATAGGCGACTCCTGGACAGTTTAATATACCTCTATTTTTGTTCAGGGTATTCACTTTTTAAAAAAGGAAATGATCGCGTACGTCGCTCGTCTTCGAGAGGCTGACTCCTATCACGATTAGGCTACATTTAATTTGTTGAGTTTTCTAATTTATAAAAGCAGGATCTCGCGTATGAAGCTCGTCATCGTGAGGCGAATCAAGGATAGTTGAATATACCTCCCTTTTTAATCAGGGCATAAATTTTCAAGATTAAATATAATTATTCTTTAGAATACAAAAAGAAATATATTTACCGTATTGTATACTTAATGTATCAAGGATTTTGAATTGAATATAAATAAAAATTATATAAATGTATAGTGCTATATCTAATTTTACTTTTACCCATGTTAAATCTAAGAGGTTCTTTCATCAATTGTCTGAGACTTTGCAGTAAAAAACATGTATTAAATTTATACATTTTTGAAGTATTTATATTTATTAAATTTTCTTAGGGATACACAGACTTGGCTTTTTTAATTATACAATCTGTTTATACAATACCCTCTATTTATTTTTAAATATCAAGAGACACCAATAATGAAAACTTGAGAATTTGAGAAATTAATATTATTCATGAATCTAATATATGTCATGGACCTTGTCACTGAATTTCGTCGAAGCATGGAAAATAGATTAAACTTCTATATTCAACAGTTTTATGATAACACTTATATGTCTAGCTTTTCAATGGGAGCTGCTCGCACTGCTAATACACTCTATTCGTATATTTTATAAGCTACTAAAAATTGAATTTCATAATTAATCTACTATTATGTGTACAAAACCTAAAGAATTAAAGTACTATGGGGTTAAAATCAATGTTATGACAGACAGTTTAGCAATGTGTATTCCATTACGCAGGAAAAAACTTATTACTAGAATCATATTTAAATAAAATATGATATGTAAGTATAAGTGTTATCATAAAACTGTTGAATATTGATGTTTAATCTATTTTTAATGCTTTGACAAAGGTCAGTAACTAGGTCCACAATTTGAGATGAATGAATAATATTAAGTTTTCAAAGCCGTCTGGTTCTCAAAAATATAAATCATTTGTGGCTCTTGATATTTAAAAATGAATATAATTATTTTCAAGAGGGTTTGAAAAAGGATTCAGATAAAAATTTGTCGAGCAAAAACTATTCTCACCCTATTTTTGTTTTGTTTAGATTAAGGTACGTACACTAAAAAACAGCCAATCAGAGATTTACAAAATAAGTCACAAAATAAGCACTGCTACATTATACGTATAAAATGCAAACTTTATCGTAAACACTGATGAACACAATGAAAATTTTAATTACTCTTTACTTATTTTATGAAATAACATAAACTAGTTTATTTATGTTAATTATTACAACTGTTTTGTGTTTATATTAAGTTGAGGTAAATGTAATAATAACTTTTTATTCAAGAACAATTAAAATATAGGCAAAACATGTTATTGAAAATATTTGTTGTTAATGATGTTGTATTCTTCCATAGTGCTACGGTATAAAGATTTATTTTCAATGATTCATTTACAATCCTCACATATTAAAATTGACAGTTCACCATAGTGTCAGTTTAAGTCATGTGTTGTATTTTGAAAAATACAAGCTGAATTGTCAATTTTAAACATACACCTAATTTGTTCATTTTCATATCAAACACTTCCAAACATTGTAAAAACTCCAACAAACTGTTCAGATTATATTTTTTCAAAATGTAACACATAACTTAAACTTCCACCATGGTGAACTATCAATTTTAATACGTGAGAATTGTGAAGACATTGAAAATAAATCTTTATACCATAACACTATGAAAGAATACAACACTGTTAGCCAAAAGTATTTTCAATATCATGTTTTGGCGATATTTTAATTGTTCTTCAATTAAAAGTTATTATTACATTTACACACAATCACCACAATTATTCAACTAAAATACACTTATAGCTTAAGCAGCACCATCCACAATAATCATCACAATATCATTTACGAACAGATTAATATGAATATTAAAGTTGACACGCGTTAACTTGTACACTTGCATGTAGATAATACTGCACATTGATCTATTTTTACTTATTTTTATATTTCGCACATTTATGAATAAGATTCTGTTTTTGTTACTTATTTTAAACTTTAACTGAACTACTCTTTTGCCTTTTATACGTTTAAACTTTTCATTGTTTTTATCAGTGTTTATGATGAAAATAGCAATTTCTTTTTATTTTGGTGAATACAGAAGCTCCTAGGGCCTATGAGATCCAATGGGAAGGCACGAGTATCTTTTTTAAGGTACTAAGTGTCTCTGTTTGATGCCAGGAAACAATACGATTGAAAATAAAAGAAATAATCCATAAATTCTTGACGGCGCTGTAAAAATAAAAGTTTTTACAAAGTAACTATACTTAAACTTTACTTGTACTTTTTTATATAAAACTTGTATACTTATCTATACTCTAGACCAGTCATCCAGAATAGCTGACACACAGCAGGCACAATAAACAAACCTCGTATCACTCTCACAAGCAGTCACCATAGCCGTAAAAGATCCATTAGGATTCTGGCAAGCTCTTAATCCTTCGACTAAGGATACATTTTTAACAGCTACATGACATTTTTATAGCTTTGACATATTGACTTCCAGTCTGTAATTCTGCTTTATAAAATTTTGCTGTAAAAAGAAAATTAATTTATGAAAAACTTTTAATATCCATTTTTATTCGTGTTAATATTTACTCATTTGATCATTACAAAAATTACTATACTGTTTGTCATATAAATTATACGTCAATTGGCATATTAAATTATAATTGATAAAATTATAGAAGACTTTAAGGAATAATTTTATCATAGCAATGATAGATGCAAATGCGGTAAAAACAATAAAAACATTTCTTACCTAATTAATGCTCCTTCTCCAAATTTTTGCAAAAACATCACATTAATAATAACTTTTGACTTAATGTTCCAGTTGAAGAAGTTGTATTTCCCAGACTAGCTAAGAGTTAATTCATTTCCATGGCTTGTGTTGTATTATAGCGTTTTCTACCATAAATGTATTTGTGTCATAGCAATACAGCCAACTTTTTGAACTTGTTGAATCTGTTGCATTTGTCAAACTTGTTGTTGAACTGGCATACTCTGCATGTGTTGAACATATTTTATTAGATACGTCATTTGTTGAGGTTGAGGCTGAGGTTGCAGTTGGGCTTGATGATGAATTGGAGAAGGTTGTATATCGCTGGCTGTGACACTTGTTACTGTTGTATTGGAGGCGAAGCAGCACTAGACAAGCTCTTGGAATTATTGTTGCGCCCCTGATGCAGCTTGTGTTTTAGCAGCATTGGCACTCATATTTCCTATATAATAAAATTAAATTGCGAGTAATTTATTTTATAAATTGAAACTGACGAAGGCTATAAACAACAAATGAACTCTTACTTTTGAAGCCACTTTGTTGGATGAGGTACTCGCATAAGTATTTAATACAGGTGGTTGTGCCTCTGGAGGATCAGGATTTACTACAATAGTCTTCATCGACATCAATCTCTTCAACTCTCGAAGAACTACTTGCTCAAGCCACACCTTCATCCAAAAAAACATCACGAACACCAGCTATCACATCTTTAATTACAGTGTTGTAATTTGTATAAATTAGTAAAAAATAATCTGGCACTTTCCTAAAAGAAAAAAAAAATTAGTGTAATGTATATATGTAAATATAAAAAGTAAATCAAAATACTTACTCGATAACAACAGTCACTTCACAATAGTAATTCCAGTCAATTTTGGTTGAATCATTACTTTCACATTCAAAAATAATATTAATACTCTAACCTCCTAATACGCTTTCCCACTGTTTTGAAAAGTCAGACGATAAGATGAGGAATCCGAAATCGGAACGTTGCGGCTCGCTCGCGTGTCGCGCTGCTGCCAACATTCAAACATTTCGGCCTGTGATTACGGTCGGGAGAATTCTCCCGATAATCCCATCACTGGCACGTGCCCCGCCAGTGCCGCGCCAATCTGAAGTGCCCCGTGCCCCCGCGCCTTCTCTCCGCCACCAGCCAGCCAGCAACGCAACGCCGGCTGCCAGGAGAAGAGACCGAAAGAGAGAGAACGAGAGGGAGAGATAGCGGCAGCCGAGGCTCGAGCGACCACGAGGCCCGGCGCCTCGAAGCGAGGAGGCGAGAGCGAGAGAGAGGGAGAGAGGATCTCCGTGCGCGAGCTGGCCAGCTCCAAAGTAAGTGTTGCGCCTCTTTTATACTTGCCGCGTAGGTTTTGCGTGCGAGCGGCTTCGCGAGTGAGTTGTTCCGCGGCTATCCGACGCCGCTTGCGTAAAGGCGAGCAGCCGCGTGTACGAGCGTCGGCGGCCATTTTGTGGCGTCTCGCGGCGCGGTGACGCCGGCCGTGCGACCGGCCGGCTCCGCGTAAGTCTCGGCTGCGCGTTAGATTTTTATACATGATGTTCGGGCTTCGCGCCCCTTAGCGCGATCCTTCCAGTTAATAAACCCTATTTTATTTTACTTTTACTCCGTTAGTGTCGAGTCCTTGATTTTGCGAGTAACCGTTCCCTATTTCCCCGAATACCGCCCTCTACCTTTTCAGCAGCTGCAGCTAGTCGGAGGCATCACCTCCTAGAGGAGCAACATCGACGGGGAAATTGTAAGATAAAGTCGCTCAGGTTAACCTGAGCGGCGTTGTACGGGAACACCGGCGAGTGTAGACGAGGCTGGTACACCGCTAGCCACCGGTGATTCGTGCGCCGAGGTTGGTAGCAGCGGCAGAGCGGAGCGCCGGTTCTAGTAGAAAGCGGCCTAAGCTTTCTACAGTAAAAGCCGGGCGCGCTTGTTCGGAGCTGCTCCGGGCGTAGTAGACGCCCGTATATTACCTCGCGCATCCCAGAGAGGGATTAATACCCTCTTTTAAATTCACCCCGTTACAATATATATATATATATATATATATATATATATATATATATATATATATATATATATATATATATATATATATATATACAGGGTGTGTCAAAAGTTCCGGGACGGCCAGTTATCTCAGCGGGAATGCATTTTCGGAAAAAATGTTTCATACAAAAGATGTAGGATTTTTCCCTGGCTATCTGATGGTGACCTTGAATTTGACCTTGGGCTTGACCTTCAAGGTAATTTTGAAGGTCAAGTCGAATTTTTTAAATGGGAACCCTCCTTTTTTATTGCGCAAACCGAAAGAGGGAAAAATTCTCTTTCCAACGATATAAGACACATATGCGGTCAAATGTGATCTAGAGGTCGTTTCAAGGTCAAGTCGGTAAAATGAGGTCAAATTGATCTTGGGCAGTCCAAAGCATGGAAACTAAGGGCGTTGGGAAAAAACTTTCCATACGAAAGTTTCCGCAAATCGAATGGAGCATCTGATGGTGACCATGAATTTGACCTTGGGCTTGACTTTCAAGGTCATTTAAAGGTCAAGTCGGATTTTTTGAATGGGAACCCTCTTTTTGTTGCAGAAATGCGGGAAAACTTACCTTTCCAGGGGTGTAAGATACATATGGGGTTAAAAGTGAGCCGAAGGTCATTTGAAGGTCAACGTTCTTATACTCCGATCATCTGGACACCCCATCGAATTTCGTGTATCAGGGCGTTAAAAAACATTTTTTGTGCAAACGTTTCTGGATCAAAACCCAGACCTGGGACCTGGCTAATCACCGCTGACCTTGGAACGACCTTGGGTCGACCCAACGGGGCAAACCGACCCCAGATACGGGTTCAGCGACCCCGAAAATCCATGGGTCCGTGGTTTCAAGCACCTTCTGCAATTCCTTCTGGTTTGACCTTGGAACGACCTTGGGTCGATCCAGCGGGGCAAACCGACCCCAGATACGGGTTCAGCGATCCCGAAAACTCATGGGTCCGTGGTTTCAAGCACCTTCTGCAATTCCTTCTGGTTTGACCTTGGAACGACCTTGGGTCGACCCAACGGGGCAAACCGACCCCAGATACGGGTTCAGCGACCCCGAAAACCCATGGGTTCGTGGTTTCAAGCACCTTCTGCAATTCCTTCTGGTTTGACCTTGGAACGACCTTGGGTCGACCCAACGGGCAAACCGACCCCAGATACGGGTTCAGCGACCCCGAAAACCCATGGGTCCGTGGTTTTAAGCACCTTCTGCAATTCCTTCTAGTTTGACCTTGGAACGACCTTGGGTCGATCCAGCGGGGCAAACCGACTCCAGATACGGGTTCAGCGACCCCGAAAACCCATGGGTCCGTGGTTTCAAGCACTTTCTGCAATTCCTTCTGGTTTAACCTTGGAACGACCTTGGGTCGACCCAACGGGGCAAACCGACCCCAGATACGGGTTCAGCGATCCCGAAAACAAAATAAATATGCGCAAGTCATTTGGGATCTCATGTTTATGTGGGTTATTATATTTACTCATACTTATTACAGTGTGGGTGTCCCATTCAATCGTCATTTCAGTCTCAACTATCGAGCCAGTGCTGTGATTCTCGAGAAATTTTATCTACAACTATTCAGAAATATTTTTTTTCGAATATTTCACTTTTCTACTTATAGCTCATTTGACATCTCTGTCCCAACCAGTCATAAGCTCTCGGCAGTGTTTGATGCTCGATTCTTTGTTCTCGTTGAGTTGGAGTACATACAAAATCGTATCCCAACTCTTACAATGCAGCGACTTTCTGAAAGAGACAGAATATCGCTTCTTATGATTCGAGGTTGGGGAGATGTGAAACGTTCTTTCATGCAGGTAAGAAATGTTTTTAATGAAACTTTCAGAAATGGGTTAACTCCGATTTCAAAATCAACAGTTGAACGTACTGTAAAACGTTTTGAAGATATCGGTAGTGTGAAAGATCGTCCACGAACAGGACGGCCAAAAACAGCTACTACAGAAGAGGCATCATTAAATATTGTACTCTCGGCTGTAGAAGATCCTCATTGCACTCTTAGCAAACTCGCTCAAGAGCATGAAACAAGTAAGAAATCTGTTCATAGAGTATTACGAACAAATAAATTTCATCCCTTCAAAGTAAAACTTGTTCATGAGTTAAATGAAGACGATTTTGATCGTCGAGTTGAGTTTTGCGAAGATATGATGGAACGGATCGATGATGATCCTAACTTTCATCACAACATAGTTTTCTCTGATGAAGCAACATTCCAACTCAATGGTACTTTGAATAGGCATAACAGCAGGTATTGGGCTGCTGAGAACCCCCATTGGATGCGCGAAGATATGACACAAAATCCTCAAAAGTTGAATGTTTGGGCCGGGATATTAAACAACAAACTCATCGGTCCTTTTTTCTTCGAAGGAAATATGAATGCCGAAATGTATGAGGATATGCTCCGTAATCAAATAGTGCCGAGAATTATAGAGGTAACTGGTCAAAATTTTGAACATACTTTTTTTCAACAAGATGGAGCTCCAGCGCATTACGGTAGAAATGTTCGCAGGTATTTAGACGTCGTTTTTCATGATAGGTGGATAGGACGAAGAGGCTACATTGAGTGGCCAGCCAGATCACCCGATTTAACGCCGTTGGACTATTTCCTATGGGGTTATCTTAAAGATATAGTTTACAAAACTAAGCCTCGGAATTTAGAAGAATTACGACAACGTATACAAGATGAATGTGATAATATGGCTGCTGACTATCTCGTGAATGCCGTTGAAAGCTTTTACAATAGATTAGGCTACTGTCAAGAAGTTGATGGAAAACAATTTGAAAATTTATTGAAATGATTCTCAAGACCTCTAAAATTATTGAAACTTTTTTAAAGTCTTGCCTTGACCGACTGGTCTGCGGAGGTCTTGCCTTCACCGGCTGGACTGCGGAGGTCTTGCCTTCACCGGCTGGCCTGCGGAGGTCTCGCCTTGACTGGCTGGACTGCGGAGGTCTTGCCTGCACCGGCTGGCCTGCGGAGGTCTTGCCTTCACCGGCTGGACTGCGGAGGTCTTGCCTTCACCGGCTGGGCTGCGGAGGTCTTGCCTTCACCGGCTGGACTGCGGAGGTCTCGCCTTGACTGGCTGGCCTGCGGAGGTCTTGCCTTCACCGGCTGGAATGCGGAGATCTTGCCTTCACCGGCTGGACTGCGGAGGTCTTGCCTTCACCGGCTGGACTGCGGAGGTCTTGCCTTGACTCGCTGGACTGCGGAGGTCTTGCATTGACTCGCTGGACTGCGGAGGTCTTGCCTTGACTGGCTCGACTGCGGGAGATCTTGCCTTGACTGGCTGGACTGCGGGAGGTCTTGCCTTTACCGGCTGGACTTCGGGAGGTCTTGTACAAAAAGTGTTTTTTTAACGCCCTGATACACGAAATTCGATGGGGTGTCCAGATGATCGGAGTATAAGAACGTTGACCTTCAAATGACCTTCGGCTCACTTTTAACCCCGTATATATCTTACACCCCTGGAATGGTAAGTTTTCCCGCATTTCTGCAACAAAAAGAGGGTTCCCATTCAAAAAATTCGACTTGACATTCAAATGACCTTGAAGGTCAAGCCCAAGGTCAAATTCAAGGTCACCATCAGATGCTCCATTCGATTTGCGGAAACTTTCGTATGGAAAGTTTTTTCCCAACGCCCTTAGTTTCCATGCTATGGACTGCCAAAGATCAATTTGACCTCATTTTACCGACTTGACCTTGAAACGACCTCTAGATCACATTTGACCCCGTATGTATCTTATATCGGTGGAAAGAGAATTTTTCCCTCTTTCGGTTTCCGCAATAAAAAAGGGGGCTTCCCATTTAAAAAATTCGACTTGACCTTCAAATGACCTTGATATATATATATATATATATATATATATATATATATATATATATATATATATAATGTTCTATTTGATGCTCTAACAAAATTCAGTGGTACGGTCCATGCCATAGACGTATGAATAATATTCAGTTTCATTAATCATGTTATCAAAAATTGAAATTATGGATTTTTTTTGATATTTCAAAAAATTGTAACTTTTTTCCCTTTGCTCGGCCAGTATTGATCAAAAAAGCATTTTGAAGGGTTTTCGAAAAAGAATATAAAAAAATTTTGTCGAATAAAAAATATTTGGCCGTAGCCTCAATATCCTTCGATGAAGGTATACTAAGGAGCAGCCAATCAGATACTTTCAAAAAGGGTCATAAAATAAATACTGGCATATTCTACAGAAAAAATGCAAACTTTTTATCAATAAATGTTTTATACAAAAAGTTTCAAGATTTTGAGTTAAAAAATGAATAAACTTGGATTTTAACCAAAAATTGCAAAAAAATTGAATTTTCAATCTTGCATAGCTTTTTTATTTTTGCAAATATCGACCTAAAATTTGAGATACATTTTTTTTTCACAAAAAACTAAAAGAAAACGAGTTTGAGCGATTTTAAAATTTTGAGCTGCTGACTTCACCTGAAATATCCCACATATATATAATAAAAATCAATGATTTTGGCCCCTTCAGTCAAAGGAGATATAAAAATCAAAGATTTTGGCCCGTATCCCATTAAAAAATATCAAATGGTTCAGCCTGTAGGTTACGGCAGGATACAAATTTTAAAATCTCAATATCTTTGAATCAAATGGGTTTACAGACCTCTGGTAGGGCCTATTTCCTCAAAAATAAACTATATTTGTATAATATATGTAAAATATCATTACTGATCAAAATTTTTATTTTTTAGGTGAATCCAAAAAAAAAAAATTTTTAACTGTAGTACCCCCTTAAAGTAAATCCCCATAATTATATTTAGTTTTAAAAAAGACAGACCCTCGCCACCCCTCAATGCCTGCTAAAAATACGTGTAAATATAATTAGTTATACGTTTTCAGGAAAATTTTAGAGGTCGAATCCCCCCTGAACACCCCAACCCCCTTCACCGCCCCACGCGTTTATCTGAACTTAAAGATGTAAAATTTAAGGAAGGAAAGTTAAGTTTCCTTAGCACATACATCAAAATAAAGTAAAATTATTTTCATTTCATAATGTTTTGAAGTGGTACGTAAATTGTAGGTAACTTATATTACTCATATAGAAACCAAAATTTTATGTGAAATATGGTAATATTACGTATTAATAATAAATAAATACACAGATTAGCAAAGTGGTCAGTTGTAAGAATATAAATTATAATTTAGATTGTTATTTATTTTTTATTTATTTTTATCGAAAATTTATTAATTATTATTAATATTTATTAATATTTATTATTTATAGTGGGAGCGTTCGATTTATAGGATTTGTTACGTCGTCGTTCGTTTCGTAGCTCATGTCGCATATATATGTGTAACATATAAAAATTGGACGATAGGGAGGGTCAGCCCTTCAAAAATAAACAAAAAAAACACAACACTTCACATTCTATATTCCAACGTTTCGCTGAACCTTGTTGTCAGCCTCATCAGGGAACTGTTTATTGAAAAAAAAATTAAGATATAAATACAATTATAAATATCGTTGTCACAAGCGCTTTTTAAATGAACAAACATTGAAAGTTAAAACTTACAAAGTAGATAAGCTAGGCTGGTTCTGCATCAAACAGGTCGTGACCTGTCTGATGCAGAACCAGCCTAGGGTTTTTGGGTCACCCGCAATTGCACGAGCGCCATTAACCCATATAACGCGTCAAGACCTGCTGATGCCGAACCGGCATAGCTTTTTTGGGCCCCCCTCCCCTCCCCCACCCCCGCAATTGCACGGGCGCCATTAACCCATGTTACAGGTCAAGACCTGTTGATGCAGAACCGGCATAGGGTTTTTGGGTCACCCGTAGTTGCACGGGGAGCCAATAACCCAGACATGCAGAATCGGTATACCGTCTCTGACTCACCGGCGCGCGCCAACGCGTTGAGCGAGAACCGGCCTACCGATTCTCGATTAGGTCTTGCCCGTAACTCTCTCGGCCAGCCGTGAATGCACGTGTGCATGCGGCAGGCCTTGGAGCGACGACCGGGCCGCGGGCAGCGAACGGCCAGCGACGAGCGGCACGACAGCCTGCTGCAAACGGGCAGCGGTAGCAGTCGGCGGCGGGCGGTCGGCAGCCTGCTGCTTGCCAGCCTGCATCACTCGGCCAGCGGTTCTTATCTACTAGTAAATATTTAGAACTTTTTATAACCCTTTTGCTCGGGCAAAGAATATGTGTTTGTGCAAATTTTTTCCGAACATTTTTTCCACTGCAACTTTTTTGTGTCGTTTTGTATCAGTTGTTGTTGCTCAGGAGCAACAGTCGAGCTGCTTTGACCCATTATTAGGGAATGAAAGCTTCTAACGACCTCAACACGCTTATATAACCGAAGCCTTGACTAACTTTGCTTGCGAGAGCCATCTAGCGGTCAGAATTTGAAGGAGGATAAGAGCCCCACCTCGCTCCTATCCTGTGAGGTTCTACCTGTCTATCAACCTCTCCATTATCCTTCAAATATTTATTTTATTCGGCATTCTCTTCCATGTTGTACACTCCATTATGGTTAGTACCATTGCGAATATTTAAAAGTTCTCACGAAAAAAACGCCGAAGGGTGGATTCGAACTCACGATCTCTAGATTACTGAGCAACCACCTTACCACTCGGCTATCGAGACATATGTATACTCATAGCTTAATTTATATTCTTATAGCGCGATGCCTTCACGGTAGTGCCGTCGGTAAGGTAGAACACTGTAGGTAAATGAATATACTCTACCGATAAACATTAATATTTTAATATAAAAAGTTTTCATGAAAAAAACGCCGAAGGGTGGATTCGAACCTGCGATCTTCAGATTACTGAGCAGCAACTTTACCACTCGACTATCGACAAATATGTATGCTCATAGCTGAATTTGTATCTAATAGCACGCGCAAGGCCTCAATGTTCACGGTAGTAAGGTAGAATACTGTATTAATATACTTTACCGATAAACATTAATATTTAATATAAAAAATTTTTAAGAAAAAAAAACAAAAATCGCCGGAGGTTGAATTTTGACTGACGATCTTTAGATTACTGAGCAGCCACCTTATATACTCATAGCTGAATTACGAGGACGCTGCGCGCGCAAAATATTTTGCACAATTTTGAGGTTATGAAAATTTTGTATATAGCATATGGTTCTATGTAAAAAAGTGATAGCCCCCCTATTGGAATACACCCCCCCAAAATTTCATCCGTTTTCCGAGCCGAGCGCTCCTTCTCGAGATATAAGCAAAAAACCAAAATTTCTACCCACATCACCGATTTTTGGAAATTCTGTCAACGTTGTCGGATAGTATATTAAAAGTATGTCCCCCCTATCCTTAAACCCCCAAAATTTCGTCCGTTTTTCGATACGAGCGCTCCTTCTCGAGTTATAAGCAAAAAACCAAAATTTCTACCCCCACCACCGATTTTTTGAAATTCTGTCAACGTTGTCGGATAGTATATTAAAAGTATGTCCCCCCTATTCTTAAACCCCCAAAATTTCGTCCGTTTTTCGATCCGAGCGCTCCTTTTCGAGATATAAGCGAAAAACCAAAATTTCTACCCCCACCACCGATTTTTGGAAATTCCGTCAACGTCATTCGATAGTATATTAAAAGTATGTCCCCCCTATTGTTACAGCCCCAAAATTTCGTCCGTTTTTCGATCCGAGCGCCTCTTCTCGAGTTATAAGCAAAAAACCAAAATTTCTACCCCCACCTCTGGTTTTCGAAAATTCTTTCAATGGGCAAATATGAGATACCCCTCAGAGGTAGATAAAACGCCCCGGCCTTGTCAGGATGCGTACGGTAGGCCTTGAACAGGTTGCCTTAAAATTTTGATGCTTGTTCAATACTTATCTAAACCTAGGCATATGCCCTATTTTTCGAAGTAACATCCAAATAACGCTTCCGAACTTGACAGTCCCATATACAGGCAGTGTAAATATCATGAGAAAATTATAAAAAAAATGGGCTGGCACCCGCCTGGCAACATGTTATGAACAGGCCGCATGACTCAACTGATGTGGTTAGGCGCGAAAATTTAAAATATTTAAAATAGCAAATAGTTTGAGACCTTTGTATTATAAAAATAATACTGATATTCTTTTACGATTAATCCAACATTTTTGCATAACAAAAGTTTAAATTAATACTTTTTTAATATTTAGAAAAGAAATGTAATGTATTAAAATATATATAGTCGTCGCTTGATTTCAGCTAGTTTTCTCTTTTGAAAATAATACCTATGTTTGAATATAAACTATTCGGGTCACATATGATTTATTTACAGTGTTTAAACCTTCTCAATAAAAATTGCAGCAAATAGTTTATTTATTTGATTTCACAAACAATATTACTAACATATTACACAAGTAAAAAAGAAAAATACGTAGGTGGTCCCTTTAGTGGGATAGGATTTTTTAGCAAAAGTGAGACAAACAGCCGGTAATAGGATAATTTGAGGTTATGCTAGTCAATATTAGATTTTCAACACTCTACAAATACGAAAAATAATGCTTTTATTTGCACGCAAATAATTATTGCAAAATTATAGTAAAAAAAAAAACATCATTGAACCACCTCTATTCAGAGTATAAGATGTATGTAGCGACTCATTTATATAATCCTATCATAAACAGTTTATACATGTAATAAGTCTTATAAAATAATAAATGCTCAAATTTATTGTTGAAAATGGCAATGCTATCCGTAAAAAAATTAATAAATACTACTCAATTATAGACACCCTACATACTTAAAATTTAGCGAGGCACTCAATTTTCGTATTTTGAATAATAGTTGAATGTTTATAAACGAACTGAAAGTATAAACATTATTCAAAGAAAGAAAGATACATAGTTTTTCAGATGACTTTTATTGTTTTAAAATTGACATGAATGAGGCGGTTGCAAAGGGAATTTTTACTTTTATTTATTGGATAATCAATTTAATACTGTCCCGGACACCCACCTGTTCTGCAGATTAGGGCTTAACATGTATAACTCGGAAAACTCATATACGAAAAACGTGGACTGCTGCGCAGTTGAAAATCTGAGTTCGTGATCTGAGCTCGGCAGTCACTGCAGTTTTTCCGCGACTCTGAATCCTTTATATCATTCACCTTAAATAATCGGTAATTCCAGGCTCTTCATTTGTCAACAGAGCATGGCGGGAAATAGAAAAAAAGAATGACAGAGTATTTAAAAATATTTGTTTACCAAAATAATTTTATTGAAAATTAACATGTGGCTTAGCCAATATCTCAATTTTTAGATAATCTAGTACAATATAACTTTGAAAGATTAATTTATGATACTAGCATTGCGAAGTTCACTAAGAATAAAATGGATTTCACCATAGTTAGTTCTTATTCTCATGTTTTGCTCAGCAACGAGTACTTGTAAGCGATCAACTAATTTGTTAGGATCATCCCAGACGTCGAGTTCGTATGCAGTTGTAACCTCTACTCGAGAGATTTTGGGAGCAACTTCTTCCTCTTCATCATCACTAGTCCACTGTCTCCTTTTACTTTCACGTTGATATCTCCAATTAATAAAGTTATAATTCTTACGAATTCTTCTAGGTAAATATTCATCTGTTGAGAAATCTGATGCATCTTCACTAGAATGATCAGCTTCATAATAATTATCGGTCTCGTTAGAATGCGAGTTAACTCGTGTATTAACAGTTATGAGCTTCTTTAGAGGATTGACTATTGGTTCGAGTATCTTTTTCGCTGCCACTGGATTAGTTTGCTCAACCCTTTCACTTTTCTCTCTTCAGTTAACATTATCTTTTCGAGATAATGGCGAGATACTTTTTACAGACGACTTTTCGAACATTGGAGCAATAAAATGATAAAATTTGTTACTCTTTAGTTTTCGAATAGACTCATTCACGCAATAGTGCTATTTGTGAGCGCTCGAAACTTCAATAATCATACGATAATTATCCAAATCATCTGAATTGATAAGACTTTCATCAGGAAGTTTTTTGAATAGTAATTGCAGTAATCCTACGGACAAACGATAGTTTCGTTCCTTTATCTGAACAAAGTCGCCTTCAAATTTTATTGAAGAATTTCCGATCATAAGTAAATTTCCTCGCTTGTAAACACCATAAATATTATCCAGATATCTCCTAGAATTTCCGTTTAATTTCCTTACATATTTCTTGACTAGTTTTGCAAATTTACCATTATTGGAGCTAGCTATTTTATTATGGTCAGGGCTCATATTAGATAGTTTGATTTCAGAAGTTTCCATATCATCAGCTGTATCCAGAGATTCAGCACTTTTTGTCAAACCTAATAAAGACTGTGATTTTTGTACTACTGCATCCTGAAATTTGCTAATAACATCTGATGTGTTTGCCATGTTTATGCTTCTATAGTTTAGCATCAACTAAATAAATATACCGCCAACATCCTTTTTATACTTTTATGCTATTATAGAGTAACACCTTCTATATCATACAGTCAAAATTTTTAAACTTTTATGCTATAGAGTAACACCTTTTTAAACTTTTATTCTATTATAGAGTAAGACATTGTTATGTTATAGAATAACACCTTCTATGTCATACAGTTAAAACTTTTTAAACTTTGTGTCATACAGCAATACCTTTTATATGTCATAGAGTGACATATTTTTTATGTCATAGAGTGACATCTTTTTTATGTTACGTACAGGGTAACACCTTTTTCATTGCTATATAGTAACACCTTCTTGAAATTTTATGACATAGAGTAACACCTTTTTATGTTATTTAGCATCATCTGAATAAATATGTCGCCAACATCCTTTTTATACTTTTATACTATAGAGTAGCACCATCTTGAACTTATCTGCTACTATAGAGTAGCACCATCTTGAACTTATCTGCTACTATAGAGTAGCACCTTCTGTCACACAATAGCATCTTTTTACACTTTATGTCATAGAGTAACACCTTTTTTTATGTTATAACGTAACACCTTTTTTATGTCATAGTGTAACACCTTTTTTATGTCATAGAGCAACACCTTTTTTATGTCATAGAGTTACACCTTTTTTATGTCATAGAGTGACATGTTTTTTATGTCATACAGTGACATCTTTTTTATGTTACAGAGTCATACCTTTTTTATGTCATAGAGTAACAGCTTTTTTATGTCATAGAGTAATATCTTTTTGTTTCATAGAGTGACACCTTCATTGCTATATAGTAACACCTTTTTGAACTTGTATGTCATAATGTAACACCATTTTATGTTATTTAGCATCATCTGAATAAATATATCGCCAACATCCTTTTTATACTTTTATGCTATTATAGAGTAACACCTTCTATATCATACAGTCAAAATTTTTAAACTTTTATGCTATAGAGTAACACCATCTTGAACTTATCTGCTATTATGTATAGAGTAGCATCTTCTATGACACACAACAACATCTTTTTACACTTTATGTGATGGAGTAACACCTTCTATGTTATAGAGTAACATCTTTTTTATGGTATAGTGTAACACCTTTTTTATGTCATAGAGTAACACCTTTTTTATGTCATAGAGTAACAGCTTTTTTATGTCATAGAGTAACATCTTTTTGTCTCATAGGGTGACAGCTTCATTGCTATAGAATAACACCTTTTTGAACTTTTATGTCATAATGTAACACCTTTTTATATTATTTAGCATCATCTGAATAAATATATCGCCAACATCCTTTTTATATTTTTATGCTATAGAGTAACACCATCGTGAACTTATCTGCTATTATAGATAACACCTTTTTTATGTTATAGTGTAACACCTTTTTTATGTCATAGAGTAACACCCTTTTTATGTCATAGAGTGACATGTTTTTTATGTCATAGAGTGACATCTTTTTTATGTTAAGGCATACCTTTTTTATCTCAGAGTAACAGCTTTTTTATGTCATAGAGTAACATCTTTTTGTGTCATAGAGTAACACCTTTTTCATGTTATAGAGTAACACCTTTTTTATGTCATACTGTAACACCTTTTTTATGTCATAGAGTAACACCTTTTTTATGTCATAGAGTTACACCTTTTTTATGTCATAGAGTGACTTTTTTTTTATGTTACAGAGTCATACCTTTTTTATTTCATAGAGTAACAGCTTTCTTATATCATAGAGTAACATCTTTTTGTGTCATAGTGTGATAGCTTCATTGCTATAGAGTAACACCTTTTTGAACTTTTATGTCATAGAGTGACACCTTTTTATATTTTTATACTATACAGTAACACCATCCTGAACTTATCTGCTATTATAGAGTAGCACCTTCTATGTCACACAATAACATCTTTTTACACTTTACTTCGTAGAGTAACACCTTTTTTATGTCATAGAGTTACACCTTTTTTATCTCATAGAGTGACATGTTTTTTATGTCATAGAGTGACATCTTTTTTATGTTACAGAGTCATACCTTTTTTTATGTCGTAGAGTAACAGCTTTTTTATGTCATAGATTAACATCTTTTTGATGTCATAGAGTAACACCTTTTTTATGTTATAGAGTAACACCTTTTTTATGTCATAGTGTAACACCTTCTTTATGTCATAGAATAACACCTTTTTTATGTCACAGAATGACAGGTTTTTTTATGTCATAGAGTTACACCTTTTTATGTTACAGAGTTATACCTTTTTTATCTCATAGAGTAACAGCTTTTTGTGTCATAGAGTGACACCTTCATTGCTATAGAGTAACAACTTTTTGTACTTTTATGTCATAAAGTAACACCTTTTTGTGTTATATAGCATCATCTGAATAAATATACATCCAATATCCTTTTTATATTTTTATGCTATAGAGTAACACCATCTTGAACGTATCTCCTATTATAGAGTAGCACCTTATATGTCACACAATAACATCTTTTTACACTTTATGTCATCGAGTAACGCCTTTTTTATGTTATAGCGTCACACGTTTTTTATGTCATAGAGTAAGACCTTTTTATGGTACAGAGTAACACCTTTTATGATGACGTCTCTCTACTCATAAACTGTTCGTGCACAATAAGTGGTGATGGCGTCTCCTTACCCATAAGCTTTTCCTATATAGTAAGTGGTCATGATGGCGGTGGTAGTGGTGATGGTGAGCCTAGGACGGGAATAGAAGCCAATCCTCCAAGCGAATGGTTGTATGTGCTCTGCCCAATTCGACTACTTGGCTTCGGAAGGTGTTACTCTATGATATAGAAGGTGTCACTCTATGACATAAAAAGGTGTTAGACTATAACGTAAGAAATGTGATACACTATATCACAAAAAAGGTGTTAGACTATCCCATAAAAATCAAAGGTGTTACTCCATACCGCACAAAGGTGTTACTTTATAACATAAAAAGGTGTTGCTCTATGGCATAAAAGTATAAAAACATAGCACTCTTTATCCCAAGGTGATACTCTATGACATAAAAAAGATGTTACTCTATAACATAAGAAGGTGTCATTCTATAACATAAAAGTTTGAAGAGGTGCCACTCTATGACTTAAAAAGGCATTACTTCATAATATAAAAGTTCGAAAAGGTGTCACTCTATGACATGAAAAAGTTGTCACTGTAATGGCCCGAGCATCGTGCGGCCCGCGGCCCCGGGAATAACTTCGTCTTGAAGGAATTACTCTCTCTAATGGACAATAGTGAACCACTGTCTCTTCAAAGAGCCGTTTCCATGGTAGAGACTAACAGATAATTATAGAGAAGAGAATCTATAGTTGGAGCGTCACTGTCATGGAACACCGTGGTCATCAGGCGAATTTGACTATACCCTCATCGATATGATTATTCGTGAGACTCTTAAGATGCTAGGGGAAGGTGCGTCGATTTTTAGCTGCAAATTTTGAGGTTATGGTTGAATTTGTAACACATGTATTGGAAGTAGTAGAAACTGAAACAGTCGAGTATAAATAATATACAGCCGCTAGCCACGTGCCGCAGCTGCTCCGAACTGGCCGCGGGCCGCACGATGCTCGGGCTATTAGAGTGACAACTTTTTCATGTCATAGAGTGACACCTATTCGAACTTTTATATTATGAAGTAATGCCTTTTTAAGTCATAGAGTGGCACCTCTTCAAACTTTTATGTTATAGAGTGACACCTTTTTGTGTTATAGAGTAACATCTTTTTTATGTCATAGAGTATCACCTTGGGATAAAGAGTGCTATGTTTTTATACTTTTATGCCATAGAGCAACACCTTTTTATGTTATAAAGTAACACCTTTGTGTGGTATGGAGTAACACCTTTGATTTTTTATGGGATAGTCTAACACCTTTTTTGTGATATAGGGTATCACATTTCTTACGTTATAGTCTAACACCTTTGTATGTCATAGAATGACACCTTCTATATCATAGAGTAACACCTTTCGAAGCCAAGTAGTCGAATTGGGCAGAGCACCTACAAGCATTCGCTTGGAGGATTGGCTTCTATCCCCGTCGTAGGCTCACCATCACCACTACCACCGCCATCATCACCACTTATTATATAGGTAAAGCTTATGGGTAAGGAGACGCCATCACCACTTATTGAGCACGAACAGTTTGTGAGTAGAGAGACGTCATCATAAAAGGTGTTACTCTGTACCATAAAAAGGTCTTACTCTATGACATAAAAAACGTGTGACGCTATAACATAAAAAAGGTGTTACTCGATGACATAAAGTGTAAAAAGATGTTATTGTGTGACATATAAGGTGCTACTCTATAATAGGAGATAAGTTCAAGATGGTGTTACTCTATAGCATAAAAACATAAAAAGGATATTGGATGTATATTTATTTAGATGATGCTAAATAACATAAGAAGGTGTTACTCTATAGCAATGAAGGTGTCACTCTATGAAACAAAAAGCTGTTACTCTATGAGATAAAAAAGGCATGACTCTGTAACATAAAAAAGATGTCACTCTATGACATAAAAAACATGTCACTCTATGACATAAAAAGGTGTAACTCTATGACATAAAAAAACATGTCATTCTGTGACATAAAAAAGGTGTTACTCTATGACATAAAAAAGGTGTTACACTATGACATAAAAAAGGTGTTACTCTATAACATAAAAAAGGTGTTACTCTGTGACATCAAAAAGATGTTAATCTATGACATAAAAAAGCTGTTACTCTACGACATGAAAAAAAGTATGACTCTGTAACATAAAAAAGATGTCACTCTATGACATAAAAAACATGTCACTCTATGACATAAAAAGGTGTAACTCTATGACATAAATAAGGTGTTACTCTATGAAGTAAAGTGTAAAAAGATGTTATTGTGTGACATAGAAGGTGCTACTCTATAATAGCAGATAAGTTCAAGATGGTGTTACTCTATAGTATAAAAATATAAAAAGGATGTTGGCGATATATTTATTCAGATGATGCTAAATAACATAAAAAGGTGTTACTCTATGACATAAAAGTTCAAAAAAGTGTTACTCTATAGCAATGAAGCTGTCACACTATGACACAAAAAGATGTTACTCTATGACATAAAAAAAATGTTAGTCTATGAGATAAAAAAGGTATGACTCTGTAACATAAAAAAGATGTCACTCTATGACATAAAAAACATGTCACTCTATGACATAAAAAAGGTGTTACTCTATGACATAAAAAAGGTGTTACACTATAACATAAAAAAGGTGTTATCTATAATAGTAGATAAGTTCAAGATGGTGTTACTCCATAGCATACAAATATAAAAAGGATGTTGGCGATATATTTATTCAGATGATGCTAAATAACATAAAAAGGTGTTACATTATGACATACAAGTTCAAAAAGGTGTTACTCTATAGCAATGAAGCTGTCACACTATGACACAAAAAGATGTTACTCTATCACATAAAAAAGCTGTTACTCTATGAGATAAAAAAGGTATAACTCTGTAACATAAAAAAGATGTCACTCTATGACATAAAAAACATGTCACTCTATGACATAAAAAAGGTGTAACTCTATGACATAAAAAAGGTGTTACTCTATGACATAAAAAAGGTGTTACACTATGACATAAAAAAGGTATTACGTTATAACATAAAAAAAGGTGTTACTCTATGACATAAAGTGTAAAAAGATGCTATTGTGTGACAGAAGGTGCTACTCTATAGTAGCAGATAAGTTCAAGATGGTGCTACTCTATAGTATAAAAATATAAAAAGGATGTTGGCGATATATTTATTCAGATGATGCTAAATAACATAAAAAGGTGTTACATTATCACATACAAGTTCAAAAAGGTGTTACTCTATAGCAATGAAGCTGTCACACTATGACACAAAAAGATGTTACTCTATGACATAAAAAAGCTGTTACTCTATGAGATAAAAAAGGTGTAACTCTATGACATAAAAAAAACATGTCACTCTATGACATAAAAAAGGTGTTACTCTATGACATAAAAAATGTGTTACACTATAACATAAAAAAGATGTTATTCTATAACATAAAAAAGGTGTTAGTCCATGACATAAAAAAGGTGTTACTGTATGACATAAACTGTAAAAAGATGTTATTGTGTGACATAGAAGGTGCTACTCTATACATAATAGCAGATAAGTTCAAGATGGTGTTACTCTATAGCATAAAAGTTTAAAAATTTTGACTGTATGATATAGAAGGTGTTACTCTATAATAGCATAAAAGTATAAAAAGGATGTTGGCGATATATTTATTCAGATGATGCTAAATAACATAAAATGGTGTTACATTATGACATACAAGTTCAAAAAGGTGTTACTATATAGCAATGAAGGTGTCACTCTATAACACAAAAAGATATTACTCTATGACATAAAAAAGCTGTTACTCTATGACATGAAAAAGGTATGACTCTGTAACATAAAAAAGATGTCACTTTATGACATAAAAAATATGTCACTCTATGACATATAAAAGGTATTGCTCTATGACACAAAGTTTAAAAAGTTTTAACTGTATGACATAGAAGGTGTTATTCTATAACATAAAAATGTCTTACTCTATAATAGAATAAAAGTTTAAAAAGGTGTTACTCTATAGCATAAAAGTTTGCAAATTTTAACTGTATGATATAGAAGGTGTTACTCTATAATAGCATAAAAGTATAAAAAGGATGTTGGCGGTATATTTATTCAGTTGATGCTAAACTATTGAAGCATAAAAAATTATTAGCAAATTTCAGGATGCAGTAGTACAAAAATCACAGTCTTTATTAGGTGTGACAAAAAGTGCTGAATCTCTGGATAGAGCTGATGATATGGAAACTTCTGAAATCAAACTATCTAATATGAGCCCTGACCATAATAAAATAGCTAGCTCCAATAATGGTAAATTTGCAAAACTAGTCAAGAAATATGTAACGAAATTAAACGGAAATTCTAAGAGATATCTGGATAATATTTATGGTGTTTACAAGCGAAGAAATTTACTTATGATCGGAAATTCTTCAATAAAATTTGAAGGCGACTTTGTCCAGATAAAGGAACGAAACTATCGTTTGTCCGTAGGATTACTGCAATTACTATTCAAAAAACTTCCGGATGAAAGTCTTATCAATTCAGATAATTTGGATAATTATCGTATGATTATTGAAGTTTCGAGCGCTCACAAATAGCACTATTGCGTGAATGAGTCGATTCGAAAACTAAAGAGTAACAAATTTTATAATTTTATTGCTCCAATGTTCGAAAAGTCGTCTGTAAAAAGTATCTCGACATTATCTCGAGAAGATAATGTTAACGGAAGAGAGAAAAGTGAAAGGGTTGAGCAAACTAATCCAGTGGCAGCGAAAAAGATACTTGAACCAATAGTCAATCCTCTAAAGAAGCTCATAACTGTTAATACACGAGTTAACTCGCATTCTAACGAGACCGATAATTATTATGAAGCTGATCATTCTAGTGAAGATGCATCAGATTTCTCAAGAGATGAATATTTACCTAGAAGAATTCGTAAGAATTATAACTTTATTCATTGGAGATATCAACGTGAAAGTAAAAAGAGACAGTGGACTAGTGATGATGAAGAGGAAGAAGTGGCTCCCAAAATCTCTCGAGTAGATGTTACAACTGCATACGAACTCGACGTCTGGGATGATCCTAACAAATTAGTTGATCGCTTACAAGTACTCGTTGCTGAGCAAAACATGGGAATAAGAACTAACTATGGTGAAATCCGTTTTATTCTTAGTGAACTTCGCAATGCTAGTATCATAAATTAATCTTTCAAAGTTATATTGTACTAGATTATCTAAAAATTGAGATAATTAAGCCACATGTTAATTTTCAATAAAATTATTTTGGTAAACAAATATTTTCAAATACTCTGTCATTTTTTTTTTTCTATTTCCCGCCATGCTCTGTTGACAAATGAAGAGCCTGGAATTACCGATTATTTAAGGTGAATGATATAAAGAATTCAGAGTCGCGGAAAAACTGCAGTGACTGCCGAGCTCAGATCACGAACTCAGATTTTCAACTGCGCAGCAGTCCACGTTTTGCGTACATGAGTTTTCCGAGTTATACATGTTAAGCCCTAATCTGCAGAACAGGTGGGTGTCCTGGACGGTATTAAATTAATTATCCAATAAATAAAAGTAAAAATTCCCTTTTCAACCGCCTCATTCATGTCAATTTTAAAACGATAAAAGTCATCTGATAAACTATGTATCTTTCTTTCTTTGAATAATGTTTATACTTTCAGTTCGTTTATAAACATTCAACTATTATTCAAGATACGAAAATTGAGTGCCTCGCTAAATTTTAAGTATGTAGGGTGTCTATAATTGAGTAGTATTTATTTATTTTACGGATAGCATTGCCATTTTCTACAATAAATTTGAGCATTTATTATTTTATAAGACTTATTACATGTATAAACTGTTTATGATAGGATTATATAAATGAGTCGCTACATACATCTTATACTCTGAATAGAGGTGGTTCAATGATGTTTTTTTTTTTTACTATAATTTTGCAATAATTATTTGCATGCAAATAAAAGCATTATTTTTCGTATTTGTAGAGTGTTGAAAATCTAATATTGACTAGCATAACCTCAAATTATCCTATTACCGGCTGTTTGTCTCACTTTTGCTAAAAAATCCTATCCCACTAAAGGGACAACCTACATATTTTTTTTTTTTACTTGTGTAATATGTTAGTAATATTGGTTGTGAAATCAAATAAATAAATTATTTGCTGCAATTTTTATTGAGAAGGTTTAAACACTATAAATAAATCATATGTGACCCGAATAGTTTGCATTCAAACATAGGTATTATTTTCAAAAGAGAAAACTAGCTGAAATCAAGCGCACACTATATATATTTTAATACATTACATTTCTTTTCTAAATATTAAAAAAGTATTAATTTAAACTTCTGTGATGCAAAAATGTTGGAGTAATCGTAAAAGAATATCAGTATTATTTTTATAATACAAAGGTCTCAAACTATTTGCTATTTTAAATATTTTAAATTTTCGCGCCTAACCACATCAGTTGAGTCATGCGGCCTGTTCATAACATGTTGCCAGGCGGGTGCCAGCCAATTTTTTTTATAATTTTCTCATGATATTTACACTGTCTGTATATGGGACTGTCAAATTCGGAAGCGTTATTTGGATGATACTTCGAAAAATAGGGCATATGCCTAGGTTTAGATAAGTATTGAAGAAGCATCAAAATTTTAAGGCAACCTGTTCAAGGCCTACCGTACGCATCATGACAAGGCCGGGGCGTTTTATCTACCTCTGAGGGGTATCTCATATTTGTCCATTGAAAGAATTTTCGAAAACCAGTGGTGGGGGTAGAAATTTTGGTTTTTTGCTTATAACTCGAGAAGAGGCGCTTGGATCGAAAAACGGACGAAATTTTGGGGATTTAAGAATAGGGGGGACATACTTTTAATATACTATCGAATGACGTTGACGGAATTTCCAAAAATCGTTGGTGGGGGTAGAAATTTTGGGTTTTTGTTTATAACTCGAGAAGGAGCGCTCGGATCGAAAAACGGACGAAATTTTGTGGGTGCAACAATAGAGGGGACATACTTTTAATATACTATCCGACAACGTTGACAGAATTTCCAAAAATCGGTGGTGTGGGTAGGAAGTTTGGTTTTTTGCTTATATCTCGAGAAGGAGCGCTCGGCTCGAAAAACGGATGAAATTTTGGGGGGGTGTATTCCAATAGGGGGGCTATCACTTTTTTACATAGAACCATATGCTATATACAAAATTTTCATAACCTCAAAATTGTGCAAAATATTTTGCGCGCGCAGCGTCCTCGTAATTCAGCTATGAGTATATAAGGTGGCTGCTCAGTAGTCTAAAGGTCGTCAGTCCAAATTCAACCTCCGGCGACTATTTTTTCTTAAAAATTTTTTATATTAAATATTAATGTTTATCGGTAAAGTATATTAATACAGTATTCTACCTTACCACCGTGAACATTGAGGCCTTGCGCGTGCTATTAGATACAAATTCAGCTATGAACGTACATATGTGTCGATAGTCGAGTGGTAAAGTTGCTGCTCAGTAATCTGAAGATCGCAGGTTCGAATCCACCCTTCGGCGTTTTTTTCATGAAAACTTTTTATATTAAAATATTAATGTTTATCGGTAGCGTATATTCATTTACCTACAGTGTTCTACCTTACCGACGGCACTACCGTGAAGGCATCGCGCTATAAGAATATAAATTAAGCTACGAGTATACATATCTCTCGATAGCCGAGTGGTAAGGTGGTTGCTCAGTAATCTAGAGATCGTGAGTTCGAATCCACCCTCCGGCGTTTTTTTCGTGAAAACTTTTAAATATTCGCAATGGTACTAACCATAATGGAGCGTACAACATGGAAGAGAATGCCGAATAAAAAAAATATTTGAAGGATAATGGAGAGGTTGATAGACAAGTAGAACCACACAGAATAGGAGCGAGGTAGGGCTCTTATCCTCCTTCAAATTCTAACCGCTAGATGGCTTTCGCAAGCAAAGTTAGTCAAGGCTTCGGTTATATAAGCGTGTTGCGGTCGTTAGAAGCTTTCATTCCCTAATAATGGGTCAAAGCAGCTCGACCGTTGCTCCTGAGCAACAACAACTGATACAAAACGACACAAAAAAGTCCCAGTGGAAAAAATGTTCGGAAAAAATTTCCACAAACACATATTCTTTGCCCGAGCAAAAGATTTTAAAAAGTTCTAAATATTTACTAGTAGATAAGAACCGCTGGCTGAGTGATGCAGGCTGGCAAGCAGCAGACCGCCGACCGCCCGTCGCCGACTGCTACCGCTGCCCGTTTGCAGCAGGCTGTCGTGCCGCTCGTCGCTGGCCGTTCGCTGCCCGCGGCCCGGTCGTCGCTCCAAGGCCTGCCGCATGCACACATGCATTCACGGCTGGTCGAGAGAGTTACGGGCAAGACCTGATCGAGAATCGGTAGGCCGGTTCTCGCTCAACGCGTTGGCGCGCGCGGGTGAGTCAGAGACGGTATACCGATTCTGCATGTCTGGGTTATTGGCTCCCCGTGCAACTACGGGTGACCCAAAAACCCTATGCCGGTTCTGCATCAACAGGTCTTGACCTGTAACATGGGTTAATGGCGCCCGTGCAATTGCGGGGGTGGGGGACGGGAGGGGGGCCCAAAAAAGCTATGCCGGTTCTGCATCAGCAGGTCTTGACGCGTTATATGGGTTAATGGCGCTCGTGCAATTGCGGGTGATCCAAAAACCATAGGCTGGTTCTGCATCAGACAGGTCACGACCTGTTTGATGCAGAACCAGCCTAGCTTATCTACTTTACAAAACTAATCTCAACAACATCAACCAGCTCTGTGCTAGTGCTTGCTCTTATGATGCTGGACGTTGGCTTCTGCTACGAGGTGATGCTGTCGTGGCGGGAGCTCAAGTACAGTTAAGTGATACGAGGGTACGATACTGCGCGCCGAAGTGCCGGTAACGCCGGCAACGTTGCTCTAGCCCTTTTTCTTACGGTCGAGAGAGGCGATGATTGCGACGACGATTATGAGATGATGAAAGAGGGTCTTCTCGTTGTCTCTGGCAGAGCGATGTTCAGCAACGACCGCAAGTTGAATGATGATGATAACTGCGGCGTTGTCGACAAACAGTGCCCTGCTGACACGAGAAAATGGCGTCGTTGTCGTCGTTCGTGACTCGCTGAGAGCTTTGAGGTTGAACCGAGCCGGCACAAGCAGCAGCGCCACGCCGCGGTCGAGCTACCGCGATTCCCGAACGAGAATGAGAGGGTGCAAGTGAGAGAGAGAGAGAGAGAGAGAGAGAGAGAGAGATTTTTATTTACCATCTGGCAAAACAAATTACAGAATATAGCATAAACAATATAACAATATAACAGCATGTTTATGATTACACTAGATAAAAACAAAAAATCACAAATTCATATCATAAATACACTAGAAAGCGACAAGAGTCAATAAAACATAAATTTTCCGAATATACATTTAGCGTAAAGTTGATATAACTAATAATTAGTCTAATATTTTAAAAACTAATAATATATAAATACTAAGCTATCTGCGTCTGTGATATCACAGTTTGTCTCTATTCTTTCCAATACAGATATAAATGACTAGTTTTAAGTATTTGCTTTTAAGGGGATGTCGTAGCCAGAAAAATCTAAAAAAATCGTTTGCAGCGCCACCATTTAGTTATATATGCATATAAAGAAATAGGCGATCGCGCCATCTATCTAGTTTTAAAATTAAAATATAGCGGTAGGTGGCGCTCAGATTTGCAAAGTCTGAGCTAACATTTATTCGCAGTTTTCCTCGCGAAATAAATTTGTTAAATACTTTTCATTGAAATATATGTACGATAAATCATTGTTCTACATATTTTCGAAAAGCGTAGTTGATATGTAAGGATAAAAATATTTATTTAAACATTCAGACCCTTTTTTATATCCTGGCTAACCAAACACAAAGTGTGGACGTGCCCGACACTTTTTTTATTGGTGTTGTTTGTTCTTTGGCTACATAAAAAGTAGGATATCTTCAGTTGCTATTCTAACATAATATTTAGAATGTTTATAAATCAATGTAGTAGGTATATCATAATACCATATCTTATAAGTTATAATTACATTTTTAAGTATAACCAGATTATGCATTATAAAAGTGTAATCATAATTATGAGTAATGCATGCAGCATGCTATAATTATTTTGTTGTCCCACACAAAAATACCAATTTTAATAAACAGTACATGCAGAAACTACATATTTCTGTACATACAACTACTCATTCGTTATGTATTATGAGAATGCAATATATAAGGTTTTCAAATACCAATTATATGATGTTTCCTCACACCGAGCCGAAAGTGCCTCATTCCCGCCCGGCTCCGAAACGGAAATATGACATTTTCGGTCTCGGTGTGAGGAAAAATAGTAGACGCTTCACGGGAGTAAAATTGGCCAGCCCACATCTCGTCTTTGACAATTTACACGAGCTGTGAACTGTCCAAGTTTTTTCCTCCCTAGGTGCATAATATACTATTCATTACAACATTTGTATCATAATCATTTTAGAGGTATTATATGTCGCATCTCTGTAAATCGTTGTTATCCATGTTCACAATTAATTTTTTTCTTTGAAAGTTTACATGTAATATAATTATACTATGCATTATAAAAGTATAAGCATATTTCTGTATACTTTTAGCATATTACTCTTTTTTTTTAGTACATGAAAATATTAAGTGAAATCAACAATAATACATGCACTAACTACATAATTTTATACATACAACTACTCATTTGTCATATATTATAAGAATGTAATATGTAAGACTTTAAAACGCCGATTATATTCATTTCAGCCTAGCATTTGTATCATATTTATATCAGAGGTATTATATTGTGCATCTCTGTAAATTGTTATGTTTCGTATGCAATTTTCTTCTAGTAATAGGTATGTTTACAATGTAATTATACGTTATAAAGGTACAAACATAATTTTCAGAATAGTACATTATAACACATGTGACCTAAGTAGCGCACGAGCGCAGCGAGTGCGATAAACACGGTGCCAAAAAGTACTACTTAGGTCGCGGATAGGCGTGATCTAAGTGCGGGCTTAGGTCACACAGTGCTATAAATATATTTATTATATTATTAAATTGTTATAGTGCATAAAAATATTAACCGAATAAACAACAATACATGCACTAACTACATAATTATTGAATATAAATAATCCAAACTCTAACTGCACGTTTTTAAGCAAAACAAAGTCTTATGCCAACCTCACGCTACATGAACTGAAAGTATTACGCTAATTCACTGATTACCCTTATGAACAAAACATGAAAAACTATCAATGGGAGTTCTTATACGTGATGCGCGTACAATGACGCTTTCACACACACTCTGCAAATGTGCAAGTGATAATATATATTGTCACGTAGACAGACTTGCCGCCTCTCTCTTAGCTTTTGAATTTCCACATTCGGAACATTCCGCCTCCCTCCACATTTTTGGACGGAGAAACTGTACATAACGCCCGCAAACAACATTCAGATGCTTTCGCGCATTATAATGACTGTAAGTGCTGATGTGTGTACTCATTTTAATATAACGGAAACTGCAAAACAAATATGGGATACGATCAAGGCCGTTTATGATGACAGGGCTTTCTGCAACATATGCAGTATCTTGATGGATCTATGCGTCACATTACAAGATCATCGTTATACCGCTTCAGGGTACGTAGCTACAAAGTCTCCGAAATGAAACGTCTCCGTTCTGACGGCATATAAATATCCAATCAACTTCTGGGAATGCTACTGCTAATGGGATTGCACAATGGAAATGGCTCTCAGTAACTCAGTCCTTCAAATGATGATGGTCATAGTCGCAATAAAAGTACTACATTGGATACAGTTGATCATATAAGGCACGGTGCGTTGCTCCTAGAAATTGTGTTGTACATCACTGGAACCTGCAATGGGAAGTATTTATGAGAATCATATGAGTATTAGAAAGTTTGCTTAGACAGAAATGCAAGCAATAATTAATAAATAATGATTAAAAATGAATTAATAACGATTAATAATCATTAATAAATTATTATTAATTTTTTAAGTAAAAAATAAAATGTTTTATTCTATTTTCATTGTTTAGTAGTTCTATAAATACTTTAGTTTAAAAATTCTAATTTAACTCATTTTTAATCTAAAATAATTAAAAATTATGGGTTTTTAAAACAACCGATCACATCGAGTCTTCCAATTAGTTACTACTTCCAGCCATCATTTTTGTAAAAGAGGGAAAAAAGTTAATTATACAACGTTAACACTTAGAATAGAAAGTATATAGATATAAATTATCAAATTGGACGATACAACCTTACCAGCCGAGGTATATTTATCAGAGACTCACCCCAAGCAGTCCTAGTTTGTGCAGATGTCGTCTGCCCTACGTGTACCTTTACTTGAGAATCAGTAATATATGAAGAAATGTACTTGAGTCAACCGGTGGACTTCCAGCAAACCAATAGCAATATCCAGATGAGACATAGCTAGAAAAGTATCCTGGAGCAGTAACATATGATGAATGCGTATAATATGCAAGCATGCTTGGAGACACAGACAGAGAAGCCTACAGTAGCAGGACTGGGTGTGAGTGAGAGAGAGAGCGAGAGAGAGCGAGAGAGAGAGAGAGAGAGAGAGAGAGAGAGAGAGAGAGAGAGAGAGAGAGAATAAAAGCAGAGATATTTATAATAGATGAAGTTTTAATCCCGATACAAAAATAAGAGAGATGGATGTGGTAGCATAGATTTACCAAGGAACAGACAACAGAACCAGCAGTTTTAAAACAGCGCGAAGCTATAAAGTGAGAATATCGTACATAAAGAGTAACAAGCAGAAACAAAACATAAAGTGGACCAGCAACCAAAAATGGTTCCTGTGACATTAAAAGCTTTGGGAATGTGTATTTAAGCTTAAAGTTTTGAATATGGTTCTCCACCAAATTTTTCTTAGTGACAGATATAACCGGACGTCCAGCAGTATCTAAATAAGTATAGTGCAGAGAAGCTGGCAATGGTTTAGCCTCATACGGGAGGTCCAAATTCAGCTTGAGACTTCCTTCTGGTAAAATTATTTTAAAACCCATTTCATCGATAATCATTTCATCAAATATGTGATCTATTAATCTCATATATTTAAAATATACTCATCTTCAGAGTTGTAAAGATCCGAGACATCAGAGTTGTAAAGACATGCAGATGAAGGTATCATTTCAGCTTGCAGGGACCATTCGGATGCTGACAGTAGTTCTAGATCACTGATAACTTCACGGTCCAAAGGGGAAAACTCAGCAGCAACAACATTTGACCTATAATTAATGCCTGTTTTAGAGGAGAAACTATACTGAGAACTGAAAGTAGATGTACAATAAGAATGCTTTCGTATCATTTCAGTTTCCTTGGAAAATATGTTTCGTGTGAGCTCAAAGTAATTTAAGAATATTTCAATTTCTCGGGTACCTATTTCAATGTGTATAAAAATTTAATGAATAAAACATTTAATATATTTAATATTTAATTTTAAAAAATTAATATTTTTTTTAATTATAAAATTGATTAAAATTGAAAATTAAATTAAATTAATACTTTAATAACAAAATTATTAAACTACCAATAGAAGTTCCAGAATACTCATCATACCCAAACAAAAATGTTCGAACAATCAACCAAAAGAGAAATCCATGGTCACCTAGACCATGGGCACACATCCGGGAAAGCTGTCTATCATCTCCAATAATCACATACTTGAGCGATCCACCTGAGCTAATATGCTGCTGCTGTTGCTCCTGCTGCTTCGTCTGGAAATAAATTACAACAGATCAGTAGTAGTAACCGAGGCCACATCTAAATATCCACCCATATGCGCTTATGCTTCTCCTAGTATATGAGAGCCACCTTTAAGATTTAGGGGTGTTTAGTACATGAATTGCATATAAGATATACTTGCAAATCTGCAATGCATATTTTGAACACATCTACTAAATTGGACAGGTGGCTTTAAGGGGGTGTCAAACTCAATTCTGCGATTTGACCGACCCATAGGTCGGTAAAGTAGGAAGTACATACTATTCATGAAATATGACACAAGCGCCATCTCTGGAAAATCGTAATAGATTTTAACATAGATGGCGCTACATATTTCAAGAATATTAAACATCTGTAGTATTATTATACTGTAATAATAATACACATCTATCTGTATTTTCTATTGTTCAAATCAGTATTTACGTATTTCGCCTATACGCATTTTTTATTATAAACAATTGTACGTATTTCGCGTATACGTATTTCCTATTATAAATAATGATGCGTATTTTGCATATACGAATTTTTTATTGTTATTAATAGTGCGTATTTCACATATACGCATTTTTATTACAAATAATTGTGCGTATTTTGCCTATACGCATCGTCTTGTATAACAAATTTTGTGTGTATTTCTTTTATAAATAATTATGCGTATTTCGTTTATACGCATTTTTATTACAAATAATTGTGCGTATTTCACCTATACGCATTGTCTTTTATAAAAAATTTTGTGTATTTCTTTTATAAATAATTATGCGTATTTCGCTTATACGCACTTTTCAGTGTTAGTAATCGTGCGCATTTCGCCTATACGCATTTTATAATAAATAATTTTGTGTATTTCGCCTATACACATGTTCTATTATAAAGACATATGCGTATTTCGCTTATACGCACTTTTCAGTGTTACTAATTGTGCGCATTTCGCCTATACGCATTTTATAATAAATAATTTTGTGTATTTCGCCTATACACACGTTTTATTATAAAGACATGCATATTTCGCCTATACACATGTCTTATTATAGTGAGATGCAGGTTAGTCAATTTATTCACGATTGCAACTGCAATCCTAAAAATGGATACCCGTAAAAAAGTGAGCTTGTTCCATAGTACAAAACGAGCAAGACAATTGTGACAGATTATCAACTTACTCGAATCTGCCTTATTTTTCGAAGACTGGTAACTGTTTACCATAGAGAGCAACAAGTGAACGCGGCCGATTATGTACACAGCAGAACAGCGACAGCAGCAACTGAAGGCGTCGCGATATCGTTTATAGTGCGCTTCGTAGGTTTCACAGATCGGATGCGAGGTCTACGCGTTCAAGTTGGCCGATGATGGAGTCTATATGAAGCGCTGCGTAGATTTTTATGTTCAGGTGACGTGGCTGCTCGATTACCAAGTTTAGCTTTTTCAGGCGGCTGATGATTGAGTCCTGGTAGTGCGCTCCGTAGGTTTTGATGCCCAGATGACGGGACGGCTCGATTGCGAGGTCAACTGTTCCAGGTCGCCGATGATAGAGTGTAGGTGATGCGCTCCGTAGAATTTTGTGTCCAGGTGTCATGACGGCTCGATTGCGAGTTCTAGCTTTTCCAGGCGTCTTATTATGGAGTCTGGGTAGTGCGCACCGTAGGTTTTTGTGGCCAGGTGACGGGATAGCTCGATTACCAGGTCTAGCTGTTCCAGGCAGCTGATGATGGAGTGTAGCTGATGCGCTCTGTAGATTTTTCCA
Organism: Torymus aiolomorphi; assembly: GCA_036365515.1. Taxonomy (NCBI): domain Eukaryota; kingdom Metazoa; phylum Arthropoda; class Insecta; order Hymenoptera; family Torymidae; genus Torymus; species Torymus aiolomorphi. The sequence continues at coordinate 134,418,474 of CM070874.1, forward strand.
GGTGTCGGCACAGATCGGATGCGAAGTCTAGGGGTTCAAGGTGGCCGATGGAGTATACATGATGCGCTCCGTAGGTTTTTGTGCCCAGGCGACGGACAGCTTGATTGCGAGTTCTAGCTATTCCAGGTGGAAGATGATAGTAGGTGATAGTAGGTGGCCGATGAGTGTAGGAGATACGCTTCGTAGATATTTGTATGCAGATGTCAGGACGGCTCGATTACGAGTTCTAGCTTTTCCAGGCGTCTTATTATGGAGTTCGGGTAGTGCGCGCTCCGTAGGTTTTTGTGGCCAGGTGACGGGACAGCTCGATTACCAGGTCTAGCTGTTCCAGGCGGCTGATGATGGTGTAGGTGATGCGCTCTGTAGATTTTTGTGTCCAGGTATCGGCACAGATCGGATGTGAGGTCTTCGCGTTCCAGGTGACTGATAATGGAGTCTAGATGATGCGCTCCGTTGGTTTTTGTGACAAGATGCGACTAATTAATTTCGTACTTGAAGAATGTGCCGTACCCCTCACAGAATCACACCTCCTTACTATAGAAAGCGGCAAGTGAACGCGGCCGATGATATAGCAAAACCGCGATAGCAGCAGTTCAAGACGTCGTGATGTGGTATAGTGGGGATTTTCGCCCTAGGCAAAATAAAGCAGAATTAAAACATGAATAAATGAGTAGCGGAAGGAGCATAGAGAAGCCACGCTCCTGTGAAAGGGAAGGGAATAGTGGCAGGATAGATACCAACTGTAAAGTAAAGCAGTAATAGTATATTACGTTCCTAGGCCGGGAAGTAGGATATTACATTCGCGTGTAGATTGCCGTCCGAGGCGAAGCCGAGGACGGCAAACACGCGAACATGATATTCTACTTTCCGGCCGAGGTGCGTATACTATTTTTCATCATACCCTGGCTCGAAAGGGCGCCGAAATATGTATGTTTTGCAGTCGGAAATTTGCAGGTTATAGTCACGTCGTATACTAAAAACATGTGACTGTAATGTGCAACTTCCCGGCCGCAAAACGCGCATGTTTTGGAGCACTTTCGGCCGGGGTATGATGAAAACCTTTTTACAGCAAACTACTCACCAGAAAATATTTCCAAAATCTTCAGAGGTTGCCCATGTCCAGATAAAAAAGATGCCTCCACCACCTGATCCCAATAAAAAAAAAAAATCCGGTAACAGCAACAGTTTGAGGCGTCGTGATGTCGTCTACAGGAGCTCTTCGCCCTAGGCAAAATAAAGCAGAATTAAAACATGAATAAATTAGTAGCGGAAGAAGCACAGAGAAGCCACGCTCCCGTGAAAGGGAAGGGAATAGTTGCAGGATAGATGCTAGCTGTAAACTAAACCGGTAAACCTTCTTATAGGAAACTACTCACCGGAAAATTTTTTCAAAAACTTCAGAGGTTGCCGATGTCCATGTAAAAAACATACCCCCCCCCCACGTGGTCCCAATAAAAAAATCCGGTAACAGTCACAGCTCAAGACGTCGTGATATCGTCTACAGGAGCTCTTCGTCCTAGGCAATATAAAGAAGAATTAAAACATGAATAAATTGGTAGCGGAGAGAGAACAGAGAAGCTACGTTCCTGTCAAAGGACAGAGAAATTTTTTAGTTGACTTTATCTTTTTTAAAGTATACATAATATAATTTAATAAAAAAATGAAAATATGTAACTTTTCAATCTGCCACTTCTAAGGAATACACAAGCAGTGCATCAACTAAATCTGGAAAATTGCATAACTAAATTTTTTTTTCATTAAATTATATACCTACTTACAGAAAGATAAAATCAGCTTAAAAATACATGCGATGCCTGAAATGCATTATAGAAGCGTATTTCTATCATTCTCATACTTTTTTTAATGAAGTAGTAAAACACAGCACCTTACAGTAAATATCAACTACACTGAATAATGAGTTCACCTGCTAAATCTAACTGGTGGCTTTTATATTATAGGAACAGGATTAATTTCTCTTTTCAAGTTGTAAATTCAGCAAATTTAATTAAATGTATTTTCTCTTATGAAATCTGAACTTGGTGGTAGTTGATAATAGGTAAGCCACCTCATTATTCATTAATTACTACAAATCAAACGGAATTTCACAGGTTAAAATAACTTTTTCACAATTTGTACCTGTTCTTAGATTTATTGCTCAACTATGCAATCTTAATTTAAATATTGGATGCCTTGCATTTTGTGAACATATCTGTTACAGCAGGCCTGACCATAGATTTATAGATCTTTTGACAACACTCACTACACTACACTACACTATAAGGCCAAAATTTAGAACTCGAAAAGAAAAGTCATCTTGTTCCTACGATAAAAAGCCACTTATCAGATATAGCAGGTGTATTGGCCATTCAATGTAATCGATATTTACTTTCAGATGATGTGTCCGTACTTAATCGAAAAGACTGTAAGAATGATAAAAATCCGCTTCATTAATGCATCGCAGACGTCGCATGTATTTTTTAGTTGATTATCTTTCTGAAAATATACATAATATAATTTATAAAAAAATGAAAATATGTAACTTTTCAGTCTGACAATTCTAAGAAATACACAAACAGTGCCTCAACTAAATCCTAAAAATTGCATAACTAAATTTTTTTTTCATTAAATTATTCCTACTTACAGAAAGATGAAATCAGCTTTAAACATGCGATGTCTGAAATGCATTATAGAAGCGGATTTCTATGATTCTCATTCTTTTTTAAATTAAGTACTAAAACACAGCACCTCAAAATAAACATCAACAACACTGAATAATGAGTACACCTGTTAAATCTGACAGGTGGGCTCTATATAGGTGCTGCTTTTTCTCGAAGGATAATGAAAACCCTGAAACAAAAAAAAAACAAAAAAAAAATGAAGTTGTAGCAATTGTCGAAAGGTAGATTACTGAAAAAACAATTTCTCTAACAACAGGCCACAAAGTCGTTACAGTATATTAAAATAAATACCTACTACAGATCAGGTTCCATGGATAATCTGCAAGAAGATGACGCTGTCAAGCTGCGTGTCTCAGGAAGCCCTTCACTCAAGGTTACCCACTGTGATGCCGTTGTTGAAAGTTGTAGTTCCCCATTTGGTGCTATTTAATTAAAATAGCTCCTGTTTTATTGGATGATGAAGAACTGTACTGAGAAAAAAAATTTGGTTTAGTAAATTATGGTGGTTATTTTATATTTGAACACCCTGACAAGTGTAGAAAAAAAAGGAAAATCAGAAAATTTTCTATCAACCTGGTATCTTTTGCCGGGAAAACAAGACAAAAATAAAAATTACAACAAAAATAGAAACGAACCTATGTACAGATACCATAACCATAAACTATATATAAATAATATCTATACATAACTGAATGCTAGCATCAATATTAACACAGCTGTCATCACATAAGTAATAACCATGATTTCAAACTTCTTTATATGGGGTTTCTCAATCAATTTCAGATATCCGACTTACCATACAAAAAATTTATTGATGAATAAAGACACTGCTTAAGGTGAGGCTAGCTCTACTAGAAATTTCATACTAAATACATAGTGCAAAAAGAAGCTGTCAAAAGTGAGAAATCTATTTATAAGTGTACATTGCTTCTTGATCTAGATAACTCAAGATAAAAAATTAAGTTCGCACCAAAAAAATTAGTAATCGCACCATGTTATTTTTCACATTTGAATTAAAAAAAAATTCAAAAGTGTACAAAATGCCTTCCCAAAAACAATTTTATAAGTTTCTTTATCAGAATGATAATTCTAGAATCCCTATTGAAAGGAGACTTATTTTGTAAACATAACCATCCTTTACAAAAACTATATTTTTAGTTTTTTTTTCAATTTCATGCACAAAAAGTATTTTGTAAGATTACAAATTAAGACTCCATAATATTCATAAACTATAAAGGAATAAAAAAAAATAAAAACCCTTTTACAGAAGACCTCGTCTCTGAATCCTCATGTTTTCCTATTTACAACATTGCCTAGTGAGTCCTCGACCTCTTCTCCTTGATCTGGTGTCTTCTTTGCACTGTTTTTAATTTCTCCCATAATGCAAGTGCATCCTCTATTTGTGTTACATCGACGACGCAGGTGTTCTGCAGCCTGAAGCACATGCACATACGCTCCTCGTGCAGCCGGCGCTGCTACTCCAGGAGGGACTCTATTGCAAATCTTTTGAAAGGTTGGTTTTTGATGTACGTCATCCGCGGGGAGAGCGCGTGTCCGCCTGGCCAGGACTTACCTTAGTTGCAGCGAGAAGGCGCGGTTGAACGCGTTCGACGGTGCCTGGTGCAGCGCGCCGCTGTGTCTCTCTCTCTCTCCTTCGCTGCTACGGGCCTCGCCTCTCTCTCTCTCTCTCTCTCTCTCTCTCTCTCTCTCTCTCTCTCTCTCTCGCTCCTGCGAGTATCGGCCATGATGCTCTCTCTCACTTGCTTCCGTGAGTGAGCATGTATTGCATGGTGTGTGTAAAGTTAGAAATATGTTGAGAGAATGGCAATGTATCTTTTGAACTCAAAAGTCGAAAAAGCGCATGTGCATTTCCAACTAAAACCACCAGACCCTTGCTCAAAGTTTACCAAAATGTCCTCACACAATGCAATACATGCTGAGGGATTGTATATCCAATTTCAAACCTTTTCGATCAGCCAGATTTGGGAAACAACTTTTTTTCTTCAAAATTTCCTAAAAAACACACAAACAAGGCAATAACACAACACTTGCAGAAAATTTAGATCTCAAATTCGATATACAATCCCTTAGCATGTATTGCATGGTGTATGTAATGTTAGAAATATGTTGAGAGAATGGCAATGTATTTTTTGGAGTCAAAAGTCGAAAAGGCGCATGTGCATTTCCAACTAAAACCACCAGACCCTTCCTCAAAGTTTACCAAAATGTCCTCTCACAATGCAATACATGCTGAGGGATTGTATATCCAATTTCAGACCTTTTCGATCAGCCAGTTTTGGGAAATAACTTTTTTTCTTGAAAATTTCCTAAAAAACACACAAAAAAGGCAATAACTCAACACTTGATAATTATTTAGATCTCAAATTCGATATACAATCCCTCAACATATATTGCATGGTGTGTGTAAAGTTAGAAATATGTTTAGAGAATGGCAATGTATCTTTTGGACTGAAAAGTCGAAAAGGCGCATGTGCATTTCCAACTAAAACCACCAGACCCTTGCTCAAAGTTTACCAAAATGTCCTCACACAATGCAATACATGCTGAGAGATTGTATATCCAATTTCAGACCTTTTCAATCAGCCAGTTTTGGGTAATAACTTTTTTTCTTGAAAATTTCCTAAAAAACACACAAAAAAGGCATTAACTCAACACTTGCTGAATATTTAGATCTCAAATTCGATATACAATCCCTCAGTATGTGTTGCATGGTGTGTGTAAAGTTAGAAATATGTTGAGAGAATGGCAATGTATCTTTTGAACTCAAAAGTCGAAAAGGCGCATGTGCATTTCCAACTAAAACCACCAGATCCTTGCTCAAAGTTTACCAAAATGTCCTCACACAATGCAATACATGCTGAGGGATTGTATATCCAATTTCAAACCTTTTCGATCAGCCAGTTTTGGGAAACAACTTTTTTTCTTCAAAATTTCCTAAAAAACACACAAAAAAGGCAATATAACACAACACTTGCAGAAAATTTAGATCTCAAATTCGATAGACAATCCCTTAGCATGTATTGCATGGTGTATGTAATGTTAGAAATATGTTGAGAGAATGGCAATGTATCTTTTGGAGTCAAAAGTCGAAAAGGCGCTTGTGCATTTCCAACTAAAACCATCAGACCATTGCTCAAAGTTTACCAAAATTTCCTCACACAATGCAATACATACTGAGGGATTGTATATCCAATTTTAGACCTTTTCGATCAGCCAGTTTTGGGAAATAACCTTTTTTCTTGAAAATTTCCTAAAAAACACACAAAAAAGGCAATAACTCAACACTTGATGATCGTTTAGATCTCAAATTCGATATACAATCCCTTAGCATGTATTGCATGGTGTGTGTAAAGTTAGAAATATGTTTTAAAGAATGGCAATGTATCTTTTTGACTCAAAAGTCGAAAAGGCGCATGTGCATTTCCAACTAAAACCACCAGACCCTTGCTCAAAGTTTACCAAAATGTCCTCACACAATGCAATACATGCTGAGGGATTGTATATCCAATTTAAGACCTTTTCAATCAGCCAGTGTAAGGGAAATAACTTTTTTTCTTGAAAATTTTCTGAAAAACACACAAAAAAGGCAATAACTCAACACTTGCTGATCGATATTGACTTTGAGGTCATGTTACCGTACTTAATTCATAAGAGTATAAGAATGATAGTAATGCGCTCCAGTAATGCATCTCAGACATCTCATGTATATCTGAGTTGACTTTATCTTTCTGAGAGTACTAGTCTATGTTTTTATTAAACATAATTAAATAATAAAATGAAAATATGTAACTTTTCAGTTTGACAGTTCTAAAAAATAAACAAGCAGTGCCTTATTACTAAATCTGAAAAATTGCATAACTTCATTCTTTTTTTATTAAATTATACCTACTTACAAAAAGATAAAATCAGCTTAAAAATGATGCCATGCAATGCATTAAGAAGCAGATTTCTATCATTCTTATTCTGTTTTAAATTAAGTTCGAAAACACGTAACCTCAAAGTAAATATCAAATATGTTAAAGGAGACCACAAAGTGGTCCTAGAGTATTAAAATACTTACAGACTAGATCTGGTTCCATGGATAATCTGGAAGATGAAGCTGTCAGATGCATGTATCAGGAAGCCCTTCACTTAAGGTTGCCCACTGTAATGCCACTGTGTAGTTTTTTGAAAGTTGCAGTTCCCAATTTGGTGCTATTTTCTTAAAAGTCTCCTGCCTTATGATGGTCATATTAATAGTCATATCGAGAGTCCATTATAACTTCCAATAGATGCTGAAGAACTGTACTGGGAAAAAAATTTGGTTTAGTAAATAACGGTTGTTATTTTAGTTTTGAATACCCTGACACGTGTAGAAAAGAAAAGGGAAAACAAAAATAGAAATTTTTTGGATTCAATATGAAAAATAATTACATTACAGAAAAAAAAAACTAAAGAAATGGATTATCAATAATATCTTTTACAAAATTTTACTTAGAATAAATTATCACACTGTTACCTATGGGTGGGAAAATCTAGCACTATTTCTACAAAATATTTAAATGTTAAGATAGGTTGCAAATGTTTGTAGTATCGGACTATGTACAGGTACCATAACCACAAATTACAATACCTACACTTAACTGACTGCTAGCAGCAATATAAACACAGCTGTCAACATATAGCAAGTACTGGTGATTTCAAACTTCTTTATATGGTGTATCCTTCCTTCTTGAGCCCTCTGTTGCTGCTGCTGCAGGTTCACTACCTCTTCTCAGCAGTTATCTCACTTCACTTGCACACAATCACAAGCGTACCTCGTACGTACCCGCTCGCTTGCAGCCGAGAGTCCGAGACACCTTCACCTAACACATGCGTGAATGCGTCTCGCGATAACGGAGCTGCGACCCGTCAAAGTGAGGTTATGGCTGTACAGTACGCGGCGTCCGCCTCGTGGGTGTGCTCTGCACGCGGTGCGAACCAGGGTATAGGTACCGTACCTCGTCGTCGTCGTGGTCGGTGATCAGCTCGCATTGTTGTCACTTCAGCGGGGGCTGCGGGGGTGCGTCGCGGCTCGACACCCGGCAGTGCTCAGCGTCATGCTGTCATACACGATAAACATCACACGTATCTAATACATCATATACGAACAATATGACTATGACCATTGCGCGGTAACATGTCCGTAAGAGGCGGTCACTAATGTCTTTTAGACGGTAAATTTTTCGCTTATTAACTTTACTATTTACCGCATGATAACAAAAACTATTTTTTTTTTTTAAATATTATGCAAAACCATGAGTGTATTGCCCTCCGTAATCACATTATTAATCATTCTGCAATGTTTCACGTCGATATTTTAAGGCATCTAAGAATGGCATTTGAACGAAATTTTCGTTCAAATGCCATTCTTAAACGCTTCCGAATATTGACTTGGGATTTTGTAGAATGATTAATGATGTTATTACGGAGGGCAATACACTCATTATTTTTCATATATCGTTATATTTTTTTTTTCTACTAAAAACAAGATGGTTTTTGCTCGGTCGGTAAAAATTGAGTTTGACACCCCCTTAATTTTCTTTTAAAGTTTTAAATACTATATTTAAATATTCATCTATGCAAAGCAATATTTACTTTAAAAACAGATGATTAAGTAGCCAGTCTGTAAAAGTGTGTACGAATTATGGAAACTCGCTACATAATTCATCAGCCTCATAGAAAACAAATTTTGATTTTGGTTTTTGTTTAATGGTATGGCTTGTCCATTTCCTACTAAAATAAAACTAATTTCTAGAAATTATAATAAAACTTCCATAACTCTTACATGCTCCCACAGATTTTTTACTTAACCATACTTCTCAAAGTAAATATTAAACACGAAATGTAATTGCAAAAATACCTGTTAGATCTGATGGAGTTCTCATTTGCATCGAGGAATATTCAAAATTTATAATCCTTAAAATTTGAAACAACAGCAAAGAGATATTTATCATTGAGTAATGAATCTCTGGGAGCGTGAAAAGATTATGGCAATTCACCTACCATAACCCCCAAAAGTCAGTTTTATTCTACAATAAGTTAGAAATAAAAAGCAACATAATTATACAAGAACTATAATAAAAATAGAGAAGCCACGCTCTTGCCAAAGGTGATAGGAGAGTTTAGAAGCGCATATTAACTGTAGCAAGCACGTTTTCCCATGTATAATCACCGAAAAGTAGCAGAGCGATAAGGATAGCAAAAGTGAGAAAGAAAGAGAAAGTAAAAAAGTAAGGTTAGATGAGCAGGAACCAGCTGGAACTGGACAGCAGAAAAGCACAAAACCAAGTGATATAGACATCAAAAATGTGCATGCACATACATTCGTTAATCTAGCTAATGTATGGAAGACTATTGGCATCTGTACGAGTCTTGGGTCAAACGCTTAATCGTTGCTAATCTTTTTTAGATTACAATTAATGTTTTGTAAGTAATGTGTAAAACAAGCGCAAATAAATTACTATTTCGTAGTTTACAGTAAGTGCAAAGTCTGTATAACAAATATGCTGATGTTCTAAGCTGTTTTTCTTTTTAAATTCAGTATTAAATAAAAATATTTTTGTATTGGATAAATATATTTTTATATGGTTAATTTTTTTTTAAATAATAGTTTTAAAACATTAGCACATTTATTATACAGACTTTGGTTTAAGCTATCCCACAATAATTTATTTGCACATTAACACATCACTCACAAAACTCTAATAGTACTATAAAGAAGATCAGTATAGATAGTTTTAACTTAAGAGTCGGACAGATGCTATACTTAAGCCAATTTTATAAATTTATATAAATTTGCAAATTGACACTGCCAATAACCTCACTCATACTGAATAATAAAAATCACCTTTCTATCAAAAATACCTATCTATCTACAAACTAAAATAAAGAATCTCTGACACTCACCATTTATAAAAAAAACACAAACACATTGAAGTTATGAGTTTGAAGTTTGCATCGTTGGAATGCAACGAAATAATTTTTTACAATTAATTAGAGTTATAGTAAATAATGGAAATATCAACTAAACCTTTGTTACAAAGTTATTTTATTCTATAAAACACTAAATCTAAACACGAAATTAATATTAATTAGTATAATCATGAAGCAAAATAAATTTTCTTTTTTATTTCGTTGCACACCAACGTTGCACACTTCAGAGCCATTTGATTGAAGTTTCTAAGAAAAAAAAAACAGCACAAAAGATCCAAAGCACACTGGGCCTAGTACAAATGAAGGAGTCAGCAACATCGGAACTCCAGTTTTATAGCAGTATCTAGAACTTGCCAGTTCAACAGCAACAGCTAACAGCAACACCAGTATTGAAAGCTTGAATCAGTGAAAACAGCTCTTGGCAGTAGTGTCGTTGATTCAAGTAGCCAATTTTTTAATACAGCTACTCAGAAGGCATGTTGCAGAGAAACATGCATCTGAAAAGGGTTAATAAATTAATATATCCAGACATCTTTACCAAAATGAGAAATAGAGTGGCTAAAATAAGAATGAAAGATACAGCAAGGTGGCTTATTTTTGAAAATAAAGTTCACAGCAACAGCTTTTTAACGAAAAAAATAAAAAATAAAAAAATAAATGGAGAGGAAGTGTACACCATTAAAGAACTACAGGAAGGAGGAGAAAGATGGTGAAGCAAAGGAAGAAGTCAAGGTGAAACATTAGAAAGAGCAAGACAGGGTGGCAAAGAAGCACACAAGAGAAAAAAAGCAGAAGAAAAGGGACCACAGAAAGAGTTTATCGATTTAGAGTCTACGTGTTGACTGCCTGATACCATGTTTCTTATGTGTTAGTATATACGTTTATGAACTGAGAGTCTACGTATGTGACTGACTGACACACATGGTTTTCCCTCAGAACAGTAATACATACATAATGTATAAAATAATAAATGTAAATTTTCATAACTAATAATTTTTTCCTGTACCAAGTTAGCTCGATGGGGCCCAAAGCTCTCCCACCTCTCAGGTCTTGCCTGGTGGTGTCAGTGATACCAATAGCTCACCTTTTCGGCCACTTTTAGGCATCTGCTTCTTTTTCTTTTCTCTTTATCAATTGATTCCCTTTTTTTTATATATATAAAATCTTTCTTTTCTTTTAAGTATTTTCTTTGGTTTATTTTATCTTTTATATTTTTATTTAAATTACTTAATTTTTTTTCATTGTATTATATATATTTTTTTAATACTGTATTATAAAATCAATTGCAGCTTTTTTTAATATATGTAAAAGGACAATATTACCCATAGATATTTGAAGTAACAAATTAAAAAATTATTCTTCGAACACCTTTCAAATAGCCACCAGCCCATACCTAGTTCCTTAAATTATATTTTTATTCAGGATACATTCATTTGGATGTCTTCACCTGAAAACAAATATATCATAAACAAATACCTCATGTTTAAGAAATATACAAAATTTTATTCAAGTGGCTAATAGAATCTAAATAATTTGAAGAAATAAAATCTAAACAAATTTTTGCAAAAATTATTTGATGTATTTAGATTAATTTTCAATCAAGACCCGATAAAATAACTGCTACTAGTAAATATTACGTAGCATAAAAAACGACTGTATTATGAAAAGGCCTATTGACCAATGATGAAGAGGATCAGGCTTTTGAAACCTCAATTTTCTCTAAAAAAAAGTCAAAGCCATTTTTATTTTTCAAAAAAGTAAAAAGTTTAAACAATATTAAATGCATTTTCCTTTTATCCACTGCTTGTACTACAACTTAAATATATCCAATCACTCTATTGTTAATTTAACATAAGTTTTGTAAAATATTGTAAATCAAGTCAAATGATTTGTTAGCAAATTCAATACATCCATATAACATTATTGTTTAAACAATTATTTGACTCGTTTCTTTACATTTTACACAATTTATATACATTATAACAATATGAGTCATTAGACCTATTTTTATTGCAGTGCAGACAGTAGAGAGAGAGGAAAAATATATTTAACTACACTAGATTTTCACTGACCTATGAACTATGTCTTACCTACCCAGAGCTAAATTAATACTGTATGTACAAACAAAAATACCACCATAATCACCACCATTGAAGCACATTGAAGCTCCACAATCACTACTAAACAGTACCACAAAGTTGCAGAAATAGGCAGGGGGATGGTCAGAAGTAGATATTCAGATCCCAATGAAGGTTTCAGTTGAGGTTGTTGTCACTAATACTTCTATAATGAAGACTATAAAAACTCCTTCCCCTGCAACATCATGTTGAAGACTGACATGAAGGCGTGTTGTCATCTGCAGGAGCTCTTCACCCTAGGCAGAAAAACTATATTAATACGATGTCAAACATTGGGGATGAGGAGAGCAGTATCAAACTGCAAGGAAAACAGGAGCAGGCAGTCGAGGATTTGGAGGTTATAATCGGCTACACTATAATCTACAGTCCCAGTCCCAAGCAAACTGCTTACGCGAGTCGGTCGCTGCAGTATAAGCGTTATCTTGTACCATCTCTACCAGCTCCTCTTTGTTGTCGTCTCCACTGTGAAACAGCAGCAGAGCAGCCTATTCCGTGCCACGATGTCACGTATACTTATGTGTGCGCGTCAACCCGTATGCATGGGTGTATCACTGTATGTATAGGTATATGGCTCCGTATAGTCCGTACTGCGCTGCTCCCAGCTGTTTTACAAGTAGGTAGCTATAGTTCTAGCTAAACTACTTATAGCTCGGAGCAGACTCCTTTGATATACTGACGTTTTTTCCCTGCAAAAATAAAAAATCATACTATTTTTAAATTAAAAAAAATTATTCATAACATAAATTAATACAATACCTGCATTAAAATTGAGTCGCTTTAATAATATATAAAAAATCAGAAGCGTGATTTTCTTGAATTTTTATGATCCTGTATATTGGATATTAAACTAAATCACCTCAAAGAAAGTATGTCTTTTTATGTATTCTAGCAATTTTCTATTAATTTTTTAGTAAAGAGATAAGCACATGATAGTGGGTGGTAAGCAAATGATCCCAGTTACAAATAGTAATCTGTTGTAATATCGGATCAGAAGAAACCGCAGGAGCGATAAAAGCACTAACACGAGCTAAGATTTACTGGAAGACGCTTGTCTTACAAACAGCTTTCCTGTGAATGTATGTCTTGATGTTAGCACACTCGTTCTTTATTAGTTAATTATTGACACATTTATTCTTTGTTGAAGATCATGACTACAATGATAAGTCTATTAATAGTTCAATTTATTTCAATTTCAATTTTAATAGTTTAGCCAGATAGCCAGATAAGACATCTTAGAGAAAAAGTATTTTAAATAAAAAATTAGATTAATAATTAAATTAAAAATTTTATGAAATCATTAATAGACATACCATTATAAATCATTCTCGAGAAACAATAAATGTATAAATTAATCAACAGATATCAAGTGTACTTACATCACGCGCAGATATTCTTATGGAATGCAGTCTGTTCTATAAACATCTGCCATAGCCATATACTTGATCGATACACTTGACCTACATGACAAATAGCTTTCTCAGACATTATGCACCCATATGATTTGTCTGCTTCCTCTCTGGTGGTTGATTGTTTATCCATTTATTTTTTCAAATAGTTTTACATAGCTAAACTATAAAAAAGAAAAAAAATTACTAAAACTTAAAAAATTAATAGTAAAAAATATTTGAAAAAATAAATGTATAAACAATCAACCACCAGAGAGCAAGCAAACAAACGATGGGTGCACAATGTCTGGGAAATCTGTTTGTCATGTAGGTCAAGTGTATTGATCAAATATGTGGCTATGGCAGATGTTTACAGAACAGACTGTTTTCCGTAAGAATATCTGTGCATGATGTAAGTATATTAGGTTTCTGTTGGTTGATTTATACATTTATTGTTTGTCGAGAATGATCTATAATGGTAAGTCTATTAATAATTTCATAAAATTTTTAATTTAGTTTTATTAATCTAATTTTTTATTTAAAATACTTTTTTTCTAAGATGTCTTACCTAGCTAAACTATTAAATTTGAAAGTGAAAAAATTAATTGAACTATTAATAGACATATCATTGTAGTCATAATCTTTGACAAAAAATAAATGTGTCAATAATTAACTAATAAAGAACGAGTGTGCTAACATCAAGACATACATTCACAGGAAAGCTGTTTGTAAGACAAGCGTCTTCCAGTAAATCTTAGCTCGTGTTAGTGCTTTTATCGCTCCTGCGGTTTCTTCTGATCCGATATTACAACAGATTACTATTTGTAACTGGGATCATTTGCTTACCACCCACTATCATGTGCTTAGTTTCACCTTCTGGATTCTGATCCTCTGTAACTTTTTCCGTGCAGCTCCAGACGACGACGTCGTTCCTTGGCAGCGTCACAAACGCGACCTCTGGGGTATTAGGTAGTCACGGGCTGTCGGCTCGTGCAGACGCTGCATCGTCATTCGTCAAGTCACCGATGCGAGTGTTGACGACATACGAGTTACGACACAGACACGGTGAGCCAGGGTTGGGTGAGAAATTATGCCAACTTAGCATCCTAGGCGTGAAGGCTGCCGCGCGCGTCTCGGCGGCACCGCGACGGCGCACTTCAGACTGACGATGCCAGTTCGAAAAGAAGCGGCACTGACGATTTCGTGCGATTAAACCTTAGATGATTGAGAATTGCATAGATAATATCAAGAAAGTAAAATCCGCTAGATTCTATGTATAATATAATAATTAATACTCTAAAAAATAATCTAGATTTTTTTTATTAATAATTGCTATTATTATTAGTATTGGTTATGTAAATAAATTACAAATGAAATCATTTCAAGTTATGCATGCTTTCAAATTAACAGACTAAATTTGTTTCTTGACAAAGATTTTTTTTATACATGCATTGAAATAAGGTTGGTAAATATCATAGATAACTCCGATTTTGAAGAAGTAATTATATTGAAAAATCAACATTAATAAGATTTTTATAAATATATTTTTATAGAAAAAATAATTATAATGCCTGTAAAACATTATAATGATAAATGTATTAGTTAATATAGTTAATTTGCATACAATTGAATATTTCCCTTACTGAATAGAATTAGAAACCAATAATTAATTAAATATCTTTTTAATTTATTAAGAAATTTCAATTTTAAAAAATATTTATCTTGTAAGTAATTCGTCAATCATAATGAAATTTCTGAATATATGTAACCATGAAATTAATTTATATTTTCATTAAATATTAGTAGTAACTAAATACTGTAAATACTAAATTCATATATGAGGTGTTTCACGTCAATCCTCCAAGCGTGGAATTTTTAGCTCGTGTTTAAAAGGCTAAAATGTACATAACAAAATAATGATCAAGTGATTTCGATAGGGGTTTTTTCTCAGCTTTCCGATGATGTTATCAGTTTTTCAAAATTAATTTGTTGAACATGAGCCGAGAACAGCACGATTCTGCGGCACGCTTGGAGAGTTGACGTGAAACGCCTCATATACATTTGTCATGTACAGTGCTGCATGTCTACGTAACGTATTTAAATGCCTGGTCCTCTCATACCTCGGCTTCTTGGGTTTAAAATCATTTATATATTCAAGCACACTTGGTACGTTTCCGTAATTTCCGATAGGACCTTTCATCTCCCTTATATGCGTGAACATTGTGTCCCCCGGCTACTGAGGTTTAAAATTGATTTATATATTCGTTAGCAGTGCTGCTCCTTTACATACATCTCTGAAATGATAGGACCTCTCATCTACCGGCTGCTTACGATTGAAAATCATTAAAATAATCATAATACGCATTTTTATATATAGAAATGTCACGTATCTACGTTAGTACTTTATTTGCCTGGGAATTGCTTCTCTTTGCTACTTGCGATTAAAAATCATCAAAATAATCGTGCTTAGTCGTTTACGTTACATCAGTTCCTGAAATGCATGGATCTTGCTTCCCCCGACTACTTGGATGGAAAAATTATTAAACTATCTAAATTTCGACTTTGATTATGCTCATATAAGCAGAAGTGCCCGTATAAGCTTTGTATTCCGATGCTCTTTCTTTCTATCTCGCCTCACTTCAATAAATGCTTGATTTTTCAACGAAAGGACGCGTACAGAACTCATCTACGAGAGCCCGCGTCATGGTACCAGTTAGCTATTTTTATTATGGGCATTTATTTTGTTTTATACAAGAAAAGTACATGTACGAAGTTTAATCCGTCATTTCGCATGTAAACAGCAGGACGCATGCAAAGCTTGTATCCGAGAGTCAGCTTTCTCGCACATCGAATGTATTGCAAATTCGAATGTTCTTCGTTTCTTTAAGTTCGAGTAAAGCTTGTTTAATCTCTATCCCATATTTCTTGTTAAAAATCGTGTTTTTCGAGGGTATGACTCAGTCATACAATTATATAGGTATCAATACACCGAGAACATCATATTAATTGATTAACAGATTTTTTTTCTGACGGAATACTTTTTGCGACCATTTTGAAATAGATTCCTATTTTTTTGCCATGAGAGTTAACAGTATTTAGTTACTACTAATATTTAATGAAAATATAAATTAATTTCATGGTTACATATATTCAGAAATTTCATTATGATTGACGAATTACTTACAAGATAAATATTTTTTAAAATTGAAATTTCTTAATAAATTAAAAAGATATTTAATTAATTATTGGTTTCTAATTCTATTCAGTAAGGGAAATATTCAATTGTATGCAAATTAACTATATTAACTAATACATTTACCATTATAATGTTTTACAGGCATTATAATTATTTTTTCTATAAAAATATATTTATAAAAATCTTATTAATGTTGATTTTTCAATATAATTACTTCTTCAAAATCGGAGTTATCTATGATATTTACCAACCTTATTTCAATGCATGTATAAAAAAAATCTTTGTCAAGAAACAAATTTAGTCTGTTAATTTGAAAGCATGCATAACTTGAAATGATTTCATTTGTAATTTATTTACATAACCAATACTAATAATAATAACAATTATTAATAAAAAAAATCTAGATTATTTTTTAGAGTATTAATTATTATATTATACATAGAATCTAGCGGATTTTACTTTCTCGATATTATCTATGCAATTCTCAATCATCTAAGGTTTAATCGCACGAAATCGTCAGTGCCGCTTCTTTTCGAACTGGCATCGTCAGTCTGAAGTGCGCCGTCGCGGTGCCGCCGAGACGCGCGCGGCAGCCTTCACGCCTAGGATGCCAAGTTGGCATAATTTCTCACCCAACCCTGCGGTGAGCTCGTGCTGCAGTCTGCAGCGCATGCGCGTACACACACACGGGCAAGGTCGCGCCGCTGCCAACGCCGCTGTCGCCGACTCGCGAATCTCGCGATCCTACATGTTACCCGTATGGTACAATAATCTATTTTTTTTTTTTTAATATTATACAAAATCATGAGTGCATTGCCCTGCGTAATGACATTATTAATCAACGGTAAACAATAAATAACAGAAAAAATATTTGTTGCTTATTTTAATCTAACAATACCTGTCTTTAAGGGTATGCCTTATACCTGCAGAGATCTCTGCCGTACCGACCACAATGTTTTTAATTAAATATTAATTGTTCAAAGCTTTTTCTTGAATTCTAAGAGTCGACGCACAAAGGCAAACTTATTACCTAATTCCTGGTCAAATTTCAGATAAATCTATTGGAAAATAAAGACGAAATTTGAAAAATCGCAACGTCGCATATTACTATATTAACCTCAAAATATATCTTGCGATTTTTCAAATTTCATCTTTAATTTTCAATAGATTTATCTGAAATTTGACTGAGAATTAGGTAATAAGTTTGCCTTTGTGCGTCGACTCTTAGAATTCAAGAAAAAGCTTTGAACAATTAATATTTAATTAAAAATATTGTGGTCGGTACGGCAGAGAACTGTCGGTATAAGGCATACCCTTAATTTCTTTATTCAAATCGCAATTTCCCAAAGTTTCGCGTTAATCGGTATTTTGGTTTTCAAGAAAACTTTGAACAAAATAGAGAAAATAGCGAGGGTAAAACAGGGATCTTTGTAAAAATTGAGTATGGCATTACTTCCAAAACACGAAAAAAAAAAACTTCTTATGAAGTAGCCTAACAAACATTGAGCAGATTTTCGAGAAAGGGTTTCTTGGCTATCATTAGATAACACTTCATGGCCGCTACACATTTTCGAAAATTTTATACATTTTTAAATGAGCTCCTCCAACGCTCATTTCCGTGAGACACAACCAATGAAATACGTTTGTCTCCCCGATTATATATATATTTGTAGTTTCCCGGTAAAACCACGTAAGTTACATGTTTTTCAAAATAGATTTTATGACTTAATCAACAAGAAATTACTGAAGTACCCTCGCTGTCTTGAATAAGCACAAGAGAAAACGCTATAACTACATTATTTCAATATGTTCCCGGAAAAAGCACATATCTCCAATTTTTTTCTTCAATTATTCCCGGAAAATCACATAAATACCTTTTTTTAGAAGAATTTCCAAAAAATCATATAATTTCATTTTGCAAAGTAGCTGTTTTAGAAAGAGTATAAGGTACACACATTTTTCGTTACATACGAAAACAGCAGCTTCTTCAAGCTCCCGTGAGCGACAGTTCATATTTATAATGTATAATTACCGAAAAAAATAATATAATTGCCATTGAGACTGGAAAACGCACGCACCGAAATTTTTTTCTTTCCCGAAATAATCACATAAGTGAAAATCGTTTTCTAAGACATGAACGCTATTTGGTCTAGTAATAAATATGTTATTTCGATTAGTATTCATAGATGCAGTGTTGCATGTTCAATCTCATTTGTCTTGATTTAAAACACCGATGCGAAACTAAAAACTCGATTGACTCGAAATCATGAAATAAAGTAGGGATAAGATTTTTATAGATCTGATTACACTCTTATTTTGACACTTTCATTAAGTTATTATTGAACAAATGCGTTTGTATATGCATTTCAATATTGAATGTTCGGAGTTTTGTTCTTAGTACAGAATTATAACACTGCATGCACTATAGCTACATATAATTATATATAAGGTAACTGTACTACAAGGTGCAAATGCTCTAAGCTAGATTTGTTTTTTACGTTTCTACGAACGTGCTTCTAAAAAACGAACACATAAGATGCAAACTGTTGTACATAAAAATAATAATTAAAATAAAAAACATTGCATGCATTAATTAGCGTTAAGTACATTATATATACACACACGCGTATATATGTAGATATATACATTTATATATTTATATATACTTTTTCATCGTGTAAAGCGGCATTTTCTATCAATTATATGTATTTTATTTAACTTTTGCATAGTACGTCTTGTAGATACGTGGATATATCATAATACGACGATTTTGTAAAATATCATGCATATATATATATATAAGGATTTTTTCTTTTTATACAAATTCATGCTTACATTTACAAGTTCAATTCCATTATCCATTATAAAAGTTTAAAAATAATCATAATAATTGCATTTAGCATATTACTTTTAATTCACTGGTCTCTATTACTGGAATTATTATTACAATATTTTATATGCGATATAAGACTTTGTTTTATTGAAAACGTCCTTTTACATTTATCGCATTTCATTTTTCCGTTGCAATTTTTCGAATGTGCCTTCAAATTCTTCTTCGATATTTGTCGATCGCACACATCGCATATCACACTCACTTTTTTACCGTGGATTTGGCTTATGTGAGTTTTTAATGCGGAAGCTTTTGCAAAAGTTTTTTTACATCCTATTTCAGGGCATTTAATTTTTGTTGCAGTCTTGCAATGCGTGTTCTTATAGTGTTATAATTCGGTTTGTTTTAAGGGGGTGTCGCACTATACTAACACTGTTTTATCGGCGGAACATGTAAAAGTTATTAATATAAATAAAAAGATAATAATTTACGCCTTGAACAAATTCAGTTGCCCTGCGTAATGCTGTAATACATCATTCTACAAAATTTCGAGGCAAAAAAGGGACGACACCTTTGTTTATTTTTGGAACGAAATTTGGTTAATTTTCGTTAATTTTCGTTCCAAAAATAAACAAAGGTGTCGTCGTTTTTTTGTCTCAAAACTTCGTAGAACGATGTATTAGAGGATTACGCAGGGCAAGTGAATTTGTTTAAGACGCAAATCATTATCCTTTTATTTATATTAATTATTTTGACATGTTCTGCCGATAAAACAGGGTTAGTGGTAAAGTAGGACTATTACACCACCTTAAGGTGATGTGATACCATGATTTCAATATTTTTTAAATCAACATTCAAAGGTTTATTTGGAAGAAGACGACTGTCAGGCACTCCGGACACGTAAACACTATATTCAGAAATTTTTTTGAGCGATTCTATTAGTATTTTCGATAGCTGCGCTCATTTTAAAAGTAGGTTAATTGCAGGTTCCTACTTACCGACAATACGGTTTTTATTTAATTAAATAAACACTGATAATTTTTTTGGAAAAACACGTCTGTCAGGTGCTCCGTATATGTAAATACTATATACTCAGAATTTTTTGTGGATGATGCTATTGGTATTTTCATGAGATGTACTTTTTTGAAAATTATGTCGGTATATAACATCACCTTAATCTAAATCGCTTGTTACATTCACTGACACGACATACAATTGGAAAATGTTCGTGATGTACTTTAAAGACATGCTCATCATATGACTTCTTATATAAAAAAACATTATTGCAATCATTTATTGTGCATGTATAAGTTCTTTTCTTACTCTCTCTTACTTCGCTTTTATTGGTCGCATAAAAATCAAAATCGCTTCGTTTCATGCGACCAATATCTTTACAGTGACAAATTGTGATTGCAGGTTTTACGGTCGAAGCACATGTCCCATAATTTATTGCTTCTGCAATATTTAAACCTACATTCACAACAAAATGCATAGTAGCTTCACCTACGTATACCATATCACCAGCTTTTTGGATAACATATTGTATGTTAATCCCCCACTCTTTTAATAAATTGTGGTGAATAACAAATTCTGGTTTGTGGAAAATGCGACAATCTTTATCGTGATTCAATCAAGAAATTTCACTAAAAAATACTTTTCCTATCTTCGTGTGCAAAGTTCGAGTTTGCACACGCATTTGCGTGCGCAAAGTGCCACTTTCCCACACGCTGAGGCAAGCGTGCGGGAAAGTAACTGAGCGTGTGGGAATGGTTCATTCCCACACGCTCCGCTACTTTCCCGCACGCCCGTCTCAACCTGTGGAAGAGTGGCAGTTCGCGCGCACACATACGTGTACACGCTCGAACTTCGCACAATTTGATAGGAAAAATAGTATACGATACTCTTGCGCTGCGTAGGTGTACCCGCATTCGCTTTTTTGTCGCCCTCGCTTCACTCGGGCGACAAACTCCGCTCGTGCGGGAATCACCTACTTTGCGCACTCGTATCGTAATGTACTATTTCGTCAAGAATCTGCTCAGGGTCCGAGATTCCGTCTACAAGAATTATTTGTGGTTTCCGAGTAATAATTGACGCCTAATTGAAGTCTCCGTAGAAGTAAGATATAATGACCGATAATAACAAATTTTTTAAAGGATTTACTGCGATTCAATCAAGAAATTTGACGAAAAAATACTTTTAGTCAAGAATCTGCTAAGGGTCCGAGCGTCTGTCTACAAGAATTATTTGTGGTTTCCGAGTAATAATTGAAGCCTTATTGAAGTCTCCGTAGTAGTAAAAGTCGAATACAGATAACAACTAATTTCTTAAAGGATTTACTGCGATTCAATCAATAAATTTGACGAAAAAATACTTTTAGTCAAGAATCTGCTCAGGGTCCGAGCTTCCGTCTACAAGAATTATTTGTGGTTTCCGAGTAATAATCGAAGACTTATTGCAGTTCCCGTAGTAGTCAGATATAAAGACAGATAATAAATAATTTGTCGAAGTCTTACTGCCATTCAATCAAGAAATTTGACGAAAAAATACTTTTAGTCAAGAACCTGCTAAGGGTCTGAGCGTCTGTCTACAAGAATTATTTGTGGTTTCCGAGTAATAATTGAAGCCTTATTGAAGTCTTCGTAGAAGTAAGATATAACGACCGATAATAACTAATTTTTTAAAGGATTTACTGCTATACAATCAAGAAATTTGACGAGAAAATACTTTTAGTCAAGAATCTGCTCAGGGTCCGAGCGTTCGCCTACAAAAAATATTTGTAGCTTCTCGATAAAAATGGAAGCAGAATCGAATGTTTGATACCAGGAAAATATAAAAAAAAATCATAATTTTGTTTCTCAAGAGTTTACTGCTCTCCAATTCAGAATCTTGACCGACAATGCTTTTAGTCAAGATTCTGCTGAGGATCCGAGCATCGGCCTATAAGATTTATTTTTCATATTTGGGTAAAAATCGGAACATAATAGAATGCTGCATAGTGGTAAGATACGCTGATAGACAATTATTTTTTTTTTCTAAGGATTTACTGCAATTCAAAGGAGAAACTTGACCGAAAAATACTTTTAGTCAAGAATCTGCTCAGGGTCCCTATGGCTACGTAAAAAAAGTTTTTATCGTGGAAATCGGAACAAAAACATTATCAGAAAATTTCAATACGCCCGATACTACTAAATAAAAGAATTTGCTTTTTGACGTGAATAACTGCTTTCCTATCAAGAATTTTGACAGAAAAATACTTTTAGTCAAGAATCTGCTCAGGGTCCGAGTGTCCGCGTACAAAAAATATTTGTGGTTTCTGGATAAAAATGGAAGCGGAAACGAATGTTTGATACGAGGAAGATATGAAAAAAATAATAATTTTGTTTCTCAAGAGTTTACTGCAGTCCAATTCAGAATCTTGACCGAAAATACTTTTAGTCAAGATTCTGCTGAGGGTTTGAGCGTCGGCCTATAACATTTATTTTTCGTTTCTGGGTAAAAATCGGAACATAATAGAATGCTGGATAGTGGTAAGATACGCTGACAGATAATAACGTATTTTTTTTAAGGATTTACTGCTATTCAAAGGAGAAACTTGACCGAAAAATACTTTTAGTCAAGAATCTGCTCAGGGTCCGCGCGGCTACGTAGAAAAAGTTTTTGTGGTTTCTGGATAAAAATGGAAGCTAAATCGAATGTTTGGTACTAGGAAGATAGTAAAACAAATAACAATTTTGTTTCTCAATAGTTTACTGCAGTCCAATTAAGAATATTGACGGAAAATACTTTTAGTCAAGATTCTGCTCAGGGTCTGAGCGTCGGCCTATAACATTTATTTTTCGTTTCTGGGTAAAAATCGGAACATAATATAATGCTGGATAGTGGAAAGATACGCTGATAGATAATAACGTATTTTTTTTAAGGATTTACTGCTATTCAATGAAGAACCTTAACCGAAAAATACTTTTAGTCAAGAATCTGCTCAGGGTCCGAGCATTCGCCTACAAAAAATATTTGTGGTTTCTTGATAAAAATGGAAGCTGAATCGAATGTTTGATACCAGGAAGATATAAAAAAATAATAATTTAGTTTTTCAAGAGTTTACTGCTCTCCAATTCAGAATCTTGACCGACAATACTTTTAGTCAAGATTCTGCTCAGGGTCCGAGCGTCGGCCAATAACATTTATTTTTCGTTTCTGGGTAAAAATTGGAACATAATAGAATGCTGGATAGTGGTAAGATACGCTGACAGATAATAATTTATTTTTTTTAAGGATTTACTGCTATTCAATGAAGAATCTTAACCGAAAAATACTTTTAGTCAAGAATCTGCTCAGGGTCCGAGCATTCGCATACAAAAAATATTTGGGGTTTCTGGATAAAAGTCGGAACATAATAGAATGCTGGATAGTGGAAAGATACGCTGATAGATAATAATTTATTTTTTTTAAGGATTTACTGCTATTCACAGGAGAAACTTTACCGAAAAATACTTTTAGTCAAGAATCTGCTCAGGGTCCGTGCGGCTACGTAGAGGAAGTTTTTGTGATTTCTGGATAAAATTGGAAGCTGAATCGAATGTTTTGATACTAGAAAGATACTAAACCCAATAATAATTTTGTTTCACAATAGTTTACTGCAGTCCAATTCAGAATATTGACCGAAAATACTTTTAGTCAAGATTCTGCTCAGGGTCCGAGCGTCGGCCAATAACATTTATTTTTCGTTTCTCTGTAAAAATCGGAACATAATAGAATGCTGGATAGTGGTAAGATACGCTGACAGATAATAATGTATTTTTTTAATGATATACTGCTATTCAATGAAGAATCTTAACCGAAAAATACTTTTAGTCAAGAATCTGCTCAGGGTCCGAGCATTCGCCTACAAAAAATATTTGTGGTTTCTGGATAAAAATGAAAGCAGAATCGAATATTTGATACCAGGAAGATATAAAAAAAAAAATAATTGTGTTTCTTACTAGTTTACTGCCCTCCAATTCAGAATCTTGACCGAAAATACTTTTAGTCAAGATTCTGCTCAGGGTCCGAGCGTCGGCCAATAACATTTATTTTTCGTTTCTGGGTAAAAATCGGAACATAATAGAATGCTGGATAGTGGCAGGATACGCTGACAGATAATAATTTATTTTTTTCAAGGATTTACTGCCATTCAAAGTAGGAACGTGACCGAAAAATACTTTTAGTCAAGAATCTGCTCAGAGTCCGTGCGGCTACGTAGCAAACGTTTTTGTGGTTTCTGTATAAAAATGGAAGCTGAATCGAATGTTTGATACTAGGAAGATACTAAAACGAATAATAATTTTGTTTCTCAAGAGTTTACTGCCCTCCAATTCAGAATCTTGACCGAAAATACTTTTAGTCAAGATTCTGCTCAGGGTCCGAGCGTCGGCCAATAACATTTATTTTTCGTTTCTTGGTAAAAATCGGAACATAATAGAATGCTGGATAGTGGTAAGATACGCTGACAGATAATACTACGGAAGAAAATAATTAGCTTTTTGAAGTCATTAGCTGCTTTTAAATCAAGAATCTTGACCGAAAAATATTTTGAGTCAAGAATCTGCTCAAGGTCTAGATATCTACGTACTTGCAGTTAGTTTGGCCTTGAAAATAAAAGTTTCAACATAATCAGTAGTTCTGAAGCTCTTTGATACTACGATGAATATCAATTTAATTTTGTTAAGAAATTCCGAGTTTCTAATCAATGGTCACAGTCAAAAATACTCTAAAGTCGCATGTCTGGTGCGTCCAGTTGCCATACACGAAGGAGATACTTTGATTTTTATAACCTTATGGCTAGTTATGTATTAGCAAAAAAAAATCGGAATCCCAATAAATATACCCTTATTTTATTGTTATACCTTTCTAAGCAAGCATTTATTTATTTTGAAACGGTGCGTTATCCAATTATACGTACTGCGCATGCGTACTATATTTCGCCGTACACATAGCTGGCGCCACTATACATAATGATGAAGATGAAGAAATATACTGCAGCGCCCTCTATCATTTTAATGGCGTCCTTATGCCTGTCCACCTCGCGCCGTATTTTACATTGTTTGTCGGTATTGTTTATTCAACAAGTCTATTATCTATTACAGGCATATGCACGTTATAAATCGTATAAGGAATTCGGGATGACAAAAATTTACAGTGTGAAGTGCTTCATTTTTTAAATATCCAGTGTGAAAAAATTCAACACGTCAGCCCAGGCTTCACTCCACCTCACGCCGTATTTTCCGTTGTTTGTAATAAATACGTCATCAATTCCTCACCTTGAAAGTGCTAATTGTTCCTTGTGATAACAAGAATTCGCGATCACAGAGATTTCGTTTGGTATGATTTTCATTATTTATTTATAACATAAAATGTAGTTTGCGGCATGGTAGGATTCTACCTTATCTGCATTTTGGCTACGACATCCCCTTAATTATTCTAGCTATTAAAATCTAATATCACAAATTCGCAAAAATTATTTCTCTGGCTACAATAATAAAAGTTATAGAAACTACGGAAAGTAGGTCGATGGGATTTTCTCTCTGGAATGAAAAAGCAAAACAATAAAAAATACTAGATTACTAGATTACTAGATTGAGGGCGGTAGACACGTCCTCCACCACAAAAGAGAGCTAGGCGTCGAGGCCGAGAAGGTGTTTTCGCATCGCCCTCTTAAATGTTGACAATGATGGTAGGTGGCGCAGGGAGGAAGGAAGAGAGTTCCAGAATCGACCACACCGTATCTGAAATGATCGGGCACCGGTCTCCGAGGATACACGCGGTATCTCTAGTTCGGGCTGCGGCCCCCTACAAGTGGCTCTGGGCTTGTGCGCCTTAAATAAGTCTGCCAGATATGATGGTTCCCGCAACCGAGTAATCTTATACATTAAAATGGCAGCAAAATATAAGCGGCGGGAAGAGAGAGAGAGAGAGAGAGAGAGAGAGAGAGAGAGAGAGAGAGAGAGAGAGAGAGAGAGAGAATGAATGAATGAATGGTCTTTATTGACATCATGGGGTAAGACCCCGTCTGATGCTTAACGAAAAAATACAATAGTTTAACAATATAAACGAAAAATACAACAGTTTTAACAATTATGAAGTAAAAGGTAAACTAAGATACAAAGAATAAAAGAAAAATATATAAACGCAGAGATTGAACAAAGAAAAAGCAATGTACACAAGAGAAAATTATGAATGGCGCAGTAATAAGGTGAAAGTAGAGAATCGACAATAGAAAAATAGAAAATAGCGGCGCGGAGCATAGCTGTAGTATAAAAATAAGATAAAAATAAGAAAATATACAAATACAAATACACGCACGCAACCTCTATAGGCGAGGGCACGGAACGGTTGTGGGTGGTGGTACATTGTAGAGCAGGCAGGACGGCAAGCCTTCATTTTGGACACGCGCATTCCAGTCTAAGACGTTCCGGCGGAAGAGGGCGTCTCGCAGGGTTCGCTTAAAGAGCGGGAGGTTGGCGGGTGCGAAATCTATAAAGTACATGGAATTGAGAAGGTCGATTGCTTCAAGTGCGAAGGAGTGCTTGTAGGCCTCGGTTCGCCGCGGGGGCGGCTCAAACGGCTGCGGCGGGCGACGATCGGATCGGCGCAGATCATGGTCGATATTCAGCCTGCAATTAAAACGCTCAGTGAGGTACGAGGGATGGGCGTTGGCCACAACCTTGAAAGCCTGAAGGCCGACGAAATAAAGCCGCCTTCGCTGCGCAGATAGCCAGCCAAGAGCAAGCCTATAAGGCGTGATATGGTCGCGGCGGGGTATTCTGCCAACCACGAACCGTACGCAAGCTTTGAGCGCTTTTTCGAGCTTGTTCACTCTGTCTTTATCGAGGTGGTTGTAGACGGGGGCAGCATAGTCGAACAGCAGGAAGACGAGCGTCTCGGCGAGGTGCTTTCAGATGTCTCGACTTAGCGCGTGGCGGAAAAAACGCAGAGTGTAGAGCGAGCCGAAGACTTTGCGGGTTACGTGGTTGGCGTGAACTTGCCAGTCGAGGGTGTTGGTGAGTATAACTCCAAGGCTATGCGCTTGAGTGACGTAAGGGAGGCTGGTGCCGTCGATGATAACACGTGGCAGTGTTTCGAGGTCTAACGCACGAGTGTAAGCATCGCTACCAAGGATCATGACCTTTGTTTTGTCGGAGTTGAGGGTGAGCCCATTATTCCGGGCCCAGTCTGCAACGGCTTGGGCATCACGAGTGACGCAATCGAGAGCATGATGAAAGTTTGTCGGGTAGAAGTGATAATAGAGTTGCGTGTCGTCGGCAAAGATCATGACCCTTGAGAAGCGGATTACTGCCGGGAGATCATTAATGAAAATGGCGAAAAGTAACGGGCCGAGAACGCTCCCTTGCGGGACTCCAGACTCTGCTCGAAGCCAGTCAGAGATTTTGCCGCCCGAGTTAATAACCGCTTGCAGCCTGTCAACGAGATAGGAGAAGAACCATCGCAGGGCGTGGGTGGAAAAATTTAGAGATTTCAGTTTGGCAAGTAGAATGGCATGAGGGATAGAGTCGAAGGCTTTAGAAAAGTCAAAGAGAATTAGTAAAGAGAGCTTGCGGACGTCGATGGCATGGCGGATGTCGTCGAACACCCCTAAAAGGGCTGTCTGGGTGCTGTGCCCGGGGCGGAAGCCGGCTTGGCGAGGATGGAGTAGCCGGTTGGTTTCGACATAGCCCTGTAGTTGGTTGTGTACCAGCCGTTCGAGAACCTTTGATAGCTCGGGCAGCTGTGCGATCGGCCGGGTATCGGAGGGCTGAAGCATCACCTTCGACTTGGCGAGCGGTCGGATAATAGATTTTTTCCAGTTGGAGGGGAAAGTAGCAGTTACTATAGAGGTGTTGAAAAGGTCGGTGATGAGTGGGAGAGAGTGGGGTAAAGTTAGCTTTAACATCGGAATGGAGAGGCCGTCGTGGCCTGAGGCTTTTGAGGACGATTTATGGAGTGCGTCGGCGACTTCACGGTTTGAAAATGGGCGAAGACAGAAACGGCTATTGAGGGACGAGGTGATGGACTGGTTGGCGATGAGATCGAAGTCGTGGTCTGTGATAGGGGGGTGGCGACTCACGGTGGAAGCATAAAAGGTGTTGAGGTCATTGGCGGTGAACTTAGCGAGAGGTGATGGCAGGCTGGGGCGGGTGACATGTAGGCGTCGGAGCTCGCGCCATTTCGCATCGACGGACGGAGCGTCGGCAAGCCGAGAGGCGACGTGCGCGTTTTTAGCACTATCTAGGGCATTAGACGCTTGCGAACGAAGTGAGCGGAAGCGAGCTAGGTCGGTGGCTGAGCCCGAATTGCCCGCAAGTCGGTAGGCGCGATCCCGGGATCTCATCAGTGCCCTAATTTGAGGATTAACCCAAGGTTTGTGGCGCGAGGACAAGATCAGTTTGCGGAGGGGCGCTGCGCTGTCGAGTGCGCTAGTAAGTGCACAGCTGAGTGCACGCTCGGCCGCGTTGGTATCGGCAGAGGACGGGCCTGAGACAAGCTCATCAGAGTTAGTGGTGGCTATGAATGAGAGGGATGAGAATGGAGCGTGGGAGACAGGTGTAGGGAGGTGACGAAGAAGGGCAAGACGTAGCGATTCTGGATCGACTCTCTTCAGGTCACGGTGCATTATCAATTTGGCTGTAGATGGAGGTTTGGAGCAGGCTAGAGCTATTTCAATAAAATCATGCCCCGCAATGAAGGGGGCGTCAGATTTCGAGTAAGAAAGTACGCGGTCACCGCTCTTGACGATGAAGAGGTCAATCCAGGTGTGCGAGCCTCTCCAAAGCTGATGATGGGTGGGGTCAGACGGGACAAGGAAAAGCGAGTTGGAGCAGATGGAATTATTGAGGTGGGTGGCGTCAGGGGAGTCAGGGAGGGCCATATTCATGTTGAAATCGCCTGTAATGATAGCGGAAGGGAAGTGGGGGAGATGGTTTGAGAGGCAATCAAAAAAGTGAATCGGATATGAAGCGTGCGGGCGGCGATATACTGCGGCAACGAGAAGTCGCAGCTGATCCTTTCTCACTTCGCATATGATGAATTCGGGGGAATTATCAAATAATGGATCGGAAGCAGCCAAGACCTCAATGCTGAAGGTGTCACGGACGTAAAGGCCAATGCCGCCACCGCCTCTTCCCTCTCTATCTACGTGAAAAAAATTAAACCCGTCGAGGGCAAGATGCGAGTCATTGGCATGTAGGTCTATCTTAGTCTCCCCGATCGCAATAGCATCAAAATAGGACTCAGCTACCTTGGCCTCGAGCAGGGCAAAATGAGAAGGGAAGAGGCCGTTTACATTTATATGGCCAGCAACAAAGGTTTCAGCGCTTACGGTTCCAAGTGGGCGGGCAGGTGGTCGTCAGAACGATGGCTTGGGAAGCGCATCGAGATCTGCTTGGCTGAGAATCGGGAGTAGTGGACCATTTTTTGCCGGTCGCATGAACACTGTGAGATTTCTCACGATGGGTCGCTGATGGCCGAGCGATTTAGACATTAATGTTGCGCTCTTTAAAAGTTTATAGATGGCATCGGGCCACAGCGCGTTGACTGAAAGCGTTGCAGTCCCTCCGACCCCGAAGATGGCCTGACAATCCAGATCCTTTAAACCTGGGGTTCGTCTAAGGATATCATCTCGGGCTGACTGGCAAGCGAGCGTAAACACGAGCGCTCGACACTGAGCTGCTGGGGCGGGTACGTTGGCGGCTGCCGCGACACCTTCCGCGGGACTAGCTGCTGGGTTCCAACTGCGCCAGCTAACAACAAGCGGCACGTGTCGCTCGAGCTTGAGGGCCGTTAAAAGCGCGGATGCAAGCTGCATGGGCTCGTGACGTACAGACGAGGGGATACCTCTAACCAGAATCTCACGCGGATCCTCGAGCGTGCTTCGTTTGTGGCCTTCCAAATTGGCGTCAGCAATCCGCGCGATATCCGCGCGAACTGCGGCAAGCTCAGTATCATGCCGGGCACTTACAGCACTCAAAGCCTGCTGGTTCTGCTCGATCAAGTCGACGCGAGTTATAATGCTATTGAGCGCGCGCGTGTTTTCGGCGAGAGTATTCTGTGTCTTGTGTAACAGCTGGTAAAAACATTGCATGTATGGCGGGGCATCCTTCAGCAGGGCTCTCGTTGCTCCATCACATTCGGCCTCAGGATACGAAGCAGCTAACGCAGAATCCACAGTATCGTACTCCATATCGTTCATGACTCCCGACGAGGGCGGCGGAGCGGCAGCGGCGATGCTTGGGCAGTGAGCTTTCAGTGTTTGCGCAGTTGATGGGGATGGAGTTGAAGCGCGTCTCTTCAAAGACTGACGGATTTCTGGTGGTGAGGCTGGATTGCTGCGCACAGGCGATGACGAGTGCAAGGACGCGTGGCTATTGTTTCAGGTGTGGCAGTCGGGGTTGGTGATGGTGAACAGCAGCGGATAGACTCGCTATCTACGAACCAGCTAGACTCAGCGCACTGCCTGTGGTACGGCTTATTGCAGATGGTACACCGATAAAGAGAGCCACCAGTGCGCTTCCTACACGTCACACACGACTTACGCATAACATAAACGCACTCAACCACCGCAGCGTAGTCTCGTAGGATTCACGTAAGATTAACGTGTAAGAACGAAGTAACACTTAGATATAAAGAAATAAATAACGCAAACGCAGACACTAACGTAATCACAATAATAGCTACGAACGATCAAGCAGTGTTGACAGTGGTAACGAGCACTGCTACCGATGAAAGCGACCTCAGTTTAGACTTAAGTATAATTAAAATTAGAATTAAATTAGAATTCTCTCTCCCGTGCGGTGGTAAGGCAGGTATCTAGGATACCAGATGTAGCGAATACGCCAACGCCGTCAAAAGACCAACCTCGATATGGAAATGACGAAGCAGAAAGCTTCCAAATTGCTGTGACGATCCAGGAAGCCAACCTTCACAGATGTTGAAGATGTTGAAGTGAAGGTGATGAGGTGTGGGCGAGATTCACTAGTCAGTCTGGGTCACAGGGTGGAACACTGGGCGCGGCTGCAAGGCCAAAGCAAGTGAAGTTGGCAGTTCCTTTGAGGTTAGGAAATCACGTCGCCGAAGGTAAAGGCTCCAGGCTCATAAAAAAGCACCGCCGAACGTGCAGATTTTAGGCTGTTAGCTTGAGAGCCGGCGGAGCCTTCCACCTGTGTGCAGAAATCACTCCACGGAGTGAATGGGCGGTTAAGACCAAGAAAAATGGTTGGAGTACAGAAAATCAATGTGTACTTACCAATAGAGAGAGAGAGAGAGAGAGAGAGAGAGAGAGAGAGAGACGAATACGACAGTGGATGTGCGCGCGTATAGCTCTCACACTATCACACACGTATAGCCAGGTAGATATACCCGGCCCGCGCCCGTTCCGAAAACAACGAACACCTTATCGAGTACATTCACAGTAGCGCGTGCGCGAGTGAAATGCTGCCGTGAACCTCGGCCCATAGGTATCACCAGTATAAATTGGAGGTGACCTGTATGCATCCCGGGCTTGGTAAAGAGGCACATCTAGTCTCTAAGCTCGCATGAGACGATCGCGCGCGGGGGAATCCAGCCCATTGCGCTCTCGCGCGAGGGGACGCTATGCAGGAAACGCACAAAACGTTTGAATACGCGCGAAACACTCACGCACGAGCTTAGTCCGGGAGTACGTTCGAAACGCTCAGGCGCGACGTGATTCAGCGCGAATCTTTTGTACGCGGGATTAGTTCGTGAGTCCGCACGAAACACTCGCGACTCCGTGACTGAGCACAAAACTCTAGCGTGAGAGATGACTCCGTGCGACTGAGCGAAACGCTCGCATGCTAGGTTAGTCCACTACGAGTTCACAAAAAACGCTCGCGCGCGAAGTTGAACCGTGGGCCTGCTTGAAACGCTCGCGCGCCAAGTGTGAGTCCGCACAAAATGCTCGCACGCGAGGAAAATCCGTGGGTCCGCAGGAAATGCTCGCGCGCGCAGTTACTTGAGTAGTGCGCGCGAATCGGTCGCGCACGATGTCAGCTCGCGAGAAACGCTCATGCGCGAGGTTAGTCCGTGAGCTTGCTCGAAACGCTTGCGCTCGGAGTGAGTCCGCGTGAAACGCTCGCGGGCGAGGCCAGTCCGCGCAGAACGCTCGCGCACGAGGCGATTCCGCGCAGAACGCTCGCGCGCGAAGTGAGTCAACGTAAAACGTTCGCGCACTAGGGCAGTGCAAGCGCGCGAGAGAAGCGCTCGCAAGGGAAACGCTTGCACGCGAGAGGAGCGCTTGCCCGCGAGGGAAACGCTCGCGCGCGAGAAGAGCTCGAGAGAAACGCTCGCGCGCGTGGAACTCTCGCGCATAAAACTCTAGCCTGAGGGGAGCTCGAGGGAACCGCTTGAGCCCGAGGGGAGCCCCCGCGGTCCGCTCGCGCACGAGCGTCCCACCCATACACAACGGGAACGCGAGTGGTTCGCTCGTGCGCAAGAGGAACGCTTGTACGACAGGGGAACGTGAACGGGCTGCTGGTACGCTAGGGGAACGCTCGTACAGCAGAGGTACGCGAGTAGTCTGCTCGTACGGATGGGAAACGCTCGTACGTTAGGGGAACGCAGGACGTCTGATCGTATAGATCGGTAGATAGATCAAATTACTCAATTTGTGGATGTGATACTTACATCAAGGGCTTGATCTGATGAAACGGAACTTCAGACAACTAGTTGTTTTGTTAGAAATAGCAGTAGTAATCAGTTGTGCTGCTACAATTAATCAGGACAAAAAGGAGCATCACCGTCAGATTGTCAGGGCAACAATTTTCAGATAAGTATGAGTAACCTCAAAAGTTTTTGAAGAGACTCAACGTTTAATATCTCACTTTTTTACATAAAAGAAAAAGAAATAGGTTCTTTGTGTTTTTTTTCTTTTTTAGGATGTGGTAGTACACAGGCAACCTCATCTAACGTGAAAGAGCGATGTCATTGAGATGCAGTGGGAAGTTTGTCCAAAAGATGGGATTGTTTGGATTGTGAATATCAATTCACTTAATTTTTGCTAGATAACATTAAAAGTTTTATGAAAAGAAAAAGTCAATTCAAAAAGTTTTTTCGAGATATTTGATTTTTTATACCCCTGGTAGAAAATTAACCATAAGTTGGCCAGAATATGTTTAATTTTCTGGTAATTGGTCAACTTATGGTGAAAATTCTGACCAGAAACCCCGCGTGCTGGCGACAGTTTCTGGTCAGAATCTGACGAATTTCTGGTGAAATAAAATCATTATATTTTAGGTTATGCTCTATATACATAATGATGCTCACTGCAACACTCATCTGAATGCAACAGGCATAATGAATCTGTCATTAGGTACGACCGCTACTCGGGAGAGCCTTATAATTTCACCAGAGCGAAAATTGTAAGATTTCAAATACTGAAAATTTAACATGTAAAAACCATTTTCCACTCAGCTTGAGTGCGTTTTAAGCGTTTTCTGAGATGTATGTATGTCTGTACGTCCGTATGTAATCAAGTTTCCAGATTATCTCAATGAATTTTCGATCGATTTCACCAGGATTCGGAGAAAATACTCCTCTAATTATACCTAAGTGCTGGTTCTCTATTGAGAAAGATCGATGAAAAATTAAAAAAATGCGAGCACAAAGAAATATCTCAAAAAATCGATTTTTAAGCTTAATGACTAGAAAAATTAATTTTATGCTTATATCTACAGGTTTATCTGCTAAAACTAATTAAAATACACCTTTTCTCTGTTGGACACTTTTTTCTACGAGCAATATTTGCGAAGATAACTGCGAAAAACGACAAAAAAGGTCCAAATTTGACGATTTTCGGCTATAACTTGACAGGATTTGATTTTATACAAAAATGTTAAATGTAAACGTTATAGATAATATCAAGACAAAACTTTTTTCTATTAAACATTTTTTTGTATAATCAATTCCTGACGAGTTAAATCTAAAAAAACGATTTTTTAATGCCTAAAAATACATAAAATGGACGATTTTCGACTATAAATTGACAGAATTTGATTTTACACAAAAATCTTAAATACAAAAGTTGTAGATAATATTTAAGCAAAACTTTTTTCCATTTAACAGTTTCATCTAAAATCAACTCCTGGTATCTAAACCTATAAACACGATTTTTAATGCATCAATGCACCTTACATAGTCAATTTTCGCTTATTATTTAACAGAATTCGATTTGATACAGAAATATTAAATATAATAGTTATCAATAAGATCGGAAAAATCGATATCCAAAGATAATATAATTACAAAAACATAATAATGAAATACTAAAGTACATTTGATTGCAATATTCAATCTGATAAACACATTGGTAAAAAATAATTAAAGAAACGAAATATCTATTCCTCTTTTTTCTACAAAAGAACAAATATTATGCAAACTAAAACATGGTTGACATTATATTATGCTCTTTATAATAGTTTTAAAAATTATGGGATATCTTGTGGGTTCTTTATATATGATTAAGGTAGTTCTCCTCGGACTCCCTAGTCAAAGCAGTGCTAAATGTAGAAGTTACCTAAAATTTAAAAAAACCATAGTTGTAATGTGATTTATTTATTTAAAATGATAGAGATAGTCCATGTATTATAAATAAAGTGTATTTAACATGACTAGGATAACTTTTTTCACAAAATGGCGATTTTCTAGAAACTAGATATCGTCACTACAAACAATTGTTGATAAATCACTGGAATCTTTTTTGTTTCTCAACCGATTTTAGTTTTCAAGGTCTCAATTTGCTCCTTAAGAAATTTCGTGGCGACTTACCGAAGGAAAAATTAAAAATTATTCAAAACTCAAAAAGTTACAGATAGTTGTTCATAAATTCACGCACGTCGTTAAAACAAAATATTCTTTTAATTGGCTATAACTTTCTGAGTTTTTAATAACTTTTAATTTTTTCTTCGGCAAGTCCCCATGAAATTTTTTAAGGAGCAAAATGAGATCTTGAAAACTAAAATCGGTTGAGAAACAAAAAAGATTCCAGTGATTTATCAACAATTATTTGTAGTGACAATATCTAGTTTCTAGAATATTGCCATTTTGTGAAAAAAGTTATTTTAGTTATGTTAAATACACTTTATTTATAATACATTGACTATCTCTATCATTTTAAATAAATAAATCACATTACACTATGGTTTTTTTAAATTTTAGGTAATTTCTACATTTAGTACTGCTTTGACTAGGGAGTCTGAGGAGAACTACCTTAAATAGTCGAAGACCATTAAATAATTTACAAAATAAAATTTTTAAAATTAAATTCAAAAATACTGTTGAGTTTGAAGAATGCCCTTTTAATATTAAATAATTATTTTGTTTTGAGTCCGTTTTCTATCATTATGAGAAACTAAATATTAGAGACAAACAATTAATACAATAAATAGAAGTGTACAGATACCAATAAAAAAAACTCTAATAATAACTAACAAAAACTGTTACATAGAAGCTGTCAGAACTTATAATTCCTTGTCAAATGATCTAGAAAACTTAGAACGTAGTAGAATTAAAATTAGAAAAATGTATAAAAATTGGGTTGGTAAAAATATATAATTATGTTATCTTACTATTTTGATGACAAATTTAAGAAATTTGATAAAAGATTGCACAGCTTAAAACCTGTTAACAATGTTCACAGGACCTAAGCGATTGAAATAAAAGAATCAAAATTGTCTAATATTCCATAAGTACATGTTAAAGTAATATCATATTTACAAAAAAAACTTTTGTGTAATGTGCGTACTATAAATTTTGTAATATGGTAAATTTCAATGTATAAAGAATGCAATATTTTAGCTGACTCTGTCAGTCTTATAGTGTGCTAGAAAATTATTAAATAGGTAAGTCTCACTGGGTAGAAGTCTGTCAAATACATAATGATGTATTTTAATACAACAGATACCCTGAAGCGAGTTCTTACACCCTGACTAAACTTAGAAATTAACCAGACAAGCAATATTACCAGTGACAACTAGCTACCCGTATCGCATTTAACCACACACGCAGCACTGTTATGATATCCCCAGTTCCTAATTACGCTATAAAGCACTAACACTTGAAGATCACTTAGAGCTGCAGAAGCAGCAAAATAGGGCTGGACGGTCTAGGCTGGCACTACTCAATGGATGCCAGTGTGCTGAGAATCATCTAACAGTGATCCACTACTTCAGTAACCATACCACCTGGGAGGAAAGTACTGACAGAGACCGTCAATTCTATCTCAATGTCAAGGACTGCCTCAGCCTAGGGATCAACAAAGATCATGAACAGCAGATCAGTCCCTATTCTGGGGGACAAGCGAGAAGAGTTGAGCACCTAAAAACCACATATGACTAATAAATAGATGACACAAAAAAAAACATTACCATACAAAAAAAAGTCTGTAGCAATGGTTGTAGTTCACTCGCTGTACCAGCTATCTGTAACTACTAGAGGGGAAGGACTGGTAGAAACCTTTAACCGTTGTTTCACTGCTGGAAACAGCTCCAGCCTGAGAGTCGCTGAAGACACAAGTAGCAGATTAACTGTACACATAATCACTAGTACAAGCGGCAAACAAGGAAAGTTGAGCACCTAAAAACCACATATAATTAATAAATAAATGACCCAGGTAACATTTCTTTCACATCCAAGCAACAGTCTGATGTAGCAGTGCTCGTCGTTTACACTCCTCTTGCTGCCACAGATATACCTGCAAACAACATAAAATACCATCAGCTCACCCATCAGAAAGGTTAGGAACGAGAAAGGGCTTACTAAATCTGCTCTCGCCGTTGACACACTGCCTTCCTGTCTTCGACGAATTATCATCAACCGGCGAACACGATGAAAGGGACGACATTCACCAGGGCGGCGAAATACTGCAGCAATCGCTGTCATCGTTGGGGACGCCGGGAGTCAGACGTTGTGGTTGTTGACATCACACACCATGGACACACGCGCGCACACAGCAACGCCGCACTAAGTACACACTATAGGGCTATTCACCTTGAGAGCAGTAGCAGAAAGCGCGCGCGATCCATATATATATATATATATATATATATATATATATATAAAAGTATGTATCTTATACATAAGGAGCGCTCGCGATCACGCGGGTCGCATGTGTTTTTCCGCTGTAAGTTATATAACTTATGTGCGCGAACGCAGCCGAGCCGAGGCATAGCCGTTACGGCTGCTGCAAATGCAGTAGTACTCAGTCATGCAGCGCAATGCCAGATTGCCGTTGCCGAATGCATCAATGTGCATTGCTTTTTTCTTCTGTTTTTCTCCTTTCTGCGGTATTAGTGTATGTGCACATGTGTCGCGAGTATTTTTTCGTAATTGAGATTGTATAGTAAGGCTGCCAACCGTCCCGGATTAGGCGGGACAGTCCCGCATTTGCAGCTTCTGTCCCGACTTGATATTAGTCCCGGAAAGTGTCCCGGAAATGAGGGTTATGTCCCGCATGTCCCGGATTTGTGATGAAAGCAATTTACTATTGAGATTTCGTTATAAAATTAATTTTTTTGGCTCACTATTCGTATTAATTTCGCGCTCATACTCAGGCTCCCGGCACATAAGAGCGATTGCACTGAACGGACGCAAAAGCGCGTAGAGAGAGCACACGCGCCCGCTTCTCTCATTGGACATAGGCTGATTTGTGCACGTGAGAATTGTGCACCGATTTATTGTGCACAGAGAAAAGAAAAGAAAATTTTGTTCACAAAACATTTTTACTTTTGCACAAAAAATTGTACACTTTACGGAAAAAGATGAAATTCAGTAATGTGCACAAGATTGTTGTGCACAATAACATAAAATAATATTTCAATCAAAAAAAGTTTTGCACACTGTGCTTATTTATCGTGCACGTAATATAGAGCTGGGCGATTGTGCACAAATAAATTCATTAAAAATATATCTAACCGATTGTGCACAAAGTCTAGTTCATACGAAGTCTTATAGCAGTGTTGCCAGATTGGGCAATAAGTAGCGAATTGGGATAGTTTAAAAGATGAACCCGCGGGAAAAAAATCGAGATGGCTATTTATAGCGAATTGGGCTAGTTTAAAAGATGAGCTCGCGGGAAAATAATCGAGATGGCTATTTATAGCGAATTGAGCTTATAGAAGACAGTAATGTTAATAGCCGATATGGCTATTGTCTAGCAAACAACATTAAATTTTAAATCATATATAAGTTCCAAAACTCAAATAGCCGGGAAACGCGGGTTCCACGCGTATACGGGAGCACGTCAGACGTTTATACATGGAAAAATAATTATTTAAATCATTTATAACCCCAAGCAGGCGGGGGATGCGAGTTCCACGTGTATACGGAAGCGCGTCATACGTTTATACATGGCAAAATAATTATGTAAATAATTCTTAACCCCAAGTAGGCGAGGGGTGCGAGTTCCATAAATATACGGAAGCGCGTCAGACGTGCATACAAGGCAAAATAAATATGTAAATAATTCTTAACCCCAAGTAGGCGGGGGATGCGAGTTCCCCGCGTATACGAGAGCGCGTCAGACGTACATACAAGGCAAAATAAATATGTAAATAATTCTGAACCGCAAGTAGGCGGAGGATGCGAGTTCCACGCGTATACTAGAATAAGGCAGACGTGTATACATGGCAAAATGATTATTTAAATAATTCTTAACCCCAAGTAGGCGGGAGATGCAAATTCGACGCGTATACGAGAGCGCGTCAGACGTGCATACAAGGCCAAAAAATTATGTAAATAATTCTCAACCCCAATTAGGCGGGGGGTGCGAGTTCTACGAATATACGGAAGCTCGTCAGACGTGCATACAAGGCCAACTAATTATGTAAATAATGTATGCACGTTTGACGCGCTCCCATATACGCATGGAACTCGCATCCCCCGCCTACTTGGGGTTAAGATTTATTTACATAATTATTTTGCCTTGTATGCACGTCTGACGCGCTCCCGTATACGCGTGGAGCTCGCATCCCCCGCCTACTTGGGGTTAAGATTTATTTACATAATTATTTTGTCTCGTATACACGTCTGACGCGCTCCCGTATACGCATGGAACTCGCATCCCCCGCCTACTTGGGGTTAAGATTTATTTACATAATTATTTTGCCTTGTATGCACGTCTGACGCGCTCCCGTATACGCGTGGATCTCGCACCCCCTGCCTACTTGGGGTTAAGAATTATTTACATAATTGTTTTGCCTTGTATGCACGTCTGACGCGCTCCCGTATACGCGTGGAACTCGCATCTCCCGCCTGCTTGGGGTTATTAATTATTTAAATAATTATTGCCATGTATAAACGTCTGACGCGCTCCCGTATACGCGTGGAACTCGCATCCCCCGCCTGCTTGGGGTTATTAATTATTTAAATAATTATTTTGCCATGTATAAACGTTTGACGCGCTCCCGTATACGCGTAGAACCCGCGTCTCCGGGCTACTTGAGTTTTGGAATTTTTATTTGATTTAAAATTTAATGTTGTTGGCTAGACAATAGCCATATCGGTTATTAACAGTACTGTCTTGTAGCCCAATTCCCTATAAATAGCCATCTCGATTTTTTTCCCACGAGCTCAGTTTTTAAACTAGCCCAATTCGCTACTTATTGCCCAATCTGGCAACACTGCTATAAGACTTCGTATGAACCTTCGTATGAACTAGACTTAGTGCACAATCGGCGAGCAATAATTAAATAAATAGATTTGTGCACAATCGGTTAGATATATTTTTAATGAATTTATTTGTGCACAATCGCCCAGCCCTATATTACGTGCACGATAAATAAGCACAATGTGCAATACCTTTTTTGGTTGAAATATTATTTTATGTAATTGTGCACAACAATCTTGTGCACATTACTGAATTTCATCTTTTTCCGTAAAGTGTACAATTTTTTGTGCAAAAGTAAAAACGTTTTGTGAACAAAATTTTCTTTTCTTTTCTCTGTGCACAATAAATCGGTGCACAATTCTCACGTGCACAAATCAGCCTATGTCTCTCATTGGTTGGGAGCTACGACGGCCAATAAGAGAAGCGAGTGCGTGTGCTCTCTCCGTGCGTTTTCGCGTCCATTCGCATGCAATCGCTCTTATGTGCCGGGAGACTAAAGGCGCCTATGATATGATTTCGTGACCGTACCTATTACATATAATTTACGTTACTGACGTGACACGACCACAGTAGAAATGGCTATAGAGACAATGACAGTGACTATATTTTTATCAATTATTTTACGCTTCGTTCTATACGTTACCGTGTATGCTTAGTGAATACATAAGGCGCAAAGTTTTATCTGTTTGGTAGTTTGGTTTTCTGTTTTTACAGTATTTTGAATATAAAAAATATTTATAATATAAAAAGGTAAGTATATTTACTGCGCGTATATTGACTGCCCATGTAATCACTAATCGTGTGTTCTTTTTAGACAGGTTAGATATATTTTTTTAACCCAAACGCGCCTGCAAATTCACTACTGAC
This sequence comes from Torymus aiolomorphi, assembly GCA_036365515.1. NCBI lineage: Eukaryota > Metazoa > Arthropoda > Insecta > Hymenoptera > Torymidae > Torymus > Torymus aiolomorphi. Next base: position 134,459,190 of record CM070874.1, read on the forward strand.
TTACAAAAGGAATTTCCTTTTTTACATAAAGGTCCAACTGAGTCGGATGTGTTTTGTAATACATGCAGTGCATCATTTTCAATAGCGCATGGAGGTAAAAATGACATTCAGTGACATGTATCTTCAGACAAACACAAAAAAAGTTTAGATGGTCTCAGTAAGTCTACAAGTATTCCGAAATATTTTCGCAGTGAATATTTTGGAAAGCAAGAAACTGAACTTACAAAAGCTGAAGGGTTAATGGCATTTCATACCGTTAATCACAACCACAGCTTCAAATCGATGGAATGTACTTCCAAAGTAATTAAAAAATTATTCGAAAAAAAATTTGCTTGTGCTAAAACAAAGACAGAAGCAATTGTAAAAAATGTTATAGCCCCATCCTCGAGAAAGATTTTAAAAAATGATCTTGACAGTGTACCTTTTGTGGCTATATTTTCTGACGCATCGAATCACAAGGACATAAAATTATTTCCGACGTTAATTAGATATTTCCAAACTGAAACGGGGATCAAAACGAAAATATTGAATTTTATTGATTTACCCGGAGAAACGTCGGAAATTATAGAAGGCAATTTAATGCGTATTTTGAGGGAATACAATTTAGTTTATAAAGTTATTGCATTTTGCGCTGATAATGCAAACATCAATTTTGGTGGAGTTCGACGTCTTGGACGATAAAATGTTTACCACAAGTTGCAACACAGTCTGAAAAGAAAAATCATTGGAGTAGGATGTGCTGCTCATATCGTACATAATAGTATTCAAACAACGGCGGATTTGCTGCCGCTAGATGTTGAACACATTATTACGAAAATTTATTCGTATTTTTATATATATATACGGTACGGACCACCGAGTTGAAAATTTTTTGCGATGATTCCGATGTTCAATACAAGAAATTACTTGGGTACTATAAAATCCGCTGGTTAGCCCTTTTACCGGCTTTAGAAAGGGTCTTACAAATGTATGAACCCCTAAAATCTTACTTCTTAACTCAAGAAAAATGTCCAATTGTATTAACTAATTTTTTTAATAATGTTACTTCAGAATTGTGGCTAAAATTTATCCATCGCCAAGCTTCGATCTTTCACGACACAGTAAAAAACTTAGAGGGCGACAGCATAAATTTTTCTGAAGTCGGAGCAATTTTGATAGATTTAAAAGAAAAATTTAAAAACAGATTAGATCAAAATTATGTGCCATTACTATTAAAAAATGATTTGAAAGTTCTTGTAGAAGAAGGAGAAATTGATGTAAATTATTTCATGGGGCATGTGAGAAATTTTTATAATACCATTGTTCAATACCTTGAAAAATATGTCGAACAATACAGTGATTTTAAAATATTCGATTGGACTAAATTGACTAAGAAGATCGTCTGGAATGAAGCTTAAGATAGCTTTAAATATTTCAGTGAAAATGAAAATGTTAATATTTCACTGAATGAAAATGAGTTTTTTGATGAAATTTCATATTTATGTAATTATGTATCTACGAGTATGATGGAAAAATGGGCAGAAGAATATTACACAACAGAGAGAAGATGGCTAGAAGTAATAAAATATTTCAAAGAAAATGCAGTACCGTTTAAAAATTGCATTAAAATTGTGCAGTACATTTTAACAATTCCTGGGACAAATGCGCCTACAGAGAGGGTATTTTCACTGATGAACTTAGTGTGGACGTCGGATAAGACGGCAATGAAAGTAGATACTGTAAGCGCGATTTTGGAATTAAAGTATAACATGGGTACATGTGTAGAATTCTCGGAAAACTTAAATAGTCAAGGGGAGGTGCTGAAGGAGACCCACACCATAGAGAAATACGATGTTAAAAGAAAAGATTAGAGAAAGTTTAGTGTAACTTGAATAGTATTTATTATGTTAAATTAATTGTTTAAGTAAAATAATATTTGCGCAATGTTACAAATGTTACATGTTACCTGACCAATACAACTAAAAAGTGTGTTCCTAAAAAAAAAATAGATCATTCCGTATAACCTCTTGCCTGTTCCGCATTTCCCCTTCTCCGGGTTGGACCTTGGACGTCTTATTGTATAGGTATATGTAGTTAGAAACAGCCGTGAGCAGCTTAGTCCCCGCCTTTCGTTAGAACTGTATGAAATGTAACTCTATGTTTTTTTTTATTAATCGAGAGTAATGAAACAGTAGTTTTCCTCATATAATTTAACAGAATTTGACTATACACAAAAATTTCGAATGCAAAAGTTCTGGATAACATTGAAACAAAACTTTTTTCTATTTAACGTTATCATAAAAAAAATAAAAATGATTATTATAATTTCGATAAAAATTATGAAAACCATGTTTTTAATTTTAAATATACCTGCAATCATGATACTTATATTTAATATTCCTATATGCTTTTTGATCACATAAATTAATACTTAATAAATTTATATGCATCATAGACTAATTAGAAAATTATTTACGTATAACTATATGCAGAATTAAAATGCAAACCTTTTACAAAAAAAAAGAAATAAATGTGTAAAAGTAAATGGATAATTTTTATTTAAATTTTACTGCAGATGTATTTATGTTTATTTTAATGATAAAAACGATAAAAATAAAGTATTACAAATTTTGTAATAATAAAATTATAAGGTTCTTTTGAGTATTGCGGTCGTGCCTATTATGTAAAAACGAAGTTTTTACATAGGGAGAGGGGGGGCGACGAGCGAAGCGAGGAGCAGGTGTGTGTGGGGGTGGGGGGGGGGGGGTGGCGTGTCGAAGACACGCAGGGGGGCTCGGCCTCCCTAGTTTTTTAGTAAATAGATTTTTTCGATTGTACTCCATTTTACATCAAAGCGGAGCAGTAATCAAAAAAATATAATTACAATGATTTTCAATGTATCATAAAATTTTCATTGTGAAAATAAAAATATAATTAGAATTATTTTCAAGTAATATATCATAAAGACATTACCTCTGACAATGTAAGCTAAGCTACAAATTCCTAAACCCATTTTATGCATCGGTAAAATATTTTCAATATTTTGTCTTTGGTATATAATACTAATCGGGTGATGGATTTTCATGAGATAAAACTTATATCCTTCATATTTTGGTAATAATTATGATTTTTACCATTTAAAAATGACTTATTGAAGTAATTTATTGAAGTGCAACTCTTCGAACCAGAATTATGATTAAAATACAAGGAATCTAAGCTTTGTCTCAAAAATCCATTATCCGGTTGCTCGAAAAAGATATTTACTTCCATAAAACATTTTTAAATGGTAAAAATCATAACAGATATAAGCAAAATTAAATTTAGGAAATTTTCATATTTGAAACTTTTAAAATCATAACTATGACCAAAATACAAAGAATATAATCTTTGTCTCATAAAAATCCTTTTCCTGGTTGGTTATATACGAAAGTCAAAATATTGAAAATGCTTTACGTATGCATAAAATGGGTTTCGAAACTTCTAGCTTAGCTTACATTATGAGAGTTACTGTCTTTCGAAGAGTTGCATTTCAATAAATTACTTCAATAAGTCATTTTTAAATGGTAAAAATCATAACAGATATAAGAAACCTTGAAATAAGGAAATTTTCATATTTGCAATTTTTCAAATCATAAATATTACCAAAATATGAAGGATATAAGTTTTATCTCATGAAAATCCATCACCCGATTAGTATTATATACCAAAGACAAAATATTGAAAATATTTTACCGATGCATAAAATGGGTTTAGGAATTTTTAGCTTAGCTTACATTGTCAGAGGTAATGTCTTTATAATATATTACTTCAAAATAATTCTAATTATATTTTTATTTTCACAATGAAAATTTTATGATACATTGAAAATCATTGTAATTATATTTTTTTCATTACTGCTCCGCTTTGATGTAAAATGGAGTACAATCGAAAAAAATCTAATTACTAAAAAATGACAGATTCATTATGCCTGTTGCATTCAGATTAATGTTGCAGTGAGCATCATTATATATATAGAGCATAACCTAAAATATAATGATTTTATTTCACCAGAACTTCGTCAGATTCCGACCAAAAACTGTCGCCAGCACGCGGGGTTTCTGGCCAGAATTTTCACCATAAGTTGACCAATTACCAGAAAATTAAACATATTCTGGTCAACTTATGGTTAATTTTCTACCAGGGGTATAAAAAATCAAATATCTCGAAAAAACTTTTTGAATTGACTTTTTCTTTTCATAAAACTTTTAATGTTATCTAGCAAAAATTAAGTGAATTGATATTCACAATCCAAACAATCCCATCTTTTGGACAAACTTCCCACTGCATCTCAATGACATCGCTCTTTCACGTTGGATGAGGTTGCCTGTGGACTTCCACATCCTAAAAAAGAAAAAAAAACACAAAGAACCTATTTTTTTTTTTTAAGTAAAAAAGTGAGATATTATTCGTTGAGTCTCCTCAAAAACTTTTGTGGTTACTCATACTTATCTGAAAATTGATGCCCTGACAATCTGACAGTGATGCTCCTTTGTGTCCTGATTAATTGTAGCAGCACAACTGATTACTACTGCTATTTCTAACAAAACAACTAGTTGTCTGAAGTTCCGTTTCATCAGATCAAGCCCTTGATGTATCACATCCACAAATTGAGTAATTTGATCTATCTACCGATCTATACGATCAGACGTCCTGCGTTCCCCTAACGTACGAGCGTTTTCCATCCGTACGACCAGACTACTCGCGTACCTCTGCTGTACGAGCGTTCCCCTAGCGTACCAACAGCCCGTTCGCGTTCCCCTGTCATACAAGCGTTCCCCTTGCGCACGAGCGAATCGCCTCGCGCGCGAGCGCTCTGCGCGGACTGGCCTCGCCCGCGAGCGTTTCACGCGGACTCACTCCGAGCGCAAGCGTTTCGAGCAAGTTCACGGACTAATCTCGCACATGAGCGTTTCTCGCGAACTGACATCGTGCGCGAGCGATTCGCGCGCACTACTCAAGTAACTGCGCGCGCGAGCATTTCCTGCGGACCCATGGTTTAACTTCGCACGCGAGCTTTTTTTGCGAACTCGTAGTGGACTAACCTAGTACGCGAGCGTTTCGCTCAGTCGCACGGAGTCATCTCTCGCGCTAGAGTTTTGTGCTCAGTCACGGAGTCGCGAGTGTTTCGTGCGGACTCACGAACTAATCCCGCGCCCAAGAGATTCGCGTTGAATCACGTCGTGCCTGAGCGTTTCGAACGTACTCCCGGACTAAGCTCGTGTGTGAGTGTTTCGCGCGTATTCAAACGTTTTCTGCGTTTCCTGCATAGCGTCCCCTCGCGCGAGAGCGCAATGGGCTGGATTCTCCCGCGCGCGATCGTCTCGTGCGAGCTTAGAGACTAAATGTGTCTCTTTACCAAGCCCGGGATGCATACAGGTCACCTCCAATTTATACTGGTGATACCTATGGGCCGAGGTTCACGGGAGCATTTCGCTTGCGCACGCGTTACTGTGAATGTACTCATCCTCACGCGCACTCACTCGCTTCGTTTTTCCCTCCGCCGGTTCTTGTAAGTTGCTAGTTATATAGAAGAATGTACCGACGCTAAAGTGCTCCGACCTGCGTAAAGCCGTGTGTGTGTGTATGCGCGTATACATGCGCGAGACTACGAGCAGTATTGGGTCCGTGCGTAGATACTGGTGGCGCCAAAGTGGAGTATACGGTGTATATCTATATCTAATATATATATATATATATATATATATATATATATATATATATATATATATATATATATATATGGGGCATTCTCTGTCAACGCGACACCCCCTCTGCCCAGAACAATTTTGATCCAAATGAGGTCTACCTAGGCTCAAATGAAAGCTCTTGACTTCTACTTTCGAACGCGGTCTGGCGATTCCGAAAATTCAAAATGGCGGATCCAATATGGCGGCTGAAAGTCTCGAAATGATGGAAAAACAAGTTTTTCTTCACTCTAATAGCGAATCTGATACGAAAATTGTTATTTCTTACCACTAATATGAAGTTAGCGACATATTTTCTTACTACTACCGTTCAAACCGAGCGGTTAAAATTATATTTCAAGGTCATTTTGAAGGTCAAAAGTTATTTTACTGGATTTTCTGACTAGTATTCCACGAAACTAGTAGAAAACTTGATTACGATCATAACTAGACTTGACCTTGGATCATTTTTCAAGGTCATGATTTCTGTCTCTGCATAATTAATGTTTTGTTGAACCTAACCTCCTATGAGACATTTGTTCCTTTGCGCATATCGTCGGACCGGCGATCTAAAAATTTCATGTATAAAATCCTTAGAGAAGATAAAGTTCCACAATAGAACTATCAAGTAGTATTAGCATAACCCATTCTGACCCACGTGGAGGTACTACTTCTCTCAGAACATAAAAAAAATTAAAAAAAAGGAGGATAAAAAATAGAAAAACTTGAATATTATAAAAAAAATTCAGTATATTTTCCCATTGAAAATTAAAGTAGAACAGATACAGTCTTAGCAGCATTCGAGTACCTTTTCATGATAACTTTCCCGTCACTTGATAATTGAAAAGAATGATGTTTAAGAATCTTTGGGACAGGTAATGCATCTTGAAACCTACGATTGAGTTTCCTTTTGAATTTATCATGTTCAGTCTGCGTAAAATAAAAAATCCTTATATTTTCAAAATGATTTTTAGCCCACTTCACAAAAGATGTGTGCGTCAGAATAGCATCTTTCGGTTTCGCCTTCAAGCTAGCTCTATAAGCTTCTCTTTTAAATATTGCACCAAGACCATCATAACAGCTTTTACCATGAGCAGTGGCGCAAAAATGCCACTCTGCCTCAATACCAAAATCCTTCTCATGATGAAGAAGATTTGCTATCTGAAAGCGGTTCTTGAAATGCTGTTTTGCTCCATCTGTCACGTAAATAATCTTTTTAAGTTTTTTACTTTTCTCTTGATTTCTGAAATCAATAAATTCTGAATAGTATAGACAGAAGAAGTGTCATGCTTCAAACTATTCGACAAGAATACACAACTTTCATGCTTCAGCTCTGAGTCTTCTTTATAATAGTAAATAGCTGGAAAAACAGTGCACTGGTCATTATTAAAATGGAAGGCTTGAGATGCATCTTGAACTGCAAAAGAGTAATTCTCAGAATAGTCGAACATTACCAGAACTTCTCCATTGCCTACATTACTTTTTGTTTGAGCAATGAAATTACCTTGTTCTTTGGCAATATATGAGTAGGGTTTGAGTATCGCCAATTTGGCCTATAATTCATCCACAAATTCTTCAACTGGTAGAGTTAAATTCTGCAAAGTTGATCTATCCGTTCCTGACTACGCACAGTACTCAATTTGTGAGATATTTGCCCCATCCAATATTTCAAGTAAACGAGTCGTAAGATTTTCAGAACCAGGGCACTTCGAACATTCATCCAAGTGACAGTCAGGTGTAGGATTCTTACACATAATTTGCTGTAAACAATCTTTATAGCTACAAATGGGTTCTTCTTGATTTTTCGTGAGCTTCTGAATATCGATTGCATCCAACATCAATTTACAATTTTGATGAATGGTGCAAACGCAGACGCTATGCGTTCCTCTAGCACCAGCAAGAACACAATGTTTTGGTCGTAATTTCGCGAAAGTACTGAATCCTACTTGCACTGTTGGTTCTGCTATCTTGAATAATTCGTGAAGTTCTCGTAAATCGAAATATAAAAGACGTTTCTGCACCTGAGTCCGCTTTCCATCAATAATAACAGAGACAGTATCTTTTCGACCCGGCATCATCCGACTGTGCAGATCGTTATTATAACATTCAACAATGACTTCTATTACTGCCTTTGACAAAGTTTTACCATGTTTAGCCGTTGTTGTAGCTAAAATACCTCCATCGGCTTTGAGTTTTTTCGACTTTCTTACTAGTTGTCTTGATGTATTGAATTCACGGGAAATTCGACTAATATTCCAAGTTGATGGGGCGATTGTAAGTATAGTTAGTTTCAAAGGGTCATTAACTGCTAATTTAGAAAACTTTTCTTTTAATTCTGAAAACATGGCTTCCAATTCGATTTCTCTAACTGATCGTGTAGCTTCTTGAACAGATTTATCACTACCAGTGTTTTCTGATGTCGTCTCTATATCCATGTTTTCATATTCGTTGTTGCCTTCGTTATCTCTTGTACCAATAGATGAAATGGGAGATCCACATAACTTTCTACACTTACTACAAATTTTTTAATTATCTGGCAAATCTGGAAATCTTCGTTTTAAGTTGTTCGACAACAAGCGTAAATCATTACCTATGTGACCCTTACCATTGAGAGGGTTGATACAACGATCGGACCGTGCTACAGTAGACATATTCAATCCATCTAAGTAAGTGATAATACTCGAATATAATAACGTAGGACTGTTAGAACAGGTGCTGTGAAAAATGTCTTCGAATTAATTTGAATCCTCTCGAAAATCGATGGGAACTATATGTACGAAACGTTTAGGAAAGATAATGCACGAAATATAGAACCACAGATACACCAAAGAGTTAGAGTAACAGCCGCACTAAACTTTTAGAGAAGCATCGGTACTTAAAGAGTTTCGTAAGAGGAATAAAAAAAGTTAGAGAGATTTTAGAAATGTTCTATAAAGTTTAATTACAGGGTTATCAAAAAGTATGGGACCCCCGTATTTTCCCAGAAACGATATTTTTTGAAAAAGCTAAGGTCATACCGTAAGTAATTTTCAACGAGGATTTGTCTGGTCAAGGATGACCTTGAATCTGACCTCGTCGTTGACCTTGAAAGTCAATTCAAAAATTGCAAAATTCAAAAATTTTGCAATTTTTAATCGCATTGTATACGTGTATAGTCACACGGTCTTACACCAACTATAGCATCCACGGCCTCACGTCGGGTTTTTTCTCTCAGTGCGTATACTACACGATTTTTGTGCAGGAGGAGCACCAAATCAAAAAAGCAGTAGCAGCACAAATGTATTGTACCATTGCCACACTTTTTAGTGCTTCTTCTGCCCTAAACTTTTGTACTCCTGAAGAACGATGAAATAGATTAAATGCGGAAGAATTTTAGTGCAACTTTTGCTCTAAAATGGAAGAGTAAAGGACTTAATGTTTAGTTACGAAACAATTCTTGCATTTGGTACTGATACTCTACGCTAACGTGTTTCTTCTCCACCAAACTTTTTTCAGTGATTCTGAAATGTTTCAAAGTGTGGATATAACCACAGTTTTTCTGTTACTGTTCCGAATTAGAACCGATTGATAGCATGAATTGAAGAAGTATAACTGCGAAAGAATCGGTTTATTAAAATTAGAACTCACCATGAAAATGACCTTGAAAAATGATCCAAGGTCAAGTCTAGTTATGATCTTAATCAAGTTTTCTACTAGTTTCGTGGAATACTAGTCCGAAAATCCAGAAAATAACTTTTGACCTTCAAAATGACCTTGAAATATAATTTTAACCGCTCGCTTTGAACGGTAGTAGTAAGAAAATATGTCGCAAATTTCATATTATTGGCAAGAAATAGCAATTTTCGTATCAGATTCGCTATTAGAGTGAAGAAAAACTTGTTTTTTCATCATTCCGAGACTTTCAGCCGCCATATTGGATCCGCCATTTTGAATTTTCGGAATCGCCAGACGGCGTTCGAAAGTAGAAGTCAAGAGCTTTCATTTAAGCCCAGGTAGACCCCATTTGGATCAAAATTTTTCTGGGCAGAGGGAGTGTCGCGTTGACAGAGAATGCCCCATATATATATATATATATATATATTATTTTCTCGTGCCAGCAGGGCACTGTTCGTCGACAACGCCGCAGTTATATTCATCTCTCAACTTGCGGTCGCTGCCGGACATCGCGCATCTCATAATCGTCGTCTCAATCATCTCTCGCCCGTAAGAAAAGGGTCGAGAGCAACTTGCCTTATCATCATGAGGCTCTCCTACGAGCCTGACAGTTGCCGGCATTACCGGCACTGCGGCGCGCAGTCTCGTCTCACGTGCGAACAACTGACGGCGGGGCCTCGTTATTTTCTAGGAGTTGTGAGGACGAGAATTCACCTTCATCTTTTCCATAGGCATTTGTTTCGACCACGAGCTTGGAGTGCGTAGCGTAGGGGCGAGTCTCATGTGCGCTCTCGTGTAGTTTCGCGCACGTCTACGCTTAGCGCCGGCACACACTTCTATATAACCTACAACTTAGTCAGAAGAGCCAGAGGAGTGAAAAACGACAGCGAGTGAATGCGTATGAGTTACTCCAGGAGATTCATACGCATTCACTCGCTGTCGTTTTTCACTCCTCTGGCTCTTCTGACTAAGTTGTAGGTTATATAGAAGTGTGTGCCGGCGTCCATTGTGGAGGTTAAGGTCCATTGTTAGTCTCGCTCGTCTGGTTGAGTGCCCTCATATAGATGTGTCTTATTCGCTATTCGTGATTTCGTCTTGCCGAAATACCTAAGTAGTGCATCGTCACCGTTCGTCCACGACAACGATTCGGAGCAGTCATTACGGTTGGCAAGCATTAGGTAATTAAAATTCCTCTCTCTCTCTCTCTCTCTCTCTCTCTCTCTCTCTCTCTCTCTCTCTCTCTCTCTCTCTCTCTCTCTCTCTCTCTCTCTCTCTCTCACTCACTCACTCACTCACTCACTCACCGTCTCTTTGTGCTTGCTCGGTTCAACCTCAAAGCTCTCAGCGATTCACGGACGACGACGACGCCGTTTTCTCGTGCCAGCAGGGCACTGTTCATCGTTATCATCATCATTCAACTTCCGGTCGCTGCCGAACATCGCTCTGCCAGAGACAACGAGAAGACTCACTTCCATCATCTCATGATCGTCGTCGCAATCATCGTCTCTCTCGCTCATAAGAAAAGGGGCAACTTGCCTTATCGCCAGGCTCTCCGACGAGCCTGACAGAGGGCATCACCCAGGAGCAGAAAGTAACGTCCAGCATCACAAGAACGGCGTGCGTCATCATCGCCATCGCTTCATCTCGTCTCCTCTCGCAGCGGTCGAAACCATCATCGGGTGCTATAGCACGGAGCGCGCCTCTCTAGCGTGACCTCTTACGCCGCCATCTTTAGAGCAGTTCCGCGCACCCTCTCGTCGCAGTCGGCGCCTTTAATCAACGCAGCCATCATCGGAGCACAACAGCTCGCGTCTTCGGCTTTCGCCGCAACATTCGTGGCCTCGCCATCGCACCTCACCAAGGGAGGCAGACGGCAGTTACAGCGCGCACCAGCGCATTCACATCGACCACGACAGCATTCCGGAGCAGTCATAACGGTTGGCAAGCATTAGGTAATTAAAGTTGTGTTTCAAAACCTCTTCGCTGCATGGTCGATAACATTTTTGTCCGAGGATAAAGGATAGTTGCTCTTTCCCTCAGCCTTCAACGTTTCTGTTTTATTAAGGAGGTTGGCTACCGAAATGAAAATGGTTGCATTATTCCAAAAACTTAATGTTATTGTTCTTCGATTCATTTCCTATAAGTGTGCGAAACTTCAGATCTTTTGTCAACTCGGTTATGGAATAATTCAACTTATATACGGGTTCTTATGGAAGTAAAACCATAAACTTACTAAAAACACAAGACACTTAGGATGCGATTCTTTAAAAAAGGTAACAACGAACCAAAAAACTATTGGAAATATAGAAAATATAGACGCAAATGTATATACGAAATCTGAAAACGACGTACAACACCGATTCTGAGTGCTGCAGCGAAACGTAAACAAACGATCGAGTTCGTTGCCTGCGAGAGGGGGTGCGCGGTGAGCGGAGCCGGGCGCGCGGTCCGAGGGAACTCCTTCCCCCTGCCCCGCGCGAGCTGCGGTAGCCAACCTCCTTAAATTTTTGATGTGAAAGGAATTGAACCATCTAATTTATGCCCGTTTTCTAGATGCACAAGTGACCACGTAGCGCCAACAGCGTAAGGGTGGATCTTTTTTATTACGAAGTTCCTTAGATCAGACGCCACGACTTGATGTACACGAAGGTGGTGTGCCCAGTGATGTGGATTGACCGGTCAGACAAAATTTTTTTACTTGACGGTCATTTTGACAAAAAGTTGACCGTCATTGACAGTCAGAATTTACAATCCCTAAATGTAAAAATGACCGTCAGTGAGCTTTCTGACCGATCATTGGTCAGAAAGTTTAAAAGAATAAAAAAACGATAAAAATTTTGATAAAACAGTTTATGCTATCATACGTTTTACAGAGCAGTCTTTCTGTACAAAACAGTCTATATTAAATAATAAGTCAAGGAGGGCGAAAACGTGTATTCTATGCAAGAAGTAGCCTATTCCTGGTGACAAAACCATACTTTTCCCCGTTCGTCTATACTCTGTACCATGGTGTGAGGAAATAAGATGTGCTCGCTAGCCATACTCGTTTTCGACCGCTACTGCGCATCCCAACTTCCCGCCATGTTCAATATAGCAGCGTAGTGTTTACGTTTGAATAGCAATTGAAGATTTTAATGTACATTTTTACAAAATGCCTACTTTCTCAATAAAATCTTACCATAATTGGAATGGAAATACTACAAATAAAGGAATCAAATACTTTAGATTTCCTAAAGATCCAGAAATCGCAGGCATGTGGATAAAAGCTTGCGATAAAGGAAACCTTATTTTCCCTTTTGAAGAATTACTGAGAACAGCACAGATTTTGGAAATAGTTTTCAACAATTTTCATAAAGAAACACTGTCAAATACCAACTTCATTTTTAAGAAAGTAGCAACCTTGGTTAAAACAAAAATAAGCAATGAATTCAATATTCCGGATGAAGTTCTTCTGCGCTTAGTAAGAACGCGTACTTATATTAGATTAAGGGAATTGAATAAAAATATAAAAAGCAGTTACAAGAAAACTAGAATTGCGCAAAGGTCTGCAAAAGCAATAAAATTTTATTCGTAAAATATTTATTCGTAAGTTATCGTAAATATTATCGTAAATATTCGTTGTTTCTTTTTAATAAGAGTTCAAATATTTATGTACTTGATTTAATTGTTGTCTACTTACAATAATTTTAATTGTTAATAAATAGTATTAACTATTACTTATCAAATTGTTCTTTTATTTAAATATATTTCATCCGTTTTCAAATATGTGTTTTTTCGTATTATATCTTACTGAGATCATAAAATGAAATATTTTTATACATTGGCAATAGCAAAATTAACATATATTATATAAATCGATAATTATTTTTCATTTCTTATTGAATTTTTTTCAAAAGATTATTTCAATGATCCGCTGCAAAAGTACTTCTTTCATTTCATAAATAGTACGAATTATAAACATTTTCATTCAAAAAGTTAAGATTCTTCTTAATTACTTGAGTATTATTTTAAATATCTATTTATTTAACATTAACCCATTAAAGCCCATGCAAAAATTTGCTGAGATAGCAACAAACTAACTGTGCTATCCTTTGCATAACTGAAAAATAAAATATACGTATTTTTTCTTTTGTCATTTGCAATTGTTTATAAAAAGTTATTTAAACAAATTACAAAAAATTTTATAATTTTCAAAAACTGACTGCGGGAATCAATTCTAGGAGAAAAATCGAGACGAAAACCTATATAACACTTTTTTGTCAGAATCCAATTTGTTAGTGTAATGTAGGAATAAACAATTGCACGTTGGGGAGAAAAGGTGACTATGTCAAGTCCCAAGCAAAATCTATCTGGAATAGCAACAAACAAACTGTCATCCTTTGCATAACTGAAAAGTAAAATATACGTATTTTTTCTTTTGTCATTTGCAATTGTTTATAACAAATTATTTAAACAAATTACAAACAATTTTATAATTTTCAAAAACTGACTAGGAGAATCGATTCTAAGAGAAAAATCGAGACGAAAACCTATGTAACACTTTTTTGTCAGAGTCCAATTTGTTAGTGTAATGTAGGAATAAACAATTGCATGTTGGGGAGAAAAAGTGACTATGTCAAGTCCCAAGCAAAAGCTATCTGGAATAGCAACAAACAAGCTATGTCATCCTTTGCATAACTGAAAAATAAAATATACGTATTTTTTCTTTTGTCATTTGCAATTGTTTATAAAAAATTATTTAAACAAATTACAAACAATTTTATAATTTTCAATATAACTGACTGCGGGAATCGATTCTAGGGGAAAAATTGAGACAAAAACCTATATAACACGTTTTTGTCAGAGTCCAATTTGTTATCGTAATATAGGGATAAACTTTTGACATGTGTTTTTACTCTTCTGCATGGGATGTAGTCTCACTGATAAATTTTGAGATTGTATACTGAAATTGGATAAGTTCATTTCATTTCGCAAATTCTTCCGTGTTAGAGATCACGTTTGAGTGGCGGGCTAACGGTTGGGAACATAAATACATTGAATTTATATTTTGAAATAATAATTTCGGAATAAACTTTTTGACTTTATATTGTTCTACATTGGTAACGCCACTGATAATGCTGAGACGGAGAATTAGAGATCTACCTGATTTACTTGAAGATTCTGATATTGATGAAGGTCAACATATTGATGTAGCATTCATTCCTAATGAACATGAAAGTTCAGATGGAGATTCGGATGGTGATCTAAATGAAGATACATTATCAAATGAATTACCTTCAGGTTCTTACGAACATGTTAAAAGTACTTACACAAGTACTCAAAAATTGTTGGAACCGAATCATAATTACAATTGGAAAAATGATGCTTTGAATGATATTTCTCCTGATGTCGAGTGCAACTTCAATATTTCACCTATTTCATCATTGCGATCCAAAAATTCTTTGGAGTTGTTTGAGGTTTTCTTTTCGAAATCAATGAAAAATCATATTATTGAAGCCACTTCTGAAAATCATTTCGATTTATGTATGGATGATCTAGAAAGATTTATTACAATCATAATAATTACAAGCTTCAATTCTAGAAAAAGTATTCGTGATTACTGGTCAACAAAGCGAATCCTTCAGTGTCAAGTAATTGCGGAACTTGTGTCGAGAAATAAATTCGTTACAATAAAAAAAAACATACGATTTTATAAACTTCAAGACACAAATCAAATTGATAAAGTCTGGAAGGTTAGAACTCTGTATGATATCTTTCGTAAGAATTGTATGCAATTTGGTTTCTTTGACTATAATTTATCGATAGATGAGATAATGGTAAAATACTTTGGTAGGTTTGGTATCAAGCAGTGTATAAGGAATAAACCTATCAGATTTGGAATTAAAGAATGGGCACTCTGTTCTTCTGATGGGTATATATATGACCTTGATATTTACACTGGTAAATCAGGAATAGATGAACGAAATCCTTTAGTTGCCGTTGGTTTAGGGTCTAGAGTAGTGATAAAATTACTTTCGACTTTATTAGAAACAACCCAAAGAGAAGAAATGAAAAAGTATCATATTTATTTTGACAATTTTTTCACTAACCCAGATCTTATGATACATTTGAAAAAAAATGGTTTATTGGTGACGGGAACTGTTCGGCAGAATCGTGTCAAAGTGAAAGTCGAAATGCCAAAAAAAGCCGGAATAGGATACACTATTCCTATGCATGAAGCGAATTCAAAATTAAATTATATTACAGTTATGGACTCAAAGCCAGTATCGATTCTCTCTTCTAAATATGGGAATGAACCAAAAGTTGAAATGCAGAGATGGCAGGAATCATCAAAAAATTCTATTCTTTTTCCTCATTGTTTTTCTATGTATAATCAACACATGGGTGGAGTCGATCTGCATGATCAACACTGTAATGCTTTGATGCCTTCAATTCGAAGTAAGAAATGGACATGGTGTCTTGTATTACGACTCATCTA
Source organism: Torymus aiolomorphi (assembly GCA_036365515.1). Lineage (NCBI taxonomy): Eukaryota > Metazoa > Arthropoda > Insecta > Hymenoptera > Torymidae > Torymus > Torymus aiolomorphi. The sequence continues at coordinate 134,475,024 of CM070874.1, forward strand.
AGCATCTTTAGCAAACGCTAGAGTGATTTACAATAAGGTACATCCAGACGAAAGAAAAGGTTCCAAAGATATTGTTCAAGAAGTTTGTGAATATTATATTGACAAGTTATCCTTCAAACGTCCCCCCAAACGAAAGAAACAGAGTGAACCTTCATCTCAAGAACACGTGATGAAACATAGAAGTCTTAGAAAATGTGGAATATCGACATGTCTGACAAGAACGGAATGGTATTGTGAGAAATGTTCTACACCTGTTTGCAAAAATCATAAAGTAGGACATAGCAATGAACCATAATTCAATCCTACCGAACATATTCACAATGATTTATGTGAATATTGATGGATAAATGCAATAATTAGCTTGATGCTATAAGATTCTTTTGAGACAATCTCAAGAGGCCGATTGTTTATCCCTATATTACGATAACAAATTGGACTCTAACAAAAAAGTGTTATGTAGGTTTTTGTCTCGATTTTTCCCCTAGAATCGATTCCCGCAGTCAGTTTTTGAAAATTATGAAATTGTTTGTAATTTGTTTAAATAATTTTTTATAAACAATTGCAAATGACAAAAGAAAAAATAAATATATTTTATTTTTCAGTTATGCAAAGGATGACACAGTTTGTTTGTTGCTATTCCAGATAGATTTTGCTTGGGACTTGACAGTCACTTTTTCTCCCCAACATGCAATTGTTTATTCCTACATTACACTAACAAATTGGACTCTGACAAAAAAGTGTTATATAGGTTTTCGCCTCGATTTTTGCCCTAGAATCGATTCCCGCAGTCAGTTTTTGAAAATTATAAAATTTTTTGTAATTTGTTTAAATAATTTTTTATAAACAATTGCAAATGACAAAAGAAAAAATACGTATATTTTATTCAGTTATGCAAAGGATGGCACAGTTAGTTTGTTGCTATCTCAGCAAATTTTTGCATGGGCTTTAATGGGTTTATAACACTTTAATTTTCAGTTTTATACAAAACAGTTTTATATTACATTTCAAACAAATTGGCCACTCGCGCGCTGATTTTATTGGTTTAAAGTTCAATATGTCCGATTTGGAATGAGAATTCTATTGGTCCCTAAAGAAGGTTGCGCAATAGCACACTCTATTTCCTTACACCATGCTCTATACTCTATATAGATGTAGATTTGACTGTCACGCAGAAGTGTGACCGGTCAGGGTCAATTGTCAGTCAACATTTTTTTTGTCAGGTAAGGGTCATGACGGTCAATTGACTGGTCAATTGACCAGCTCACATCACTGGGTGTGCCCCTGTCAAAGATGTCGCAGCTCAAGGTTTAGATGCTGGCAATGCTTCTGCTATGTGTTAGTATAACACGGGAGCTACAGAGAGCAAAGTTTTGTGTGAAGAGGTAATTTCAGTTTTTGTAATAAGAAAGTTAATTGTAAATATTTAACCAAATTCTAGGTAAAATGTCATAAATTATAATCTTGCAAAAAATGTTTTCACCTAGAAGAAAATTAAACAAAATATGACAAACATTTTGACTTTTTATTGTTTAAATTGGCGTCAATCAAAACCCCCGAAAAAACCTAAAAAACCTCCTTAAGTATCATTTGATCCATTAAATCTATCAATGTCAAAATCTGTCACTATATTGTAACACTTTTTTTTAGCACGTTAGCGGTCGCTAACCAGAACCTGTGACCCTGAGACCCAGTCGATTTATTCGGCCGTGTGAGACACCGCTATCAGGCAGACTGAGCGAAAGAGAACACAAGGGAGAACAGAAAGTAAGAGCAGAAGAGAAAACTCTTCACCACATGCACGTTTTAGCAACCAGCCTCTACATTGTGCGCTGAGCAGGAGCAAGAGAGAATCGGCGCAGCGGCACACATACTTACTGCTGCGCACGTATACGTATACACACGTACATTTTTAATAATTCTTCAAACATTTTACATTACAATTTATATTTTTACAAATTATTCATTACATTGTTTAATATCTAAATATCCACTTTTTGATGATAACCTATATCGAAATCAAAATTTAATTGTGAGAAATGGTAATATAAGTTATGAAAAACTAAAGTACTACTACTGTTACTAAAAACTAAGTCAATTGTAAAAATATAAATTATAATTTATATTGTTTGAACTTATATATAAAGCATGATTCTATCCATCTGACCCATTAAGGCTTAGGACAAGCCTTAGTTAAATAATGAAAAAAACTATGTGCTTCAATTAATCCATTATTTTTATATGTGTAGATTAAAAACAATTACCTATTAAAATAAAAAAAAAATTAAAAAAATTTAATACGGTCTTACACCTAGTGGCCTTTGAGGCCAAAATCAGCTGAAAAGAAATAAAAAAAATGTAGTTTAAGGGGGTCATAGACCTATATAGGCCTTTGAGGCCAAACTCACCTGATCCAATCTTACTGTTAAATGACTTTTCAACACATTGCACTCAAATATACTATCAAGTAAAATACTAAGATAAATGTAGAATATTCTACAACAAAAATGTTTCATGTTGTGGAATCCAAAATCTCAATCAAAACTTGTAACAGGAGGGCCATTTTTTGAATCCATTACTTTACTATATGTTTAACGTATTATATGAAATCTGTAGGTATCTGGCGGTCATTGCAATAATGCACAACTGTTTCAGGAAATATAATCTTAATTTTATCATAGTGAGGTAGATTTGATGATCTATTCTAAAACTTTCTGACCAAAGTAGATGTTTTTATTTTCTTTTGCTCACATAATGTATCTCTTTTTTTTAAATTAAACTGAATCTTGATATAAATATATTTCTATTCATAGTGAGTGTGCTTGACACTACTGTCTCGTTCTCACGCTGTATTTATTTTCATCCGATCAGAATTATTACTGCTTTTTCATTAAAACCCTTAACTAAATGTTACCAATTCGCACATTTTTTGTAAATATATCTGTATTTTTCATACAGCATTCCTATCTTGAACTGAAGCAAGTTCACAAATTTCAACAAAAATGTCACTGCACACTTGCCTTATTACACTTATAAATACTTTCCAGATATATATCTTTACATATAATACATTTTGATCACTTCTAAATTCACTGACAAATGAAAATAATCAGACACTAAAAAAAATCTTTCTCTATAAGGAAGCAAAACAAACTGTTGAAATGACATGTTTATGTATCTCTGGTTATATAAGCTGTCACTTGTTCAACTGTTTACTCTGTCTACTGTGTAAATTACTGTTTAATTTCAATGGTCACTTTACTAGAACAGAAGTGCAAAATTGTCACAAGATGATGCATCTGGATTTCCAATCCCACCATATGGTTTATTATATTTTTATAATAAATCCCGGATGTAAATTTAATAATTTTTTTATCTGTATACTAATATGGCTAAAATAATGTTTTGGGATATTTTAAAACACATTTAAGTAAATGTTTTCCTGTCAGAAGCCTATAAAAAAATGTGATTTTTTAAAATGACATTTTTTATAATCACATTTTTTTAAGCCTATAAAAAATGTAATTTTTTCAAAATTTTGAGGTGTAAGACCGCTTTAAACCCCCTAAAGACTTCTCTATCTTGATTTACAAGTTAGTAATAACCACCTTATTCTAAACCCTATTTTTTGCATATTAGTTCAGTTATTGTCTTATCTTATGTTAAGTTTGGCACCATATGTCAATTGGATTAAACTGATTAATTATATTAATTGAAATTTTTGAAATAATACATAGTCGTAATAATTGAATATATACTGATAAAATAGTTTTTAATTAATCAATACAGTATCCAATGATTCTATATACGAAACCCACAAATGACAAAGTTATCATTGCAACTGCTACTTTTGCGGCAGCATAAACATTTTTCCATTTGGACATTCATGGGTTCGATGGATAAAATCATGTTTCTACTCATACCTCAAACATTTTACATTTTACTTATTAACTTGGTCAGTTTTAGAATATTCTCTTTTCGATTGTAACTTATGTAGGAATCACACTTTAATGTGAAAAATGAGAATATGAGCTATTAAAAAGTAAATATACAGATGTATAAACAAAAAGTTAATAAATTGTAAAAATATAAATTGTAATATAGATTTTATGAGCTATTATACAAATTATGATTATTTCCATTAAGCTCATCAATGACAAAGTTCTACAACTTTAAAAATTTTTTCTAGAAAAATACTGTACTGTAACAAGAGAGAATCAATAAATTATGGTTGTCATGCAATCAATTTTGTATTCTTTCTTGATACCTGCTTAAGATGCTTTTTTTGTAACCTTGATTTTGAACGTGTTCACATTATAGAATCATGTTTAAGACTGTGGCTAACATCCTGATATATGTATAACCTGAAAGTTTACAATTATTTATTGACCTTAGAAAACTCAGAACTTTATTAACTCCAGAGTAAGCTATTGGTCAAACATTTTTTATTAATTTTTTATTATAGTAAAAATTACTTTAATATTTCTTTTTTATGTAAAACTTCTGGATGTCCTTGTTGTTCGTATATATCTTTTTCTTAATTGTTAAATATTGCTTCTAATACGAATGTAGAGTTTTTATAATAAATACTAAATATTCTTTAAGTATTTCCACCATTCATTGGCATTACTACAAATAATACTAACTCAGTTCTATCCAGATGTAACTGTTTGGAAAAAATACTTTATTTGCACTTTTTGAATAAACACATTAATTTCAGTTTTTGAAAAATACTTTTGTCATGCTATTTTATCGAACTACTCTTGTATTGAAGTAAGCTCATCTATTTATTACCCATTACAAAAACTTTTACTTTTAGAAGAATTGCGGCTGGCTTACAATTTACTTTACTATCATGGATGACAGACAGATAGAAGTAATGATTTCTTGTGTTCAAACTCGTGCAGATATATGGCAACATGACCATCCTGACCACAAAAAAAAATAACATACGTTCCAAACTATGGGATGAAGTAGCAAAAGTAGTAAGAGTTGAAAGTAAGTTATGTTGATATATTACAATTAATAATTTTTCAAGTCTTGGGAAGCTGCAAAATCTGCAAAAAGTTTATTATGAAATTTTATTTTATTTTTTTTATTACTAAAATTATGACTTATTTTTTGTATACAAAATGCTTGTATTGTTTCTCATAAAGTGACGTAAAATTCATAAATCCTTTTTTTTTCAGAACCAGTATTGAGAGCGAAATGGAAAACCTTGATCTTTCGCATGAAAAAGGAAGTACAAACTGGGTCAAAGTCGAGATCAGGTGATGGAGCCGACGATAGTTACGAGTCTAAATGGCAATGGTATCAGAACATGCTATTTACTTTAAAGTACGTAAAGCCAAATGAGTCGTCGGGTAATTTAGATGATGCCCTTGCTCAACATGATGAGTTAGCTGGAGAAAAACTAAATGAATCCTCGCAAGTAAGAAATGCTGCATCAAAAGTACTAGCAAACTTAATAACCCAACGTGAACCCTTGTCAGAAGTACAATGTCGGAGTGATAATAAAAGTATATCACAGTCATTTTCTGAAGACCGTTTATATTTCCAAACTTTAGTTCATCACATAAAGAAAATTGATCCCATTCAAAAATTGATGTTCAGGTAAGAGCTTACGCAATTGGTAATAAAGTTTGTGTACAACGATACGAGAGCTTTGGATAGTTCAGATGATGATGGTAGGTTATGACAATGGAACAATAACATTAAGATATTGTTTGTATTGATTACTTTTATAAAAAAGTTTACATATTTATTTATTTTCAATTCTAGTAATATTCGTTGATTGGTGGGCTAACCCGAAAAAAGATTCAAGTACAATTAAGGACGAGCCACGTGCAATTAAGCACGAGCCAATGAACTATGGTAATAATCATAGAAAAATTAGATACAATCTTTTAAGTAAAAGTAATTTTTTATATTTGATTAAAATGTTGCAATAGGTTATAGCAGTAATCATCCAAATGTACAAAACTATCCAGGACCTAGAATATGGCCAAGCACACAAACTTCAACTGAGTTTGAATCATCAAGATCATTAGGAGATATATAAATATTTCAAACGTGTGATACACACACACACACACACACACACACACACACAAAATAATGCCAATGTCGCTATACCATCATCTATCAAATCGCGCAATGCACCCTTTAATTGTCTCATCGCGATTCGCTATTGTCATTGCGGCCGTCGATTTGTCGGCGAGTCTTTTACTTATATAATTCTTAAAATCTTCAAAAAATACGATTTTTGTCATTTTTAGGGTATGATCAATAAGATGACATTTTTCAGTACACATTTGCTTAATCTTTTTTTTAAAGATGACTCTCATTGTTCATAGAAATTCTAAGTTATTTTTATTAAAGTTTCTTCTAATATATTTTTCGCCATATTCTGGCCGAAAGTACCACATTCCCGCCCGGCTCAAAAACGGGAATGTGGTGTTTTCGGCCCGGGTATGGCGAAAAATAGTATACGCACGACGGGAGTAAAATTGGCCAGCCCACAGCTTGTGTAAATTGACACCCTCGGCTTCGGCTCGGGTGGCAATTTACACGAGCTGTGGACTGTCCAAGTTTTTTCCTCCCTAGGTGCGCAATATACTATTCTGAAAAGCGATACTTAACAGCTTCTTTCAAAAATTCTTAATGATTATGAAATACAGCTGATATTAATTTTGTTTTTACTCAAGTTTATGTCAATCTTTAAAAAGCAATTGATCTCAAAATTTAGAAAAATATCATTTTGAAAGTAATGATTACGTTATGTCATAAATTACGATTGTATAGTTATTTACTAGAAATACGAAACTGTAGCAATAACATTCGTGTTTTAAAAGTTTCTGTTGCATAAATTTGTCTCTATAAAATAAGTACATCTTGAATGAGATATTATTTAAAAATCAAAATTAAATAATAATAAGTATTTGGCAAAGATTACTACGATAAATAAAAACACTCTACATATCTAAAAATTCATTATCTAAGACTACAATTAAATGGTGAAATTAATAATACATTACTTACAGTTTCTGACAAGTAAATCTCAAATTATTAAAGATTGTTGAAGAAAAGAATTAAGGCAAAATATTTTAATCGAATGTATAATTAAATGACATTTATTCTTGTTTATTCTTGTCGTTTCTCGAAGTCATTTCTTTCCCTAGGTTCAAAAACAAAAGCTTAAGATATTAAGAATAGAGGACCATTAAATATGTATTGTACAGTATAAATTGCTTTTTGCTAGTAACTTCCTATTTCTTCTGACAGTGCTGCTTCTTAGATATAAACTTATAATAAATTAATCCTATTGATTCAATATAAATAAACGATAGATTGTCAAACAACCTACTTTTCATTTTTTTTTCGAAGTGAAATATCGTTGATCTGAACCTAATCTTTGAAACTTGAATGTCTTATGTGCACTCTTGGGTAGTCTCGCGCACGTCTACGCTTAGCACCGGCACACACTTCTATATAATCTACAACTTAGTCAGAAGAGCCAGAGGAACGAAAAACGATAACGAGTGATGCGTGTAAATCTCCTGGAGGAACGAAGTTTAGTTTTGTGTGGACGCTCGTCATATGCGATCGTGGACGATAAGAGGTCCATTGTTCGCCTCGCTCGTCTGGTTGAGCGCCCTCATATAGATGTGTCTTATTCGCTATTCGCGATTTCGTCTTGCCGAAATACGTAAGAAGTGGAGCGTCGCCGTTCGTCCACGACAGCGTTTCGGAACAGTCATTACGGTTGTCAAGCATTAGGTAATTAAAGTTCGTCTGTCTCTCTCTCTCTCACTCTCACCGTCTCTTTGTACTGGCTCGGTTCAACCTTAATGCTCTCAGCGAGTCACAGGCGACGACGACGCCATTTTCTTGTGCCAGCAGGGCACTGCTTGTCGACAACTACGCAGTTATCATCATCATTCAACTTACCGTCACTGTCGAACATTGCTCTGCCAGAGACAACGAGAAGACTCGCTTCCATCATCTCATCGTCGTCGTCGCAATCATCGCCTCTCTTGCCCATAAGGAAAGGAGCGAGAGCAACTTGACTTATCGCCAGGCTCTCCGACGAGCCTGGTAGTTGCTGACGCTGCGGCGCGCCGTCTCGTCCCACGGCTGTGCCGTGAAACTGTACTCGAGGTCACGCCACGAGGTCATCACCTAGAAACAGAGGGCATCACCTAGCTAATGTCCAGCATCACATGAACGGCGCGCGTCATCATTGCCGTCGCTTCACCTTTTCTCGTCCCGAGCACGCCTCTCTAGCGCAGCCGGTTACGCCGCCATCTTCAGCGCAGCTCCGCGCACCCTCTCGCCGCAGTCGGCAGCTAAACCGACGCAGACATCATCGGAGCGCAATTCGTGGCCTCGCCATCGCATCTCACCAAGGGAGGCGGACGGCAGTTATAGCGCGCACCAGCGCATTCACATCGACCACGACAGCGTTCCGGAGCAATTATAACGGTTGGCAAGCATTAGGTTATTAAGGTGATGTGATACCCACACTATTGCTCAATTCTGGGTTCCCATTTTTCTCCTTCAATTTTAAACTTTTTGAAAAAAACTCTTTGAAACGTTTTAAGTTTAATAAACAACTACAACGTATCAAAGATTTTTTCTTAAAATTAAAAATTGAATGAGAAAAACGGGAATCCAATTTTGAGTAATAGCGTGGGTATCGCATCACCTTAAAGTTATGTTTCAAAACCTCTTCGCCGCAGGGTTGATAACATTTTTGTCCGACGGTAAAGGATAGTTGCTCTTTCCCTCAGCTTTCGATGTTTCTGTTTTATTAAATTTTTAACCTGAAAGGAATAATTGAACCATCTAATTTATGCGGGTTTTCCAGATGCACATGTGATTACGCAGCACCAACAGCGTAAGGGTGAATCTTCTTTATTACGAAGTTCCTGGATCAGACGCTATGACTGGATGTACACAAAGGGGGTGTGCCCCTATCAAAGATGTCGCAGCTCGAGGTTTAGATGCTGGCAATGCTTCCGATATGTGTTAGTATAACACGCAAGCTACGTAGAGTAAAGTTTTGTATGAAGAGGTAATTGCAGTTTTTGTAATAAGAAAGTTAATTGTAAATATTTAAACAAAGTTCTATCTAAAATGTCATAAATTATAATATTTCAAAAAATGTTTTTAAGTATGATTTAATCTGTTAAACCCATCAATGACTAAATCTGTCACTATATTGTAACACTATTTTTTAGCATATTAACGGTCGCTAACCAGAGCCTTTGACCACGAGACCCAGTCGATCTATTCGGCCGTGTGAGACACCGCTATCAGGCAGACTGGGCGAAAGAGAACACAAGAGAGAACAGAAAGTAAGAGCAGAAGAGAAAACTCTTCACCACCTGCGCGTTTTAGCAACCAGCCTCTCCATTGTGCGCTGAGTAGGGCAACAGGGCATCGGCGCAGCGGCGCACGTACCTACTGCTCGTAGTCTCGCGCAAGTATACATACACAGACTGCTGTACGCAAGGGCGGGAGTAGTATATGGTCAGGTATAGCGAGACATATCATATTACAAGTGGGGGAGGGAGCTCGCGCCCCGGGAAGGGTCATTAAGTCAAGTGTTATGTAAACAGTAGCTGCACAGTAGCTGTCCCATGTAAATGGGCCTATTGTTCTCAACCGCAACTGTTGTGTAAACAAAACACCCATTGACATGGTTAATTAGCTACTGTTTTTACATAGCACTTGACTTAATGACACATACAGAGGCGCGACCCCCCACCCCACTTGTAATATGATATGCCTCGGTATACCCGACCATATACGAGAGAGAGAGAGAGAGAGAGAGAGAGAGAGAGAGAGAGAGAGAGAGAGAGAGAGAGAGAGAGAGAGAGAGAGAGAGAGAGAGAGAGAGAGAGAGAGAGAGAGAGAGAGAGAGAGAGAGAGAGAGAGAGAGAGAGAGAGAGAGAGAGAGAGAGAGAGAGAGAGAGAGAGAGAGAGAGAGAGAGAGAGAGAGGGTGGGGAGGGGATAGCGTGGGATTGTTTTTCAGTAGTGAGTAAAAATAACAATTTGTATTAATAATTAATATTTTTATTAATTATAACGCACACACACACACGTACAAGCGCATATTTGATACGTATATGCATATGCGTGTCACGTGTTCGCAGACACGTACGGACACGCAATGCACACACACACACGCACACACACATACACACACGCATGTACAAACACGTACAGTCGCACACGTATCCGGTGACACGTGTAGGCACATGCGTGTCAAGTGTTCGCAGACACGGCCGGGCACGCAGTGCACACACACACACACACACACACACACACACACACACACACACACACACACACACACTCGCACACACACTCGCACACACATGCACAGTTCTGCGGTCGCACGCACATATTGCACTATACGGCTGCACTGGTGTCGTCTGCTGCTGCTGTAGACGCAGGAATTTCTTCTGCTGCTGCTGCTGTTGATGATGACGATGATGCTGCTGCTGCTGCTGCTACTGCAGCAGCAGGCTCCGGTGATGGTGATCGTGGAGTGTCCATTTGTTGTGGGCACTCACACGGTGTCTCGCGGCACGCACCACACCGAAAGCACGTGCAGTGCCAACACTGTTCCCAGGAGCGGCCCTTCGGATCGCTCCTCAAAATCCTAAAAAGAATGCCACATACAAGGCATTTGGCACCAGCGCAATTTTTCGGCGGCCTTGTAGCAGGCGCGTGCCGGTGCTCTTGTTGGTGCGCCTGATTAATTGCTGAGTTTAGGCGGTTAATCATGCGAATAGCATGATCCCGCTTTCTTTTATATCTCGCAAGGCGCTGATATAAATGCGCAATCTCCATTGCGCTGCTGCAGCTGCTGTCTGCAGGCCGTATGCTTTGACCTCTCTCTTGTCGATGGCGGTGGCGTTGATTTTCTTCTCTACCGCAGGAGTTTTTCTAGCGCAGCCACTCGTGCTGCCAAGTCTTCAGCGTGATGCGCTGTACGGTTCACTGTCTCTCTGTGGTGCTGGAGCTGCTGGGATGCCCGCGCAATTTGTGCCCGTAAGCCAGCCACTTCTGTGGTGTCCAAGTCTTGGTGGATGCGACGGCTGAGACGTATCAGCGAGTGCTTTAGATGCTCGATAAAACTGTGGCTGTTGCACGCTCTCCGTCGAGTCCTCTCGAGCTCCTCACGCAAAGTCGATATTTCACGACTGACCTGGTCCATCATCTGTAGCCAACTGGCGCGTATGATGCTGATACCTCTAGTGGGTAGGCCCTTTCGTCCGCCGCTCCTTGTTTCAGCAGTGGTGGTGGTGGTGGGGAGCAGCATCCTTTGCGTAGTGGGGGAGGGCCTTTCCCCCACCACTGCTTGTTGGTGACCGTCTGCATGCACATGTTTTTATCACCGAATAAATGTAGGGCCCTGAACCGCTTCCTAATAAAATACAGCTGTTGTCGGCTGCTATAATAGCGAAGCCCTCGCTTGCAAACAGCACGCACTCGTGCATGCTGACCTTCACGCCAGGCGTCGAGGAGCACTTCTATATTCTGCCGCCGTCGTCGCCATCTGGTTTTTACGACTCTACCGTTTCGGGCAATATTAATAGCGAGCTCTCATCAATGGATTAAGCAGACGAAGAAAGTGACCTGTGTACGTCCCTGAGGAATATTTTCACTCGTGTGCTGTTTACTTAAGCCGAGAGAATTTTTTTCATATACCGTTTAGAGGCTGTTTGTCAGGTCATTTTTCGGAGGGATTTACAGCACAGCCTCTCCACTACTCTTTCCATTTTGAAAGTGAGGCATTCGCGTTAATGGTGTTTGACACGTGTCGTCGAAAGTAATAAACTATGTTTTTTGTAGAACATTCTTTCACGTCTGCTAGCTATGCATCGTAAATTTTTATCTCGCATGCATGCTTTTCCGTAGATGTGTCACGAATGTTTTGGTTTCGAGAGCTGTGAAACCTTATCCTTTTTTCAGCGACGAATATAGAACGGCCATTGTTCAGCTCGGACCTCCGAGGACTTTGGAAAAATACACGTGCCACTTCGCGAGACATAACGATTTCTTTTTTTATCAAGCAGCCGTTAGGACACTATTGAATCTCAGTATTGGTTCGAAGAAAATGCGCTTGTAAAACAATGGAGCGTAGATGCGGAATAAGTGGCGCTGGTGGGTGCAAACTCTGGCGAGATGACGAGATGACTAATTTTTTTAACATAGGTTTCACGGGGTACGTTTCAAGATAACGTATGTGTATAAGAATCCTGTGCGACTCGCTGTTGTGCACAGTTCATTCAGCAGTTTCGTGAGAGATGGATAATTACGCTAAGAGAACGCTTCGGTGTGCCGTGTTACGACTCACGGCAAGAGCACGACACGGCAGGATCCCTGACTGGATGCGTCGTTTGCGACGTATGTCGCGTGAAAACTTGAAGGAACAATTACGACTGATACTCAGATCGACTGGGTATCGCGCGATAGTGCGCCTACACAATTCATTCGCGCATTCGCGTGAAGTACAGCGAGTCATCGAAGACGACGTCTTCGTCCGTCAACTAAGTGGATTGCATGTGTTTCGCGGCGTAGTGAACGCCCGTCAAGAGCGTTTAGGTAAGTCTAAAACTTTTTAAGAGACCTTGCGCGCAGGTATGAAAATCATAGACGATGTCGCAAACAATGGTGTCAATTTCAAGGAGGCCATAAAATCGAGAGTCGGAGAATCGAGGAGGCATCTCAAGAGAAAAGCTGCCGAGAAAATTACAGAAATCATGAAGGGTTCGGGCTATAAAACTACACGTCTCGCAATACCTGTGACTCATCGGGCGGTATGTGTCAAGTGTCAAGTGGCACTTAACTCAAGAGGTCATTAACTCAAGTGTTATGTAAACAGTAGCTGCCCAGTAGCTAATGACCCATGTAAGTATGTGTTAATGACCCCATTGTTTTGAAAACAGCTACTGTTTTGCTACTGTATTTGTAAACAATGGGTCCATTAACACATACTTACAAGGGTCATTAGCTACTGTGCAGCTACTGTATACATAGCACTAATGACCTATGTAAGTATGTGTCAATGACCCCATTGTTTTGAAAACAGCTACTGTTTTGCTACTGTATTTGTAAACAATGGGTCCATTAACACATACTTACAAGGGTCATTAGCTACTGTGCAGTTACTGTATACATAGCACTTGAGTTAATGACACCGCTGTGTCACACGGTCGCTATACCTGCCCCACTACTACGAGAGAGAGAGAGAGAGAGAGAGAGAGAGAGAGAGATCCTTTGTGTGCTGCGGCGACCTTCTCCACAGGGGTCCCCAGCGTCTAAAGTATAGTGAATCGTTTGTATACGTGATAGAGTTAGTGGCCCTGAAAAGGGCCGTTTTCTTTTTTGTGTTAAGTTTTAATTATATCGTGAATAACCTTGTTTACTGTGAAAGGAATTGGTATTGGTGGAAAAAGATTTATACCGTGAGGAATCTTTATCAGTCGACGCCGAATAATCTTTCGTTTTTTTATCGATGAGAGGTTGTTTTTCCTCCTTGTCAGATTTCTGCTTGCTGAATGGTGGACCCATGATGTGTGCTCGGTGAAGGTTGCAGGCCTTCTGTTTTATCACATCCCTCTACTATTAGCTTATATCTAAGCGCAAGTGACTGGTGGTGGTGGGCGGGAGCAGGAGTGGTGGCGGAGTAGAGATATGAAGTAATGAAGAAGGCAATTAAATTAAAATTTGTATTTATTGATTATTAACAGTCTCGTATTCGTATACATCTTTTTCTAGGATCGGTAAATAAATACTACGTATTTCTATAAATAGTCTATCAATGTTCGTACTACCAAAGTCTGAATGAATCATACGGTTTTTTACATCAGTTTTTAATTCGTCTTTTTGCTCGTCAAAAAGTTTAACAAATGTGTTCCCGTCAATTTCACGAATTTTCTCGTCGCCGCTGTTCACATGGGTTTTCAAGCTTTCAACTATTACATCATAAATGATATTAATGTACGTAGACATATTCTCTAATTCACGAAGCCGAAACTCGATACACTCGCGCATGCTTTTTAATATTACAAATGTACGACACAACATCACTACACTTGGTAAACTCACGACTTTTTTCTTCTTTTTCGGTGGTTCTCCATCGTCGCTGTTGTCGCAGTCGTCAGCTGTATCGATGGGTCTGGTGATTGACTCTGTATCCATACGTAAGCCATCAGTGGTGTCCCAATCTTGCGCCTCGTGCAGATGCCGTTGACCACGTAATGACACAGGTTCCTTTGTTTTGCTTTTCTGAGTGATTGCCACAGCTCTCGAGCTATAAGCAGTGGTCAAATCAATCTCGTGTTGAGCTAGGCCGATTTTTCTAAAGTCCCGCTTGTGGGCGTATAGATGGTACATTATTGCTGGAAAATGTGTTGTGAATTCCTCCCATTCGGCGCTATCCATTGTTATGTATCTATGTGGTGAAGTATCGCCGCCCAATTGAATCACTGTACGAAAATGGTCACCGTAATATTGCAGACCAATGTATGCAAATTTCGTGTGGGACTTATTGAGTGCGTAACTTGTGTTAAAAAGCAAGTTTTGCGGTATCTCGTCTTGGTTCATTTTGAAGCAGTCGTCAAAGATGTCGTGTTCTCGGAGCTGCTGATGCTGCAGTGAGCTCTAACAGAATGAAGCAGTGGTGTTGTATGTGGGCGAGTGCACTTTGTGTAAAGAAATACTGTGATGCTGACTGCTGCTGCTGCTGGCGCGGTGTGTTCTACTAGACTGGCGCAACGTCACCGCTAGCGCTATTCGTTTGGCTGTGTACCCCCCACTATGCCGATATGTGGGTGGTTGGGGGGTGGCGGCGGCGATGGCGCGCGAGCACGACCAACGAGAGCACTGCTACGTGTATGACGTAGCGTGTCGTGTGGCAGGGGGACTATGTGACGTAAAACGTTTCGAGAAAAATATAGATTTATGGTTATGATTGTATCCGATAACAGTGGAAATCGTTTCTAATTACTTGTCGTCACACTATGAATGCGTCAATCATGTACTCTCGTGAAAGATTTTTATGGCTTTCGTGAGAAGGAAATGCGTGCTGCGACATGTAACCGATAACAGCGGTAACCTAAACACTCCACACCACCGCTATGAACGCGTCCATTGTTCAGCGAGTTTTAAGGCCATGTGATACTCAAGTGAAAATCCCTACATTACCGATATGTCGGTAACATACTATATATTGAGTAATAATTAAATTGTTAATAATTTTTTGGACAAAAGCGCTCTTTCACCGCTCGGAAATTCTTTGAAGATGATTATGCCAAAGTTTCAGAATTGAAATCATAACTATCATCGAGTAATCCACTTTTTAGTGAAATTTTTTATCTAAAAAGTGGATTTAAGCTCGAATATACATCGGATCTACCTAAAATTTTACATATATGCTCCTTGTGTCATTTGCGAGCGCCTGAAAGGCTTCTTTTTTTGAAAATCGACAAAAAGCATTATTTTATTTTTTTCCATAAATAAACTTTCGACAATAAGTTGTGAGGTTGGCATCACTTCTATGCTTGCTGCGTGTGCGTGTATGCGCATGCGCTGTAGCTCGTCTGCTCGTTTGACGGCGACGGCGGCTGCGTGCGCCGGTGCACGCAGCAGTCAGCACATTTGTTCGCTCTCGCTCTCTCATCCGCACGTGCTTCGACGTCGGATGACGAAGGCACACCGTCTTTCGCGGTGTCGGTGTTGCTCTGCTGCTGGAGAAGGCTGCCTGCTGATGTCAATGTCATCTTCTACGGCGATCGATATTATACTTCTCTTCGATGCTGCGCTATTTAGAAAGGGAACACGCTGCAAGGTTATGATCTCATACATGGCTATAATAGGTGAGATCAGTATATTTGCCACACATTTCTTTTGCTTGTGTTTAATCTAATTGTTTTTCAGCTATGCAATGAGGCTGTTGTGCACATATGAGAGAAAGCTGTTCATTTATACTGTCATAGATGCTGCCTTGCAAACACTCTATAAAGACAGGCCACCAGATGTTTGTTGTTTATCTCTACTTCAAGTATTGCAACCTCTTTCAGCTGGTTAGTATTCTTTCAAAGTTTTCATAATCCTACTGTTGTTTAAGCTAGTGTTCTTCAGTTGGAAATGCACATGAACCTTCCTGACTTTTCATTCCAAAGATCCGATCCAAAGATAATCAGCAAGTGTGGAGATACTGCATTTGCTATGTGTTTTTCAAGAAATTAAAAAAAAAAAAATTTTCCACCATACTAACTGATTGAGTAGATCTAAAATAGGATATATAATCCCTTTGTATGTATTGCATTGTGTGAGGACACCTTGGTAAACTATGAGCAAGGGTCAGGTGGTCTTCGTTCGAAAGGCACATGCGGCATTTCGACTTTTGAGTCCAAAGATCTTTTTACATTTTCCCAACATATCTTAAACTTTACAGACACTATGTAATACATGCTGAGGGATAGTATATCATGTTTAAGATCTGAATAATCAGCAAGTGTGGAGTTGCCTTTTTTGTGTTTTTCAGGAAATTTTCAAGAAAAAAAGTGATTTCCTCCAAACTGGCTGATTGAGTAGATCTGAAACTTAATATACAATGCCTCAGCATACATTTTATTGTGTATGAACATTCTGGTAACCAAAGGGCAAGGGTTAATAGGTCTTAGTTAGGAATACACATGCGGCATTTCGACTTTTGAGTTCAAAACATTCGTTTCCATTCTGTAACCAAATCTTAAACTTTACACACACTATGTAATACATGTTGAGGGACAGTATATCAAGTTTGAGATCTGATTAATCAGCAAGTGTGGAGCTGTTGCCTTTTTTGTGTGTCTTTCAAAAAATTTTCAAGAAAAAAGGTTATTTCCTCCGTACTGGCTGATGGAGTGGATCTGAAATTGGATATACAATGCTTCTGTATGTATTGCATTGTGTGTGTAATAGTATAGCTAAATTTAGCCTCTAACTTCATTTTAATAGTATAGCCCAACCTAGTCTCCAACTTTTCATCGGTCTACTGGTCTGTTCCTGGCAGTTCAATACTGCTATCTTCATTCCTACTGCTTAACTGATTATTAATGTATTTTGTATTGCCCTAGGCGAAAAGCTCCTGCAGAAGACAACACGTCTTCATATAATTCTATTCTCTTCGAGGGCAGCCAACGCAACTATGACTTCATGAGTACAGCAGCTAGGCGAACAAGGAAAGTGAAGGCGAAGGTTTAGTTAAATGTATATTGCGCTCCTGCTACAGACTCGAGTAAGTTCTTTACTTCCTATTTGGACTTTGTCTTCTAGTATAGCCGAACCTAGTCTCCACGGTCCATCTGTCTACTCTACTCCTGGCAGTTCGATACTGCTATCCTCATTCCTGTATACTGCTTAACACATTATTGATATATTTTGTTTTGCCGTAGGCGAAGAGCTCCTGCAGAAGACAACACGTCATCATATATAATTCAACTATCCTTGAGGGCACCCAAGCAACTACCACTTTTCAAGAAGATCACCTAGGCGAACACGACGAAGAAGTAACGTCGAAGATGTAATTGAATGTAGTTCGCGCTCCCACGACAGACTCGAGTAAGTGCTTCACTTCAGACTGGGATTATATCTTGTAGTGCCTATAGCCGAACCTAGCGTCCAACTTTCCATCAGAAAGCTCCTGCAGAAGACAACACGTCTTCATATAATTGTACTCTCCTCCAGGGGAGCCAAGACAACTACCACTTCTCAAGGACATCATCTAGGCAAACACGACGGAGAAAACGATAGACTCGAGTATGTCAGTATTTAGGGCATACCTGACTATTTATGTAGGTGCGACTTGACTTATACCTCCCCAAAAAGCAGAAATTTCCTGCATTCCACGTCTCGTAATAGTCGTATTGCTGCGCCGTTCTGTAGCCTCGGGGGCTGCTGCCGCCGAGTCAGCAAGCGGCTTTTAAGTAAAAAATCTTTTGCGCAAAAAAGCGATATGATACTCAAGTGAAAATCCCTACATTACTGATATGTCGGTAATATACTATATATTGAGTAATAATTAAATTGTTAATAATTTATCGGACAAAAGCGCTTTTTCAGGCGCTCGGGAATTGTTTGAAGATGATTATGTAAAAATTTCAGAATTGAAACGATAACTGTCATTGAGTAATCCACTTTTTAGTGAAATTTTTTATCTAAAAAGAGGATTTAAGCTCGAATATACATCGGATCTGCCTGAAATTTTACACATATGCTCCTTGTGGCATTTGCGAGCGCCTGAATAACCTTTTCTCGCACCACGTAGTTGTTTACGCTGTATTGTTTTCAGAAATGACAGTAGATGGCGCTAAGCCTGCGCTTTGAAGAATAAAATTATAAATTATTATATTATAAAATACTTAGCAAATTATCTGATTATTATATGATATAAATATATCTAAATAAACGATATAATAGCGATGAATTGCGTTCATAACCTTAAAAATAAAATGTCATAGTGTTTTGAATATAAATATTACTCAAATATTAATTCATATAATTACAAAGCTTACATACAAATTTGTAACACTTCATAATAATCATTTATTTATAAACGTTTAAAAATTCTTTTCCACATAATTATTTGAACTATAGGTGGGCGATTTTTTTTGTAAAGAGCATGATATGAAGCGATTTTCGAATCAAATCATACACAAAATTATATTTTACTAAATAATAAGTACTAGTTTATAATAGGAAAAACCATGTTTTTTCAGCATATTTGTACGACAATATTATGAATATGATATAAATGAATTAAAACGATATAGCGATAAATTGCTTTCCTAACCTCAAAAACAATATTTAATAGCGTTTTGTACACAAATGTTATTACTGAAATAATACCTTCCAAGCTTATCTATTTACAAATTTTTAAAACACTACAATAACCCCTAATTTATAAAAATTTAAACAGTTGTTTTTCACAGATTTTTGAAAATACGGAAGCGCGACATTTTTTGTAAAGAGCCTGTGAAGGGATTTTCGTTTAGAGAGTTATTATTGCCGAACAATTTCCCATGAAAACATAGCTTATAAAGTTATATTTATTATCATTTGTGATAAATACAAGACACAAAAGATGAAACAATTTTTTTCTACACGATTTTTTGGAAATATGGGCGCGTGACTTTTTTTTGTAAAGAGCCTGTGAAGGGAATTTCGTTTAGAGAGTTATTATTGCCGAATAATGTCCCGATGAAAACATAGCTTATGAAGTAATATTTATTATACTATATAATAAATACAAAGTTCTAAAGATTTAAACCATTTGTTCCTCATGATTTTTTGGAAATATGGGTGCGTGACATTTTGTGTAAAGATACTATTGAAACAAAACTTTTTCCCATTTAACATTTTTTTGTAATTTAATTTACAAGTGAATCTATGTATTTCGTGAAAATCATGAAAATCGTGATATGCTTCCGAGAAAATCAAGAGTAATGTTGTTGGAAAAATTAATATCAAGAGCTGATTCGACCACCTTATAAGTAACGCTGAAAACGTCCACTTTGAATGTGGTAGCCTACGGTGGTTCAACCCCGCCAGCAAGCCAAGCGGGAACGAACCACCGTAGGCTAGCACATTCGAAGTGAACGTTTTCAGCTTTACTTATAAGGTGGTCGAATCGCTGAGCTCTTAATAATTTTCTAACACATTATTCATGGTTTTTCCGGAAGCGTATTTATTTTAGGCATAGACACTGCATAAGAAAAATTATTTACCAAACGCAGTCTTGGTTGTTTAGTCCAGGCGCCATAGAGAGGTCCCGGTGACCGATGGAGGTCCAGTCACTCACCAAGGCTTTTCTTATGTATTTTGATTCGCTGATTACCAATTACGAAGGTGATAAACCGGAAAATGGGGAGAAAATTAGTTATCGACTATTTTCCGGGAAATTCGGAAAATTTTCATTTTTTTCTCAAAACAACAAATATGTTCGTATTGTTCACGTTATTTTGAAGATAATCTCCTTAAACATTTTTTGATAAAACCCATCGTTTCTGAGAAAAAAAATCAGGAAAGTTGGTAAAAGTGAGCGTTTGGGAGCGCGACGCGCGCATGTCAAAGCAATTCAAAGGAATAGCAGGGTCAACGTTAAAATGTTACGTTGGTTACAGAGATTGTCGCGGGAATATCTTCATTTTAAAAACAATAACATCTGACAAGTGAAAATTTCAGTTATTATTATTTCGAAGATATCCCAACAGTATAACATTAGTTTTGGAACTGATCAATCTATTCGCGTAACCCCCCCCCCCCCCCTTCGCTGTATGTAAAAAGAAAGTTGGGCAGTAATGAGTAGACGACGAGCATTATTGTAGACTATCTCTTGAGTGTTCAGGTAGTATTATCTGAATGGCCTATTTATTACTAGTGTGTGATTTTTTGTTGATGAACTCTCTTTGCTTGGTTCCAAACGTGACATTTTATGCGCGAAGCTGAGTTGGAACCTTTTTTCTCCCGCAGCCGGTATTTCATAAAAAAAGAAGATATTGTAATGTACACTCGAAGGAAGTTGATTCTTTCCGAACATGCCTCGTCAATTTTAAAACCCTGCGATCCCATTGGCGAATTCAAGTGTAAACATTAACCCTAAATTGGACTCGTCCAATGTTGCAGGATTTTAAAATTGACGAGGCGCGTTCGGAAAGAATCAACTTTCTTGGGTGTAAATAATACCGAATAGACCTTTAGCTCAGCGCCATCTGTGAAAAAACAAATTTCACCTATGAATACGTCTATTATCAGAATACAATGATAGTACACTCGTGCTTGACTTCTGTAAATTTCTTGCAAAATATAATAAAACAATAACATCATAGTTTATTATATTACTATTGTACGTGAAATTATCATTGACGTTATCCTTTATGGTATGTCATAATTCATTATGGCTAACAAAAAGAATAAAGCCAGGAAGCGTACCAGGAAAAGTATTGCAAAACATGCGTAAGTACCTAATAAACTACTACGGGACCAGCCTGAGTTAACAGCTACAAAATCTGTAGTTATAATTATTTATTATGTGCTATGTAATACTTGCTTTTGTTCGATTATTTTCTTTAGGTTTTAGATTATATTATCCCCGTGAATATATCAATATAAAACCTTCATTAACCTCTATAGTGCCGGAAGTTAGGATACGAAAATCCTCTCAGAAAAGTTGCATATCAGGAGGCTTCGATCAGGAGTATACGTGCATACAATTGCAATATTATGTATTAAAAATCTATTTTACCCTTTATCAATCACAAATTTACCTAATATTTTTTATTGGAACTTGGAGATTGCATTTATTTTAATTTATATTAGTCTTGCAATAAAAAAATGTAGAGGTTAGAAATTGAACTGTAATCAAAACAATCATGTCCTTTATTGTTAACTACAGATAAATGAATACCTTTCTGTTTAATAAAAAAAAAATTTAAGTTATTAATACTATTTATGACTTATATTTCTTGACGTATATTTCATAAATGTATTTCATAAATCAAAATTATTTGGACCAATTCGCTCAGACATTAAGCGAAAAGCTAACGGACTTGACCAATCAAAAGCATTTATTTCGTCTTCACATTTTCATTATCATTCTTTTAACAGAGAATTTATCCTTTAAAATTACAATAACATCAAAAACTTACAGTTAGTAACCATATTTATAATGTTATAGTAATTATACCATCCGTCGTCGCGCAATTAAGCTTTACTTTTTTAGGTTAGTTTCGAGGAAAAATGAATTTAAATAGTTACGTCAGTATTAATATTTCTACCTAGCAATCTGTCTAAATCAATATTTTATTATGAAAAAAAATTCAGAAAAGAATTGGAGTCTTAATAGCGAGCCGATTCTTCAATTGGTCTCAAGCTCGGTACAGTCCTTGATGCCTACGGAAGCGGCGCGGGGAAACGAGACTCTTGCGAACCGCTCCCGTAGGTACGCGCTATATCTATCTGACCGTAAAGCGAAGCCTCTATGCCTACTGCCGTATGTACGCATATGACTGTAGGTTTTTGTTTAATTAGCATTGGAAACGCGTCGATATGTTATTCAGAAAGTTCATGAAATAGCCTTTGCATAGCGGGCTAAAAGTATCACTTTTGCTCCCAGCCGCCGATCGATATTTTAACATAGGACTCATCATCTCAAATTACAATAATATCGAAAACTTACAGTTAGTAATCATATTTATAATGTCATAGTAATTATACCATCCGTCGTTGCGCAATTGCGCTTTACTTTTTAGGTTAGTTTCGAGGATAAATGAATTTAAATAGTTACGTCAGTTTAATATTTCGATCTAGCAATCTGTCTAAATCAAAATTTTATTATGAAAAAAAATTCAGAAAAGAATTGGAGTCTTAATAGCGAGCCGATTCTTCAATTGGTCTCAAGCTCGGTACAGTCCTTGATGCCTACGGGAGCGGCGCGGGGAAACGCGACTCTTGCGCGCCGCTCCCGTAGGTGCGCGCTATATCTATCTGAGCGTAAAGCGAAGCCTCTATGCCTACTGCCGGATGTACGCATATGACTGTACGTTTTTGTTTAATTAACATTGGAAACGCGTCGATATGTTATTCAGAAAGTTCATGAAATAGTCTTTGCATAGCAGGCTAAAAGTATCACTTTTGCTCCCAGTCGCCTATCGATCTTTTAACATAGGACTGATCGTCTCAAATTACAATAATATCGAAAACTTACAGTTAGTAACCATATTTATAATGTTATAGTAATTATACCATCCGTCGTCGCACAATTGAGCTTTACTTTTTTAGGTTAGTTTCGAGGAAAAATGAATTTAAATAGTTACGTCAGTATTAATATTTCGATCTAGCAATCTGTCTAAATCAAAATTTTATTATGAAAAAAATTTCAGAAAAGAATTGGAGTCTTAATAGCGAGCCGATTCTTCAATTGGTCTCAAGCTCGGTACAGTCCTTGATGCCTACAAGAGCGGCGCGGGGAAACGCGACTCTTGCGCGCCGCTCCCGTAGGTGCGCGCTATATCTATCTGAGTGTAAAGCGAAGCCTCTATGCCTACTGCCGGATGTACGCATATGACTGTACGTTTTTGTTTAATTAGCATTGGAAACGCGTCGATATGTTATTCAGAAGTTCATGAAATAGTCTTTGCATAGCGGGCTAAAAGTATCACTTTTGCTCCCAGCCGCCGATCGATCTTTTAACATAGGACTGATCGTCTCAAATTACAATAATATCGAAAACTTACAGTTAGTAAACATATTTATAATGTTATAGTAATTATACCATCCGTCGTCGCGCAATTGAGCTTTACTTTTTTAAGTTAGTTTCGAGGAAAAATGAATTTAAATAGTTACGTCAGTATTAATATTTCTATCTATCAATCTGTCTAAATCAATATTTTATTATGAAAAAAAATTCAGAAAAGAATTGGAGTCTTAATAGCGAGCCGATTCTTCAATTGGTCTCAAGCTCGGTACAGTCCTTGATGCCTACGGGAGCGGCGCGGGGAAACGCGACTCTTGTGCGCCGCTCCCGTAGGTGCGCGCTATATCTATCTGAGCGTAAAGCGAAACCTCTATGCCTACTGCCGTATGTACGCATATGACTTTAGGTTTTTGTTTAATTAGCATTGGAAACGCGTCGATATGTTATTCAGAAAGTTCATGAAATAGTCTTTGCATAGCGGGCTAAAAGTATCACTTTTGCTCCCAGCCGCCGATCGATCTTTTAACATAGGACTGATCGTCTCAAATTACAATAATATCGAAAACTTACAGTTAGTAACCATATTTATAATGTTATAGTAATTATATAGGTTTTTGTTTGTCGATATGTTATTCAAAAAGTTAATGAAATTGACTTTGCATAGCGAACTCAAAGTATTACTTTTGCTCCATGCCGCCGGCCAAACATTTTTTCTCAAATTTTTCTCGATTATTGATAAAAATCCAGAGCTATTCTAATTAGAATCTGAAAACTTTTTCCGATTTAATGTGTAATACAAAAAGTTTCACGTTTTTGAGTTAAAAAATCATGAAAATTCATGTTTTTTGAAAAAAATCAAAATTTTCAAATTTTTAAGGGGTGTGGCACTCCTACTTTACCACTCATACTGTTTTATCGGCCGAACGTACACAAATAATAAATATAAAAACCAATACCAATTTAGGTCTTGTACGAACTCGGTTGCCCTGCACAATTGAATAATACTATACATCATTCTGCAAAGTTTGAAGGTTATATAATGATGACACCTTTATTTATTCCTGGAACGAAAATTGACAAATTTTCGTTCCAAGAATAAACAAAGGTGTCTTCGTCATTTTGTCTTGAAACTTTGCAGAATGATCTATTATTCAATTGTGCAGGGCAACCGAGTTCGTTCAAGACCTAAATTGGTATTGTTTTTTTTATATTAATTATTTGTGTACGTTCGGTCGATAAAACAGTATAAGTGGTAAAGTAGGAGTGCCACGCCCCCTTAATAGGATCTAACGCTAGCGTTGTATTTTGGGGCCAATTTCGAAGGAGAAAACCCATTTTAAGCAATTTCAAAAGTTTTGATCTGAACACTTGACATAAGTTACTCATATATATATAAATAAATGAAAAAATAAATTTAAAGTCATTTTTTTTTATCTTCGAAATAAATTTAAGTATAATTATGTCATACTTTGTTGCAAAAATTATAAATTTTGTTATTAAAAATTAATTAATGGAATCATCAAATTAAGATCGACGAAACTACAGGACAATGAATTGGCAGCTTTTTTATTTAAGTTTGATAGAATAATTATGTAAGCAGGTAAATTTACATTTTTGTTGATTGGTTTTTGTGTTTCTGATACATGCAATTGCGAATGAGCTGTTTTGTATTTCGATAGTACATTAGAAAAGAAAACCATGTTTTTAATCTAATTTTTTCTCAGGCTGGTACTCTTACATAAATAGTAATTGATGATTACAATTGCTAACAAAATCCAAAAATATCTATACAACTTTCATGGTATAATTTTGAATTGAAAAATTTTTTCAGGAGAAATGTATCATTGAAAAAAGACGAAAGTCAAGAGTTATCTTCTTTCAACGACGTCGATGAGATATAAGAAATATTTCAAGAATGCCATAATGATGAAAGCTGCGATAAGAACACTGATGACGATATTTTTTATGATCAGTTTAAATGTGATGTTAATAACATTAACAGTTATTGCAATAGCCGAAATGAAGAAGTACTTGATGTATCGAAAAATGTTTATCAATGTGTAATTCCCGAAGTTACAAATGAAAATACTCTATATATCTCAAAAGATGTTGACAGTTTTACTGAGGATCATGTTATAGATCATGAAACAGCTGTGATTTCAAATGAGTGCACTAATTCAAATGAACAATTATTTGATACAACAACCTTTGTTGAGATTCAGAATGAAACTGCAGATGTTCTAAATTATTATACAGCCGAAGATGAGACAGATGCGATTTCTAGTATAAGTACTAATATTTTGAGTGGCTTAAACTTGAAAGGCAGGAGAATTGTTGATGTGAATTATTTGTTGCAGTCATTTATTAATCTGTACAAAAAGCATTCCCTTACAAAATGTTCTGTAGTTAATATTAAGGCTACAGAATCAGTAGAAAAAGGTTTAGGCACAAAAATCTTTTTTGAATGCACAAATTGTAAATTTCAGCAATGGATTTCCTCTGAGCAAAAGAAACATAAAAGTTTCTCTATTAATACAATGAGTGTCTTAGCAACTGTTGTTACTGGTACAGGTTATGAAGGTCTTAAGCAACTCTGTGCTGGAATGAACATATCATGTATGTCGTCATCAACTTACATAAAGCTCAGAAAATCACTGGTGCCTATTATAGAGCAAGCGGCAAACGCTGAAATGAAGAAGGCTGGTGAAATAGAAAGGCAGATTGCTATCGAAAAAGGGCATATTATTAATGGTATTCCATGGATTGAAGTGGAAGGAGATGGTGGTTATGGCAAACGAAGTTATAGATCTGGAAAACATGATTCTTTACTCTGCGTTGGCGTTATTATTAGCGTTGCAACAAAAAAAGTATTGAGTGTTGAAGTTAGACAAAAATTTTGTTTGACTTGTTTCAAAGCCGCAAAATTAAAAAGAAAAGCACGAGCTCATAGGTGCTTCAAAAATTGGAGCTATAAAAGAAGTTCATCTAGCATGGAAACTGATTGTATATTAAAATGTTTTCAAAAAAGCGTAGAAACGCACAATTTAATATATAAAATATACATTGGTGATGGAGACAGTGCTACATATAATACTTTGATAAATAATGATGTATATGGAAAATATGGTGTACGAGTTGGCAGACTATATTGCTATAATCACTTATTTAGAAATATGTGTAATAAGATTGTAGATGCTTCTAGAAGTAAAATCAATCAATCTGCAGTCACTGGAAAAATTTTGAATTTTAGACAATTCATTAAAAAATCTGCTTTTAGAGTTCGCAAAGCAATAATGTTTCATATAAATCAACGCATTAGACAAAATTGTCCAGAAAATGAGAAAGAAAAAGAACTTCATCGAGATATTTTAAATGTCATCAATCACGTCTATGGGTATCATAAAAATTGTAAGAATCGAGGATTGAATTGTACTTTACATAAAAATGAGAAGAATTGGATTCCGGTATTAAAGGCTTGCCGAATTTATGATACTATAGAAGAAGCGGTTAAGAAGGTAAGCTGCTTTACTAAAAGCTTACTACGTAAAGTGACAACGAATGCTGCAGAAAATTTCAATTCTCGAGTTGCTAAATATATAGATGGGAAACGTACTAATCATGCATTTGCAGATTCTTATCATATTAGATGTTTGATTGCAGCAATACAGTATAATAGTGGATCTGTTTATGGTGCATTAGATGGTTACATCGACGAAGACTTTGATATTGCTATTGACGTAGAAGCACAGCATCAAGAGAAAATACTAAGGAATAGAATATTATCACAGTCAAAACGCAAAGAAAAAAAGACAGTTGTCTTTAAAGATGATGAACAAGAATATGGAAATAACCATCAGGAACCTGATGTTTCAAAGGAAGTATACGATGAGTTAGTCAATAATCACTTTCAACAGTTGCAAATAGATAGAGACAATCGAAATGAAATTGAAAAAAACACAATTAATCAAAACGAATCAGATGAGTGGTATGAAAGAAGACGAAAGTTATTAACGGCTTCAAAATTTGGTATAATTTGTAACGCGAGAAATTCAACATCGTGTGCTGCGAATGTTCGAAGTATATTATATCCTGTTCCACTAGATTTACCACAGCTAAAATATGGGCATGAAAAGGAGAAAGTTGCTATTCCTCTAGTGGAAAAAAAATTGAATATTAAGATCGAACCAGCTGGACTATTAATTGATGAAGAGAAGCCCTATTTAGGAGCAAGTTTAGATGGAAAAATAGGAAAAGATGGAATGATCGAAATTAAGTCGCCATATACAGCCCGGAATGTGACACCCCTACAAGCAATTCAACAAATTAAGATTGTTAGAGATATTTTTCATCCGACAAATATTAAAAAATTAAATAGAAAACATAAATATTATTATCAAGTTCAAGGATCACTCCATATCAGCCAAAGGAATTATTGTTTATTCATTCTGTATACTCCAAAAGGCATTCATATTGTAAGAGAAGAATACGACAGACAATTTTGGGATATTAAAATGGAACCAAAGTTGACACGATTTTATATGGAGTGTCTATTGCCAGAAATTGTTGATAGTCGCGTACGCAGAAATATGTCTATCAAAGAACCCATTTATATTCAAGAAGCGATAAATGCAAAAGAAAGTCGAACTGCAGCTCGACTTGCAAAAAAAGAATTGGAAAACGAGGTCAAACAAGGGGCACAGAAAAATAAGTCTCAGTCCAATAAAATTGATTTGACTGTAGTCGATAATGAAAATACGTATGAATCATGCTATACTGATGATGTAGATATGCATTCTATCGTAGATGTGAAATCTTCTCAAGCTACAATAAAGAAGAATTCCATTATTACAAAAATGAGAAAGCAATTGCAAAAAATGTCCACTATTAAATTCCGCAAAAGAAATAACAATAACGAAATTGCTGACTTCACTATTAAAAAGGTTAAAGAAACTTTAAATAGTCCAAATTCTGCTTTAAGCAATGAAGAATGTCAACAATCTATTGATGTTTGTAATTCATCAATAAATATTAATAAAGTCATTTCCAATATCATGAATATTAATGATTTATTAATTGACGATACTATAGAAAGCTTTATGAAAATAGTTAGAAGACATTTGCGTGATTTTGAAATTCATGCAGTTCAAAATTTTGTTTATTTAAAACTACTAAAACCTCCAATTAAATTAAAACACATACAAATAGTGGGAGGCAACCAATTTAAACATTGGATATGTGTATTTTTCAATGGATGTGATTTGTTTATTTATGACAGCCTTAATCGTTTAGAGTATGACTTTCTGCACGAAGAAGAAAAAGAATATTTACGAACACGATATGACCACGTAACGCCAGATAATATTATATTTGTTCCAGTAACCAGACAACCAGATTCCGTTAGTTGTGGCGTTTATGCGGCTGCATTTGTCACCGAAATAGCTTTCGGTACTGACCCATCGACGGTTAATTATTCGCAAAATGCTGCTCATATAAGACAACACTTAGTTAAGATAATAACTCAGCGTACATTGCAACGTTTTCCTCGACAATAGGATAAGTAATTAATTTCTAATTTTCATATAACTTTTTTACAGCATGGTAGGCTCTCTATTACTGTTTTGCACCTATTGAATTCTGTTTACCGAATATACAAGCATGAATTAATTTTAGAAAGAATAAATGTAATTAGCCTGTCGTTTGCAGGGGTGGTGAAGGGTTTTTTTTTCTACAAAAATCATGCATGATAATAATAAAATAACAATAATCACATTTGTCCGTGTCATATATTACTTTATTAAATAATTTCCTGAGACATTTATCAGGGAATTAAAGCTTTATGTATAAAACAAAAAATTAACAAAAACTAATTATACAAAAACAAGACAGATATACATAATGGTCATCAGATTATGTGTGTAATAAGTCTGTCTAGCACAGGGGTGGAGGAGGGTTTTAATATGCAAACGGTGAAAATGAATTAAAATTTTCATCATACTTAACAATATTATTTTTTGTTTAACAATTACATTAGCTTTCCGTAACAAGATACCGCACTCGAAACATGATAATTTTTTTTATTTCACTGTGTTGTCTTTAAATGCATGACTTTATTAACTTACAGCTGCATGAAACCGATAATATAAACTATCTTAAAAGATCTACATTAATACGCATGATATGAATGGTACTACTTTATAAAACGGAGATAGATCCTGTTATTAGTAAGACCTCGTACCTATATAATTTGGTAAAATGCGAGGGGAATGTGGCTTTATCCAAGTTCGTCGATTTTCAAATCAGATGCTTTAGCGACTTAATCACTAAGTCGGCTTTCTGATAATCGACGTCATATTGTAATCGGATGCTTTGCTTATTTCCCTCATTTATATTCATGAATGTATCCGCAGATAACAATACTTTAAAACATTTCTACTTTTTCTAGTTTTATTATATAATTTTAGGGTAATAATAGAAATGGGTTTATTTGATATCGTCGATCACATCCAGAGAATTCAAATATTGGTTTTTAATGCGTCGATAAAAGGTGAGATATACTATCTACATTTATTATATAAAATAATAAGAATATTTACTGGCTTTTACTACATTTTACAGATGTAAAAAGGAGCTTATAATTATATTCATCTGTATTAAAACGTAAGCAACTGCTTCATTCCAACGGCATATTAAGATGGTAACGTATACAATGTTGATTTCATATATGCCCTTTGAAAACGTTATTTTACAATATTTTTATTAGATAACATCACTAATATACTTATCAAATTTATATGTGCAGTTTCACGGAAAATTACGACGATACCTGAAAACCGTATTCAATAAACTTTTTTTTTATAGCATTTATATGATAAATTCGTTGGGAAAGAATTAAGTTAAAACTTAAACACAGCGCGGAGTTACTAGGCTCAATAGGGGGTACGCCGTAAGCGGTGAGTCGATCACCACGATAGGAGGTAAATATTGTTTGAAATGGATGCTCGAATTTCATATTTAGTTACTGCAAAATAGCTCTCAATTTTGTTTCAAATCAGATTTATAAGGTATTATTTTCACTATACATTGTTTAAAAAAACGTCTCATATAAGAAGACTTTTTCGAATGCAATAGTAAACTGATTTTCTCAAATCATCATTTTCAGATTCTTTTCATCGGTGTCTATATATATGTATAGGTGCTCTTGCGGCCGTACTAGGTAGGTATTGTGTGTTAATATACAAGCACAGTAGCAAAAGAGAGTACTTCTAAGCGAAGCGAACCTGCGAGACAGAGAGCAAGACACTGAAGTAGAAAGAGAGACAGAGAGAGAGAGAGAGAGAGAGAGAGAGAGAGAGAGAGAGAGAGAGAGAGAGAGAGAGAGAGAGAGAGAGAGAGAGAGAGAGAGAGAGAGAGAGAGAGAAAGAGAGTTTATTTTATAAATATTTCGTTTACTACTTTGGAAATTTGTAACAGTTGTATTATTTGATTATTAAATAAGTGAAGATTCTTCAAGAATAACATTTGTGCCACGATATATTTTTTTAAGAGTCAAAGAAAAAAGAATATACTTTTATGCAATCTTGAGAAGTGTAAAATATTTTCATTTCTATAGTGTTCATTCACCAATAAAAAAAAATTTACTCGAAGCTCTAAAATGTTTATAAATTATATATAAAGAATTACTGCAATTTCTAGTGTTTTTTTTTTAAATAATTAATGAGTTAAACACTTTTCCTAATAAAATACTATCAAATTAATAATTTTTTCTCAGTCAAAAAAGGATGGTATATTATTTTCATACTATTTATTGACGTACAAAACAAAATTGTGTCATATTTTATAATATACATAATATTTATAATTATTCTTTAAAGTAGAGAATTTGTCGTCGTACCGTCCAAATTTCATATGTGGTATATTTATTAAGATGATAAAGGCAGCGAGTCGATCTACTGCGGGATTCGCATAAAAAAACCTACGGAAGCGGCGCACAAAGATGGCGCGGTCGAGCGCCGCTCCCGTAGGTTTGGCGCGCGAATACCATTATATGAATTACGCCACGACAATCCGTATTTACTGTAGAGATGCTAACACGTTTTTTTTAAAATGAAAGCCTATAGAACATTGATGTTAGATATCATACATATTTACTGCCCTTCTTCGACCCTGGACAGCTGTATTCGTATCAGAGATGTTTTTTGCTCTAAGACCCTCTTAAGGAACTACCTTAAATTTAAAATATAAAATGTCATTGTCAACAATTATAAGATTCTTTATAGTATATTATATAAAAAATAAAATTAATAATTATGTTTTTAGCAACACTATATTAGTACTTTATAATTATAGGTAAAATAATAATAACAGGAAATACAGTATTAACTATTTTATTTAATTATAAAAATTTGGGAAAAGTAACAACAACTGGAAAAGAATCACAAATATTATTTAACATTTTTTAAACCGAGAATATATTCAAAGGTTTTTCAAGATAATTATTAAAAATTGTGAATTTAAGATTTATACTCTTCTCTGTTTATATTGATAAAGAATTCTCTCTTACTTTATCCTATCTGAAGATCAGTAACCCTGAAATTAAATGAGATCATCACAAATATTTAAAAAATTCATAACATTCATAACAGATTCCAAAAATATAGTAAGAATTTTCTAACATTAAGCTTAATGAACTGGTAACTCAAAGAACTATATAAATATATAATTAAATATAACCTATACGGTAGCGGTGGGAGTTACTGTGGGCTTAACATAACCTCTTAGACGTTTAGTCGAGTAAAATTTTGCAACGAATATTATATTGAGCATTAAACGCATTTTATTAATTTAAACATATATCTTGATCAATTTAAACAGAAAATTTTACTCAAGATGAACAATAAACGTTAAAATATCAATACAAACTTTTGGTGATACGTGCGGCAATTACTGACATCCCATAAGAACATGACTTTTAATTACGGTGCCTCGGTGACGGCGCCCTGTGTTAAAAGATAGGGCACAGTAACTGGGGAGCGCACAGTAGCTCCCACATCTACCCTAGGTCTTCCACGATTAACATTTTCCAATTCTTTTATTAACACCATTAAAATAATGGATACGCACTATTTCGAAGCACACATTCATTATTTCTGATTATGCAATGCAACAAATGACTTACCAGATTACATACTATAATATAAAATATTATTTGCAATACGTATATTAATATTTCATGCAAAAGAACAAATAACTACTTATGTAATTACCATAATACCAAATTCATTATACTCTTTTTTTTATATTTATGATAGAAATATTATTGATATTATCTTTTTTACCATGCTTCAAAAAAAGCTTCCTCCACCACCGCTTTCTAATTTTAAGTCAGCGGTCTTCTATAGTTATTCTGATTTCCAATCAAGCTAGGTAACAAATGGTAAATCATTTAATAATCCTATTATATTAACATGTAATATTTATGCAATATCTACCACTCTTATCACTGCTGTCTTTGTTGTTTTACTTTTATTGTTAAATATTTTTTGGTATTTTTAAAATATTACTTCAAAGCATGCAGTTATATGAAGTAATGGTTTTTAAAAAAATATGATTCATGCTATCTTACTATATACTACTGATTGATTATTAATTTTTATGTATCATTGGCAAAGACAAACATGCAAATTATTAACCTTCTTAAATACTATATTACGATACAAGTGCGCAAAGTAGGTAATTCCCGCACGCGCAGAGTTTCAAAAAAGCGAGTACGGGCACACTGACAACTTGAACTTTGCACACGATGATAGGAAAAATAATTTTTTGACTTGAGAAGTCAATATTCACTTATCTAGACATAAATTATAAACATTTCTTGTATTTAATATTATTATATTATTTTTTTTAAATAAACAATTTACAAAAATTATACGGTGTTACCTCAGTCTCACCACTCTTATAAGTGGCCTGCATCTCAAATTATTTGATAAAAAGAGAGAACCTAGGCTTCAACCACATGCAACATACACACAAAAATATAGAATGTTAAACTTTTACCTTTTATCAGCACTTTAAAATACTTACATTTTGTTATTGTGCATTTTGTTTATATGGTGCGACAGGTAACGTTGGCTCGAGAAAATTTTTGAACACAAATGGCATGGCTTTTGACACGATTGTTCGTGTCTCTTCAGTGCACATTTGTTTATCATTTTTGAACATTTTGAACATTGCACTTGTTCTCCGTGACATTTTCTTTTGTGATCTGCTATTCTTAATACTTTTTTAAAGCAAATGTCACACTCGATTTTATTATCTTCTCTTGAAGAATGTGTTATTGAATGTCTCTTCAAATTATATTCTGTAATAAAAGTCTTCTCGCATACAATGCACTTAAAAATCTTATTATGCAACATGTTTTTATGATGTTCAAGTTTTTTGGCTGTTACAAATAACTCCGAGCAATTGCTATCATTGCATTGATAAAGCCGTTTTTTGGCTGCTTTTGTTACTGTAACAACTCTTCCGTCTTGTATGATATCTTTCTTTTGATTCTCTTCGCAGTTGCATGGAATCGGTTCATAAGAACCATTCCACTCATCAGAGCCAAAATTGACTGCTTCTGCAACATTCCTGCCCATGTTTATCACGGCATGGTATGTTCCTTGCCGGATAAAAAATAAATCACCTGGCCGTTGGAGAACAATAGAGTAAGGAATATTGAATTGATTAAGAAGACTTGGAGAAACTATATATATTTTATGCTTTAGCATTTGATCACAAACTTTCTTTTTGGGGCACTTCTCTTTCAAATAATTTGTAAAGTTGTTTTCCAATTCCGCTCGCCAATGATAATCTATTACTAGCCATAATTTCGGATGTCCATATTTCAATAAATTTAGGCTGCTTAGACCACCATCTTCTTCGTGAAGAGCTGTGAAACCGCCCTTTTCTCCAATACAATGCATGGAAGTATTAATTCCTGGCATTTCTTTTACATTCATTTCAGAGTTTACACTTATGTGTGACTGTATGTTTGAAAGTAAACTAGTACTTTCATCTGGGGCTATCTCACAATCCCGTATGTAAGCATGGTATTCGCTGTTATGTTCAAACAACTCCTCTATAGAGTCCACGCATGCCTGCCATTCTTGATGTTCATTCTCTAAAGTTAAACTGATATTTTCTTTTAAGATGCGGTTTAGGAGTTCTGAATTTTCTTTACTATCAATCTTTACATGTTCATTGTAATAAACCCCATCAGTCACCATTTTCAAACGTTCGCAATGAACATATAGCTCTTCTTCACAATCAGTACTTTCAGTACTTTCATTGTCGTGGCCATCATCATTATCATCATTACTTTTTTTATGTTTTCATTTAACTTTTTGACATAATTATTTAAATTTATGTCAATTGGACTGATCACTCCTCGAAACTGTAAATACAAAATACCAAATATAAAGATATTTATAAAAATTATTAATATTTTATTTTATCACTATACCCCAGCCAAATGTATCACTTTCGCTCGGTGATAAAAAGCGCAATGCGTATTTTCAGCTCGAGTATGGTGATAAATAGTGTATGCATGCGTTTGTGCGTATGTGTATGTATGAGTATATCGCGCAAAACCCCATATACAATTCTACATTGTTAAAAAAAAATTGGTCGATTCTGTCACATAAAAAGAGTTATAGGGTATCCAATAGATAGACGGTTAGAACAGATGAAACTCCAATAGATAAACGATCTTATAATTAATTATACAAGTTACTGTTAATACCTAGGCCATAAAAAAAGTTATATTCGGTAAATTTTTACTTCTTCTGCTTAGTACATAGTTTAGCTTAAGAGTTTATGTTATTTATTACTTAGACTGTGATTCGTCTATCTACTGGTGACCGTCTATCTATTGGGTCTTTTACCCTAGTTTTGTAAATTTCCTCATATACATTGCTTCGTATAAAATCGTTACCGAAGATACTCAATAGTATAGAAGCCAAATAGCGGTATGGAGAAAACTATCACAGAGATTTTGGAGATGTTTTATTAAACTTTGAATATCGTAAAATCATAAATAATTATTGTAAGGACTTATACGTATTACAAATACGGCATGTGTTCTATATAGAAAAACTAATCTAAAGTCCTCGCAATGTATATGCGAAGCCCCTGTTTTTAAGTGTCAATGGGCTTAGAAATGCACACCCCATTATTCGAGAACTAAGAGAGTGTACACAGAGAAAAGTCCCCACAGCTCTGCGCCGTGGTAACAGTAAGGGAGAGGCCACAAATGCACTGTGTCGACCTGCGTTGCGCCGTACCGCGCCTGAACTATCTGCAACAGAGAGGCTTCTGACTTGTACCAGAGCAACAGCAGGCGTGGCGGGGCGTAAGGGACTTTCCACAAATGGATTGCGGTGTGCTGCGGTGTACTGCGGTGTGCTGTCCTGCGTTGTACTGTGCTGCGAGTTGCTCTGCTTCTTGTAGAATTTATTACTGATTGGTTGACGACTGAATCATAATCCAATCGGCGACATAGTTTACAATAAAGAAAGTACCTCGCAGCACAGCACAACGCAGGACAGTACACAGTAGCACACCGCAGCACACCGCAATCCATTTGTGGAAAGTCCCTTAGGCAGAGCGGTGTATTGTGGCCTTTCCCTAAGGGAGTATCTACGAATGCGCTGTGCTGTGCTGTGCTGTGATGTGCTGCTGTGTTCTCCGCTGGGCTGTGCGTTTCGATTTTAAATTTATAGGTCCACCTATGCTTACAATCTATAAATTTATAACAGTCGCACACAGCGCAGCGCAGTGCAGAATACAGCTGCACAGCATAGCACAGCACAGCGCATTTGTGGACACTCTTACGCACGCCGCCCGTGGTGCTCTCCATAGTGCTATATGAGCAATTCCTAGGAAATGTCCCTTTTACGTCGCCAAAAAAAGAAAAAGTATTTTTGACTGCACACTTACCAGACAAAGTGGTATCATTTTTTACAACACTTTTTTGTTATGGGAATTTAACATGGGAAAAATTGACGAAAAGTTGTCATTGATGATTAACCAATAACAAGTTATTGAAGAAGTCAAATGAATTCCGCACAGGAGCGATTAAAGTTGAAGAATAGAGCTTTAATTTCAGATAAGAATCGGAAAAATCGGCCAATTTGTCGCAAAGTCAGGTGCATTTGAAAATCTCGAAAAATTACCAAAATTTCAAGAATTACGTGGGTTTGGGAAAAATTGCACATTTTTCGTCATTTTTCGCTATTTTCAAATCCACATAGTTTTGCACATAGAATCGACTGATTTTAGCGATTCTTATCTCAAATTAAAGCTCTATTATTGAACTTTAATCGCTCTTGTGTGGAATTTGGTTTGACTTCTTCAATAACTTGTTATTGGTTAATCATCAATGACTACTTTTTGTCAATTTTTCCCATGTTAAATTCCCATAAGAATAAAGTGCTGTAAAAAATGATACCACTTCATCGGCAAGTTTTATCACGTTCTGTAAGGTTTAAAAAAAGAGAAAAACTTGGTCTGATACGGGTGCTGTCAAAAAAACTTTTCTTCTTTTTGGCGAAGTACTGTCTCAGTGCAAGAAAAGACTGAGCGCATGAGGCCGCCCGCTTATATCGTACACTACCTACGCCGCTTTTCCGTGACTGTCACCCTGCTTTACCTTTACTACACTGTCAATCCGTGCGACTATGGGAGAAAGACGCGCGAAACAAATAGCGAACGCACAAATCGATGAGCTGCGTGTTTCATTATGATGATATAGTTCTCGCTATTTTGTTACAAGCGCCTTGCTCACATAGCTGCTTAGCAATGT
This sequence comes from Torymus aiolomorphi, assembly GCA_036365515.1. Classification (NCBI taxonomy): domain Eukaryota; kingdom Metazoa; phylum Arthropoda; class Insecta; order Hymenoptera; family Torymidae; genus Torymus; species Torymus aiolomorphi. Next base: position 134,512,122 of record CM070874.1, read on the forward strand.
AGTAACAGTAAAGGAAGGTGCAGTCACCAAAAAGCAACGTGGTGTATGGCATAAGCGGGCGTCCTCATACGCATCGTCTTCTAATGCGTTGACACGCTACCTCGTTGTGGAGAGCAGCACGAACAACATGCGTTGCAGCTACCACGGCACAGAGCTTGCGGCGGGGACTTTTCTTCGTGATGGGCACGTAAGCGGTGCGCAACACAACACCGCACTCACTGTTAAAAATATGCTGAAAGTTAATACTTGTTTAATATAAGTTTGCATATTAAAATGATTTTTTTTGTAAATGAAATGAACTTTAATGCAAATTACACGCAATTTTTATAAATATTACAAACAAAATTAATATATTCTTATTAAATTAAATATACAACGAAATTGAAATTTCATGTATTTGTATACAAAATTTAAATGCTGCATAAAGCTGTATAAGTTTCACATGAGACTTGATAAAGCTTAAATAAAAAAAAAAGCTGCATAAAAAGTATAATTGTGTATCAAAATCTATTGAACATGAAAAATATTGATACATATTTTTATGAATATTATGTATTCCAATCATAGAAATTGATGTAAAATTAATGAATTTTAATGTATGTACGTAACAAAAAAGTTCCTATCATTTACGCGAAAGGTCATTTTCAGTAACGTATTAACAATAGGGCCGATTAAGGTTTTGGGAGGCTCAGGGCTACAATCATTCGAGAGCCCTTTTCATGAGAAAAAAATACCCAATTTACAAAGAAATAAAAATCAATCTCACGAATAACGAGTTACAAATCTAAAATTTAAATGTAACACCCCAACACCCACCTACCCCACACATTAGGAGATACAAATCTAAAACGTTAATGCTAAACCACAGACTCCTAAACCCACCTACTCCACGCAGAACAAGTGACAAATCTAAACCGAAAATGATAAAATTCAAGTCTCTAAACCCACCTACTTCATGCACAACGAATTATAATTACAAATATAAATGCTCAACTCTAAACCCCTAAATCCATGTACCCCACACTAACGAGTTACAAATCTAAACCGTACATGATAATAAAACTGAAGACCCGTAACCCATCTATATACACACTGCTCATTTGTGTGGTAGGTATATAGGTATAACGACGAATCGTATACAGTGTGCGGTGGCGACTTCCTTTTGCATATAAAGAAATGTATATCTATAGGTGCGCCACCGCTACACTGAGAGAATTTTGGGGGTGCTATAGTATTCACTACATACAGTAGACGCACCGTCCGTTTCGCGCAACAGTACTACCGAATTGAGGAGAGCCGGTGTCCTAAACCGCGAGACGTCTGCGGTCTTATTTTTTCGTACTAGGTACTACACTAGCGCAGCGAAAAATTAGGAAAGCAGTCGTTCCGCGATGTTCGTGCAGCAGCAATGCCAAAAGCAGATGATGCTGTCCTACAGAGGGCATCCGCCGCACCAAAACAAAGGACAAATCAGCGAGTACGTTTAAGAGCGTAGCCGTAATAGCTATAGGACACGAGCATTTCCGAAATTCTCTCAGGTTGCGTCTACATAAGAAGAAACAAGAAATGGTTTTCTGGTTTTTGTCCATCATATCAGCGCGAGAGCACCGAGAGAGGGGGTTCATACCAACGTCGTAACATCAAAAATATTTAATAAAATATTCTGAAATTCGAGGTTAAGTTTTGTTATGTCGTTAGACAGTTGCTATGAACCCCTTCTCTCAGTGCTCTCGCGCTGATACGATGGACAAAAACCAGAAAACCATTTCTTGTTTCTCCTTATGTAGACGCAGCCTCAGTGTACGCATATGACGCAAAACGAGAGCATGTGACGTGTTGAATACCATATATATAAGCAGTAAGTCGCGCGCATGAATGTAGGTCATACGCCTGTTAATGTTAAGAGGCTGATTTAGTTTTATTTTCTTTACTTGAAATAATATTTAAGACTTTCAAAGTGAAATAGTTACCGTTTTAAGAAAAGAGTTTTTTTCAATAATTTCTTTAAAATAAAGCTAAAAGTGCCCACAACTCCAGATTTTTTTTTATTATATGATACAAATTAACAATTGTAAATTTTAAAATTGAATAAAATTTTTCAATAATTTTTTATAACAGAAATATTATTTCAAAACATGGAAAGAATAAATTGATTGCCCAAAAAAGCAATCAATTAATTTATAGTACAATTTGGATGTTTTAAATTCTATAAAAATCTTTACAAAAAAGAAAATATTTTAAGCTTTTAACTAAATTTTTAATCAACCCATGAAAAGCCACAGAGGGCAATGAAAAGATCAATTGATTATAAAAAAACTGTACTTAAAGGGCCCTTGAAAAATATAAAAGTAGTGTGTACAAATAGTGTTATAAAAAGAATAAAATGTAAAGATGGTTTTTAACAGGTTCAGTGCGGCAGCAAAATTTTAAATAACCCAATATTTATTATTTTTCTAATATACATATTATTTTTAACTATTTTCTGTAAAAATTAAAAGATAAATTTTTAAAGTAATCCATGGTACAATATGTACACCCAAGGAAAGTTGATTCTTTCCGAACGTGCCTCGTCAATTTTAAAATCCTGCAATGTCATTGGATGATTCCGGTTTAGGGTTAATGATTACACTTGAATTGGCCAATGGGATCGCAGGGTTTTAAAATGGAGGAGGCACGTTCGGAAAGAATCAACTTCCCCTCAGTGTACCATGCCGTACTTAAACTGTTAAATCATGTAATTGTTAACTTACTATTAACACCGAGCGAGGCTGATATCGTGGTGAAGAAGTTTTTATAATCCTTATGGCATTCTCTATGGAAGAGTTATGAATCTCCATAGTGATGTCATCAATATTTGGACCTCTTTTTTTTGCTGGATCGATGAACTTGTATACGCTAAAATGAAAATGAAAACGTCAGATGTAAGTAAAAATGAAATAGGTAATAGGAAATATAATTTTCATTATAGAATAGTTTTACTAAAAAGAAAAGTTATTTACCCCTGATTTGATGTTATTTCACACATTTTAGAGAATTTTTTTTCTACCTTGTAAAGGTATAAGTTCCAAGCTACGTCCTCAATTTTACACCACACGCTGTCGCCGAAAAAACGACCTCGAAAACGACGATATATGCGACATATAGGTCTTGCTGCATACGACCCCAGATCTCGAAGGCTGAATGTTGGTAGCAAGTTTGACTGTGAACACCGGAAGTCGGATTTAAGCAATTTTCCTTCTTTCAAGCCACTTCCTTCAACGACGCGCTACTACTCTACGAGTAAAAACTGAACTCGTTCACTCCTGCTTGGACAATCATCACGGTAGGACCGTTACGGACTAAACAAAATGCCAAGTAAGTACATTTTTCAGTTCGTAGATTACTTACTACGCGAATTTGTTTGCTAATTTCTACGCGGATATTATAAATTGATATTTTATTACGAATTATTATCATATATTTATACTTACATTCCAAATAAACTTGAAAGAAAAAGTAAAAGTATATTCTAACCTAAATACCGAAAATATATAAGTCGTGGTGTAAAATGTATGTATATAAAAATATAAAATGATTTTTCCGCGCATGCGGCTTTTATCGCTTGCTTCGCTTCTGCGAAAAAAGTTATGTTATTTGGTTTTCTCACTTCGCCCGAGCGCTAATGTACACACAAGGATGAAATCACTTACTCGCATGTGTATCGAAATGAATTATTTATGCAAACAATTACTTTTTCAGAATCGAAAGCATCTATGGCCAACCATCGCAGAAATACTCGGGGGGCCGCACGACGTGGCCAGCGACAATTTCTTGAACTCCTTCAGAACAACGCACGTCAAGTTGCTCCCGCCGTGAACGTCGTCCGAGCAGCTCAACCCGCTGCAAACAATCCACAAGCCGTCGAAGATGCTCCAGGTGTGGAAAACCGAGTAGCTTACAACATCGTAGCTGCTCGAGGACTAAATCAGAATATACCGATTGCTGCTCGAGGACTAAATCAGAATATACCGATTGCTGCTCCAGACAATGCAGATAATGAAGCTGCTGATAACGAGGGTAATGGTGTGGCTGGGGCTCGAGCTCGTCGAGATGCTGCTGCTCCAAACCTAGGTAATGGTGCTGCTGCTGGAGATCGTGAACATGCTATTGTACAGAACCAAGACCATGGTGCTGTTCATGTTGGAGTTCTTGGAGATGCTGTTGGTGCTGCTGCTGCAGTTCGTACCAATGCTGTTGGCAATGGAGCTAGTAGAGATGTTCTTGGTGCTGGTGCTGGAGTTCGTGCCAACGCTGTTGGCGATGGAGCTCATAGAGATGCTGCTGGTAATCGAGCTATTGGAGCTGCTGGTGATCGAGCTATTGGAGCTGCTGGTGATCCAGCTGTTGGGGCTGCTGCTGCAGTTCGTCCCAATGCTGTTGGCAATGGAGCTGGTAGAGATGTTCTTGGTGCTGGTGCTGGACTTCGTGCCAATGCTGTTGGCAATGGAGGTCATAGAGATGTTGCTGGTGATGGTGCTGAAGTTCGTGCCAATGTAGCTGTTGCTGTAGCTCATAGAGATGCTGTTGGTGATGGTGTTGGAGCTCGTAATGCTGCTGATGCTGGAGCTCGTAATGCTGCTGATACTGGAGCTCGTGGAGATCTTACGCATAACCAAGGAAATGGTGCTGGTCGAAATAACAACCATGGTGGACTTCGAACTGGAGGTCGACAGGGAAATAGAAAAAATTATTATCAATCCAGCACCCATGACCAGGTACCTCTGAATTCTCTCTCTCTCTCTCTCTCTCTCTCTCTCTCTCTCTCTCTCTCTCTCTCTCTCTCTCTCTCTCTCTCTCTCTCTCTCTCTCTCTCTCTCTCTCTCTCTCTCTTTCTCTATCTATCTATCTATCTATCTATCTATCTCTCGCTATCTTGCTCTCTTTTGCGATTGACTTAAATTTTATTCTTGTATTTCAGAAGGAAAACACAAAGGAACTGGCAAACAAAATCCAAAATGTTGAAAGAGCAAGTATTCCCTCCGAATTAAATAACATACTAAGACTTTAAAAATAAATTACAAATAGTTTAAGATTATTTTCTCTTTGTCTCAGACTGTTTACGAAATTTGGAAGTCAGTCCGCAAAACGGATCAACCAAGCACTACTGTACAACCTGTGCAACCTATCCCAACAAATAATGTTGTACAGCCATTACCAATACTGCCAATTTTGCAGCAACATCCTGTACGGTATCCACCTCCAGAACGCACACTTGGGCCACTCTCTTTTTATCAGCATTATCATCTACCATCTCAAAGTCTGGAGCGCTCACTTGAGCCAGTCCCATTCTATCCACATAACTTCCAAACTCCAGCTCAAGAGCGCTCATTTGGGTCACTGCTATTTAACCAGCAGCTGCTGTCTCCAGCTTTTGATCGTCCACCTGGACCGATGTGGCCTTATGGATACTCAGCAGGCCTTGGATATCCTCCATCGATATTTAACTATCAAAACGGGGGTTGGCGACATCATTTTTTTAAAAATAGTTATTATTTTATACTTTACAAAAAAAATTATTTTTAGAATTTTAAAACAAAAATCGACGTAAGCATATATTTAATTTAATAACAGTGTAATGATATGTAAAAGTATGTATTAAAATGTACATTATTTTTATTACATATACATGTGTACTTATTTATGTAATAAAAATAATTTTAATGAATTATTGAAATATAAATATAGCAAATTTGAAATATGACCATATTTAAAATTCGCTACGGTATTCGACTGGTGCCCTCTACGCTCTTCCTGTTACTACGATCAGCGCATGCGCCTTCAATGTAGTAGCAGTAGCCTCGTTTGTCCGTAGTCGTCGTCGTCGTCGTCGTCACGGGTGAAAAATATAACCCCAGCGCCGTTATAGCAAAAGGAGACCAGCAAACGCGTGTATATATATAACAACACAAAACTACTACTAGTACTACTCTATATACACCTCGTCGTCGTCGTCGACTCGTACAGTGCACAGTTGTTGCATAGTTATTATCGACTCCAGTGTCAGCCCCGAGGATTGCAGGTGTGAAAGGTTGGAATGCAATAAATGGCGTGATCTTGGTACAACACATGGTGTCTCCTGCTCTTCAATGATTGCTAGGTTACTACAGTCCTTATTCTCCCCCTCATCAACAACTATTGGCTGGCCTTATCACGGTGCTATAGGTGAGATCAGTATATCTGCTGTACACATTTTGTTTATACCTAAACTTATTGTTTTTCAATGGTGTAATGAGGCTGCAGTGCATACAGGGGGAAAGCTGTTTGTGTATACTGCGGCAGATGCTCCCTAAAAAACTAAAGATAAATCATGAGATGTTTCTTGTCTATGTTGCCACTTGAAGCCATTGCAGTCTGTTTCACTGCTCTTTCTTCTTTCCGGTGAGACATGTATTCATTGTGATAGCATAGTGCTCGAGTAACTCCATCTCTATAGGCATTTGTTGGATGGTTGTAAGTGTAGCCGATTTGGTTGAAGCAAGTACAATATGTCAACTAATACATTTCTTCGCAGTATGGTCTGTACATAAATCTACTATCTTCATGTACTTATTCTAAGAATTTTTTATGAAATTTTCGAAGGCTTTTGAGCTTAGCTTTTAAATGGGTCAACCTGCAAAAGACAGTTTTACAAAAGTATGTTTTATCTTTTACAGATATTTTACCCTTCACATAAAATAAAAAATAGACATAGAATTAAAATTTCAATTCATTTTCAATTATTAGAACACTTAAACATAAACAATCTTGTAAAATTTTAAAAATTGTTTAAAGTATGTTTAAATGTAATGTTTCCCAAGAAAATTCAACTAATGGTGAAGCTATTTGTGCATTTTTCGTTAAACATTGTTTCACACAAAATACTTTGAGATTAATCAACAAATGTCTTTGTATGTAGCTCAGTATCAACTTTGAGACTTAAGATTGCATTTTATTTTATTTTGTAATTTATACAATTAATTATTAATTGTTCTTTTGAATTGTTTCACTAGCAAAAGAAGAATCGAAAAATTGCATGAAAGAAAAACAGAATTGGCTTCATGCAAGAAAAATTGATATTCCAGAGAAGTATTCAAAGAAAAATTGTAATGTTATTGACTACAACTTCAAATTATTTGCGTTGCCATTAAAATTAGTTAACTACGAAAAGGTTGTAATAAAGTTAAATGATTAAAATTGAGAAAATATAATAGAAGCCGAGTCACAGTATTCTCATCTTTTTACATGAAGGTAACTAATAAATATTTTCTTAAAAAATATTAAGATCAAGTTAGCAAACGTATTTTGCGTCTGGTACAAGACTTTTAAATTAGATTAATTTAAAAAAGAAATTAATAAAGTCTTAACTATACTTTGAACTAGTTATGCAGTAGATAGGTATTGGAATTGTACTATATTTTTGTACACTGACCGTTCTAACTTTGATTTTGACCATTATGCTGTAGCAGTACGCACAGAAAGTGGGGTGCATGTAGCTACTTACTTAGATAAATATTCAAAATTTGTGATTGCAGAATATACTGGTCTTCAACAAGTTTTCGAGTTATTATTAAATTCTGAAACACAATTACAAGAATTAGAATGTATTTACTACTCGTATCAACACGATGACAGTTTAACATTGATTAGTAACAATAAACATATTGTTACTGCAGGAATGGAGGTATGGTAAGTAACCATTTCAGAAAAGGTTGTATTATTTTAAATTATGACAATTATTTGCAATTGAATTAGCTTCTAGTATAAAAGTATGGGATACAGTAGATATGATAATCACATCTTCATACCATCAACCTCAAACTGATGTTGTTACTAGTCTAGAAACTCAAACCAATAGCGATGCAGTATTTTTGTCTACGTCCATTGACTTTGAAGCTTTGCTTGGAGGATACCAGAAAATCCAAACCTGCTCTTGGTTAGTCTGCCTATAAAATTAATATTTCTTTACCACTTGTATTAGGAAATTCTGATATGTTGATCACTATTGTTTTTATTCTTTTAAGGTTTATGGAAAAAAAAGTGATTGTAGACTCACTGCTGCATCCTGGAAACCTGATAATGAGAACATTGTTGCAATTAGAGGAATTGATGGAAGTATTACAATTTTCGATATTTGCAAAATTATTGCAACTCCTATTCATGAATCTGTCAAATTCCAACATGGAGCGCATAAACTATTATTTAATCCTAACTCTCCAACATACAGATTTCATAAGAGGCTTAGCGTGGCACAAAAGTGAATTGGTAACGTGTTCATGGGATAACACAGCTTTTAGGCATACCATTCTGTTTACGTAAAGTCCTTAATACAATAATGATTACGTATGCCTAATTAATATGTATACACTAATTATTTTTCATCTTTATAATAAAATATGTAATAGCGATTACTTTATATTTTTCTTTTTTAATTTATATTTAATAGTTTATTTTTTTATTTTGAGAAAGAAAAGTTGCTGGAAATATTAAAGATGCTACAGCATGTAAAATAATTCTAAAAGTACATTTGTGGTTAAGATTAATTCTTTTAACCTGAAAACAATTGATAGATCTCATTAAAAACAATAAAGTAAATTAAAGAAAGTGTGCAATCTTTATTATTTAGTACTTTGCTGTACTACTTACATTCTAAATGTAGATCAGATAAAAGTTTTTGTACTAAATACTTCATCCAATAAAAATATGAAACTATTTTCTATAAAAATAAATATCATTGATATAATATAGAGTAAATTTTTTAATACTTAATTCTTAATAACTTACTTTTTTATTAGAAAATATTATATTGTACAAAAACCTAATAATATTCGAAAAGAAAAACATAACTTCAAGAATTTTACTTATAACTCGTTTTTCTATTTCTGCCATTCTTTTTATAAAGTCAATTAATTTATCATCAGGAAATTCAACTAAAAAGTAATAAAATTTATGAAATCATAATATTTCAAATGAATGCTTTTTTAAAGTTATTACTCATTTCTATTAACAATTGCTTGAACTTCAGTTAATATATTCTGTAACGCTAATGTTACTTTGTTTTTAAGTCTTGGATTTCTAAGAATTACATTCAGTTTAAAATATCTATGTAAAATATTTAAAATAACAAAGAAAATTTATAATATAAATATGTTTCAAAGAATACTGCTATAAGCTGATTCATAGGTTTCATTAAATAGCCAATTGATTATATTTTTTATAGTTAAGGGGGTCCGAGAGTCAATTAAAAATTCAAATTTCGCGCCACAATATAGCAGATGAAAAAATAAATAATTTGCCTATAACAAATAGTAAAAACAATATTACGGAAAACCAGGACTGCATTGCCCTCCGTTACATTATTATCTATCATTTTACAAAGTTTGAAGTTTCTATATAAATATTTCGCTGAATGGCATTTGAATTACTTGATTTTGAGACATTATTCAAATGCCATTCAGCGAAATATTTATATAGAAACTTCAAACTTTGTAAAATGATAGATAATAATGTAACGGAGGGCAATGCAGTCCTGGTTTTCCGTAATATTGTTTTTACTAATTGTTATAGGCAAATTACTTATTTTTTTGTCTGCTATATTGTGGCGCGAAATTTGAATTTTTAATTGACTTTCGGACCCCCTTAAAGTTTATTATTAACTAGTTTGATATTGAATGGAATGGTAGTAGAGTTTTATTATTAACTGTTTAAACTCGATTTAGTTGTCGAATTCAGTATTGCGATATTGAGCTACAAATATAATTATTTATATAATAAAGAATCGTCTCAAAATTTGTTTTCCTTCTTCTCTACATTCCTCTACAAATTGTTCTATAATTAAAACATTAAAATATTCGTTTAAAAAAAATGACATTATAAGATTCATAAAATCTCGCATTCCTTTTTCTTTTACGACAGTCTAATGCAAAGTTAATTTTGCAAGATTCACACCAATGTTCGACTCATCGTACTCGAGAGTACCGTAGAAATTTTGAGAGTCGTCTTTAAAATTAGTGGCGCCAGCTAGAGCTGTACGGCCATTCGAGGTGAGTCTGAGCTATAATCGGGTCGCGCTGGACGCAAGCTAATCACCTAGCTTACACCTGCTATGTATGTGCCCTCTGCGCGTGCGCAACGCGATGCGCGTGGTGCGGCGTCGCGGTGTGCGTGTAGTATTTTTCAAAACACTATACACACGCCGACGCGGGCGCGCACGCGCAGTGGGCACAGACAGGGTAGGTAGCCGTGCAGCGTGTGTGAACAGGCGTTCCCGAGTCCAGAGTCCCGGCTCTCGTGTGATTGCGCATGCACCCTGTAGGATGCTTTGATTTCCGTGCAAAACAGTCTGTTTGAGGTTAAAACACCTTTCATTATCTGTGTGTTTATTTTACGGGAAGTGTCGTTTAGTGATCCGGTAAGCGTCATACCCGGGTGCAAGCATGGGAGTACCAGCATTCTTCCGTTGGCTCAGTTGTAAGTACAACTCGGTTATCATCGACTGTATCGAGAGCAAAGGTTTGTATACTTACAAATCCGTAATTTTGTCTGAATTAGTTGAAATTAACTTATTCAAGGTAATAATTTAATTCGGTTCCTCTTTTTAGTCAGTTAACGTCGAAGAGGTCAATGTTCCGGTCGACATTTTGGAACCCAATCCGAACGGGTGGAGTTTGATAATTTGTATTTAGACATGAACGGCATTATACGCCCTTGTACACATCCTGAGGACAAGTGAGTCATAAAAAAACAAAATTTTGTTCTTGTTCATTTTTCATTTGAGATAGCTTCATGTATAATGCAAATATGTATTGTTTATAGACCTGTTCCAAAAAATGAGGACGAAATGATGGAAGTCATCTTTGAGTGTATAGACAGACTATTTCGAATGGTACGACCTAGAAAGTTATTGTACATGGCCATTGATGGTGTGGTCTGGCTCCTAGACTTAAAAACGAACAAGGAGAGATTGAAACGTTTTAGAGTGTCTAAAGAAACCACCAAGAAATTGACAGAAGTAGCTAGGATACGCTCCGAGCTGGTTGCAAAAGGAGTATTTGTGCCTCTACTTTTTTCCAGTGCACCCTTTATGTCAAGATTATCTAAATGTTTGCACTATTATATACATGACAAGTTAAACAATAATCCAATTACAAACCTTCGATTGATTTGATACCAATTTATACAAAAATTGGTAACTTCACTGATTTGCAATCGAATACTGTAATTGTGAATTTGCATGATTTCATTTATTTCTGTACTTGCATGATTTTATTTAATACTGTATTTGCATGAATTTATATAAGACTATTTGCATGATCTTATTCAATTTCGATAATTACTTTATGAATTTGCTATTGTAGATTGTATTCATAATTTTGCATGATATTATTAAATCTGCAGTAATTGGTAAATTGTTTACTGTTTTGCAATATTATATTCGTGTATATAATATTGATTTATGTATATAAGTATTTTTGTATTTATTGAATAGCAATTAAATGCAACGATTATAATTTGCATGATATTATTTATCTATGGATTTCTTTATCAAACTGCAAATAATGTTTTTATAATTTTGCATCTGATTATTAATTCATTTTTTATCAATCATGTTATTTTTGCAGAAAAATTAAAGTCAGCATGCCAGAGGAGTCTGCTCCGAGCTATAGATGTAGGATTAGCTATACCTATATAGCTGCCTAGTTTTTGAACAGCTGGGAGTAGCGCGGCACGGACGACAGAGCCATACAGCCATCATAAGCTATGTTCTTACACAGGTTAGGGCCATGCGTGGCGGCATCGTGACGCGGTATAGACTGCTCTGCTGCTGTTTCACCGTGAAGACGACGACAGCGGAGAGAAGAGGGATAGTAGAGATAGACAGATGATGTAAGAAGATAACTCCCACGCTGCAGCGACCGATTCAAGTAAGTAGCTCGTTTTGGACTGGGACTCTATAGATTCTAGTGTAGCTGAGCATAATCTCCAAATCCTCAATTGTCTGTCCTCTTTTCCCTGGCAGTTTAATACTGCTCTCCACTTACTCAATCTTTGATATGTAATTATAGTACATTTCGAGTGCGAAAAAGTCACACCACCTAAATAATCGACTTACGCACTAGTTTCGAACGGTATTTTATACCACGAGCGCCGAAAAATCATATCAAAGTTGTGATTTTGAGGTTAGAGTAGTATAAATATATTTTTCTGCCTAGGGCGAAGAGCTCCTGTAGAGGACATCACGACGTCTTCAGCTGCTACTGTCACCGTTATCTTTCACCCTTTTAACTTTTTGGAGAAATTTTCAGGTGAGTTGTTCACTGTAATAGAGTTTACTGCTTTACTACAGCTGAAACCTATCCTACAACTATTCCTTTACCTTTGACAGGAGCATAGCTTCTCCATGCATCCCTCCGCTGCCAACTTATTCCTGTTTTAATTATGTTTTATTGTCTAGGGCGAAGAGCTCCTGTAGAGGACATCACGACGTCTTCAGCTGCTACTGTCACCGTTTTCTTTCACCCTTTCAACTTTTTGGAGAAATTTTCAGGTGAGTTGTTCGCTGTAAGAAAGTTTACTGCTTTACTACAGCTGAAACCTATCCTACAACTATTCCTTTACCTTTGACAGGAGCATAGCTTCTCTTGCTCCCTCCGCTGCCAACTTATTCCTGTTTTAATTATGTTTTATTGTCTAGGGCGAAGAGCTCCTGTAGAGGACATCACGACGTCTTCAGCTGCTACTGTCATCGTTTTCTTCATTGGGACCAGATGGTAGGGGCGGCATGTATTTCATCTAGACATTGCACCTTTTCAATTTTTTGGAAAAATTTTCAGGTGAGTAGTTCGCTGTAAGAAAGTTTACTGCTTTACTACAGCTGAAACTTATCCTACAACTCTTCCTTTACTTTTGACAGGAGCATGGCTTCTCTGTGCTCCCTCCGCAGCCCACTTATTCCTGTTTTAATTACGTTTTATTGCCCTAGGGCGAAGAGCTCATGTAGATGATATTACGTCTTGAGTTGCTGCTGTCGCGGTTTTTGTATCCATGGGCCGCATTGACATGCTGCTCTTTGTGGTAAGGAGTTCGATTCTGTGAGTAGTAACGCGCCTTCAAATCAGTTTTTAATCTGTCGCGGTTGTCACTATAAACACGCTCACTTCTATATGAGTATGTAACTTTAGGATTGCTCTTGCAATCATTCAAGGCGATGTCCTGAATTTGAAAGTTAACTGAGAGGAAATTGGCTAACCTGCATCTCATTTTTCTATTGAAAGATTTGTAGTTTCTACAGCATTTTTAGCTCGACATTAATAGTACATTACGATACGTGTGACCTAGACGCCACTTTATTACACGGCGTATAGTTAGTGCCCGAGCGCAGCGAAGACGATACCGTGTAATAACGTGACGCCTAGGTCACGAGTATCGTATACTATTTTATAGCCTATTATCATCATTTTTATTTATTCTTTGTGGTTTTTCAACTATTAACGAAGTTTTACTTCTTTTCCTGTTCATTCTCACATGTAAAACCGTATTTCAGAATAGTTTTGGTACATAATTGGCATTAATTGCGTACCTGTGACTTAAGTAAATTAATTATTTCACAGTGTAATAATGGCCTACTTAAGTCACAGCTAGCCGTGACTTAAGTGCGGATTTAGGTCACACAGTGCTATAAATATTATTTTAAATTAGCAATCAAATGCTCTAATTATTATATTGCATGGTTTGATTTAATACTACTCAAATCGATTGCCTTATCAATCTGTAATCAAATATTATATTTATGGTATTGCATGTTATCGTAAAGTACTGTAGCTATTGATGATTTGTTTATCAACTTATAATCAAAGATCGTTTTGCATGTGTTAACAATGTTGTAGGATTTTATTCAATACAACAGTAATTGATGATTTCTACATGAATTTATAATTATCAGATTTTTCTATATCTGCACCAATAATTTACAATAATAGTACTTTTGATCCTAGTGGGATAAAAAAGATTCTGGCATGAGTGTGTTTGTCGCCCGAGTATCATGAGTATCGAACATTATTTTTTGACCCAACGCGCGCAAAGGTCTGTTTTAGTTAACACACGCTTGAAAACCTAAGCTTGCGAAAAAGTAGTACTTTACGCACTAATTGTAAGTGTCTAAATGTAATAATTTATAACTAGATATGCATGTTATTTTATAAGTGAATATTTTTTTTATCTTCGATCAAATGCTGTAGTATAATTTTGCATGGTTTTATTTAATGCTATAGAAATCGATTGCCTTATCGATCTACAATCAAATATTATATTTATGATATTGCATGTTATCATAAAGTACTGCAGTTATTGATGATTTGTTTATCAACTTATAATCAAAGATCGTTTTGCATGTATTAACAATGTTGTATGATTTTATTCAATACAACAGTAATTGATGATTTCTACATGAATTTATAATTATCACATTTTTCTATATTATTTAATCTGCACCAATAGATCACTACATTATTTACAATAATAGTACTTTTGATCCTAGGGCGGTAAAAAAGATTCTGGCATATGATCTGCAATCAAATATTATGTTTATGATATTGCATGTTATCATAAACACTGCAATAATTGATAATTTCTTTATCAATTTATAAGCAAAGATCGATTTGCATGTATCGATTTGCACGTATTGTATGTATATTGCATGATTTTATTCAATACCACTATAATTGATGATTTCTTCATAAATTAATAATTATTATAGTTTGGTATATTATTTTATCTGCTGCAATAGATCACTTTTTTATTCATTTGTACTAGAACATTTTGTTGTAACTAAATGTGCACGTTATTTTATACATATGTTTAAATGCTGTAGTTATAATTTAGCATGATTTTATTTAATACTACAGGTATCAATTGCCATATCGATCTACAAAGAAATGTTTATGATATTGCATGTCATCATGAAATACTGCAATAATTAATAATTTCTTTATTAATTTATAATCAAAAATCGATTTGCATGTAAGGAAAAAGTCAAGTACTATAAATAGCATACTTTTGAAATAAGTATCATACAAATATTGAAAAAATCAGCACTTGTTTGGCATCTAAATGTGTAGCTTTACAGCTGAGATGGTTGTATTTTTTGGTTACATGATAATGAGTGATCAGCTCAGTGCGCATATTTTTTTATTTTATTTAGTATTTTATACACTAAGAAAATTTGATACTATGCTAAATAATGTATTAATTAAAATTATGCTTATATTTTTAATGCATATTGTAGTTAAACAGTGTATAAATAGTAAATATAAAATATAGCATGTCATGTGTGAATATTTTTTAGAGTTAAATTTTATAATCATAGATGGTCCATCTGTGATAAAGAATAAATAATAAATAATAAAATTAAAAAGTAAATTAAAGAATTTTTTTTTCTTTTTAATTAAATAATACATAATAATCCCAGTGATGGGATTGTCGAGAGAACTCTCGCGACCGTAAACGCAGGCCGAACAGTTTGCAGTTGGCAGCAGCGCAATTGAGATGAAGCACTCGTAGCGCCATCTACGTATTTAATATATAAAGGTTGACCCCATCTACTTTATCGGCTGAGCTCTATACGAGTTTTGTTGAGTATCACATGGCCTTAACAGGCAGTTTCAAGAGGGGAGTGCTCTCGATGACGCCTGTGGAGATTTTACGAGTCAAAGTGTATACATTGATAAATTTTTCACGTGAATGCGTTCTTTGTTCAACGGTTTTTAAGAGGAGTGCAGTTTAAGTTACGCGTAAATGTGTATATGATGATAAATTTTTCACGTATAAGCATTTTGAATACTCTCTCGCGGGCGGAAAATGAATTTAACTGTTTTTCAGGAGTGGGAAAAATAAAAAAGGTCTGTAAATGAAAAAAGTGATTTGGGTAAAATTTTTTTATTCAATCAAACTTACAAACTATGAATACATAAATGTGGAAAGAAACAAAAACTTACAATCTTCGAATACATATGGTTTAGCCGAGCGACGCTTAAAATTAATTACGGATGCATAATAGTGCACAGGAATCGCAGCTGATTCATGACAGAGCAAACAGCTCTTTTTCAGTATTAAGTTAAAATATACACACATACACACGCAATATATATTAGCTTACAAATCTAGGCCCAAAGTAATTTAAACAGCAATGCAAAATGTATCTTAAAGTTAGAGCTTAATAATTAGTCATAGGCCTACATGCCTGAGAGCACGAGCCGTGCCCTCGCGAAGTAGCACGCGGGAAATTGTACGCACGCCCTACTTTCTTAAACTTTTTGTCCTTTATAATGCTATAAAATTTACCAGCTATTTTATCGTTGGAGCGAGTATCAGACGTAAAGATGCTGCAAAATTTTCGTAAAGTAAAACCACTACACATATAATGCAAAAACATAACACAATATTCGCCGCACACTTTAGAATCGAAACTTTGCAACTTCTTCTTGTTCCACTTGAACCACTTGCAATTTCTTCTGAGACGGGCGAGGTGATGTCGCGAAGATGGTGGTACTCCATAGCTATCGAAAAAGGTACCTCTTGCATGGTCGTCTATGTAAAAAGCCACCCAGTGAGAGCCGGACTTGTCTGATGTGTCGAGATTTGCAACGATTGCCGCTGGCTGGCTCAAGCGACTTGGGATGTGATCGGCCGCGTAAACACCGATCGAATTAGCAGAGAGCTCTCTGATGGCTCGTGTTATTTCATACGTGTTCATTTTTTTCAGTCTGAAGATGTGAATCCGTTGACGACTGAGTAGTATATGTCATTACTATCAGAGTCGTCGCTATTTGTATCTCGCCGCGGGTACTCGTAAACAGACGTAAGGAACATGTCACTTGTCACTCTTTTTTTAGGGAGAGCTTTCCATTCTGGTGGAAGTATCGAACGCAGCCACTTTTTTAACTGATTAACTTTGTAGAGAGCACAAAACTGTTTTCTTTCTGACGGAAAGATTTTAGCTGAATGTGTGGCGCAAAGTGCGCTCTCCGGGAACGCTGTGCAGAGTTTTTTAAACGATGGCGATTTAAATTTTTCCAAATTGATGACACGACGACCGAAAAGCGTCTCAATGTAACGGGCCTTCTCTTCGCCACGTACGTAAATTGTACGCGATACTCTGGCAATGTTGTATAGATGCCGATGTAGCTGGCGCAGAGTTACTTCGCCGTCAAACCAATGAAGTCCGTGAACTTCGACACTGAGAAATGTGTTTGTCTCTTTGATGTCGTCTGGCAAATCGTCAAAACTATGCGGTGCTTGCACTATCCAATGATCACAAATTTTTTTTTGTAGGCACACGATAGCTACTTCCTTGGGTAGAAGCTTTTTTTCCGAATCGCGGAAGCCTTGAATATCTATTACGTAGTCCATTGCAGGAAGCGGATGTGCGTGTGTGTGCGTGTGTAAGAGAAAAAGCGAACTGATGTGTGAGAGCTGTGCAAGTCTGCGTCAGAGTGCACGTACCCCCACCCACTTTTTTACGCATACAGTAGTGCCACCAACACGCAGCGTCATGTAGCGACCTGTCGCTGGCGATAAGCGGGAGCCTTCTGCTGCTGCTGCTCTATCACTTAGGCGCTGAAATCCGTTAAAATTTGTCGAGTGGAGTCGATTTCAAGAACGTTATCGTACTCTGCGTAAACAATGCAGTTTATTGTAACTGTTGGCGCCGTCTCGAAGCCCACTTCAATGCGTACACTGCCTGAGCGTACGAGATTCCAATGAGAGTGGCAGTGCGCTGATAAATCGGGCGTGAGATCGAATGCCGTAAGAAAATGGACCATTGAATAGTTGTAACGGTTTATGCCTAGGCCCTCGTTGAGAAAATGTATTCCGGTGCCTGTGTAGAGTGTTTGGAATGTCTCGATAAAAGCTGGAGCGGTGCCTGTAAAATGAGGCTGTAATGGTTTGCTCGGTATTTGAACCCCATCGATATATATCGAGAGATAATTTATGTCAAAGTGTTGAAAGTTGAATGGATTGAGCGCACGATTTCCATTGAACGCTCTGTTATCGACGAAACCGATTATTATACGTTTCGGCAGTTGGCCCAGAATCGCATTATCGATGCTATCACCTAGTATACCAGTGTGAAGCGTAAATGTTTTCACTTCGACGCGTGTAATGGGATATTTGGCTGTGGCTTTGCCCAGTGTATTGGCGTGTACGATCAAAATACCCGGATTTATTTTGACACGGCGAACTATGAGAGTAGCTTATTTTATTTTTATTCCGAAGCGCCCGTCGTTTGTGGAATCCATCAGGCAAAATGCATCCTTGCTACGCACCAGTCGCACTCTCATTTCGACACCATTGATGAGCATTTTATCCTGATTAAACAAGTCGCAGTGCAGATGACCAATCATATCGAATGCTTTTCCGTCTTTCGTAAAATATTGCCTGTGATTGAGGCCTTTGTTCGCTCCGACTCCGTGATTTTCCGGTGCACCCTCCATACAGCCGTGTGTATCATCGTACCAGAGGCTCGCTGTGAGATGAGATTCTTTGGCCGCGGGGGAATAGCTCAGCAATGACTCTATGTAAGCTCTGTACGGGTACGCGTTGTTGGGCGGTGACGCAAGCTTTTGATTGAGAAAAATATCAATTTGATTGAACATTGAATGTAAAACGTTGTTTACGGGGCCAACTTTTAGATTTGTGTCGGGCTCCTCGGCGGGCAATATTTGTGCCTTGACGAAGAGCATAGTGTGCACGAGGTCGATGTAATGCTCGCTGGCGCTGGGTACGACGAATTCGATGGGTGCATCACTCTCATCGGTGATCGAAGAGACGGGCTTATAGTTCAAAAAATTGCTCCCTTCGATGGAGGTTTGAGTAGCGGGGAGGGTGAAAAGGTCGAGTTCGCTCGACATACACTCTGACGAGTGAGAGTGCAAGAAAGCCATTTTTAAGATTTACTTTGGTCCAAAAATATCGTTAATGGGGCGAAAAGTCGGGGTTTTGCGCTTTCTCTTGCTTACTTTACGAGTTCCACGCGACGCGGTGGGCAATTTTTTTTTCTTACGTTTGGATCGCGAGGTACGAGCGGTCGCGCGTGCCTTTGTCGACTGACGCGGCCGTTTGATGCGGCTTGTAGTTTTATAGCCCGAACCCTTCATGATTTCTGTAATTTTCTCGGCAGCTTTTCTCTTGAGATGCCTCCTCGATTCTCCGACTCTCGATTTTATGGCCTCCTTGAAATTGACACCATTGTTTGCGACATCGTCTATGATTTTCATACCTGCGCGCAAGATCTCTTAAAAAGTTTTAGACTTACCTAAACGCTCTTGACGGGCGTTCGCTACGCCGCGAAACACATGCAATCCACTTAGTTGACGGACGAAGACGTCGTCTTCGATGACTCGCTGTACTTCACGCGAATGCGCGAATGAATTGTGTAGGCGCACTATCGCGCGATACCCACTCGATCTGAGTATCGGTCGTAATTGCTCCTCCAAGTTTTCACGCGACATACGTCGCAAACGACGCATCCAGTCAGGGTTCCTGCCGTGTCGTGCTCTTGCCGCGAGTCGTAACACGGCACACCGAAGCGTTCTCTTAGCGTAGTTATCCATCTCTCACGAAACTTCTGAATGAACTGTGCACAACAGCGAGTCGCACAGGATTCTTATACACATACGTTATCTTGAAACGTACCCCGTGAAACCTATATTAAAAAAATTAGTCATCTCGTCATCTCGCCAGAGTTTGCACCCACCAGCGCCACTTGTTCCACATCTACGCTCCATTGTTTTACAAGCGCATTTTCTTCGAACCAATACTGAGATTCAATAGTGTCCTAACGGCTGCTTGACAAAAAAAAAAATCGTTATGTCTCGCGAAGTGGCACGTGTATTTTTCCAAAGTCCTCGGAGGTCCGAGCTGAACAATGGCCGTTCTATATTCGTCGCTGAAAAAAGGATAAGGTTTCACAGCTCTCGAAACCAAAACATTCGTGACACATCTACGGAAAAGCATGCATGCGAGATAAAAATTTACGATGCATAGCTAGCAGACGTGAAAGAATGTTCTACAAAAAACATAGTTTATTATTTTCGACGACACGTGTCAAACACGATTAACGCGAATGCCTCACTTTCAAAATGGAAAGAGTAGTGGAGAGGCTGTGCTGTAAATCCCTCCGAAAAATGACCTGACAAACAGCCTCTAAACGGTATATGAAAAAAATTCTCTCGGCTTAAGTAAACAGCACACGAGTGAAAATATTCCTCAGGGACGTACACAGGTCACTTTCTTCGTCTGCTTAATCCATTGATGAGAGCTCGCTATTAATATTGCCCGAAACGGTAGAGTCGTAAAAACCAGATGGCGACGACGGCGGCAGAATATAGAAGTGCTCCTCGACGCCTGGCGTGAAGGTCAGCATGCACGAGTG
The DNA here is from genome assembly GCA_036365515.1 of Torymus aiolomorphi. Taxonomy (NCBI): domain Eukaryota; kingdom Metazoa; phylum Arthropoda; class Insecta; order Hymenoptera; family Torymidae; genus Torymus; species Torymus aiolomorphi. The sequence continues at coordinate 134,532,568 of CM070874.1, forward strand.
CGTGCTGTTTGCAAGCGAGGGCTTCGCTATTATAGCAGCCGACACCAGCTGTATTTTATTAGGAAGCGGTTCAGGGCCCTACATTTATTCGGTGATAAAAACATGTGCATGCAGACGGTCACCAACAAGCAGTGGTGGGGAAAGGCCCTCCCCCACTACGCAAAGGATGCTGCTCCCCACCACCACCACCACTGCTGAAACAAGGAGCGGCGGACGAAAGGGCCTACCCACTAGAGGTACCAGCATCATACGCGCCAGTTGGCTACAGATGATGGACCAGGTCAGTCGTGAAATATCGACTTTGCGTGAGGAGCTCGAGAGGACTCGACGGAGAGCGTGCAACAGCCACAGTTTTATCGAGCATCTAAAGCACTCGCTGATACGTCTCAGCTGTCGCATCCACCAAGGCTTGGACACCACAGAAGTGGCTGGCTTACGGGCACAAATTGCGCGGGCATCCCAGCAGCTCCAGCACCACAGAGAGACAGTGAACCGTACAGCGCATCACGCTGAAGACTTGGCAGCACGAGTGGCCGCGCTAGAAAAACTCCTGCGGTAGAGAAGAAAATCAACGCCACCGCCATCGACAAGAGAGAGGTCAAAGCATACGGCCTGCAGACAGCAGCTGCAGCAGCGCAATGGAGATTGCGCATTTATATCAGCGCCTTGCGAGATATAAAAGAAAGCGGGATCATGCCATTCGCATGATTAACCGCCTAAACTCAGCAATTAATCAGGCGCACCAACAAGAGCGCCGGCACGCGCCTGCTACAAGGCCGCCGAAAAATTGCGCTGGTGCCAAATGCCTTGTATGTGGCATTCTTTTTAGGATTTTGAGGAGCGATCCGAAGGGCCGCTCCTGGGAACAGTGTTGGCACTGCACGTGCTTTCGGTGTGGTGCGTGCCGCGAGACGCCGTGTGAGTGCCTACAACAAATGGACACTCCACGATCACCATCACCGGAGCCTGCTGCTGCAGCAGCAGCAGCAGCAGCAGCAGCATCATCGTCATCATCAACAGCAGCAGCAGCAGAAGAAATTCCTGCGTCTACAGCAGCAGCAGACGACACCAGTGCAGCCGTATAGTGCAATATGTGCGTGCGACCGCAGAACTGTGCGTGTGTGTGCGAGTGTGTGTGTGTGTGTGTGTGTGTGTGTGTGTGTGTGTGTGTGTGCACTGCGTGCCCGGCCGTGTCTGCGAACACTTGACACGCATGTGCCTACACGTATCACCGGATACGTGTGCGACTGTACGTGTTTGTACATGCGTGTGTGTATGTGTGTGTGCGTGTGTGTGTGTGTGCATTGCGTGTCCGTACGTGTCTGCGAACACGTGACACGCATATGCATATACGTATCAAATGTGCGCTTGTACGTGTGTGTGTGTGTGCGTTATAATTAATAAAAATATTAATTATTAATACAAATTGTTATTTTTACTCACTACCGAAAAACAATCCCACGCTATCCCCCTCTCTCTCTCTCTCTCTCTCTCTCTCTCTCTCTCTCTCTCTCTCTCTCTCTCTCTCTCTCTCTCTCTCTCTCTCTCTCTCTCTCTCTCTCTCTCTCTCTCTCTCTCTCTCTCTCTCTCTCTCTCTCTCTCTCTCTCTCTCTCTCTCTCTCTCTCTCTCTCTCTCTCTCTCTCTCTCTCTCTCTCTCTCTCTCTCTCTCTCTCTCTCTCTCTCTCTCTCCCTGTCTCTCTCTCTCTCTCTCTCTCTCTCTCTCTCTCTCTCTCTCTCTCTCTCTCTCTCTCTCTCTCTCTCTCGTATATGGTCGGGTATACCGAGGCATATCATATTACAAGTGGGGTGGGGGGTCGCGCCTCTGTATGGGTCATTAAGTCAAGTGCTATGTAAAAACAGTAGCTAATTAACCATGTCAATGGGTGTTTTGTTTACACAACAGTTGCGGTTGAGAACAATAGGCCCATTGACATGGGACAGCTACTGTGCAGCTACTGTTTACATAACACTTGACTTAATGACCCTTCCCGGGGCGCGAGCCCCCCTCCCCCACTTGTAATATGATATGTCTCGCTATACCTGACCATATACTACTGGCGGGGATCGGAGCACTTTGCGCCGCACACTGGGGCCATACGGATTTTTTGGTTCAAAACCACCTACAGGTCGCAATTCTCAACGGAATCTCAAAATTTTTTCTTAGGAACATTCGTTATCAAATATCGAAGAGCCCTACGAAGCCTGATTTTCCAAAAAATTAACCTATAAATCTAAGGAGTCATATAATCCTATCACATCAACCAATCAATTCAATTTTTGACCTGCAAATCCCAAAAATACGATAAACCTTTAATTTGTAAGCCCTTTACTCGTGAACTCTTGACCTTTGATCCAGTAAGCCATGCACTCATAAACTCTAAACCTATAAGCCCTAACCTCATAAGTCTTAAGGGGGTCTTACACCTAGTGGCTTCTGAGGCCAAAATCAGCTATAAAAAAGAGAAAAATGTTATTTAAACCACATACAATGTATATTCTAAAAATATACACTATTTCTGACAGAATGGCCCAAGACTTAATCTGTAGACCAATTTTATGAATCAAGGTTAAGAGAGCATGTGTCAAGGATTTATAAATTGAAGTTTTATAGCACTTTTGGGAATCACAAGTGTAAATTTTGGGGTTATAGGTTATAAATTAGGTTTATAGGTTCATATTTTCAAAATTAGGCTTTGTAGCGGTCTTTGGTATTTTGTCACAAAATTTCCTGTTTTTAAATTTTCAAATTCGGTTGAGAATTATGACCTCTAGGTGGTTTTGAACCTTTCGGCCCCAGTGTGCGCCGGCCGACACTTTTATATAACCTGCAAGTTGCAACTTACTCAGAAGAGCCAGAGGAGGAAAACAAGACAGCGACTGAGTGCGCGTAAATCTCCGAGAAACGTGAGTTTTATGTGGCAGCTAGTTATATATATATATATATATATATATATATATGTATATATATATATATATATATATATATATATATATATATATATATATATATATATATACAGTTTAAGCTCGAAAAGACATCTGAATCTTCATTTGCGATTTTGTAATAGCCACTTAATTTAAAGACTATTTTTATGTATTAGTTTAGTTATCAGTGATTTTTTGGAACCTATTGACCAAATAAGCTGAAATTTCTTGGAGATCTTCCTAATATGTTTTTTCACGAACATATGAGAGCGGCAGATTTCTGAATCGGTGAATATTTATAATTATTTCATACCATTTATCAGATTTTCTATTATAACCCTACTGAAAAATATCAGGTGAGATCTCAGGTGATTTCTCAGGTGAGATCTCAGGTGAGATCTCATATCAAAATCTCACCTGAGATTCTGCTCCAGATGTTGCGGAAAACTTACCTAAATTAAAAAGCAGCTTTATCAGTACTGGAACTTGCCTAGTAGGATGTTTTACCCCCCAGATGAACTCTAAAATACACGTTTAGAAGAACTTTACCCAATTCTTCAATTTTTACAAATTCGGTACATGAGCTCTCAGGTGATTTCTCAGATGAGATCTCAAGCGAGATCTCAGATAAAACCTCATTACCAATTTCTAAAAATTGAAAAATTGTGTAGAATGCTTCTAAACGTGTATATTTGAGTTCATCTGAGGGGGGGGGGGGGTCAAACATCCTATTAGGCAATTTCCAATACTGATAAAGGTGCTTTTTAATTTAGATAAATTTTCCGCAGCATCTGTAGCAGAATCTCAGGTGAGATTTTGACATGAGATTTGACCTGAGAAATCACCCGAGATCTCACATGAGATTTTTTAGTTGGGAATTCAATTAAATAATAATAAAAAATCTGATTAATGATGTAAAATAATTATAATAATCACCTTTTCAGAAATCTGCCGCACTCAGTTTGTGAAAAAACATATTAGGAAGATCTCGAAGAAATTTCATCATATTTGGTAAACTGGTTTGAGAGAACATCGGTCAGAACTAAGCCAACATGCAAAAAATTGTGTTAGAATTAAGGTGGCTTCGTCGGGGCCCGAGTAGCGCCTTCTTTGATTTTGGAAATTTTTCAAATTTTAGTTCTAGTAATTAAATAAGTAAATAATTACCTCCAAAATACTTCAGTAAGTCTTACAAAATTCGAGTTTACTTGAAAGATGAAAAAAAATCGCTTACTACTTATGGGTTTGTCTGCTCTCAGTGCGCCTGCACATGAGCACGTTTACCAAGTTTATCGCTATTATCTCTTTAATTTTATCGTTAACTCATATTTATAATGAGATCATTAGAATCTTTATTATAAATCTTCAATTTGATATCCTATTTTATGAAAACTATTTATTTATGATGGAGTAAATACAAAATGAATGTATTTTCGCATAAAGTTACATGTTAAAAGAAACACTTTAGAAATCTAATTTTCTTTAAAATTTGGTCGTTGACCTTGCATTTTCTTGACATGAATGAAAATTTTAATGCTCAAAGAATATTTTATAAGGATTCAAAAATGTTTATGTATGGATAAAAAAGCTCCGAATACGTGCTTTCCAGATACGCGCTACTATCAGATCAGATGGATATTACCAGATGTTTGCTTATTTAACGTTATTACTATTTTTTTTTTTTTCAGCAAACCACATAACTGACAATGATGTCCGGGACCGAAAAATCGGTAGCGGATCTTGAAGACTCTTTATTCTTCGAAACATTATTAGGCCATGTGTCAAAAATTTCTCCTGCCAAAAAATTAGTTTTTAGACAAGAGGTCAACAAATTAGTTTTAAAATATTCATATAATGAGGACAAAAGCAGTTCCGTAGAACAAAAAAAACACCGAAGATCCCGAAAATCACAAAAAAGATGTTTTGAAGATGATGATCTCCAAGTGGTTGACTATAGAATTAATAGAGTGTACGCGTCGATGAAGAGAGATAAATAGCGAGATGATCGATCGGTATGGGAAGAAAAATGACACGCGCGCACACACACACACACACACACGCATACGCACGCACACACATCGTAGTGTGCAATGTTAATGTGATAAATTTTTCAGCGTCCTACAACGGTATGAATCACCTCTTTTTTCCATCACAATCTTACGCCGCTGGTCATCAACAAGATTTTAACAATGTGGCTAATCGGGATCAGCCGTATTTTGTTAATCATCCAACAGGAAGTAACGTTGTCGAGCAACAAAACTACGCGAATATGCAAACTGATTACAAAAATGAAGATGAATTGAACATGAACAACGATGTATACTAAATTATATAGTACTATTTCTTTTACTATTGTTTCAATTATCCTAATTAATTATTAATAATTATCGAGAATATAGAATACATTTTTAAAACTGTGATTTTTATATAAGAAAAAAGTGGGGAAGGAAAGTTGGAATTAGACAATGTCAAGTTGTGCATGGATCAAAAAGTTGTAGTTGTTATTCTAATTTGCGATCATCTATTAACCTGCGCCTTTTGTGCACCTTGGCTCACACACTGCCCCATGTGTAGACAAGAGATTCACGCAACTGCTCTAACGTTTTTGACTCAAGTGATGGCATTCATCGCGCACGAGCGTGTCGAAGTTGTTGGTGGCTCCGCGCGATCATAACTACTGCTGCTCATCGCCATGAAAACACATAATAAGCTACCAGGTACATATCGCCATCATATGTACCAGCGCGGCAGCAGTAAGCGCTCATGTACACGCTTATATACCGTAGCTATACGCACATAGTAATGTATTATCGTCGTTGGTCGCGGCATGTCGTAGCTGCAAGAGGTAGACTTAGGCAATGACGTATGTGCCTGGTACAAACTTAAACTCAAATTATTATAACTTAACTTAACTTATAACTTAAACTTATCTTTATTCATTCTTCGTTATATGTAATTTCTTTTACAAGCTTTGTAGTAATAAAAGAAAATTGACGTATTAAAAAATTGTAATAAAACAATTTAGTGAAAAATTGAAATCACGAAAAAGAAATGTGGCTCATTATTATTTTAACCCTTTCAGGGGCAGTGGCACTCTCAGAATGCCACTTGTTTTTCTGTAGTTTTTGAATAATTTTTTTTTATTTTTGACGTTAAATACATAGACGTTTTGGTTTTTTAGACTTCAAAGTAGTTGTTTTGGATAACTTACATGTTTCTTAACCCAAATAGTTATGTACGGAATTGTTATAAACAATTGATTAACGAAAAATGCTAGTTTTTTTAATTTTAATTCAGCAGCAATCACAAAAACATAGATATTAATACAAAATCTTCTTATATGTGTTCTGTAGACTTACTGGAACAACATATATTTTTTGGAGAATTTTTTTCACGGTTCAATTTTTTTCTAGGTTCAATTATTTAGTAAAGAATTTATGTATATTACTAAATAGGCAAAAAAATTGCTGCAAAAAATTATAAAATATGCTACAAATTCGAGTATAGCATGTGTTATATTTTTATTAGTTTATAAGTAAAAATGCTTTTTCTTCAATTATCACAACCACCCCTGAAACCTAATTCACCCCTCCTAAAGTTGATCCCACGTATATGTATGTATACGTATAGATGTTACATTTTGGATAAGAGCATACAAACTGACTGAGATACACACACTTAAAAATACAGCACGCACACACACACGGACTTACACACACACCCGCGCGCGCACGCGCACACGCACATACGCAACTTTGAAGTGACTCAGATAGTGAAATGATCAACTTTGATTTTTATGTATTCTATAGATGAAACAGCGATTTTGCGATTATTATTATTTATTATTATATATATTTTATTTATTATATAATTGTTTTATAATTTAATATCCATTGCTATAAAATACTTAATGTTCACTGCGTGGGAGCTTGGATAAGCTATCTATATATAGTGCATATCGTGGAATCCCCGTTTCTTTAGTACCGAAGTCACCGCTAGGTGACCGCATGTTTGCATCGCCACTCTCGCACGGAAAGTTGTGGTCCGATATGCATAAGTTTGACCGGCGTTCGAGCGGCAGAAAAACCACGATTGCTTACTCATCTGAACGTTTTTATAAGTCTTGCGTACAACCAATAAATACAATATTTTGTGACGGAAATAAATATTTCGATGGCAATATTATGACCCAAAGAAAAAATATAATTGGCAAATAAATTTATTAAAACAATAATCACTAGCTGTGATATTGTCATATGCTGGTGATACCAATTTTTGTTTTGTCAACCGATTTTTCTGATTGAATAATCTCTGAATTAACCAGAGATTTTCTGCATATTCTTTCAAAAAAGTTAAAAATCTAATAGAAGTTTTCATCAAAATCCTTATTAGAGATTGAGATTCCAGTACTTAGTTTAGCTAATATTTTCTCAAGGTGCTTTTCTCAATTTGTAGCTTTTTTGTCGTATTGTGTATTGTCGGCTGAATGTTTCAAACTTTTTTCCAAAAAATATGGACTTTGAAGAGATTCCTGAGGAAATTGGATCCGACGATTCTGACTCGGAATCTGAAGTGGATACTGAATCAGACTCAGAGAGTGACACTTTGGAATCAGATACATCTACTGAAGATTCTAATGACGGTTACTTTGACATGCGTCATGAAATGCCCTTGTCCGAAAGGATAAAAGACATGGACGGTATATGGTTGAATAAAAGACGTGAATTTAAATTTCCCAAGTTTCAAGAGGTAACTGGACCAAGTGCACCATCAGGCAGTTACTCAAGTCCAGTAAAAACCTTCCTACTATTATTTTCTGAGAATCTTTTAGATACTATTGCTTGTCAAACCAACCTTTATTTCGAACAGAAAGGTAAGCCTTATGAAGAAACGACCGTTAGGGAAATACAAAAATTCATTGGCATAAATCTTCTGATGGGTGTAAATAGACTACCGTCTTATCGAGATTACTGGTCAAGCGATGCAAAACTGATAGATAATTATATAAGATCGGTCATGCCCGTAAAGCGATTTTCCAAACTCTTGTCGCATATCCATCTTGTCTATAATACACTTGAACCCAAAAAAGGCGGAAAAGGGTACGATAAATTATATAAGCTAAAACCTCTTCTGGAAACGCTTACGAATAATTTCAAAAATTATTATAAAACTTCTAAAAAATTATCGATAGACTAGAGCATGATTAAATTTAAAGGACGATCTTCCATGAAACAGTATATGCCAGCGAAACCCATCAAAAGAGGATATAAAGTCTGGATTAGAGCTGATGAAAATGGATTCGCAACCCGTTTCCAAATATATACAGGTAAAACTGGGGATACTACCGAGAAATTTCTTGGTGCTAGAGTCATCAAAGATCTAACATCTGATTTGAAAAATCTTTACTACGAGATATACTTTGACAATTACTTCAATAGCGTTGATTTGATGATTTCTTTGAAAGAGGATGGAATTCTTGCTTGCGGTACTGTACGAAAAGATCAGACGCGATTGCCAAAGAAGCAATGAAATGATATGAAAATGAAAGTGGGCGAATATGAGTATAAGACGTCTTTCAAAGGTTTGACTTGGGTAAAATAGTTTGATAAAAACCAGTCCACTTTTTGTCGAATTTTCATGACCCATCTGTATTGAAAACATGCCGAAGAAAACAAAAAGATGGATCCATAAAAGATGTGCCCTGCCCAAAGCTTGCAAACGATTACAATAAAAACATGGGTTTCGTAGATAAAATGGACATGCTCAAATCGACATATGAAATCTCTAGAAAAGCTAAGAAATGGTGGCACCGTATTTTCTGGTATTTTGTTGACTTTACAATTGTAAATAGTTATATAATTTACAAAAAAATTCATAATGTGGATATGAGATTGAAAGAATTTAGATTGTCAGTTGTACAAGGTCTTATTGAAGTATCTGAAGTAAATAAAAAAGGAAGAAAGTCTGAAAAGCCAGTCAAGAAGGTAAGTTGGAAGGTGGATGTATCTGTACGAACAAGTGATAATAAGCATAAAACTTATTCGGCAACACCGGAATTTGATTCAGCAACTCCAAAAACGTATATACAAGATGTAGGAAATGATTTATATGACATTTTTTGGATTTGACCTTGAAATGACCTTGGTCCTGACCTAATGCAAAACAATGAACCTTGGATGTGAATTCATCGAGCCCAAAAACGTATATACAAGCTGTATAAATGATTTATATATCATTTTTTCGATTTGACCTTGAAATGATCTTGATCCTGACCTGATACAAAACAATAGACCTTGGATTTGGATTCAGTGACGCCAAAAGCCTTAGAATCCACCTTGAGTTATAGTGATATATTCTGCAGTCTAATGTGCCCCTGAAAGGGTTAAGCTATGAGTATAATCTCAAGATTTGGGATACTGCAGGACGGGAACTTTACTGTTCGGTTTGCGTCTATGTACTATCGAAGAGCTCAGGAAGCTAAGTAAAATTAAAACAATCGAAAATGATTTGGAAAATATAATTATTTCTTGTATTATCTATATTATTTGCAGAAAGATTTCTTAAATATGAATTTTTTTCCTCAATACTCTTTAATGGCTTTACGTAACTGAACTTACAGTACTTTTTGATAAGTCAGAGTTACAGTAAATAAAAGCTTTATTTATTATAAAATTTATGGCTTTTATCCTACATACACGTGTAAACAATAGAAAAATGTGAATGCTTCTTTTAAACTTTTAATGTAACAAAAATACCAGTTTTTAAGAGGAAATAGTTTATTGATAATGCCAACTTAATAATTATAATAATAATAACACAGGCCCACAAAAAAAAAAATCTGTCGGTTCTGGGATGGAGACTATACTTTTCTTTTGTATTTTTTCCGGCTGAATCCGAATCCGGCGTTAAAAGTAGGGGGTTGGCCGCATATTTTGAACATAACCTCAAAAAACTGTCGAAAAGCCGTGTTTCTGTGAAAAAACTTGAGAATAAAAAAAAAACATTGTTTTCATCACATCAAAAATACTTTATTTTTATGTATTTTGGCTTGCTGAATCCAAATTTGTTATGGAAAAAGAGGTTTGGCTGCCGAGTTTCGGAGATAAAATCAAAAAACTGTCGAAAAGCCGTGTTTCTGTGGAAAAACTTGAGAGGAAAAAAAAACATTGTTTCCATCACATCAAAAACACTTTCTTTTTATGTATTTTGGCTTGTTGAATCCGAATTTGTTATGGAAAAAGAGATTTGACCGCCTGATTTCGGAGATAACCTCAAAAAACTACTCAGTCAATTTGCACAAGAACTAAATTGGCTTACGCTTGCGTATACGCTTGTCATCGAACGACCTATACAAAGAATTTCTACGCCGCTTTTTGTTATTAGATTGTACATCTTTTTTTAGCATCCAGTAATAGTCCGCCATCATGTTCACGCCATATTTTCCTTCCCACCTACGTTCAAATTCCTTCATATCCTGATGAAATCTTCCACCATGCTCTTCACTGTAGTCACCTAGGACTGGTGGAAATTCATCAATGTGCGAATCGAGAAAGTGGAGTTTTAAATTCATTAAGCAACCTAATTTTTTGAAGTTTTGTACCATAGTTGCTACGATGCTCTTATAGGTCTCATCTTTATTGTTACCAAAAAATTTTGTTGCAACATCTTTGAAGCTCAACCAGGCTGCCTTCTTGGTATCATTTATACTTTTGACGAATCTTTCTTTGTTATCCATCTAAATGTCTTCCTAGACATCCTATGAGTGCTCCTGAATTTTTTTAGATTTTTTGGAGCCCTCCAAAAAAAGTTGTGGCATCATATATATTGCCAGATCTAGCATTTTTAGCATTCTTGCCTATTTTCAAGCCTAAATAACTCCAAAATGATGCAATTTTTACAAAAAGTGATACATATATTTTTTCTTGTAAATTTTCTCAATTTTCAGAAAAAAAAATTATTTCAAAGTCAATGGAAAAAGTTTGAAGGTCATTTTGTCCATTTTGAGCCTTAAAATGAGCTTTTCAAAGGGTTTGATCACAGCTAATGTCAAGCGGATAGTTCATAAAGTAGTGTTATATATCCTAAGATATAGCTGATATGGTCTCAGAATGTTGCAAGAAGTGATTTCCTTGTAAAAATCCATTTTATCACCAAAAAAACTCCTAAATCAGTTATTATTGTACTCTTCCGAGTCAATAGATTAATTAAATTAACTTATAATTAGGACAATATTACTTCTTATGTATACGCATGAAAAAAACTTTTTCTTATAATTGAACACTCAAAAACCAACAACTTGACCATTTTAGACTTTCCTATTCTGATAAGCAAGTACCTAACAGCCACTGGTTTCTTGCTTTAATTCTGTCAATTTTTTGACATTTTTTCTATATTATTTTTTCAAGCTACTAATAACCGGTTGATTAAAATATAATTTTCTCTTTTTATTCAAATATTTCTTCCGCTAAGGAACATGTTAAGAAGATCTCTATAAATATTTACTTTATTTAGTAAAGGTCTATGCCGCAGCTCCAAAAATATTAAAAAAATTAATTTTGACATGATTGATTATATTGATATGAGAATCTGTCGATCTTCCCGAGGTAACAGGTGTAAGAAATGAAAACCCTTACAACGTGTGTATGCTTTTTTTGACGTTTCAGTGAGCAATGTCACCCTCATCAGAAAATTTTAATAAAAATATAGTAATATAATTTTAGAATTTACACTTCAAAAAACATAAAAAATGATTTGTCAATATTATTATAGTTACCAAAGTTAGTTTTCTCATAATGTAATTTTTGTCGATTTTCTCCCCCACCGCTTGACTGCGGGGAGGAGAATTTCAACAGTTCCTCTTTCATTGGTTTCGGAACTAGTTCTTTTAAGCCTTTAATATTTATTCAGTTTATATAGGAAATGCTAGAGAACGCATTTCCGAAATCAATGTTTACAAACAATAGGCTGGGTGTCAGCTGTGTATGCTGTTTTGATTTTATAGGTATGAGTGGGTGTCGTTATTTTCTTTTACATGTCTGTAATAGATGTGTGTATATATGATTTAGATTTTGTGTGTCTTCTTTTTTATTGACCGGTTGTTTCTGTAAATGTATATGTAACATCTCTGAAATTAATCTTTTATTTAAGTTTTCCTCTTTATCTAATATATTGTAATTAATAAAGTTAAATTTATGGCCTGTTTCGTTTTCACGTAAAATTGTCGCGGAGTCTTCTGATGTTTTGTGTTCATTTATTCTCGTCATTAGTTTTCGTTTTGTTTGTCCTACGTATGTTGCCGGACAATTATTACAATGAATTCGACAAACTACGTTGTTTTCAAATTCTTTTTTAGATTTATCTTTACCTTTGGTTATGATATTCTTCATATTGCTATTGATTTTTGGTATGGTTTGAATATTGTATTTTTTAAGTGCGGATGAGGTTTGTTAAAAAAATCGGTTTATATAAGGGAGGCTGATGAAATGTTTGTTTTGGTTTCTATTATTATTCGTATTGGTATTGTTATTTAGTTTGGCGATACGTTTGCTTATATACTTATTTATGAATTTAGTTGGGTAATTATTTTCTTTCAATAAATTTTTTGCTATGTTTATGTTATCTTTTTGGAATCTAATATCTGCTAATTTAATCACTCTATCCGTTACATTATATACCATTGCTATTTTTTGAGAGAGTGGATGCTGTGAATGGTAATTTAGGAATCTACCGGAAAGAATTGGTTTGGTGCACCAATTTGTAATAATCTTTTGGTTTTCTCTTATCAATAGAATGTCGAGAAAACTTATCGAATTTTTTGTTTCTATTTCATGGTTGAATTGTAATCTATTATTATATGAATTAAAAGTATCTAACATTTCATTTAATCCCGTGTTTGGAATACACGTAATTATGTCATCAACGTAACGGTAGAAAAATATCGGTTTGAAGGAGAGTTTTCGTAGGCATTCGGATTCTAAGTCATCCATAACTAAGAGTACATTCACAGTAGCGCGTGCGCGAGTGAAATGCTCTCGTGAACCTCGGCCCATAGGTATCACCAGTATAAATTGGAGGTGATCTGTATGCATCCCGGACTTGGTAAAGAGGCACATTTAGTCTCTAAGCTCGCACGAGACGATCGCGCGCGGGGGAATCCAGCCCATTGCGCTCTCGCGTGAGAGGATGCTATGCAGGAAACGCAGAAAACGCTCGAATACGCGCGAAACACTCACGCACGAGCTTAGTCCGGGAGTACGTTCGAAACGCTCAGGCGCGACGTGATTCAGCGCGAATCTCTTGGACGCGGGATTAGTTCGTGAGTCCGCACGAAACACTCGCGACTTCGTGACTGAGCACAAAACTCTAGCGCGAGAGATGACTCCGTGCGACTGAGCGAAACGCTCGCGTGCTAGGTTAGTCCACGAGTTCGCAAAAAACGCTCGCGCGCGAAGTTGAACCGTGGGCCTGCTTGAAACGCTCGCGCGCCAAGTGTGAGTCCGCACAAAACGCTCGCACGCGAGCAGAATCCGTGGGTCCGCAGAAAATGGTCGCGCGCGCAGTTACTTGAGTAGTGCGCGCGAATCGCTCGCGCACGATGTCAGTTCGCGAGAAACACTCATGCGCGAGGTTAGTCCATGAGCTTGCTCGAAACGCTTGCGCTCGGAGTGAGTCCGCGTGAAACGCTCGCGCGCGAGGCCAGTCTGCGCAGAACGCTCTCGCGCGAAGTGAGTCAACGTAAAACGTTCGCGCACTACACGGAAAAAAGTAGGCACGGCTGTGGAGAGTGTAAACGAGCGCGCCGGGACGTGTGCTACTCAGCCCCGCCAGGCGGCGTGCGCGCATCTGCTCTGACGGTACGTGCACCGCTATAGTTGATGCTGGTCAGCACTGGAATTCTCGAGGCACTTTTGCACCTTGTATCGCCATGCAAACGGTGAGTCCCGCGCACGGTCCCGCGCAATCATCTGGATTTCTCGTTTTTGGTTCGGGACCGCGTGGTCTATAGACGGAAATTTTATTTTTTAATATATTTACTTGGGCATGCTTCCACAAATATTTTGTAACATTTTTCTTAAGTTGTAAATTAATTTTTATTAACAATTTCGAATGCAAAAATAAAATTTTTAAAATATTTTGTCTCGGAAAATATATTTCTTTTTTTTAAATAACTTTTCTAAAATTATGTCTTAAAACATTCGTTAACACACATATGGGATAGAACAAAGAATTCCAATAAAAATTTCGCAAAATAATTTAAATCATCTTTTTATTACAAAATATGACTTGTTAAAACATTGTGTTTCATTTTCAATAACCATAAAACAAGGTGTTACATTGGGAAGTAAATCATGATTAATAATATTTGTTACATTTAAATTTTCCACAACGCTGTGCCCAAATATATGATCATTGAAACCGATGACATTATACGAAATATATTCAAGAAAAACTTTATCATCTGACATAAAAATGTTTGTTACTTTACCAAATTGTAAATTATTTTCATCGATATTGGTTACTGTAATTGAGTCTGTCGCATATGTAAAATTGTTAATCGTAAATTATACAAAACTGTAAGAAACTGTATAGAACCGTACAAAACCATTGGTTTTCGGACATTTTATGGGAAACGATTTATACAGTTATATACACTTTTATACATTTTTACACATTTTTATACATTTAAAAAATTAAAAGTTTTTTCCAGAAAATTTTCTCATACACTGAAAAAAATTTTAGGCTGTAGAAACCATAGTTTCGATTTGCTGTACTAACACTATTTATAGTGTTCATTTACCCTTAGAGACGGCTGAAGCAGCTATTCATTTGTATAATGTAACGGTACTATTTGTCAGATGCGGGAAATGTACTTGTACAGCTCTGATAGCGGTACGATTTAGTTTTACCGCCAGTATTTGTTTGTTGACAACGCTACAACGCGAAGCCGATGTTCATGTTATAACCTAAAAAAGTCAAGAAACCGGCCACATCAACCGCATGTTTGCAATCCGCTTTTGCGTATTTCATCTGTAATCAGTGTACTTATTAATCGAGATTATTTTAATGAAAAATATGTATGTATGGCGAATCATAACCTATTTAATGCTCCGACAAAAGAACTCTATACATTAGTGCTTTCAGTGTATCTTGTACAGCTCTCACAACTATATGAATACAATTACTGTATCTATATAAAATTCAGTAGAAAGAAAATCAGCCGAACAGTACTGTTGTCAGAGACGTACTTTCAGTTCTTACAACGTGAAATTTTTTTCAGTGTATATATTTATCCACGATAAACTATATACGAGTAATTCCGCGGTATTTTTCAAATTCGTGTTACTCTTTGATATCTTTAGATATAGGTGCTCATTACACGGAATTGTGAAAAGGTTACAGTTCTTAAATAGGGTATTAGAAGAACATCTTCTTGGTATCAAAACCCGATTTAGAATCGTACAAATTACGTATGGTAAGGAGAAAGACTAAAATTAAAGGCATACTTAAGTGATACTTGTACAAATTATTATATATTATAGTTTTGGTCACTAGGACGTAAAGTTGAACTTCACGCACCGAGTGATCAATACGCACGAGGGTCGGCGCCGCCGGCCTGAGTGTTGGATGATCACGAGGTCGTAAAGATTTCGCCCGCGTGGCGAACAATATTTTTTTTATAGTATGAGTAAAGCATGCATAAAGCGAAGCGAAACGAAGCTTTACGCACACTATGTGTGAAATTCAACTTTACGCACTAAAAACGATGCGAATCGACGTACTTTACGCATACTATGCAAAAAAAGTGTTTTCTTTAAATGATTTGAAAATAGTCTACAAAATAGGAAAGTATTTTTTCATTTACTATATAAAAATCGTCGACTTTTATACAGAAAAGGTTATCACGAATTACTAGATGTTACCCATAGCTTTCCTATGAGTTATACGGTAAAAAAATGGCTTTAAAAAAAATGAGTAACGCTACCACTTTTTCACTATTTGAGGTCTAGAAAGGAAGAAAAAACAAGGTCATATGAAAGTGTGCTCTTAATTTTTTTTCTATTTCTCTCCAGCTCAAATTTGAGAAGTTCGGCGGAATTACCCATATAAGACATTTAAAAACATGAAAAAAATGTTCTTGTTCATTTTCTACAGGGCTCATTGTAGGACAATCAAATGAAAATGTTCGGAAAAATGGGAATAGTCCTTCATCTTTTTATTTTTTTCGACAACAGATCGGTACGGTTTATGCAATGACATGCATTTTTAGTATACACAAGAGCATAAAATTGGGAAACAAATTAATTTTGTAATACTGATTCCAGAGTTAAATGAAATTAAATAATTAGGTAGTTATTGAAAATGAAACACAATATGTTTTAACAAGACATATTTTGTAATAAAAAGATGATTTAAATTATTTTGCGAAATTTTGACTGGAATTCTTTGTTCTATCCCATATGTCTGTTAACGAATGTTTTAAGACATAATTTTAGAAAAGTTATTTAAAAAAAAAATATATATTTTCCGAGACAAAATATTTTAAAAAATTTAATTTTTCATTCGAAATTGTTAATAAAAATTAATTTACAACTTAAGAAAAATGTTACAAAATATTTGTGGAAGCATGCCCAAGTAAATATATTAAAAAATAAAATTTCCGTCTATAGACCACGCGGTCCCGAACCAAAAACGAGAAATCCAGATGATTGCGCGGGAGCATGCGCGGGACTCACCGTTTGCATGGCGATACAAGGTGCAAAAGTGCCTCGAGAATTCCAGTGCTGACCAGCATCAACTATAGCGGTGCACGCACCATCAGAGCAGATTAAAAGTTTTATGAAAAGAAAAAGTCAATTCAAAAAGTTTTTTCGAGATATTTGATTTTTTATACCCCTGGTAGAAAATTAGCCATAAGTTGACCAGAATATGTTTAATTTTCTGGTAATTGGTCAACTTATGATGAAAATTCTGGGCAGAAACCCCGCGTGCTTGCGACAGTTTCTGGTCAGAATCTGACGAATTTCTGGTGAAATAAAATCATTATATTTTAGGTTATGCTCTATATACATAATGATGCTCACTGCAACACTCATCTGAATGCAATAGGCATAATGAATCTGTCATTTTTTAGTAAATGTTGTTTTTAGTACAACTAATAAATTAAATAATATTACAATATTAGCGAAGGATAAAAATAAAAAATGTAATAATGCGAATGTTGTGTACAAAATTAAATGTAACAATTGTAATGCGTCATATGTAGGGCAGACAAGCAGAAGACTGAGTGTAAGATTAAAAGAACATCTAAAAAAATATTCGGATGGAGACCAAAATTCGTCATTATTTATACACACTACTGATAATAATCATACAATAAATTTTCAGAATATTCAGATATTAGACACCGAATGCAACAGAGGAAAACGATTCTTCTCTGAAGCATTATTTATTCATACTCAAAAAAATTTTATTAATGAACAATTTGAAATAAACAGACTAACAAATGAATATAACACCTTGATAAATAATTGCGAATTTCTGGTCTCTATTTGATATGATGTCAAGGTATCGATGTGAAGAGGTATTAGGAGCGCACGTATGGTGAAAATCTAATAACATCTCTCATAGATATACACTATTCACACACAAGTTCTTCTAGTCAAGACTATTGATGCCACTTCCTTCAAGACGTGCTTTCCTGCTACCTCTCTCCGCTCTCGGACGTTCCCAATGGGTTTTACCCAACTCCGATTCTGAGCATAGTTGTCTGTGTGATACACCGATTTTCACATACAAATAATTTTAGTATATAAGCGTGAATTTTGTAATATATCGTTACTGACGAGCGGATTGTTGCCCGCAAAACAACGTTGACTACGATAATTTAATTATTTGTAAGTGTGTACATAACTTTTAATTTTTATTGTAATTTGTTTAATTATTGGTTTACAAAACGTGTGTATTGAATTCTCATTAGATTCCTGAAGAGGGACATAGCCAAAAATGTCCGAAACGTTGAATAAAAGATCAAATTCATAAAAAAGGTGTTTGTTATTAATACCTTTGACCTTGGTAGAAGATTGGCCATAAGCTGTAGATTTGTCTATTTGTTTATCTTTACAAAATTTAGCTAAGTCCATGGTCAAATGAGATGAGTGGTTGTCGGCATATAGAATCACAGGGAATTCATATTTATTATCAACTAGCCATTTATGAAAAACATTTACTATGTATTTATAAAAACTTTCTGAAACCATCCATCCTTTTTCAGTATTACCGACTGCCCAGTCTTTTGGGATTTTTTCTAAAATTTCTTTTCTGGGAATAGTTTTTAAATTAAATAATATCATAGGTGGGAGTAATGTATCCAACGCAGCAACAGTGAAAAGAACCGTTAGATTTGTCTTATCATTGGCACTAACAACTTTGTAGAGTGCTCTTGGTCCTTTCTTAGCTATGACCTCATTATTATGTGGAGGAACTAACATAAATGATGTTTCATCCAAATTAAATATCCGCTTGGCATCCAAATTGATTAAGTTTTTCTTTTCAAGATAAAGTTTCAAATTGGCAAACCACTCTTTTAGATCAGTCTCAGAAACAGATGCCCTGGTGGTTGTAAGATTCTGAGCAGATCGTATACTTAAATTACTATGCCTTTTCATAAAAAGTCTATACCATTTCACTCCTGGACGATCATCTTTGAACGGGTTATATCTTCCTGCATTGATGACATACTTTGTTACAGTATCTAGCAGTTGTTTTTTATTGACAGGAAATCCCCTTTCAGCGCAATATAAAATCCATTGTACAATGTCTTCTTCTTCTGTTGAAGTCAGTATAGTTGGAGCACCTTTTCTGTTCTTATCAACTGGCACACTGTCCTTCAACTTTCTGTATAATGTGCTTTTCGGAACTCCAAAACTGTTTGCTGCTTCACGTAAGGATTTTCCCTCCTTTATAGCACTCAATGCTTCTTTCAGAGAATCAACACTATAATTACCCTCAATTCTTTTTTTTTCATAGATTTTATTTTCTTGTTTGATTTCTTGTATGCATGAGATGTAAAATTTTTTGGCTTCTTCTGTGTAACCTTCTTCTTTATTTTGGCCATGTTTATATGAGTTATCTGTAAATTAAGTTTTCTATATAAATAGTTTTTCTTAAATTTAAAAATATGTTAATTTAATAGTATATTGTTAATAAAAATACTTACCTACAGTTTTTATGGAAATTTTGAGGTTATGCAGGCTTAGCCTGCAATGTCTGATTCTAATACGACATTGTACAGATTTGACCGTTACATCGTAACATCAGTACTCAAAAAGTAAAAATGTAATGGTTTTTACACACCCGCTGATTCTTATTTGCATTTAACTGCAACAAAATCTTCAAATTAAAATTGCGTCTCAGTTATGGCAACGTAAATACGCAACTCATGCTACACCGTCTGAAACCGGGACAGACAGCGCCATCGTGTCCCGGTTTAGGTAAGTTGATAAAAAAGGTTTCTAAAAGTGGGACACACAATTTTTAATTAATTAAATTATAAAACTTAAAAAACCAAATATTTATTTAACATATAACGTACCAACAATATGTACGAGCAATATTTTGTTCAATATTCTACAATATTAATTAATTCAAAGATGACTAAAGTCATGCTCATAATTTTGAAATAGAAACAAAACGACCAGCAAACGCCGATTCATACACAGGTTTCAGAAAGCACTTGTCATAATTTTTTTTTTAATATGTATAGCTTCTTTATATGAAAAATAAATGGTGTATGCGAGTGAATAACAACATAAATAATTTAAAATAATTTTTACTTGTACCAATTATATTAAAAATTAACATATAATCAATATTATTTAATAGTGTCCCACTATAGGACTGGTTTTTTACATTGTCCCAGTTTTGGCTATTTTACCTTAGCCCTATAGTGTGTATTTAGTGCAGCGTGCCGTGTGCGCGCGTGTGTCCATGGTGTGTGATGTCCACAACCACAACGTCTGGCTCCCGGCGTCCCCAGTGATGACAGCGATTGCTGTATTTCGCCGCCCTGGTGAATGTCGTCCCTTTCATCGTGTTCACCGGTTGATGATAATTCGTCGTAGACAGAAAGGCTGTGTGTCAACGGCGAGAGCAGATTTACCAAGCCCTTTCTCGTTCCTAACCTTTCTGATGGGTGAGCTGATGGTATTTCATGTTGTTCGCAGGTATATCTGTGGCAGCGAGAGGAGTGTAAACGACGAGCACTGCTACATCAGACTGTTGCTTGGATGTGGAAGAAATGTTGCCTGGGTCATTTATTTATTAATTATATGTGGTTTTTAGGTGCTCAACTTTCCTTGTTTGCCGCTTGTACTAGTGACTATGTGTACAGTTAATCTGCTACATGTGTCTTCAGCGACTCTCAGGCTGGAGCTGTTTCCAGCAGTGAAACAACGGTTGAAGGTTTCTACCAGTCCTTCCCCTCTAGTAGTTACAGGTAGCTGGTACAGCGAGTGAACTACAGCCATTGCTGCAGACTTTTTTGTATGGTAATGTTTTTTTTTGTGTCATCTATTTATTAGTTATATGTGGTTTTTAGGTGCTCAACTCTTCTCGCTTGACCCCAGAATAGGGACTGATCTGCTGTTCATGATCTTTGTTGATCCCTAGGCTGAGGCAGTCCTTGACATTGAGATAAAATTGACGGTCTCTGTCAGTATTTTCGTCCCAGGTGGTATGGTTACTGAAGTAGTGGATCACTGTTAGATGATTCTCAGCACACTGGCATCCATGGAGTAGTGCCAGCCTAGACCGTCCAGCCCTATTTTGCTGCTTCTGCAGCTCTAAGTGATCTTCAAGAGTTAGTGCTTTATAGTGTAATTAGGAACTGGGGATATCATAACAGTGCTGCGTGTGTGGTTAAATGCGATACGGGTAGCTAGTTGTCACTGGTAATATTGCTTGTCTGGTTAATTTCTAAGTTTAGTCAGAGTGTAAGAACTCGCTTCAGGGTATCTGTTGTATTAAAATACATCATTATGTATTTGACAGACTTCTACCAAGTGAGACTTACCTATTTAATAATTTTCTAGCACACTATAAGACTGACAGAGTCAGCTAAAATATTGCATTCTTTATACATTGAAATTTACCATATTACAAAATTTATAGTACGCACATTACACAAAAGTTTTTTTTGTAAATATGATATTACTTTAACATGTACTTATATAATATTAGACAATTTTGATTCTTTTAGTTCAATCGCTTAGGTCCTGTGAACATTGTTAACAGGTTTTAAGCTGTGCAATCTTTTATTAAATTTCTTAAATTTGTCATCAAAATAGTAAGATAACATAATTATATATGTTTACCAACCCAATTTTCATACACTTTTCTAATTTTAATTCTACTACATTCTAAGTTTTCTAGATCATTTGACAAGGAATTATAAGTTCTAACAGCTTCTATGTAACAGTTTTTGTTAGTTATTGTTAGAGTTTTTTTTATTGGTATCTGTATACTTCTATTTCTTGTATTAATTGTTTATCTCTGATATTTAGTTTCTCATAATGATAGAAAACGGACTCAAAACAAAATAATTATTTAATATTAAAAGGGCATTCTTTAAACTCAACAGTATTTTTGAATTTAATTTTAAAAATTTTATTTTGTAAATTATTTAATGGTCTTCGACTATTTATTCATATATAAAGAACCACAAGATATCCAATAATTTTTAAGACTATTATAAAGAGCATAATATAATGTCAACAATGTTTTAGTTTGCATAATATTTGTTTTTTTGTAGAAAAAAGAGGAATAGATATTTCGTTTCTTTAATTATTTTTTACCAATGTGTTTATCAGATTGAATTTGCAATCAAATGTACTTTCGTATTTCATTATTATATTTTTGTAATTATATTATCTTTGGATATCAATTTTTCCGATCTTATTGATAACTATTTATTTAATATTTCTGTATCAAATCGAATTCTGT
This sequence comes from Torymus aiolomorphi, assembly GCA_036365515.1. NCBI lineage: Eukaryota > Metazoa > Arthropoda > Insecta > Hymenoptera > Torymidae > Torymus > Torymus aiolomorphi. The sequence goes on from CM070874.1 coordinate 134,554,493, forward strand.
TAAATAATAAGCGAAAATTGACTATGTAAGGTGCATTGATGCATTAAAAATCGTGTTTATAGGTTTAGATACCAGGAGTTGATTTTAGATGAAAATGTTAAATGGAAAAAAGTTTTGTTTAAATATTATCTACAACATTGTATCTATACATTTTTGTATTTAACATTTTTGTGTAAAATCAAATTCTGTCAAGTTCTAGCCGAAAATAGTCTATTTTATGTATATTTAGGCGTTTAAAATCGAATTTATAGGTCTAACTCATCAGGGGTTGATTTTAGATGAAAATGTTAAATGGAAAAAATTTTTGCTTAAATATTATCTACAACTTTTGTATTTAAGATTTTTGTGTAAAATCAAATTGTCAAGTTATAGTCGAAAATCGTCCATTTTATGTATTTTTAGGCATTAAAAAATCGTTTTTTTTTTTTTATTTAACTCGTCAGGAATTTATTGTACAAAAAAATGTTTAATAGAAAAAAGTTTTGTGTTAATATTATCTATAACTTTTACATTTAACATTTTTGTATAAAATCAAATCCTGTCAAGTTATAGCCGAAAATCGTCAAATTTGGACCTTTTTTGTCGCTTTTCGCAGTTATCTTCGCAAATATTGCTCGTAGAAAAAAGTGTCCAACAGAAAAATAGTATATTACGATACGTGGGCCGGAAATTGGATTTCCGAGGCGAAGCCGAGGGCGTCATAACGCACGGCCAGGGCATCCAATTTCCGGTCCAAGTATTGTATACTATTTTTCTTACTCCTCGGCCGAAAGTACGTTCTATAATTGTTAAATAATTGATAAAATTGCGTTGTCGGCTACTAGCTGTGTTTGAGTGTTAGTTTTTCTTTCGGCCCGCTCGATAGTAGTGCCTCTGTCGGCCGCTTTGGGTAGCTCGGTCGATATTACCGACTGTTTTTTCTTTCGGCCCGGCCGCCGGCGTAGAGAGCTGGTTTTTTGAGCGTCTGCTACTTTCGCTATTGTACAGATGGTCTGATGCCCGCCCGACATTTGCAAGACCGAGGCGAAGCCGAGGTTTTGCTGGTCGGGGCGGGCATCAGAAACACATTCATTAAAAAAAGACAACACCACTTTTTATTTCAACTAACTCTTTTTTCTCGTCACACGTGCACTTTCCTCTGTCTATTTCGTACGTGTCTAACCTTCACACCGCACAAACATATTTTCCTCAGACGCTCCCGTCCATACGTTTACTTAATTGTTTCTACACGACTCGAAAGTACGTGTAGAAAACAAGAGGAAAAAACAATAACCACGATCAAACAAAACCACTTTTTATTTCAACTAACTTTTTTCTCGTCACCCGTGCACTTTCCTCTGTTTATTTCGTACGTGTCTAACCTTTACACCGCATAAACATCTTTCCTCGGACATGCGCGCGGGCGCTGAAGCGCCGCGGGTCAAGAAATTTCGACAGCCAATCAGAGCGCGCGGTTGGTCTAAAATAGGATGCGAAAGTTTCTCTTTCGGCCCGGAGATGCGGGCCGAAAGTACGTACTTTCGGGTGGGCGAGTAAGAAATAGTATATTACTAACGTGGGCGGAAGAGGATTATTTACCTCATGCGAAGTTTTTCGGCCGAGCGAAGCGAGGTTGAAAAGTCGCATGAGGTCAAAATTCTCTTACGTCCACGTTTCAGTAACGTATTTTTCCGTCCGAGGCCGCAAAATGACATTTAAGATGGCATTTTGAGGTTAAAGGGCGGGAAAGGTGTTTTTAATTAGTTTTAGCAGATAAACCTGTAGATATAAGCATAAAATTAATTTTTCTAGTCATTAAGCTTAAAAATCGATTTTTTTAGATATTTCTTTGTGCTCGCATTTTTTTAATTTTTCATCGATGTTTCTCAATAGAGAACCAGCACATAGGTATAATTAGAGGAGTATTTTCCCCGAATCCTGATGAAATCGATCGAAAATTCATTGAGATAATCTGGAAACTTGATTACATACGGACGTACAGACATACATACATCTCAGAAAACGCTTAAAACGCACTCAAGCTCAATGGAAAATGGTTTTTACAAGTTAAATTTTCAGTATTTGAATTCTTACAATTTTCGCTCTGGAGAAATTATAAGGCTCTCCCGAGTAGCGGTCGTGCCTAATGACAGATTCATTATGCCTGTTGCATTCAGATGAGTGTTGCAGTGAGCATCATTATGTATATAGAGCATAACCTAAAATATAATGATTTTATTTCACCAGAAATTCGTCAGATTCTGACCAGAAACTGTCGCCAGCACGCGGGGGTTCTGGCCAGAATTTTCACCATAAGTTGACCAATTACCAGAAAATTAAACATATTCTGGTCAACTTATGGTTAATTTTCTACCAGGGGTATAAAAAATCAAATATCTCGAAAAATCTTTTTGAATTGACTTTTTCTTTTCATAAAACTTTTAATGTTATCTAGCAAAAATTAAGTGAATTGATATTCACAATCCAAACAATCCCATCTTTTCGACAAACTTCCCACTGCATCTCAATGACATAGCTCTTTCACGTTAGATGAGGTTGCCTGTGTACTTCCACATACATACAGGTCACCTACAATTTATACTGGTGATACCTGTGGGCCGAGGTTCACGGGAGCATTTCACTCGCGCATGCGCTACTGTGAATGTACTCTAAATCTGCGAATAAACCGGATATCGGTGATCCCATTGGTGTACCGAATGATTGTTTGTAATATGTATTATTAAATTGAAAATAAGTATTATCCATCAGAAGGTCACATGCATTTAAAATTTCGTTTAATGGGATTGTTGTGTTTCTTGAAATTTCAAAATATCGTTTTCCAATACTTTGCTTTAATAACTGTTTACTAATGTTCGTATATAGAGATGTCACGTCCAGGCTAATAAGAGTGTCGTTAGGCGGGATGGTGATATTTTTTAATTTCTCTATCAGATCTAGACTGTTTTTTACGTATGATTTTGGTCTGTTCATACTATTTTGGTAGATGGAAAAAAGTTCTTTTGATAAGAAATAAGTTGGGGAGCCTATCGTTGATACTATTGGTCTTAATAGGATGTTGTTTTTATGTATTTTAGGTAGTCCGTAGCATTTCGGGAGCGTGGTATTAGTTTGTGTCAATTGAGTTTTTTTGTATTTTTTGCTGAAAAAGTTATTGTCGTTCCAATTATATAGGAATGTTTTATTTTGGTTTGTAATTTGTTTAACGGATTTCTAGCTATTTCTATGTATGTTTCTTTGTCAGATAATAGTGATTCCATTTTTCGTGTGTAGTCGTCTCTATAAATTGCAACTGTCGCGTTTCCTTTATCCGCGTATGTGAATATGATATTCTTATTGTTTTTCATAAATAATTTTGTTTCTTTAATTTTATTTTCGACTATTTTATCGGTTAGGTCTGTGTGGTTTGTTTTGTTCCTATGTTGTGATATTTTATTTAATAGTTGGCTTCTAATTTCATTTGCAGTGTCCTCTGGTAATTTTTTGTTTTGGATTAGGTTTTTTAATTGTTTTATGACATTAACTACGACGTGATCATTTAGTTTACATGGGGGATTGAATTTTTGACCGAGAGCAACCGTTTCTATAACGTTCTTCGGGATATTTTTGTCTGTGAGATTTTTAAACCATTTGTCCGTATTTATATTTAGTTGGTTTGTTTCGATTGTGTTACGTGTATTGTTGAATTTCTTATTGTGTTTTATATTTAATTTCGCTCGATGGTTTATGTTTTGTGTTTCTTGGTTTTTTATTATATTACTTAAGACTTCAAGAGGTATTAAGTTTTTTAGGATCGATAAAGATTTTTTTAACTGTTTTTCAAGGTGTCCTATATGTATATTAATATCTTGAATCTCGATGTTTGATGTTTTTTGTTTAAAATGTTTAATTAGTTTGTTAAATTTATCTTTACCCGATTTGCTGTGAAAATAAAAGTGGTTTAAATTACGTGTGATGTTATCTATATTAGCCGGCCTGGTATCGTGTGTTCTGCATCTTAGAAAGAACCGCCGTTGTGAATTTGCGTGATTTAACTTTTGATTTGTCGTTGCCCAAATTTTGAGGTGTCGTCTTGCGTTCTGTTCATATTCTTCGCCTAATTTGTTGAAAAATTTGTCGTAGACCGATGAAGATCCAAGGTCCATTATGATATTGATGTAATAACACGGTGTGTGTTATCGTATGAATTTATCCCTCGGTTATTGTGATTATATTGATGTGGGAATCTGTCGATCTTCCCGAGGCAGCAGGTGTAAGAAATGAAAACTCTTACAACGTGTGTATGCTTTTTATGACGTTTCGGTGAGCAATGTCACCTTCATCAGAAACTTTAATAAAAATATAATAATATAATTTTAGAATTTACACTTCAAGAAACATAAAAAATGATTTGTCAATATTATGATAGTTACCAAAGTTAGTTTTCTCACAATGTAATTTTTGTCGATTTTCTCCCCCACCGCTTGACTGCGGGGAGGAGAATTTCAACAGTTCCTCTTTCATTGGTTTCGAAACTCGTTCTTTCCTCGTACCAGAGGACACTGCAAATGAAATTAGAAGCCAATTATTAAATAAAATATCACAACATAGGAACAAAACAAACCACACAGACCTAACCGATAAAATAGTGGAAAATAAAATTAAAGAAACAAAATTATTTATGAAAAACAATAAGAATATCATATTCACATACGCGGATAAAGGAAACGCGACAGTTGCAATTTACAGAGACGACTACACACGAAAAACGGAATCACTATTATCTGACAAAGAAACATACATAGAAATAGCTAGAAATCCGTTAAACAAATTACAAACCAAAATAAAAACATTCCTATATAATTGGAACGACAATAACTTTTTCAGCAAAAAATACAAAAAAACTCAATTGACACAAACTAATACCACGCTCCCGAAATGCCACGGACTACCTAAAATACATAAAAACAACATCCCATTAAGACCAATAGTATCAACGATAGGCTCCCCAACTTATTTCTTATCAAAAGAACTTTTTTCCATTCTCCAAAATAGTATGAACAGACCAAAATCATACGTAAAAAACAGTCTTGATCTGATAGAGAAATTAAAAAATATCACCATCTCGCCTAACTACACTCTTATTAGCCAGGACGTGACATCTCTATATACAAACATTAGTAAACAGTTATTAAAGCAAAGTATAGAAAAACGATATTTTCAAATTTCAAGTAACACAGCAATCCCATTAAACGAAATTTTAAATGCATGTGACCTTCTGATGGATAATACTTATTTTCAATTTAATAATAAATATTACAATCATTCAATACACCAATGGGATCACCGATATCCGGTTTATTCACAGATTTAGTTATAGATGACTTAGAATCCGAATGCTACGAAAACTCTCCTTCAAACCGATATTTTTCTACCGTTACGTTGATGACATAATTGTATTCGACGTGTATTCGAAACTCGGGTTAAATGAACTGTTAGATATTTTTAATTCATATAATAATAGATTACAATTCACCCATGAAATAGAGACAAAAAATTCGATAATTTTTCTCGATTTTCTATTGATAAGAGAAAACCAAAAGATTATTACAAATTGGTACACCAAACCAACTCTTTCCGGTAGATTCCTAAATTACCATTCACAGCATCCACTCTCTCAAAAAATAGCAATGGTATATAATGTAACAGATAGAGTGATTAAATTAGCAGATATTAGATTCCAAAAAGATAACATAAACATAGCAAAAAATTTATTGAAAGAAAATAATTACCCAACTAAATTCATAAATACGTATATACGCAAACGTATCGCCAAACTAAATAACAACACCAACACGAATAATAATAGAAACCAAAACAAACATTTCATCAGCCTCCCTTATATAAACCGATTTTTTGAACAAACCTCATCCACACTTAAAAAATACAATATTCAAACCATACCAAAAATCAATAGCAATATGAAGAATATCATAACCAAAGGTAAAGATAAATCTAAAAAAGAATTTGAAAACAACGTAGTTTATCGAATTCATTGTAATAATTGTCCGGCAATATACGTAGGACAAACAAAACGAAAACTAATGACGAGAATAAATGAACACAAAACATCAGAAGACTCCGCGACAATTTTACATGAAAACGAAACAGGCCATAAATTTAACATTATTAATTACAATATATTAGATAAAGAGGAAAACTTAAATAAAAGATTAATTTCAGAGATGTTACATATACATTTACAGAAACAACCGGTCAATAAAAAGGAAGACACACAAAATCTAAATCATATATACACAGATCTATTACAGACATGTAAAAGAAAATAACGACACACACTCACACCTATAAAATCAAAACAGCATACACAGCTGACACCCAGCCTATTGTTTGTAAACATTGATTTCGGAAATACGTTCTCTAGCATTTCCTATATAAACTGAATAAATATTAAAGGCTTAAAAGAACGAGTTCCGAAATCAATGAAAGAGGAACTGTTGAAATTCTCCTCCCCGCAGTCAAGCGGTGGGGGAGAAAATCGACAAAAATTACATTGTGAGAAAACTAACTTTTCTTACTCGCCCACCCGAAAGTACGTACTTTCGGCCCGCATCTCCGGGCCGAAAGAGAAACTTTCGCATCCTATTTTAGACCAACCGCGCGCTCTGATTGGTTGCCGAAATTTCCTGACCCGCGGCGCTTCAGCGCCCGCGCGCATGCCCGAGGAAAGATGTTTGTGCGGTGTGAAGGTTAGACACGTACGAAATAAACAGAGGAAAGTGCACGGGTGACGAGAAAAAAGTTAGTTGAAATAAAAAGTGGTTTTGTTTGATCGTGGTTATTGTTTTTTAAACGTATGGACGGGAGCGTCCGAGAAAAATATGTTTGTGCGGTGTGAAGGTTAGACACGTACGAAATAGACAGAGGAAAGTGCACGTGTGACGAGAAAAAAGAGTTAATTGAAATAAAAAGTGGTGTTGCTTTTTTTAATGAATGTGTTTCTGATGCCCGCCCCGACCAGCAAAACCTCGGCTTCGCCTCGGTCTTGCAAATGTCGGGCGGGCATCAGACCATCTGTACAATAGCGAAAGTAGCAGACGCCCAAAAAACCGGCTCTCTACGCCGGGCCGAAAGAAAAAACAGTCGGTAATATCGACCGAGCTACCCAAAGCGGCCGACAGAGGCACTACTATCGAGCGGGCCGAAAGAAAAACTAACACTCAAACACAGCTAGCAGACGACAACGCAATTTTATCAATTATTTAACAATTACAGAACGTACTTTCGGCCGGGGAGTAAGAAAAATAGTATACAATACTTGGACCGGAAATTGGATGCCCTGGCCGTGCGTTATGACGCCCTCGGCTTCGCCTCGGACGTCATACCACGCACGGCCCGGAAATCCAATTTCCGGCCCACGTATCGTAATATACTATTGGTAACTATCATAATATTGACAAATCATTTTTTATGTTTTTTGAAGTGTAAATTCTAAAATTATATTATTATATTTTTATTAAAGTTTCTGATGAGGGTGCCATTGCTCACCAAAACGTCAAAAAAAGCATACACACGTTGTAAGGGTTTTCATTTCTTACACCTGCTACCTCGGGAAGATCGACAGATTCCCACATCAATATAATCAATCATGTCAAAATTAATTTTTTTAATATTTTTGGAGCTGCGGCATAGACCTTTACTAAATAAAGTAAATATTTATAGAGATCTTCTTAACATGTTCCTTAGCGGAAGAAATATTTGAATAAAAAGAGAAAATTATATTTTAATCAACCGGTTATTAGTAGCTTGAAAAAATAATATAGAAAAAATGTCAAAAAATTGACAGAATTAAAGCAAGAAACCAGTGGCTGTTAGGTACTTGCTTATCAGAATAGGAAAGTCTAAAATGGTCAAGTTGTTGGTTTTTGAGTGTTCAATTATAAGAAAAAGTTTTTTTCATGCGTATACATAAGAAGTAATATTGTCCTAATTATAAGTTAATTTAATTAATCTATTGACTCGGAAGAGTACAATAATAACTGATTTAGGAGTTTTTTTGGTGATAAAATGGATTTTTACAAGGAAATCACTTCTTGCAACATTCTGAGACCATATCAGCTATATCTTAGGATATATAACACTACTTTATGAACTATCCGCTTGACATTAGCTGTGATCAAACCCTTTGAAAAGCTCATTTTAAGGCTCAAAATGGACAAAATGACCTTCAAACTTTTTCCAATGACTTTGAAATAATTTTTTTTCTGAAAATTGAGAAAATTTACAAGAAAAAATATATGTATCACTTTTTATAAAAATTGCATCATTTTAGAGTTATTTAGGCTTGAAAATAGGCAAGAATGCTAAAAATGCTAGATCTGGCAATATATATGATGCCACAACTTTTTTTTGAGGGCTCCAAAAAATCTAAAAAAATTCAGGGGCACTCATAGGATGTCTAGGAAGACATTTAGATGGATAACAAAGAAAAAAATGTTTTTTAGCACGATCTCTCAGAGAACTACCCATATACAAATTCGAAGAAAAAGAAGATACTACGACAAAAAGGGATTCAAATTATAGAAACCTATATATGTATGTATTAAACAGTTTCGCTAATTTTTTCATAATAATAAAGATTAATATTATATTAAGATTTGGATAACATATTATTGATTATAGAGTTTTTTTAATATAAATTTTTTTCATTTTAAAAATTGATTATCCGATCGCCTTCCCACATGTTTGGTCATTCACTCAAAAAGCTATTTTTAAAATGGAAAAGAAAGAAGAATAGTTGTCAATAAAAAAATTAATCAAATTATTTCAATTATATCTAATAAATAGATAGTTTTTTTAAATACTTTAACTTCCCTAGCGGAAATATTTTTGTTCAAAAATGTTAAAAACTGCTAGAAAGAGTTATAAACTGTTTAAAAATGTTACAAAATGTAGGATTTTGGACGTTATTAATCGTTTGTAACTGTTTGTAACATTTTTTAACAGTTTTTAACAGTTTATAGGAGTTATTAAATTATTTAATAACTTTAAATATTTATTAATTATTATTATTAACATAGTAATAATTAATTATTAGTATAATTAAGCACTCCTTAGGCTTCTTCTGCATTGTTTGACTGTTACTTGCCTTCGGAGTGCTCCCGCGTTCCTTGATTCTCATGATTATAATAATGAAGCTATTAAATAATTATTAATTAATAATAATAATAATAATAATAATAATAATTTATTAATTCTTAATTTTTCCTGAAATATATCAAATTTAAAATTATTTGAAACTGTTTGAAAGTGTTTAAAACTATTAGAAACTGTTTGAAACTGTTACAAAGTATTATAATTAGAAAAAAAGTGTCCAAAATCATACATTTTGTAACATTTATAAACAGTTTTAAACAGTTCTAAATAGTTTTAAATAATTTTTAACAGTTATTAACTGTTAATAACATTTACAATTTACGACAGGGTTTAACTGAATATATAAGTTATATATATTTTTATAACACAAACTGACGTGCATGTTTTATCATAACAAATAATGTTTAATAATGTAAACAAGTGTAACTTTAACTTAAGATTTAAATGTGTCACTATAAATAACACAGTCTCACAAAAAGAGAAAATGTTCTGTACTTAAGATTAGACTATCACATTGCGGTGTATTTTAGCCCCCTATGTATGATTCCAAGGTCAGAATTCATCCACCACGTCTGAATTTGGAGATATCATTAGGTATAAGATTTTTGAGATGTCTTAAAAAACAAAGTAAAAACAATTTTTTTGTTAATCTTTTCTTCAAAACAATGTAGCATGTTTGCGCCCTTCAAGACCAAATTTACACCATCCCTCTACAATTTTTTTTCTCGGAGATCTGAATATGTAAATTTCGAGATAGAAATAAAGAACTTGATTTTAAGAGATATGTGCGAGTTTACAAAATTCAGGTATTTAGATCTCGAAGAAAAAAAATTGTAGAGGGATGGTGTAAAGTTGGTCTTGAAGGGCGCTAACAATGCTACATTGTTTTATACACTGAGAGAAGATTTTTGGAATATTTACAAAGAACTTAGAGAAATTTTACTATATTAGTTTTAGAATCCGACCACAGACTGTCCATCTAGTAATTTTTATTAGCCAGTATAGTAATTTTTGTAAATGTCCGAAAAATACAGAAAAAAATTATTTTTAGCCAATTGTTATATACTTTCCCACAAGAGAACGTATATGAATAAATATCAAGAAATAAATTTTAAATAAATATTATGATGAAAAAAAACCTCCGGGACGGGGAATCGAACCTGGGTCTCCTAGTTGAAAGGCGAACTTCTTACCGACTGCGCCACTGCGTACACTTATGTGTTGATAATCCGAATCGTCTACATATGTTACATTATACTGACACTCTTAAAGTGAATTCGTTCTTCACGTATTTTTAAAATAATCTTGTAATGAATACATAGAGAATTATTTGAATTAATTAATTAATAAATTATACGAGTGTTAATTAAAGTTATTTATACTGAAATTATATCGTTTTAAATTAGTTGTTAGGGCTACATCATTGCACGTTATGACGAGTTAAGCGCGCATGCCCTCGTGTTTTGTTTATAGCGCGCATGCGCAGCGCTGCACATATACTGTATATATCGTAAAAATTACTATACTGTCTTGTAAATTCTGTCAGCTCTATAGGAAAAATTCTTATAAAGTCTAAGAATATTTGCCAGTTGCCTGGTAAAATTTATGACTTGTGATTTTTACTATACTATCTAATAATTTTTCCAACTTTTTTATGTTAAATTTTACAATACTTTTCTTGTAGTTTTTCTTAGTCAAACTGTAAAAATTATTAGAAATCTAATAAATAGGTCACTTTTACTAGTCTGTGGTCAGATTGCGCGTACAGTATAGTAATTTTAACCAATCATCTCATAATTATTCCAAAAAATTTTTCTCAGGGTAGAAAAGATTAACAAAGAAATTGTTTTTACTTTGTTTTGTAAGATATCTCTAAAATCTTATACCTAATGATATCTCCAAATTTAGATGTGGTGGACGAATTCTGACCTTGGAATCATACTTAGGGGGCCAAAATACAACGAGATATGATAGTCCGATCTAAAGTACAGAACCTTTTCTTTCTTTTTGGGGCTGTGTAATCGTTGGCTAAAAAAAAACATTGAGATAATTTATAACTCTAACTTATGAATCTTAAAACTACTTCGATTTTTTAGAAAAAATTATTTAATATCAAAAAATCATGTTGTATTATTTTAAGCTTTTTTGTTTAAGCAAATGGATTTAAAAGAAAGTCATTGTACTTTTATAGAATGTTAACCTTAAGATTCAGGTTACATGCACAAGAATAAGCCCGAAAATTTATATAAAAAAAATGTTCAAAGAGGCAGACTATACTATACGTATACATATAGTAGTATAGCCTATAGGCGCTCGTCTATGTTGTCTGTCTCTGGCACGTACATGCGGGATGGGCCCGAGCGCCGCCGGGCGCTGCCGCCCTGCCAGCCATATATTTAGAAATATATTTCTAAATCTAGAAAAGACCTTAAGAATTGTCAAATACACCGAGCCGGAAATAAATTATACACACAATTGTTAATACCTAAATATAATTTTTATTTGCAGTTATTTGCTATTAATTACACTTTATAAATGCATGATTTGGGACGCTAGTAACACTTAATAATAGTTATACCCTACTGAAAAAGCCCACATGGGAGCCATATGAGACGCATGTGGGATCCACATGTCTCCCACATGGTCCCATATGGCTCCCATATGGGTCCCATGTGAGAAATTGCTGCGGGAACCATATGGTTCCCACATGGATCCCATGTGAGTCCCACATGGACCCTATATGGGTCCCATATGACTAACTTATGGCATAATTTTTAAATAAACTTAACGTTTATTGATAATTTATTTAAAAAATATAACACTGAGTGAAGCTTTTTGATTTTCATTTTGAAAAAAATAATTTTCATTATTATCATAATAAATATATTTTTTAAAGACTAAACCTATACAAAAAATTTCAATTTGTCTTCCTTTTTCATCTGCAATATTTTTTAAATAATTTATTAATAAACAATAAGTTTATTTAAAAATTATCCCATAAGTTAGTCATATGGGATCCATATAGGATCCACGTGGGACTCACATGGGGTCCATGTGGGAACCATATGGTTCCCGCAGCAATTTCTCACATGGGTCCCATATGGGAGCCATATGGGACCATGTGGGACCCATATGGGAGCCATGTGGGAGACATGTGGATCCCACATGCGTCCCATATGGCTCCCATGTGGGCTTTTTCAGTAGGGTAACGACAATTTTGTGATAATAATTGATAATTAACTACCGACAAATACTATTAACACAAAATTGTTACTTAAAATTAATAACAGCCCATAACAATAATTATGAGTAGTTAGAAAAGTAAAACTTTTTAGAGAATATTAATAAATTCAAATAATTAATAATAACTATTAATAACAATAAATAACAGTTAAAATTGATTATTTACAATAAGTAACACTTGATAACAGTTATAACCAGTTATTTGTTTTTTTATATCATAAAACCATTTCTCACATGGTACCAACAGAAAAAGCAAATAAACGCAAATAAGTAATTATAACTATTAATAGGAATTCACAACACTTTCTAACTGTTATTAGCATCCCAAATCGTCTTGTTATTATTTGTTATTAGCATTTAACTGTCAATAAAAGTATTGACAGTTTTACGCAAAAATTATTTCTGCCTGGGCAATTATAAACAAGTTCAAAAATACTTGATCAAAAGTACTCAAATACTTTTCTCAAGTACAAAAGTACTTGGCCAAATGTACTTTTGGTTAAGTATTTTTTTCAACTACAGAAATACTTTAAAAAAAGGACTTTGGTACCTTGACACTCAAATACTCTTTTTAAGTACAGACACTTCAAGGTACTTAACCCTTTGCGGCATAGTGACTAATATCCTCGCGCAGTAAAGAAAATCCAACTTGGAAGTTACAGGCGAAGAAAAGCCAAAAACGCGTCTAAGACGAAGAAAAGCCAGTTTGGGTCCTCCCAGACGAAGAAAAGCCAGTTTGCGCCCTCCCAGACGAAGAAAAGCCAGTTTGACTTTTCAAACAAAAGTAACATTTAGTTGGTATCTTATAGATAACTTTCAGATAATAAGATAAGATAAAGATAACAAGATAACCAAAACGATTAAAAACCTTTTAAAAAGATAATATAAAAAGATAAAAAGATGATCAGTCAAGATAATAAGATAACTAGTAATTGATTAGATGCAGTCAGTTGGGGGATTTTTCCTCCACAGGAACGGTGCAAACTGGCTTTTTTTCGTCTGAGACAAGTCAAACTGGCTTTTCTTCGTCTGGGAGGGCGCAAACTGGCTTTTCTTCGTCTAGGAGGACCCAAACTGGCTTTTCTTCGTCTTAGACGCGTTTTTGGCTCTTTTTCGCCTGTAACTTCCAAGTTGGCTTTTCTTTGTACCGCGCGAAGATATATTAGCCACCTATCCGAAACTGGTTTTTTTAATTTTTCGCGCAACAAATACGGTTTTTTATAATTTTTTTTTGTTTGTACTTCAGCAAGAGTCTCAATAGTATTTGAAGTGCTGTAATTTTTCTTTATTGTTAATTAATTTTGTTATTTTAAAATTCTGAGTACGATTTCGAAACCAGTGGGCAGTGACCCCTAAAAGCTCTATATGTTTTTTATATAATACCGCTAAATAGAAACATGTATGCATCAAAGGGTTTAGATGTTTGTATTTAAGTACTTTCTTTACTAGTATTAACCATTTCTGTCGAAATCTATCTTTAGTTTATTATTATTTCCAAAATGAACCAATTTGTTAATCAATGTTGAATTTAAGCTGATTGATCTATATTAAATAAATAAATTGAATAATTCAGTCATATTTCATTTTTTCAACAGATGTTCGAAACAATTGATGAACCTCCAGAAAAACAAGTGAAAAGAAATAAATTAAAATGTGTTCGATGTAATACATTTATGCGTAAAACGACTGGTGTTCCAAAATCTATTGATACACGCGACGATGCGATAAAAATGTATGAAGATTTCCAATTTTACGTACAAGTTAGTGATATCATTTGCGCTAAATGCCGTACTCAACTGAGATATCAGAAGCCTCTCTTTAATAAATCACAAAAAACTCAAGGTAATGAATCCTCTTCGTCATCTAATGTCCAATTAAATAATATACCACGACAAGGAATGCAATCTGAAGAAATGGTTGTAAATGAACCAGTCAGTATTCCTTCATTAGTGCAACATAGTGATAGTTCGGAGCCGACGGATCAGGAGCTGTCTACTCCTGATGTACCGGCACAATCTTCTAGTGAAGAATATGTTGAACCTACCAAAATTGAAGTTGAAATGGTTGAATTGTCTTTTGATAGGGTATGCATCAGTCGCATGTATTATTTCCTATGTACATCCCAAACTGATATTCAGGATGTTCCATTTGAAGCGTGAATGCAAGTTTTTGTTGCTAAAAGAATTTGTATTCTTAGAAGAAATAGGTAGTGTCTTAAATATTTAATTAAAAATCGATTCTACAACGAGGAAGTACAGAACATAATTCCGTTTGCAAATGCATCTTCAATTGAAGTAACGGAAGTATCAAAGTTTTTGGACCAGTTATCAAATGAATCAACTACTACTAGTCTCCATGGACAAATCGCCGAATGCAGAATTTCAGAAGAGCGCGTGAAAGCTCTTACAGGGCTCTCGTGGGAAAACATTCTTTTCCTTCAAAATAAGATGACGACCATCCGAAAATCTGAAAATCGCAACATCACGCAAGCATTAATAACGTTTTTATTTAAACTACGAACTTGCAATTCGAATCATTGTATCACTGCAATCTTATTGGATCCGTCTTAAAATTGTTTGAAGTTGATGTGTTACCTAAATATTTTTTTATGAGTTGAACTGCTACGGTTACCAGCAGGTTGCATGATTTAGAGAATTTTTTTTTTTTTTATTTAGGCAGTTTTAATCACTTCTTAGTGATTATTTTGCACAATAATATCATGAGTACAAACATTATATATACATGGTTAACAGTTGGTCTTTACGCACAGCTATACAAGTATTTGTATTCTTCTATACTTTTAGGTTACAGTTTTTAAGAAATGCTTGGATTATTTTACATACTGGAACTGTCGGTTTTGCCAGAAGTATTTTCGATGAGAGGGGTAGGTATAATTTAAGTTTACGTAGTTCAGATATAAATTTGAGTCGTTGATTATCATAAATAGGGCATTGCCACAGTATGTGGTAGAGATCTTGGATCTCGTATCCACATTCACAATGTGGATCTTCGACAACTCGGATACGAGCAAGAGAGGATCCGAGATTGTAGTGATTTGAGCGGCATCTATTGCTAGTTGATACTATTTCGCGGGCTAAGTATTTTTTGCTAAACCATGGTTTTGACTTATTTTCAGCGAAGCATTCAAAGTATTTAGTGCCCTTTTTTTGCTTTCTATTATTAGTAATTCCTGTGTATTTTTTGTAGCAGTTGCTTTCGCTGATTCTTTAAGGTCTGTGAAAGGTACTTTTAGCTTAGGTAGAAATGTTAGTGTTGATGCGTCTTTGGCTTGTTTATCTGCAATCTTGTTCCCCTCAGTGCCTATATGTGACGGTATAAAAAAGAATTTTATTTTTTGGTGAGTGTTGGATTTCTTTTCAAATTCGATTATTTTTTTCTTGATTTCGTAAATGTACGGGTTAGTTTTAACAGTGTTTTTTACAGATTCTAAAGATGATAATACACTAAGAGAATCACTGAAGACATAAAAGTTTTGACTGGGATATTTAAGAGCAATTTCAACAGCATTCATTATTGCTATACTTTCCGCTGTAAAGATGGACGCATTTCGAGGCAAACTGTTTGATATAGAAATACCTAGTTCAGGCCAAACGCACGCACAGCCCACTGAGTTAGTTTCCTTACATTTGCTTCCGTCGGTGAAAATAGCGGTAGCGTTATCATTTTCAGTCAGTGTTTTGATTACCAAATTAGGGTCTTTTTTCTTTTTAACAGATTTCCCTAGCCGGGTGTCAACATCAGGGATATATGTAGAAACATCATAATCAAAAATATACATGTTATAGTGGTCTTGTGTATAAATATGTTGACATTCGTCAGTAATATTTTTTATGCATTTTATTAGGAGTCTTTTATTTTTTTTTAAGAATTTCTTTTTTAACTTTTTTGTTATATTAATCATGTTTTCTCGTACTAAGAGGTTTGAGTTTGAATAAATTTTATAAAGGTAGTTTTTACATAGATATTTAGTACGCTCTTGCAGTGTTAGTAGTTTAGATTCTGATAGGAGAATATTCGTGGGTGTACTGTTCCGATACCCCAGTGCTAGTCTTACTGCAGAGTACTGTATTTTTTCTAATTTGTTAATGAAGTGCTGCGTGCTAGGAAAAAGGATAAAGCTACCGTAATCTATTATAGAACGCACTAAGCTCTTGTACAGTAGAAGGAGAATATCAGCGTTAGAACCCCACCAAGTTCCCCTTAAATATTTTATGATATTTAAAGATTTTAGACATTTTTTTTGTATATAGTCAATATATGCTTTAAAGGTAAGTTTTTCGTCAAAGACAATACCTAGGAATTTAACTGTATTACTTGCTTAACTATGATATTTTTTATTACAATTTCCGTTTGTTTTGGTTGTCTGTTTTTACTAAAGTGAATAAATATAGTTTTGAAAGGATTTAATTCTAGCCCTAAGCCGTACAAATTGTCATATATCTTGTTGATTGATTGCTCTAGTAATTTTTTATATGATTTGATTGGGGATCGGTTACAGTACAGTGCGATGTCGTCGGCGAATTGTAGCATTTTTACACTTGTCGGTAGTCTATCCGCAATTACAGCTACATAGATACAGTAGAGTAAGGGACTCAAAACTCCGCCTTGGGGAACTCCTTTATATATTTTCCTAGGTGTCATTCCTGTACTTTCCGTGTAAATGAATCTTTCTGACATAAAAAATTTGACGAATTTTATTAAGTTTACGGGACAGCCTAGTTCAGCTAGTTTAGTAATGAGAATGTCTATGTTGACATTGTCAAAAGCTCCGCAAACGTCTAGAAATACGGCTAATACATCCTTTTTGTTACCCAGGGATTCTTCCACGTGTAAAGTTAGATTAACGAGGTTGTCTATTTTGCATTGCCCTTTACGAAAGCCCGTTTGGGATTTGGGAAGGATATTTTTTATTTCGGCCCAATATTGAAGTTTGTTTTTAATCAGACTTTCGAATAATTTACAAACACAAGAAGTTAAACTAATCGGTCTCATACTAGCCCCATCTGGTTTGTTGATGAAATGAATATAAGAGTCTCTCCACGATTTAGGATAGTTATTTGTGGCGTACATTTCATTGAAGATATCCAGCAGTATTAATTTGTAACTGGTTGGTAATTTTGGTAGCGACTCATAATCTATTCCGTCTATACCGGGGCTTGAACCGGTCTTTTTGTTATTTAAGGCTACATTGAACTCTGCAAAAGTGAAAGAAGTGCTGAGAAACTCATTGGTTTCACAGTCGGGATAGAAATCAGGGTTGGTAAAGCTTGAAGGATTTTTTCGATATTTTGGCGGTTTTCAGAGGTGTGATCTGTCTTTGTTTTCGTCCACTTATTTTTAAGAATTTTGCAAGTACTCCAAACATATTTAAAGTTTGGGTTTATATCAATTTTTTCTGCAAATGATTTATAGTGTTCTCTTTTCTTTTTTTTTTAAAAGTTTTGTTTGCTTGATTACAAAGTTTTATTTTAAAGTCGCTGTCTTCTATAGAATATTGATATTTTTTAAAAGATGCTTTTCTAAGTCTTTTAGCCTTCTCACACTCTGAATCCCACCACGGTACGGGTCTTTTATGGATTCTGTCGTTAACTATCTTCTTTTTTGGAGTGTTGTGTTGAATTGCCTCTGAAACTAAGTCAATAAATAATTGATATTTCTCCGAAGCATCGGCCCGCTCGTATTCAATAGTAAATATACGCAGTTTCTCAGATTCTAAGTAATTGTAAACGGATTCCCAATTAGTTCTAACAGACTTAATATTAAATGTTTTTTGCGATAAATGTATTTTTCTACGTCAATTTCAATATTTATGGGGTAATGGTCTCAGCCCCAGGTCTCATCCTCCACTCATAAATTAATTTTATCGGCCATGTTAGCGTTGGAAAAAACTAAATCTATATTTGTTTTGTTATTACTAGTTGTATTAAGGCGGGTACATGTGTTAGTATTTTGTAATATTAGATTTGAATTGTTTAGGCTATCATAAAGTCTTTTGCCTTGTGTGTCTGTGTTTCCACAATTCCATGTAACATGGTGGGCGTTGAAGTCGCCCAGTATAATCGTATTTTTATTGTTGTTTATATTTTGAAAGATTTCATCATATTGTGATTCAGTGAGAGTGAGGTCTGGGGCTCTGTAGCATGCAATGAGTTCTAATGGAGATTTTAGATTTGTGATATGAACACCTGCAATTTCAGCTGGAGAGTTAGTACTGTTTAAATTTTTAATTTCATAAAACGCTAAGTCGTTACGTATTAGTAGTAGGATTCCATCTCCTCGACCACTTGGCGGTCTCTTCTAAAAGTTTTGAATCCAGGAAAGTGGAAATTTTTATCGGTGTGATCCAACCATGATTCCACGCAGACAAATATATCTAGTTCACCTACGATTTTGGCTAATTCTTCTTTCTTGTTTAAGATGCTTCTAGGGTTCCAAAATATAATAAAGTTTTCTCTCTTGTAGTTCAGCCATTGATAAATTATTTTGTTTAATTATTTGAAGGATTTTTGTAGGTATAATTACTACATTTCCATTCCGTTTACTGAATCCGACTCACTAATTTGTGAACTATCTGAGTCGTCTACTTGGTTGCTGAGTTGTTTATAGCATAGTTTTTTCTTTAGTCGAGTGAGTCTAGCTTTCAGTGCTCGGTTGTTTATGTGTCGGTAAGATTCTTCCATCATGTCGATTAGCTCGACTGTATCTTCAGTGTATTCTCGGGAAAGTTCCAAAATATTGCCATGGCTGTATGATTTTTCTAAGAATTCCTGGAATTTACTAAATTCCAAAACATACTGTGTATCTGAGTTTCGCATTGCGTTCTGCGCTTCTTGTAAAATTTCATTTAGATTGCTATTTAATGACCTAGGAGCCTGTTCATCGTTTTTCTTTTTTTTTTTTGTGGGCAGGTACTTTGAAATCAGGGTCCTTTTTCTTGACTTCTTTAGATTTGGCGACAGTGTTTTCCTTATTTACATCGTTGGCTGAATTTTTGGTTGTATCTTCGGAACTATTTGAGGTTGCAGATGGAGGAGGAGACCTTTTGTTTGGGTTGTTAGCGAGTGTTACCTGGTTTGTAGTAGGAACAATTTCTGTAGGTTTAGGTTTTTTAGAGATTTCGTTGGTTCTTTCCTCACTGATGACTGTATTCGAAACTTGAGTTGCCTCTTCTCTAAAGGTGGGACATTGTTTTGCTATATATATATATATACGAGGGTCATTTGATAAGTACCTAGCCTACAAATGAAAACACCAAAATTTTACAAATAGTCAATAAAAATCACACCTTGAGAATTCCAGAAAACAGTGGCCATCACCTTTCCGGCCGACAGGACCGTCTTCGCCTTCTTCGGAGCAGGTTCACCGGGTAAGGTCCACTGTTTTGACTGCTCCTTGGTCTCTGGAGTGTAGTAGTGAATCCATGTTTCGTCGACGGTCACGTAACGACGCAAAAACTCTTTTGGATTGCGATTAAACAGCTCCAAACACTGCTCTGAACTGGTCACACGGATGCGCTTGTAGTCTGCAGTCAGCAAACACGGCACCCACCTTGCTGACAGCTTCCTCATACCTAAAATCTCATGTAGGATATGCCACACGCATTCTTCTGAGATGCCTACTATCGCATCTATCTCGTGCACCTTTAATCGGCGGTCTGACAAAACGATATCGTGTATTTTTGTCACGTTCTCCTCCGTAGTGGCTGTTTTCTCCTCCGGAGCACCTGGGCGTGGATCATCAAAAACCGACGTACGACCACGTTGAAACTCGTTATACCAAAATTTAACGGTCGCCATCGAAGGAGAAGCATCCCCATACACTGCATCCAAGCGTTCTTTAATTTCACTGCGCGATTTCCCTTCCAAAAACAAGAATCGAATCACCGACCGATATTGTTCTTTCTCCATTTTTCCATAAATCAACGGACACATTTGCTTTCACACGCTCTCAAAAATAAACTACAACTCCGATCCGGCTAAAATTTCGTCTGTAACCGTTTACAGGAAGATACTGCACTGTAGTGTATTTCTGGTGCGATAGTGGCACCATCTGGCGGTGAGGCTAGGTACTTGTCAAATGACCCTCGTATATAAGTACACCCAACCGTTTATTCCGGGATTATACAGGGTTCTATAGTTTATTATCTCAGAGTTGTCCTATGTTAACGTGACTAAAGAAATAATGACCCTGGGGTTATTGACTCTAGATCGGTCCCGGAATACACGCTTATATATCTTGGCAATTCCGGAACGTCCGGGAAATAACAGCGTAGTCCCGGAAATTACAGTTATATATAAAAAAAAGTCCCAGAAATAACACTTAGGTATACTTATATATATATATATATATATATATATATATATATATATATATATATATATATATATATATATATATATATATATATATATATATATATATATATATATATATATATATGTGTATATATATACACTTATCGGGGTTTATGTAGCCCAAGACTGTATATTAGTACCTACAGCCCAGAGTTCCCTATGTCAAGTGACTAAAGAAATAATGGACTCTGGGGTTATAGACTCTAGGTCGGGCCGCATAAACCCCTATATTTAGAAATATTATGAATCCCGGGCTGCATAATCAAAATCGGGCTCGATAAACCCCTATATATAAAAAAACGGGCTTTATAAACCCCTTTCGAGATATATATATATATATATATATATATATATATATATTAGGGTCCTGATAGAATCGTCATCCTAGTGGCGCAAATGGTAGCGTAGCTGCCCGATATGCAGAAGGTTGTTGGTTCGATCCCGACCTGGGCCGTTATTTTTTTCGTTCTCATTTTTTCATCCTATACGTTTACCTTTCCTTTCCTCATCCTTTAAAAATTCTTGACTGCACTTTAAAATTATTAAAATAATTGTGCATTAATATCCTTGACTGCTTTACTCTAATAGCTTAGAATAATTAGAGATGTTTAAGTATACACATGTAAAAAGAATAAAATCGATGATTGATAAGTTAGGCACCTTCCTTATCCTTTATCGATTGCCCGTAATAGCCATTAGCTTCATTTATTAATTAACATAAAAAAATATTCGGGCATTAGCTTCAATTGATAAAATATATATATATGTGTGTGTGTGTGTGTGTGTGTGTGTGTGTGTGTTTTTGAGGAGGAGGAGGTTAGGAAAAATGCATTTACGCATACGAGATGTTATGTAGGACTCGACCATTTCTGGCAATACCTACTAAAACCCCCTGCTGTTGTTCTATAGCAGGGCCTCCCCCCGACTGTAATTCCCACCGCGGAAACCGCCGTTAGGCATTACTGCGCGGAGGGCAGTCGCAGCCTCTACGGCCCTCTACCCCGCCTGGTCCTCTGTGAGACGGTTTTCTCTTCTTTCTTCTTCTCGCCTTATGGAGTTCAATCTGTCCACCACCTCGGTGACGAGACCAATCACAGCATCCCATCCTCTCTGTAAAGAGAGTAAGCATCTCCCGATGCCCTCGGGAGTTAGGGAGCCTTCCCATAAGGCCTGAAACCTTTCTCTCTCTTCCCGAAACCTGGGGTATACGAACAAAGCGTGTCCAACGTCCTCATCACTTTCAGGACATGTTGGGCACTACGCGCTTTCGTACACTCCAATTCTCTTCAGGTAGCTGCGAAAGCAGCCATGCCCAGTTAGCACCTGGGTGAGATGAAAGGTCACGAGTCCGTGTCTCCTCTCCGTCCACTCCACGACACATGGAATAATGCGATGGGTCCACCGACCTTTATCTGCTATATCCCATCGGCGCTGTCACTCTTCCACAGTCTTCCTGAACCATCGGTTTTGACGTGGTCCCTGATCAAGTTCGCCCTCCTCTCTTATCACTCCTTCACGGTACACCTCAGCTCTCTCACATGCCATTAGGTCCAAGGGTGGCAGTCCGGTGACTACCGAGAGAGCGATGCCTGACACGGTACGGTAGGCGCAGGCCACTCTCAGCACGATTGTCCTGCAGGCCGTTCGGCAAGCTGCACCATACCTTGGGTTACTACGTATAGCATTAGCCCAGATGGGGGCTCCGTATAGAATCACGGAATAAACCACCGATGAAAGAAGCAACCGTCGTGGCTGCTTCGGCCCTCCTATGTTTGGCATGATGCTTGCGAGTGCTCGAGCCACTTTTGATGCCTTTAATCCTGCGTTCCTAAGGTGGTCTTTGAACGACATCCGCGCATCTATTGTAACTCCTAGGTACTTCATGGTGTCCCCTGTCTTGATCTTCTCGTCGTTGACTGTGAAAGTGGCGTAGACTCTCTTTTTTGTTCTGGCAATGAGCACTGCCTCGGTCTTTTCAGCAGCAAGACTGAGTCCATGGTCGCTCATCCAATCTTCTACTACCTCGATTGCCGTATCTCCGAGGTATTGCACATCTTCGATGGTTTTCCCAACGATAATGAGAGCAATATCATCTGCGCAAGCTACTATCGACACCCCATGTGGGAGCAGTTGCCTAAGCAATCCGTCGTACATGATGTTCCAGATTGGGGATCCTAGTACAGAGCCCTGTGGCACGCCTCCTGTGATCTTATAAGAATGCATACCGTCGTCGGTATCATAGAGAAGCGTGCGGTCAGTTAGGTAACTCGAGATTACTCTTCGAAGATACAGTGGCACGCTTAGGTCTTCCAATGCGAGCATGATTTTATCCCACCTGGCCGTGTTAAACGCGTTCCGTACATCTAAACCAATTATAGCACACATGCGTTTTGTGCACCGGCTACCACTAACGGCGTTCTCAGCTACTGACACCACCCTATCGATAGCATCGATCGTTGATCGACCCTTTCTAAAGCCGAATTGGTTATCAGACAAGCCGCCGATCTTTTGTATAGCTGCCTCCAGTCTGACGGATATGATACGTTCAAACAATTTTCCGACTATATCCAACATGCAGAGTGGTCGATACGCGGATGGTTCATCCGGGGGTTTATTTCCCTTAGGAAGGAGTACCAACCTCTGTATCTTCCACTGTGTCGGAAATATTCCTTCACTTAGCCATGCATTGAAAGTGTCCTTGAATATGCAAGGAACTTCTAGAGCTGCAGTCTTTATAGCTCAACCAGGAACGCCGTCCAGTCCTGGGGCCTTTCTTATGGCAATCTTTTTGGCCGCTATCTTCACTTCTGATTCGGTGACTGCTGTTGGCTCGGCTGTACCGATTCTTTCCGTTAGACCAGTGCCATGTTGCCGTTCCTGGTGTTGTGGGAATAAATTTTGGACTACTCTATCAAGAAAGGTTGGACAGGAGGGAGCATTGGTACCTATGGGATTGATTTTATTTATGACCGTTTTGTACGGCCGTCCCCACGGGTCACTGTCCACTTCCTCGCAGAAGTCCTGCCAATACTTTCTTTTGGCTGTCTTGATGGCAATTTTCAGCTCTTTCCTCTTTTGCTCATATCTAGTTGTTAATTGATCATACAGCGGTCCACGGACTGCTCTTTGGTGCAGCCTCCTAGCACGAAGACACTCTTTACGTATTACCGCAATCTCCTTGTTCCACCAGTAGACTGGTTGTGTGTGTGTGTGTGTGTGTGTGTGTGTGTGTGTGTGTGTGTGTGTGGGTGTGTGTGTGTGTGTGTGTGTGTGTGTGTGTGTGTGTGTGTGTGTGTGTGTGTGTGTGTGTGTGTGTGTGTGTGTGTGTGTGTGTGTGTGTGTGTGTGTGTGTGTGTGTGTGTGTGTGTGTGTGTGTGTGTGTGTGTGTGTGTGTGTGTGTGTGTGTGTGTGTAAAATAAAACCGGCGTTTTGAATGCGCGACGCCATTTTAGCAGGAAACTATAGCAAAATCCCATGTGTAAGACGAAGACAGACGATCGCGTAACTAAAGAAATAATATCTCTATATATATTGACTTTTTGAATGTCGCATTCAAAACGTCAGTTGATTGCATTTTTAACATGGCGACATATAGAATCTATAGGATGTTGCGCATTCAAAACACCAGATTTTCATATATATATATATATGTATATTACACATGAATAAGTTTTAATTTTTCAGATAAACACCATTTACAAACGTATTATTTTTAGGTAAGCGTAATCAATTGACAACGACAGAATCTATTCAATCATGTTTGGTAACAAAAATTCGTTGGGTCGTTGAAGCCGTCCACGGTATTATCGGGCAAAAAATCAAGCTACTCCATCGTCAGTTGCAGAATAGTCTTTTGAAAAATGCAGGATTATTCTGCAAAATTGCATGTCTTTTACACAATTTTTTTGGTAAAAGACTTAATTCAGATCCTGGCAGACGCGATCAAATCATTGACAGAATCAGCGCTTCTAAGGATTTGGAAAATACGTTAGCTGAGGAGGTTGAAGATAAGAACTGGAATAGGAAGACTGGAGCCTTTCAGAGTCTATCATCTGCAGAGATATTGGATTTTCCTGAGATGACTATAGAAAATTTGAAAATATTTTTTACTAGGTCGTATCAGTCATCACAAGCAGTTTCGTATCTATCGGAAATGCTAGAAGAGGATAATACACTTCGTTTGAGTTACGCAAAAGAACATGATATAATCAGGTTCAAAGTCCGTTCACGCCATATCAACAGGAAAGTTTACAAATCATATTTACAATATCAACCTGACAGCGTGGGACTCAACGGTATCAGACGTTATTGCTGTAACTGCGCTAATGGTAACAGAACTATAGGATGCTGTTCGCATATAGCCGCCATAGTTTTCTACCTGTCTCATGCAATATATTTATCAAAGATTATTCGACCAGCTGAGATACTTACAACATTGTTTGACTTTGAAGAAGTAACGTCAGTTATCGAGGAAGATAGTGACGAGGGTTAGAGAGACAATCCAGGAATCATTGTATACAATTTATATGAAAATGTATATATTTTATAAGGCACACGATTTCTGTAAAATATATGTAGTAATATACAATTTTTTATTATATTTACATTTACACTTACCGATCATATGCAAAAAAACTTAGATAATCTAACCAAAAATCAAGAAAATGACAAATAATACGCACTTTTATACAAAAAGTAGGTAGTCCAGGCGGTAGAGCATTCGAGGTGGACCTTCTTTGAAGTAGAGTATATTATAACGTAGAAAGTTCCGAAATAATATGTAGAAAAAGAATCCGAGTTTGCCTATTCAAAAAAATGTCTGCTAAATTCAGTATAGCAACAAATGTACCGAAATAACGTAAAAAGGCCTATTTTTCGGCATATTTTCTCTTATAACTTGAGAAGGAAGCGTTTAATCGAAAATAGTCATAGGACATTTTTTGTTTATCTGATGTTTTTCTACAAAGTTAATGTATTTCCGAATCAAAAAATTTTATTTTGCGCTACCAATGAGTAAAAAACCGTTAAAAATGATATGTAAAATGTAACTAATTTTTAAGGGGCGTAAAAATCAATGAATGTTAATGAAAATTTGTGAAATGTTAGCTCATTATATGATAATACTACATAAAAAATTCAGGATGATCGACGGTGTAGTTATTCCAGTACGGCTGCTGATAACTAAAAATTTATAACAATTTGGCTTATAGTTAATAATATGCAATATCAAAAATAGCCTTTTTTGCATTATACGGGTGCTTTAGAATTTTTTAAAATTTTTTCAATTTTTTTTTTTTATAAATAAATGCAATTACATGAAAACGGCTCGATGAAAATGCAATGTTAAAAAAGGCTTGAGAAGCTGATTAAAAAACGCTTTAATCGAGCTAAAACCGACCCGATTCAAATGACTACAACCGGAGATATTAGAGCTTTAAGTCAACCTAAATTTACGGCTGACTTAAACGTGAAGTAGACAAATAAAAAATGTAGTGTTGTAGCTAATTGTAAGAGCTTTCAATATCCGTTGAGTGCATTTCCGGCACTTATTTGCTTCATTAAATAAAAATTATGAAAGGAAGCCTGATCGTTGAAATTTCTCGACGGAACGGCGCGGGAGGCGGAGTGGGGATGACTGCGAGCAGCTGTGCTGCCGCGCGGCACTGTCTCTTCAAAACGGATATGCGCGATAAAACTTAACTTTTCTCGGGAACGAATTAACTTATAGACTTCATTTTTTTTTTAATTTGATATTGCGAATCGAGAGGAATAGGAATTTCGCATTTAAAATTATGTAAATAAATAAATTCTAAGTGAATTTTACGCATGAAGAATTAAGCAATTTTTTTTTCATTAAAAATTTATTTATGACATGAAATTAATGTTTTTAAAGTAAATTAATAACTAACAGATTATTCTAAATTAATGATTTTGCAATTTATTTGTAAAAAATGTAATCTTTTCTGTTTATATATTGGTAAATATGAATCTATTAAACATGGAGACAGGAACTGGAAAATAAAGTACGTATAAAAAATAACATTCTAATAAATTTATTAACTATTTATACAAATTTTCGTTTTTTTACAGGCTGTGTATCGTTTGCTTCGATTTCTGTTTGTGGTTCTTCGTCGCTCTCACTGTCCGAAAAAATAGGTGTAGGTCCTTCTTCATTTATTTCAACTTCCACGTTCTCTAACTCATCTACATTTTCGTCCAATGAAACCTGCAGCACATCGCTATTACTGCAGGTTTGCCCGTGACAATTTTTGCAGAAATCTGTGCATCGCAAGCCGTGTTTTACACAGCCGCATGTCTTCTTGCATTTTTCTGTACATCTGCAGCTGATATTTTTTAAAATATTATCAGGGACCAAAGAACCTTCAACGTAGACTGGGGCATTTTCAGTCTGTCTGCATTTTCCACCCCCAATCTACCGGGTTCAATGGATTACCTAGCCACTGTTGGATTTGTAGATATGCTGTACATGAATGCACATTAGATGCAGACTCTGTTGGGGGTAAAGAAGCCAAATTAAAGGATTTTTGTCGTGAGCATTTTTTAAAAATTGTGTACCTCAATTCATTCAAACTTATGTTGTTCTTTTTTTTAGGATTGTATAACGCTTTAATAACTTCCTGGCCGGTTGCTGTTAATTCTGCTTTTGTGGCACTGCTTGAATAAAAAATTTTTACTTTATCTCTCAATTCACTATCGTTTTGCAATATTTTAAGAATTTTTCCTTTCCCCTGCTTATAAAAAGCTGATGTGGTATCACACCCAGAAAAAGCATGAATAAATGCCACAACATCCTTTAAATTTTTATGGATCAAAGAATCACAAGAAAAAAATTTTTCTGAGTCTTTATTCTTTCCGGGTTTTAAGAAATAAATAGAATTTTCTGGCGACGCCCTTTGTGTTAAAATTATCAAAATGTCGATATCTTCGGCAACTATGATTGTTGGTTTTTGTGGCTCGCTGATTTTGAGTCCAGACTCCACAATAAGACAATCAGCATCTTCGACAGCCTGCTTAGTTACAAATCCAGCATTTTCCATTTTACTTCTCAAAAACTGTATTAAGCGATTTTTATTTTTATCATTAGATAAAAATTTTTCTTGTGGAAACGTTGATAACATTGATAAATCAAAAATAATCTCTCTGCATTGCTGCCGCATTTGTCGCCGTTGACGCTCTGCATTTTTTGTACTTGTTGCTTTGTTCTCCGGATATCCATCAAATACAACAATACTATTAAAGGCATAGTGCTTCTTAACGTAATTTACGTAGCTATCTAATATATTTTCAAATAACTCTTTTTGGCGCCACTGCACTTTATGCAATAAATAGCCTCCATCTACAACATGCCGGCAATTTTCGAGATTAATTTGAACATTTTCCGGCTCAAAGAAATCGTACAATTTAGACTTTTCTGTTTTTCGGAAATTGGAATTGTCGAATAAAGATAACGGGAAAGGCGCCAGTTCGTAAGCTAGATAATTTTTCAATTCATTATCACCCTCCATGGCGACAGCAATTCTTTGAAATAAAAGAGTGGGATTGATGATCACTTCTTCATTTTTCAGCTTAATTGCTGTTACGTTTGAAAGCGGCACTACTCTATTCTTTCTTTGATATTTAAAATTTTTGAAATTCAATCCATAACTTTTTTCCATAATTTTATTACCAATTTTCAATGCTTCGTGGCAGTTTATTGTGTCATCAGCTTTACACCCAGAACTAATCGACATCAGTTTATCATTACATAAAATGGTTCGTACATCGAGAAAAATTTTAATAATTTATTTAAATCATCTGTATCTCTAGATAGTCGAGAAGCTCTGGAGTCAACATGCTGTTCAGAAGTTGAAAAATTAATATTGCAAAACTTCTGCATTGATTCTGTCACATCAATTAAAACGGGCATGGTTAATATCCATTTCGATAGTGTGCTGTCAGTAATGCCTCTTCCATGCGTTAATCCTCCACTAGTTTTCATACATCGCATCAGTATCTGTTCAATGGCCATGTCGGACCAAACACCCGAAAAAAATTTGTCTGTACGTCTAATTGTAAAATAACTATTTTGAACAAAGTTTTGATATTCTAATACATCCATTCGCTCTTCTAACTCATACATATCTTGCAAATATAACTGAGCGGATTTTGCATAGAGATAATGTCCGCTAGCATGGAAAAAAGGAAGCATTTTTCTTATGCTTTGTAAATGAAGGTCCTAATTGCCCGACCTTTCTGCTTCAATATACTGCTTTAACAATGTCACCATATTATAATACTGCAACCACAGTTTCGCAGTAGGACCATTCTTTGCAAAATTATTAATGTGTTCTTGAAATCTACGAAGAATGCAACAAAATTCTTCGTTTTCTAAATTGATTACTGTTTCATTGCCAATATATTGTAAAATATTATTTATTATTTCAACCTCGTTTTCAGTAAAATTAAATGACGAAAGAATGATCATTCCCAACGCCAAATGAGCTAAAATATGCGCTCGCGAACGGCGCGGGCATAAGCATGTCCGTTTAAAATTTTATCTACAGAATTTTCTGCAAAAATCTCACAGAAAAGTTCTTTGATTCCACTTCCGTCCATAATAAAACCAATAGAACCAATAAAAGACATGGCTAAATGAAAACCTCCAAGCCTTAGAATCACTGTCGACAATTCCTTACAACATTCAAGAATTTCTTTTGCTTTATAATACAAAGGCTGGTCGAATGTTACAAAACAATGGGTTTGACTCATTGCTTTACATCTTCGATCAGCTTCATATAAAACTGTGTAAATCGTATCGTATTGACTTGGTGGTGCATTTATAAAAGGTAAAAAATTAATTCTGCTCTCACTAGACGTTTTATGGTCAGTTATCGTTTGCATAAACCCATTCCAACCTTCAAAATCAATATCGTATTTGCGCTTACCTACTAACCATAATAACTCGGTTGCTGATATTTTTATATCCAGAGACATTGAATGAACATTATTTAAATTTTTAACAGTAATTGATTCCATGCCTATATTAGAACGCTTTTGAAAAATTTGCAAATTTACTTTACCAAACGATCATATAACATCAGCACTGGGAATTTTCTTTAGCCTGGGAACGGGTGTGCTACCAGTGACAGATGAACGTGGCGTTACAATTTCAATACCTCCCATCGCATGAAATGTATTTTTGCCGTCCAAGGTGTTTATGTTGTGGTCTGCATTATCAAATACATATTGGATATAAGAATTATTATATAGCAGAGTTTGAGGGTGCAACAAAACAGACGATTCAAATAACTGGCATTCTTCATACGAGGCGCTGAAACCCAGAGTGTTCAATATTTGTATGAGTTCCTTCGATCCATATTTTTTTTAAAGCATTGCTGCTAGTCCAATTTGCAAAGACGATAAAAATGATCTCGGCCGAGCAGCTGCTATAATAGCATGCGCAATACTATTAATTTTAGTAATATATTTATCAGCTGTACGCTTATCTTTCAAAATAATTTCTTTTAGTAACTCTTGTAAAGTCTCTGGAATAACAGTTGAAACATCTGAAAGAAAGTTATCTGGAGACGGATAAGAGTTAAAATCGTACACTTTTCCACGAATATCTTCCAAAATAATTTTTCCAGCACTTTGGATAATTCGTTTGCGCTCTGCTGTTTCATCCTTACATTTATTTTTGTACCAATTGTCAGTTAAAATTTGATATCCAATGTTGAGAAATGTGATTATCGGCCCGTATTTGGAAGTGTGAATAATAATGTCTGTTCCAAAAATATCAATTAAATAATTTTTTTAATATTTTGTGTTGGGCCATTCGACACTTCAAAATTCTGCAATATTTCTCGTACACTAAACTGGCATTCTTCTTTATTTTCCGTTATATAATTTGCAATAAATTTTGCGGCTTTATAGGTATTAGTGTCTTCATTTCTACTCTCTTTTCTATATTTATTATATAATAATTTATAGCAGCTTTGATGGTATCGAGCGCCTACAGCTACCAAATCCTCAACTTTTATTATTCGATTATACACTTCTAAGCATTCTCTGTCATCGACTTCTTGTAATTTGTTGAGTAAAATAGTCCTGCTGCCAGTTTTAGATACAAAATAAACCACTTGTCGAATATTTGCAGCTGGTTTTTTTTGTTTTTCTATAAAATCATCGCTAGCATCTTTTCCACAAATATAACAAAATTTTGCAAAGTTAAAATCGGCGCCTGTAGAAGCACGTGTAGAAATACCTGGCAATGATTTTAATTTATTCTCTGCTGCTTGTATATTCTTTTCCCATGTATAAGATTTCGCACAATTAGCATGAACATTAATGGAACTGAATTTCCGAAATTGCAAATGTTTTTTGTCTTGTCTCCTTATGCTTGATGCGACGCAACTTCGAATACTTTCTTCTTTCAATGTACGAATAGCACCGATATTTAGCGACTTTTCACAAATCATACAATCCACTTGATCAGCCATTACATTAGAATAGAAGCTGCAAAATAATATGTGCTATATAGTATTTAGCAGCGACTTTATAATTTATTGAAATGATATTATTGATATAGGAATGTTCTCTAAAATTTTTAGTATTTCAATCATAGGAACAGAATACTTACATGAATATATATATATTTTCTCCAATTTTATATATAAGTATGCGAAAATACACTCTGAAAACTAACTTTTAACTGGTAAACTATGACGCCAAGTGATTGCTACTAAGGACGCTTCCAGACTAACCGACTGAAAGACGTTACAGATTGCTCTACACAACCTATACTATTATAAAGGACGGTTTTCATAAGTGCTGCGGGATGCCGTTCATTCCAAGAACGACATCATCTTTGATTGATTCGTCTCACCCGACTGGCCATGTAGCCGTGTAAGCGAAACATAAACTAAGATTTCAAACAGGGGGGGGGGGGGGATTACAAAGTGCGTTGACCTTCGTACCTTTCGTGTCAATACAAACGGTTACCTACCTGGAGTACAATAGACCGCTTTTACCTACCGATCCACTAATACAGTTCGTTTACCTGAACTGAAGTTATTCAGTTTGTATAGATGTTAACATAACAATATATTTACATACAATGAAAAAATATACTGTTTAATTTAAATATATTTATAATAAAAATACACATTTTTTACAAATAAATTGCAAAATCATTAATTTAGAATAATCTGTTAGTTATTAATTTACTTTAAAAACATTTATTTCATGTCATAAATAAATTTTTAATGAAAAAAAAAATTGCTTAATTCTTCATGCGTAAAATTCACTTAGAATTTATTTATTTACATAATTTTAAATGCGAAATTCCTATTCCTCTCGATTCGCAATATCAAATTAAAAAAAAAATGAAGTCTATAAGTTAATTCGTTCCCGAGAAAAGTTAAGTTTTATCGCGCATATCCGTTTTGAAGAGACAGTGCCGCGCGGCAGAACAGCTGCTCGCAGTCATCCCCACTCCGCCTCCCGCGCCGTTCCGTCGAGAAATTTCAACGATCAGGCTTCCTTTCATAATTTTTATTTAATGAAGCAAATAAGTGCCGGAAATGCACTCAACGGATATTGAAAGCTCTTACAATTAGCTACAACACTACATTTTTTATTTGTCTACTTCACGTTTAAGTCAGCCGTAAATTTAGGTTGACTTAAAGCTCTAATATCTCCGGTTGTAGTCATTTGAATCGGGTCGGTTTTAGCTCGATTAAAGCGTTTTTTAATCAGCTTCTCAAGCCTTTTTTAACATTGCATTTTCATCGAGCCGTTTTCATGTAATTGCATTTATTTATAAAAAAAAAAATTGAAAAAATTTTAAAAAATTCTAAAGCACCCGTATAATGCAAAAAAGGCTATTTTTGATATTGCATATTATTAACTATAAGCCAAATTGTTATAAATTTTTAGTTATCAGCAGCCGTACTGGAATAACTACACCGTCGATCATCCTGAATTTTTTATGTAGTATTATCATATAATGAGCTAACATTTCACAAATTTTCATTAACAGTCATTGATTTTTACGCCCCTTAAAAATTAGTTACATTTTACATATCATTTTTAACGGTTTTTTACTCATTGGTAGCGCAAAATAAAATTTTTCGATTCGGAAATACATTAACTTTGTAGAAAAACATCAGATAAACAAAAAATGTCCTATGACTATTTTCAATTAAACGCTTCCTTCTCAAGTTATAAGAGAAAATATGCCGAAAAATAGGCCTTTTTACGTTATTTCGGTACATTTGTTGCTATACTGAATTTAGCAGACATTTTTTTGAATAGACAAACTCGGATTCTTTTTCTACATATTATTTCGGAACTTTCTACGTTATAATATACTCTACTTCAAAGAAGGTCCACCAAAGCTTGGTTTTACTGCTCTACCGCCTGGACTAAAGGTGTTTTCGTTGAGTTCTAACTGATTTCGTACTCAAAAACATATCAGCCGTATCGGAATGTATCAAATATTGACAAAGTATGTCCGAAAGTAATATATCTGTTTATTTAAGTCAGTAAAGGCACTACCAATCATTTAGGGCCCATAAAAGGCCCAAAAATGGCTAAAAATAAGGTTTTTCGGATTTTTAAGTACGGCCCACCATTCCGAAAAATCTGAAAAAATTCTAGAACAAAGAAAACATTAAAATATACAATTTTCCTGTATAGTTAGTCCTGTAGATATAAAATAAATTAAGAAAAAATGAATTTTAATTCTTTTCTAATTTTTTAGGTTAGGTATTGAATACGCCTAAAGCTAAAAAGAATTGGGTAAAAAATACTGTTCACAAGCTATACTCTCATATTTTTTTTTCAAAATTTTCAACATCAAGGAACCGGGAAAAAAAATAATTTCAGAAAAATGCTGTTTTTGGGCCTTACTGGTATAAGGAGGGGAGATAGGTCCCCGGAAAAATCGTAGAAAATTCTTTTTTTACTATACTTATATGAAATCATTGTCATTTTTCGCTTTCATTAACAGTGGCATTTTGCCTATCTTAACGTGGGGTACACTTTGGGCCTAAAAAATTTTTGACCACATGAAATTCATAGATTTTTCATCGATCTTTCCAATGGTGACATCAAAAATTAGAAAATAAAATTTTTATTACTCAAAACGAAGTTTAAGTGTAAAAAACACAGAAAAAAATTTTTTTTAATGGATTTTTTATCAACTGTCCGTTATGCAATCATCTTGAAGCCAATTTGGATGGTAGAGGGATTGTCTGAACTTCAAAAAACTGTCCTTGGAAAGTTAATTTTGTCACCTGAATGATCCAAAATGGCATCCGAAAAGAGAATTTTTGGAAAAAAATGATAATTACAAAAAGTGCTTAGAATTCATCAAAGAATACAATAGAATTTTTGCAGAATTTTTGGAGACAATTTTGAAAATTTTTATACTCGAATTTTTCATAAATTTAAAAAAACAAAAAAAATTCTGAAAAAAATTCTACTGCATTCTTTGATGAATTCTAAACACTTTTTATTGATTGCAATTTTTTCTGTAAGTTGATAATTTTTGAGGAAAATAATCTTTAAAAAAAGAAAATAAAACGAAAATTATCTTATCATTTTTTCGATTTAAGGCTTAGTTTATTTATAATAAGCTCATAAATAGTTGAAAATTAGTATTTTATTTTTATATTTTAGTCAATCAACTTTAGGTCAAAAGTTGAGAAAGAAGATTATAACGTTTATGAAGAAAAGGATTATTTAGATTATCAAGGGGCGCAGGAGCGCTCCGAAGGCAAGTATCTGTCCAATGTAGAAAAAGCCTGAGATTATAGTATATAGTAGAAAAAGACATGAGAGAGAGAGAGAGAGTAGTAAGTGTACCACTATAGCGAGACAGATAGGTATCAGGTTACACTTCCGGTGTCATCTTCAAGTGGGCACTTGGCTGAAGTGTTTATATAAACATCACTTATCTTAAGTGTTTGTTTATATAAACAGTAGCAAAACAGTAGCAAAACAGTAGTTAATTAGTGTTTATTTATATAAACAATGATTAATAGCCTATTGTTAATGAGCTACTGTTAAAGTGCCCACTTGATGGCGCCGTAACCTGATACCTCTGGGCGCGCTATAGCGGTCAGTGATGTCTGCTGGTGCGCTATACCAGTCATGGCGCCCCCACTCCTTTAGTTTGAGCAGCAGAGAGGGGGCAGACTACGCTATACATACCTCTGTGCGCTATAGCGGTCAGTGATGCCTGCTGGTGCGCTATACCAGTCATGGCGCCCCCCACTCCTTCAGCTTGAGCGCACGGCGGACTACGCTATACCCGTCACGAGCTATCCCCTCTCTCCACGGGCAGGTTGAGCGCCTACACTATATCGGTCACGCACATGTTCTCCGGGCGGCTTGAGTGTATTGGTGTGTGGATTTGTGAGAGAGGAGGTGGATGCGAGGAAGTGGATAAAATAAAAATAATTTTTAAATTAAAAAATATTAATTTTTATTTAACATACGCGAATGTACACATATCGTTTCACACTGAATATTTGTCATACATATAGGTGGCGTTGCACGCGTGCACTCATACAGGCACACACAAAGGAATATTACGCGGGCGCGAATGTACATATATATCGTTGCACACACACAAAGGAATATAATAGATACATATAGGTGGCGTTGCACACGTACATACCCGCACACAGTCGTTTCACACAGTCGTTTCACACACACACTACGCACACTACACTTTTTGCTGTTCTTGCTGGTGGTGGTGGTGGTGGTGGTGCTGCAGCGATCACGACGGCGGCGATGGTGATCGCGGTGCGTCCATTTGTTGGAGGCATCCGCATGGACTATTTCTACACGTGGCGCACCTGAATTGGCTACAGCGCCAACACTGCTCCCACGTCAGGCCATCTGGATTGCGCCGTAGAGGGCGGAATATTGTTCTGCATGAACTGCAGCATGTTCCCGCTGGTGGTCTGATTTGCTGTTGTTGTTGTATTTGTTGTACTTGCTGCTGCTGCTGCTGTGCGATGGCCAGTATTTCTTCTTTAATATGCTCTACTTCTCGTGCGGTGCGGTTCACACCCACCCTGTAGCGCTCCAGTCGGTTGCGGGCGATGGTGAGCCAGTGCTGCAGAGTGGCAATTTTTCGACTTGTTTACTCCATGGTCCGAGCAATACTGGCGAGCGGCTATGCTGGCGGTACGGCGTGATGTCGCGGGTGACGGCGGCTGCAGTGGTGGGGGGCCTCGGTGGTGGGAGTCTCGCTGGTTGTGCAAATGGGTTTCGGGGCGTTTCTTCAATTTTCACGCTGCTGCTATGTTGGCGGTATGACGCAATGGCGGTGGTATCGTCGATGGTGGTGGTGGGGGCCCCGTTAGCCTCACTCTGTATCCTGCTTTTATCGACGGCGATGCATGCGTAATGAGTACGGCCTTTGCCGTATACGCCTCCTGCACCGCGTCCGTCTGCGCTGTCTCTCGATACGTGACGAGTACAGCCTTTGGTGCGTATCTGAAAGTTGTATACGGCTCATGCACCGAGTCCGCACACGCTGCCTCTCGTTCTCCGGCCAGGCTCCCAGGAGTACCGCTATATCCACTGTTAGGCGGTCGTATACTTCTTGAGCATCTTGATTGTATTTTCGCTCGCTCCACAAGCGCTGCGTGGCGCAATTTAAACAGTGGACACTCTTGTTTTCTATGTTTTTCGTGAGCTGTTCGAGGTCTGTGTCGGAAGCGGCTATCTTCTTATACACCCAGTATTGCTCATTGAAAATAGCTTGCAAAATGCTTTCAATGAATTTAAAATTTTCTAGGGATTCCATGGTGCTGCTGCTGACGACGACGGCGACGATGTGTCCAGCTAAGCTTGGTTGGTACTGTGGTAGTGCAGTGCGCACCCCGCTCTTTTAAGTGTACGGGCGTGGAGGGTAGAGTGGGGAGCAACTGGCCAGGGCGAGGGAGTAAGTACGAGCGTTTCCTACAGAAACTTTCAGTTTTATAGTAGTGTTATAAAATTCTCGGGGAATAGTGTGAGCGATGAAAAAGTACCCGATTAATCGCACGGGTTTATGGTGGATAAAGAGATGAGAATCTGTCCAGGAGGACAGAGTAAGCACACACGTTTCCTACAGAAACTCTCGGTTTTACGATTTGTAGTATTAGATCGAGAAAATTCTCAGGGAACAGCGTGAGTTGCGAAAAAAAAAGTGCCAGAGCCTTGGGGCCACTTTTCAAGCGTTCTCAGGGCAAGACAATTTTCAGCCGTTGGTGTGCGCTCCGAAGAAAGTGACCTGCTCGGGGAAAGCCTGTACATTTTTGCCGTTGTGAGGTATTTACGACGTACTTACGAGCGATAAACGAACTAGCAGACTCACAATGCTAGTCTGTGTTTAGAGTTTTCTCTAATTTCGTCCGCCCGGGTGAGTAATGTTTTGTAAAACAATACCCCCGACTGGGGCGACACAACGGGCTGTATAGTTTTTATCTCAAGTGCGCTTCTCGGCTTTCTCGCATCAATAGGGTCGTATTTTACGGTGCTGGTCCCACGCACGTACGTTTGAGGAAGTGTTTTTTCTCAGCTGGAGTGGCTGTATAGTGTTGCTATTTTTTTCGATGTCCATTCTTTTTCCATAAGATGTTTATTTTGACTCTCGGGAATGTTTCGAAGAAAATGTGCTCATGGGGTAGGGCGCTGTCGTCAACTTCTTCGAGATGACTAGATGACTAATTTTTTTATCATACGTTTGTTGGGGTGTGTTTCAAAGATGACGTGTGTGTGTATAAGAAGCCCAAGCTCGCATGCGACGCGCTCAGTCTATTCAGAAGTTTCGAGATGGATAATCAGGCAAATAGTTCGTTGCGGAAAGCTGTGTTACGGCTCGCGGCTAGAGCCCGTCACGGCAGAAATCCCGCGTGGCTGCGGCGTTTACGGCGTATGTCGTGTGAAAACTTATCAGTGCAATTACGGCTACTACTAAGAATGACAGGATATCGCGCAATAGTGCGTCTTTACAACGCATTCGCTTGTTCGCGCGAAGTACAGACCGTCATTGAAGATGATGTCTTCGAGCGTCGATTAAGTGGATTGCCCGTGTTTCGCGGTATTGCGAATGCACGCGTGGAGCATTTAGGTAAGTCTAAAACTTTTTTTTCAAAATAATTTTCCTTTACTTTTTTTTTATTTACATATTTTTATTTACAGCTTACGAGAGTCTCATTCGCGATGATTCGGATACGGAACTATCCGATAGCTCGAGTGCGGCCAGCGATGAGATGCATTTCGAGCCAAGCGTAGCAGCCATGCCGCCGCAGCACTCGGCGCGCACGGCAGGCGTATTTAATCCTGTAGTGCGGCAACTCAACTTTGACTACACTGATACGGAGAGCGAAGGTGCGGGCGAGCAGCTGGTTGTCGCGGCCGACGTGCACAGGTCCGAAGATGACCACCCCGAAGACGCCCAGCCCGAAAGCCCGTCGC
Source organism: Torymus aiolomorphi (assembly GCA_036365515.1). Classification (NCBI taxonomy): domain Eukaryota; kingdom Metazoa; phylum Arthropoda; class Insecta; order Hymenoptera; family Torymidae; genus Torymus; species Torymus aiolomorphi. The sequence continues at coordinate 134,592,745 of CM070874.1, forward strand.
TCATCGCGTGGGAGCATTTCGACGACAGCGACGACGACGAGGTGGGGCAGTCGGAGACGGAAGAGGAGCGAGTGGCGCGAATTGAGGTTGATAGGCGCCTAGAAGAGATGCTGCACAGGGACCTCGAGATTGCCGACGCGCTTGAGATGTACGATCGGCCGCTAGTGACAGAAGCAGAACGACGTCTTATCGCGAGCCATCCGCCCAACGTGAATGTCGAAGATAACAGTACACCTGCAAACACTGTGTGCGCCGATCGTGAACAGCTGTTGACGGGTTTGCAAGGCGTGGCAAACATGGTTACCGCCGACTACAATCACAATTACCCGGCGCATCGCCGTGTCAACGAATGTAAGTAAAAATATATTTATTTAAGAGCGTTTCTGATTTTGTTTTTAAAAAGTCAAATATTTTTATTATAGTTATCCGCACGCGCGATCTGATGTATCGGGAAATTGGTTCGTCGCTCCCCGATGTCGACGGTTTGCCGGAGTTATATGAGCAAATAGCGCATAATCCGCAGGCAACGATTCAGCGCTGGTTCCGCGACCTAGCGCAAGACGAGACTTCGGCGTTATATACCGACGCAAACATCAGAGATCTTATAGCGCGATTACTCGAAAGTTTTGCCGGTTATTCCGAGCCTTAAATGTAAAAAAAAATCAGAAACGTTTAAAAATAAAAAAGTTAAGGAAATATAATTTGTTTTTGACTTTTTTTATTTAGCGAGTCCCGAGGCCCATTCCCTGTCGCCGCAGGTAGGTGGCGGTGTTTATAGCAGCAGCAGCAGCAGCGTCGTGGCAGCCAGCCCCGAGAACAATGAAGTTATACAGCGCGGCGGCGAGCGCTTTATCGTTGCAGCCGAGGGGCAACAGTACCTGCGGCGGTTTGGTGTCCAAGGGCGCACGATTAGTTTTAGAATAGGTGAACCGCGTGAGGGAGAAAATGTTGTATTATGGATGGAAGCGGCGGTTAGCGATATCCATAACTACATAACGGAGCATGTTTCGGGTAATAATTTAATCAGTGTGAGCGTACGAAGCGAGCGGTTTACGCAAGGTCCCGGTGGGCTCTCGTTCAGGCCTATCGAAAATTTCACCATCGCTGATTTATGGAATCTAATTAGTTCCATATGTCAGAGTAATGAGATTATAGGCATTGACGACACGTTTATTTTACAAGCTTATTACGTTGAAATGCCCGTTGGTGCAGGTAGAATGCGCGCGAAAGGAGCTCTGACGGCGACCAGCCTTCAGAAGCGCTCAATAGTGACTATACAAAATGACGCCGATAATCTCTGTTTACCGCGCGCGCTCGTAGTGACGAAAGCCCACTTGGTGCTTAAGGGGCGGGATTGCGCGGAGGTCCGTAAAGAGTGGAAAAACATACGCGATTCACGTCGCGCCCTGCAGAAACAAAGCGCGGAAAAACTCGTGGGTGACGCTGGTGTGTTTTTACCGCGCGAGGGGTGCGGGTTTCGCGAGCTGTTAGCGTTTCAAAATTTTTTTGTCGCGTCGGGAATCGCGATCGTTGTTTTCGAAATTAAAAATTTTGGTAATGGCGATGCTCCGCTTTTCGACGGTCGAAACACGTTCGAAGAATTAAATATTGCTCTTCACGGTGTAATTTATTTAATTTTTGAAGAGCGTCGGCGTCATTTCAACGTAATTACGAATTTATTTGCTGCGGCTGGCGCGCGGTTTTTTTGTTCTTATTGCAACAAAGGGTATCGCTGTGTCGACCAACACACTTGTCCGCGTACTTGTCAATGTTGTTTCGTAAGACCGCCCTGTAGGAGCGACGGCGTGGAAATGATTGAGTGTGCAGACTGCGGGCGCAAATTCTTTGGACACGAATGTTTTGCGAAACACAAGCAGCCGGGGTCGTACAAAAAAAATAATAAGAGAGTCTGCGACGTCGCGCGCCTGTGTGCACACTGCTTAAAGATCGTGAATATTTTCAGACGGCAACACGAGTGCGGTGTCGGTTACTGTAAGCAATGCATGAAACACCATCCTTTTAACGATCAGTGCTTCATGTAGCCTATTATTGAAAATGACGCGAACGCGACTAAAAAATATTTGTATATTTTTTATGACTTTGAAACACGCCAGAACACACCGTACGCTCAAAACATACAGCTTCACGTGCCGAATCTGTGCGTCGCGCATCAGGTCTGTACCGACTGCATGGCTATCGACGATATAAAAATTATCTGCAACACATGCGGGGCTCGCGAGTTTGTTTTTACGCGGGATCCGGTGAGAGAGCTGTTAGGTTTGTGCATTCGGGTAAACACTGCTTTCGCGGAAATTATATGCATCGCCTACAATGCCAAAGCTTTTGACGCGCAATTTATTCTAAAAGAACTGGCCGAGAATCCCGAGTATAGCTCGCTCAGCGTCATTTTGAGCGGTCAAAATGTAACACTGCTTAAATATGGCCGCACCAAATTCATCGATAGCATAAATTACTTTCAGATGAAATTAAGCGCGTTGCCAGTGACCTTTGGTTTATCGGAGAGCGTTAAAAAGGGCTATTTTCCCCATCTGTTTAACACTCTCGCCGCTCGGGACTACATCGGTCCTCTACCGCCCGTTGAGTTTTATGGCCCTGCTCGATGAGCGTAGCCGCTCGTGAGGATTTTCTTGCCTGGCACCGTGAAACGAGTCCGGACTATATATTCGACATGAAAAAGGAGATTGTCGAGTACTGTCAAATGGATGTAGAAATTCTCAGGCGGGCATGCATACAATTTCGGAAAATTTTCCTAGATGTGTCTGATACGGACCCGTTCGTATCAGCGTGCACTATAGTGTCGGCGTGTTCGCACGTTTATAGAAAAAACTTTTTGACCGCGAATACCATCGGTATAATACCACCCAACGGTTATAGACGCGCCGACAGGCATTCTCAAAAATCTATGGAGTAGCTACTCTGTTGCGAGCCGGAAATCGGCCGAGAGATTGTACACGCGGGGCGCGCGCGTGAGTGTCGTTTACCGGAGGGCTATTTAGTGGATGGTTACCTGCCGGCCGCCGCCGCGGCACCAGACAAAGGAATTGTTTTCGAATTTCAAGGCTGCTATTGGCACGGTTGCCCGCGGTGTTTTCCAAATATGCGCGATTCGACAAAAACCCGTTTCAATCAAACTTTTGCGCAAGCTTACGAGAGTACATGTGAAAAAATTATACACATGAGGAGAGCCGGTTACGAAGTGCGCGAGATGTGGAAATGCGATTTTGAACGGTTACAAGCTCAGTAACCAGATATCGAGCGTTACATCAGCAATCATCCTATAATGTGTAAAATCACGCTTGACCCCCGCGACGCGTTTTTCGGTGGGCGCACAGAGAATATCGTCACCTCGTATAGAATCGCCGCGGACGAAGAGATCAAATATACGGATATTTGCTCTCTTTACCCGTATATTTGTAAAAGAGGTCATTTTCCAATTGGTCACCCACGTATTTACAGCGGGGGAGAATGTGCCGCGCTAACGGGCGGTCAAAACAACAATCTCGCGAGCGTCGAGGGCCTGCTTAAATGTCGCGTGTTACCGCCGCGTGATTTATTACTGCCTGTGCTGCCTGTAAAAATGCACAATCGCTTTATTTTCGGGCTATGTCGTTCTTGTTGCGCCGAATTACACGAGGAGGATTGCAATCACGAACAAGCGGAAGATCGTGAATTTACAGGCACATGGGTTGTGCGCAAGCTGCGCAAGGCGGTAGAACTGGGCTACAATATCACCGAGATTTACGTGATATGGCAATTTGAGAGCACACAGTATGACCAGCGCACGGGCGAGGGCGGTTTGTTCGCCAACTATGTAAATACTTTCCTTCGACTTAAACAGCAGGCCAGCGGGTGGCCGAACTGGTGCGTCGACGACGTGTTGAAGCAGCGGTACATTGACGAGTACGAGCGCGACGAAGGGATCAGATTAGATGCTGATAAAATTGAAAAAAATTCCGGTTTGCGCTCGCTCGCCAAGTACTGCTTAAATTCACCCTGGGGAAAGTTTGGGCAGCGCTCTAATTTAAAGCAAACGCAAATTGTAAAAACGCGCGAAGACCTGTTGAAACTGTTAGCGGCGCTGGAAAAAAAGGTTTTCGATGTACTGCCAGTGAGCGAAAATCTCTTGTACGCGAATTGGTGCTACGTAGATAACGCTGTAGAATCTGCCCGCAGCACATGTGTTGTATTAGCCGCGTACACGACAGAGCAGGCACGACTAGAACTTTACAATTACATTGAAAAGCTCACAGCCGCGCGAGTTCTCTACATGGACACCGATTCGTGTATATTTATATGCAACCGAAATAATCCAGACGAATACAGGTCTGCTCTGGGAAGTTTACTCGGCAATATGACAGACGAGCTCAAGGTTTATGGCGAGGGCTCATTCATCACGGACTTTATCTCCGGGGGGCCAAAATTTTATGCCTTTCGGGCCTTTGTCCCTTCGAGCGGCGAGACTGTCGAGTGTTGTAAGGTGAAAGGCGTCTCGTTAAATAGTTCAAATTCGCGTAAAATTAATTTTGACAGCGTGGAGCGCTTGATCGCGACGTACTTTGAGGGCGACGCCGCACCTATCGTTCTCAATTACAATGCCATCAGATGCACGCGCACACACGAAGTCATCACGTGCGCCGAAAAAAAGTCCTGCTCTGTAGTGCTGAGGAAGCGAAGGTACTTCGCAAATGGTACTTCGCGCCCTTTCGGCTACAAAGTGGAATAATTTATATATTTGTATGCGACGTTCTTGCTGTAAAATAAATGTAAAAATATATTTATTCTTTTGGAAAAAAAATTCATTCATTTCCCCCATCTGCTACAGATAAAAAAGTTCTAATTGTTGTTGTTAACCGCTTGAAAACGCGCTCGTGGTGCTTATCGGCGGTAATGTGCTCGTCCCCGCGGTAATGTGCTCGTCCCCACGGCCATGAGCTGGCCACCGCGTCCACCGCGTCCACCGCGACGATTCGCTCACCCCCGCGGTCGACTAGCGGTCCACCGCCCGCGCCGCCGCCGCCGCCGCCGCTAATGTTCTTTGGCTCTGCACGCAGGCGAGTATTATAAAAACGTCGGGCTGTCGAGTAGCCGTGGTACTCTTTGTCTTTCTCGTCGCGCGCGAGGTCCTCGTGAAAAAAACATGGACATTCGTTGGAAGCATCCGTTTACCTGCTGCGTGTGCGGGCCCACAGGCTGCGGGAAAACCCTGTTCGTGCAGCGTTTTCTCGCGCAGCTCCCGGCAATGTGCGATGCTAGCTTTCACCGTATATTATTTTATTGCGCCGAATGGCAGGAGGCATATCGAACAGCCTTTAAGCCCCAAGCACCCACAATCATCGAGTTTCGAGAGGGACTGCCGCAGTCGACTATTCACGGGACAATGACAAAAAAAAATTACTAATCCTCGACGATCTCATGCGCGAGTCTTCGAGTGATGTTATTTTGGATTTATTCACGAAAGGCAGTCACCACAAAAATATAAGCGTCATATTCATCACGCAAAATGTTTTTCACAAAGGAAAGGCACAGCGCGACATAAGTTTAAATACCAAATATCTCGTGCTGTTCAAAAACCCGCGCGACAAAGCACAGATACAACATCTGGCGCGACAAATTCACCCGGAGGACTCGCTTTTTTTACGCGACGCGTACGTCGATGCAACGCGCTTGCCACATTCTTATCTCTTTATCGATCTCTCGCAGGACTGCTTGGACGCGTTTAGATTTCGTAGCAATATCTTTCCCGACGACCATGAGCCACATTACGCGTACGTACCAAAGCACCTTAAAGTACGCTGATTACGCTAGCCGCCGGTCAGTTGGACAAAAACTATGGCAGCGGGCAGTCGCATCGGAGCCCGCCGCCACCGCCGCGGAATACTCCCACGCGGTAAACATTTTTCCAAGAAAAATCTCGTGCTCCTCAGTGCACTCTGTCACGGCGATAAGAAACATCGAGCGACTATCGCGCGTACGGCCGACAAACCACTCGTCAAGTGCATATGCGAGTGCGCGTTGAACATTTTACAAGGGGTCGTAAAATTGAGCGATACCGACAAGAGACGATTGCGCAGACATAAACACACACTTAGAAAGCTGAGTGACGTACACCGGGGAAACACCGATTGGCGCACAAAGAAACGATTGATTGTTCAGAGTGGCGGATCATTTTTACCGCTCTTGCTCGCCCCAATACTCGGAACGCTAATCTCAAAAATATTTGGATCGGGTGGCGGCGCCACGCGATAAGATGGAACGGGCACGCAAGATGATACTCGTACCAGAGGACACGTTTCAACCTACACAGCATGCGCTGACGTCATCCACTCCAGCCGATACAACGCAGCCAAAAGAGTCGGGAGAAAAAAGTTTACAAACACAGGGTGATCATTTTTCACGATTAGACGCTGAAATATACGAAGTTCTACGCTTAAAAACGGCACGTGATGATTACGAAAAATGTCTAAATTATCTACAGATTTTACGCCGCTATCTTTTTTTCCGAGACAACGAACGAACGACGGAGCGCGAGACGAAGCGCGAAATCGACGAAATAGAGGAGGCGCTCGGACCGCTCAGCGAGGAAGCTATACTTGAGAGCCTGCCAAAAATACACGCACCCAAAGCACGACGCATGCTACACATCTGGAAAACAAGAGTGCCCAGTCTCCTGAAATGGGACAATACAGGCACTGTGAGCATCGATGGCCGTGTCATACCTCGCACAAACATAACAGAGTTACTGCTCGACGCCCTGCAGAAAAAAAAAGACAGCAGCAGCAGAGGACGAGGCGCCCGTTGGCCGTTACGAATTTGCGAAATTTCTCAAAGCGAGCGACACGCCCGCCGAGTTGATCGGAAATCCAAAAGTTCTGAAAACAGGACAAATACTAACAGCCAAGCGGCGCTTGCCAGCGCAGCAATCGTCTACAGCAGACGACTCGACGCGCTCGCCGATTCTCACCCGCAATAAAAAGCTCGTCAGACAAGTGAAGAAAAACTGGCTCAAATTTGACCTGGCGTGAGAGCAATGGTTTACGAAAAGCAGTACTACGACCTCGAGCACGAGGCGGGCTACGCGGGCGCACGGAATCTCCTACGTTTGAACGCAGCCAGCACAAAGGCGAAGAAGAAAAAAATTTACGACTGGCTGAGCAATCAAGACGCGTACACGCTTGATCACCCGATAAAAAGACGCTTTCCACGGCTCACCTACAACGTGAGCAACGTCGACGACGTGTGGGAGTGTGATTTACTGCAACTCACATCGATAAAGGATTATAACGACGGTCACTGCTACATCCTCGTAGTCATCGATGTACTCGGTAAGTTAACGTGGGTTGAACCATTGATGGATAAAACGGCGAGCAATGTTGCCGACGCATTCGAACGCATTATCGACAGAGCACAACCACGTTTACCCTTGTGCGTGCAAACCGATCGAGGCAAAGAATTTACCGGTGCAGCGTTTCAAAAACTTCTTGACCGGCGGGGAATTGACTTTCGCGTCGCCAGGAATCCCGATATCAAGGCAGCAGTCGTTGAGCGTCTCAACAGGACACTGCGCGAGCGAATGTGGCGATATTTTTCCCACCAAAACACCAAACGATACATCGACGTTTTACAAAAAATTGTCCACGCGTACAATCATTCTCTACACAGCGGCACGCGGATGCGCCCCGCCAATGTTGACATCTACAACGCTGCGCAGGCGCGAGAAAACTTGGCCAAGCGCGCGAGCTCCAATTATCGGCGGCGACGGTGGCGCCACGTCACCGCGACGCATGGTAAATTCAATGTGGGAGATCTCGTGCGCATCAGTCGAACAAAAAACACCTTCGAGCGCAGATACGAGAACAATTTCAGCGAGGAAATTTTTAAGATAACGCGAGTATCGCAACGGCAAGGGCTGCACACGTACATTCTTCAGGACTTAAACGACGAGCTCATAGACGGCTTCTTTTACAAAGAGGAACTCGTACGCGGCGGGCGCGAGCGTCTGGCGGCCGATAACAATTTCAAGATCGAACGCGTCGTGCGCGAGAAAGGGCGCGACGCCAACAAGCAGCTGCTTGTCAAGTGGCTCGGCTATCCGGATAAATTTAATTCTTGGGTAAAAGCGAGTCAGCTCGAAAAAATCGGGTAAAAAGCAAGCATGGACACGTACGAAGATTTTTACATGGTGCTGCCTAGCAACAGCAGTATGAATTACTTTCCCGATAATAAGACTAGCTGCTTCACGACACACTTACCGCGCGAGATCAAATTACATGGCGAATGGTTCGTCGGGTTGGTGGAATTACACATACCATGCAGCGTCGTACATTTTCAAGAGGAGGACGCCTTCTATAAGTTTTCCACGTACGACGGCGACGACGCGCAACTCGTGGAGGAAAAATATTGTAATATACCCGTTGGAATTTATGACTCACTCTTTGAGCTGGCGGACGCGATAAATAGCTCATATGAAACCTAGCGGCATCAAATGCTCGAACCCGTTAAAACACGTCGCGGCTATTACGCGATAAGACGCAAATGCGACTCCTCGCAGCTACACGAGACTCATTTCAACGAAAAAATGCGACGTATATTTGGCTTCGATGACACACCGGAAAAACAAAAAATACCTTTTACCACTCTAAACGACGAGAGTAAAAGGGACATAGTCGCCGCGAGACCTGCATCGCTCTCTCGAGCAATTCCCGACCAGTTGTACGTTTACACAGACATATGCGAGCCCTACAAGTGGGGGATACCCAAGCGGCACTCTTGCGCATAGTTTCCATGGATACCTTTAAATTCAGATATGGATGCAGCACTGTCCAGCACTTTGCACCCGCTCACTACATACCGCTTCTCTATCACAATTTTAATAATGTTATTATAGATATAAGAGATCAGCACGGGCGGCGCATACCATTCGAGTATGGTACGTTGACGGTAACGCTACACTTTAGGTGCAATCGCTAACATGGCGCATTATACTCGCTATTACGACGAACAGATCGGGGGTGGCGGCGTGAGAAACGTTTTTGCCGGCTCACCATTTCAGAGGGACCGAGGTGTAGGCGCGTGGCTAGGTGGCCTCTTTCGACGCATTCTGCCATATGTCACGAGCGGAGCTAGGGCAGTAGGTAAGGAGACGCTGCGCGCAGGTATAAAAGTTCTCGACGACGTTGCCAACACAGGTAGCAGTTTCAAGGAGGCTGTAAAAACGAGGGCCCGAGAATCCGGTCGAAATCTCAAGCGTAAAGCGGCCGAGAAAATAGCAGAAGTTATGAAAGGTTCAGGCTATAAAACAACCAAACGCGTCAAACGGCGACGTCAGTCGCGAAAGTCACGCAGTGCTGTTCGCATCGCACACACCAAACACAAGAGGGCCATAAAAGCACGGGCAGCAGCAGCAGGCGGACGAAAATCATGCAAAGGAGGTAGAAAAAAAACGCAAAACACCGACTTTTCGAAGCGTTAGCGATATTTTCGGGCCAAAGTAAATAGAAAAAAAAATGTCTTTCTTACACTCGTACTCGTCAGAGTGCATGTCGGGCGAGCTGGACCTTTTTACACTCCCCGCGACTCAAACTTCGATCGAAGGCAGCAGTTTTCTGAACTATAAGCCCGTGTCATCGATCAGCGATGAAGGCGATGCCCCGATCGAATTTGTCGTACCCAGCGCCAGCGAGCATTACATCGATCTCACGCATACCATGCTGTACGTAAAGGCGCAGATATTACCGGTCGCCGATCCCGACGTGAATTTAAAAGTCGCGCCCGTAAACAACCTTCTTCACTCAATGTTCAATCAAATCGATATTTTTCTCAATCAAAAACTTGTCTCGCCGCCGAACAACGCGTATCCCTACAGAGCTTACATCGAGTCGCTGTTGAGTTATTCGCCGGCAGCCAAAGAGTCTCATCTGACGGCTAGTCTCTGGTACGATGACACACCGGCTTGCTTCGAGGCCACCCCGTAAAATCAAGGAGTGGGCTCTAACAAGGGACTCGTCAATCGTCAAAACTATACGCTCGGCGGAAAGACATTCGATATGATTGGCCATCTGCACTGCGACTTGTTTAATCAAGATAAAATGCTTATCAATGGTGTCGAAATGCGCGTGCGCCTAGTGCGGAGCAAAGACGCCTTTTGTCTGATGGACAGCACAGACGAGGGGCAATTTGGCATAAGGATAAAAGAAGCTACGCTCATTATTCGCTGCGTGAAAATAAACCCCGGTATTTTAATCGCGCACGCCAATACATTGGCCAAGGCAACTGCCAAGTATCCCATAACGCGCGTCGAAATCAAAACTTTCAGGCTTCACGCCGGTATACACGGCGACAGCATCGATAATGCAATTCTAGGCCAACTGCCAAAACGCGTAAACATCGGTTTCGTAGATAACAGAGCGTTCAACAGAAATCGGCGCCTTAATCCTTTCAAGTTTCAACACTTCGACATAAATTACCTCTCCCTCTACGTCGATGGGGTTCAAATTCCAAGCAAACCATTACAGCCGCACTTTACCGGGAGCAATGCATCGTTTATCGAAGCCTTTCAAACACTCTACTCGGGCACCGGTATACATTTCCTCAACGAGGGTCTCGGCATAAACAGAACCAATTATTCACAGGGCTATTTTCTCACAGCTTTCGATCTCACGCTTGACTTATCGGCTCACTGTCACACACACTGGAATCTCGTGCGGTCTGGTAGCGTGCGTATAGAAGTAGGCTTCGAAGTCGCACCGGCAACTACGATAAACTGCATTGTTTATGCCGAATACGATAACATTCTCGAAATCGACTCCACTCGACAAATTTTATCGGATTTCAGTGCCTAAATGCTGACGTCAGCACTACAGGTGGCGCCAGTCTCGGCGGGGGTGTAAAAGTGGGGGGCGTAAAAGTGGAGCGAGCGCTAACGACGTACGCTCTGTGCCATCTCGCGTCACTTCGTTTTTTCTCTCGCACCCGTCAGCATACCCGCGCTTTTTCGCGCGCGTTCCAAACAGCATGGACTACGTAATAGATATTCAAGGCTTCCGTGATGCCGAAAAAAAATTTTTGCCAAAGGAGGTGGCAATCATTTGCCTGCAGAAAAAAATTATGGATCACTGGATAGTACAACCGCCCTGCAGCTTCGATGACTTGCCGGATGAGGTTAAACAGACCAATACTTACTGCGCGGTTGACATTCACGGACTTCATTGGTTCGAGGGGGAAGTGAGCCTTCGCCAGTTGCATCGACATCTTTACAATATCGCCCGAGGGGCGAGAAGAATTTACGTACGCGGTGAGGAGAAGGCCCGCTACATCGAAACACTACTTGGATGCTGCATATGTAACTTGGAGAAATACGCTTCTCCAACATTTGGAAAGTTCAACAGTATTTTTCCAAAAAACACCGTGTGCGCCACACATTCGCAGAAAAAGAAAAAAGAATTTTGTACCTTATACAAGGCTAATCAAATAAAGAAATGGCTACGCTCGCTACTACCCGAAGAATGGCAGAATGCTTCGAAGGAAAAGGTGAATAGTGAAATGTATTTTTCAGCGCTTCACGAGTACCACAGCAAGTAGAAGAAAAAAACTCTGCGGATTGCAGAGAAATCGGACGATGATGACTACGAGGCAAAAGATACAAATAGCAACGATTCGAATAGTTACAACATATACTTCACAGCTGGCGGAGACTCTGCATCATTGTCTCAAGAATGAACACCCGAGAAATAACACGAGCCATCAGTAGACTCGCTGCTAATTCGGTCGGAGTCTACGCCGCCGATCATATACCATCGCGCTTGAGCCTTCCCGCAGCCATCGTGACTAATATCGACACGTCGGATAAACCTGGCTCTCATTGGGTGGCATTCTACATAGATCGCCATGCAAGAGGCATCTACTTTGACAGCTATGGTCTGGGACCTAAGTCGCGCTGGCATCTCGACCGACTCGGAAGAAATTGCAAGCGACTCGTGTGGAACAAGAAAAAGTTGCAGAGCATCGATTCGAAAGTCTGCGGTGAATATTGTATTATGTTTCTGTATTTTATGTGTAGCGGGTGTAGTTTACGCACTTTTTGTCAAGTCTTTACGCGCGATTCTCACGCGAACGACAAATTAGTTGCCAAGTTTTGTAAAAATGTCAGGAGAAAAGGCCACGACCAAAAACTAAGAAAACAAAAAAAAATGCGTCGCGTGAACAATTTTCCGCGGACAACTTCCACAGGGGCAGGATTTTGTATGCAATCGTGTAAACCAATGTCACAATGATGATGTCGCCGTTCTTTATACTAATGTATGATGTTAATTTTAATGATTTTTCTTCTATGTGTGTATGAATAGTTTGTAGGCTTTTCTATGCGCTTTGTACTTTTAACCTTTAATTTAATATCCTTGGAGAAAAAACATTCAATTTTAGTTTGTAAGTAATCAGTCTCGGTTGTACGCGCTGCTTCAAAAATTTATGTAATCATAGTTTGTAAGTTTTTGTGTATTTTTACTATGTAAGTTTTTTCTTAATAATAATCTGATCGATCGATTAAAATTTTTTACCAAAATGACTTCTTTCATTTATCGAACCCACACTCTTCCAGTAAATTATCCAATCCACTCCTTGAAAAAAATAATAGTCGAGTTTCATTTTTGTTCACACACACACACACACATGACTAAAAACACGATGAAACGCGTTGCTTGCAAGTTTAGCCCTGACTTTTCTTGGAATAGTTATCGATATTTACGCACTGATCGCGTTTCTCTCTATTGAACAAAACTTATCTACACGTACGTGACTAAAATTGATGAATTCATTTCCGCTGCTACCGAATACTCAAGCGTAATAAAATACCTCTTGAACTACGATATGCATCGATTTATCAAAGCCAACGTTAAAATCTCGCTTATCGATAAATATTTTCAAAACAAAGATATCTTTCTCTTTGAGAATAATTTTTCCCATAATGACTTCCCCCCCACCGCCACCACGCTCCAACAGCATGTATACGTAGCGCTCTGTCATTGGTTAAAGGTTTACCACCACCCACTGCACAAAGAAGCAGAGGGAGGTACACGCTCGTACGCGTATAAAGAATCATAGGGCATCGCGGGCGAAATAATATAGTAGAAGCGCGACAGCTGAAAGCACCACATCTCTACCGTCAAGCAGTATTTTCTTAAAAAGAAAGTACAAACCGCGCTCTCTAAAAAACACATCATCATCTCGGGCGTTGCCGACAGTATTTTTTATTAAAAGTACGCGTAAAGAGTGTTAAAATGAATCAAGAGAATATTCCGCACACACTGATATTCAACACGAGCTATGCTCTCAATAAATTGCACTCAAAGCTTGTCTATCTTGGCTTACAATACTTCGGTAAGCAGTTTCGCCCTGTTATTCAATTTGGCAGCGGTGTTTCACCTCACAAATACGTCACTATGAACAAACCTAGCTGGGAAAAATTCACGGAACATTTTGTCACCATTCAAGAATATCTGATCAACGAGAATCGAACACCTAGAAAAATCATCCTACCCGCTCACGACATTTCATTGATGTCCTGCTAAAGCTCGAAAGCCGTATCCGTCAACCATAGTCGGGAAATTACACCACCTGATTTCTCGAGCTGCTATGGACACGAGGCGCAGGACTGGGATACCGTCGATGGACGCAGTCCCTGTGTCACTCACGGCGTAATCCACGACGACGATGATACCGCCAGCACCACCACCACCGCCATCACCGCCACCGACGACGAACCGCCCAAAAAGAAGAGAAAGATCGACATTTTACCAAGTATTGTGATGCAGTTAAAGACATTTGCGCACTTGAAAAAATTACGCGAGTGTATAAATTTTAGATTCAAACAACTAGAAAATATCGCGGTATTTGTTAATTCGGTGGTAGAGATAATTATTAATAATATTAAAATACACATTCGTGAAAAAAAACGACGAGAATATAATACACTCATTTTTTGACGGTATAACCTTTCTAAAAATATTCGACGAACTAAAAGAAAATTTAAAATCTAATGTGAACAAACGCTTAAGTTATTCAAACTTTAGAGAAACCGACGTAGATAGATTGTTTTTAGAACTACGCACTCTGTATTTACACATTCTGGAAAAAGAAGTACACGAAAGCATCCAATAAATACACATTATTGTCACATTTGCTTTTTCACTTGTACGAACCTTTCCTCACTTGCGTCATCATCATCATCATGATCATCATGCCCATCACCCACCGCATAAATATAAGTAAAGCGTAACACTGCGATAAAACAGTAGGACTGCGATCCTCATCGAGACAACATCATGGGCCCTCCGTTCAGCAAACCAACCGGCAAGCCGGAAGACAAACAACCTCTCGTCGATAAAAAAGACCATTCCTCCACGGATAAAGATTCTGCCCGTTTTAAATCTTTTTCCACCAACACCCACTCTTTCCCCAAAAAAGAAGGCTACTCCAGATACAGCTAGTCACCACCACCATTAAAAACTAATAACAACCAAAGAAAGGAAGGCTCAAAGATACTACACTATGCCAGACAGCCCACTACGCACGACATTCACCACCTACAACAAAACTGTAAAATTTCTTAGTGTCTGCGTACACTATTATGTGTTACTTATGTAAATGTGTGTGTATGCATGTATGGTGTGTTAATAAAATGGGGTGTATGATTTTTACCAAAACAATTGTTTTCATTTATCGACCTCACATCCGTCCAGTAAATTATCCAATCCACTCCTTGAAAAAAATAATAATTGAGTTTCCCCTTTTTTCACACACATGGCTAGAAAAAATACGATTAAACGCGCTGCTACCTGCAAGCATATCCCTTGCTTTGTATAGCTATAGAGTACTTTTCCCCCATCGCGAGCGCTTACTCATCTCTCTCTCACACACCAAAACTCCCCACTCTTGCCAAGAGGCACGCATTCACAAACGCGCACAGCAGTACGCTCACGCCGCCCGGAGAGAGCACACGTGTGTCCGATATAGCGCTCAACCTGCCGGTGGAGAGAGGGGATAGCTCGTGACGGGTATAGCGTAGTCCGCCAGCGCTGCGCTCAAGCTGAAGGAGTGGGGAGCACCATGACTGGTATAGCGCACCAGCAGGCATCACTAACCGCTATAGCGCGCACAGAGGTATGTATAGCGTAGTCCGCCCCCTCTCTGCTGCTCAAGCTGAAGGAGTGGCGGCGCCATGACTGGTATAGCGCACCAGCAGACATCACTGACCGCTATAGCGCGCCCAGAGGTATCAGGTTACGGCGCCATCAAGTGGACACTTTAACAGTAGCTCATTAACAATAGGCTATTAATCATTGTTTATATAAATAAACACTAATTAACTACTGTTTTGCTACTGTTTTGCTACTGTTTATATAAACAAACACTTAAGATAAGAGATGTTTATATAAACACTTCAGTCAAGTGCCCACTTGAAGATGACACCGGAAGTGTAACCTGATACCTATCTGTCTCGCTATAGTGGTACACTTACTACTAGAGAGATATATGTTACAGTATATGTTTTTATTACAACATAACCTCTACTCCATCTATCTAGTTTTTGTTAAAGTTTTATGCAGATATATAGAGAGAATCATTTTCATTTTGTTTGAGTAGGTTGTAGCTAGAATATATCTCAACAAATTGGAAGGGATTCAGATAAGTAGCAAACTTTTATTAGAAATAATCTTATTAATATAAAATTTAAAAGTTCTTGTTACTTTGTGAAATCTTTTTTTATATTACAGAGTATTAGCACTACAATTAGCATTTATAAGTTCTTGGTTTAAAAATGTTTCCGGAAGTAAAAATCATCATCTTCTAAAAAAATTGGCGAAGCATTTGTAACAGCTGACGACATTTAAAATAACGAGGATATTCACTTATTAAAACCCGGAAATAGTGAGTTTGATATTTTACATATATACTAAGAGTATAATAATATGCATACATGTGAATACATGTGTAAATTTTTCTTGTTGAAGGGTATTATCAAATCATTATGCATTACAGCCATCAAAAGATTACGTTCAAGTCTGTCAAAGCACGCAACCTCCTGTATAGTAGAGGCAGAAATACTGTGGCAGATATCCCACTAGCAGAGCCTCGTTCTACTTTATAGTGTTTCAATTATCAATGCTTTACTGACCCTATGACTTCTAAAGGTAAACTAGCAATTCTTTCAAAGGCAACTCGTCCAAAATTGACTATCGGTAATTGATCGTTTAATTGATCGTTTAATTGACTATCGGTAATTCATTTCACAATGTTTTTTACACTTAAACTTCATTTTTGAGTAATAAATTTTTTTTTCTAATTTTGGATGTCACCATTAAAAAGATCGATGAAAAATCTATGAATTTCATGTATTCAAAAAATTTTTAGGCCCATGTTTATCCCATCTAGAGAGCTCTGAAGAAATGGTGAAAAAGGTGTCCCCGTAGGCGTTAATGGGTTAATCAAAAGCACGAGGCAAGTCACAGAATGACGGTAGCAAGAGTGTTCAAAAGGTGCCCCAAAGAGGACGAGTGGTGGCGCTGCGCTGTAAACAACGCAGCTATAGTCTCGCTTGACTATGTGTATCGATATATCGATACACATAGTCAAGAGAGACTATAGCGCGATAGACCATGCATCTTTCGGTGCAATGAGCGCGCGAGATTTGAATTAGATAAACACCAAACAGTGTGTAAGGTGATTTTTACCGCATTCGACTTTTCTTACTAGCTTCGCTCGTACGGAAAACATCTAATGCGGTAAATAATGACCTTCCACACCAGTGTCATAATGTACTATTATACTATGAAGCTCTAAATCTACGTGGAAAATTAATATCAATTACTTAATATAATCAAGTAAAATCAAGTTTTTTTATTTCTTTGTACTACAATGTTGAAACTTCAGACCTATGAAAAATTAATATCGTATTATACAAAATATGTCATGATTACATATTAGATATGGATAAAAATAATTAAATTTTTTATTAGAACAGTTAAAATAAATATATAAAAAATGATCAAAATATCTTTAAAGCCAGGGCAATATAAATCGTAATTATTTTCTTAAATTTTTCCAAATAAACTATTATACTACTAATTATACTATGTATGTCTTAGTATTCATAATTTAATCTGTACTATTATTTCAATACTCTACAAATTAAACTTACAAATTATTATATTCTTTTAAATAATACAAACAAAGTCTGCCTGAATTTGGGCAATCTGGTATATGAGCAAATCCACCGAAATTTTACCTTTTATGTTACGGAGCTAGAACTTCCAAATTAATAAACCTAGCAAATTCTGTCAAGTATGTACTTCTTAAACAAGATAATCTTAACCTAGCGCATTATTTTTATCAAGATTAAAAATAGTGATCATGACTAAAAATAGCCTTAACTGTACAAAATTGAGTGGGCTCTATGCGTACAGCACCAAGTTTTTAAAACTAATTTACTCATCAAAAAAATAATTATTTTTCAAATACGATCAAAAATTTATGAGACTATCTTGATATCTTAGTCTTTCAGAAAATTCAATCCGCAAATATGGGCCTCCTTTCTGAAAGAAAATGCAAATAAAATAAAAATCGGATAGGGATTTATGATATACTCAAAAAATGTTAGTTTAATCAATTTTAAAGAAATAACAATTTTTTTGTAAATATTCCAATTGATATGTTCCAATGTTCTTTTCGGAAAAAAAGAAAATGGCGCGTCTGTAATATGTGTGCCTCATCTACAAAAAATTCTACTGCATTTGAAAGAAAGACACATCAACGCGTATCTCGTATTCAAAAACATTATTTGATGACACATCCACAGAAAGCAGACTATGTCCCTTAGTTAGATATTAACTGTAGATTTTAACATTTGTCAAGATATTATCTACCCGTTAAATTTGTATTTCATGTTTATAGTGAGAAAACATATGAAAATAGACCATAAATTCCAGTAAAAACATATCACCTGTAAAACCATTTTAATATAATTTTTTAAGGTAGTTTCAATGATAACAAATACCTATAAATCAAAATGAGGTACGCGTATTTTTTCGTGTTTTCTTAACTATGGAAATGAGAAAAGTGTGCTCCAAAGGGTGTGCCTTGAACAAAATTTTTACTTTTTTTTTAGGCCAAAAGTAAAATTTCGGAGGATTTACTCATCCTCATATACGACAGCATTATAAAGTTATATAAGCGCATCATACAAAATTTGAGACAACTATGTGCTCTATATTTTACAGATACACTTTTCATATCCATTATTTAGCAATCTTAAATTTAATTTATTTTTATACAGTTTTTCCTGCATCAACCGGCAGTTGATTGGTAATATATATATTTGTTCAACGCCGTTAGCAATGCGCCAAAAAAAAGTAAAATTATAAAAAACTCTAAAACTGTTTAGAGTATTTAAAATATTACACTAAAAAAAAAGGTCACCGCGGCACCAAGATACTATACGTTACTGCAAGTATACCCTACGGTTGTCAAATTTTGACTTGAATAGTAAGTATATCTCTCGGAACCATACAGTCTAGCAGAATGCGAAGAGGTTGCAACCAAGCAGTACAGGTAGTTTTCATGACAACCGATTTTCACAATACAAATTTTGACAGATTTGGTTACGAAATTATTTTGTTAAATTTAAGTTTTTAACAAGATTTTCGTAATATTAAAAGTTTTTACGTTTGTTAGCATTTTTCATCTTTATTGTAGAAAAACCACAATTTAGACTTTTAAAGCCTCATGAAGGTTGTATTGGCTATACTTGCAATCGGTGACAAAAGTTATTTTTTACCTAAAATACCAATAATTATAGTTATATGAGCTTGTTTTTTTATGTTTTATTAGAAGACTATGTAGAAGGTTGTTACATCCGGCCGTTTTTAATATTAAATAAAAAAAAATAATAATAATATAAATAATACCATGAAAATTAGAAATCTGAATAGCGTCACAGTTCTACTCGTCAAAAGAACACCCAGGTCATATTTTTCTTCTCGAACCCAAACGCGAGCATGCTCAATGTAAGGATACAATGCTTCCTTCTTCGCCGTGTGTCGTAAAGTTTTTTTCGTTTCCTTTCTTTTACGATAGTCCTCAGCAAACGCTAGCCAGACCCGAGTTTTCCGAGTAGGCCGCGATTAAGGTTCCTCTCTTTGCTTTCCCAAGCTTTAGTGTTTAAGACCCCAACATCTGCAAGCGATAACTTTCCCGGACCGCGAGCACGCATCGGCATACTCAGCCACTCCAAAACTGATAAACCAGGGAAACCCTGCGATTACACACGACGGCGTCTGTTCCCGTCTCTCTCTTCCACTCATTTTACAGCATTTTCTACCACCCACGCTTGCGCTATTTTTCTTTCTCACGTAGATGATATTTCTACGACTGTACTCTTAGTTATTTTCATGGTAAATAACAATAGGAAATATTCTTCTTTTAAACTTTACTTATTATAATATATCTAGTTTAGTTTATAGAATAGAATTATTATATAGCTAGCAGATACGTCAATTATAACTGATCTAGTTTTGTTTATTATAAATTTTAGAATTCAAGTATACATTAATGTCAATAAGTTTCTGTTAGTCTAGTTAATTAATATATATATATATATATATATATATATATATATATATATATATATATATATATATATATATATATATATATATATATATATATATATATATATATATATATATATATATATACATCCAATCATATATATACACATATATATATATATATATATATATATATATATATATATATATATATATATATATATATATGTATGTATGTATATATATATATATATATATATATATATATATATATATATATATATATATATATATATATATATATACACGGTGACCCATTTTAATCGCTACACCCGGATTTTTCGGATCCTAAGACAGATAGGAAAAAATGATTCAGACAAAAGTTGTAGGGGACGAAGGGGGCCAAACGATGGTCCTAACAGCTTTGACCTTGAACTTGACCTTCAAGGTTATTTCAAGGTCAAGTGGTTTTCTTTAATAGGAACACCTATTTTTGACCCCGGATTCGGAAAGAGCGGGAAATTTTACGTTCAATATCATATTGAGACATTTTTTTCAAGGTCATTTCCAGGTCATTTCAAGGCCAAATGAAGGTCGAACTCCGAAAAATCCATTTTAAGTCGTTTTTTCCATGAGTCACAGGCTTAAGTGGTTCAAGCTGATCGTAGGTTTAATAGGAAACCCACACACCCAAAACTTTCACATCCTAGTAAACAAATATCAAACTTGCACATCCGAACCCCATGCTCTTCATAGCCTCACATGCTAAACTGTTACACCAGACATCCCCAGTCCCACACATCTCTACCCCATGTCTGATGTTTGTTTAACGGAAACTTCAAGATCATTAAAGCTTCTGTTGTAAATGTGTCAACCTTACGTTTAGCGCTACCCAGAAACAACGACGTGGACGTAGTAAGGATTGTTTCCTTTGGGGTGCTTGATTAAAGTGAGTCCCCTTGCCTCTCACTGTTCAGGGTGCTTGATTTAAGTGAGTCCCTTCGCCTCTCACTGATCGGGGTGCTTGATTAAAGTGAGTCCCCTTGCCTCTCACTGTTCAGGGTGCTTGATTTAAGTGAGTCCCTTCGCCTCTCACTGATCGGGGTGCTTGATTAAAGTGAGTCCCCTTGCCTCTCACTGTTCAGGGTGCTTGATTTAAGTGAGTCCCTTCGCCTCTCACTTATGTGTTTATCTAACCTCGAAGAAAATGTTCGAAATTACGACCATTTGCTTCCAGGCACATAGTCAAACGCCTTTGGAAGTGGCGAACGGTGTTTAGCAAAGTTTGCCTTGGAATGGCAGCGCATGCTCGACGAATTCTGTCCATCATGTCTACTCTTGTGGTGGGCCTTTCCTCAAAAACGGCATTTTTTAAATACCCCCATAAGTAAAAATCTGGTGATGTAAGATCTAATGAGCAAGCAGGCCATTCAGCCGGACCACCTCGACCAATCCATCTGTTACCATACTGCTCATTCAAAAAAGTCCTGACAATTCGAGCGAAATGTGGTGTTGCGCCGTCCTGCTGGAGCCACATTCTTCGTCGCGTTTCTAAGTCAACATCTTCCATCAATACAGGTAGTTCATCTCTTATTAGCGTTAAGTACGTGTGTTGATTAACATTTTCTTCGAAAAAATAAGGGCCAATCACACGTCCATTAATAATCCCACACCATACCATAATACTCCATCGTCTTTGATGGTTTACAGTTCTGACCCAATGAGGATTAACATCAGACCAGTAATGACAATTATGTCTATTCAATTCCCCATCACATTGAAATTTTGCCTCATCAGAAAAAAGAACAAAATTAAAAAAGTCTGGATCATTTTCTATCATTTGTAAAGCCCATTGGCAAAACACAATACGCTGTTGAAAATGAGCAAACTGTAGCTCTTGGACCAGAGTAATATGATACGCATGATATCTAAGCACCTTCATAATTCTTAAAAATGTACTTTTTGGAAGACCGATTTCCCTTTCGATTCGACGATTTATGAGTAAATTAAAGATATGAGCTGTAAAAAAATGCCATTGTTTAAAAAGAAAAGTCATAACTTTCAAAAGAATAAAGATACAACATTTCTTTTTTGTACAAAAATCTTGACGGAACAGAAATTATTTGTAAATGTGCCTTTAATGATTACATTATCAATATTAGTATTTCTCAAGTTTGAACGGCAATAATTCACAATATTTAAAATAAAAGCAAGTTTTAGTATTATGTGCAGTTCAAATTAGAAATAATTTAATGATTATTACTTTATTATAAAACTTACAATTACAAAAGTGTGACAATCGGAGTACTTTTGGCAAATACACTTAGTCAGATAAAGTTACCATAATTTAGGAACATTTTTCTTTTTTGGTCGCGACCGTATACGGGCAAATATTATAATTATTAATATTTTTTATACCATTTCACTATTCAAATTTAATAGTAATTAATAGCTGGCTCTGAAATGGCTGACTATCCGCCCAACGAGATCGTTGACATGATGTTGGCTTTAGGAGAAAGCCGAAGTAATTATCGTGCTGCGGCAAGAATTTATGCTGAACGCTATCCAGACAGACGACACCCTGACGCTATGGCTATCAGACGTTTAACTCAAAGAGCTCGTGGTGGACACATGGTTCGTCAACGTAGGCGCCATCAATATGATGAAAATGATAATCGGGTTGTGACTATTCTGGCAATAATTCATCTTGACCCACAGATAAGCGCTCGTCGAATCGAAAGGGAAATCGGTCTTCCAAAAAGTACATTTTTAAGAATTATGAAGGTGCTTAGATATCATGCGTATCATATTACTCTGGTCCAAGAGCTACAGTTTGCTCATTTTCAACAGCGTATTGTGTTTTGCCAATGGGCTTTACAAATGATAGAAAATGATCCAGACTTTTTTAATTTTGTTCTTTTTTCTGATGAGGCAAAATTTCAATGTGATGGGGAATTGAATAGACATAATTGTCATTACTGGTCTGATGTTAATCCTCATTGGGTCAGAACTGTAAACCATCAAAGACGATGGAGTATTATGGTATGGTGTGGGATTATTAATGGACGTGTGATTGGCCCTTATTTTTTCGAAGAAAATGTTAATCAACACACGTACTTAACGCTAATAAGAGATGAACTACCTGTATTGATGGAAGATGTTGACTTAGAAACGCGACGAAGAATGTGGCTCCAGCAGGACGGCGCAACACCACATTTCGCTCGAATTGTCAGGACTTTTTGAATGAGCAGTATGGTAACAGATGGATTGGTCGAGGTGGTCCGGCTGAATGGCCTGCTTGCTCACCAGATCTTACATCACCAGATTTTTACTTATGGGGGTATTTAAAAAATGCCGTTTTTGAGGAAAGGCCCACCACAAGAGTAGACATGATGGACAGAATTCGTCGAGCATGCGCTGCCATTCCAAGGCAAACTTTGCTAAACACCGTTCGCCACTTCCAAAGGCGTTTGACTATGTGCCTGGAAGCAAATGGTCGTAATTTCGAACATTTTCTTCGAGGTTAGATAAACACATAAGTGAGAGGCGAAGGGACTCACTTAAATCAAGCACCCTGAACAGTGAGAGGCAAGGGGACTCACTTTAATCAAGCACCCCGATCAGTGAGAGGCGAAGGGACTCACTTAAATCAAGCACCCTGAACAGTGAGAGGCAAGGGGACTCACTTTAATCAAGCACCCCGATCAGTGAGAGGCGAAGGGACTCACTTAAATCAAGCACCCTGAACAGTGAGAGGCAAGGGGACTCACTTTAATCAAGCACCCCGAGCAGTGAGAGGCGAAGGGACTCACTTAAATCAAGCACCCTGAACAGTGAGAGGTAAGGGGACTCACTTTAATCAAGCACCCCAAAGGAAACAATCCTTACTACGTCCACGTCGTTGTTTCTGGGTAGCGCTAAACGTAAGGTTGACACATTTACAACAGAAGCTTTAATGATCTTGAAGTTTCCGTTAAACAAACATCAGACATGGGGTAGAGATGTGTGGGACTGGGGGATGTCTGGTGTAACAGTTTAGCATGTGAGGCTATGAAGAGCATGGGGTTCGGATGTGCAAGTTTGATATTTGTTTACTAGGATGTGAAAGTTTTGGGTGTGTGGGTTTCCCTATTAAACCTACGATCAGTTTGAACCACTTAAGCCTGTGACTCATGGAAAAACGACTTAAAATGGATTTTTCGGAGTTCGACCTTCATTTGGCCTTGAAATGACCTTGAAATGACCTTGAAAAAAATGTCTCAATATGATTTTGAACGTAAAATTTCCGGCTCTTTCTGAATCCGGGGTCAAAAATAGGTGTTCCTATTAAAAAAAACCACTTGACCTTGAAATAACCTTGAAGGTCAAGTTCAAGGTCAAAGCTGTTAGGACCATCGTTTGGCCCCCTTCGTCCCCTACAACTTTTGTCTGAATCATTTTTTCCTATCTGTCTTAGGATCCGAAAAATCAGGATGTAGAGATTAAAATGGGTCACCGTGTATATATATATATATATATATATATATATATATATATATATATATATATATATATATATATATATATATATATATATATATATATATATATATATATATATATATATATACATATACAGCAAATTATATTTTCAAAATTGCAAATGATTTAATCTATTACAAGTATATAGCATTATATGTTTACCGTACCAGTTTAAGCAGATCTGTTAATTTAATGCGCATGAAATAATAAATAAGTTCCATCAAAATACATATTATAGTAGTCACATATTAGATTATGTCGATTCAGATGGTTAATTTTAAAGTATATGTTAAGTCTAAATTTGTAAAATATAGGATATCTGATATGAGTTATTTTATATTGAAACTTTTATATATACTTAAATTGCATTAGAATTTATATAAATTTAATTATTTTTATATAGTAAAACTAATTTCATACTTGTGTATGATCAATCATTTATATTTTATATTCTAGTTTTAACTTATAAGTTAAATATAGTAAAAATAATAGTTTAATATTATCACGAACTTAAATTTAATTTTATAAGAATACAGTTTCTAAATCCATTTATATTATCGAAAACTATTATATACATTTAGCCTTAAGTCTTTCTTTATAATTTAATATTTTCCTTATTTTTATAATTTTCGCGAAACATTTTTCTTGTATCATTTCCTATACACATCCATACACCAATAACAACGTACACACAGAGACTTAGTTTCATTTATAATTCGTTTAATTTTTCACTAGTTTTATATACCAAGCTATGTTTCTATCCATACATATGAGTAACCACAAACGGGTAATAGGCAAATTAAACTAATAGTCGCAGTCGCTAAATAACTTTGCTTAATTATCTACGATAAAATTATGTAAATGAATAATCCAGTTTGAGTAATGTTTAAAATTATAAAGAATTTCTTAATTTGTTATTATATTTATATAATAAATTCATTCATTCATCGGTTCATTTAACGATTTTCATTTTTAACTTAATGATTTTTAAGTTATAGCGTAAACACTCTTTAATGAGTATTGGGACCGCCCAATTCTTATATGTATTAAAAGTTTCACATTAAAATTTATTTATTATAGAAAAAACATTACGTCAAAGTGGGTTATTTATCCTGATATAGAATATAAAACAATAAAATTTTTTTTATTGATTAATATTCAAACAATAGCGGTTATGCATAACGACGGCTCATTATCGAATCCCAGCGTTCGATTTTGAGCGAGGGAGGTTCCAAAAATCCGAGCGACTAATAGTGTCCCTCGGCGTCTATGATAAGGGAGGCGGCTTCGACTTTTCGTTAGCCTAGCTCGTTTATCTACGCGTCCGCACACACTCACTCTAGCTTCAATCCTCAACCTACGAGGTCCTACACTCTCGTCTCACAGTCCTCCACCGGAGAGGTCCAATTTCTACATTCAGACTCGGTCTGATTTTTCTATCTCTTCTATATCAAACATTTGTACGCAATTCTATACGATCCTTTAAAATATTTTTGAAATTCGTTGTTTAACCTTGTTACAGTGCAATGGTAACACATACTTTTCTTTGAAATAAATTGAGTGCATAAAACTGAAGATTCTCGTGTTTGTTTTTTATTTATTTTAAAATCAGTTCAACCACCGACACCTTTCATAAAAACGCAGCAGAGACAACGGACCATCAAAGCTGCTAAGGACCAGAGGAAAAAACAAAGTAAGTAAACATTTTTATTTGCTATCCTAACTTTCTCTTAGTTAAATACAAATATTTCCCCAACATATCTACCCCTTTTTCATGTATTAATTCGTGTCTCCGATTAGTTTTCCCCTAAAAATAAAAGTGTTTCTTCTAAAGCTGTCCACCTATTAATAAACACCCCAATAGAGATCCTGAGAGTAAAAATCATATTAGGAAATCTACTTTCTCAAGTCGCCAGTAACTTGGCCTTTCTTGGGAGGTAGATTTCCTAATCAAAACTAAAAAAAAACTAATAAAACAAAACAGATAATAAAAGAAGAAACTAACCAGAAACACCACTGGTTAGTGAAAATTTGCAATTTGTTAAAATCACCAATCGCGTCGCGCCCTTTTTGCCGCCCCAACCTTATCCTATCCTACTAGCATTTAGTATCTAGCTCAATCCCGAGCTATTAGGTTTTCACTAACTTAGGCTCAAAACTGAGCAACATTAGTTTTTACAAAACTAACTGTCGGGTCCTTTCTTGGTAGACCCGACGTAACAAGGTCATAAGACTAATAGTTTAGCTTCCAAAATAAGAATCCGATAAAAAATTTTTAAAGTATTATGATTTTCAAAAATCTTATGTTCTAAGATGTTTTGTAATTGAGCAGCAGGATAAGAGAAGGGGCTTAGCGCTCGAAAACGGCTCAAAGCCCCTCGCACACTAGAATTTTTGGGACATAGGTCGAATTCGGATTTTGACAATTGATTCTTATAGAGAATTCAATAGCGCATCTTTTTTACATTATTCTAGTGTGCGAGGGGTTTCGAACCGTTTTCGAGCGCTAAGGCCCTTTTCTTATCCAGCCGCTCAATAGTATTTACAACAACATCGAATCTTTAAATTTTATTTGATTCTTGGCTTTTTGATCTTATGTTGTTCAGAAAAGAGTTCTTGACAGACGCACTAACTCAAAAATAAATTAAAAATTAACTTTATATTTTAAATAATTAAACATTTTAAAGTGTAAGTCAACTTAAAAAATGAGTTCTTTTTTTTATAAAACTACAGTTTGATGAAAATGTAAGACATATTTTTTATTTTTGAGTTAGTGGGTCTATCAAGAATCTTCTCTGAATAATATAAGACCAAAACCCAAGAATCGAATAAAATTTGAAGATGTGGTATTGTTGTAAATACAATTACAAAATATCTTAGAACATAAGGTTTTTGAAGATAAAAATACTTAAAAAATTTGTATTCGATTTTTTATTTTGGAAGCTTAAACTATTGGTCTTATGCCCTTCTACATAGTCTTTTAATAAAAAAAATAAAAAGACAAGCTCATATATCTAATTATTGGTATTTTAAGTAAAAACTAACTTTTGACGCCGATGGTATACCCAATACAGCCTTCATTATATTATGTTGTGCTAAATATTTCGTCGACTTACATTAGATTATTATAATTTGGAATTTGACAGCATGCGGTATGGCTCGGAGCTCTGTATGTTCGGTTTATTTATCGCCTTCATGTATATAAAACAATATGCATAGCAGCAATATAAATAGTTAAAATAACGTTACCTTTTGCCCAGACTTTGTATGGCCGTACTTCGAGAACTTCTTGCTCAGTGTATAAAAATTCTTTATATATGATTAAAATACAAGCTGTTGATAATGCTGGAGCAAATAATGCAGTGGCTTCGAGGCATAACCACATAAGTCCACTTTTTGAGTTTTTGAGAAAAAAGGTTGTAATGTTCAAACTATCTGTAAGAACTGAACAAACGAGATAGGCCGCGATACTGTCCTAGTCAATTCACACATTCAACACACATATTTACACAGTGATATAACGGTTATAACACTTGGATTCGCGATAAATTGAAAAGTATTTTTTTTTTTGTAAAAGAAGAGGTAAGTACTAGAATTTTCAAAAATCACAAGTTTATACACTTAAGGTTTGTAAAATTAGAAATTATATCTAGTTATCGTACATACTTTACATGAAATCATTTTTATATTCAATTAGGATAAATAAAATAAACCGCAACTAGAATAAACCATCAAATGGACTTAAGTTGTTACTTCTGACATTTTTAAAAAGACCTATTTAAAATTACGAAATATAAGGTTTCCCTAATTTTAAAAAAAGGACTTATGTGGTTTTATGCCTCGAAACCACAGAATGAAATTATCGCGTAAACTATTCAAACAACACTATAAAATACTAACCGTTAAAAATAGTAGATCTATGTGCGTATTTTCGAAAATTAGTAATACTAAATTTTTAAATTAAAGAATGTTGCATCTGCTTTGAATATTTCAATTGCGTTTATGCATTAATAAGAAGACAAAATAAGATTGCAGTACAATTATTAATGCTAATATCATGAATTTTTCATTTAAAAAACGCAATATTTGCTTGGTTACAAACGCAAATTGATTGCGTAATATTTTCAAAAATTATCGATAAAATTATGATGCGTTCAACGCTTTTTGTCGGTTAAAATATGGTGAATAAATTACAGAGCTTTTAAATGTGACACAGATATTTTAGAGAAAATGCATTGTATTGTACTATGCAGTTTGTTTTTTTTTTTTTTTTTCTTAAACTCTAATAAATCTTATCCATATACTTTGATACAATGTGATATGTACAGTTTTAGTATATACGAACCACAAAATGTACTTGAGTCAGGCTTATGGAATGGAAAGTTTTTCACTATTCAATATTCTAAGTATCACGATTTTTAATGTATAGTATAAATTTATACAGTACAACTTAATAAGAACATTATTGAAAAGCAGAATAATTAAGTTTTTTCCGAACTCTTACTAAAGTATCCTAATAAAAATTCGCTACAATGAAATACCGTAAGTATTTCTTTATTATCCATGCAGTTATTTGTTTTTTGTAGGGTCTTATTACAATAACTTTGTTCAGAAGTATCATTGAACCACTAGCTAGCTGTTAGAAACTTCTACACATTGTTATAGTTGTTGAACTATCATCCAGTGGTGGAATTAAATCAACAAAGCCTAATCCAACATAAAATTCCTTAGTGCCTTTATCATTTATTGGCATTGTTGTATGAATTCCAAAAGAACCTAAAAATTAATGCTTAACAATGTAAAAAATTGTTAGAATGTAATAAAAAATATTTGTGTAAAACAGCCTTACCGTTTGTTCGTAGAGCAGCTAAAACACATGTGATGAGCCGTTTAGAGATTGACTGATCAATGACTGTTGATAATAACGAACATACAAGTTTTGACCCGTGTTGCTGACATAATTGTTCTGGTACGTCAGGTACAAACGTATGAAAGTATTGCATTGCCTCCTGAAAATAATTCAGTGGTTTTAACATATGTTAAAAGTAAAATGGATATTTAGTTTTATCATGATATGGAAATAGTAGATAAAAGAATATTTATATATACCTGTTCATTTTGTGACATGTCGCTACTCGAATTCTGTAATGGATACTTTAATTGCATTTCCGGTATCCAAGATACTGCCAATTTTTGATTGTATGTTTTGATGTTTAAGGTAGCGAGAACATATCCTACAATACCTGTCTCATCTTCCACAACCATACAGAATTCGGGACTCAATGTTAAAAAACCACCAACAAGCCTGCATACGTAATTTTGGATTACATAGTAAGTTTGTACTAAAATATAGTCATACGATTAGTCATTTGTTTAATCTTACCTATCTGCTACAGCAGAAGCTGTACTGCAGTTATTAATTTGATTGCAAACAGAATAAACGGCTCCTTCATCAGCTGATAGGTATGGTCGAATAGTATAAATTTTACTACTAGGCACTTCGGGTGCTTTATATACAAATAAGTCATTTCCACTGTCCACAGGAATCAATCGCTATAAATAAATTTAATAAATTTATTTAATTTAATGTAATTATTCAACAAGTGATTTCTATTTAATAGTAATAACAATAATAATAACAATAATAATAACAACAATAATAATAACAATAATAATAACAACAATAATAATAACAATAATAATAACAACAATAATAATAACAATAATAACAATAATAATAATGACGCGAATGTCTGGGACTCCGACGGACGCGCCCGCACCAGGGCGGATGCGGCGGCCCACTCGGAGGGGTACCGGAGGTAAACTGATTGAGGAAGTCCCCTGGGGAACGGCGGATAAGATCGTGACCCGCAACCTGGGACGGAACCGCCTACCCAATCAGAAAGAAGAAACGATGGACAAAATCGTCGATGGACTCTTCCCAACGCACTCTAAACAAGTGTGTGTGTGTGTCATCGCGACGTCGGCGACGACAGGGTGAGCTCAGCCTGGCTGCTGCTCAGCTCGCGGCGGGGAAGGCACCAGGTCCACACGGCATCCCAGCAGAAGTCCTCAGGATAGTCGCAAAACGACGCCCGGGTATACTCCTGAGCCTGTACAACATGTGCCTGGGGGAAGGAATGTTCAGCAAAGACTGGAAGACGGCAGGGCTGATCCTCATCGCTAAAGGAAAGGGTGGGGATTCGGATTCGCCGTCATCCTACAGACCGCTAAGCGTGCTAAACACACTCCGAAAAAAATTGCCACGAGAGTCGTCCCCGAGCCGAGACAGGAGTCGCCCCGCCGATTGCGTACGTCTGTTGTTCCGCTTCGTACGTCTGTTGTACCAGCAAGGGATCTCTCCCATCCCTTTTTGGCGCGTGTAATACACCGCCTCGTCTCGTTTCTTGCCCCGAAAAGGGACGAAAGAGCTTCCTTATTGGCACAACAGACGTACGGAGCGGGGCAAGAGACGCACGTAACCTCAAGACGACCTCCGTCCTATACACAGAGACGGCTCACGTGCCAAATTTTTTTTCGGTGCACTTGGCAAGCTCTTCAAATGCTCCTCAGAACCCGAATACAGCAGGCTGTACAGAACGCTGATACCCTAAACTACAGACAATACGACCTTAGAAAGGATGGTCGAGGATAGGAGCGATCCAAAAAGTGGTCGGCTCCTTTGACAGAGCACAGACAAGACCCCACAAGGACAGGCCAATAGTGCTCATGGCAATACTGGACGTACGAAACGCCTTCAACTCGGCGAGATGGGCGGACATCGTGCACGCATTCTCCGATGCTTTTCTGTTGCTATCCTACCTTCTCCGAGTTCTGAAGGAATACATACGCAACCGTTACATCACATACGCGACGGAAACCAGGTGCAAGACAAAAAAAATGACGGCGGGGGTAGCCCAGGGCTCGATCCTGGGCCCCAACAGTTGGAACGTGATATATGATGAGGTCTTAGATCTTCTGATACCGCCGGGGGCCTACCTTGCCGCATACGCGAACGACCTGGTCATCGTCATCGTGACCAACGTCAGAACACACGACTGGTTCAGATGCGACTGAACCAGGCGATGAGGCGGTGTTTGAGAATGCCATAATATAATTAGGACGTGCTGAGGATGTTTGAAATAAATTTGAGTCACACACTAATTAACAAGTTAAATTCACTATATTGTAAAAGTTGATGAAAATTAAATAACTATTACATAATTACAATGATTATTAAAATTTAAGTTGTAGTACAAAAAGTTAAATAAAATTGGTGTTACAAAGTTGTGTGTAGGGGAGAAGTGACTTGGTTGGCACGGTGGTTTCGATGGTGCACCTGGTTATTACAATTATTATTCAGATTTTCGGCATGCAAACTAGTTTTTCTTAATTAAAAATACAAAATTAATAAACACACACAAAACCATTAATATTGGAGCCTATTCTGATAAAATATTAAGAAAAGTATTTTTGAGTCACTTTTCATGCGGTTAGTATCATGTTCGAAATTGATCAATTGACAAATCTGAAATGCTATGATAATAAAAAAAATACGCCATAACATAGTTTAATTTAGTTACTTTCATATAATAAAACTCGATTATTACATTTATTTATTTATAATTAGGAAATAAGTTGAAATAATAAAAAAGTCCGAAGCGGCTTGATTGGCGCAGGCATGAAAATACACCGCCTAGCTTTTATTTATCAAAATGAGTGCATTCTTATATTCTCTTGTTATAATGTTTACGCATTAAGTGCATTATTTGATATTTTTACTCGCGCAGTAAGTGTGTATAAAGTAATATCGTCCTTGAGAAAATATTTTGCGAGTATAATTATTTAGATGGGCAAGATTGCAAAAAAATACAACCAGTAGGACAAAGATAAGTTGGAAAGTGCTATAAATGATGTTAAAGATGGAAAGTCTATTCGGGCAAGTGCAGCACATTAGTTTGCGCAAGAGATCTAAAGTTATATACGTGTGCGCCAATCAATCGGCAAGCGGCGGGTTGAATGGCGCAAATTTTTTTTTTTAATAAATCGTTTATATTCAATAAATTGTAAATGCTATGCTATAAAAAAGTTTTTAGTTTGATACAGTAAATGTTTGGCTATCTTCACGTATAGTTCATTTTATGTTTTAACTATTTTTTCATTTAAATAATCAAGGATAAAGGTTTGGTGCGCCAATCATGCCGCTTCTCCCCTAAGTGTTATAAAAGAGTTGTACAAGTTTGAGTTTTTCTATGTGTGAGTGAGTTATGCAGAGCAATTGCTGAGTTGTGCTGAGAAATCCCGTTGAGTCTTACAGTGAAGGCACTGCTTGCATAAATGATCACAATTATATTATTGATTAACGTGATCTGAGAGTTGCCAAGAATTACATGTGCAGAGCACATTCACGTTATATCACTGCTAACTTGTATCAACAAAATGACTGTACATGTATGAGAGGTTACGTTAGCTTCATGTCGATTATACTAATCTTGGAGACATGTGAGAAAGCCGATTGCGATGCACAGCCGATGATACAGATGCAGGATGAGTTCTGCCAGATGAAAAAGGCTAGTGAGAAAAGCCGTGAGCTTTGGTGAGAAAGTCCGTGTGAGTCGAGCCAATGAATTTTCCTTGTTAAGACGCTTGAGTATTGAGATAGCAGTTGCAGTGTGGTGTTGCCTCGTGGCGAGCTAGCTGTCGAGTTGGCACACACCGAAGTTTATGATCATTGATGTGAAGACATGCCCAATCCCGAAGATGCTATTGATCTCGACGATCTTGAGTCTGCTGCCGGGGCTGCCTTGGTGAGAGTACAGGTGTGATCGAGAGCCGGTGAGAAGATGCCATGTGAGGAGATGCCGTGTGAGAAGCACTGCTGTATGAGAAGATGCCGTGTGAGACTATACCGTGTGAGAAACACCGCTGTATGAGAATATGCTGTGCGAGTCGACGCCGTATGAGATGTCCATGCTGAGAGTGAGAGAGAGAGAGTGACCAAACTAATCAGCGTAACGTGTCAGCTGTTCCGGAGAGAAGCTGATGAGTGCTACCATCGCGCGACTGCCTGCTGAGTTATACCTCTGACGCGCAACTGCGGGAAATTCAAAAACCTTCGGGCTAATTCCCAAACAGGCGGGTATACGAATGGATGTAAAAACGGGGACTGCAGTTGGCAATGCAAAAGACAGAACTACTGTATTTAACGAGGAGACGAATAGACACGATGATCCCCATGATGGCGGGAACGTCCCGGGTGCAGCCCGGGAGGGTCGTCAGATACCTGGTGGTAATCCTAGATACGAGGATGACCTGTCCGCACACAGGGGGTGCCGCTGTGATGGCGATCTCAAAGACGGCTGCTCTCGCCCGCCTCATAGCGAACACGAAATGATCAAAACCGAGCGTACGAAGACTGCTTATGGCAGTGACCCACTCGGTGCTCCTGTACGAGGCCGAGATTTGGGAAGCGCGATGCAGATAAAGAAGTAGCGTAAGGCTATCGCGGCGGTGCAAAGTAGGGGGGCGTTACGCATCATATTCGCGTACCGTACTGTCTCGGAGGCAGCGGTGCTGGTGATGGACAGTATTATGCTAGTGGACCTCTTAGCTTTAGAGTGAAAGAGTATCTAGGAGAATATCCAAGAAATGGGAAGAACGAGGGCCTTCACAGACGCACGAACAGAGACACTGGCAAGCTGGCAGGCCCGCTGGACAGACAGTGACAAAGACAAGTGGATGAGATGCCTTATAGAGGACGTGCGACCCTGGTGGGAGAGGAAAGCTGTGGAGATGAACTTCCACTTAAGCCAGTTTCTCTTCGGACATGGGCATTTCCGGCAGTACCTGAACCGCATGGGGAAGACGACAACCCTATCCTGTAGGTACTGCGGACACGACAGAAACGATGCAGAGCACACGTTCTTCGGATGCCCCCGATAGGCAGTTGAGAGACAGAGATTACAGACAACGACAGGTGAAATCACACCGGAGAACGCCGTGACCCTGATGCTTTCGAGCAAACAAAGGTGGGACGACATAGCACGCTACGTTACTACAGTACTGCAAGGCAAAAGGACCGACGGCTGCCTTGAAAACTGACACGGAAGACGGAGACTAGACAAGAAAACGGAATAACAGTACCGGGCTCGTTCCCGGTTAATAAGATTACAGATCCTTGTTTAGCAGTTGATGGTCCTCATCAACCGTTGAACAAGAGACTGGGGGCTTAGCTGAAGACGACGTTCTGTCCAGGACACGGGCAAGCGACGGCCCCTGAACTCATGTCCCCGACCTTGGGAGCAGGCTCTGGAGCTCGTCTAAGCGAAGCCATTTTCCCTTTTTTCAACCATTAAAAATAATAATAATAATAATAATAATAATAATAATAATAATAATAATAATAATAATAATAACAATAATAATTGTTTTTTCAATGGAGACGCCGGTTAGAAATGAGAAGAATTGTGAGAGTTGCAATTGAAAACCCAACTTTTCTTAAACATTATTACGAAAAACACAAAAAATGATGAAACAAAAATATGTTAAGAATATAAATTAAATTGAACAGAAGCCTTTGTTCCCAGGAATGAAAACTCCGAAGGGAGAAAGTCAGCGATCACGAGCCACCCGCCTTGGGGAAGGTCGAGTATGCATGACGTAGCGCAGCATGTTGTCCCACGGTCGGTGTCTCCGGTGAAGTCCTCGAAGTGGCTTGTCTTTTATAGCCGCCGTGAGCAGTGGAGGACAGAGCCAAGCGGCGCGTGCGTGCGTGCCGCGCAGGTGGAGAGCGAGAGCCAGGCGTGCGAGCTATCCCGCGGGATCTCTGCCCCAACGTACGAAAAGCGCGGGCGCGCAGCCAACATGAAGGCGCAACTCCGCAAGGAGCCGACCATTCTCAACGTGAATCGAAGTCCAGTGATCGTTGCCCGCTGCAACGCACAATAATAATAATAACAATAATAATAGTAATAACAATAATAACAATAATAATAATAATAATAACGTGGAAAGGATGGCGTTTTATTCGAATGTGGAACTGATCATTACCAGCATTCTTCACCATGTACTTGTTAGCACAGATATGTCCTGTTTCCAACGCTTCTGAACTAAGTTGTTCATATTCATCAAAAACTAGATGAACACGTAGAGGAAAGTCTTTCACTGATGCTTTCTTTTTTCCCGAAATCAAGAAAATAGATTTTGGAAGTTGGCACACCATGGCAAAACCGTAACTTTGGGTACGGTTTGTTGTTGCAGTATCAATAGCATCGAGCAGGTCGGCTCCCCATTTTCACCGAGCTTAACCGACTTGTGTTGGATTCGACGGGAAAGACAATAGCAGTAGTGCAGAGCGCTCAATCCTTCTACCAGCAAGGACTAACAGGCCGTGAACTAGCAGAACTTCATCCCGCGAAGCGGAAGCAAAAGTTGCCGGCAACCAGCATACTGGTGGACTGACGAGATCGCGGCGCTTCGAAAAGAATGCCTCCAGATCCGCAGGCACAGCGAGCGTGAGGTCGGCTCGAGGGGACGGCCTTGTCCAGTGAGCACAAACGGGCATGTAAAAGCCTAAGGTATACGATTAAGGCCTTTAAGCGCCGATGCTGGAAAGAAGTACGCGACGCGGCGATGGGGTCTATGATACAAGACCGTGACGCGTAAAATAGGGTCAATGGCACCGCCGAAGATTAAACACGCACGGACAATGAGCATGATCGTTGACGGGCTCTTCCCGAGGCATCCTCTTTGGACCGAGCCTACTTGCAAAAACCTTCGAACTGAGGATATCCTTGTGTCGACCTTTCAACTTCGCCAGTCGAAGTTACCGAAAGGGAGCGACGATCCTCACGCCTTCAGTCCAGTTGAGATTGAATAGGATTCGCCGGCGTCGTAGGAGCGGAGGGAAACGGGTTTTA
The DNA here is from genome assembly GCA_036365515.1 of Torymus aiolomorphi. NCBI lineage: Eukaryota > Metazoa > Arthropoda > Insecta > Hymenoptera > Torymidae > Torymus > Torymus aiolomorphi. The sequence continues at coordinate 134,628,803 of CM070874.1, forward strand.
ATGATTTAATAAAGCGGTTAAATTGTAATAATGTCACAATAAACTTTTATTCAGAGTATAGATATAATAAGTAACATCTTAATCGAGGTTTTACAGGCGCGAACGGTCAAGCGTGCTTGCGGGATGCTGTCGGCCGCGCGGACTCCGATGGTGGGCGTCTAAAAAGGGCCGAGGCGAGCATTCAGCGAGAGCTGCGCTTGTTAGGCTATCCTTTGGCACAATGATACGCGCTCGCGGCTCGCGACAGCAGGCAAGCTCGAGTTTTCGGCGATGTGCGGCCGTGCTCCCGAGAGGGGGTATTGCGCGACTAGAAACTAATCGCCTAGGCCGTATAAAAACAAAGGCCTACGTGCGCGGGCATGTCTTTGGGCAGCGAGGCGAGCTCGAGCGCGAGAGCTCAGGAATGCGAGCGAGTAGGGGTGCTCGATTTATTTTATTTTAAGTTAGAGCAGTAGTGCTCGATTTGTTTTACTCTAATTTCGACATACCGCCCGCCTTGACGCTTCGCGGCAATCGATTAGCGCGATACCAAAGACGTTGCATACAAGTTGAGTACGATAAGCATAAGGCGATTATGGGCGAGTCGCAGATATAACAAAAAATAAGTACTTATGGTTAGAAAAGATATAAAGAAAAATACCGCTTGATGTTTAACAATTTTCAAAAAAAATAAACATTAACTTTAAATAAATTCATTTTGATCATCCAGCATAAATTGGTGATGGGCTAGTGTAGCCTCCGCCGCGTCGTCGACGGGTAGACGGAGTAACTTGACCACGGGTCGAGTGAATTCAGATTTTGCGATCCTTAAGGTAACGACGCGAACAAGGTCGTCCGATCCAGGGTGGACTCGGGTGACGAGAGCGAGAGGCCATTGGGCTGATGGAGCCAACTCATCTGTCATGATGACCACATCACCTTCCTTTAAGTTGGAGCGAGGACGCAGCCATTACAACCGTTGTTGTAGGTGGGAGAAAACCTCCTTTCTCCATCGCAGACCCAGAAGGAGTCGCGTAGCTGGTTCAGCAGTCGCCAGCGTTGATTGGCGGTGACCTTCTGGGTAAGGTCGGATAAAGGCTCCGGAGGAGCTAATGGCGCCGTCCCGATGAGGAAGTGACCCGGCGTTAGAGCCACAGGGTCGTTGGCCTCGCTGCAGAGAGGGCAGATAGGCCGAGAATTCAGACACGCCTCAATCTTGGCGGCTAAGGTGCTGAAATCCTCGAACGTTAATGTCGAGCTCACGATGACCCAACGGAGATGGTGTTTGAAGCTCCGGACCGCTGCTTCCCATAATCCACCAAAGTGGGGGGCGCGCGGAGGAATGAATTTCCACTCCGTGCCACGGGCTGCTAAGGCGGACGAAGCCTCCTGGACGAAGGTTGAAGTTTGCTGGAATAGGCGCTGCAATTCTTGATCCACTCCTTTGAATGTGGTAGCGTTGTCGGAGTGAAGCACAGCACAGAGTCCTCGCGTAGCTGCGAAATGAGTATAAGCATCGATAAATGCAGCGGTAGTCAAGTCTGACACCACTTCAATGTGAATAGCTTTGGTTGTATAACAAATATTAATTGCTACATATCCTTTACTGCACTTTGCACCGCGGCCTCTCAAAAAAAGTATCGGGAAAGGGCCGGCGTAATCCAATCCTGTGGTGGAAAACGGGTGCTCTATGGCGAGTCTTGCGGCAGATAAGGGTGCCATCTACTGTGACGCTGGACGGGCGCCAAACCTGATGCAGGAAACATATCGTCGATACACAGCCTGGATTACGCGTTGCCCACGGATGATCCAGTAACGGCGCTGAAGATAACTCCTCATGAGCTGGATGCCGCCGTGAAGAGTGTAGCGATGAGCTTCTTCGATGAGTAGTCGAATCAGTTGCTCGGTGCCTGGAAGTATGAAGGGATGTTTTTCCGAGCCGGAAAGTGTGGCGTTTTGTAAGCGCCCACCCACTCGAAGAGCTCCGTCTTCGTCAATGAATGGGGCCAACCGCGCTAGTGCGCTCCGGCGCGGTACAGGTTTCCCTGCGGATGAACATTTAATTTCGAGCAGAAAATGCATGCGTTGAATGAGACAAATGACTGCGATATTCGCGGAGGCGAGTTCGTGGACGGACAATCCGGTGACGAAGCCTCGTTTTTCGCGAGCATGCAGAGTTTTCCACCGAAGGCAAAATGCAATTATACGCATTACCCGGAAAAAACTGGATATGTTGTGTAGCTGATCTATCAGGCTGTCCTCGCCTGAATTCTCGAGTTGCTCGACGGCGATGAAGGCAGACGGCTGATTGCATGCGTTGGGAAGCGGCGTCAGCCATGTCGCTTGAGCTTGCGGAAGCTATTTGGGGCCGCTCCGCCATAACTCCAGCTGGGCAAGCTGCTCTACCGAAGTCCCTCGTGACGCACAGTCAGCAGGATTGTCCCTCGATGGAACATGATGCCACGTTGAGTCTTGGAAGGCGGAAGTGATTTCACTCACCCGGTTAGCTATGAAGGTAGGCCATCGAGAGAGGTGGCTTCGCAGCTAATCCACGACGACTCGGGAATCGCTCCAGAAGTGGAGAGACGTAGGTGGCTGTAAAAGACCGTCACATAAGTATTTTGTGAGCCTTACCAATAAGGTGGCACTGCAGAGCTCGAGTCTCGGAATAGACTCTACTTTAACGGGTGCACCTTTCATTTTTGCGATCAGGATATGCGCAGAAACTCCTGAGATGACGGCGCATAGGACCGCCGCATAGGCGCGTTTCGAGGCGTCGGCGAAGCCGTGAAGGTGCCATTCCGTTGACGTGTAAGTTCCGTCCACCGTGGGATTCGAAATGTCGACATCTGCGGAAGCGACGATCGAAATGACAGCCAGTGTTCTTTGAACTCCCCGGGCAGCTCGTCGTCCCATGCGAAGCTGTGCAGCCATAGATCCTGTAGGAAAATTTTTGCATTGATTAAAATCGGCGAGATAAAACCCAAAGGATCAAACAGTCGAGCTATCTCGGAAAGCACAGATCGCTTTGTAATCGTGCATGCAGGCTGGGGCAACTCGGCGCGATACAAAAATGCGTCACTATGCGTGTCCCATTGGAGCCCTAGAGTAGACACGACGTTGTCCTTTGCGAACTGTAAGTCGACCACCTGTTCGCTACCGAACTGCAGGAACTCGGGTCGATTACTTGCCCATTTGCCCAATTCCATCCCCGCCGTAGCCAATAGACGGATGAGATCGTCGCATTGGTCGCGAGCCTTATCCTCATCATCATCGCCTATAAACACGTCATCTATATAAGTTTTATGTAATAATACGCTAGACGCCTTGAGATGGGTTTTGCGGCCATCGGCGGCTAACTGTTTGAGTGAGCGTAAAGCTAAAAAGGGCGCGCAAGACGTACCATAAGTTACCGTAAGAGCTTGGTACTCTTTGATGGGCATCGTCGGGTCTTCGCGCCAGAGCAACCGTTGCCACTCGAGATCATCCGAATGCACCAGGAATTGCCGGTACATTTTCTTGATATCGATCACCATCACTATACGCGAAAACCGCCAAATATTTATAACAATCGGGATATCGAACTGTAATTTCGGTCCGGCCCACAACAAATCATTGAGAGAATAACCCCGGCCCCTCTTTGCGAGGTATTAAACACTACGCGAATTTTGTTAGCGTTAAAAACGGCGTGATGGGGTAATAAATACGCGAGTTGGTTGCCAGGCGGGGAATGAATCTCTCGCATATGGTCCAGCTGTTCATATTCGCCCATAAAGGCTGAACATGCTACTTGATGATCGGGTCTTTGCGTGCGTCGTTTTTCAGAGCGACTGAGACAAGCGACGGCGATGTCTCTTGAATCGGCGAATTTTTCCTTTCGCGCAAAGGGAAGTCTCACGATGAAACGTCCTGCGGCGTTTCGGGAGTGAGTGGTTAAGAAATGCTGTCGCAATATTCATCTTCGGGAGAGGAACCACGAAAAGTTGGGACCTCTTCGATTTCCCAGAATTTCCTAAGGGCCTGGCATAGCGAAACGTCAACTGTCGAATGATGAGCCGACACTTCTGAGAAGGCCACTGACGAGGATGCAGTGTCAACCTTTCCGGTCAAAATCCAGCCGAATACGGTACTTTGAGCGATCGGCGCCGTTGCCGTGCTTCGCACCAAGCCGTCTTGCAGGATTAGTGCGTAGACATCAGCGTCAAGTATGACGTCGACTTTGCCAGGTTTGGCGAAGTTAGGGTCTGCCAATTCCAGTCCGCGGAGGTACGGCCATTGCTGGACGGGCAGATCGCGGGATGGAAGAAAACACGTTAGTTCGGGTAGAATTAATGCGGAGCAGAAGCAATTAAAAGCGCTATTCAGCGGGGACTGAATAAGCAGCAGTACTTCTCCCTGGGCCTTCGAAGTTACTTGCCCCACGACACCTCGGATAGTAACCGAGAGAGGCCGACGCTTGAGCGTCAACTGCTTAACGAGGCGTTCGGAGACAAACGAGCGCTGTGCTCCGGAGTCGATGAGGGCGCGCGCTTTTAGTGTATTGCCGAAAGGATCGACCACGACAATAAATGCGGTCGCGAGAATGACCATGTGCTTGACGGTGGCTAAATTAGCCGAGGCGGATATATCGTCTGAATTCTCATTTGAAGTCGCGGTGAGCGGCGTGTTGGCGCTCAGAAGCGACGTGGGTGTGGAAGTAGGATCACCAAAATGCAATTTCGTGTGATGTTTCTGCTTGCAGACCAAGCACTGATAGCTGCTTATGCAATCGGCGGCGGTATGCGCCTTGCGTAGGCAATTGATGCACAAATTGGTCCTTTTGCAGAACTCGAAACGCTGTTTGGGATCCTTCGCGTTGAATTCTTCGCACGAATTTAAAGAGTGCTCGGATTGGCACAAGTTGCACGAAGGGAATTTTTTCCTTGCTTTCGGAGTGCAATTGTCGATGTCGGCGGTATGAGCGACGGTCGATGCGCGTTGCGGTATATCAGTATGATGCCAAATCGAAACAAGTTGTAGGTTTTGTTTTACCATTGGATGAGAACGGAATGCCTATTAAGAATACTTATAAAGCTACGTCACTTAAAAATATGGTCAATTTTTTTGAAAATGGCAAAAAAGCTAATTTAGCCTATGCGATAATGGCTCAACCTCTTAAAAAATGCTTCTTCTTTTTGTTTGTGTATCTATAGCACAGACAACAAATTTTCTTATGAACATATTATACGCAGATGGAAATATATAATAAATTGTCTTAAAGATTTAGGTATTACAGTATTAGGCATTTCATCAGATGGTGATCCACGATTGTTAAAAGCGATGCGCATAGAAGCTAAATTAGGATGTAAAATTAATAATAGTAATATTATAAATTATAATTCACAGATAAATACAGATGTTGTTTTCTTGTAGGATACAGTGCATATCGGTAACGAAATTAAGAAATAGACTATTGAAACCATCAATAATGTTACCTATGGGTAATCATATCGTATCGCAAAGTCATTTAAAAATACTTTTAAATTTAGTATCAAAAGACAAGCACTGCTTATGTGAAAAAGATATTTCAGTAAAGGATAAAATGAATTTTGCGTCTGTTTAAAAGATAAGTCACCAACGCGTTTTACAACTTTTAGAAAAGCATATACCGAACAGTGCTGCTACAGTAGCTTATTTAAAAATCATTAATTTGTTTCTTAAAGCGTTTTTGTGTAAAGATCTTACACCATCTGAAAGAATTCATAACGCATGGTTTTGTATTATGTTTTTACGCTACTGGCGATCATGGATTGATAAAACTGGTCAGTACTCTGTTACTGAAAATTTTATAACGTTGAATACATATCTTTGCATGGAACTAAATGGTCACGGCTTAGTAGCCTTAATTAATCGATTTCAATCTAATTGTAACTTAACTTCTGAAGAGTTTTTACCTTGGCTTTGTAGCAGTCAAACGTGTGAATCATTTTTCCGTGCTTTAAGATCTATGGGATCTACGTATTCAACAATCACTAATTTTAGTATTTTAGAAGTCCTACATAAAATAACCAGAGTTCAGTTACAAAGTGAAATAACAAATATAAACAATGTGCATGATGATACAAATTTTCGTTTTCCTCGTACCGAAAACAAATTATCTTAGCAAAGAAACATGAATAAAACTTTTCCTAGTATTTCAGATATTAATGATATTGTACAAAAAGCAAAAGAAGAAGCATTTTCGGAAGTAAATTCATTAGGAATGATTGTAGAGAGAAGCGATGCTAATGATATTAATGCAAAATGCGTTGAAAATATTGATCTCGACGAAATCGACCCAGATCTCGAAGAAAGTACCTTTAGTGATACTCTTAATATCGATTGTGTTGTATAATCGCAGATTCATAAGACGTGCAGTGAAATAGAAACTAGCGATCTAGAGTCAAATCTATTAGAAGATATTTCCACACTTTGTAATGTGCATGACACATTAGACTTAAAAAAATATGATAAACACGAAGACCTAAAACCAGAAAGCTCATTTATTTGTATTAAGGATTCAGCAAATAATAATTCGATAGTGCGTAAGTCATCTATATGTTGGCTATTGAATAGCAATACTTTAAGTAGCGATCGACTGCAAAGGGTAAAGGATTGTGAGTTGGATAAAATGCACAAAACCAATCCAAAACTCTTAAATGTAAACTATGTAAAAGTATGTGAAGAAATTTTTGTAGGTGACTATTGTTTATTTAAAAGACTGGATCAAAATGCTTGTCGAAACGCGAAATGTTATTTAGGCTTAATAATTAGTTTTGCATACATGTCGGGAAAGTCGTGGAAAAGCACGGAGTACTCGAGCGATTATGCTAAAGTTTCTGGCAATTCAAGAGATGGTGTACTGTGTCAATGGTATATGCATATAAAAAAATTTACTGATTTCGGTATCAATGGATGTGCATGGCTATATTAATATCAATCAATATGTATTAACCATATCTCAACCCATTTTAGATAATGGAAATTTAGTTTTAAATAACAATGTGTTAAAGCAAATAAAAAAATATTTTTAATAAATATCGTACTTCTTTTTACTAATCCAGTTTGCATGTTTTTTTTTACTGAAATCGATTTCATCCTAGTATTTGAAATCGAAAAAATCACTAAAAATCGTATTTGAGAAGTCAATTTGAAATCGCAGTGAAATCACTTAAAATGTGCAATCACTGAAGCACTATTTTTTGCAGTGAGTAGCCCCTCGTAGATAAGAGTACATCAATCGCCATAATTTTCTTGGATCTCACAAAAGCTTTTGACACTGTAAACCATCAAATACTGCTAGACAAACTATACAATTACGGTATTAGAGGAAGCGCACATAATCTAATAAAAAGTTATCTAGGAAATAGACTGCAAAAAGTAAAATTAAATAACATAACCAGTCATCTCGAATCCGTCAACATGGGTGTTCCACAAGGAACAATTCTGGGACCTCTACTCTTCTTACTATATATCAACGATCTACTACTAGATATCCCTGAAGATGATATATTCGCATATGCAGATGATACAGCAGTAGTAACCTCAGCCAAAACATGGAAAGAAGTCGAAATCAAAATGAAGGAAACACTGCACAAAATATCAACATGGCTAGCTCTTAACAAGCTTTCTTTAAACACGAAAAAAACAGTATACATTGAATTTGGGAATCAAGTAGACAGCACACTTAAAAATTTAGACATAAACATACAAGGCTCAAAAATTAAAAGAGTGGAAAGTACCAAATATTTAGGCATAATTTTCGATAGTTACATGAGATGGAACAAGTACATCGAATACATATACAATAAAACTAAATATCTCACTTTCGTATTCTATAAGCTATCTAAACTCATGAATACTGACACCCTAAGAATGATATATAGCATGGGGAGGAGCGTATTCTAACAGTAAAAACTTGCTTATTAGACTGCAGAGCAGATTACTTAAAATAATCAATAAAAACAAATTTACAGTCGAAAAAAATCCTATGAACAAATCTTTATTTATGAATCACTATTGTATCATTACGAAGACTTACAGACAGCATATATAAACTCCAATAGCTCCACTAGGAAAAAAACATGCAGATTCCAAGAAGATATTTGACCATTGGTATTAAAAACAGTTATATTAGAGCAATAACTCAATTTAATAACCTACCGAATGAATTAAAAACAATTAGAAATAAACACAGCAGAAAACTAAAACTAGAACAATGGGTACGAGAAAGCAACTGAAACAACAAAAATAAATTTATAATTTTTATTGGAAAACCAATTATTCTCAGACAAATAGATTGTCGACTAGTATAATTAATACAGCAAAAAGTCAGAATTTGAATTATTTTATATGAAAAAATTTATATTTATAGATAGGAAAGATATAATATATATACAGATAAATTGTTAAACAACAGAGTATTAATTGTTAAATATTGTTAAATTGAAATAATAATTGTAAACCAATATCAAAAACTGGGAGTGGGCTTTGCTAAATATTCCTAGGAATATTAAAGCAGTTGCAACTCTCATAGTTACTACACAAATTGTAATTACTAACCAAATTAATTCTAGGTTAAGTTAATTTTAAGTATGCCGGACCAGCGAACGGGAAATTTGCCTATACTGGATTACTTGTAATGTAAGATATGTATAATAGCTGCAACTCTGGTATTAAATGAATACATAAATAAATATATATATATCAATATCAAAATTTTGTTTTTTTTTAGGTGAATCCAACAAAAAAATTTTGTAACTGTAGTACCCCCTAAGGTAATATGACCCCGATATCTCTGATTAGCATAAAATTAACAAGAAATAAACGAAAACAAAAAATGTTGATGATTTTTAATTTCGAACAAAAACAATTGTAAATCTTTAAAAGCCAACCAAAATACGGAATGTGCCATGAATATCGTAAACATATTCAGATACCGGGCGATGATTGAAGCGAATACAGTAACTCACAGTTTCTCACCGTGTTCAAGACACGGAGATCTGACTATAATGGGTTTGCTCTAAACTTTCTCATTATTAAATGATTTCAAAAGCGATTATGGAAAATAAGGTATATGTCACTTGCTGGGCCAAATAAGGCTGCAGGTTGATCAACCCTAAGTACAAATACTACCTGCAAAAAAAAACACAAAAACTCATTTTTACTAACACTTTAATCTTTCATCTATGCCTAGATAACTACTGTTTATTGAATACTAATTATTGAGAGTGAGGAGTAGAAATAACTTATATCATCGGGTGGGAGGAGGACGGTGCTATTTGAGCGGCGCGCTACAAAAGTAGGCCAGTCAATAGAGAAAAAAATCAGTGATTTCATGACATTAATACCATCGGCAAACGGTAAGCGCTATCCTACGCAGAATAATTCACAGTATAACTGGGACATAAACTCGACAACCAAAGCTGTTCCATCTCTTTGTTATTAACAATTTAATGCAAAAAAATCCTTTTTTTTTGTTTTTTGCTTATAAAACCGAAAGTAATGGACCAATCTTGATGGTCCAATGAGATAAATTGTAGTAAATGAAATTATGAATAAAATGAGATGTTGATCGAATAGATCGGATGAATACCCTGTTGAAAATATCCATGTGGATTTTACATTGATTTCCACATGGAATCCATATAGAATCCATATGGAATCTATACGGATTCCATATGGATTCCACGTGGATTCCATGTGGAAATCAGTCCCAAATCGTCCTGTGGATTTCCACATGGAATTCCATATAGATTTCTATATGAATTTTTCTACAAACATTTGTAAAACAAAATCCGTATGGATTTCCATGTAGTTTTCCATGGAGAAATCCAGGTAAAAATGATATGATCCATGTAGATTTCCATATGGATTTCCATGTGGTAATTTAAATGTTTATAAAAATGTTTATTTATAAAATTTTAAAATTTTTTTACTAGGGATACGTTTTTTACCATATCAGTAAAGCATAAAAAATTATAAACTATAATCTCCTCTTATGTAATTCTTCGAAAAGATTCTACAGTACTTGTTGTCAAAAATATGTATCCTAGTAAAAAAAATATAACAATTTTATAAATAAACATTTTTATAAACATTAAAATTACCATATGGAAATCCATGTAGAAATCTATATGGATCATGTCGTTTTTACCTGGATTTCCCCATGGAAATCTACATGGAAATCCATAGGGATTTTGTTTTACAAATGTTTGTAGAAAAATTCATAAGGAAATCTATATGGAATTCTATGTGGAAGTCCACAGGACGATTTGGGACTGATTTCCACATGGAATCGACATGGAATCCATATGGAATCCGTATGGAATCTATATTCCATATGGATTCCATATGGATTCCATCTGGAAATCAGTGTAAAATCCACATGGATATTTTCAACAGGGTAATAACTGAGAAAAACGTGAAAAACCGAAAAAATGAGCGTTTTTCCAAAAATTCATATCTCCACCATTTTTAAAGATGTAGCGCATATCTCTAGGGAATTGATAGTAATTCTGTTCACGACTCAGCGAGAGCGCCCCCCTATTCCGGCCACAGACACACACGCGAGAGAGTCGCGCCACTCGGCGCTCTCCACGTGTCTCTCTCTACCGCCCCTCCATCTACCAAGACGTCTGCCGACGGTGCCTCGCCGCGCCGGCCGGCTCATTCAGACAGTATCACGCGCGACGGCCGAGAGAGAGAGCAGCAACATCAATGTACGCTACGAGGCACAACGGACACGCATTAATAAAGTCTCTTGTCTCCAGACGAAACGCCTACTCTTTTTAAACCTCTACAATCCACGATCCAATCACATTCAACACAAAACATTTGGTCCTTCGAGCCGGATCGTGGAAGGAAATCTGCAGCAATGGCCACATCAAGGAGGAAAAGTCTTTCTTTCTTCTATGTCCACTCTCGAGTGGCATAGGGAAAGCTATCTTTCTCCCATACAGGTACGCATCAAAAGTGTTCGTGGTCGTGAGTGCCGAATAAGTCGCATGTGCCCGCATGCCGACTTCGCGCGTATGTTGCTGTCTCTCTCTCTCTCTCTCTCTCTCGTTATCACGTCGTCGCGCGCGAGTAAGCCTATTACTAAGGCTTACTTGGGGAAATAGCATTCTCAATTGCTATTCTCCCCATCTCTAAAAACGCCTTGGAGTGCGTCGCTAACGACTCCAAGACATTGCCAAGAGCGTGCGCTGTAAAGCCAGCTCTCGAGTCACCGCGTTCGTACGGTGACCGGCAGCCATCTTGTCTTGTAGCCAAGAGCGTGCGCTGTAAAGCCAGCTCTCGAGTCACCGCGCTCGTACGGTGACCGGCAGACCACAAGACTCGGACAACCAGCGTGCATTGTACACGCTCGGGGTCCACAGCATTTCTCTACGGAGTACCCGCGTGCAGCGTACACGCTACGGGGCTCACATAAGCCAAGTCACGTAGTACCCGCGTGCAGCGTACACGCTACGGGGTTTACACACATCAAGTCAGGGTCTACCCACGTGGAGCCTGCTCGCTGCCTCTCCATCAAGCTGCGCGGTGCTTGCCGTGCATATAGCGAGCTTTCCACGAGGGAAGGAGAGACGTATACAAGAAGACGAAGAACAGGGCGCGCTACGTCCAGGACATCGAATACGTCTTCACCAAGAGGATTAGGAGGAGGACGAGTCCAACTTCGCCACAGGGGTCGCGCACATCAACGGATCAGAGCTGTTCTCGGACGAGTCCATCTTCTTCGCATCTATCGTCGATCCGATTGCGCTTGGATACTTCGTCCTAATACTTGGACACACGTATCGTTCCAATTTGTTTATTTAAAAATACTTTTCAACTATTGTCTAGTCAAATTAGTGCTTTTTTTTTTTCATGTAATGAAAATTTAAATTTAATTTGAGATTAATACAATTTGATTGAGTTTGAGTTTATTATAAAATTTATTGTAATATCTAACTAGTCTTGAGAAATTGAATGCAATTTCGACCTAGCAAATACTTATTTTACTTGCACCTTGCAGTTATACTGCTGCCTGTTGATTCAAATTTGGACTGCAACTTCGACTGTTGACCCGCACCTGGACGCATCTTCAACAGCTGACTACGTTGCGGAGCTAGCTGCGATTACAACGTCTGCAGTAACTTCACTTCAAGTTCTTCACATCAACGTTACGGATCATCAGCGGATTCATCGTGGGAACGAAAGCAGACGCAGTCAACGTCGCGTCGTCAAGTGCATCTCAACTTTCACTGTAGCATAAGTATTATAACCTAGGTTAAGACTTAGATGTAATTACTCTCACTACTTCTTACTTTACTCTCGAGTGGGTAAGAGTAGTTTACTTAAACCTAAGCTCAAATAGTCAAATTCGTTACTAGTCTAATTAACTTGATCTCAAAATGGAGGGACTACATACTAGACAGTTGTCACTTCAAGCAAGAATTAATAATTCTTTTCTGAATTTTAAATCTAAAGGTAAAGATCAAATGACCCAGGGTTATGCCGAGGCTCGTTTAGCTGGACTCGAGGAAAATTACGCGACCTTTAAGCAAAATCACGATAAAATTCTGAATCTCAAAGCAGTTGATCTGAATCATGATTATTTCAAAACTTACCTCTTTGACATAGTAGAAGATTGTTTCTATGATAGGAAAGGTGATTTTCTTAACTTTTTAAAAGATCTTAAAGAGCAGAATAGTTCTTCAGGACCTTCTAACCTCGCTATCGCGCCTCTTCCAAGTACTGCTCAAAATACTAACGTTTCGTTTCAATCATTGCCAAAAATAGATTTGCCCAAATTTTCTGGTAAATTCTCTGATTGGGAAAACTTCAGGGATGTTTTTCGTTCAGTCATTCATCGTCGCGAGGATTTGATGCCGGTTATGAAATTACATTATCTTCGCACTCACCTTACAAGTGAAGCACTTGAGAAAATTAAATCTCTGCCTATTTCGGGCGATAATTATGAACGTGCTTGGACAGCTTTGATCGAATATTACGAAAATCAACGTCGCATTGTTAGTTCTCACATATCAGAAATCTTCTCGGTTAAGCCGATGAAGTCAGATACTTCATCAGAAGTTAAACGCGTGTATAGGGAAATCTTCAATCCCATTGCTAGTTTAACCTCTCTTAACAGAGTTGCTCAATTAGGTAGTGATTTAATCGTTCACTTTGCGTTAAATCGGCTTGATTTAAATACAAGAAAGGAATGGGAAAGACACTTAGGGGATAGCGTCGATCCACCCACAATAGAACAACTTCAAGCCTTTCTTCAAAGTCAAACCCTCACCTTAGAGGCCATCGAAGCAGGTACTAGATCGTCTTCTAATACTAACCCCAAAGCTCAAACCTCTAATTCAAAACCTCGCAAATCAGAGCATGACAATGTTCAGTCGGTTTATTCTCATCAGACTTCTCCGACGAATCCCTCAAAAAAGAAATGTTCATTTTGTAATCAATCTCATTTTACAAATCGATGTGAACGGTTTCTCAATAAAACGGTTCCTGAACGAAAGGGATTAATTAAATCTTCAAACCTTTGTTACAATTGTCTAGGGACGCACAACGTTAAAAATTGTACTTCCAACTACCAATGCTTTCTTTGTAAAGCTAAGCATCACACTCTGGTGCACTCTGACAACAATCAAGCAATCAGTTCGTTGCAGACTGATCAGATTGACTCAGCGACCAGCACCTCTAGCCCAAACTGTGGCAATTTCGTCATCACAAAAGTTGATGATAAACCTGCTTCTCAAGCATTCATCACAAAAGTTGATGATAAACCTGCTTCTCAAGCAGTCTCCCTCAATAGTGGAGAAAGTACTAATTGTACAGGAGTACTTTTAGCAACCGCTAGGGTTAACGCCCTTGGTCCTAACGGAACCAAAATTCAACTTCGTGCGCTGATTGACCCTGGATCTCAAATCTCACTTGTTACACAAGCTATGTGTAACTTGCTATATCTAAATTGTAGAACCAGTCACACGCACATTCAAGGTATAGGTGAAAAGACAGCTGCTGTTTCTTCTAAAGTTGCTCGTCTTACTATACAACCGCATTTCGATTCAACTTTCTCCTTGGAAGTTGATGGCATTGTTTTGCCAAAACTCTCGTCGTATAAGCCTCCCGTCGTAAGGGGTAATACAAATTTCGAATACTTAAGAGGGCTGCAACTAGCAGACCCCAAGTATCTCGAGCCTTCACGTATCGATATTCTACTCGGTGCTAGCGCTTATGCGCAAATCATTGAAAATCAAATTGTTAAGGGCCAAAGTCTTCAGCCGATAGCACTTAGTTCCAAACTTGGATGGCTCTTGACAGGTAATCTCGCATCCACAACTCCAGAAATAGGGCTAGATTCAATATCCCTTCATTGCTCAAATACCTGCGAGCAAGAAGCCAAACTATTGGAGCTCGTACAAGATTTTTGGAGGGCGGAGGAGATAGTCAATGACAAAAAATCTTACTCGCCAGACGAACAAGTCTGCGAGGAATTTTATCAAAAATCAACTCGTCAAGATGAAACAGGGCAATATATTGTAAGCCTACCCTGGAAAAATCGTGACCAGTTGAGCTCTGCTCATCTCGAGAAATCTCATTCAGCCGCATTACGCGCACTCACTCGTCTAGAATCAAACTTCGCTAAAGACGAGAAACTCAAAATAGCTTATACAGAATTCATGAAGGAATACATTGACTTAGGTCACATGTCTCTCTCTTCAAATTCTGATTCATTTTCGAACAACTCTCAAGCCTTCTTACCACATCATGGTGTTTGGAAGGAAACTAGTACGACTACCAAATTACGTACTGTGTTTAATGGCTCGAGTAAAACCAAGTCAGGTGTCTCGGTCAACGATCTTCTACTCGTTGGACCAAATCTACTTCAAAATCCCGTCGCTTTGATCTGTGCCTGGCGTAGGTATAAGATCGCTCTATCAGCTGACGTGGAGAAAATGTTCAGGCAGATTGGTGTCGAGCAATGTGATCAACCCTTTCAGTCGATTTTATGGCGTTTTGACAAGAGTGAACCTATTCAAACTTATCGATTGACAACAGTGACGTATGGCTTGGCATGTTCGCCTTTTCTAGCCATACGCACGCTACTGAAATTAGCCGAAGATTATGGCAAAAATCACCCGATTGCAGCTGAAGCTGTTCGTTCAGAAATGTATTCTGATAATGTGTTGTCTGAAGCACACTCTCTTGAAGAAGCACTGCAGAAACAAGATGAGCTGGTTCAACTCTTTAAGCAGGGTCATCTTAATCTACGAAAGTGGACTTCGAATAACTCTGAAGTGCTTTCCTTCCTACCCTCGAATATGTTAGCTGCAGATACGATCTCTTTATTTGCTTCAGAAACATCTGTACCTATTCTAGGTATAGATTGGCAACCTAACACAGACTATTTTAGTTTTCACATCGAGAATTCCCCCTTGGAACTACCATTTACTAAACGTTCAGTTCTTTCGAGAATTGCTCGGATCTTTGATCCTTTGGGATGGTTAGCGCCTGTAGTGATCACTGCAAAAATTATTATGCAATCGCTATGGATTCTAAAGGTTAGTTGGGATGAGGATCTTCCTTCGGAAACTTCTAATCGTTGGCAAAACTGGTTACAAGATCTTCCTTCGATCTCAGAGATCAAAATCCCTCGCTGGAGTGGATACACACCTCAGTGTGAACTTCAGTGTGAACTTCTCGAAATACACGGATTCGCAGACGCATCCAAATTTGCGTATGGTGCAGTAGTCTACCTGCGCTTAATTCAAGACCAAAAGGTACTTGTCACCCTTCAAGTGGCTAAAACGCGAGTAGCCCCTCTTAAAACTCTAAGCATACCTCGCTTAGAACTGTGCGCTGCGTTGCTACTTGCTCGTTTGGTGCAAACTTTCATCGAATCATTCCCTATTAAGATCGCAAGTATTCATCTATGGTCAGACTCGGCAGATGTCCTCTTTTGGTTAAAGGATCACCCATCTCGATGGGGTGTTTTTGTAGCTAACAGGTGTTCGGAAATTCACACTCTATTACCTGAAGCCTATTGGCACCATGTGCGATCAGCCGATAACCCCGCTGACGTTATATCACGAGGTATTGAGCCTTCAAAACTAGCTTCACATCGCTTATGGTGGCAAGGCCCCTCCTGGCTCTCTGATAATCATGAACCTTGGTCGAGCTCTCATGACAAGCTCAATTTTACCGTAAATAGTTTGAATTTTCAACCTAATTACACTCTAGTCGCAAGTAAGAGCACTCCAAATTCTGTTGAAACCGCTCTAGAAATTTGGAGCCTTATTAATAATTACTCTTCGTTAGATAAATTGTTACGAATGGCTTCGTATTGCTTTCGTTTCATTAATCGAGTCTGCTCGAAAATGGAGCGTGCGACATCTTCAAATTTAGGTGTTAGCTTTATCTCTGTTCTTCAATCCCTACTATGCCAAGACTCTTCGAGTTCAAAAGAGGTCAGCGCTAGTGAAATTGAGAACAGCAAACTTTGTTTGATCTACCTAATTCAGAAAGCCTATTTTAAGTTTGATATTTATCAGTTAGCAAGGACAGGTAAACTTTCGGCTAAAAGCCCTCTGTCACCGCTAAACCCCATGATAAAAAATCATTTGCTCAGGGTGGGCGGTCGACTCTCTCACTCTCTTCTCGAAGAAGATGCTAAGCATCCTCTTATTTTACCTGCTAAGTGTCACTTTACTACTTTATTAATCAGGGACGCTCACCTACGTACGCTTCATGGTGGTGTTCAGTTAACCCTTGCTACACTCAGACGACGATACTGGATTGTTAACGGACGAGCTGAAGTTAAAAGAGTCATCAGAGCATGTACTACTTGCTCTCGCTATGCTGCGCGAGTGCCCTCCCAATTAATGGGCGAATTACCCAAAGCTCGTGTTTGTCAGTCGTCACCTTCCGAACGCTCTGGCGTCGATTACGCCGGGCCTATTCATCTGCGTCTAACTAAATCTAGAGGTAAAGGTACGATGAAAGGTTATATTGCCATCTTCATTTGTATGGCCACCAGAGCCGTTCATATTGAGGTAGTTGAGGATTATTCAAGTGAGGCGTTCATCGCCGCTTTTCATCGTTTCACGGCTCTTCGAGGTCATTGCAAGGAGTTATACTCTGACCAAGGTACTAACTTCGTCGGGGCAGATGTTCAACTAAGACAGATGGTAGATGCTTCGTCAGAATTCTCTTCTCGAGTTGTTCGGTCTCTTACAAAAGAAGGAACCTCCTGGATTTTCAATCCTCCCAGTGCTCCCCATTTTGGAGGCATTTGGGAAGCAGCCGTTAAATCGGCTAAACATCACATGCGCCGAGTCATTGGGGATCAAGTTCTCACTTTCTCTGAACTTGCTACTCTTATGTGTCGCATTGAAGCATGCCTTAACTCCAGACCTTTAACCGCTCTCACTGACGATCCTTCTGACCTTGACTTCCTATCACCGTCACACTTTCTCATACAAAGATCTTCATTTATAGTTCCTGAAGGAGATGTCACCAACGACAACGTTCCAGCAGGAAAGCGCTGGCTCTTGATCAGTCAGCTGGCCCAGCACTTCTGGAAGAGATGGTCAACGGACTACCTGACGTCCCTGCAATCCCGTCAGAAGTGGAAACATCCTCAGTCCTCCGTCGCAATTGGGGATTTAGTGCTCATTCGCAATGAGCTCACGCCACCAGCAAAGTGGCCCATCGCACAAATCACAGCCATCCACCCAGGAAGCGATGGCCACGTCCGTGTGGTTGATCTCCGCACGGCCACCACAACGCTACGACGCCCCATCGCCAAAGTCATACGTCTCCAACCTTCGGATTAGGGACCGTTCGCCAATCTGGCGAAGGTGGGCGGAATGTTCACGACTCAGCGAGAGCGCCCTCCTATTCCGGCCACAGACACACACGCGAGAGAGTCGCGCCACTCGGCGCTCTCCACGTGCCTCTCTCTACCGCCCCTCCATCTACCAAGAAGCCTGCCGACGGTGCCTCGCCGCGCTGGCCGGCTCATTCAGACAGTATCACGCGCGACGGCCGAGAGAGAGAGCAGCAACATCAATGTACGCTACGAGGCACAATGGACACGCATTAATAAAGTCTCTTGTCTCCACACGAAACGCCTACTCTTTTTGAACCTCTACAATCCACGATCCAATCACATTCAACACAAAACAAATTCACATGTACTGTATGTGTGCGAAAACCAGGGGCTGTGCGATTATTAGTTTTTGCGCAATCGCGATTTGAATTTTTTAGTAGGCTATTTTTGAGCGAGGCTGTATGCTCCACGGGTGATCCGATTTCAATTATCAAAAAAGATTCTGAAAGTTCAAATGTTGTACTACAAAACATATATCTTGGATTTTTGATTAAGTACTGTTTTATACCTGAAAACAGTTGTCAAAGTTGACCAAAAACGTCCGAGCGCACGAAAATGGCGGAGTGGTGGGGGGCGCGCGGCGGCTGAGGGGAACCGATATATATAGTAATAGAACGGGCTGCGCGCAACGTATAGATCTTTGCTTTTGATTTCCTCAGCAATTGAGGAGCTATTTTAATCATTTTTTTTTATTTCGAGATAACTCAACCCCGCAAAACCGATTCTGTACTTGGATTTCGTGAAAAATTAATAGAAAGGCAGTTTTTGGATGTTTTAATAGGTTGATAAGAAAATAAACATACATTTTCTATTTTTCTTAATCTATATTATATTTATTAGAAAAAATGTACAATGTGACTTAAAAACTATATAATATTAATTTTTTTTTTTTTCGCTTTGGTGGTAGGAAATCAGTTACATCCTCACAGTCATACGAATCCGGTTCGTATTCGTTTTCTGCGCTCGAATCATCTTCCGATTCTAATAAAGGTGTATTTATTGATAAATTGTAACACGAGTCTTCATAGCAGTATGCACAAAGATTTGTGCACTGTAAGCCGTGCTTTTTACAGCTGCATGAAGCATCTATACACTCTTTTTTTGCGCAATTGCATGAAATCTGGGAGAGCAATTTTTGTGGTATAGGCGGATCGGTTGTTCCGATAGGTAGCAAAGTATTATTTTTAACTTGCCATCCCCAATCAGTAGCTATTAGAGTCTCATTTCCTAACCATAATTGAATTTGGTAGTAAACCCGAAATGCGTGTTGCTTGGCCGATCCCTCAATTGGCGGCAATGTCTCTAAAGCGAATTTAGTCTTTGAAGAATAGGCCGCTAATGATTCTACTGCCCAAGTTATAAAAAAACAATAATCTTTAAATCCAACGTTTCGGACGATTTATTTCCGTCCCTTATCAAGGTCTAAAAATACACAAATTTTACATAAGTTTTTTTAAAAAGAAAAATAACAATTAAATCGAATAAATCTTGTTTTACAAATCTTACCAAAAACTATAGTCTTAGAATATAGTTAAGTGGACACTAGCTGTGTGCACTAGTCAATGTGAAACGATACCAGCGTTATCGTCGTATTTATACTAGGGTATGTGCATGTATGAGTAAGAGTGGGAGCAAATAATACTCCCACATATTATTTATCCAAAATGCTAGCAAAGTTTCTCTTTAATAATTTAAAAAGAGTGGGAGCAAATAACACTCCCACATATTATTTATCCAAAATGCTAGCAAAGTTTCTCTTTAATAATTTAAAAAGACCTATTTCACACGTGAATAATAGTCTAGATTGAAAACAAAAAATCGAAAACGTATCTATACCTGCTGGATACACTATTATTAGTTTAGACGTTATTAGCTTGTTTACAAATGTTGCGGATTATTTAATTGTTAACTCATTAGAAAAACAATGGAATCAGCTTTATAACTTTTGCGAACTCAATTGTAGCGAATTTATCAATGTTATTAGTTTTATCTTACACAATAATTATTTTATATTTGATGACACGTTTTATAAACAAATATTTGGAGCTGCTATGGGCAACCCCTTAAGTCCAATCTTAGCTGATATTGTCATGGAGGATTTAGAAAATCAAGCCTTACCGAAAATTTGCTTACCTGTCCCGTTTTATTATAGATATGTGGACGATATCATAGTATGTGTTTCTGAATGGATGATAGACTATACTGTTAATTTGTTTAATAGTTTTGATAAAAATTTGCAATTTACAGTTAAGATACCGAATAATAAAAAAATAAGTTTTCTTGACATTCTTATTATACAAAATGAACAAAAAATCTCTATGGACTGGTACAGGAAATAAACTTTTTCAGGTAGATTTCTTAATTTCAATTCTTACCATCCTATTAGTAATAAAATTGGTATAATTTTTTCTTTAGTTGATAAATGTATTAAATTAGCTGATATACACTTCCATGACAATAATCTTAATCTAATTAGAGATTTATTATTGGAGAATGATTATCCGTATGATTTTATAAATAAACACATAAATAAACGTTTACTACATATTAAAAATAATAATAAAAATACTTGTAATCCGAAGAATATCAATTTCAATAGTATTTTAGTTTTGCCTTACATTAAATATATTAACCCTGAATTAAAAAATATCTGTAATAGTTACAACCTTATCATGATCAATTCAATCTCCAATAAATTTAATCACATAATTAGATTAGGAAAAGACAAGTATCAAAGTTTTGAAAAATCTAATGTTGTATACAAGATTAACTGTTGCGATTGTGATGCGTCTTACGTAGGACAAACATCCCGTAGATTAATTGTACAAAGTAAAGAACATGCGAGCGACTGTAAATTTAAGAGAGATAGATCAGTTTTACACGAACACATAGCCAATTCAAACCATCACATTGATTTGAAAAATATAAAAAATCTAGATCAAGAGCAACATTTGCAGAAAAGATTGTTATCAGAAATGCTTCATATCCATTCACAAAACAATAGTTTAAATAGCCAGTTTGACACTAATTTTTTGAAGTCTGATTATAAAAGTTTTATTAAGAATAACAAGTTGCTATAAATAATGTTCACCTACGTACTAAGAGAATAATTACTTCTCTTTGTTATACACATACAGTTTTGTCTGTGTTTTAGATATCCGGTTTTGTTTGTGTTACTAAATAGCGCGTATTATTTGCTCCTACTCTTACTCATACATGCACATACCCTAGTATAAATACGACTATAACGCTGGTATCGTTTCACATTGACTAGTACACACAGCTAGTGTCCACTTAACTATATTCTAAGACTATAGTTTTTGGTAAAATTTGTAAAACAAGATTTATTTGATTTAATTGTTATTTTTCTTTTTAAAAAAACTTGTGTAAAATTTGTGTATTTTTAGACCTTGATAAGGGACGGAAATAAATCGTCCGAAACGTTGGATTTAAAGATTATTGTTTTTTTATAACCTGGGCAGTAGAACCATTAGCGTCCTGTCCTTCAATGTATTCAACCATGACTGCCATTGGCTGCACAAAACCATATAGAATTTAGTCTTTGTTTTCGCTTTGAAAAAATGCAAGTAGCGCAAGTCATTAAGTGAAAAATTTTGGCTCTTCCCTATTAATTTTTTTTCCGCTTTGTTGCTGTACATTTCAATAATTAATTTATAGGCATTGTTAGCTATTTCTTCAGAACTGGCATTTTTGTCGTAAAATATTGCTGATAAATCTGATAATTTTTCATGTGTAATGGTATCTATTAATTTATTTTTGCCTATTCTATAAAAACAAGATGGTGTATCGCATCCACAAAATGCATGTAAAAATGTTATTCTATTTTTTAAAAAGGGATATTTGAAACTATTATTACTGAAATATTGATTTGGTGTTGAGCCTTTGTTTTCTTTACAAAAATAAATGTTATTAATGTTTTCTGCCAGTTCTGAAAAAATAACTAGCAAGTCTATATCTTCGCCTACAATCACCACCGTGGTTTTAAAATCAGCGCGGGCATTATTAATCGCAGTCAAGATTATTAATCGATCCCCGTCCTCGAGGGCAATTTTTGTCTGAAACCGTACAGCATTTAATGATAAGCAAAGCATATTTATGAATCTACTTTTATTTTTTTCATTACTAAAAAATTGCTTTTGGTTAACAACTATCGTTGTATTTTCATCAAAAGCAATTTCACGGCCTATATTTTTCATTTGCATACAAAACGTACGTATTAATTATTTCCGACATTTTCATGTTATTTTGTCACATGACTCTATACAAAAAAAATCCGTCGTCGACAACATGTCTTATATTTGATGGTACACTTATGTTCGGCGATGAATTAAAATTAAGATAGAATGCTGATTTAGATGTTTTCCGCATCCCATTTTCATCAAACAATGACATCGGAATTGGCCATAGTTCATACGAACTACAATACTCTTTCATATCGTCTTGGTTTTGAATATTAAGCGAAATTTTTTGGAAGATTAGCAACGGTGAGATATACACATCCTCATTTGCATTATTTTTTATAGTGGAGTTCGCAGCTGCCAAATGGGTAATTTTACTGCTTCTTTTATATTTCACGTCAGTAAACTTTTTATTTGACGCCTCATCCATCAAAATCTTTCCTAATTTAAAAGCTTTGTGGCAATTCACGTGCAGTAAATCACCAATCACTCCGGAATATATACCAATTAATTTATCGCTTTCTGGGAATGGATCAAATGTATTAAAACAATCCTGCAGTTTCTTTAAGTCATCTGTGCCTCTGGAGATACGAGAAACTCGATTGTCGACATGCTGTTCAGATGTAGCAAATGTCATGTTGGAAAATAGCTCCATGGCATTGCTGTTCTCTAATACAGCTGCCCTTGACAACACCCATTTTCCAATGACATTTTCCGTGAGTCCACGGCCGTGTGTCAAGCCTCCAGCGCATTTCATTGACCACATCAAAATCTGCTCGATGGTCATATCAGACCATAATCCGCACCAGAAACGATTTGAACGTCTTACCGTATGAAAGCCCTGTTTACAGAAATTATCATATTCCACTATATCCATGCTTTCTTTTAAATTAACCATCTGTTGGACGTACAAAAGACACGCCTTAACGTATAAACGATGACCTGAAGCGAAAAAAAAGGTATCATTAACGTTACTGTTTCTACATGTTGGTCAAAATTACCAGAACGTTCTGCATTTATGTATCTTTGCAGTAGAAATAAATTAGTTTAAATTAGTTTAAAATATTGTAGCCACAATTGACTTGTTGGGCCATTATTTTCTAAATTTTTAATTATCGATGAAAATTTTATTTGTACGTTTTTCATTAAAAAAGTTATTAAACAATTTTCAAAATTTTCGGTTCCTACTTTTTCTAAATTATCATCTAAATACGTTTTCTCTTCCTCTGTAAATTCTATTTTTTCTAAAATAATAGTAGCAAGCGCAGCTTGTACTAAAAGGTGACCTCGCACAGACCTCGAAAAAGCATGACCTGTTAAAGCCTCATTCGCTGATAATTCGGCGTATATCGTCGAAAAAGCTTCTTTCAGACCGCTACCTGCCATTATATTACCAATAGCGCCAAGAAAGGACATAGCAAGATGAAATGCTCCTAACCGTGGAATTACTGAGCGGATATTATGAAAATCGTTATCTGCCTCTATAGAAGCGACGATTTCGCTAGCTTTCATGTATAAAGGCAAATCAAACGTTACAAAGCAGTACTTTTGATTATTTGCATTTGCTCTCCGCCGTGCATCGATTAAGGATGTTAAAATTGTTGTATGATCGCTCGGTGGCGCTTTAATAAACGGCAAAGCAATAATTCTCGTCGTAAAAAAATCAGTGTTCACTAAATGAAATTTACTCATAAATCCGTGCCAATTCGGAGTTTTCCGTGGTGCAGTATGCTTGCCGTAAAAATATAAAAAATCGATCGGTTTGATTTCAATTGTAAAGTCAGCACGATCTATTTCTTTCCAATTACGTATTAGTACATTTTGACACTGGTGCGGAAGGTGATGATTTACTTCATGTGACGTTTTTCGCACGAGCGAAGCGAGTCCTTTTAAACGAGGTACACAATTATTAAAATTAACCGAATTTGATGGTGTTGCGCACATTATACTGCCAATACAATGAAATGTATTTTTTCCATCGATGGTAGCCGTATTGTGGTCAGCATTATCATATACAAATTGTAAATATGTAACTGCAATAAATCGTACTGTTTCTGCATACAACTCACAGAACCCAATGTTATACAGGCAATTAATCAAAGCTCGTGCTGCAAATTTCGTGTGTATCATGCATGAAAGTCCTAATAATATAGTGGATGAAAAGGATCGTGATCGAATAGATGATATTAAAATATGGGCTGCGGTTATAATTCTATTTTCCCACTTATCCTACGATCCATTTTTCGGCTCATGTTTATGAGT
The DNA here is from genome assembly GCA_036365515.1 of Torymus aiolomorphi. Lineage (NCBI taxonomy): Eukaryota > Metazoa > Arthropoda > Insecta > Hymenoptera > Torymidae > Torymus > Torymus aiolomorphi. Next base: position 134,653,154 of record CM070874.1, read on the forward strand.
TTAGATCAGAATTTCAAGCAATAATCTCAACGTTTCCGGAATATCTTTAATATTACTTAAGAACTCCGTCGGCGTATTGTAATTTTCCATGTCAACTTTCATAGCCCTAATATCTTGTAGAATAATATGACTGGCTAGTTCAACTATTCTCAACCTTTCTTCTTTTTCATTAACTTTACGGTTCGAATACCAGCTATCTTGTATACATTTACCTAACGTTTGTTTAAAACAAAGAAAACGATCATTTGAGCTTGAATAAATGACTATTTCATCTTCAAAATGAACCCTCGGCCCTCTTTAGAACGTGTTCGGTCTTTTAGCCATGTTAATGCCGGTGCTGATAATGCTCTTTTTATATTAGATTCCCTCGCATAGACAGTTTGACAAGTTTTATGTACTGTAATTTCTTTAAATTTTTGTAACTTTAAATGCTTCTTATCTTTTCGTTTATGACTGGCTTGAATCAGATTATTAATGGCCCGTTCTTTCAATACGTGTGATTTAGATGGTTCATTACGCTTGTCGCAAAGTAAATAAATTTCATTGATGTCAAGCCACTCCTGATTGTCTTCCATAGCTCGTGTATTTTCATCGTGCCTGAATAAAAAAAATATTAATGGAATGCGTAAAGTTAAAATTCATATATATATAGATGGGAAAATGTATTTAGTATGAACACGACCGAGTAAATAAAAATGTTTTTTTTATTTAAATTTAATAAAACTGTTTAATTTTGGTGTTTTTATAACATTTACCTAATATTCGCAGATGTAGATGCTTCTGCCTCGTCAGTAAGCTCCACTACGATGTTTTGTATACTGATCTTGTATACTGATTATCTGGGAATTTTAATAAAATATTATTAATATTTACGACTCTTATATTAAATTTAAAAAATCAGAAACCAGACAGCAGGATGCTTTTGCGACTTTAAAGAAAAGACTGACTACGCAACCGATTCTATGACACCCCGATTTTAGTAAACATTTCTATACTACTAGTGATGCATCTATAGACGGAGTAGGGGGATATCTCTCCCAGCTGTATGACAGTATACACCATCCAGTTTCATTTGCCAGTAGAAGTTACACGGATGTCGAGACGAGATACAGTACAATCGAAAAAGAACTACTAACAATGATGAATTGCGCGCAGCAGTTTAGATATTGCGTGTTGGGACGAAAATTTACATTCTTGACCGATCATAAGCCACTCCTGTGGCTTCACACCGTTAAAGATTCAACTTTAAGAATTAAAAGATGGTACTTTAAGCTTTGCGCGATTTATGACTTTGGTGTACAATATATTCAGGGTAAAACGAATTTTATTGCTGACACCTTGTCTCGAAATCCGGCGGTAGACTCTCTGGAGGTCAATGTAGTTAGAAAAAGGATAGATTCATCGTCGAGTTCTCACTCGGAGGCATTCGCGTTAAAAAGAACTAAGGTGGAGGGGTGGATCAGACAAAGAAGAGACTAATGACTCGCCACCTATTGACGAGCAGGTCCCTCCGACCAATTCCCATAATTCCCGATCCCTAGACGCCGCTTCAGAAGCACACACTGACGAACATTTTTCCCGCCCTGCCAGCGGTCCCGAAAGTCATGAATCTGACTCTGAACCACATACACCAGTAACCTCGGAAGAGGGGAGTGAGATCGAGGAGGAAGAGAACTCGGCCTCCTCGGAAAACGGGAGTTCGTCGGATATCATTGATAGTCCGGCTGTACGCTATGATTTGTCTGGCCCAGAGAGACGGGAGCCACGAATAGCCCGAAATATCATTATTACACGCGATAATTTCCTTCAATCGCGGGATAATCTTGTATATTTTGTAATGGTAAAAAATCAACGATTGTGTAATGGGGCAAAAAAATTACGAGACGCCGGAAAACTTCCGAAGTTATCAGGCGTAAGTTTAGGACGCGTCAAGGTGACAAAGATAGGGAGCAAGTATTACATGGCCTTGCCGATTAAGGAGAATTTGCATATACGGGTTGATAGCGATATAGTTAAAGAAGCCATAAGCTCATTATTAGATGCCACCTTGACGCTTGAATTACAAAGTTTGGAAATTTCAAAAACAGACTACCTTGATGACATTGCATGGGGGAGTATAGTGGATACCTTAAAAGAGCAGTTCGTGGATTCAGTCGTGAAAATTGTGATTTGTAAAAATTTAGTAATGATACCCGAACCAGAGGTTAGAAAAACACTCATTAAGGAAATCCATGATTCCCCGATCAATGGCCACAAAGAAGTGCAAAAACATATAAAAGAATGCGACAAAATTACTACTGGTCAAAAGTGAAGGAAGATATTCAAGAATATATCGCGAGATGTTTAACGTGCCAAACCGGAAAATTGGTCCGGCGGAAGACTAGATAGCCGATGGTATCAACGGATACCCCAGGCGACGCGTTCACTAAAGTATCTTTGGATATAGTCGGACCTTTGCCCACCACCAAAGCAGGGTGTAGATTCATATTGATGATGCAAAATCTATTATCGAAATATAGTATTGGGGCTGCTTTGGTGGAAGCAAATTCTCGAACTATCGCAGACACTTTCCTACGAAAATTAGTCTGTGTATTCGGGACTCCCAAAATAGTATTGACTGACCAAGGGATCAATTTCACGAGTTCGTTAATTAAGAATTTTGCCAAACTGTGTAATATCTGCTTTTGCACCACGACCGCATTTATGCCACAATATAATGGCTCAATAGAGCGTATGCACCACTCACTAGTCGAGTGGTTAAAAAATTATGTAAAGGAGTGGGACGCGTTGCTCGAATGTGCGTGCTTTTCATACAATACGAGTGTTCATAAGGGTATTAGACTCACTCCCTTTGAATGTGTTTTTGGCAAAATAGCACGCGTGCCTTCAGGGCGGGCGGAGATAAATGAAAATCTAGCGGAGACTTACTACGACTACTTAATAAGATTAAAGGCCCGTCTACTCGAGTTAAAATAGTTAGCTAGGGAAAACCTTGGAAAGGCAAAGGAACGCTCTAAGGAATATTATGATAAACGGGCTAATCCATCTCTTAAAAGATAGGTGATAAGGTTATGTTGATTAGTGAACCCAAGAGGGGTAAGTTTTCGCCTAATTACTCGGGTCCACATAAGATATTAGCACTAATTCATGACGGCAGAAATGTAAAAATAACATAAAAAAATGGTACACGCATTGTTCACCCTAATAAGTTGCGGAGAATAAGAATGAAAGATCCACAGACAACAACCAACCCGTCAGGTTCAGAAGACTCAAACGTCTAATCACTTCTCTTGTGTTTGTAGGAAATCGTGGTTTGTGTTGCTGCTGATTTTCGCTCTGTCCGTCCACTTTCCTGCAACCCTTTCAATAACCGGATACGAATGCGGGAAGGGGCCCTTGAATACCACTACCTTCTTCATTCACGAGGTGCGCGAATGTGAAGTGTCACCGGGGCCCACCAACCACACCAATCTGGAATTTCGATTGCTGCAGCAGATTGAGTACGGGGACGTACCTGTGGAGGCCTGCAAGATGAGGATAGAACAAAAGATTCGTTACTGTGGCATGTACTCGCATATATCAGACGTAAGGGGAGGCGAAAGGACTTATATTGAGGAACTAAGCAGAGAACGATGCAGTAATTTGGTGAATTTCGGACAATTAAAAATTCGGAATGTTCTCTTAATGGACTTGAAAGACAATATGACTAATTATCGAAGCATAGTGCTCGCAGGACATTTGACAACAAACGGGGATTGTAAGGGGGCAAATTACAATGAGCAAAATGAAAATTATGATAAGGTTGTCGTGGCGCCCAAAGTCGAAATTACAGGTAAGAACAGAACTTATGTGGATACAGTCTAATCAAAACTGAGCACCCGAAATTGTTTATTATGGAAAGCGTTCTAAGAAATGATTTAATAAAAACATCTACACTTAAAGTTCAAAATATTTTGAAAACAGCTTATTTCAATACAAAAATATCCTACCTGTCAAAACATGTCAACACGCAATTCGATAACCTCTATAGAGATATTTTGTTACAAAGATGCAATCTAGAGAGACAGAATTTAAAGAATGCTCTGTCCTAGGTTAAGTCCGATCCCGAGGTCTTCGCCCTGCAGATAATGAAAACGAGAGGCTACACAGCTGTCCGGCCGGGCAGATCGTTCACATCATACAGTGCCAACCGGTCGAATGTAAGCTGCGACACCTGCAGACATGCTATAACGAGCTACCCGATACCTGTGGAGGGAAGGATGGATTCTTGAAGCCAGGCTCCAGGCTACTAACAGCAATTGCCTCCTCCATCGACTGCAATCGGTTTATACCACCCTACTTCAAACTACAGGGAGTATGGCATCAATTATTGCCAATGCCGACGAGAGTTGAATCACCACAAATGCTGACACCACATCAGAAGCCCACGTGGAAGTATGAGGAGCTACAGAACATTCTAAGCTATGGAATTTATCGTCCGGAGGAACTAGAGCGGTTACATGATCACTTACTTTTTTAACGCGGATAGACCCGCTATATTAAAATCAATAGTGCGTAGAATTTCAGATAGAGCACTTCCCGTCGGTTCTCCTAACCTAGCAAATCTCCTTGACCCACAAGCTATCGAATCCTTTACACAGTCTGCCCTCTCCCGATTATGGTCCTCCTTCACAAAATTTGGCATCGCGGCAGCAGGCGTCATAGCAATAATCATGATTATACAAATACTGAAATTTGTTTTAGATACCTTACTGAGGGGTTACGTCTTATTTACGATTTATGGATATAGTGTATATATTCTCGCCGCCGTCTGGTCAACTTTGGCTCATTTGCTCTTGAGTCTGTTCAAACCAAAGCCAACCGCCATTGCTGAAGAATCCAGCAGCCCACCGACGCTTCCAGGGGCAAGTCTACCCCTGACCAGACCAACAACATCATCTCGTGGCATACCGCCACCGATACGCACCCGGAACTACAGCGACATAGCGTATAGATTGAACTTTAGGGATGTTCCGTCTGTTGACTAGTACGTCCCATCTTAGGTGGGGGGTGTTATGTCATAGGCCTCATCGATAATCGTTTGTTTGAAAAGTAGCTATGTAGACTACGAGATGCTTGTATTAAAATTTGTCATACATGAGGTAAACTATCCGTTGCCGACAATATAGTTTTCTATCTTTTCAGCAGATGTTAGCTTCTGCACAGAATTATGTATTAGACCGGCACCGGACAGCTTACCGCATGTGCAGAAACTCGCATGTAACCAAACTGCAAATATCTTTGCATAAACATTATATTCTGTAATAATAACAGTGTCGAGCAAATTGAGTATGGAAGCGCACGTTAGGATAAATCGCATAGAGACTGAGCGCGAAGGCGAAGGTACGTTGCAGTCGAGCGCACTATCAAGGGCGATAAGAAGATCTCCGGTTGCAAGCTCAGCGTCTGGACAGCGGTCTACGTGAGCAAATGCGCTCTCCCACGATCCTTTTCAACCAATGAGCAAACTACAGCACGCCACTAGCAACCAACCAGAAGAAGCGGCTCCTTGGGGGAGAGGTCCCCGACGAGCAGCGTGGTGTGCTGTGCAGGCAGACCTCGTCCGAGCTCCGAGAGCAGTAGATCGTTTCTTTTTTTTTTTTTGACTTGAATCTGTTTCGCGTAATTTTGAATCACTTTGCGCCGTCGTTCTGTTATTTTAAATAACCGATTATTATACCGTAATAAACCGTGGCTCTGCCAAAGATTTGCTTATTAAAATTGTGTGTTTTCGAATTTTTAATACATAAACAGTGTTCATTTTCTTTGAATTTCTTTTTAACTCAAAATTACACGTGTCATTTCGATTATTTCATCTACAAACCCTAAATAATTTCAGTTCCCTTTTTCTTTTTTCTTAAACAAGTATCTAAGGGAATATCCCAGTTTTGTCAGTTTGAAACATTTAGTTTTCTTCGAATTTTGAATAAATAATTAGTTTACCATAATTAATTATTTTCCGAACTTCGAGTTTTTACGAATTTCGAGTTTTGATGAATTTTTGATAAAAGAATTTTGCTAATTTTGCTACCGCGCATTGCATTATAAAACTACAGTGAGATCAGTTTGTGCGAGAGCGTCGATAATATTTTCGACCGTCGCGCTTCAGGACTTTGCCTTCCGAATCACCGCGCCGGCTCAAGGTACACGTACGCATACTGCCTACAGCAATCCCGAATACATCATTCAGTGGGACTTAAAGGAGGACATCTACGCACCTTTGCTTCCATTAGGAGTGGATGGACCTCCAATCCGCCAGGCGATCAATCACGTGGAATTGCAGCTATCGGAATAATAGGCATAGGACCCTTTGCGCCTCGCTCGACACACGCGCCCGCCAACTACAAACCAGGAGGTCGGAGAATTTTTCTCAAGTTTTTGGGTAAAATAATTGTTTTTCCTCTCTTCTCGTTATTCGGTCAAGAATCAGCGCAGTATCCAAATAATAGGTCAAGGTTATTTCAGTTCAGTTTTTTTTTTATTACTCATGGGCAATTAAGAAATTTAGGCCGTACGTGGAAGGTTATAAGTTCCCGGTGATTACGGATCACAGCGCGCTAAGAGGAATTTAAAAGAGCCGTCGGGACGATTGGCGCGATGGGCGTTAGAAATGCAACAATGGGACTTTGAAGTCAAGCATCGCAAGGGCTCGTTACACCAATTTCCTGATGCGCTCTCGCGAATGTACGGGCAGATAGAAGTGGAGGCTGCCGCGTTTGAAGAAGTTCGCGATCCGTGCTATCTGCGCATCTTGAATGAGGTTCAAGTAACGCCGTTGAAATACAAGGATTGGGTAGTGGACGAGGGAAAACTGTATAAGTATCGCGAGGATCCGCTCCTAGATCCGATCGTAAGCCACGAGACGCGCACTGTGCACCGTCGTCGGGGCACCTCGGTGTAAAGAAAACCTACGATCGTATCGCGCGCGAGTACTATTGGAAGGGCATGTACTACCATGTTAGGAATTTTGTGCAAGCGTGCGAATAGTGCCAAAGGTATAAGGTAGCACAGACGGGAGCACAGGGCTTGATGGGTAGCAGAATAGTAGAGAGGCCGTGGGTAGTAGTAGCCGCGGATGTAATGGAGTTTCCGCCGAGTGAAAGCCAAATGAAGTACTTAATCGTGTTTCAGGATTTATTTACAAGGTGGGTAGAATTAAAACCGATTAGGAAATCAGATGGAAAATAAGTGGCGCGTGCATTAGATGAATTCATCTTGTTTCGATGGAAGACACCGGAATATTTATTAACCGATAATGGGCGCGAGTTTGATAATCAAACATTGCGATAAGTATTGGAGGAATACGGTGTAAAACACGTGACGACGCCGCATTATCCACAGGCTAATCCGGTCGAGAGAAATAACAGAACTTTAAAAACTATGATCGCCGCGTTTGTGGGGGTCGATCATCGTAACTAGCATGCGCATATACATGAATTACGACACGCACTTAACATCGCAATTCAAGCGAAGACGCGCGTGCCGCCGACATTTTTTAATTTCGGCAGGAATCCGCGTCCAATAAAGAGTCTGAGCAGGGAAATCGAGGGGGGCGCCCGATTTTAATAGTGCCGCAGGAGGTATCAGTAGATAGAATTAAGCGATTAGACGCGTTACGAGATTTGGTAGCGAAATACATAGATCAAGCGCGAGAAAAGCAGGCGCGAGAGTACAATAAAAACAAGCGTGATGTTCAGTTTAGCGAGGGGGACCTGGTGATACGACGAACTCATCCGTTATCTAGTGGCATTAATAAGTTTTCCGCGAAGTTAGCACCGAAATACGAGGGACCGCTAAAGATCGTAGAAATCAAATCGCCGACAGTTTACGTCTTCGAGAGTGTTAGAATACAATAGAATAGAATAGTTTTTATTTGTAAATTACAAAATAATTAAGTTATAGTCTACCATCCCGCATTCGCCCAGGCTCATGCCTGTGAGACGGGGAAAATCCAATAGGCAAACCACGTGGGATAAATCCTATTAGGAAAACCCGCCTCAGGATGGTTCAAAGTATTGAACATAATTAACATTTGTGCACATTATATCGCAATCGTATAATCATCACAAACATAGTCAATGGCAATCGCCAAGTCACGAAGTATCACATAATTGAACTTAGTTATTCTTCAATCTAGCGGTAACACATTGAATTCATCACATTGCTTTATTCATACGATGTAAGTCAGAAAATTAATCACAAAACGATTTTAATACTGTTATAAAAATAGCAGTACACGTCTATATTCTATTTACACATATATACAGTCGACATCGCATGACCTTTGCATCAAGTACTTCCTAAACGTCGCTTTGAATTTACTCGCTGAGGAAACATTCTTAATATCGCGAGGAATCGAATTCCATAGTCGCGTACCCTGGGACCAGAAAGAATCCAGCCCTACGTCAGTTCAGCCCTACGGCAGTGTTAGCGGGGACACGCGGCGTATCGCGAAGGTGCACGTATCCGAGCTTAAGCGATATGTTCCCCCTAGGGCCGCGAAAAATATACCTTAAACGAATATCTAATTCACTCGTGTTTTGTAGGAGCCATGAAACGCGAGGAGGAGGCGGAGGAAGGGGACGGAGTAAGGCCGCCGTCTGAGGATGAGGCGGACAGGTCCCCGTTTCCGATAGAGCCGCGCCAGTGCTCGCACGAGATGGTGGTCGAGGAGGAGCGCGGGGAGAGAGAGAGAGAGAGAGAGAGAGAGAGAGAGAGAGAGAGAGAGAGAGAGAGAGAGAGAGAGAGAGAGAGAAAGAGAGAGAGAGAGCAGCAAGAGAGAGAGCAGCAAGAGAAGTGGAGGCCGAGGAGATGTGCCAGAGAGCTGCAGAAGAGGTTTTGCATTGAGCGACGAGGCAGCGAGGAGAGGGCAGGCATTCCACCCCAAGATTCAGTCAAGAAAAGTAAAAAGGCAGTGGAGGCCGAGGAGATGCGCCAGAGGGCGGCGAACGCAGCAATGCACGGCGTAGAGCGTACGCGATGGATTGTGGTCTTAGTGGTGGTCGTAGATGAGTAGGTGAAACCCCTTCCAGTGGGTTGTGTGGCTCACCTAATAGTACAATTTTTGTGGTCTTGTGGTGGTCTTCTCTCCCAGCAGGGAGAGACGTGTGAAACGGAGAAGGTGAAAATCGGCCTCATTTCTCGGGAAACGCAAGGCCTAGCGAGGGGAAGTGTGACGCGAAAAATGCGTCGAGTATGAATGTGTGAGTTTGGGGCGCGCGAGGGGATTTTCGAACGTCGTTCGATATCAGTTTTCGAGCGCCACGAGCGCCGCGAAAGGGGTAGAAGAGAGAGAAAGAGCGCCGCTATCTAATAATTAAATATTTTATATTCAGTTATTGAAAGCTTTTTTATATAACAGAAATATGTAATCATATAATTTTTTTATGTATGCCGTATACAGAAAATGAGTAAAACAAAAACTGGAATATAGAAGATCCGCTCTTGATTATTACAATATTATAATATTGTATTTTTTAAATATATTTATTACTTTTGAATAGTAAAACTATTTTTCGTAGTTATTATTATACTGTGAATAATGTTGAATGACTGACGATGGACATACAAGTAGCATGAGCAAAAGTATTTGACTGGCGTAATAGTTTTTAACATCAAATATGATATATGTCATAACATCAGTTTGATGCAATTTCATGCTTTCTGGGATGGAGTTCTATCCCGTAGTAAATATTTTGTAAAAAAGAAGCAACAGTCTAACCTATAAAATTTTGTGAAATGACATTAACTGTAATATGACTATATTAATATGAGATGTGCTAGAAAATGACCAAAAAATGTGTTTTTTACTTTTTTCACTTTTCAAAAAGTCCATAGCTTTTTTCTCTGATTTTCAATCATCAAAAACAAAAGTTTTTCTTAAAAGTAATAGATTAAAAATACTTTTTGGGCTTTACTACAAAAAAATAGGTTTTGTCGAGTACGCCTTTCACATAAAGTGAAGGATTAGACAAAAATTTGTTTAATTAATTTGTAAAAATTCTATGTAATTCTACTCACAATTTATAAACTTTTTCCTATTTAATGTGCTATACAAAAAGTTTCAAATTTTTTAGTTAAAAAATCATGATAAATGAAGATTTATGAAAAAATTCAAAATTTTCAAATTTTCAATTCTATCTTTTGTAACAATCTGCTGGGGATCAGGGCAAAGATACGCGGGTAATTACACTAAACACAAATCGGGTAATACTAACTAGGTATTTATTTAACCACAAAAAAAAACTTAAGTACTAATTTTAGAATTATACGGGCGCCAGGTGCAGGCGTCACTCGCACCACAAAGAAACCTAATCACCGGCTAGTAAAACGAGAGCAAATACCTTCTCTACTTGCAGCTTCAGCTCGAGCTAAAGCTGTTTGCACGAGTACGAAAATCTATTTCGCGACTCCCAACATGAACGAGCACACACACCGCTGGGAAACACGGGGAGGAGAAACAAAGGGGGACAAACCTCGGTCAAGAGCAGTCGCCGATGCAGCTGTTGACTCGTCCTCTCTCGCACGCTTGTACACTCTCGCACTCTCGAATGGCCTCGTCCTGAACCCTTGACGACCGCGGGGAAGAACGATCCGGGGCAGGCGCAGTGGCGATTACAGCGAAGAAGGGGCTGCGGCATACTCTGATTTGCGCGATCACGATAGGAAAACCAGGCATACGGCGCGGCGGTAGGTGACAGAATGAATGCCAGCCGTGGCGTGTGCTCTTTCGTCGCTCCCAAAGTTCATCGATCGGCCGTCGTCTTGTTAATGTTATGTTAATGACTGAATAACTGTTTATGCCCTGAAGAGGGGAGTATACTAACGCTCCCGAAACGTCGGCAAATAAAAAACAATATTCGCTAAACATTGGTTCGTTTGATGTCCGCCTCTCCCAAAAAAACTAAAGTGCATTGTTTGAACACTGAAAAAAAAAATTTAATTGAATCAATGAATATTTAATTACAATGTGACAATCAAATATTTCATTAGATCAATTAAATATATTATTTAAACAATAAAATATTGTGTTACATTCATTTCAAAAACAAATATTTTGTTGTTTTGATAAAATATTTAATTGATCTAATGAAATATTTAATTGTCACATTGTAATTAAATATTCATTGATTCAATTAAATTTTTTTTCTCAGTGAACGTAAGTGGAAAAAGTTATATTAAAACAACAAATTTCAATGAGGCCAATTATCTTATATGAGAATCATAAAATATTACCATTTATAAGTTTCCACTTACGAAATTATTAAGTCTAAATTAAGTATGAAGAAAATTAAATTACAACAGTGTTGAAACATACGTAATTTCACGAAACACAATAATTTTTCACAATAATAGACCACGAGTTGAAAAGAACAATGTTGTTAATAGCAAAAGTCAGTAGTCGCTTTAGTAGAAGTACGAGCGCGGGAAAATGTCTCCAGTAACTTGTACTATGCTGACAGTTTGACATCAGTTTTCAGTCAGTAGAATCCAGTAGTCATTGTCCAAGCAGCCTTATTCGCCATAATTTGAATATTATATATCACTAGTACCGATTTCGAAAATCGACTGTATGATAGTTTATTAGTAATATTACAAGAAAACAATGGTCAGCTGACTGCATAGCGGAGGGAAGACAGTCAGCTGATGTGATAAACACGTAGCGAACATACTGGCAAACAGTATACACTTGACGGCCACGCTCTGTATTATTACATCAGCTGACGGTCTTTCCCCCGCTATACAGTCAGCTGACTATGATTTTTATTAAGTATATATATTAGACTAATGCATTATTAAATTTCAGCTTTGGTACTATGATATAAATACAAATATTTAGTAATTAAATAAGCTATATGGAACTCAATATGATTTTATAGTCAATAGGCGGTAAAATTTGAAAAGGAAACCTCACCTTTTTGATATCTCCTTCGATCTCCCCTCAACAATTTTTCGGCACAGAAACTAAACAAAAGCTGTTATTAAGACACGGTTTCTGCCAGTTCAGATTGAACAGTTTACGGACAAAATGTCTAATGTAAAACCCTTTTGTGTATTCTGTTTGAAAAGTATTGGTCAATTAATTATTTTCACAGACGTGAGTTTAAAAAAGTGTAATGAAATATTAATCACTCGTAAATACAATAATTTATCTTTCAACGATATAAAATTACCAACGATAGTGAATGATTATGAAAAATATCATTCAAAGTGCTATAGACCTTTCACAGTTTTGCCATTGAAACATAGGACTTCTGTTAAAATGTCTCCGAAGCAAAAGCATCAACATCAGCATCAGTGCAAGCAAAGGAAGTAGTATTATTGTTGCTGTATCTATTTTATTCTTTTTTTTTTTTTATAAAAAAACTGCTACCTAATGGAAATTTGAATCATAGATCATTTATAACGTTAACGCATATTGTAGCATAAAATATCTTTCATGAATATTTTAATTATTACAAATACAAAGAAAGACATATATATTTAACTTACATCAACAATTTAATTTATTTCTAAAAAATAATTGTTTTTGTATAAATCGATACGTTTTTAAGGTTTAATGTTTTTAAAATTTTTAGTAGATGATATATTCAAAATTCAAAGTTCGTTATTTCTATCTAAGGTAAAATAGCCATTACTGGGACACTTACGACCACCTGACTCTTCTATATATGATTTAAGAATAATGAATTGTTGTTTTTTTGCGAAATAAAAATTGCAACAGATAGTTCATACTTCGTTTAATTGATTTCGCGAATAAAAGAATGTTGTTAAAATGTTATAAAAGTGAAAAAATACATTTAATGCGTTGTCTATTCACCCTTTAGTGGGACACGATTTTTCGAGATACACCCTAAGTGGTACAAATAAAGCCAATACTGGGACAATGTTAATCTTATGGGGTAATCAAACTTCATCCTAAAGAGGGACAAACTGCCAATAGTGAGACAATTTAAGGTTATATTAGTGAATATGTAATAGTCGATTATAGTAAGATTTCAACGTTCTACCAATACTTGGCCACATACATTAAGTAACAAAATAAGGGTTTGATACAGCACTATAAATATTTATGTCAAAATCAAGGCAAAAGATACTATGTAAATACAGTTCCAGTATAGGCAACTACATGAAAAACTTGTCTTAAAGTGGGACACCTAATTTTGAAATATATAATAATTAAAATCGTTATAATGAATATTTATTTCATTTATAAACGTACTAAAAGTATGTATAAATGTTATTTTGTTTATTATTCAGAAAAAATTCATAAATTAAGAGACTACAAAAGTTATACTAACTCTCGTCAAAAGCAAGCAAAATGGCGAGTTCATACATGATTGATACACTGTATTAAAAGAGCACTGTTTATTATTTTTTCTTTTAAATTCATAACTTTTTGAAATCAAAATAGATCACGTAATTGAATAAATTAGAACTTAAAAATGATTAAAGAATGGTACTTTTATGATCTAAGTTCATATGTATTAGATTATTAATAGTATTTATTACTGTCTCGGTATAGGGCACACTTTTTACGTTGTCCCAGTAATGGTTATTTTACCTTAGTATAAATTGAATGTTCTTCAAATTCGTAGTAAATGGTATATTTAAAGTTCAAAGTTCATTATTTCTATCTAATGTAAATACATTGGTAAGAAATAAAAGTGTATATTCGATGCTAGCGAAATAAAGTTATTTTAACCTTGTGCGCGGACATTTGTGCTTGAGCGAAGAGAGAATGAAAAGGTTAATCACTTTCACCAACTGCCTTATGTATCGAATAGTATCTTTTGATATGAAAAGGATGCTTCACGTAGCGTTTACGTATATGGTTCACGTATACGGTTTCTTATTCAATCGATATTTGCACACGGAGTATTAAAAAGAGTTTTTCACACATTATAAAAATCTTTTTGTGTGTGTGTGTGTGTGTGTGTGTGTGTGTGTGTGTGTGTGTGTGTGTGTGCGTGTGTGTGTTAACATAGACAGATCAAATCATTTTCATTTTCTTTATTTTTGAGAATGCACTAAATATTTTTAAAACCTTTTTTATTGTACAGCAAAACTTGTTTACGATTTTTTTTCATTTTTTCATATAATAAAACTAGTATCTTTTATTTTATGAAATTTGTCCAACCCGGCTTTAAAATGCCTTTATTTGCATTTATTTCATTTTATTTATTTATTATTTTTAATGAATATCTAAAACTTGTACTGCCTCGAATGCATTAATTATTAGTAAATTAGTAATTTTCATTATTAAAATTGCATTAAAATAATTTTTCAGTGAAGGAGAGCTGCTGAGATTTCTGTTGCCCTTCCGAGTACCTCGACAGATCTCGAAATCAGTCACCCAATTAAAGAGCACATGAACATTGATGATAGCGAATTTGATAATATTTCAGCAGCAAGATAAAGTGGTATGTATATTCTGTGAAAAAAAAAATAGAAAAAAATATCAAGGTTCTAAACAGAAGTTACATGTATTTGCAACAGACGAAGGAATAAACAACATAAAATCTGTTGCATCGCAGCTTCAAGATACTGATTTTATTAAAAAAATTGACAATTTTCCACAAGACAGCCAGATTTTTTACTATAACTATTGCAAAAAAAAAATACGAAAACTCATTAAAAACAAAAATATCTTCGGAACGTGGAAAAACTGAATGGCATGATATGGGCAACAGTCATAAAAATGCATGCGACAAGCTATGTCAGTTTGTGTCAGAAAATATTATACAGAAACATCAATCTTTTTTTATAACTTATTTATATTCGTTATATATTCAATACTTGAATGAGGATAAAGTACTTGAGAATACATGCGTTCAACCATATCATCTAGAAAACAGATTATTGCAAACATTCCCGAAAAAAATTAATGTAGTGATTACTCCTGAAAAAAAAAAAAAGAATTGCGAAAGCTCATAATGGTATTTCAATTAAAAGTGACATAACTTACATGGAAAATACAGAACTTTTGCACAGAGCTGCTCTTATTGTAAGATCAGAAATCTTAAGTATGCAACCTAAGAAATTACCGGATTTATTGACTACTCGTGCTCTTATAAAAGACGAATGTGACATTCCTAAATTATTAAATGAATTTTATCTAAAATTACTTTCTGGATCAAACTATATACGGAAAAATAGTAATAATTGTCAGAGACTTGCAAAATTATTCGCTGAAGATTCAATATATGCAGTTACGAATGGTACTATAAAACCATCAAAGCATATAAGTCTTGAGATGATTATTAAAAATTTGACTGATAGTAACAAAATTGTAAATATTCTCAACAGGTATTGACACTGTTGCAGTTACACAATATTAGAAGAATTTGAAACGGAAGCTACGTTTACTAGTAGTCAACAAAAAAGTATTTGTCCAGACGGCATATCGCGCGAGACAAATTTAGTTACCGGTTTAGCTTTTAATAATTTTGACAAAATATCAAGGATACGGAAGAATATGCTCTTGAAGATGTCGTTGCCGAAAAATTTTCGGGAAACGGTAATAAAAGAAGACAGACTTATGATGCAATTACACACGAATTGGAGCCGGGAGCCAAACGACCAAAGCTCATCGAAAAATTAGAAGCACTTGATAGCCCTTTACGCTCAATTATATACGGAAAAAAAGTTTCCAGTAAAAGTTACTCCTTCAATGATTAAAATTTAGTATACTGTATAGAAAAACGGGGACATACTCGAAATGTATTGAATTTTAGAATCTGCTTTACCAAATTTTAGTATTTTGGAATCTAAAGTGGAAATTTACAATTAAAAAAATGTTTTTTCGCAATCTATATTACCGACGTTATATTTTAGAATGTGAATGTACATAATTAAGTAGAAGAAATAAATAATTTTTTGTATTTGAAAAAAAAATGCAGAGAGCTGGGATCGAACCCGAGCCCGCCGCGCGAGAAACCGCAGTCTTACCGCTTCGCCAACATGCACTTACACGAAAGACGTTTCGACTCATCTGCATATGCTACAGCTTGTGTAGTTCCATAATAGGATAAATTCGACACCTTAATAAGTTAATTAACTATTTGTTTCGCGAAGGATGTAGTACACGAGTTTCGAAATTGATAAATATTTGTAAAAATATGCAGGTTATACTTTGTAATTAATTTTAGAGAAGAGAAGGTGATAAGTAAATCTTTTTTGAGGTTATGTCGACTGGCTGATGTTGTCGTTAGCAGAAGGTCTCGTAATTTTTGGTAAAATGACTCGTAGAAATTGCTACAATTCTATCAAATTTTAGTAAACTGGCTCGTAAAAATTGCTACATTTTCTATCAAATATTAGTGTTTTGAAAATTTAGTATAGTAAGTACTAAATTTTATATAAGTAATGTAGCAAATTTTTTATAACAATATTTATTCATTTTTAAAAAGGTGTATACCATTAATTGCTAAAAATATATTAAATATTTTGACAATTTGAGAATGTCCTTAAACTAGTAGAAAAAATAGTAATTTTAATGGAAACTTTTGTTCCGGGTACCGAATAATTTAAATTCTTTAAAACAAATTAATTTTGTGTGGGTGATTTCTCACTTACTCAAACTACTTAATGCCCTACTGTGGATTGGATTTAATAGCTTAGTTTATAACGATACATCACTGAAACAGAAAATATCATACTTTACTACCATTAATTTATCACCAACCAATACATCTGTTGTTATAGAAACCATGAAACAGAGCCAATAAGTCGTAGTAGAATGTAAGGAGTCGTACATGCAAGTAACGTATGATTTAGAAATTGCCAAAGTCGCACTTCAAGTTCAATGCACAGAGAAACAACATTTCGATACTTTATTTATTCATGTGGGTACTTTCCATGTAATGATGGCTTTTTTCAAAGCGATCGGAAAATTCGCGGACAATTGCGGTCTAACCAATATCATGGTAAATAGCGAAATGTTGGCAAGTGGATCCGTAAATGGTTTTATCACCGGCAAACATTTTAATCGCTGTAAAAGGTTGTACACGATTGTCTCCGTAGCGCTGCAAGTATTGCATCTAGAACGTTTTATCGATGAAAGCAATATTGCGATTACGAAAGAAATGCAAACATACTTATTAGATTTTAAAAAACAAAGATATAATAATCCGAAGTTACAAAATAATGAACACGGAAAAACAGCACAATTTTATATAATCTTCTATCTTCAACTATCCTTCTTAAAAAAGTGATGAGTGGCCATGTTGAAGCATCTAAAGGCTTGATTTTGATTGGTTGATAAGAAGAAGGCGCGAGAAATTTACTGTTTGAATTTTTTAATGGAATTTTTACATTTAGAGTAGTATAAAAATGATTAAGTTCTGACTTTGAAAAAATCCTTAAATACGTTAAAAGTAAAACGTAATGAAAATAGCATACATAACCTCAAAAACAGAGAAGTACGCGCGAAGCGCGTTTGAATATCGCTTGTACATTAACCTTTAGGCTGCGGGGAAATTTCAGTACAAATTGACCTCTCAGAATATGTAAAATGTATACATAATATCACTGGATATCTCAGATAGAGTCGCTGACCTGACTGCTGGTCCATATATCGACCAGCCCCGCAGGCAACGTAAAGTACAATGTAAAAAAATTTGTCTCTTTTGTTATGAAGATTTGAGAGGGTATTTCTATGTAATTTCACGCGTTGAATATGAAAAAAATAGTAACAAAATTCTCGCAGACACCCTTGACCTTGAAAATCACCATTTGAAGGTCAAATTTCATTCCTACTATAAGTCAAGTTTTTAGACGGTTTTGGTACGTAGTTTGATGTGCTGAATACGTAAAAAATAATAAAAAAATTCCTGTTGATAATCCTGACCTTGAAAATCAGTATTTCAAGGTCAAGAACGTTTTGAGAAATTTTAAAACTATTTGTTATGTATTCAGAACATCAAATTTGATCTAAAAACTTCAAATATTCTTTGTCTCTAGAGTGGTCCATATATCGACCACCCCAGCAGCTAAAAGGTTAAAAAGCCAAAATGTCTGTCCGGCCGCCCATCTTTACCCAGTAATTCATTTATATAAAGGGTTAAGTAAAGGGTTAAGTAAAGGGTTAAAAAGGGTTAAGAAAGGTTTAGAAGAAGGGTTAAAAAGGGTTTTTGAAACGGTTAAAAAAGGGGGTTAAAAAGGGTTAAAAAGTGTTAAAAAGTGTTAAGAAAAGGTTTAAGAAAAGGGTTAAAATGACGAGTTAAAGTATGGGTTAAGTAACGAGTTAATTAAAGGGTTAAGTAACAAAAACTTAAATGAATGATGAGTGATCATATCTAGTATAATTTTTTGATTATTTCAAAAAATCGCTCTCTGCGTTTATACAGAGTTGAGACTATCATATTGCTAGCATTAAAAATTTTTCAAAATTCTTTAAACAATGAATATACTTTAGATGTACCTATTATAAACTTATTAAATATATTATTTTGATATACTTCATTAAATATTTGTATAATAGCCAATTATTATATGCGCTACTTACTCGCTTTTGCGTGTAATTGCTGTAATTTTACTTTCTATTATTAAAATTCGTTATCATAACTGATTTTTATTTTTATTTTTATCTTTAAATGTACCTTATTAATTATACTAATAATAACCAATTATTTTAGGTGCTACTTTTTATATTTTTGCGTGTAGTTGCTGGAATTTTACTTTCTCCCTGCCAAAAAAAAATCAGCTGATAAATCAGATGATTTGTCAGATGATTTATCAACCGTTTTGTCATGCCAAAATGTCACCTGAGATTCTGCCCGGATGTTGCCAAAAGCTAACGTAAATTAAAGATCAACTTCTTCAGTATTGGAAATTGCCTATCAGGATATTTTACTCCCCAGATGAGTTAAAAAATGCACGTTTGGAAGCATTTTGCATATTTTTTCTATTTTTAAAAATTTTCTACATGAGATATCAGCTGAGTAATCAGCTGACAAATCAGATGAAAAATTACCTAAGATCTCACCGAGAAATCACCCGATTTTTCAGTTGATTTCTCATGTACAAAATTTGTAAAATTTGAAAAATTGTGCAAAATGCTTCCAAACGTGCATTTTTGAACTCATCTGGGGGTAAAAGATCCTGACAGGCAATTTCCAATACTGAAGAAGATGATTTTTAATAATATTAAGAACCAATGGTGAGGATCAACCTAAGGTGCAAAGAAAATGTACACTTAAATTTTCATTTTCTAAGGCCACAACGTTTCGCTAGTCTAGTTTGCTAGCCTCATCAGATGAACATTTATTTCACTACATAAACAAAATAAAAACAATATAATCTTAATATGGTCATGTTTCGTTGCACACATATAGAAATAAATTAATACATACAATAAATTTTTTTCGACGTAGACATTTTAAGAGCAGATGCTCTGCGTCAAAACTACAAAATTCACATCGCACCGACGAACTAACATTCACTGAGAGGAATATATACGGTGTCTCATTTTAATCTATGCAGCCAAATATCTCCGAATGCAGGCCAGATACAGAAAAATGGTTCAGATGAAAATTGTTATTTTTGATGGATGGTTAACTTTTGGTCACCTTCAATTTGACTGTGAGATCATTTTTCAAGGTCATTTCAAGGTTAAGATCATTTTTTCAAATTAGAACCCCTATTTCTGACGTCGGAATCGGATAGAGCGGGAAATTTTACGTCCAAAATCGTTCTTTAAACATTTTTCTGTGACCTCCACAAGGTTATATCAAGGTCAAATGCTTAAAAATTGGTCAGAACGCGAAATTTCATAGTTGTCTCAAGCAGAACAAGCCTTGATAAACCCAACCAATCAAAGGATGTCTTCTTTGTAGATACAGCTCAGCATCTCGCCTAGATGATGCACGATAATTGCCATTACATTGCTCTACAACCATTATCATGTCAACTATTTGATCAGCTGGATAATTCACAAATACAATAAAAAAGGGATCTGTGCCCAACACCAGACCCATCAACTCTTATGAATTTTGATGTGCTAAAACCGAATCTGGGGCCAGAATTATGCCATCACCTTCCATTTTTTATTAAAACTCAAGAAATCACCCTCCCACTTACGAAAAATTGATGATTTTATGAGAATAAGCGTTACGTAAAAAAATATAAAGCAAAAGAAATTTTTATCTTTATCACAGGAATAACGATGTCAAAAGTTTAAAATCTAATAATTGATAACAAGATTAACCAAAAGGTTAAAATACAAGTGTTAACTATTACATTGTTGAAAATAAGCAAGAATTGAATTTTCAACAATTTGTATTGAATTTGTAACTTAAGTTAAATTTCCAAGACACGAAGGTTTATTAGTTCTCAATATTTTAAAAATTAAATCTTTTTCAATTGTCTCGTCTATAAGTAAAGTTACATCATGGCTGATTATCCAGCTGATCAAATAGTTGAAATGATAATGGTTTTAGGGCAATGTAATGGTAATTATCGGGCAGCAGCTAGGCGGTATGCTGAGTTGTATCCAGAAAGGAGACATCCTAATGATTTAACAATCAGAACTTTAACTCAAAGAGCTCACGGTGGCCACCTTATTCGTCAACGCAGGCACCACGAATATGATGAAAACGATGCTCGTGTCGTGACTATTTTAGCAATTGTTCATCTCGACCCGCATATTAGCACACCTCAAATTGAAAGAGAAATTGGTATTTCCCGTCCGACGGTTTCAAGGATTCTGAGAATTATTGACTATCATGCCTACCATATAACTTTAGTTCAGGAACTAAGGCAGAACCATGTTCAACTGCGCATTGAATTTTGTCACTGGGCTTTAAGAATGATAGAAAATGATCCAGACTTTTTCAAATACGTCCTTTTTTCGGATGAGGCAAAATTTTGAAGCGATGGGCGACTGACCAGACACAATTACCATTATTGGTCAGATGTGAACCCTCACTGGCACAGAGCAATGGATCATCAAAATCGGTGGAGCATAATGGTGTGGTGTGGAATAGTCAATGGTTACTTGATAGGTCCGTATTTCTTTGAGCGAAATGTCGATAGAAACAGCTATTTAGAGCTAATAAGAGATCATTTGCCAGTACTTTTGGAAAACGTCGACCTAGCTACAAGACAAAGAATGTGGCTTCAGCAAGATGGTGTAGCAACCACATTTTGTATGAATCGTTCGAGAATTTTTAAATAACAACTACAATGACAGGTGGATTGGACGAGGAGGTCCAGTTAACTGGCCTGCTAATTCACCAGATATGACGTCACCAGATTTTTTCTTGTGGGGTACGTACAAAATGTAGTTTTTGCTCAACGGCCTACAACAAGGGAAGATTTTATGGATAGAATTCGTAGAGCTTGCGAATCCATTTCTAGAGCAACGTTGCTCAGGACTGTGGATCATTTCCAACGGCGATTACGCCTATGCCTGCAAGCCAACGGAGATATCTTTGAACATGTACTCCGTGGATAGATAATGTCAACTGCAGTAATAATGGTAAGAGGCAAGGGGACTCACGTTAAACAAGCACCCCAGTGAGAGGCAAGGGGACTCACGTTAAACAAGCACCCCAGTGAGAGGCAAGGGGACTCACGTAAACAAGCACCCCAGTGAGAGGCAAGGAGACTCACGTAAACAAGCACCCAGTGAGAGGCAAGGGGACTCACGTTAAAAAAGCACCCCAGTGAGAGGCAAGGGGACTCACGTTAAACAAGCACCCCAGTGAGAGGCAAGGGGACTCACGTAAACAAGCACCCCAAAGGAAACAGGCCTTACTACGTCCGCGTCGTTGTTTCTGAGTAACGCTAAAAGTAAGGACCCAGTATTATTAAAAAGAGCTTAAAGCCAATAGAGCAATATTGCTGGAACTTCTGTAGATAAGTGACCGCGAAAACTCCCAGGATAGTATTTTTAGCGATTTTCATGGAAATTGGAAAATTGACTCCACTTAAAGCGATTCGATCTCCAGGTGCTACTCCGGCGTCGCGTCTGACTTCGAATTTATAATCAGCGACCCCTGAAGCTCTCAGAATGTGTTTTTAGTGATTTTCATAGTGATTCAAAATGATCTCATTTGGGATATTTCAGCCTCCATGCGGTACCATCGCATCGCACCCCACAGAAACCTAACATCATATTCACAACTGGCGACAACAAAAATTTCTTAATTGGTTGGGTTTATCACTTAAGACAACTATGAAATTTCTCGTTCTGACCAATTTTTAAGCATTTGACCTTGATTTAACCTTGTGGAGGTCACAAAATGTTTAAAGAACGGTTTTGGACATAAAATTTCTCGCTCTATCCGATTCCAACGTCAGAAATAGGGGTTCTAATTTGAAAAAATGATCTTAACCTTGAAATGACCTTGAAAAATGATCTCAAGGTCAAATTGAAGGTGACCAAAAGTTGACCCCCATCGTCACGAACAATTTTCATCTGAACCATTTTTCTGTATCTGGCCGGCATTCGGAGATATTTGGCTGCATAGATTAAAATGAGACACCGTGTATATGAGGCGTTTCACGTCAGCTCTCCAGGCGCGGCGCGCGAGCGCGAAATCTTGCTGTTTTCAGCTTGTGTTTGAAGGGCTAAGATGTATCTAAAATAAATAATCCCCAAGTGATTTCGATGTATTTTTTCCTCAGCTTTCCGATGGTGCTATTAGTTTCTCAAAATTTTTCAATTCTAACCTCAAAAAAACATAAAACGTGTTATATCTCAAAAACTATATTTTTAATATTTTTTTTGACCTGCTAGATCGAAAAAGGGGGAAATTTTACATGGATATAGCCTTTTTCTACATAGGGGTTTTTTGATTTTTTCGAGATATTATTCAAGAAATACTTAGAATTGAAACATTTTGAGAAACTAATAGCACCATCGGAAAGCTGAGAAAAAAATACATCGAAATCACTTGGGAATTATTTTTTTTAGATACATCTTAGCCCTTCAAACACAAGCTGAAAACAGCATAATTTCGCGCTCGCGCGCCGCGCCTGGAGAGCTGACATGAAACGCCTCTTATATTATGCGCTACTTATTTTTCCGTGTAGTTGCTGCAATTTTCCTTTGATTATTAAAATTCGTTATCATAACTGATTTTTATATTTATTTTTATCTTTAAATGTACCTTATTAAATATACTAATAATAACAAATTATTTTAAGCGCTACTTGCTCTTCTCTTATGTAGTTGCTGCAATTTATAGTAATATATACACATTTGTAATAAATTTGTGAAGAATATGTTTTATTCTTATTTTTTGAATATAAGAATAAAATGAAATTTTGCGTATCTAATTTTTATGCGCTACTTACACGTTTCCATGTGTAGTTGCCGCTGTTTATAGTACTACTTGATATTATGTTTTATTATTATTTTAAAAATTGAAACACATAAATGAAACGTTAGACGTTATAAAATATTTCTTCGTAGACTATATTTTTAGTATAAATATTTGTCATTTCATTTCCGTTTTCTCTTAAAAAATCTGCTTTGTCCTTTTTATGTTCAGTGTATACTCATTCTTCAATCAAAAGAATTTTTAAATTATTTTTTAAAGTTACCCTAGATTATGCAACATACAGTTGCCCATTGCTAAATACTGGCGAGGGTAAATAAATTCCAACATTTTGAAATGATTGTCCCTGTGATTTATTAATAGTCATTGCAAATCCCAGTCTTATAGGAAATTGCCTTCTGATCATATTAAATGGAATTTCTTCTTTTGAAGAGCTCAAATCTATGCGCGGTATTGAAACTGTAATACCAGCTTTATTTCCAGTAATTATGACTGTTTTAATTACATATTCACCTAAATATCTGACAATTAATCTCGTTCTATTACAGAGACCATCTTCCAAATTTATAATATCACCTATCTTCAAAATCAGTTTATGTGGAGGAAGGCCGTTTGGAATTATTGAATTGACAAATTCAATTGGTATACAGTTTTGCAAACAGTCATTTTCATCATCTACAATAGTATCAATACTTAAATATTCTTTGCAGTCACCATTTAATCGATTTAATATTTCATTATTCATTTTACAGATTATAGAGAACATAATTATTTGTCGAGCATAAAATTACTTTATTTTTCATAGAAATGCCAAACAGATTAAATTAGTTTCCAAAAATATCAGTAACTAAATCACCATTAGATAAAAAATTAGGTGGTATTTTTAAAAGGTTATTATTTGTTTCGAATTTGGTAGGATATTGTCCTTCTCCTACATTTAAAAGCCATTTCTTAAATAAGACGTCATCGTTAGATATTCTTATATTTTTATGTAGCTTCAAATAATGAAATTATAGCCATATTTTACAATTTTTCACAGAATATTGTACTATTTGAACTCTACTACCATGACGCATAATTGGTAATGTTAGCCTAAAATCACCAGAGACAATTATTACTTTATCACCAAATGATTTTGTATTTTGACATAAATCTTTAAACAATCGATCTACAGTATCAAACAAATATTTGTTAGTCATAGAAATTTCATCCCAAATTAATAAATTTACATTCTTAATACAACTTGCATACCTTGAATTGTGCGAAACATTACATGTTGATCGTCCGTTTATTTGAAGTGGTAATTTAAGGACGTTCTCCGACTCAAATTCATTAATATCGCGAAAATTGTGATTTAAAAATATTATTTACAATGAAAACCCTTCACGAGTCTCTATACATTACTCCAAAAATAAAAAAAAATGTCAGTGTAAGATAAAAGGTGTCAATATGATATTTAAATAAATAGCACTTACATAGGGTGACTATATATAGATATACAAATAACATGGGAGTTTTTGTTTACGTTGCTATATCTCCGAAATTAATATCGCTTGCTATATTGAAAATTATACCATATTATTCCTCTCGATTTCTAGTTTTATGGCTTACGGTTGAAAAAGAAACACAAAGAAAACTTTTTTTATAGTAAATTAAAATGTAATTTTAAAACTAGCTTAGATAGGGATCCCGTGTTAACACAACAACTTTGAAGTTAAATATTTCTATTTTGAATACCGCTATGGACGTGGGGCTTTCAAGCATGTACTAAGCACACAAAATCAAACGTTCTCTGCAAGTTTCAGGAAAATCACAAGAAAATCGTTTTCTCGGAGAACGTCCTTAAATGCAATATGCGCTGTTTTTCCATTAATTAATAGATTAGCAGCAATACCAGTCCAAGCAACTGATAATTCAGAATAATTTTTATTATGTAAAAACATGATTAATGTATTTAACAAATAACTTTTCCAGTTCTACAAGGCCAATCAAGAAAAAATAGTTTCTTTTCATTGTCGCCCAAAACCGCTTTTGTTACTTCAGTGAATAGTTGATGTTGACAATCGTTTAATGATCGTATTCTTCTATCAAGTTCATCTTCATTAACAACAATATGCGAACATATGTCATCATCTATGTCATCATCATATTTCATTAATACAATTGAAATATGTGGTAATCCAAAATCTTTTATAGAAAAACCATGAAGTGATAATGTACTGCCAATTAATTTCAATGCATTTTTTCCGCAATTGTTTCATGTAATTTTGGATTTAAGAAATACAATTTATATTTATGGTATAACTCTCGTGCATTTATAGGATTATGGACAATCAAAATGAAACTAAAAAGTTGATATAATTCATTGGGAAATTGAAAATTTATTGCTTCACTTAAACAAATATCCCATTCATTGTCTGTTTTTATTAATTTCCGAGCGATAGCGTTTTCGCTACTGTATCCTCCGTTATTTCTCTACTTACGGAGCCATGCCACGACTTGCGACTACTATCTCGAAGAGGGAGTAGCCACGAATCAGCAACAACCACTGTTGAAATCCAACAACTCCGACACGAGAAACACCGATGCTCACGAAATGGAATCGCGCCGCTATCTGAAGAAGCCAGTAAACTGGCTCGCGTAACCTGAAAACTCACAAAACAAAAGTAGGACACGCACACAGATTTTTACCACACTCGCTAATAAGGAAGATTAATTCAGTATTAAATGGTTTCTTTATTTGTATTCCGTTGGCGGCGGTTGTCGGCTCCTTCTCCTCTAGTCGGGTTGGTCAGCACCTGGAAAACGAATTCCTCGATCACCACGCCGTGTCTATTCCGCGAATCCTCGGCAGGCGTGATCAGTCCAATGGCGCCCGGACCCTCAGGGTGCCTCGACCCACGACCTCGAACCAGATGCAGAACCCCCCTTTTTCACCCGTCACCACACGAATACCTTCTCACTTACTCTACTTTTCCTGTTTGGCGTCGTAATTCTAACACGGATCGGTTCTGATGGTCAAAGCGACTACTTGAAGGCTGAAATCAGAGAGAGAGAGAGAGAGAGAGAGAGAGAGAGAGAGAGAGAGAGAGAGAGAGAGAGAGAGAGAGAGAGAGAGAGAGAGAGAGAGAGAGAGAGAGAGACCGCTCTGATTCAATTTAGCTTATCACCTCGGTCGCGACCCTTTTATGCCTCGTGTTCGCTTCCCATTGGCCCTTTTCCCCCCTTATAACCCATCGCTAGTCTTTCTGCATGACTCGCATATTATTAGAGCAGTGATAGGTTCTAAAGGGAGCATGCGCGCCTAATTCGATGCGCGCGCACCTCGAAACCCCGATCCTCGACCCCACTGTACGCATATGACTCGAGTTATGCTGGAGTCCCCTTCTATTCCGCCCTTTGACCGTATCTATATAGGTGCCGCTCCTGATGGTCCCGGACGCGGTTACTAACGCGTAGCGATACGCATAAACTTATTTACACGCGCGCTATACGAACGTGCTTGCTTGCCTGTACTCTCCTCCTTCTTCTATACTGACTCCCGCTGCCCCTACTCTCTCTCTCTCTCTCTCTCTCTCTCTCTCTCTCTCTCTCTCTCTCTCTCTCTCTCTCTCTCTCTCTCCTCTCTCTCTCTCTCTCTCTCTCTCTCTCTCTCTCTCTATAGTATACGCTCTGGCGCTGGCTGCCTGGTAAGTCGCATCGTTTGTCACTGCTCTTGCTTTGTTGGAGCTTTTTAATAATACTCCCTTCACTTCGAGGAGTGATTTCTTTACAGAAAGGTAGTTCCACCGGCTCTCAAGCTCTTCGCCTAAGTGCCCATCAATTCGCATGGTGCCCTATGAGCCAGGAACCGCTTTTCTTTGGGTGACGATTGACGAATCTCAAATTCGGCTGGCTGGGCGGCTGCAGACGGGACTGCAAACACCTGTTAATTCTTCGGTGCACCTTAAGTAAGGCCATCACTCTATCATTCTACACCATCAACTGCACAAGTCATCCCAGCACTGCACTCCTGGATGCACTCCTAGATGCACTCCTGGACGCAATAAAGTTGTAACTTTATTCAATTCGGATTTCAACCGAAAGAGTTCAACGGCAACATTTGAATCTCGAGCTCTGCCTGGTATTGGCAGCCGACAAACACAACAAACCACAGCAGAAGCGACCTTCGTCCCCGTGTACTGTAGGATGGCGAACAGGTGTGCTGTCTGCAAGGAGCCGTCTACTCTAACTCTTGGTTTATGTCGACTGTGCAACCAGCCCTGCCAGTCTAAGTGCGCTGGCAAAAAGAAGGATGGACCATGCAACCTCTGTCACAGCGCCCAAAAATCGCCAACCTCGCAGATATCGGTCGGCATTAAGAAGAAGCGGGCCAAAATAACAACAAATAAGATGCTCACGCCATCGAGCAGCGCAGCAGCCGTCAAGACCCGTCAGGTGAGCGTGTTTACAACATCGCAGTGGGGCTCGCCGACGAAGTCTCGCGCGCCTCCCCACCACAGGCTACCCCTCCTCGCGTCTACGCCGGCTACTATGGTATATGCACGCGCGAGCGGTGCGCACACTACCACTCCTCGCGTCGACACAGCTGCAAAGCCGGTTGCCGTGATGATGGCGCACAGAATCTCGCCCGCGTCGAGTGGAGCGAGTGTTGGACGGCACAGTAGCCAACAGGCGCCTGGGACTCCTGATAAGTCATTCACGGTTGGGGATGTCGATGCCGCTGCTGTCGCTGCTGATGCTGTCAATGCTGGCGGAGAGAAAACAGCTGCTGATACTGTTGTTGACGTTGCTACTTCCGTTGCTGCTGGGAGCACCACTGTGACTCCAACTGCTGACGATCTACTTAACCACTCTTCGCGTGAGATACCACTTGGCGAGGCGAGTCTACTTGGAGTCTCGCATATACTGATACCTGTGAGTACAATGGAGCTCTTTTTTCGCCGCTTCGATATGCTCGAGCAACAGCTGGATGAGCTTAAATCCCTTATGAGTAAGAGCCCTGATTCGCGCAGCGTATATCCTATTGTCTCAAATGGGGGCGCTGCAGTCGATGTGGCTAATTTAACTGCCAGGGTAGCTGCTCTTGAGGGAGGACTTGCTAGCCAATCTGGTGTGTTAGATGAGACGAACACTAACACGAGGCTGTTGCTTGATGCTACCGAGGGTCTTAAAGACGACTTGAAGAAAGTCCACGGCGATATTGAGAGTGTCCATGGTGCTTGCCGGGCCTTAGAATCTAAGTTAGAATGTAAGTTGGACAGCGGTCCTCCGCAACCGATGCCTACTGCTGGCAGTCTTCCCAGCTCTGTCACTAAATCCGGAACACATGTAGACCCGACAGCGCGGTCGTTCCCCATGTCAGGGGGCGAGGGCGCTCGAGATGTGACGTCTGAGTGTCGTGAAATAGCTATAAATGGCATTATAAAAAATAACTGTGAAATCTCGCAAGAGAGTTTATTAAACATTACTTTTGCGACACTCAGCACTGTCTTCCCTTCTCTCGGGAGAGGTGACATTGAGAGCGCCCGCGTTCTGCAACCGCAGGGCCGTATCGGGGAGTTAGATGTCGAGGAGAGCTTGGGATCTAGGTCGAGCACACCCCCTCTTTGTATTGCCAGGCTCACCAGTGCGAGGCTGGTCAGGAAGGTGCTGCAGGCCAAGCGCGCGCTCGCCAACAATTATCTAACATCAAATAAAATCAAACCGGAGCTCCTGGGCCTGGACGCTGCTGTCTGCATGCCAAACCATAAGATATTTATTAACGAGATGTTACCGTACGGGAAATTCCAGGCCTTTAAAAGTCTGAGGTCTATTGCACAAGGCCTGGGCTTTAAATATGTTTGGCATGCCGGCGGTAGATTCCTGGTTAGGTGCAAGGGGGGCGAGCGTGCACATGTATTCGTAACTGCTGCCGATTTGCAAGCTATTCACACGGCGTGCCAGCCTGCTTAACACAACATCTGCCAACTAAAGGTTTAAATAATAAAGATTTAAATAACAATGCGAACGAGAGGCAGGAAGCAGCGCAGGTTAGTGAATCGGCACAGGCACCGTGACTAGGCTCGACTGCTGGTGGAGGGGCGGGGGATGGGAGTTTCCTTAGGGCGGGTTTTCTTAACATCAACTCGGTAAGATCGCGACTTGAAAGACTTCGCCTGTGCGTGACTAAGGATCCCTCCTACCATTTCTTTGGTATAACAGTCTTGGCTGGGTCCGAGCGTTGATGACGGTCTCATTCAGATTGATGGTTATTCAGTGATTAGGCAAGACCGAAATATAAATGGGGGTGAAGTAGCCTTGTATGTACGTAGTGACTACAGAATCACGAAATTCGCATCCTCTAACACTGAGGGAATGGGAAGACCATCTATCCCAGAGTATCTTTTCTGTGAGGTACAACAGGGTAGCTCTCCCCCTATTTTTATCGGTGTCATATACAGACCTCCTCATATTGCCATGCAAAAGGGCACTGACTTATTTGAGAAGCTTACGAAACTCAGCAGTAACTACAGCCACAAGTTTATCATGGGGGATTTGAATGCAGACCTGTCATTGGCGGCTGATGCAGATGCTCATACCATCCGGACCCTCGCCGGGAATCTGAATCTAAAAGTTGTGCAGCATGGTCCAACTCATCGGCATACTCCGAACTCTTACACCTGGATTGACCTTATCCTAATAGACGAAAATGACGAAGTACTGAACTATAAGAATGAATGCCTGCCCAGTTTTGGCAAACACGCTATTATTGATGTCACCATCAATGCATTTGTGCCAGCGCCTGTAAGAGGCTCATTCTCTTACAGGGACTATAAGAATATATGTTCTAACACACTCAATGAATTGCTGGCACGCTGTGACTGGGTGAGCATGAATTCAATCGAATCCGATTTGGAGGGGGCTTTACATAACCTAAATTCAAATCTTAGT
Source organism: Torymus aiolomorphi (assembly GCA_036365515.1). Lineage (NCBI taxonomy): Eukaryota > Metazoa > Arthropoda > Insecta > Hymenoptera > Torymidae > Torymus > Torymus aiolomorphi. The sequence goes on from CM070874.1 coordinate 134,683,414, forward strand.
CTTGCCATTGATCAACTAGCTCCATTAAAAACTATTAATATCAAGAAAAAATTCGCTCCTTGGTTTGGTCCCGAGTTGAAGCAACTCATTGATAGGCGTGATGCTACCCACAGACGCTACAAGCGTACGGGGCGTGCAGCACTGCTTGATGAGTTTCTTCGGCTCAGCAGTGAGGTTGACATACGCATTACTCAAGAGCGCAACTCTTTCCTACACAGGCATCTCACGGACACTCTTGATGCTAATAGGGATGTTTGGAAGGAAATGCGAAATGTCGGCCTCCTGCCAAAGCGAAAAGAGGAGGACCTTAATGGTTTCACGCCAGGAGAGTTAAACGCACACTTTTCTGGGATTTCTGTGTCCCGCCTTGAAAATATCGAAGAAGTAACGGACATCATTTCGTCTGCAAAAGAGGATGGTTTTTCTTTTAAACCAATTAACTTAAGTGATGTAATCCTTGCGATTTCTCACTTCTCCTGGGGGTGGACGGAGTTCTTCAAAGTGTGGTAGTGAAAGCTCTACCCATTATTGGTAATTTTATCACAAATATTTTTAACTCATCTTTTGCGCAGGGGATCTTTCCAACCTCTTGGAAACAGGCACAGATAATTGTACTTAAAAAGAAGGTAACTCCCTCATCAACCTCGGACTTTCGTCCTATAGCGCTGCTCTGTTTCCTCTTCAAAGTCCTCGAAAAGATTGCCCATGACCAAATCACGGAGTATTTAAATAGCAATAATTAACTTGATCCCCTCCAGGCCGGATTTCGTAGATATCATAGTACCCAGACAGCTCTACTCAAACTGACTGACGATATACGCATAGCCATCGACAAGAAGTAAGTGACGTTATTATTATTATTTGACTTTAGTAAGGCCTTTGATACAGTATCATCATCAAAGCTAATGTTAAAGCTCTGTCAACTGAGGTTCTCCAGGTCGGCTCTCCTGTGGATCAAATCATACTTACAAGGTCGTTCCCAAATGGTTATTACCAATAAAAATGGTAACTCTGACTGGCTAGAAACCAACTTGGGCGTTCCGCACGGCTCCGTTCTGGGCCCCCTGCTATTCTGTATTTATGTAAACGACCTACGAGACATACTTGACGGACGAACAATCAGACATATCTTCTATGCAGACGACCTCCAAATTTATCTTCACACCACCAAAGATAAAATTTTGGAAGGTATATCACGGACTATCAGATGCGGCGAAAATGGTGTCTGAATGGGCAGGGAACTCAGGCCTGTGTCTCAATGCTGGCAAAACTCATGCAATAGTATTTGGTTCAAGGAAAAATGTAAATGATATAAATTCATTGGGTTGCCAGGTATTGAGATGCAGAATGGGGTGCTCGTCCCGTTCAGTAGCGAGGTTGTGAGTCTCGGTGTTACCTTGGATAGTAAGTTACGTGGATATATATACATGTATACAGTTTCAATTGTTTGTTACTTATTTCTGAGTTTGTATTCCACTTTCATCAAGGTGTCATTTTAAAAGTAACATTTTGTATCAAATTTTTAGCCTCTGTCGAGGGATATTAATCATGTCACAACCGCCTTAAGCATATTTTGTATGGTATTTTCTTACGTATAAATTAACAATATAATTGACATCAATCTGGAAAAATTCTGAGCAATTCTACTTACAATTTGTAAACTTTTTCCCATTTAATGTGCTATACAAAAAGTTTCAAGATTTTTAGTAAAAAAATCATGAAAATTTCTGTTTTTTGAAAAAAATCAAAATTTTCAAATTTTCAATTGATTCTAACTTTTTAACCATTGAGTATTTCGCTCTTCAACACTAGCGTTGTATTTTGGGGCTAATTTAGAACTAGAAAACCCCATTTTAAGCCATTTTAAAATTTCGACCTGTCACAGTTGACGTGAAGTTCCCATATACTATTGCTACTTCATTACATGCTACAGCACCATTATTCTTTTTATCAACAGTATTGTTTCGAACCATGTACATTTTAACTCCTTTAGGTAATAATCCACATTTCTCTGCTTTTTTATATTCTTCCATTTCTATCTCATGCATCATTTTATCTGCCATAGAATAGGGATTGATAGTACGTATTAAACTATCTAATTTATTTAATAAGTTTACCGAACCATTTTTACTATGTTATTTGTTAATTCGTTATCTATTAAATATAGTTGCCCGTATTTACGAGATTTTTCCCTCTCTGGATTTAATGAATATGAATTATGATAAGTTTGTCCGCAAATATGAAAAACTTGTAGTCCTGTAGTCGGAAATGTTACTAATTTTGCACCAAAACTTGCAAATGCCAATAAATTATTATATATTCCGATGCTATTCATAAAAGTTTTGCTTTCTTCACTGTTACTATTTATTAGTTATTTTAGTTGTTCTGGATATGTCTTCATTATTAAATAAAACTTTTCTTTTACGACATCAATTAGTAAAGCATTTCTCAGCATTCGTTTCACAAGCAAAATGTTTCGCAACACAATATATACATATTTTATACATTTCTTCTAAATAATTTTCAGTAATATTGTTTTCATCAAAATCGTTATTTGCAATAAGGCCAATTTTCCATTTTTTTTGCTACTGTTTCTTACACTGTAATATTTTCACGTGCACTAATACGTTATTTCTTAATTGTATTATTTTTTTATAACTTACATCTAAAGCAGAGTTTTCTTATAGAGTTCTCTTTCTAGTGCATTTTTTAATTGTTACTACTTCATAAGAAGTACTTTGGCAATTTTTTATTGTAACCCCAATGGAAATATAAACCGTACGTTCCTGTTACATTTGCGTATATATGTGTACGTTCACGTACGTTTGCGTACGTTTGCGTAAATTTTGATTACGATTCGGACATTTTTTGCAGAAACGTACGCGAACGTACGTGAACATACGCAAACGTACGTGAACATTCTCAGATGTACGCAAACCTACAGAAATTTGCAGTAACGTGTAAAAACCTACAAGAACTGAAAAATTTACTCTTATTATAGGAACATTTTTTTATTATTGGTATATTTAAGTACGTTTTCTTATGCTCGGGTACATTCGTGTATCTATCTGTACGTATTCGTACGTTCGCGTACGTTCGCATATATTCGCGTACGTTCCTGTACATAAATATTTATCTATCAGCCGTTATATCATATCTAAAATGTATAAAGCCGTACGTATTACAAGTACGTTTCTGCATGTTTGTGTATGTGCGCGTACGTTCGCGTACGTTTGCGTACGTTTACCTACAATGCTGTACAAAATATCCGAATTGTAACTAAAACCTACGCAAACGTATGCGAACGTAAGCGAAGGTACGCCAACGTATGTGAACGTACGTATATTTGCAGGGATATACGCTAGTTTACGTTATAGTACTATGGATTTTTTCCAATCGGGAATGATTTGGTTATCATCTACAGTGCAATTATGTTCCAAATTTTTATGTTGATTTTTGAACTATTCGATTCTTTTAATTGATTTTCTCTATTTTTTTACGTAAGTCTTTTTTTCGCAATACTTCTTTTACTTTCTTCTCGGTAATGGCATTTTTACGCGATTCTTTTTTACGCAATGCCCCTTTTTCCTTGTGCTCGATAGTGGCTTTTTTCGGAAGTTTCTTTTTCTAATAACTTCATTGTCTTTATTTGAATTTTCACGTTGATTTTCGCTACTGCTCGATTATTTTAATTGATTTTCTCTATTATTGTTTTTACGTAAGTCTTTCTTCGGCAATGCTTCTTTTACTTTCTTCTCGGCAGAGGCATTTATATGCGATTGTTTTTTCCGCGATTCTTCTGTTACTTTCTGCTAGTCAGTGGCATTTTTTCGCATCTCTTTTTTACGTAATGCCTCTTTTTCCTTGTGCTCGATAGTGGCTTTTTTTCGGAAGTTTCTTTTTCCAATAACTTCATTGTCTTTATTTGAATTTTCACGTTTATTTTCGCTACTGTTCCATTCTTTTAATTGATTTTCTCTATTATTGTTTTTACGTAAGTCTTTCTTCGGCAATGCTTCTTTTACTTTCTTCTCAGCAGAGGCATTTATACGCGATTGTTTTTTCCGCGATTCTTCTGTTACTTTCTGCTAGGTAGAGGCATTTTCTCGCATCTCTTTTTTACGCAATGCCTCTTTTTCCTTGTGCTCGATAGTGGCTTTTTTCGGAAGTTTCTTTTTCTAATAACTTGATCGTCGTTATCTGAATTTTTACGTTGTTTTTTTATTCTATTTGCCTCCGATAATTTTTGTTCGGTACTAGCATTTTTTCGTGATTCTCTTTTTCTAATTACTTTTTTAATTTTCTGTTCTGCAGTCATATCTTTTCTAAGTTTCCGTTTGCCACTTGATTCCTTTAATTGCAATTCCTTATTTGCAATGTTTTCAATTACATTGCTCTGATCATTCTTAGCATGTAATTCTTTTTAATTTGAATAAGAATGTATTTTTTTATAACAATTTCTATTATCGATGTTTTCGTGCAAATCAATAATTTCATTTGAATATATTAATTAAATGAATTCTCATTGTTCTTTCCTCAAAAATAAGATTATAAGGGCAAACTCTATTAGAAATTGATATTGCAAATGCAATTGCAAAAAAACCACAATTATATGGTTGTTGTTGGAGTTGAACTGTTTCATAGATGATATGACGGAAAATTATTCTCCGTCATTCTCCTCTCGCCTCGTATGATAATTGTATTAATTCCCTTCCAGACTATGTTACAGGTGCAGACGACGCGGAAGGACGCTCGGCCGATAGAGAGAGGGGAGGGGGGGGGCACGTGAGGAGCGCGCGCGACCCGTTTAGGCTCAAGAGAGTCGAATCAGTCTCGTTTGGGATAGCGCCCGCGCTCCTTGCTACGGAAGGAGAGTACCGCGAGAGTACTGCGACGTGGGTTCCCCGAGCGAGAGTGCGAGTGTGTGTGTGTATGTTGGCGCGCACCCTGCCACGACTTCATGGCCGTCTTCAGCCTCTGATAGGCGACCGAGAGCGACCTACGCATCCGGTGCTGGTACGAGAGTGTGACCGGTGACAGCGATACCACGCAGCTGTAAGTACCGGCTCGATTACTCTCTCTCTCTCTCTAGCCCATGGCAACCCGGGCCTCTTTTTGTGCGCCCGCTGACCGCGCAACGCTACAGGTGTTCCCCCCTTTCCTATCAGCGCAATAAACGCCATAGGGTTTCTACCTATTTCTCGCGATTAATTATTTACCTTACCCTTAATAACTCAATCATTGAGATTCGCATGCGGCGTGCATTGCACGAGGTGCGCTAGCCTCGCCGCCGCATGCACTATATTTGTAGCTGGATAATTATCGAGCAGCCGGAGAATTAATTATCCGTTACAAATTGGCGCCCCTCAAAAAAACCCACAGTTTTCGAGAACGTGGGTAGAAGAATTTGAATTCGCGCGCATCCGGAGTGCGAAAGATTGCAGCGTGCGGTGACATTAGTTCACGCAGCGCATTAGTGTATTAAACACGAGCAATTCAACACCGGTGGGGTGGATTCATTAAGCATCACCGCACTTCGGGAAAAGCAGCGAAGCGCATTTTAAGTTCAAGGCCAGTGTCGAATATTACATTCGACAGTCGTCGCGCACACGCACAGCGACGGCAGCCGCGGACATTGTTTACGTCACGCGCCGACATAGGACTCGGGCCGCGCAGAACGTAAACAAAGCGCGCCTTTCCAGCACACGAATTTTCGTATCGTGTGTTGGAGAGAGATAGATTACTCCGACTATTATATTCGGAGCGGAGCAAAAGTTATTTCGTGCGCGGCTGAATATTATTTCAGCTTAGGCGCTATTCGCGCGAGACTCAATACGCGACACGCATACAACATCTCGTCTTATGTACACTTACTCTTTTACTGTTCGATCACTAGTTTTGAAAGCGACCTCGCATTAATAAGCGTTGATTAATTGCATAAATTTGGACACGCGTTATTGCAAAATTAATAAAAATAATTGAAATTTGTTCAAACAAGTTAACTTTTATTGTACTTTAAAATTAATAGAAAATTTTTTTTTTGTCTCCACTTTCGGTAATTACCCACCGACATCAATTTAAAATTGGAAGTAAATTAAAGATTGGAATTACTTTCAAAATTACTAAATTTAATATTCAAATTAAATCAAAATTTGAATTATTATTGAAAAAATAAAAATTTGCTAACGCGAAATAATACATGTGCCAACTCGCTGATCAAAACTCAGTATCTAGGCACACGCAACGTAGCTTCCGAATCGCGATACATAGCATCGTGGAAACAGCAACAGCTGATCGCTCGGGAACTATCGTACGCCGACAGCGAGTAACGCGAGTGCTGTATAGTCACCTAGTAGGCAGCTAGCGTAGACTATAGAATTCGAAGGCGAATTTTCGCAACGCCCTGCATTTAAGTCAGGTTGAAAAATTAGAAACAGTTACCTTATTATCGATTAACGTATAAAATTTAAAATCGTACTATATTGAAACAGACACGAAATCAGAACATGAGACTTGCGAAAAACGAAATAGTTTAGAACTACTATCAAGAACGCATATACGTTCTAAACTATTTCAGAGAAATTCGGATCATTGACGTTACAAGAATAAAACAATTTTTTTTCTCTATTATATTGAAGTATTAAGCCTTCAATAAATCTTAGTAAAATAACCTTTGAAATTTTAAGTTAAACCAAATACTCTTCCAGTTAAAATTAAGACCCCAACAAATTACGCAGTTTAATAATTTATTTCATATTTTTTTTAACATTATTATTAGTATTACAATTATTATTCTACCTAATTTAGCAATAACATTTCCTTTTAATAAATAGATAAAATAAACTAATTGAGATCATCAATAAAATATTCTGGGAATTTATTTACCGCGATTCACGCAAAATAAATTCAGAGAATCTAATGAGCGAAATTTACCTATTGTAATAAATTATTGAATGCGTATGTTACAAGCGCAAATCTGAATCCGACGCAATTAGACAAAACGCAAAACGACCCCATAAACATTATAAATATTATAAATTATTATAAATTATTTGAATTTATTCCTTTTTGGTTTTACAACAAATTGTCTTTTGTCAATTCAAATTTTCTTGTTAAATTAATATACAAGAAAACAAATAGAACTGGAAGAGGCAAAATTTTTCTTTCTTTTTGCTTCTTATTTTTTTTTTGTTTCTCCTTTCCGAATTAAATAAGGAAACATTAAAACTTTCATTCTCCTTAAACATAAAAGAGAATTGATCAGCGATTAGCGCAAATTAAACTTAAAAATACCAAAGACATTAACTTAAAAATTAAAATTTTAAAACCCGAATTCCTCCACGAAACACATTAGGGATTTTCAGGTCAACAACATGTCACTCCTAGACGACGACACCTTTGAAGACATCATGGGGATGGAAATCCAAGGCTGAATAATGAACCTGGCAGGCGAGCCGCTTGACGATGCGCTCGAAAAATTAGAACTTTTAAAAAGCGGCACACAGTTTGCAAAAGCGGATAGTTTATATAGGCGATTGCGAGGTGACTATACAGCGAACGATTTCATGCGAACGGAAAAAGCAGAAGACGAGGCAGAAGCATTCGATAGAAGAAACAAGAAACTGGAAACCTTGGTACAAACTCTGCCGTTCGACGCACGTACACAGGACGAGCTGACAGAAAGGCGTGAAGCTACGAAGCGCACATACTAAACGCAAAGACGTCTCGCGTCAACGCCACTAAACCATGGTCACACACTACTGGACCAAATGGACATGTCAATCACCGAAGTACAAGAGGATAACGCCGGTGCAACAGCGTTAACACCAACCGCAGAGCAAATATGGACCGCGACACCGCAAAATCAACCAGGATCGAGGCGAACGTCGCAGCAAGATATTCGTGAAGCAATAAATCTAGGAAAAGCGATAGTCGGAGGTAGATTTCCATCGCCTATCACAACACAGTCAACGTGGGTAAAGACGCTAACAACCACGACGACAACGGCGAGTACAGCCGTAGCCAGCACTGCGGGCACGTACACAATACATTCAGCCCCGCAATCGGTCTTTACGACACGAATAGCAACTACAGCCGATGACCCTGTGCAATGCACGCTCACAAACGGCAAAACATACACAATGCCAAGAGCAGTAGCAGGTGAAATGTTGAGGATACAAGGAATCGCAAAGGCTACGATAAAGAAATAAGGCAGCTGCAGGAGCAGATGTCAGATCTAATAGCGAGTACACGCCTGTATGCAATGTCAAATAGAACGACAGGCAACGAAGAGAGCTCGCAAAAACACAAGACAGTGAACTTCCAAGACACGTATAGATTAGAGTACCTTGACGAAGGAAGTACACAAACGGACTCGCACAACACAGTGACGAACGCAAACGCGCGACGACCACCAGCGCTAAACCCAGCAGCGCAAAACTTCACCCCGCAAGGGTATTATGCGGACGAGCGTGGTCCTCAACGACATCCTCAGCCTCATGCCCGCGACCGGCAAGAGTCTTGGAGGAGGGAGAGCCTCCCAAGTAACTCGCAAAGTAGATACTCGGACGAAGGTACCACGCTCCATCAATCCATTAACATGGACGTTGGCAGAACGGTGCGGCAGTGGAAACTGCAATTCACCGGTGAGAAAGGCAGTAGCATCGAGGAATTTCTCGAGCGAGTTAACGAATGCCGCTCGCTCGCGCGGATCACAGACGAAGATCTGCTGAATGTGATGTCCGAGCTGACGTCTGGCGTGGCAAGGTATTGGTACCGCCAAGCTCGCAAAAATTGGCGAACTTGGGAAGACTTATGCGTCACCGCACGCCGCTGCTACGGGGTCGACAAGCGATTCCAGCAGCGACTCGTCGGCGAAGCGCAAGCCCGCACCCAAGGCAGAGACGAACCTGTAAGTGATTATATTATATGCCTCCTTATGATTTTGAGTAAGTTCAAGGAGCCCTGGGATGATGAAAGGCAACTCGAGCATATATACAGAAATATGCTCCCTAGTCTCCAGCGCTTGATACCACGGGAGAAAGTCACCGATATAGACAAGCTTGTAGAGCTTGCACGAGAAGCAGAAGCGCTAAGGGAGGCGGAGAGGAGTTACAAGCCTCCCCCGAACTCGGACGATAGTCTGTTACCAGACTCTGATTACTCTCTCTCTCTCTCTAGCCCATGGCAACTCGGGCCTCGTTCTGCGCCCGCTGACCGCGCATCGCTACAGGTGTTCCCCCCTTTCCTATTAGCGCAATAAACGCCATACGGTTTCTATCTATTTCTCGCGATTAATTATTTACGTTACCCTTAATAACTCAATCATTAAGATTCGCATGCGGCATGCATTGCACGAGGTGCACTAGCCTCGCCGCCGCATGCACTATATTTGTAGCTGGATAATTATCGAGCAGCCGGAGAATTAATTATCCGTTACAATGACATTTAATGATTGACGATTTGGAAATAATCTATTTATATATTTTTTATGATCCTCTTGTAATTCTCCATTTAAACTGTCCTAGACTCTTAAAACTGTCGTATCGTACCAAATACATATCCAATGTCCTTCATTATTACGATCATGAAATAAAATTGGTATAAATTCATTATTATCAACGTTTGGATTTATAAATTGTAATGTATGCACAAAAAGAGTGTATTGCATATTAGAAGATGGTACCATATTCATAAACCTTGACATATAAGTCATATAACATTCCACTTTTTATGTACAACTGTGTATATCTTTGTACATTTCTGTATATTTCCGTACATTTCTGTATATTTCCGTACTTTTCTGAACATTGCTGTGTCTTTTGTTTGATTTTCGGACAAAATTAGAGAAATGTACAGAAATATACAAAAATATACAGAAATGTACAATTCTGAAAAACAAAATAAAAAATTAATTAAAAAATCCTTAAAATTTGTAATTATTGTTAAAATAATAAATTTATATTTGGAAGTTGGATTAGACCTTTAAATTACTAAGCAAACTCTTTGCCAACTGCGCCACTAAACAATATTTATGTGTGGTAATCCGAATCGCACTCATATACCTTAAGCATACTAATCAACACATTACTAAATTCATTCTGAATTTAAAAAGAATAATGGTTCTAAAATTCATAAATGTGATTTATATTTAATGATTAAGTTGAAAGTAAGGTATTCAGATTATTACCTATGTATTATTACAGGTTATGTTGTTAAGTTAATGTCGCTAAAGCATCTCAAAATGATAGTCATACGGGCATGCACAAATGATTACATCATATTGTAGTAAATGCTATTTATGTATGTCTTTGTTATTATTTTTTATATTATTTGTTTTTCTATGAAATATATCAATTAACTTAAGTTCATTTAAGTTCATAAATTAATGTTTCATATAGTCTTTTTAGTATTGTATATTTCTGTGCACTATTGTACATTTTTGTATTTTTCTATATACTTACAGAAAAAATACAAAAATGAAACAAAAAAAGACAATTGTTTTACAGAAATGTACAGAAACCTACGAAAAAATACATTTTTGACTTCTGCCAGGGAACTAATCGAGTCCTTTTTCGGTTATGTATATTTACTGCCGTTAGACGTTATTTAATGATATACACGAATTTTCGTTTAAATCACTATACGCCAATTATGATTACGGAATATCAAGGAGCGCGGGAGCGCTCCGAAGGCAAGTATAGAAGAAGCCTGAGGGTCGACCGCGCTACATATACATTGAAATGGATGCCCGAGAATTTGAACTATTTACTGCAATTTTCAATCGCTTTTATATTCATCCAAATCAAAATAACGACATGCTATTTTGTCATACTATGCTGTACAAAAAGTTTCACGTAAAAAGATGTTCTCATATTAGAGATATTAAATAGTCAAAAATTTTATTTCTGGATTCCAATTCTAAAATTTCTCCATGTTTCTCCATAAGATTCATGTGAGATGATGACTCGTACGTTCCAAAGTGTAAATTTTGAAGGAGGTTGCAATAAAACGATCAACGAGGAACCAAGAAAAATTCATTTAAAACTTCGTTTATTGGCCGACGTTTCGGTACTAATGTCAATACCTTCATCAGGGCTAAGAAGGGAAAAAATACATAGTTAAAACATATATGAGGCGTTTCACGTCAAATGATATATCTAGCTCATGTTTACGATACTAAAACGTACTTAAAAAAATTTTATGATAAGCATTTCCGACGTATTTTTTCCTCAGCTTTCCAATGGTGTAGGCAGCTTTCCCGAAATTTTCCATTTTCGCCTTCAAAAAGTACAAAACGTGTTATATCTTAAAAAGTGTATTTTTAATATTTTTGTTTACCCTCTAGATCAAAAGCTGAGCATTTTTTACGTAGGAAAGGATAGTTTCCAAAGAGTGCCCGAAAGGTTTTCTGCGAGAAATAGAATGCGAAAGAGTAGACGCATCGCCTTTCCGGCGCGCGGGACTACGAGGTACAGAGCGCGGGCTGCGCTCGCCTCGTTGCCTAATAACAATCTTTTATAATCTTTAATTCTTTATCTGTTTTTTTTTATTCTTGAATAACGCATGGAGTAATATTTTATTAATTATTTCATAAAAAAATAAAATTTTTAAATTAACGTTTGTTTTTCAGTGTAGATAATTTTTTTGTTTTTGGTTTCACAGCTTTCTTAGGGAAGATTTTATACTCAGAACTAAGAGAGGCTTTTTGAGTTTCAATGTACTTTCGTCTATTGGAATAATAGCATGATACAGTAACGTGCCTGGTATAGATTTAGCCTTGTTCAGTCTTGGTTTTATTTTCAAAACTTTACTGCTATAAAAAACTTTCGTTTCTTTGCAGTAATCTTTAGCCCAGTTATACAGCTCTTCTGGCGTTAAAATATGATTAGTAGAAGAAACTTGTAAACTCGCTCGTTTTGCACCTCTTTTTAGGTTCGCGCCTATACCATCGCATGCACCTTTGCCATGTGCTGTGGCATGAAAATGCCACTCAGCTGTAACTCCAAAATCTTTCTCGTGAAAAAGAAGATTTTGAAAATTGAATTTATTTTTAAAATGCTGACCTGCTCCATCAGTCAAATAATAAACTTTCTTGACTGCAAAATTAGTTTTAAGATAAGATATTACTATTTTTTGATATTCATAAACGGCTATGGTATCATGATTTAAGTTGTCGGAAATCACAGCAATGCTTACATGTTTTAGTTCATCGTTTTGTTTATAGTACACTACAACTGTAAAAACTGTTGCTTGGTTGTTATTCCAGTGGAAGGATTGTGTAGAATTTTGTATAACGAAAGCATAATTTTCTGCAAAATCGCAACACACGAGAAATTCTCCTTCTTGAAGATTGCTTTTTACGTTATTTACAAAAAGTGATTGTTTCTTAGCAAAAAAATCGTGAGTTTTTAATTTCATTAATTTCTCCCCCAGTATGTCCATAAATTCGTGCACATTTGCAGTTTTGGAAGCTATTGTACACCTATCTGTTTGAAACCACGATTGATACTCGATTTGAAAAATATCATTTTCATCAAAACATTTAAGTAAATGTTTTCGTAATATAGACGTATTAGGGCAATCCAAACAGTCACCCAAATAACATCTATCGTGTGAATCATTACACACAATTGCTTTTTCAGGGGCAATTGGGTGTCTAGTTAAATTTTCTATGTCCATAGCACTTAGCATGAGCTTCACATTTTCATGATGCCCACACACGCATACATTATGTGTACCGCTACTCCCAGCTAAAACACAATATGGTGGCCTCAATTCTGTTAATTTCGTAAAACCAATGTTAACGTACTCATTTTCTTTTTTATATAAATTATACAATTCATTTATTTAAATGAATTGTACCAAGCAGTAATCTTCTTTGAATATGTTCTCTTTTGCCATTACTCTGTTTAATAGATAGATAATCTTTTGAACCCGGCATGGTGCGACTTACATCATCTCTCTCATAAAAAGATTTGACAGAATTTACAGTATCAGCTGGAAGTAGTTTGCCACGTTTCTTAGCAGGTATTGAAAATATTCCGCTATTTGCTACCAAATCTTTCGCTTCACGAGCCTCCCGTTCACTGCAATTGAATTCTCGCATCAAGTTCTTACGAGACCAAAACTCCGGTGCAAGAGTTAATAGCTGAATTCTTTCTTGCTTATTTGTTAACTCTGAAAATTTTTTCTTAATTTGTTGGAGAACTGCAACACCAGCTTTATGATATTCATCATCGCACACTATTTTAGCTTTTTTAGCATCAGTTTGAGGTAAATTTGATTTCTGATTATAAATTTGGCGTCGACTGGTTAAACATATTTTAGCATTTTCAGGGACTAAAGGAAATGCACTTCTTAAAAGTGTTGGAAAATCAGTCAAATTCTTAGATGCAGAGTGATCATTTTTATTTAAAGGATATACATTTCAATTTCCAATGTGAATCCATTTTAATCGTTTATAACAGAAATGGCAAGCTTTTTCTTTGCTATCAACGACAAATTCGAAAAAATTCGAGGAGGAAAAAGATAAAAAGTTATGGTAATTATATACTTTTGACGTGACAATTTGCATACAGAGTAAAAAGTGTGGACGCCACCTACCGAATGAAAAATAAATGATTTCGTGTCGCACGGCAAACCTCGCTGTACCGCGCGTAGCGTAGAATATGCTTTCGCCCTGCCGTGCATATAATCTTTCGCGTTTTATTTGCATAGCATAAAACATCCTGGACACTTTTTGGGAAATATCCTTTCCTACCTAAAAAAAGGATAGCTTTCAATATTATGGGTAAAACAAAATACTAAAAATATACTTTTCGAGATATAGCACGTAAAAAAAAAAACAAAAAAATTATCTACACTGAAAAACAAACGTGCTAGTACAAGAGTTTGCACATATTGCTGTTAATTTTGAAATTTTATTTTTTTATGGAATAATTAATAAAATATTACTCCATGCGTTATTCAAGAATAAAAAAAACAGATAAAGAATTAAAGATTATACAAGATTGTTATTAGGCAACGAGGCGAGCGCAGCCCGCGCGCTGTACCTCGTAGTCCCGCGCGCCGGAAAGGCGATGCGTCTACTCTTTCGCATTCTATTTCTCGCAGAAAACCTTTCGGGCACTCTTTGGAAACTATCCTTTCCTACGTAAAAAATGCTCAGCTTTCGATCTAGAGGGTAAACAAAAATATTAAAAATACACTTTTTAAGATATAACACGTTTTGTACTTTTTGAAGGCGAAAATGGAAAATTTCGGGAAAACTGCCTACACCATTGGAAAGCTGAGGAAAAAATACGTCGGAAATGCTTATCATAAAATTTTTTTAAGTACGTTTTAGTATCGTAAACATGAGCTAGATATAGCAAGATTTGGCGCTCACGCGCCGCGCTGGGACATTTGACGTGAAACGCCTCATATACAGATTATTTTAAGCAAAAGAACCCATTAACACTTTTTTTGGCATTTTACTGACCTAATAAATTAACGAAAGTTTACACCATGGTTCGTAGACAAACATAGGTGACGTCGATCATGTAATGATATAGCACATAGTGCAACGTCTGTGAGCGGATTTTATTTAACTAGAACAATTTGAAAAGAATTCGAGTTTGAAAATTTCATTTTAAGTTAACGAAAATTAAAATTTATACGAATATAACAATAAACAGCTAGAGCTCTTACCCATCCTGCACTCTGGAGTCCCATTTTTCGACAATGAGAGAAAAGCGAAATTTCCGGGGTTGATATACCCACAGGAGGGACGTTAATTTTCGCAAATTCAAATTAAAAATTTTGAGAGTGGGAGGAGAGGGAGCGCGTCAGCAAGTAGCGTACTGGAGATCGTACGACTAACAGCGTTTATTGTTATTTTCATTATTGCAGAAGTGTCTATTGGTTGTTTCAACGGATTTTTTATAAATGTACTTGAGATTCTTAGTGTCGTCCATTCGATTTAGGCTGTTATTTTGCGAGTGTATGTGCAACATTTCTGAAAAAGTGCGTTTATGGAAGTTTGTTTCGATTTCTATTATGTGTGTATTCTCAAAATCTATTTTATGTCCAGTTTTTTGAACGTGCTCTGAGAGTGCGGAGGTCGTTAACGATTTTGAGGCCACGTATTTGTGTTCGTATATACGTCTGTTTAACTTCCATTTTGAGGTGCCTACGTAAGAGGCATCGCAATGTTTGCAGTTTATTTTGTAAACGACAGATGCAGTTTCGAGCGGATCTAGTTTATCTTTTCCGAGTCTAATAAATTTAAGCTTATTTATCTTTTTATTGATTGTTCGTAGGTTTTTGACATCTTTCATAGTGCTGCATAATTTCTTATTTAAGTCTTTTATGTATGGAATGACTAAGGTCTTATAGGTTAGAAATAGTAGTATATAGTAGTTTTGTCTTCATATTTGACAAGACGAATAGAGAAATTGGATGTTAATGAAGAAATGACAGCTTCATTGCTTTCAGTGAATAACACATAAAACAAATATTTATATTGTTGAAGGTATAACGCTATCCATTTTTGTATTAAATAGTTGAGGACGATCTTTGGAGGCAAAATGAAATGATCTTAGTTAATCAGGCCGAAATTATAAACGTATATATCATACGTCGATCAGATGTTATTCTCGACAGTCAACTGTCGAAAATAACATCTGATCGACGTATGATATATACATTTATAATTTCGGCCTGCTGAGGTTGACGTACTAAGCCAACGAAACGTTGCCATAAAGAACTAAGATCATTTCATTTTGCCTCCAAAGATCGTCATCAACTATTTAAAATATTTATATTGATAACAAGTAGATCATGATTAAATAGTTTGTAGCATAGAAGAGTTTGCAAATGCTGTACTTATGCTGTAGAAATATTTTTTGTTTTTGTAGCCCTTGTTGTAAATATAAGTTTATATACTAACTACAAGATTTGTGTATATCGACAACAAAAATAATCACATGAGTATTATTTATTTACAAAATTTAAGGTCTCTGTTAGAAATGAACATTGACACTTTGTGTTGATTTTTTTATATTTTTTTTTTTTTTCAGATGTATGATTCACCTATTTATGGCCGAATCCATTTCAAATCAGGTGGACCGCGTATGCCTATGTCACCGATCATTTTGGAATTAAAGTATTCATGTTCTTCTCCAAAAATTATTTGACCCGTATATTTTTATTTTTTTGTTGCATCAAAATTTCATGCGTTCAGCAATGGCAAAAAATTCCGAGAAAAACCTTACTTAGAAAAAAATTTTTTCAATGTAATTTTCAAACCGCTACTGCTTCACCAGTTTTTTAAGCTTTTTAGCGTGTAACATATAATTTCACTAAGGTTTGAGCCCTCTTTCACGTTCTTTATGTTATTTAAAAAAAAAATAAAAAATGCACGAGTTATGTACTTTTTACAGAAAAATGCACTTTTTAGAAAAGTGCATTTTTCTCAAAAACACCATTTTTTTTTGCTCAATTTTTTTTTGTCCTGATAGAGGACCTAAATACCTATCTAGACGTATTTGTGAAATTCCCGACCCGTGCGCAGGAATAGCGATCATTAATGAGATAATACACAAACAAATTTTTCACGCTTAACCCTTACATATAGTCAATGGTATAACAGTCAATAAAAAGGTTTTTATCTTTGTGCGTAAGCAATGTACAAGTACACATAGTATCTGTTGTATTTTTTATTTTTGTCTTTTAGTTTTTATTTTTATATCTACCTTTCTTTTTCTGCTTCATTGTTTTTACTTCAGTAAGGGGACAATCAGCGGTCTTTGCTGTTAATCAATGTACTTTATCATTGCACGTTTCTTTAATCCATAAATGAGTTTTTTGAATTCCAGGATACTTAGGAGTAGCAAGCCAATTAACATTTTTTACTTTTCTAAACTCTTCTACGTCAACGTCTTGTAAATGTATTATTTTAATTGCATCTGTATATTTTTGAACGTGCTCTACAAAATCATTAGTATTTTGAATGGATTTTTCACGGGGATCTCGAAGATTATGCGAAGTAGCATAATGCTTTATAAGTCCACCGACACCATCTACAGCTCCTTTGCCGTGCCCAGTAGCAGAGAACAACCATTTATATCAAACGGTGCTCGTTTTAATTCGTATAACTGAAAGCGATTTTTAAAGTGGCTATAGTGGCACCGTCTGATACAATGGTAATTTTTATTATTGAATGACAACAATTGTCTTTCAAGTAGGTTATAATGTTTTCTACTGATAGCAAAGTATACGTTCAAATCATTGAGTTAATGATCAAATTTCTATTTTCACAGCAGTGTCTTTTCAAGGGGATTCGACACGAAGTTACACAGTCATAAGCAATGACTGAAAACATGATTCAGCGTATGCTTTGCTCGCAGTAGCAAACATTATAACCTACCTGAAAGACAATTGTTGTCATTCAATAACAAAAATTACCATTGTATCAGAAGGCGCCGCTATAGCCACTTTAAAATTGGCTTTCAATTATACGAATTAAAACGAGCACCATTTGATATAAAATGGTTGTTCTCTGCTACTGAACATGGCAAAGGAGCTGTAGATGGTGTGAGTGGATTTATAAAGCATTATGCTACTTCGCATAATCTTCGAGAGTCCCATGAAAAATCCATTCAAAATGCTAATAATTTTGTAGAGCACGTTCAAAAATATACAGATGCAATTAAAATAATACATTTACAAGACGTTGACGTAGAAGAGTTTAGAAAAGTAAAAAATGTTGATTGGCTTGCTACTCCTAAGTATCCTGGAATTCAAAAAACTCATTTATGGATTAAAGAAACGTGCAATGATAAAGTACATTGTTTAACAGCAAAGACCGCTGATTGCCCCCTTACTGAAGTAAGAACAGATACTATACAACAGATACTATGTGTACTGGTATATTGCTTACGCACAAAGATAAAAACCTTTATATTGACTGTTATACCATTGACTATATGTAAGGGTTAAGCGTGAAAAATTTGTTTGTGTATTATCTCATTAATGATCGCTATTCCTGGGCACGGGTCGGGAATTTCACAAATACGTCTAGATAGGTATTTAGGTCCTCTATCAGGACAAAAAAAAATTGAGCAAAAAAAATGGCGTTTTTGAGAAAAATGCACTTTTCTAAAAAGTGCATTTTTCAGTAAAAAGTACATAACTCGTGCATTTTTTATTTTTTTTTTTAAATAACATAAAGAACGTGAAAGAGGGCTCAAACCTTAGTGAAATTATGTGTTACACGCTAAAAAGCTTAAAAAACTGGTGAAGCAGTAGCGGTTTGAAAATTACATTGAAAAAATTTTTTTCTAAGTAAGGGTTTTCTCGGAATTTTTGCCATTGCTGAACGCATGAAATTTTGATGCAACAAAAAAATAAAAATATATGGGTCAAATAATTTTTGGAGAAGAACATGAATACTTTAATTCCAAAATGATCGGTGACATAGGCATTTAATTTGAAATGAATTCAGCCTTATATATAGTTAGTATATATAACAATAACAAAATTGTGACTACAATAACCTGAAAATATCGTATGGTATTTTTATTTTTTAAATATAATGTAATTAGGTAAAAAAAACAGATATTAATTTCAATCACCTGATGACATGGCATGTTCATACTTGTACACATAGATAAGTATTATATATATCATGTAAAAAAATAAATATAACTTAAAAAAAAATAAAAAATAGATACTTTGTAAAAATTTTTTTCATTTTCAGATTATAGAATTCTCACAGACTTTGACCTCTGGAACAGATTCTTATCCAAGGAGCAGCACCAGTAGTAATGCCAGTAACTTCTCATTACATCGGCAAAGTCTTCATAAGCTCCAAGTAATACAATTAGACAGACTTTTAGGAGGTGAAATAGAAACAGGATCTATTACAGAAATCTTTGGATAATTTAGAACTGGAAAATCACAGTTTTCTCACACTTTAGCTGTTAACTGCCAACTACCTGTTGATATGGGAGATGCAGAGGCTAAGTGCATATACATATGATACTGAAGGTACTTTAAGACCTGAAAGATTAAATGCTGTAGCTGAAAGGTGTAACATCAGTGGCGATAGTGTACTTGACAATGTTGCAACTGCCCGTGCATACAACTCTGACCACCAAACTCAGTTTTTGATAAAAACCAATACTATGGTGTCAGAATCTAGATATGGGCTACTGATAGTAGACAGTGCCACTGCATTATACAAGACAGATTTTGCTGGAAGAGAAGAATTGGCAGTTCGCCAAATCCATTTAGCCAGGTTTCTTCGATTATTTCTTAGAATAGCTGTTGAATTTTTTTGAAGACTTATGGAATTAAACTCAGCCTGTGCTTTTCTCGAGTGATTGGAATCTCACTGATAAAAAATAACGCAGTGATCTATCTATCCGATACAAATATTATTGTATTCTTAAAAAGTGATCAGTGTTCATAAATATAATATAATTATAGTGAATTTAGTGCAAAACACCAATTAAAAGATTATGCAAAATGAAGATTAAAATACAGAAAAAACAAAAATGATGTGTTATTATTGTGAAAATTTCAACAAATAAAAGTGCTCAGTTAATTTAATTTTCTAATTTTCTCACGGTGGGAGACGTCAAAATGTTTCAAAGGAGTTCTCTGTAAATATTTTTCTACACAAGATTCAGATAATTATTTCAAAAACTACACAAGAATGTTAAGAAAGCTTTTGTTCTCAGTAATTCTTAGTTCATAAACTGATTGTTTTTAATTTTACAAGATGTGTGGCAATCATGGGTTTTTAATTTTACAAGATGTGTGGCAATCATGGGTTATTAATTTAAGTAGTTTCAATCAATAATTATTTCAAGATGTTTTATATAATTTTCTACTATTTTTAAAACAGCCAACAAGACGTTCTGTACAAGAATAATATACTAACAAACTTTATATTGAAAGAACTACAGAATCTTTGAAAAATGCTTTCTCTAAAAAGAAAGTATTAACATTTTTTTACAAAAATATTTTTTGATTTATATATTTATTTAAATTAAAATAGAAATAACTTTAGAATGTGCAATAGAAGGCTAGAGGTAAATTTTAGCACAAATTTAATAATGTAATAATAATTTGTCAAAAAAAACAAGAGAAAATGGATGCATAAGAGTGTTTTGTGAAAAAACTTAGTATCAGGTGCTGTTACGTAAGGGTAGTTAACTTGACAAACTTTGAGCTTCGCATTTTGAAAAGGCTAGAGGATTAGGTGATTTTAGAGAAATAGATGCAAAAGAGTAGTTTTTAAAAAACTTTGTATCGCCTGCTGCTATGGAAATGGCAGTTGACATGAGAACTCAACTTCTCAGCCAACTTTGAGCTTCGAGTTTTATAAAATCAAGAGAATCAGGTGATACAGAGATTTGGATTGTAATTCTGAGAACTTGTACTTTTTTCTTTTATTCCTTGCGATAGCTACAAAGAAAAAATATATTATTGTTATCTTTTTTAACAACTTTAAATTCTCTGTTGAAATACTAATAAAAGTTTAATGTTTTTATCCAAACAATCTTGCTCTCAACAACTGTCCAACTCTCTACAAAGAACTTGACTGAAAAGTTAAATGTTTTTTTGAAACAATTATAATAAACACTTTTAAAAACTATTTTTTAAAGTATTTTCGATAATTCCTATAAAAACATTTTCTATTTCTCACAAAACTGACTTTTACTATTAGGAGTAATTATTCTCATTTTTAAAGTATCTATCTCTTTACAATATTTATTTGTATTTGCTATGAAAATGTTTTCTTTTTCTTACAAAAATCATTTTTCTTATCTGTAGTATTACTCATTAAATTAAAGTCGAGTACTTCCAATAACAGAATCATTTCTGTAAATTATTCATTATTATATTTTCTCTACAAAATATCTCCAAAAATGGTTCATCAGTACATCTTTTAAAAAATCCATTAATAAATTAATCCATTAATTAATATTTTACAAAACGTCTCCAATCCTTTAGAAACTTTTGCAAGCAACGAGAAATTCTTTTCCAAAACCTTTACAATCACTTTACAAAAACTTTTACAAACTATAAGAATTTTTTCGGAAACCATAAGAATTATTTTCCAAAACCTATACAATATCCTAAAAAATTATTTACGTTTTATTTTATGAAAAGGAATTCTACGAATAAATAATAAATTTTTGCGTTCTAAAGTCGAAATAAATTTCCTTCACGAGGATACTGAAAGCCAAATCCGAAAAAGTTGTGAAATCAATTAAAATGTAGTTTTATACTTAACCAACATTATTAATAATGTACTTTTACTCTTAAAAGGTTGTGAAATCTCTCTAAAAAATTTGTTTACAAAAGTAAAAACTTATAGGCAAGAATAAGTTTGGTTACTATTACATATAGTTTTATACTTAACAAACATTATTTGCCAAACTCTCCCACCCTCTCTTTCTTCTCTCTCTGTCTCTCCCTCTGTACCAAAAACTTTAATGAGAGCTTAAATATTTTTTCAAAACAATCAACACGTTCTTTAAAAAACTAATTTTTTAAATATATTCTAACAACACAATTTGTCTATAGTCCTTTTATTTATTCTAATCTCATCTATTCAATAAGCACTCTCTACAAATGGTAATAATTTTTTTCATGACTGTATAAATAATAATATTGTTAATAAAACTTTCTACGAAAGTATAAAATAAGGCAAGTATAGAAGTTTTTTCTGTATAATCTATAAAATAATATTCATAATTTTTTAAAAGAAGTCAAATAAATACTAGTAAAGAAGTCTTTTACTTCTTTGAGTCAATGTATGCTCAACAAATTATATGTAAGTACATTCAAATTGTTCACTGCAAATCAAACAAACAAAAGTGGTGAAATCAATTATCGATAGTCAAGTAATGCAAACCATACTCCGAAAAACTGTATGACTTTAATGTTCTCAGAAATGTATTCAAATTTCTTCATTCTTCTATACAAATTAAACACAATAAAGTACTGAAATCAATTAATTCTAGTCAAGTACCGGCAATAAGAACTTTTTGTACCTCGCATGAAAAATTACATTTTACGCCCAGGTTGTAACTTCAAAATTATTCAACCAGCGGGCATAAAGTACTACATAACGCCCAAGAGGCCCAATAGCTCACACACTCCTATAAAACTTTATAGTACCTACGTACTTTACGCCCGTGTGGGCGAAAATTATTTTAATTATATAACTATAATGCCTTCTTTTTATTTCTAAAATTCATAAGAATTTTTTCAGGTATTTACGAAAAGTCAAAGCCTATATAAAAAAATTACATACTTACCAACACATCACTATTTTTCATTATTCCTCCTCAATTTTGAACTTTCTATAATATTACGCATCTTGGAAGGACAAGAGAAGTCTAGAGCTGCCCTAGCAGGGTTGATCCTCCGACCTCCCGTAAATACTTGGCGGGCCCGACGGTTTGTAGTCACGTGGACTACTTAAGAGAATGTTTAGAATACTAAATTTTTACATAAATTCATTAACAATATTTATACCTATAAGTCTATTATAAATAATTACGTTGGCTCTAATTTTTAATTGATGCCGTTAAGTACAACATATCCGTACATGTGCAGAATCATGATTTATATTTCATTATCGAACATATTTTTCCTTGTGTCCGTCTTTTTTAAACGAGAATAAAATAAAAAATTCATACAAATTTATAGCCTGCTGAAAAGTCCTTTACAATTTACTAACCGTTTTATAAGCAACATATTTTATATCCTTTTCCCTCATGTAAATATCATATAAGATCTCATATGAGAATTTCAGACAGCGCATATCTTGTATGAGATCTTATATGTGATGTCATATGCAATATTATATATTACGGGATCTCATATGAGATCTAATATGATATTTTCACGCGGGTTTGTACTTTCTATTTAAAAACAAGGTGATAGATTCATAGATCAGTAGTTAATATGTAGAAGCAACCCATTTATATATTTTATCTGATCTTTAAACATATGAATATTTATATGAAAATGACCATGCCTTACACCTTGAACTGCAAACCGTCGGGCCCGCCAAGTATGTACGGGAGGTCGGAGGACCAACCCTGCTAGGGCAGCTCTAGACTTCTCTTGTCCTTCCAAGATGCGTAATATTATAGAAAGTTCAAAATTGAGGAGGAATAATGAAAAATAGTGATGTGTTGGTAAGTATGTAATTTTTTACATAGGCTTTGACTTTTCGTAAATACCTGAAAAAATCTTATGAATTTTAGAAATAAAAAGAAGGCATTATAGTTATATAATTAAAATAATGTTCGCCCACACGGGCGTAAAGTACGTAGGTACTATAAAGTTTTGTAGGAGTGTGTGAGCTATTGGGTCTCTTGGGCGTTGTGTAGTACTTTATGCCCGCTGGCTAAATAATTTTGAAGTTACAACGTGAGCGTAAAATGTAATTTTAAATGCGAGGTACGAAAAGTTCTTATGGCCAGTACTTGACTAAAATTAATTGATTTCAGTACTTTCTTGTGTTTAATTTGTATAGAAGAATGAAGAAATTTGAATACATTTCTGAGAACATTATAGTTATACAGTTTTTCGAAGAATGGTTGGCATTACTTGACTATCGATAATTGATTTCACAACTTTCGTTTGTTTGATTTGCAGTGAACAATTTAAATCTACTTACATATAATTTGTTGAGCATACATTGACTCAAAGAAGTAAAAGACTTTTTTACTAGTATTTATTTGACTTCTTTTAAACAATCATAAATATTATTTTATAGATTATACAGAAAAAACTGTACGGCTGCCGGCAGCCGTACCTACCGGCGTTACAACGCGCGACTTCGCTGTCGCGCTCTCTCTCTCTCGGTGCGTGCTTCCTCGGCTGCTCAGAATTGCGCGAGTACCGCGTACTCGCGTCCGCGGAGGTCGGTGGTATTCTATACCGCCGCGTCACCGACTAGGAGAAGGGATCGGGATAAGTGTATCAAATCACTCGCGTACACGTTCTTAAAAAAGGGCCTTTGCCTTTATTGCCCCTCGGGCAGACGAACTGAAATACACGCGCCGCGTATTCTCTATACGCGCCGGTACGGGTTGTGCGCCCGCGCACGCAAAGTACGTGTGCCCTCGGTAGCACACACGTACGCGCTAACCGACTCGAGCCGAAGTAGGCCGATCGCCGCGCGCGATCGGCTCTCGCTCGCTCGCGCGGATCTCGCTTCCCGGACGCTCGTCGTCTGCGGGGGAAGCGCGCGATCGCCTGGCCAGGACTTACCTCGCGAAGACCAGGCTGCTGCAGGAAGACATGCCGGGCGGCGTTGGTGTCCGCGCGCGTCGTGTCTCTCTCTCTCTCTCTCTCTCTCTCTCTCGGCGAAACGTACACTCACGCGCGTACGAGGGCAGGGAAAAGCTCTCCGGGCTGTGGCCGAAACGATACTGCCTGCCTGTTGTTTCGTCGGCACGCGCGATCATCTCTCGGCCTTGCCCTTCGCGCAAGGTTGAGAGATGTTTACCTCTTACGTGTTTGCGCGTGCCGTCGCGGTGTGCTGAGACTCGCCTCGTGTCTCATCAGCAGCGCTGCGACTCAAATCCTGCCAACATGGCGGATTTGCCCCCCCCCCTCTTTTTATCGATTTAACAGTGCGTTTAGGAACGCGCGATGGCCCGCGGCGCGCCAAACAACCGAAAGCCGTCAAATTAAAGCACGTGCGTTTGTTTACATTGAAACGTAGGTTGGAATACTCTTCTCAAAACAACAACAAAAATTCTAATGCTGAATCGATGAAATTCTTATCGAAATTTGCTGAAAAAATTGATGACCATAATAATATATTTCTTACTAAGTTACTTGAAATCCTATTTTTTAATATTAGAACATGCATAACATTTTGCATTATATTTTAACTTAACACATAACTGCTATACTATTAACTATTAACTATTGAGAGATAATGCAAACAAGATATGGGATAGCCTTATTAATTATAAAATTCATTTTTCGAAAAGCACATAAATAAGGTCATGCAGGTATACCCGGCAATCGAAAATTTTCAATCATACGTGCAAAATTTATGGATTCACTTTACAGGGCTCTGTAAAATAAAAAACGTAGTTCATCGAAAGATAACTTATTGTATACTTCGATTCACAAGCCTATAGATTAATTTTAACTTTCTCTTATAAAGAATAAAAAGTTAAAAATGACTATATTGTTTACAAACATGCATTAAACAGATCTGGGTTTTTTATATGTTATAAAACCAACCCTGTTGAAAATATCCATGTGGATTTTACACTGATGTGTGGAATACGGATTTTGTTTTACAAATGTTTGTAGAAAAATTCATATAGAAATCTATATGGAATTCCATGTGGAAATCCACAGGACGATTTGGGACTGATTTCCATATGGAATCCACGTGGAATCTATATGGAATCCGTATAGATTCCATACGGATTCCATATGGATTCCATGTGGAAATCAATGTAAAATCCACATGGATATTTTCAACAGGGAAAGCATAAAAATAATCTCAAATTTGTTCTAAAGGAATCAATGTTTCGGAAAGTTCTTTAATACAGGTAATTTATATTTTTATCGACGATTCATTACGAATAATATCAATAGTTTGCGTTATGCAGGCCGAATTTTTTCGGGGAATAATCATATATCTATTAGAAAGACGACGCCAAAGATTTTATCTCTAAAGATGTTTCTGAAATTTAAAATAATTAAATAAAACCCATCCTAACCTCAAGGTAAGATTTTGATTAAATGTAATATTTTTATGAATCTGCTTAACGGATATCTGATATTTAAGCATTTATCCGCAAAATACCGACGCACAATATACAATTGATGTCATGCGAATTCATGTTTCAGGAAGCACTTTAGTAAGATCCCCCGAATACCTGCTGATCGAATATTACGTATCAAAATTGCAAAATTTATGTATTAACTTTACAGGGCTCTGTAAAATAAAAAACGTAGTTCATCGAAAGATAACTTACGGTATACTTCGATTCACAAGCCTATAGATTAATTTTAACTTTCTCTTATAAAGAATAAAAATTAAAAATGACTGTATTTTTGCAAATATGCGTTAGACAGACCTTGATTTTTCATATGTTATAAAACCAAAGCATAAAAATAATCTCTAATTTGTTCTATAGAAATCCACGTTTCGGAAAGTTCTTTAATAGAGGTAATTTATATTTTTATCGACGATTCATTACGAATAATATCAATAGTTTGCGTTATGCACGCCGAATTTTTTCGGGGAATAATCATATATCTATTAGAAAGACGACGCCAAAGATTTTATCTCTAAAGATGTTTCTGAAATTTAAAATAATTAAATAAAACCCATCCTAACCTCAAGGTAAGATTTTGATTAAATGTAATATTTTCATGAATCTGCTTAACGGATATCTGATATTTAAGCATTTATCCGCAAAATACCGACGCACAATATACAATTGATGTCACGCGAATTCATGTTTCAGGAAGCACTTTAGTAAGATCCCCCGAATACCTGCTGATCGAATATTACGTATCAAAATTGCAAAATTTATGTATTAACTTTACAGGGCTCTGTAAAATAAAAAACGTAGTTCATCGAAAGATAACTTACGGTATACTTCGATTCACAAGCCTATAGATTAATTTTAAATTTCTCTTATAAAGAATAAAAATTAAAAATGACTGTATTTTTGCAAATATGCGTTAGACAGACCTTGATTTTTCATATGTTATAAAACCAAAGCATAAAAATAATCTCTAATTTGTTCTATAGAAATCCACGTTTCGGAAAGTACTTTAATAGAGCTAATTTCGATTTTTATCGACGATTCATTACGAATAATATCAGTAGTTGGCGTTATGCAGGGCCAATCTATTCGGGGAATAATCATATATTTATTAGAAAGATGATGCTAAAGATTTTATGTCTAAAGATGTTTCTGAAATTTAAAATAATTAAATAAAACCCGTCCTAACCTCAAGGTTAGATTTTGATTAAATGTAATATTTTTATGAATCTACTTAACGGATATCTGATATTTAAGCATTTATCCACAAAATACCGACGCACAACATACAATTGATGTCACGCAAATTCATGTTGCAGGAAGCACTTTAGCAAGGTCACCCGAATACCTGCTGATCGAACATTTCGTATCAAAAGTGCAAAATTTATGTATTAACTTTACAGGGCTCTGTAAAATAAAAAACGTAGTTCCTCGAAAGTTAATTTAACGTACAGTTCTTTTCACAAGCCTTAATATTAATTTTAACTGTCCTTATCAAGGTTAAAAAGTTAAAAATGCCTGTATTTTTGCAAACATGCGTTAGACAGACCTGGATTTTTCATATGTTAAAAAACTAAAGCATAAAAATAATCTCTAATTTGTTCCAAAGGAATCAATGTTTCGGAAAGTTCTTTAGTAGAGGTAATTTATATTTTTATCGACGATTCATTACGAATAATATCAATAGTTGGCGTTATGCAGGCCGAATCTATTCGGGGAATAATCATATATTTATTAGAAAGACGATGCCAAAGATTTTATGTCTAAGGATGTTTCTGAAATTTACAATAAATAAAACCCGTCCTAACCTCAAAATTAGATCTTGATTAAATGTAATATTTTTATGAATCTACTTAACGGATATCTGATATTTAAGCATTTATCCACAAAATACCGACGCACAACATACAATTGATGTCACGCAAATTCATGTTGCAGGAAGCACTTTAGCAAGGTCACCCGAATACCTGCTGATCGAACATTTCGTATCAAAAGTGCAAAATTTATGTATTAACTTTACAGGGCTCTGTAAAATAAAAAACGTAGTTCCTCGAAAGTTAATTTAACGTACAGTTCTTTTCACAAGCCTTAATATTAATTTTAACTGTCCTTATCAAGGTTAAAAAGTTAAAAATGCCTGTATTTTTGCAAACATGCGTTAGACAGACCTGGATTTTTCATATGTTAAAAAACTAAAGCATAAAAATAATCTCTAATTTGTTCCAAAGGAATCAATGTTTCGGAAAGTTCTTTAGTAGAGGTAATTTATATTTTTATCGACGATTCATTACGAATAATATCAATAGTTGGCGTTATGCAGGCCGAATCTATTCGGGGAATAATCATATATTTATTAGAAAGACGATGCCAAAGATTTTATGTCTAAGGATGTTTCTGAAATTTACAATAAATAAAACCCGTCCTAACATCAAAATTAGATCTTGATTAAATGTAATATTTTTATGAATCGGCTTAACGGATATCTGATATTTAAGCATTTATCCGCAAAATACCGACGCACAATATACAATTGATGTCACGCGAATTCATGTTTCAGGAAGCACTTTAGTAAGGTCCTCCGAATACCTGCTGATCGAACATTACGTATCAAAATTGCAAAATTTATGTATTAACTTTATAGGGCTCTGTAAAATAAAAAACGTAGTTCATCGAAAGATAACTTACGGTATACTTCGATTCACAAGCCTATAGATTAATTTTAAATTTCCCTTATAAAGAATAAAAATTAAAAATGACTGTATTTTTGCAAATATGCGTTAGACAGACCTGGATTTTTCATATGTTATAAAACCAAAGCATAAAAATAATCTCTAATTTGTTCTATAGAAATCCACGTTTCGGAAAGTACTTTAATAGAGGTAATTTCGATTTTTATCGACGATTCATTACGAATAATATCAGTAGTTGGCGTTATGTAGACCGAATCTATTCGGGGAATAATCATATATTTATTAGAAAGACGATGCCAAAGATTTTATCTCTAAAGATGTTTCTGAAATTTAAAATAATTAAATAAAACCTGTCCTAACCTCAATGTTAGATTCTGATTAAGTGTAATATTTTTTTGAATCTGCTTAACGGATATTTGATATTTAAGCATTTATCCGCAAAATACCGACGCACAATATACAATTGATGTCACGCAAATTCATATTTCAGGAAGCACTTTAGCAAGGTCACCCGAATACCTGCTGATCGAACATTTCGTATCAAAAGTGCAAAATTTATATAATTAACTTTGCAGTGCTCTGTAAAATAGAAAACGTAGTTCATCGAAAGTTAATTTAACGTATACTTCGTTTCACAAGCCTTAAGATTAATTTCAAAAATCACATGGAATGGTTAACCATGTTCTTGAAAAACAGTAGCTACAATATCCAAAACATTTGCTTCCATTTACTGCACTAACAAAAGTTTTTAAAATCATAATCTATAAAGTTATTTATTATAATTAATTTTACACTACATTGCTACAATATAAACTTTTAATTCATCATTTTCTGTGTAACCACTATCATGCACAAGGCTCCTCTTCGTTGAGCCTTGCATTTATAGCGTCGTTTATGGGGTCAAATTCCTGCGTCATTCTCAATTGTAGAGCTCTTAGCTCCTCATTGGATTTCAGCAAAAGTTCTTGCAATGGCTGCTGCTGGGGCTGCTGCTGTTGCTGCTGTTGCTGCTGCTGCTGTTGGTGCTGTTGTTGGTGCTGCTGTTGCTGTTGCTGCACCTGTAGCTGCTGTTGCTGCTGGAGCCATTGCTGCTGTAGCCATTGCTGCTGCTGCTGCAGCCATTGCTGCTGTTGCTGTTCCATCCATTGCTGATGCTGACGCTGCTGCTATAGCCATTGTTGCTGCTGCGGTTGCTGCAGTCATAGCTGCTGCTGTTGCTGCAACTGCTGGTGCTACTGCTCCTGTTGCTGCGACTGCTGCTGCTGCCATTGCCGATGCTGCTTTTGCTGCCTATTTTGCTTCTGTGGCTGCTGCTGCTGTGGCTGCCAATTTGTCGCCCTTTTGCCTTCTTCTTGCACTGCCGCACGTGCAAGTGTGGTCAAACATTTTGTAAATGCGTTTGAGACTTTGCTCATGCAAGAATAGTATGGTGCATTCCTCCACCGCCCTCCTCTATTGTGTCGTGGTTTGTTATAATCTAAATAAAATAACGATAACTGTTAAAACATAATTCCTTTGGAAATCGAAAATGTACTAACATTTACATAAATATATGTAAATGTTGCATTTATAATCTGAATTTCCATTTATTTCCATTTATATATGTTTTATTACAGAAACTTATATTTTTTTATAAAAATATATATTTTATTTTTATGTCCTAAATGATAGATTTAAATAAATGTTAATTCATTGTTTTATATTTGGATAATTTTCGAAAAAATTTTTAATTTTAAGTCTTACATACCGCAAAATATGTAAATGTAAGAAGATGTTTGTAAGTATACAAATGTGAATAATTTTTTTCTAAACTTGTTAGTAAACTATAATATAAAATGTATATAAATGTTTATAAGTGTAAAAAATATTTCAACTACAGCTATATTTAAATAAGCACAAAATTTAATATTACTAACAGGAGACGGTCTAACCTGCGGGAAATCGATTTTAGTGGGCATTAAGGAGTCGATTTCTGGTACCTAAAATGAAGCCCAGTGCTGACAATTTCATCCAATGGGCCCTTTTTCTTGAGATATGGGCAATTTAATCTCTAATATCCTCTATTTTGTTAAAAAATGATGTCTCTTCTATTGGGTGTCATATTGCAAATATTTATGATATGAAAACGAGCAAAAAAGATTATAAAAGTAGGCTGTAAATGCTAAAATTTAAGCCCTGACTCATTAAAAAATATTGATTTTTCAGGATGTTACAAGTAATCAAAGTTAGCGTAAGAAAATGGTTTAAAATTTGTCTTCATTTTAACCGATTAAATGGATCGTTTACGCTATCTTTCATTGCTTGTAACTTCCTGAAGAATCAATATTTTTTAATGAGTCAGGGCTTAAATTTTAGCATTTACAGCCTACCTTTATAATCTTTTTTGCTCGTTTTCGTATCATAAATATTTGCAATATGACACCCAATAGAAGATACATCATTTTTTAACAAAATAGAGGATATTAGAGATTAAATTGCCCATATCTCAAGAAAAAGGGCCCATTGGATGAAATTGGCAGCACTGGGCTTCATTTTAGGTACCAGAAATCGACTCCTTAATGCCCACTAAAATCGATTTCCCGCAGGTTAGACCGTCTCCTGTTAGTAATATTAAATTTTGTGCTTATTGAAATATAGCTGTAGTTGAAATATTTTTTACACTTATAAACATTTATATACATTTTATATTATAGTTTACTAACAAGTTTAGAAAAAAATTATTCACATTTGTATACTTACAAACATCTTCTTACATTTACATATTTTGCGGTATGTAAGACTTAAAATTAAAAATTTTTTCGAAAATTATCCAAATATAAAAAAATGAATTAACATTTATTTAAATCTATCATTTAGGACATAAAAATAAAATATATATTTTTATAAAAAAATATAAGTTTCTGTAATAAAACATATATAAATGGAAATAAATGGAAATTCAGATTATAAATGCAACATTTACATATATTTATGTAAATGTTAGTACATTTTCGATTTCCAAAGGAATTATGTTTTAACAGTTATCGTTATTTTATTTAGATTATAACAAACCACGACACAATAGAGGAGGGCGGTGGAGGAATGCACCATACTATTCTTGCATGAGCAAAGTCTCAAACGCATTTACAAAATGTTTGACCACACTTGCACGTGCGGCAGTGCAAGAAGAAGGCAAAAGGGCGACAAATTGGCAGCCACAGCAGCAGCAGCCACAGAAGCAAAATAGGCAGCAAAAGCAGCATCGGCAATGGCAGCAGCAGCAGTCGCAGCAACAGGAGCAGCAGCACCAGCAGTTGCAGCAACAGCAGCAGCACCAGCAGTTGCAGCAACAGCAGCAGCTATGACTGCAGCAACCGCAGCAGCAACAATGGCTGTAGCAGCAGCGTCAGCATCAGCAATGGATGGAACAGCAACAGCAGCAATGGCTGCAGCAGTAGCAGCAATGGCTACAGCAGCAATGGCTCCAGCAGCAACAGCAGCTACAGGTGCAGCAACAGCAACAGTAGCACCAACAACAGCACCAACAGCAGCAGCAGCAACAGCAGCAACAGCAGCAGCCCCAGCAGCAGCCATTGCAAGAACTTTTGCTGAAATCCAATGAGGAGCTAAGAGCTCTACAATTGAGAATGACGCAGGAATTTGACCCCATAAATGACGCTATAAATGCAAGGCTCAACGAAGAGGAGCCTTGTGCATGATAGTGGTTACACAGAAAATGATGAATTAAAAGTTTATATTGTAGCAATGTAGTGTAAAATTAATTATAATAAATAACTTTATAGATTATGATTTTAAAAACTTTTGTTAGTGCAGTAAATGGAAGCAAATGTTTTGGATATTGTAGCTACTGTTTTTCAAGAACATAGTTAACCATTCAATGTAATTTCTGAAATTAATCTTAAGGCTTGTGAAACGAAGTATACGTTAAATTAACTTCCGATGAACTACGTTTTCTATTTTACAGAGCACTGCAAAGTTAATTATATAAATTTTGCACTTTTGATACGAAATGTTCGATCAGCAGGTACTCGGGTGACCTTGCTAAAGTGCTTCCTGAAATATGAATTTGCGTGACATCAATTGTATATTGTGCGTCGGTATTTTGCGGCTAAATGCTTAAATATCAAATATCCGTTAAGCAGATTCAAAAAAATATTACACTTAATCAGAATCTAACATTGAGGTTAGGACAGGTTTTATTTAATTATCTTAAATTTCAGAAACATCTTTAGAGATAAAATCTTTGGCATCGTCTTTCTAATAAATATATGATTATTCCCCGAATAGATTCGGTCTGCATAATGCCAACTACTGATATTATTCGTAATGAATCGTCGATAAAAATCGAAATTACCTCTATTAAAGTACTTTCCGAAACGTGGATTTCTATAGAACAAATTAGGGATTATTTTTATGCTTTGGTTTTATAACATATGAAAAATCCAGGTCTGTCTAACGCATATTTGCAAAAATACAGTCATTTTTAATTTTTATTCTTTATAAGGGAAAGTTAAAATTAATCTATAGGCTTGTGAATCGAAATACCGTAAGTTATCTTTCGATGAATTACGTTTTTTATTTTACAGAGCCCTATAAAGTTAATACATAAATTTTGCAATTTTGATACGTAATGTTCGATCAGCAGGTATTCGGGGGACCTTATTAAAGTGCTTCCTGAAACATGAATTCGCGTGACATCAATTGTATATTGTGCGTCGGTATTTTGCGGATAAATGCTTAAATATCAGATATCCGTTAAGCCGATTCATAAAAATATTACATTTAATCAAGATCTAATTTTGAGGTTAGGACGGGTATTATTTATTTTAAATTTCAGAAACATCCTTAGACATAAAATCTTTGGCATCGTCTTTCTAATAAATATATGATTATTCCCCGAATAGATTCGGCCTGCATAACGCCAACTATTGATATTATTCGTAATGAATCGTCGATAAAAATATAAATTACCTCTATTAAAGAACTTTCCGAAACATTGATTCCTTTGGAACAAATTAGAGATTATTTTTATGCTTTGGTTTTTTAACATATGAAAAATCCAGGTCTGTCTAACGCATGTTTGCAAAAATACAGGCATTTTTAACTTTTTAACCTTGATAAGGACAGTTAAAATTAATATTAAGGCTTGTGAAACGAACTGTACGTTAAATTAACTTTCGAGGAACTACGTTTTTTATTTTACAGAGCCCTGTAAAGTTAATACATAAATTTTGCACTTTTGATACGAAATGTTCGATCAGCAGGTATTCGGGTGACCTTGCTAAAGTGCTTCCTGCAACATGAATTTGCGTGACATCAATTGTATGTTGTGCGTCGGTATTTTGTGGATAAATGCTTAAATATCAGATATCCGTTAAGTAGATTCATAAAAGTATTACATTTAATCAAAATCTAACCTTGAGGTTAGGACGGGTTTTATTTAATTATTTTAAATTTCAGAAACATCTTTAGACATAAAATCTTTGGCATCATCTTTCTAATAAATATATGATTATTCCCCGAATAGATTGGCCCTGCATAACGCCAACTACTGATATTATTCGTAATGAATCGTCGATAAAAATGGAAATTAGCTCTATTAAAGTACTTTCCGAAACGTGGATTTCTATAGAACAAATTAGAGATTATTTTTATGCTTTGGTTTTATAACATATGAAAAATCAAGGTCTGTCTAACGCATATTTGCAAAAATACAGCCATTTTTAATTTTTATTCTTTATAAGAGAAAGTTAAAATTAATCTATAGGCTTGTGAATCGAAGTATACCGTAAGTTATCTTTCGATGAACTATGTTTTTTATTTTACAGAGCCCTGTAAAGTTAATACATAAATTTTGCACGTATGATTGAAAATTTTCGATTGCCGGGTATACCTGCATGGCCTTATTTATGTGCTTTTCGAAAAATGAATTTTATAATTAATAAGGCTATCCCATATCTTGTTCGCATTATCTCTCAATAGTTAATAGTTAATAGTATAGCAGTTATGTGTTAAGTTAAAATATAATGCAAAATGTTATGCATGTTCTAATATTAAAAAATAGGATTTCAAGTAACTTAGTAAGAAATATATTATTATGGTCATCAATTTTTTCAGCAAATTTCGATAAGAATTTCATCGATTCAGCATTAGAATTTTTATTGTTGTTTTGAGAAGAGTATTCCAACCTACGTTTCAATGTAAACAAACGGACGTGCTTTAATTTGACGGCTTTCGGTTGTTTGGCGCGCCGCGGGCCATCGCGCGTTCCTAAACGCACTGTTAAATGATAAAGAGAGGGGGGGGGGGGGCAAATCCGCCATGTTGGCAGGATTTGAGTCGCAGCGCTGCTGATGAGACACGAGGCGAGTCTCAGCACACCGCGACGGCACGCGCAAACACGTAAGAGGTAAACATCTCTCAACCTTGCGCGAAGGGCAAGGCCGAGAGATGATCGCGCGTGCCGACGAAACAACAGGCAGGCAGTATCGTTTCGGCCACAGCTTCAATCATCCGTGTGACATATGTTTGTGACGCTTAGCTTTGGAAGTGAAATGTAACTACCATTGCTGTAAATTACTGATTTTAAGTGGTTCAATTGAAAGGTAATTATGTATTGTTATAAAATTTGAAACACAGAATAACTTAGATATCGTATAGAATTATTTGAAAACGTAAAAAGTAATGCAAATTGAAAATTTTTTTTTTAATAAATTACGGTATTTGATTTAATCATAAAATTGTTTGATAACTTATAAACTAAAAATCTGAAAATGATATTTTATTTTTATTATAAAAACAATAAAATTATATTTTTAAAGTATGCACAGAAATTATTTGCGAGTGTTATAATCTTTATTATGTACATGTTATACGTAAAAGTAGTTAATGTTAATGCTTACTAATCCGTAGGAAGGACCGAAAAACCGAAACAAATTTAGCGACCGCACCCGCAATCAAGCATTTCGAAGGAATTAGAAATCGCGCTATTGATGTGGTAATAAATGTGGTAATCAAAGGGTTAATTCAAATTTGTATACTTACAATTAAATATTGGATCATTTAATAAATCATCCATCTCTCCATCCTCGAAATTGCCGAAGCTAGCCATAGTCTTGTTCGTCGCTACGGACTCTCTAAGAGTAAATACGACTATAACCGCAAATTCACCGGCGATCGTCAGCTTTCGACACTGCTTGCGCCGCACGGTGAGCTTCGTCGGTCGTCCCGTTTGCACTGAGTCTCGACTGTTTTACTCATTCTATCTTTCTGCTCTTCAAGTGAAATTAAAAGATATTGTGCATCGATATAGTGTTTTTATATTATCTAATAAAATTAGAGCAGACGTTTACAAATATTAAAAAGGTATATATATTAAAAATGTTTTTATGTTACTAATAATATCTTGCGATCGGAAAATCCGCTTTTGTACAATGATATATTTAATTAACCTTTCTATTTTTTGGTTATGAAAGACCGAATGTTCTGGGTATCATATAATTTTTCTATTATTCATAAATCGAGTTTGATTGTGGGGGCGGTTACTATATGTAGAGCCGGATATCTGTGTCTAAAACACACACTTCTGTGTTGAAAAATGATTATTTAACTTTTATTATCGAAGTGTACAAGTGCACAAAGTTTGAAAATATTTTCATAATTTTCCCCTCAAAATTGATTGCGGCGGTGGCTTCTAAATTTTTTACGTTTTTCCGATTTTTAAATCAGACGGTTTTTATTAAAAATTTGTATTTCCTCACTAACGTTATAGAGCGGTGAAATGTTTATTGCATGCAGTTTTTAGTTACGCCTACATCGAGCTTTATTGCGTGAACGAATTCGAAATTAAGGGTGCGATTTCTGCCATCGAAATACACGATTTCGTTTGAGAAGTGTCAATGTTATTTCTAAAGCGTGTTTTAATTATTCGTAAATCGCGTTTTATCGCTGGGAGGCAACTGCTATTACATTAACTGCGCGATTGACTCCCAAAAAAAACTCTTTTCTATCAGAAAATATTTATTTTGTTTTTCGAAAGTAGAATTTGGTTACAGAAGCTCCAATGTACGGTATAAAATATATTTAATCACTCGCGAAACGTGCATCATTGCGGGGCGGCCGGTAAATTTCATACGAATTTTCGGTGTTTGAAACGGACAATATTTTACGAAATAAATTGTTTTCTTAACTAGGGTTATCGAATGATGCAAAAGTTTATTGAGTGCAGCTTTTAGTGACTCAGTTCTAGAGAAGTGCCATCATTCGGTCTAAAAAGTGTTTTAATTTTTCGTTTATCGAGCTTCATTGCGAAGGCGGCTGAACTTGTTATGATTTTTTTGGCGCTTCCCACGGAATATATTTAAGGAAAATAATATTTTACATAACTAAGGTAATACGCTGAGTAGGAAATGATTTTTCTTTTTAAAAGTATCGTTAGTAAAGCGCCATCATTCGGTCTAAAAAGTGTTCGATTGCGGGAGCAGCCTCTGAATTCTTACGGGTTTTTCGTCGCGTCCCACGGATTATATTTTTGCAAATTAATATTTTTTTCAACGTTTGCATGAAACGGGCCTTTTTTTATTCCTAAAAGTCGCTAGAAAATGACAACGAATTTTTTTTGAAGTTTTTCTCTTACAAGTAATTTTTTTCTCATCTGTCATTTTTTCAAGATATAGGCTACCTTATCTTATAAATGTGTTATTTTATGACGACCTCCCCCTCGCTTGAAATAGCTCATTTTCTCCCCTTGTTGCACAATGTACTATTACCTAACTATAGTTATAGGGCTGTTATTAGTTTATCGTAAATGGAGCTTTTTCTCGCTGGGACAGCAACAACATTAACAGCGCGATTTCTTCCTTTGAAAAACTACTTTCCTATTACGAAAAATTGATTTTTCTTTTTAAAGTTTGGTTACAGAAGCGCCATCATTCAGTCTATAACGTGCTTTAATTATTTTGTAAATCGAGGTGGATGCAGGGGCGGCCACTAAATTTCTTACGGTTTTTCGCCGCTTGAAATGTACGATATTTAAGAAATAGTTTATTGTGTACCAATGGCGGAAAATGGGCCTTTTTAGATCGAGTGTGGAGTTTGCAGTACGAGTCGCAGGCGAGCAAGCATGAGCCGAAGGTGAGTGTGTTTTGTGGACCGTACACGAATGCTGCAACCACGCGAGGTCAAAAAGCCGACTTAGCCCTTGTTTGCACGATATTTTTTGTGACACAGGTTTGGATTTTCGTGTTTTTGTGCATGTAACGCGAGACTTCCTAGAGAAAAAGATATATGCAAATAACTGTTAACAACTTTTATGAACTGTTAGGAAATGTTATAAACTGTTAGAAACTGTTAGCAACTATTATAAAAACTTTGGATTGAGCCGCGTATTCAAATTTATAACAGTTTTGAACAGTTTATAACAGTTCATAACAGCCCGCGTAAAAATTGAAACTATTGCAACAACATTGCTACTGTATTGGAAATTAATATCGCTGATGTATTGGCAATATAGATGTACAACAATTGCAAGGCTATTGGCGCTATTTGCCTTGGGTGCTATTTCCAATGTGTCGCCAATATCGTAAGATTTAACTTTCTAAAAAAAAAAAAAAATTCTTGGGTTGATTCGAACTAGGAATCTTTCTGATTACTAGACTTGCTCGCTACCCACCGAGCTATTTCGTTGTTTCTGTTAATGAACGAAATGGAGGTTAAAAGTTGAAACAAGTGATCATTTGTTTTGAAGTAGATTTAACCTCTATTTCGTTCATTTACAGAAACAACGAAATAGCTCGGTGGGTAGCGAGCAAGTCTAGTAATTCAAAGATTCCTAGTTCGAATCCACCCAAGAATTTTTTTTCTTTTAGAAAGTTAAATTTTAAGATATTGGTGATACATTAGAAATAGCACCCAAGGCAAATAGCGCCAATAGCCTTGCAATTGTTATACATCTATATTGCCAATACATCAGCGATATTAACTTCCAATATAGTAAAACTTATTTAAATCGTAATTTATCGAAAAGGCTTTATGAATCAGTATGAAATCTATAGAAAATTTTGTATGTGATCTAGGCAATGTGTGTGTAAAATTTCATGAAGATACTATAATTATTTTTGTAGATACACTGTCTGTGTTTTTTATAGCTTTTTATACGAACTATTGCCATATAAAAACGGCTTGGTTAATTAAATTTCGGTTTTTATTAAAAATACGAAAAATTCATATTTTTAAGTTAATGGGGTACTTGTTTGGGTACTTGGGTAAAATTTATTCGTAGAGTAAAGTAGAATGTAACACCCACATAAGTGAGACATTTTTAATGTTTACTATCTACAAATAATACAATGTTGGATATAAATTTTTTTTTTGTTATCGGTGAATCATACTGTGATTTAATTATAGATTTTAGAAAGGTACTTTGTTCGAAATGAGATACGTGCATTACTTGAACTTTGTTAAATACTTTTTAAATATTTGTTATTTAAAATATTTATTTATTTATATCCTGAAAAAATTTAATTCTTTTTAAATTATTCGAATAATCGAGTCGGTGGTTCAGTTTAAATCATATACAAATTTTGGGCCCATTCAAGCTTTAATACTTTAAATACATATTTAACAATTTTATACAGATTAACAGAAAATATGGGATATCATCATCTTAAGAAAATCACGGAAGGTAAGTTTATTTTGTTTTATTTTTTTCAACTTTTGTGCTGCGTTGCGCCGATCATTGTGTTGATTTGCACCTATCATTGTGCTGCTTTGCGCCTATTTATTTGCAGTTTTACACTTATTAATGTGTTAATATATGCACCTTTATACATTTTATGAAATGTATGAATAATGAGTCGAAAATACCGACATCAGTGGGAAAAGGACCCATTGCTTTCGTTATGGCTGTGCGAAAGTCCTTTGACTCCTGATAAAGCCTACTGTAAATTTTGTGAAAAAGATTTAACTCCTAAAAAGTAGATATTATTACGACATGCAATAGAAAATTCTGTACATAAAGTAAGAGTTGCATCATATTTGAGAACCCATAATAGAGAAATTGAGATTGAAAATATTCCTGAATTATCGACAATAATGGAATCAAGTGCAAGTGTACCTAGCCCTGAAGTTAGAGAAAAAGAATGTCAAGAAAATGAATGTAAAAATGTACCATCTAATAAGGATGTGGAAAACGAGTGTAATAATGTACTGTCTACCGAAGATATGGAAAAAGAACGTCAAGAAAATGAATTGCAAGATCTTGTTAATGAAACAGAACAACCAAATATAAATGCAATGGCGTTAAAATATGTGCGTAAATATAAATCGGAGTGGCAGTATCTTCATAATTGGCTACAACCTATACCGGATGATTGTCTTAAAATAAAATGTACGACATGCAACAGTTATTTGACCACTAGAAAAAGTACTTTAGACGAGCATGCTCAAACTTTTAAACACAGGCTTAATGCAGGTACTCTCGATATTTTTGACGAATTTGATTTCCAGAAAGCAATTTCAGAAATTAAATTATCTATTATGGTGGTTGATACTCAAATACCATTTCTTGTTATTGATCGAGTTCTACCATATCTGAAAAACACGTTTTTCGACTCACAGTTTCTCGAGAAAGTTAGTTTGCATAGAGGTAAAGTATCTCTTATATTAGCTAACGTCATAGCACCTGCACATAAAAAAAGATTGGCTGAAATTTTAAAAATAACAAAATTCTGTGTATTAATCGATGAAAGCACATACGTTAGCAATCAGCAATTGTTGTGCATAGTTGTTCGTTATTTTAATGATCAGATTGGTCGCATACACGATAGTTTATGGGATATAAAGGTTGACGCGCAGACAATAGTAGATAAAGTTATATA
This sequence comes from Torymus aiolomorphi, assembly GCA_036365515.1. Lineage (NCBI taxonomy): Eukaryota > Metazoa > Arthropoda > Insecta > Hymenoptera > Torymidae > Torymus > Torymus aiolomorphi. The sequence goes on from CM070874.1 coordinate 134,723,803, forward strand.
TACTTTTAATGGTGATAATGTTCCGTTAAATAATATTTTTGCCTTTTGTTCTGATACCTGTAATCTTATGATGGGAAATCGTAGTTCAGTATCTACTAAATTGATGGAAATAATTCCTGGTATAAGAATAGTTAAATGTAGCGCTCACATTCAGCACTTATGCGCACAGGATGCTTTAAAGATCATGCCTTCTATTTACAATCAAATAGTCCATCAAGTACACAATTATTTTGCGCATAGCTCAAAACGCCTATATAGATTTGATGTTCTTGAAATAAAATCTAAAGTACCTGCTTTGAAGATTTTAAAACCAGCAAACACAAGATGGCTATCATATTTCCAATGCATGGATCGCATTCTTAGCAGATGGACAGTTTTAATACAATATTTTGAAAGCGAATGTCTAGAAGGCGATCAATTAGCAGCAGCAAAACCTTTGCTAGACTATTTAGTTAATCCAATCAACAAATTGCATCATTTATTTTTACATTCAGTATATTTGCAATTACAGAAGGCAAACTTAAAGTTGCAATCACAAAAACCGAACGTTTACGTCGATAACAGTATCGAAAGAAAATTGTACTTAGTTCTTTTATCACAGTATCTAAAAGATGATTATATATCGTCGATAGATTTAAGTGAAGTTGATCCAAAAAATAATGACAAGTTTAAACCTTTGAATGAAATCACATTGGAAAAAAACGTTGTTGAACAATTTAATAAAGTTTTAGATGAAAATGACAAGATAATGTTTTTTAAATTGTGTCAGCAGTTTCTATCAGATCTCTGTTCTAAATTAAAACAAAGATATGATAATTTTTCTGTTGATTTAATAAAATACTTGAGTTGCTTTCATTCACAAAATGCGTTAAATCAGCACTATCATGAAGGTGCATATCAAAATTTAGACGTGCTTTTCTATGAACTTCCATTATTGACTAATAATCACGATGGCGCCTTGATGATACAAATCAACAAGGAATGTTCTGATTTACCAGCATACAATATACCAAAATATTTAAAAGAAGAAGAAAATGTAGGCATCTTTTGGGCTAACGTTAAAAATATTGTTAACGAAGAAGGAATACACATTTTTAGAAACATAGCAGAATTTGCTTTGAATTTTCTTACGTTGCCGAATTCGAATGCTCCTTCCGAACGTATATGGAGTGAATTGAACCGTCAAAAAGATAATTCTAGGGCCAGTTTGAAGTATGGAACAATACGAGGAATTTTATTATCGAAGCAATATATTAAAGATGTAGGAGGATTAATATTATTTGAGCCAACATATGAAATGTTCGTTCGTATGGTATATAATCTAAAGGACAAAATACAAGATTTAAAAAAAATTAAAGATATTTTCCAGTGCAAAGGAACCATCATTACGGAAGAATATTTGTCCGAGTGCCAGAAAGACGAAAACTTCCGTTTAGAAATTAAAAAGAAAATGAAGCTCAGCTATGAAAAAGATACTGAAATAATAAATATTAATTTGTTTAATTTTAATCCAAGCAACGTGATTGAAAAGATTGATAATGATATATGTGAATCTGAATTTAATGAAAGTTTGGTTATTGAAAGTGAAAGTAATAATTCCTTAGAGGTATACTCTAGCCAAAATATGAATGGGCCGAAAATTCTGACAAATGGATTAATTTCTGATTATAACTACCACATGAAAAGATTGTTTTATGTAAACGAGGAAGGAGTTCGTAAAGAACAAGAATATACAATCGGTTTATACACTAGGAAATCAATTATTTCACTTCGTCAAACAGTTCAATTATTTTCTTCTCAATATCACACCTTAAGGCCTAGAAAGGATATAGATGGATTTGTAATCGATGTTAGTGGAATAATTTTTGAAAAAAATTGGCTTAATGCAATATTCATTCCTACAACAATAACTTTCGTTTTCTTCAATGAAACAAAATGGGATCCGTATTACGACTGGCCCATGTTCTACATTATATTCCAATCAACAACTAGATACATATTTATGCCATATTTAAGTATGAATCATTGGCGCTTATTTTTAATAGATATGCATTGCAAATGCGTAACTTTAATAGATCCTTTTGACAGAAAACCAAGTGAATTGGAAGCTGAAGGAAAAAAGGTGTACAATTGTTTTTTAAGGTATTTAGAATACTGTAAAAACAAAGGTATAGAAAATTCTTTAACACAAAGCTGTACATCGTGGGACATAGTATGGTTTGTAGCTCCTACAGATATGCCTCGCCAAAAAGATGGTTATAATTGTGGAATTTTTGTAATATATTACATGTACACTATTGGACAAAATAAACAATTTGATAAGAATTTTGATCCAGACGCATATAGAAATTATTTAGCAGAAAAGTTAATCAACGAATCAGAAAATATGCATGATATATGTCAATTTTGTTTCACTAGTAAAAGGAAAGCTGGAGTAAAAACTTGCAGAGGATGTAGAAGATTTACGCATGTTACCTGCTTACGAAATAAAACTCTTAGTCAAAGACCAAAATGCGAATTATGTATGGAAAATTAAATCTACAATATATCTACTATAAAACATCCAATATTTATATTTATACACATACACATTTGTGTAAATAATTATTTCGTCTAATGAACGAGTATAATATTATTTATAACATCAATATTATTTCGAAAATAAAACAGTCAAAAATTATTGAAACATGTTGTAAATGATATTAAAGAAGTGTCGTGATGTTGCTTAAAATAATTTAAACAACATACCAGAATATTTATAAGACGAAGAAAATGTAGACATCTTTTGGGCTCACGTTATAGATATTGTTAGCAAAGAAGAAATATACATTTTGAGATACATAGCGGAATTTGCTTTGAGGTTTCTTGCGTTGCCGCATTCGAATACTTCTTCCGAACATATATGTAGTTAATTGAACCGTCAAAAAGATAATTCTAAAATCAGTTTAAAGTATGGAATAATAAAAGGAATTTTATTATTCTTTAAGGCAACATATGATATTTTCGTTCGTATTGTGTGAAATCTAAAGGACAAGGTACAAGATTATAGTTAAATTAAGATTTTTCCCAGCACAAAGGAATCATCATTACGGAAGAATATTTATCCGAGTGTCAGAAAGACGAAAAGTTCCGTTTAGAAATAAAAAAGAAAATGATGCTCAGGAACTAAAAAGATACTGAAACAGAAAATATTTATTTGTTTAATTTGAATTCAAGCTACATTAAAGTGAAAGTAATAATTTCTTAGGGGTATATTCTAGCCAAAATATGAATGGATTGAACATTCTGACAAATGGATTAATTTCATATTACAAATGCTACATGAAAAGTTTGGTTTATGTAAACGAGGAATAAGTTCATAAATAACAACAATATACGATTGGTTCATACACAGGTAGTCTATTTTTCTTCAAATTTTAATTTTGATCATTCTTAATTACAGAAAAGAATATTTTTCAAATTTTGTATTGGAATTATGTATAAATTAATTTAAGTTATATAAAGAATAAACGTTATTTTTATTATAGAAATCCTATAAGAATTGATAAATTTATCAATAAGTTTAAAATATTGTATAAATGCTAAAAACTTAAGTCTGATTTAAAAATATTAACATCCTCTTAATTTTTAGTTCAGTATATTTCATCCTTTACTATCACGGCGTGTAATTTTTTAAGATTTCAGCATTAAAGATTAAGTACAATGACTACGATTAAAATTTACTGCAGGCGTCAATTGAGATTATCGCAACGAAATATACAAATCATCATCAAGAGAAAAAATTTTAAATATTTTGGATTAACGAGGTGCCCTTAAAACAAGAATGGTATTCGATCATATTATTATTTTACTGGTGTTATAAATAATTCATAAACTTTAGTAAAAGGAATGAAAAAAAATCATAAAACTAATTATATATAAATATAAGTAAATGATAAAAACTCATAAATATTTTTAGGTTTCGAGTATTTAAAAAACTTGAACAAGGAAAGTAGATGATCGCAATTAATTCAAGACGGTTCAATTTGATATCGTGACAAAGCTAAACTTGCAACCAAGGCGAGATGCATATTTTAACATTTACTGCATTGAGATTCTGACTGCAAGGTATACGAATCATCACCTAAAGAGGAAGTGTAACGTATTATAGCATAAACAAGGTGCCCTTTCTAAAACAACAATTTTTAATTTACGACGTCAACAACAATGGTAAATAACCACATTCACTTATATTACGTAATGAATCTAAAATAATTAAATATTAATTTTACAAAAATATCCGATCGTATTTATCGTTATTCACTTGTTTTGTAATTCATTCATAAACTTTATTAAAAAGAATAAAATAAATATTAATATTACAAGTAACATTATAAATAAATATTATAAGTAAATTATAAAAACTCTAAAATATTTTTATGTTTTTAGTATTTTAGAAAATTGAAGATGATAATCGATGATAGTCTTAATTATAATATAAGCTTCCAAATATCCTTGAATGCTTGAGACTTCCTCGCTAGCAAAAGACAATATCACCTCACATTGTCACGATTGTTGTTTTCGTTATACAAATGTTAAAAAACAAATGTTAAATGTTATTAATGCAACAATTTTGGTTAACAATATAATAGATATGGACATACTTTATCTTGAACGCCAATGATCTGCTCAAAAACATGCTTCCTAAGAGCATAATTCCATATGCCTACGACACAGTAATCATATCCACAAATGAATCATGGTAAATGGCACAAGACAATATGAATTACTATCTAAGTAAAATGACAAACTGCCTTGCCATAAATAAACTTCTCTAAATATAAGCAAAACAGTATTAAACAGAGCAGTATTAAATATCCGAAATTATTGTGATATTATACCTAAGAACTTATAGATACCCTAGTGGAAATAAGAAATGTGAGAAAGCATAGCAAAATATCAAAAAATGTCTATTAAAATTAAAAATGTCATCTATATAGAAATTGCAGTATTGTAAATTATCTGATTAATAAATAAATATGTACATATCATATAATTTTTTACAGTATGTTTTTTCTGTAATTGTTTTATCATTTGGTCTACCTTTTTATACATTTACCAACTTTATCAAGGTCACATTTTACTTCAACAATTTTCATATACTTTCTAATTATATGTAAGTAATACTCGTAAACTCATAATAAAAATTGTGTATTGTATTTTTACTTATTTAATAAGCGAATACTTCACTTTTTAAAAAGAGTAAATAATCACCAGAAAAAGATTTATTCAATTTATGAAGATAATATTAACGATGAGAATGTTTTATCTCCGTAACCTGAATTTAGCTTAACGTCACGATGTAGACAGAAAGAGCTTCAATTTTGTCTGATTTATTTAAAAATATTGATTCATTAACAAGTTATAAGCAATCAAAGATATCGAAAGAAAATGGTTAAAAATTTCTATTGTTTTCTAAAGATTTCATGGGTCATATTTAAAACTAACTAATTATTTAGCTAATTCTTGTGAAATTAAAAAAATTTTCGGGAATTAGGAAAATATATTCATAAGTAACTCACAAAGAAGTTATGAATTATTTAAAACATATTCAAAGGAAATTATAAATAATTCATGTCGAATACATAACCAAAAATTACAAATCCTCCATGATTGTCGTAAGTATTCAACTGGTTGCAGCATGATGCAGTTTCAAATTGAAAATATCAACAGTAAGTGGTTTTTAATGACTTCTATGCAGTAGTACAAGTTAAGATAACAAATAAAATCATTATACGAGGATTAATTGATTGAATTACGTCCACATTTTTGAAAATCTTTGTAGAATTTGTATATTGTATAGTATAATACTCCTCTTAACACAATCTCTCTCTTACCTGTTCCTTCAAGAGAGGCTCATTGCTCATCATTATGAAAATTTTAGCTTTTGAATTATTCCATTCTGTGTAAATTACAAGTTTTTCGAATTCATTTTCATCAGATTTGGTTAATACTTTACAAGTGTTTATATTTGACATGTTGTAAATTTTCTTTAAACAATACAATCTTGCGTAACCTTGCCATCTTTACATCCAATTGTATTCTCATCAGCATATACTTCTCTTATCCCACTCTTCCTGAATCTTGTTGTTACAAGTTTCCTGCCTCCTCTCGAGATTCATTAAAAGTTGTATGATTTTAATGTCAGATTCAGTCCATGAGTTGTCTTATCTTCTTTGTTCCTTTGCTAGTATCTGTCTAAATCTGGCCTACTCATTTGTATCTTTTCAGGATTTTCACTGACTACCATTTTCCTTTTCAAATTCTGCTGAAATATTTCCTAAAACTAATTCAATATCTTTTTGCCCAATTTAAATATTTGCGAACTTATTTTGACAAATAGAAAGTGATACTACTATCTTTTTTTAAAACATCACTTGTTGATGCAACATATCTTTTTTAAGAGTTTCCATATGTGTATACTTACATTAATGATTTTAACCATTTGCTTTCAATTTTTCTGAATTATCATTTTTACTGATGTCAGTAGTCTTAGATTTTTCAATTTTTTCACTATTTTCATTTTTTTTTTTTTAACGGTTACATCTATTTTCTTTACATTTGATGCTGATATTACTTTGTTTTGAGTATGTAATTTGTTTAATTGGCTACAATGATCAGATGATTGACTATAATAATCGTCAATAGCCCTTTCAAGCTCGTCCGTCCAGTACTCTAACATCTCAATTATGGTGAAATCCGGCATGAAGTTTCGGAGTTCGTTCTCAGGGGTAACGCTGTAGGAGTTCCAGTCCATTCTTCTCAAATTTCTAAAGGCTCTAGTCCCTGTACCTCCTTTCCACCAGATATAGACGATATGCCTGTGGTCCGATAATGAAGGTCCGGTAAAGACCCTCCAATCTCCGATCTATTACCTTCCTCCTAACTGAACTACAGAAGATCCCTGCCTCTGTTCAGGATACACAGATCCGTGGAGACCAGAAACTGCAGGAGTACATTTCCCCTGCTGTTAATGTCAGAGCTTCCCCAAATAATGTGGTGTGCGTTTGCATCTCACCCAAGAATGAGAGGCAGTCTTTTTGATTTACAAAAATCAATGAGTTCTTGTACTTTCTTCGGTGGAGGTTTATCCATACTTTATCCATACTTTCCTCAGGAAAGTAACCTAAGACTACTACCATATCGCTCTCCAATTCCTCCGTGCTTTGACATTTCTGACAGAGTCTATGAAGATTTTACCAAATCTACTAAGCCCCCGTGTAGCCCCCGCAACAACCCGTGGTTCTTGGATTAAGCAGAAGCATATCTGTACCTCTCCCATACGCCTGGCCAACACCGCTGAGGCGTCTTTGCTGTGGTGCAAGTTAATTTGGTTAAACGGTATCCCGTCCTTAGTCATCCTGCTTAGAAAGGTCCACCCCTACTCAACACTTGCTGCTCCAGCGAATCTTTATTCATCATCTTGACAGAGATCAGATTGAGCCTATACTGCAGCTGGAAATTGCGCTCTCTCAGCGCCTCTATAGATGTTCTGGGTTTGGTCACCAGTAAGAAGGTTCCCATGTCGGGCCTCTCCTTACTCTTCGTGCCTCATATACCTGTCATCCATCTATGCCCACTCCGCGATTCGTGCGCCCAAGTCGCGTTCCTCGAGCCGTGCCCTTGAGAAATCGTCGTTGGCCACCACAATGAGGGCCCCGTACTTAAGGATGTTCAATGGTGTCATGCTGCAAGGCGAGGCGAGGGACGCCTCATATAACTTTTTATACGAAATTTTTCAAAGGTCACATAACCTCACTCTCCCATAAGAGCCTATGTTAAAAACTCGATTTTCATGAATTTTTTTCTCGAAAAAATGCTCAGTATAAAATATTGAAAAAATTCAAGCCTCTTTTATTTTATCTAAGTAATGATATATTAAAATTTCAGAGACTTCTGTTAACTTTGCTGTAACCATTGAACATCCTTAACGAAGCAGCCGCTGAATCTGGGGATAGGTCCAGACAAGATTTTCTCCACCTCGGTCTAGACCGCGTAACAGACGTGAGCTGCGTGATATACGTCAGGGACCATCCAGGAGACCGTTATGCCGGCCATCTGGTTCAGCTTTTTCCTGACTAACTCGGCATCAGGGAGAGGTGATGCGTCCGTGGTGCCCTTGAGGCGCTAAACACCACAAATCCCCTCCTCTGTTGCCGCCCTCAGTACAGAAGTGTATGGCGGATAGGCGTTCTCGCCACCGCCATATGGTCCTGCCCACTCTGCATAGGAAGTGGTTGATCTACCGATTCACCATCCCCTTACCCTGTCAAGGATCCACCCGGGTTCTTCAAAGAGTTCCAGGTACCCTCCTTGCTGGAGTCCCTATTCGCACTCGCGTGCGCGTTTAGGTTGTCTGAAACTTCAGTTTCCGAGGACCCTCTTTCTCCCAACAATAGGCCACAGGGAAAGCGTGTTGAGTTCCTTTGACCTCGATCCCCACCTGCCTTCCTTTACTTCACCACTAGGTGTGCTAGGCGTCGCCGCCCGACAGCCTTGATGCTTCAGCATTCCTTCCATCCTTTACTTTTTTTTATTACTATTATTAGGTTTATTTATTTCAGTCCCACCAGTAGGTAGGAAAGCGAGATCTGCTGCCGCAGCATACCTTTGACTTGGGGTGGACTGCATTTGGTCGCCAATCCACGGCATGACCGCACCGGTGTGGCGACCAGAAGGGACCCATATGCTGTGTCAGTTTCAGGGGTGCCGGGAATGTTCTACAAGCCTTTTCACCCGCCCGAGATAAGTCTACCCTACTGAAAAAGTGCAGCTGATTATCAGCTGATAATCAGGTGATAATCGTGCTAAAACGGCACCTGATTATCAGCTGATTTTCACATGAAAATTTATCGTTTAAAATTTATTTATTATTAATTATTGTTATTTATTATTATAAAGTACTATCATGGTTCATTTACTTGAATCTACGATTAATTAATGTGTACGAAAAAATGTCGAAAAATGTAGATGCTGACAAAGAAGTTTTGAATTATTTGTTACAATTTAGGAATGTAACATTACTAACAATAATTAATAATAATAAATATTAATAATAAATCAAAATATGAACATGATTGTCAGGTGCATATCAGCTGATAATCATCTGGGAATCGGGTAACTATAAGGTAACTGTCAGGTGATTATCATCTGATTATCAGCTGATTTTGACCTGAAAATCCTGTTGATATTTTCATTTATTATTAATTAATATTATCATTTATTATTGTTAATTTTAATTTTACATTCCTAAATTATGACAAATAATTGAAAACTTCTTTGCCACAGTGTACATTATTTTAAATACATTAGTTAATCGTATAGATTCAAATAAATGAACGATAATAATAATTTATAATAATAAATAATAATAACTAATAATAAATAAATTTTAAACGATAAATTTTCATGTGAAAATCAGCTGATAATCAGATGCCGTTTTGGCACGATTATCTCCTGATTATCAGCTGATTATCAGCTGATAATCAGCTGCACTTTTTCAGTAGGGTAGGCCTTCGCCCAAACTATGACGGAGTAGCAGTCAGAGAGTGGGCTTATCGTATAATTTGTTAAAAATATTAAATATCAAATTGAATATAACATTAAATCAAATTCTAACCTTAAGCTTAGGCTGGGTTTTATTTAATTATTATTTCCGTAAAATCTTTAGGGATAAAACAGTAATTCAAGGTCGATAAAAATCCAAATTAAATTCTTAAAGTACTTTCCGAAACATGGATTTCGATAGAACGAATTGGAGATTGTTTTAATGCTTTGGGTTTATAAGATATGAACAATCCAGGTCTGCCTAATGCATATTTGCAATAATATAGTCATTTTCAAGTTTTTGTCCTTCATAAGGGAAAGATAAAATTAATCTAAAGGGTTCTGAAACGAAGTTTACAATAACTTAACTTTTGCTATAAAACATTTTGATACAAGCCCAAAAAAGTAAATACAAAATGTTTGCTCGTATGATCGAAAATTGTCTATTGGTTAGTATATGTACGTGACTTTATTTAAGTGCTTTCCGATTCCGAAACATGTATTTTATAATTAACTTGGCTATTCTCATAGCACGTTGGCACTGTGTCTTAATAGTTAATAGTATATAGTTATACAATTATATATTATAAGTTAAAATAGAATAAAAAATGTTATGCATGTTCTAAATATTAAAAAATGCAATTTTATGAAAATTAGTAAGAAATATTTTCTTATGGTCATAAATTTGTTTTTCAAAAAATTTCGATTAGAATTTCATCGATTCGACATTACATATTTTGTTGTTGTTTTGAGAATCGTATTCCAACCTACATTTTAATGTAAACAAACACACGTGCTTTCATTTGACGTCTCGCGGTTGTTTTGCGCGCCGCGCCGCGTTCCTAAACGCTCTGATAAATCGATAAAAAGAGGGGGGGGGGGTGCCAGATCCGCCATGTTGGCAGGATTTGCGTCGCTGCGCTGCTCATCAGCGCACCGATATGCACACACATACGCGCACGCACACGGGCCGGCCGTTACACCCCCCGTCCAAACGTGGACTATTCCTCGGAGAGTCTGCTCTGCTACCTCGCGTCCAGCATCTTCAACGGCCGTGCGCATTCTCCTGAAAAGGGGTTAGGGTGCGGATGCAGAATAATATGATAGTCGTATACAAGAAAATATAACGGAGTTAACCCCTCCCTTTATTCTCCCCGAAGAGGGAGCTTACACACGGGCTGGCGGGGCTTTTGGCCGAGGCTACTCCCGGTTGTGGAACCACGGCCGTGCCTTGTCGTGGCGGGCGGCGTTCGGACACTTCGACTCCGTCGACATGCCAGGTCGTCCGTAGTAGTAGCAGCGGCGACGGGATCCTCCTGCCGCCGGTGCAGCATCGCCTTTCTGTTGCTCGCGATGCGGGTGTGGGGGCATCGACGGCGCGACCTGCCGTAGGTTCGACGGACGGCCTCTCTCCGCCTTTCCTCGGCCGCTTCTCCCCGCTTCCTCGCGAGCAAGGCGTCTCGCTCGGCGGCCCGGATCTCTTGGCGGGCACGGGCCGCCGCTTCTTCGGCCTCACGGCGCACAGTAGGCAGAACTGGAAAATTTTGTGTCAAAATCGTAGAACTTCGCGAAAAAAATTTTTAGCGACTTAAAAATTTAGCAACTTACAGATGAGCTTGTGTACAATTGAGGAAAATTATTAGATAAAGAAAAAAAAATTGCAGAGATAGTTGAATCGAATGTATAGCATTCGAAAGAGCATTAAAATACCTATATTTTCTAAAAAAAAAATTTCTCTAGCTATAACGGTTCTTTTGTTATTAACAAAGACGTGTTTTTTTTTCTTAAAAAGCTTACAACTCCTAAACTAAACGGTCAATTTTCTTGAAAAAAATTATGATAATGCAAAATATAAATAGCTATAATCTGTAAAAATTTGAATCCATTTTGTCGACTAGTTTTTGAGAAAAAAATTGAAATGTGAAAAAAATGAGTTTTGTATGTACAAAGATTACGGGAGTAAAATTGACTTAATCGCTTTGAAATTCCTTGTAGAGGTAGATTTTGGATAGTTCTCGGTCGAGTTCTTTGGGCAAAATGATTAGTCCAGAAATTTCAGAAATATTTGAGGTTAAAATTTTTTTAACCTTTTTTTCAAACCGTAATTTCTCAAGAACGGCTCAATGTATCAGCTCCAAATTTATAGACAATTTTGCATGTGATATACACAATATGTGTGCGAATTTTCTTTTTGAAATATTGGATTTTCAAAATTTTCGTATTTTACAAAGTTATTTTCTTTGTCGCATGATAACTAGAGAAAACAAAAATTGGTTTAATCCTGTTGAAATTTTGTGGAGATGTAGAGTCTATATATTATCGTATAAGTCCTTTAGGTAAAAGAATTGTCTCATGATTTTTAGAGATATTTAAGGTTAAATTCTTTTAAAGTTTTTTTCAAAATCGTAATTTCTCAATGACGACTTCATGTATCTAGCTTGAAATTTATAGACTATTTTGTATGCGATATAGGCAATACCTGTGTGAAATTTCATTCAGATTATCAAGAAGCGCGGGAGCGCTCCGAAGGCAAGTATAGAAGAAGCCTGAAGAAGCGACCCGTGCTACTTATACATTGAAATGGGTTTGCGAGAAATTCAATGCGCCTATATACGTATTAGATTTGTTTGAACTATATTAACATGTACTGTTAATCGAAAGCCATTTCATTGCTCTACTCAAATCGAAAGATTTCATTAAAAAGATTGTCCCGTTCAAAAGATTTAGAGATCTAAATATTTTGTATGTACTATTTCCGATTCTCCATATACTTTAGTCAGCACAAACTATACATTTTTGTCCAACCGGTACATAGTATAGCATTTTTGTCCGACCGACTGGTAAAAGAGAGAAGAGAGAGAGAACAGAGAGAGAGAGTGATAGAGAGGGAAAGAGAGAAGAGCGACGGAGATAGAGAGATCCGTATATATGATATATATATATATATATATATATATATATATATATATATATATATATATATCTGGTCAATCAACCTAACCTTGTTATTTTATTGAAAATAAAACACTCTGACGACATTCCATCAAATCGGTTATTTATTAATTGCAAAATAATTTTTTGCGACGTTTCGGCCGTCTTAGGAGAAAACCTTCTCGGCCCTCTTCAGGCTAAAGTTTATAAAACAATAAACAGTCAATACATATGTAAAAGAATATAACAATAACAAACATAGTCAACAGTATCTCACCGAAGAGAGAGTGATCACAGTGGTGTTCGAGCGAATACTAATGTATACAAATAGAAATATAATTTAGTAAGAGAGACATAGACTGTACAAACAATAGACCAAACCTTAATTTTAATTTTAACTCTCATCTTTACTAATCTTATTAATTAAATTTTTATAACAACTTTTTAATTTTTGAGTATCAAGTTGTCTATTAATATTATTTTTATTAGCATGTATAAATAACATTTCCGAAAATAGTCTCTAATTAGTATTACATTCAACATCTAGTATAGTTGCCTTATCTATATTAAATTTATGGCTAGTTTGATTTATATGTTCAACTAAAGCCGACCTTTCATTATTCATTTTACAATCTCTATTGTGTTCGTAACAACTCGTTTTTAACATTCTAGAAGTTTGACCAATATACATTGCAGGACAATTATTATAATTTATCTTATATACTACATTTTTCTTATCCATAATATTGGTATAATCTTTACCTAACTTAATAAAAGAATGAAACTTATTAATAACAGAATAAATAATATCAATATTAGCCTTTAAACAAATTTTATTTATTTGATAACTAATATTTTTAATAAACGGTAAAACTAAAATAGGTTTTTTGGAAAGTTGTTTGTTATTATGTGTTTCATTATTATTATTTTGATTTTTTAGTTTTTTTAATCTGATTTTAATATATTTTTCAATAATACTTAATGGATATCCATTTTGTAGGAGAAGTCTTTTAGTAAGGTTTAAATTTTGGTTATGAAAACTGAAATGCGATAATTTAATACTATAATCAACTAAGGTGTAAATAATACAAATCTTATGTGATAAGGGATGATGTGAATTATAATGTAAGTATCTACCCGAAAATGAAGGTTTTCTATACCAATTTGTAATCACAGAATTGTTATTTTGTATATTCAATTCTATATCTAAAAACTTATTTTATTATTATTACACTTTTCAACTGTAAATTGCAACTATCACTATAACTGTTAAAAGTAGACAGTGTAAGATCAATCATGTCAACATTCTGTTTTGAATTTTGAGATTGCTGATTGTAATGCTCATATTACCTTTTTAAATAAAGGTAGTGAACTCGTTGAAAAGGATTTATTAGAATACTCAGTCCCTAATTACATTATTTATGAATTTTTACAGTATTATAATATAAAATTACAATATATTTGTTATATAATAGCAACCAAAAATTTTATAAATTATATTCTAATGAATTTCAAAACAAGAATTCTAATACTCAATCAATTAGTAATGTGACTAATAATGAAACTAAATCTAAGTGGTTATATAATTTAACTGATATTGACGTACCACCTCAGGTAGAAAATGTGTTACAATTAGGTGAAAAATTTAATTTTTCTGTAGATAATAGTAATAAGTCCACTTTTCAGCTACTTAAATGTTTAGAAAATCAACTACATGGTATAAAAGAACAAGAAGTTTCAGAAAAAGTCAGGTTAGATATTATAAATGTAATTAGTAATCAGAATAAATCGTGTAAAATTGATCAATTTGATAAAATTAAAAAATTAGAAATAGATATGACTAAACAATTCATTCAGAAAAATAGTAATAAGATTCTGATCACTAAAGCAGATAAAGGTAATGCCACTGTCATTATTAAAAAAGTTGAATACTATTCCAAAATTGAAGAACAATTACATAACGAAAAATATTACAATATTATTAAAAAAAATCCTATTAGCATGTTAAAAAAACAAATGATTAATTTAGTGAAAAAATGGCACAATTTTGGAGTTCTTAGTACAAAGATCATGAACATGTAAAAAAACTTGTTAATAAATCAGAATTATCTAAAGCTTATGGTCTAATAAAAGTTCATAAAATTGGTTTTCCAATTAGAATTATTGTATCTGCTATTGACTCTCCAACTTATTGGTTCTCAAAATTTTTATCACAATTCTTAAAATCTAATATTCCACTTGCTAAATCTTACATAAAAAATAGTGTGCAACTTAAACAGAAAATAGACACTTTTATTGTTCCACAAGGTTATACTTTCATAAGCTTGGACGTTGTAAACATGTTTACTAACACAAATGAAAGTATAATAATTTCAGCTATTAAGCACTTTTGGAAATATTTAAGTAACAAAATTGAATTATCTATTGAAGAATTTTGCAATGCAGTTAGTCTATTACTAAATTCCACTTATTTCCAGTTTAATAATGTGATATATAAACAAGTTTTTGGTTCTGCAATGGGTAGTCCTGTTTTAGCCCTATTTTGTGTGATTTAGCGTTACAAGTTCTTGAAACTGAATGCATAAAAAAACTACCTTTTATAGTTCATTTATATTATAGATATGTAGATGACATTTTCATGTGTGTTCCTGATGACATGATTGATCTTACACTGTCTACTTTTAACAGTTATAGTGATAGTTTGCAATTTACAGTTGAAAAGTGTAATAATAATAAAATAAGTTTTTTAGATATAGAATTGAATATACAAATGACAATTCTGTGATTACAAATTGGTATAGAAAACCTTCATTTTCGGGTAGATACATTATAATTCACATCATCCCTTATCACATAAGATTGGTATTATTTACACCTTAGTTGATTATAGTATTAAATTATCGCATTTCAGTTTTCATGACCAAAATTTAAACCTTACAAAAAGACTTCTCCTACAAAATGGATATCCATTAAGTATTATTGAAAAATACATTAAAATCAGATTAAAAAAACTAAAAAATGAAAATAATAATAATAAAACACATAATAACGAACAACTTTCCAAAAAACCTATTTTAGTTTTACCGTTTATTAAAAATATTAGTTATCAAATAAATAAAATTTGTTTAAAGGCTAATATTGATATTATTTATTCCGTTATTAATAAATTTCATTCTTTTATTAAGTTAGGTAAAGATTATACCAATATTATGGATAAGAAAAATGTAGTATATAAGATAAATTGTAATAATTGTCCTGCAATGTATATTGGTCAAACTTCTAGAATGTTAAAAACGAGTTGTTACGAACACAATAGAGATTGTAAAATGAATAATGAAAGGTCGGCTTTAGTTGAACATATAAATCAAACTAGCCATAAATTTAATATAGATAAGGCAACTATACTAGATGTTGAATGTAATACTAATTAGAGACTATTTTCGGAAATGTTATTTATACATGCTAATAAAAATAATATTAATAGACAGCTTGATACTCAAAAATTAAAAAGTTGTTATAAAAATTTAATTAATAAGATTAGTAAAGATGAGAGTTAAAATTAAAATTAAGGTTTGATCTATTGTTTGTACAGTCTATGTCTCTCTTACTAAATTATATTTCTATTTGTATACGTTAGTATTCGCTCGAACACCACTGTGATCACTCGCTCTTCGGTGAGATATTGTTGACTATGTTTGTTATTGTTATATTCTTTTACATATGTATTGACTGTTTATTGTTTTATAAACTTTAGCCTGAAGAGGGCCGAGGAGGTCTTCTCCTAAGACGGCCGAAACGTCGCAAAAAATTATTTTGCAATTAATAAATAACCGATTTGATGGAATGTCGTCAGAGTGTTTTATTTTCAATTGAAATTCCTCCATCAGTAGAAGCAGAAAATTACTTGTTATTTTATGTATACATAAAATAACTTTCGATATTACGCATTAGTCCGTATACAATCATCATTTATACAAGTTATGTTCAAGACTTTTTACATCATTGAAATCCGGTTAAAATTGACTTGGTGTATATTATATATATATATATATTCAGATATATTTTCAGATAAGTAGCAAACTTTTATTATAAAACAAAAAAAATTATGTTATTAATATAAGTTATTGTTACTTTGTGAAACCTTTTTTTTTGTTACAGATTATATCAGAACAAGGATAATTGACAAGTAGATTATGATTAAATAGTTTGCAACATATAGAAGAGTTCAAAATCTCATTATTATTATGCATTATGCATTAATTAAGGCCACCAAAAGATTATGTTCAAGTCTGTCAAATAACGCAACCTCCTGTAGTAGAAAAAAAAGAAATACTGTTGCAGATAATATTCCTCTAGCAGAGCCTCGTTCTACTTTATGGTATAATTATAGTGAATAAATAAAATAAAGTAGCGGTATGATGTGTTAAATGAAGTGTTTATAACAAATTTCTAACCTCTACTTAAAATCAGAATTTAAAATATTGGTCAGAGCCTTGGATAAAAAAAAAGCATTTTTTGTCTGTACTTCAAGAAACTTTGTTGATATTAGCGCTGTGCTGTTGTACATATTTACTTAAACATCAATTAAAAGATTATGTCAAGTGAACATAAAATACAGAAAAAAAAAAAAAATGATGTGTTATTGTTGTGAAAATTTCTACGAATGAAAGTGCCCAGTGAATCTAATTTTATAATTTTCTCATGGTGGGAGACGTCAATATGTTTCAGAAGAGTTCTCAGTAAATATTGTGAAAATGTCTACGGATAAAAGTGCTCAGTTAATCCAATTTTATAATTTTCTCACGTTGGGAGACGTCAAAATGTTTCAGAGGAGTTCTCAGTAAATATTTTTCTACACAAGATTCAGATAATTAATTATTTCAAAAAGTATACAAGAATGTTAATCAGAAATTCTTAGTTCATGAACTGATTATTTTTAATTTTAAAAGATGTGTGGCAATCATGAGTTATTAATTTAAGTAGTTTCAGTCAATAATTATTTCAAGATTTTATATATTTTTTACTACAAAAGAATGTCGAGAAAGCTTTTTTCTCCCAATGATTCTTAGTTTATAAATCTATCAAATGATGAGGTGGAAAAAAATCTATTATATAAACTTATAAGATAAAATATAAAAATACAGCTTAATGACAATATAAAAAGTTTTTGTTATTAAAACTATAAAATTATTTTAATTTATATTCTACTTATTTTTTGGGTTGTGAATGTGGTTTCTCTGAAACATTTTTTGTTTGTAGCCCTTGTTATGAATGAACATTGACACTTTGTGTTGATTTCTTTTAGATTGTATGAAGAATTTCTCACGGTGGGAGACGTCAAAATGTTTCAGAAGAGTTCTCAGTAAATATTGTGAAAATATCTACGGATAAGAGTGCTCAGTTAATCTAATTTTATAATTTTCTCACGGTGGGAGACGTCAAAATGTTTCAGAGGAGTTCTCAGTAAATATTTTTCTACACAAAATTCAGATAATTATTTCAAAAAGTATACAAGAATGTTAAGAAAGCTTTTATTATCAGAAATTCTTAGTTCATAAACTGATACAAGATGTGTGGCAATCATGAGTTTCTACTATAAAAGAATGTCGAGAAAGCTTTTTTCTCCCAATGATTCTTAGTTCAATAAATTTTGTTTTTAATTTTGCAAGATGTGTCTGATTGGTTATTAATTCAAGTGGTTTCTAGTTAAAATTTCAACGAATATAAGTGTTGAAAATAATGTAATTATATGTAATAATATATATAGTGATTGGCTTATGGTGATGGGAGCCAATAAATAAAATAAAGTAGCGGTATGATGTGTTAAATGAAGCGTTTAAAACAAATTTCTAACCTCTACTTAAAATCAGAATTTAAAATGTTGATCAGAGCTTTGGTTAAAAAAAAACATTTTTTATCTATACTTCAAGAAACTTTGTTGATATTAGCGCTATGCTGTTGTATATATTTATTTACTTAAACATCAATTAAAAGATTATGTCAAGGGAACATTAAAATATAGAAAAAAGAAAAAATGATGTGTTATTGTTGTGAATAAAAGTGCTCAGTTAATCTAATTTTATAATTTTCTCATGGTGGTGTAACGGAACCGTCTACGATATTGCATAAAATAAATTTTTTTTATTACTTTCTATTATTTAGGATATAGTTAAAAATATTTCCTATTTGATGAATCACGATCATAACCCTGGACCACTACTACCCTACCGACACTACTGTACCAAGGGTTGTGAGTTGTGAGCTGCGCCACTCGAAGCTTCCCCCAAGCTGCCATAAAACGTCGACGCGGCGTATGCCTTAATCTTGAATTTTAAATTCTTATAATTTCCTTTTTCCTTATATTTCGGCGTTATATTAAACGGACTGTAAACTTTCTTTTCTTCTTGATGAAGAACAAACATTATTTTCAATAAACTAAAATATTGTAATCAACTATACCTACGACCACGAGTGTAATAAAATATAGTATTAAATCATTTATCGAAAAAATATTACAAAATAAGTAATTCACTTTAGAGAACTGTTCATCACTAATTAACTATTAAAACAACATAATTATGAAGCAATCCGAATAAGAAAAGGATATTTACATAAAAATAGTAATAGTACCCTTAGTTAAATTACAATAATTCAGCATTATGATTTTTATTAAAACCACCTCAGTTGTATTAACGCGCTAGTTATAAATTATGGTCAACTTTCTTCAAAGATATGTTTAAATAATAGCTTAAGTATGAGTTGTTAATTATAATTTTACTTTTATATGTTGACTGAATATTTTGTATTTTTATATATAAGTTAAATTAAATAAGTACAATACATATTAACTAACAACCGTTCAGGCGTGGGATGAAAAGTGTATAAAATATAACGTTGTAAAATAGATTTAAGTTTATAGTAATACTTTAAGCCACACTCCAGAAGGATTATTTTCTCTACCTGAGTAATAAAACTCATTTCAATCTTTGTTGTTTTACCTCTATAAAAGAAAGCCCACCAAATAGCAAGGTATTCGGCTACTATTAAAAATTTTCTTGTTATAAATAAATACATTTTTAACAACATAATAAATAAATGAATGTTTTTCAGTTTAAAATAACTATATACAAAATTGAAAATACTCTTTCACAGTGTGAATTAGCTTTAAGAGACGCTTTTCCGAGCGGATGCGTTATCTCGATGCTACATTACACATGGCCCATACTAAAAATAGCTCACCCCAACTTTCTCGTGAAGACGCATTTTCCAACGACTTTTCAGGCCTCAACATACAATAGCACGAGGAAATTATTTTAGAATAACATTGGGTATCTCAATAATTATAAGTAGGAAAATTATTTGATTTATAGCGAACGATAGATTTAGAATAAATAAAGATAAAAAATTAATAAACACTACTCTTGTTTGTATTTTGTAATGATTAATAATTATCTCGTTTAGTTTAACTAAAACTCTCTTTTGGAATCAAATAATGAAATTATAACAAGGTTAAAATTATACTATAACCTGTATGTATTCTAAATAATTAAATATATATTATTAATGAAGAATTTCTATTTTGTTCATGCAAACCTTATAAAATATACATATATATAGAAATATTCTAAATAAACAATAACATGCTTTTTATTTGTTTTTCACGTAACATTATAATAAGTAATCGGTTAAAACTCAAATATTTCAAATGAATAAAAAGTCCACAACAGTGTATAAAATCAATAAAATAATTTAACGAAATTATTGGAGTTCTAATTAGAATGAACAAATTAATATTTTATAAAGTCTGCATAGGAAATTTTATTAGTTAAATAAAATAATACATTTTATGTGAAAACCGTTACTAAGGTCCTACACAGGAAGTCTCGATTTTTATTCAAGAAAACCTTTCGTTTCTTTACCCTGCGACAAATATTATTTTCCAATCTTGAAACTTATAAGACTTATATTTACTTAACTATTTTACATTTTTAATTTCTAACAACACAGTTCAGCTGCAATAATTTTTCTTTACATTTTCATATAAAATCCATCTCCAAACAACACTTTAAAAATAACTGTTTGTTTATAATTTCAATGATTTATTATTATTTTTCTTGTGGAAACTTAGTAGTTTTATATTCTTATAATAATTTCATTTCCTAGCAATTACAAATATTCACATCCAAAGCTTGAAAGACTGATTACTTAATTAATCGATGAATAAATATAAAAATAATAAATTTTATGATTGGAAATAATCTAAAAACACATTCTATGTAAACACTAAGAGAATCATTTATATCACTGCGTTAATATTAAGTAAAACATTATAATTAAATAAATAATAGCGATATTTACGACAATTTTGTAAACATGTTTATAATATTTAGCTTGACTGTTTAGTTTCACCATTTCTTATGAAACTTCATATTATTGTAAAATTATATTAATTATTTTTCTGTGAAACTAAAATTATATTCTTCGATTTTTATATTCACTATAACTCCACTTCTAATCAACGTATAACCACCGCTCAAATTTGTAATAGCTTATTATAAAAATACCTATTAAAATAAAATAGTAACTAAATTGTGAAATTGCGATATCTAACAATATTAAATAAAGTGAAGAAAACTGTGAAAAAGTCAGTGACAAGATTGAAGAGTGAGGGAGATAGGTATATCTTCTGTCTCTCTCATCTCTCTTTCTCTGTCGCACATATAGCGTTCTCTCTCACTCCTTAAAAAAGATACGAGCCGCCGGAAAATACCCTATAGAAGGGATGAGCGACCGCTCCCTGTGTTAAAGCATAGGACTTCTCCCACGCAACTGAAAATCAACGTTGGGAAAGGATGCCGCCCTCACACCATTGGACACCGCTTTTCCGCACCACAACATTACGAGATATGCAAAGCATCCCTCGCCGCCGAACATATCACCAATAATACGTTATCATAAAATGACGCAACCACCCGATTCGACACCGCAGCTTTAGAAGCAGAAGAAGAGGAGGAGCAACTGATTTAAATACGCCGAACGCGCACTGCTCAGTGTGCAGTTCACCACAAGCCTCACATGCTTTTCTGAACTGACGGAGTCAGATCAACACAAGCCTCACAACCTTTGCTGACTACTCAACAGATCGACACAAGCCTCACAAGCTTTAGATTCTGTATGAAAATTCGAATTTTTAATAAATATTCAAGTATTACCAAATTCAATTTCTCAAAAAAATTTATTATTACAAACATTCAAATTCCCACAAAAATTTCCTTTCACACTAAATTCAAGGGAAAATACATAATTTCTCAATTATCATAGTTCAAAGCTTTACGAGCCCAGACTACTGGTATTCTGAGAAATAACATACTTATTCATTACTTACATCGTTCAGTGTGACTTTACGAGTCACCGTACACTTAAGTTTGATTAGTATTATTGTATATTTCCAGTTTTAAAGAAAAACATATAATTACTAGAAAGAAATACAAAAAAAAAAAATTTTCAAAAGATAATTAACAATTTGCGTTCCTCAAATATCCGTAGCTTCAGCTTTACGAGTTGACTCTAATGGAGTTTTGAGAAATTAAAAATATTATTTCGTAACCCACTGCTAATTTCGTAAGCTGCTAATTTAGCGCGCGGTGTTAAAGTACGACAGACTGACACACACCCGCACGTACACGGCACAGAAAGCTTGCACGGGGCCATTTCCGTACGAGCCTTTACAACGAACCCGCGAGAGGAGAGTAGAAAACTTACGTTAGGAAGGAGCAGCCGGTGCTCTCGACTCTCCCTCGCTCCCTTTCGCTCGCACAGCAGTTGCGCTCTCTTTCTCTCTCTCTCTTGCTCGCTGTACTGGGTCGGCAGGCGGGCTGGCTGCCGGCTCGTCGCTCGCAGTCTCGTGCAGCTCACGCGGCTCGGGATCGCTCTCTCTCTCTGTCTCTCTTTCGCACGTACACACCCTACTCGGCGCCTCCACTACACTCGCGATAACTATAAAAAGCTAGGACGGCGCGGATGAGGTAACTCTTGAGAGACACACTGGAGAGAAGTTCTCGGCACGATGGCAGACAAGAAGATGGCTGCCATGACTCCTATAAAGCCGTAGCAGCTTCGCGGGTACACGACGGGCATATTACGCGTCGCGAGACCGTTCTAATCCGGTCAGGATGCTCGCGCGCTCGCGCCCCCGGTGAGCATGCCTGCTCGGCGCGGGTAATTCGAATCTCGAATTACCTAACTCGCGCACGCGTTACACCCCCCCGCCAGACGCTGCTTAGGGAACCGCGAGCAGCTCTGCCATCCATGGCCGTCGTCGTACCTGAAAATAAGGTTAATTCGGTGGAGCCTTTCGGGAAGGAATTTTGGACAAGGGAAGTATAAGAATCGGAGTCACCCATTATCTTTTTTTTTTAATTTTTATTAAAAAGAAAACGAAAAAAAAGAAACCCTTCGGGGCTTAGTCATCTTCAGCTGGCCCGGGAGTAAGTCCGGCGCCCCTTGTGGCGAGCTTGGTTCGGGCAGTGCTTCGACTTCTTTACCCCAAGTTCGCCACACATGAAGCACCGGGGAAGCTCCTGTGCATTTAACGTCTCCCGGGCCGCCTGCTCCTCTTCGAGCGCCCTTTGGAGGCGCTCCTCTTCGAGCGCCCTTTGGAGGCGCTCCTCTTCTCGTAGGAGACGCCGCTGGGCCTCCTCTTTGGCCCGACGCGCCGTCTCCTCCGCCTTTTGCCTGGCTCGCCTGGCCTCTTTCATGCGCTCCTGCGCACGTGCCAGACGAGCCTCCTCCTCCTTCTGCAAGGCGGCGCGGCGCAGCCTGGCGGCCCTGGCCTCTACGGCGGCCGCGAGCTCTTGTCGCCGGCCTTGGGCCATTCCAACCCATTTGCCGGCTTGCCGCTCGCCGGCCTCACCGTGGCACTGGAGAAAATCCTCCAGTGCGGCCAGGGCAGCGTCCTCCGCAGCGCGCGAGGACTTGCTGAGGCGCCGCGCCTCCTCTAAAGCCTGCTCCACCGGGACCCAGGCCGCACCGACTCCATCGGTCGGTGCTCCTTTTGGGGCCTGGGTCGGAGCGTCTCCTTCTTTCCCTTGTGCGACCAGAGCCGCGCCGGCGTCAACTTTCGGCGCACAATGATGGGCTCGAGCCGCCTCCTCTTCGGGAACTCGGCCGGCACCAATCGGCTAGACTGGTGCTTCTTCAGGCCGAGCTCCGCTCTTCTCACGCTGCTCCTTCGGAGGATGAGGTCGCCGGAGCGGGGACGGGCCAACGCCTGCGTCGGTTGGTCCCGAAGGTCCCCTTCTTGGTTCCGGCGCCTCTAACTCCTCTATGACAAGTGTGGAGGGCTCTTCCACTGGCGGTGGTGCCTGTGTCACCGCGTCTATGCCCTCCACTACCTGCTTCAGGAAGTCAATGACGGCGGGGTCAGGGTTGCACTGGATTAATCCAGCAATCACCTTCTTCGCCGTCTCTGCTATTTCTGGAGTCAGGCCCTGCATATCCTGTAATAGGTAAATTGACCCCGGAGATTGGTCAGACTGAGAATCGGAAAACAAGGACGAACACGGGTTAGTACGGACGGCACAATTTCTGGACGACACAGTTAGCGCTTTTCGGACGCTCGGGTTCGACGAGGGCTAATTGGCCCGACAGCAGTAGGTGCAGGCTTCTTCTTCGAGCCCTATGGCCTCCCTGGGCCTCGCTTGGACTCTGTTGGACTGATCACACGCGTAGGTCGGCCGTCGCTCGCACGCTTTCCTGGCCTAACTAATAGCGCGGTCTTACGAGGTGGACCGCGCCTCTTAGCCGTCGCCCGAGGCTGTACATTCCCCTGGCTAACTCTGTTGCCCGCTGGCACATTACGTTCGGCTGAAGAGTCCCTCGGTGGTAGCGACTGGGCTACTTCTTGACCACTTTTGTCCAAGTAGTCCTTGGGCTCTTCTGCGGAAACGTATCGCTTGAGTTGCTGCGCATGGACGGGACGTATCGATCGACCATCCTCACCTTGGATCTCATAGATGTTTTCGCCTAGGATATTCACAATCGTGTAGGGCCCCGCGTACTTAGGGGCTAATTTGACAGAAATCCCCTCAGCTGCTAAGGATAGTACCTTATTCTCTCTCCATACACGATCGCCTAGACAGAATTCTGGAGGTCGACGATGAGCGTCATAATATTTGGCTTGTCTCGCCTGCTCCGCCTGCGCGTCGGCCGCCGCCCGAACGTGCAATTCGCGGAGCTTGTCCATGCGCGCCACCCAATTATTTATCGCCTCTTGCTACCCTTGCTCTTCGGCTAACCTGTCTTCCTCCCGCCTTAGTGTCTTCGGTGGGTCAGGCTGTCGGCCGTAAATGAGCATGGCAGGACTTATCTTGGTAGAGCTGTGTTCTGCCGTATTATACGCGAACGCCAGCTCGTTCATATGCTCATCCCAGGACCGGTGATTTTCCTCACCGTAAGACATGATCATGGTCTTCACCGTTCGGTTCGCACGCTCGACGGGATTGGCTTGAGGGTGGTATGGTGGTGTAAACGTGTGATGCACGTTTCTCTCCTTTAAGAATGCCCCTAAGGGTGCATTCGGCCCGTGCTTGGGGGTTGGACTCCCTCCAATTGCGTACTTGAGGTTGGATGTCGAGCTCCTTCAAGTATTCGTACATTCTCTTTAAGCTCTTCAACCTCTTCGACGAGTGTTTTGATCACCGCCAGTAGCTGCTCCGATAATATATTGTCTCCGACTGTTATCCCGGCGGTTCGCGACTCACGCTGTCGCGGCCACTCTAGGTTTTGCGACTGCGGCGGGTTTTGCGATTGCTGCCAGAATCCGTCCTGCCTATTTCGTGCTAACAACGACTCTTCTTCGTAGTTGCGCTGGCATTGTTGTTGCCTGCGCTGCTCCTCCAGGAGCACTTGCTGCCACTGCTGTTGCTTCTGCTGTTGTTGCTGTCACTGCCGTCGCTGCTGCTCCAACTGCTGTTGCTGCATTTGCTGCTGCTTTATTTGCTGCTGCTGCTGCATTTGCTCCTGCTGCAGTTGTTGCTGTTGGAGCTGTTGCTGTTGAAGCTGTCCCTCAGCTTCGGCTGAAGATGTCCCGGTGGGTGCTGCAGAGCTCAATATCTCTGTCCCGGAACCCTCCTGGCCGTTTGCCACTTCCGCTGGTTCCACCCCTGCATTATGTGCTTGTTGTGGAGCGTTCATCCTCCGAGACTGCAAGAGTTTCTGCATCACTATCGGATCATCAAGGAGCGTTATGAACGAGTGCGGGAGGTGTGGATCAGTATTGGGATCCTCAATAGTCGACCCAGACTTGTTCATCAACGTTAAGTCGATGAATGCTCTTCGGGACTGCTCGCGTTTAGCAAACGCTTGCTGCTCCGACAGCTCTGGCTCTGGCACGAAATCGGCGGCACTATAATCGCCCATAAGCCACTTGATCGCTGTCAGCATATTTCCTGACTGCAGATCTGACTGCTGTAGACCAAGGGCTTGCATGGCCTCGTTTATTTCCTCTTCGGGCTGTGTATAGGCCCAATTGAGTATCGCAGATTCCGCAAATAGCGATGATCGGGCCATGGTGTCAATTGGCTGTGCGCTTCCCCACGAACTTATTTTCCTAGCGCGAGTAGTATCTGTATTGATGGCAGAGAGAGTTTGCCTATTCAACCCGTGAGCTAGCTTTTTCAACGCGAACCCGGGTTATTTTCTAAGAGCTACGGCGGTTGCTCGTAACCTCGATAACGCACGAGGATTTCCCGTATGCGGCTCTAAAAAAAACAAAAGCTATTTTTGTAATTAATTACTATTTGTAATTAATTACGCTCAACTACTCGCACTTGTAATTTTAAAATAAATATATGTGAAAATATTTATATATATGTATATATATGTGTCAAAACGGACAATAACACCAAAAAACACAAAAAATAAATACAATTTTCACCTAAAAAAATAAAAACACAATTTTAAAGTTCGAGGGAATTTTTGCGCTCGAGTTTTTACTCGGGCGCACAGTCAACTTTTTGTTCCGAGAGTGCCTGCCGACTTTCTCTCGATTTTCTACTAACAGCACGAGAAAAGAAAAAAATTTTATTTTTCGTCCACTAAAAAATAATTCGTATAGAAAATACGAGAGGAGAAAAAAAAATTTTCGAGTCGAGAAAAAAAATTAATTAAAAAAATGAATTATCGCTTAAAAAAAAAATGTTGTCGTTAAAAAAAATTAATTGTTATTAAAAAAATGTTAACTGTTAAAAACAATTACCTAACGTACAAAAATTTCGCGATCAAGATCTCTCCTCGTCGGCACTCTAGGTCGAGGATTATTGGCTATCGCTTGCCTAACCTCTCGACCGCACTCTCGCAACAGCACGGCTGTGTCACTCACACGCACACACGCGCCTACGAGCTGCGGCACGAAGAGCCTTTCTTTGCAGCTTATGCTCAGCTACGCTGCTGAGCTTCTTCGCGCCAAGCTTCGCCGTGTATCACGTACGCGCCGCGGGTCCTTCTCCACCCCCAAAACGTTGTGGCGCCAGTTGTAACGGGATGGCTAGTGGGGGAAAATCCCAACAAGCCACAGGCCAGCGATGCCCTAAAACACGGTGCCGCGGGTGTCAAACTAAAATGACTTGCCCGGGGAACTGCTCCTGGAATCCCGAAAACAACGCGAAGATCGCACACGAACTTCGCTTTCCAACTAATTGGATCGCTGAGTGAAAAGCGCGCGCTCGAAGAGTAAAGCGCGCCCGCTATGCTCAGATATGAAAACGACCGGCGGAGTCGTTTTCCCGCGGAGGCGGCGGTATCCAGGAGAAGGACAGGTTGTAATGAACAACGCGACGAGTAACTACATATCACAGTATATTTAAAATCACTGATCTCTACAAGCACAACGCACGTGCTGATTAGAACAATTATGAGTTAGTTCGCGCGCGACCGTTAATATTCAAACGCGCGAACTATACGGCGCGCGGCGAAGCTGCTAATTTCTCGCGCGGTGTTAAAGTACGACGGACTGACACACACCCGCACGTACACGGCACAGAAAGCTTGCATGGGGCCATTTCCGTGCGAGCCTTTACAATGAACCCGCGAGAGGAGAGTAGAAAACTTACGTTAGGAAGGAGCAGCCGGTGCTCTCGACTCTCCCTCGCTTCCTTTCGCTCGCACAGCAGTTGCGCTCTCTTTCTCTCTCTCTCTTGCTCGCTGTATTGGGTCGGCAGGCGGGCTGGCTGCCGGCTCGTCACTCGCAGTCTCGTGCGGCTCACGCGGCTCGGGATCGCTCTCTCTCTGTCTCTCTTTCGCACGTACACACCCTACTCGGCGCATCCACTACACTCGCGATAACTATAAAAAGCTAGGACGGCGCGGATGAGGTAACTTTTGAAAGACACACTGGAGAGAAGTTCTCGGCACGATGGCAGACACGAAGATGGCTGCCGTGACTCCTATAAAGCCGTAGCAGCTTCGCGGGTACGCGACGGGCATATTACGCGTCGCGAGACCGTTCTAATCCGGTCAGGATGCTCGCGCCCCCGGTGAGCATGCCTGCTCGACGCGGGTAATTCGAATCTCGAATTACCTAACTCGCGCACGCGTTACATTATATAGTGATTGGCTTATGGTGGTGAGCGCCAAATGTTTCAGAGTAGCTATCTGTTCTGTGAATCTACCGTACATGAAAACATAATATATAAATTACTGTAATGGCTACTTTTTGAATCTGCAACCAATAATTTAATTTGCTAGCGGATTGTGTTGCTAGTAGTGTGGCTAGTTACAATGTATTTATTTTATAATAAATCATTGAATGTCAGTGTTATTGAATCTGTGCACAATGAAGAAGAACAAAGTAATAATAAACCCAAAAAAGTTGTGAAATCAATTAAAGTGTAATTTTATATACTTAATAAACATTATTTATAATGTACTTTTACTCTTAAAAGGTTGTGAAATCTCTCTAAAAAATTTTTTAACAAACGTAAAAACTTATAGGCAAGAATAAATTTGGTTACTAGTCTACATAGTTTTATACTTAACAAACATTATTTACTAAACTCTCCCACCCTCTCTTTCTTCCCCCTCTCTCTCTCCCTCTGTACCAAAAACTTTAATGAGAGCTTAAATATTTTTTCAAAACAATCAGCACGTTCTTTAAAAAACTAATTTTTTAAATATATTCTAACAACACAATATGTCTGTAGTCCTTTTATTTATTCTGATCTCATCTATTCAATAAGCACTCTCTACAAATGGTACTAATTTTTTTTCATGACTGTACAAATAATAATATTGTTAATAAAACTTTCTACGAAAGTATAAAATAAGGCAAGTATAGAAGTTTTTCTGTATAATCTATAAAATAATATTTTTGATTTTTTAAAAGAAGTCAAATAAATACTTTAGTAAAAAAGTCTTTTATACAACTCTAACCTCAAAGTCACAACTTTGATATGATTTTTCGGCGCTCGTGGTATAAAATACCGTTCGAAACTAGTGCGTAAGTCGATTATTTAGGTGGTGTGACATTTCGCACTCGCTTCGCTCGTGCAAAAAGTCACACCAGCTAAATAATCGACTTCCCCATCCGTGTCGAAATGTACTATTACTTCTTTGAGTCAATGTATGCTCAACAAATTATATGTAAGTACATTAAAACTGTTCACTGCAAATCAAACAATCGAAAGTTGTGAAATCAATTATCGATAGTCAATAATGCAAACCATTCTCCGAAAAACTGTATGACTATGTTTTCAGAAATGTATTCAAATTTCATCATTCTTCTATACAAATTAAACACAAGAAAGTACTGAAATCAATTAATTATATGCAAGTACCGGCCATATGAACTTTTCGTACCTCGCATGTAAACTTACATTTTATGCCCACGTTGTAACTTTAAAATTATTCAGCCAGCGGGCATAAAATGCTACATAACGACCAAGAGGCCTAATAGCTCACACAGCTCCTACAAAACTTTAGAGTACCTACGTACTTTACCCCCGTGTGGGCGAAAATTATTTTAATTATATAACTATAATGCCTTCTTTTTATTTCTAAAATTCATAAGAATGTTTTCAGGTATTTACGAAAAGTCAAAGCCTATATAAAAAAATTACATAGTTACCGACACATCACTATTTTTCATTATTCCTCCTCAATTTTGAACTTTCTATAATATTACGCATCTAGGAAGGACAAGAGAAGTCTAGAGCTACTCTAGCAGGGGTGGTCCTCCGATCTCCCGTACATACTTAGCGGGCCCGACGGTTTGCAGTTACGTGGGCTACTTAAATGTAGAATACTAAATTTTTGCATAAATTCATTAACAATATTTATATCTATAAGTCCACCATAAATAATTACATTGGCTCTAATTTTTAATTAATGCCGTTAAATACAACATATCCGTACATGTGCAGAATTATGATTTATATTTCATTATCAAACATATTTTTCCTTGTGTCCGTCCTTTTTAAACGAGAATAAAATAAAAAATTCATATAAATTTATAGCCTGCTCAAAAGTTTTTTACATTTTACTAAGCGTTTTATAAGCAACATATTTTATATCCTTTTCCCCCGTGTAAATATGATATAAGATCTCATATGAGAATTTCAGACAGTGCATATCTCGTATGAGATCTTATATGTGATGTCATATCCAATTTTACGTATTACGGGATCTCATATGAGATCTCATATGATATTTTCACGGGGGTGTGTACTTTCTATTTAAATATAGATTCATAGATCAGTAGTTAATATGTAGAAGCAACCCATTTATACATTTTATCTTATCTTTAAACATATGAATATTTATATGAAAATGACCATGCCTTACACCTTGAACTGCAAACCGTCGGGCCCGCCAAGTATGTACGGGAGATCGGAGGACCAGCCCTGCTAGAGTAGCTCTAGACTTCTCTTGTCCTGACTAGATGCGTAATATTATAGAAAGTTCAAAATTGAGGAGGAATATTGAAAAATAGTGATGTGTTGGTAACTACGTAATTTTTTTATATAGGCTTTGACTTTTCGTAAATACCTGAAAAAATTCTTATGAATTTTAGAAATAAAAAGAAGGCATTATAGTTATATAATTAAAATAATTTTCGCCCACACGGGGGTAAAGTACGTAGGTACTATAAAGTTTTGTAGGAGCTGTGTGAGCTATTGGGCCTCTTGGTCGTTATGTAGCACTTTATGCCCGCTAGCTGAATAATTTTAAAGTTACAACGTGGGCATAAAATGTAATTTTACATGCGAGGTACGAAAAGATCTTATGGCCGGTACTTGACTATAATTAATTGATTTCAGTACTTTCTTGTGTTTAATTTGTATAGAAGAATGAAGAAATTTGAATACATTTCTGAGAACATAGTCATACAGTTTTTCGGAGAATGGTTTGCATTACTTGACTATCGATAATTGATTTCACAACTTTCGTTTGTTTGATTTGCCGTGAACAATTTGAATGTACTTACATATAATTTGTTGAGCATACATTGACTCAAAGAAGTAATAGTACATTTCGACACGGGTGGGGAAGTCTCTTTTCTCGCTTCGCTCGTGCAAAAAGTCACACCAGCTAAATAATCGACTTACGCACTAGTTTCGAGCGGTATTTTATATTTTATACCACAAAGTTGTGATTTTGAGGTTAGAGTTGTATAAAAGACTTTTTTACTATAGTAGTTTTTTGACTTCTTTTAAAAAATCAAAAATATTATTTTATAGATTATACAGAAAAAACTTCTATACTTGCCTTATTTTATACTTCCGTAGAAAGTTTTATTAACAATATTATTATTTGTACAGTCATGAAAAAAAATTATACCATTCGTAGAGAGTGCTTATTGAATAGATGAGATCAGAATAAATAAAGGACTACAGACAAATTGTGTTGTTAGAATATATTTAAAAAATTAGTTTTTTAAAGAACGTGCTGATTGTTTTGAAAAAATATTTAAGCTCTCATTAAAGTTTTTGGTACACAGGGAGAGAGAGAGGGGCAAGAAAGAGAGGGTGGGAGAGTTTAGTAAATAATCTTTGTTAAGTATAAAACTATGTAGAATAGTAACCAAACTTATTCTTGCCTATAAGTTTTTACTTTTGTAAAAAAATTTTTTAGAGAGATTTCACAACTTTTTAAGAGTAAAAGTACATTATAAATAATGTTTATTAAGTATATAATAGATTATACAGAAAAAACTTCTATACTTTCCTTATTTTATACTTTCGTAGAAAGTTTTATTAACAATATTATTATTTGTACAGTCATGAAAAAATATTAGTACCATTTGTAGAGAGTGTTTATTGAATAGATGAGATCAGAATAAATAAAAGGACTACAGACAAATTGTGTTGTTAGAATATATTTAAAAAATTAGTTTATTAAAGAACGTGCTGATTGTTTTGAAAAAATATTTAAGCTCTCATTAAAGTTTTTGGTACAGAGGGAGAGAAAGAGGGGGAAGAAAGAGAGGGTGGGAGAGTTTAGTAAATAATGTTTGTTAAGTATAAAACTATGTAGAATAGTAACCAAACTTATTCTTGCCTATAAGATTTTACTTTTGTAAAAAAAATTTTTAGAGAGATTTCACAACTTTTTAAGAATAAAAGTACATTATAAATAATGTTTATTAAGTTGAGTGAGATGATGATTCTAACGACAGCTGCTTCAAGAGTTCTTTGTTCTATCGATACTAACGGTCGTGCTGTCCAAGGAGTCAGGATGGTAAATGACAAGCCGTGTGTTTAGCTTAATGTCGACGTTTCGGACTCTTTTTTTATTGAGTCCCTTCTCAAGACTAAGAAACAATAGTCTAACAAATTTTTAGGTGGTCACAGCGATACCACCAGTCAATTGAAAAATTTTTCAATTGACTGGTGGTATCGCTGTGACCACCTAAAAATTTGTTAGACTATTGTTTCTTAGTCTTGAGAAGGGACTCAATAAAAAAAGAGTCCGAAACGTCGACATTATGCTAAACACACGGCTTGTCATTTACCATCCTGTCTCCTTGGACAGCACGACCGTTAGTATCGATAGAACAAAGAATGTTTATTAAGTATATAAAATTACACTTTAATTGATTTCACAACTTTTTTGGGTTTATTATAACTTTGTTCTTCTTCATTGTGCACGGATTCAATAACACTGACATTCAATGATTTATTATAAAATAAATACATTGTAACTAGCCACACTACTGCAACACAATCCGCTAGCAAATTAAAATATTGGTTGCAGATTCAAAAAGTAGCCATTACAGTAATTTATATATTATGGTTTCATGTACGGTAGATTCACAGAACAGATAGCTACTCTGAAACATTTGGCGCCCATCAGCATAAGCCAATCACTATATAATTACATTATTTTCAACACTTAGATTTGTTGAAATTTTAACTAGAAACCACTTGAATTAATAACCAATCAGACAAATCTTGCAAAATTAAAAACAAAATTTATGAACTAAGAATCATTGGGAGAAAAAAGCTTTCTCGACATTCTTTTAAAATGTAAAACATCTTGAAATAATTATTGACTGAAACTACTTAAATTAATAACTCATGATTGCCACACATCTTGTAAAATTAAAAACAATCAGATTATGAACTAAGAATTTCTGATAATAAAAGCTTTCTTAACATTCTTGTATACTTTTTGAAATAATTATCTGAATCTTGTGTAGAAAAATATTTACTGAGAACTGCTCTGAAACATTTTGACGTCTCCCATCGTGAGAAAATTATAAAATTAGATTAACTGAGCACTTTTATCCGTAGACATTTTCACAATATTTACTGAGAACTCTTCTGAAACATTTTGACCTCTCCCACCATGAGAAAATTATAAAATTAGATTAACTCAGCACTTTTATTCACAACAATAACACATCATTTTTTCTTTTTTCTGTATTTTAATGTTCACTTGACATATTGTACACTTGATATATTGTACCAGCCCTCGTACAGGTAGTTAATATCTATCTCTGAGGACTTTACTCTATGTAATTTTGTTCTGGTTTAATAAATAAATAAATAAATAAATAAATAAATAAATAAATAAATAAATAAATAAATAAATAAATAAATAAATAAATAAATAAATAAATAAATAATCTTTTAATTGATGTTTAAGTAAATAAATATGTACAACAGCACAACGCTAATATCAATAAAGTTTCTTGAAGTATAGACAAAAAATGTTTCTTTTTAACCATGGCTCTGACCAATATTTTAAATTCTGATTTTAAGTAGAGGTTAGAAATTTGTTATAAACACTTCATTTAACACATCATACCGCTACTTTATTTTATTTATTGGCGCCCGTCACCATAAGCCAATCACTATATAATTACATTATTTTCAACACTTAGATTCGTTGAAATTTTAACTAGAAACCACTTGAATTAATAACCAATCAGACACATCTTGCAAAATTAAAAACAAAAGTTTATGACCTAAGAATCATTGGGCGAAAAAAGCTTTCTCGACATTCTTTTATAGTAGAAACTCATGATTGCCACACATCTTGTATCAGTTTATGAACTAAGAATTTCGGATAATAAAAGCTTTCTTAACATTCTTGTATACTTTTTGAAATAATTATCTGAATCTTGTGTAGAAAAATATTTACTGAGAACTCCTCTGAAACATTTTGACGTCTCCCACCGTGAGAAAATTATAAAATTAGATTAACTGAGCACTTTTATCCGTAGACATTTTCCCAATATTTACTGAGAACTCTTATGAAACATTTTGACGTCTCCCACCGTGAGAAATTCTTCATACAATCTAAAAGAAATCAACACAAAGTGTCAATGTTCATTCATAATAAGGGCTACAAACAAAAAATGTTTCAGAGAAACCACATTCACAACCTAAAAAATAAGTAGAATATAAATTAAAATAATTTTATAGTTTTAATAACAAAAACTTTTTATATTGTCATTAAGCTGTATTTTTATATTTTACCTTATAAGTTTATATGATAGATTTTTTTCCACCTCATCATTTGATAGATTTATAAACTAAGAATTATTGGGAGAAAAAAGCTTTCTCGACATTCTTTTATAGTAGAAAATATATAAAATCTTGAAATAATTATTGACTGAAACTACTTAAATTAATAACTCATGATTGCCACACATCTTGTAAAATTAAAAACAATCAGTTCATGAACTAAGAATTTCTGATTAACATTCTTGTATACTTTTTGAAATAATTATCTGAATCTTGTGTAGAAAAATATTTACTGAGAACTCCTCTGAAACATTTTGACGTCTCCCAACGTGAGAAAATTATAAAATTGGATTAACTGAGCACTTTCATTCGTAGAAATTTTCACAACAATAACACATCATTTTTTCTTTTTTCTGTATTTTATGTTCACTTGACATAATCTTTTAATTGATGTTTAAGTAAATATGTACAACAGCACAGCGCTAATATCAACAAAGTTTCTTGAAGTATAGACAAAAAATGCTTTTTTTTAACCAAGGCTCTGACCAATATTTTAAATTCTGATTTTAAGTAGAGGTTAGAAATTTGTTATAAACACTTCATTTAACACATCATACCGCTACTTTATTTTATTTATTCACTATAATTATACAATAAAGTAGAACGAGGCTCTGCTAGAGGAATATTATCTGCAACAGTATTTCTTTTTTTTCTACTACAGGAGGTTGCGTTCTTTGACAGACTTGAACATAATCTTTTGGTGGCCTTAATGCATAATGCATAATAATAATGAGATTTTGAACTCTTCTAATGTTGCAAACTATTTAATCATAATCTACTTGTCAATTATCCTTGTTCTGATATAATCTGTAACAAAAAAAAAGATTTCACAAAGTAACAATAACTTATATTAATAACATAATTTTTTTTATTTTATAATAAAAGTTTGCTACTTATCTGAAAATATATCTGAATATATATATAATATACACCAAGTCAATTTAAACCGGATTTCAATGATGTAAAAAGTCTTGAACATAACTTGTATAAATGATGATTGTATACGGACTAATGCGTAATATTGAAAGTTATTTTATGTATACATAAAATAACAAGGTTAGGTTATATATATAACCTATATATATATATATATATATATATATATATATATATATATATATATATATATATATATATATATATATATATATATATACAGGGTGTGTCAAAAGTTCCGGGACGGCCAGTTATCTCAGCGGGAATGCATTTTCGGAAAAAATGTTTCATACAAAAGATGTAGGATTTTTCTCTGGCTATCCGATGGTGACCTTGAATTTGACCTTGGGCTTGACCTTCAAGGTCATTTGAAGGTCAAGTCGAAGTTTTTAAATGGGAAGCCCCCTTTTTTATTGCGGAAACCGAAAGAGGGAAAAATTCTCTTTCCACCGATATAAGATATATACGGGGTCAAATGTGATCTAGAGGTCGTTTCAAGGTCAAGTCGGTAAAATGAGGTCAAATTGATCTTTGGCAGTCCATAGCATGGAAACTAAGGGCGTTGGGAAAAAACTTTCCATACGAAAGTTTCCGCAAATCGAATGGAGCATCTGATGGTGACCTTGAATTTGACCTTGGGCTTGACCTTCAAGGTCATTTGAATGTCAAGTCGAATTTTTTGAATGGGAACCCTCTTTTTGTTGCAGAAATGCGGGCCACGGACCCATGGGTTTTCGGGGTCGCTGAACCCGTATCTGGGGTCGGTTTGCCCCGCTGGATCGACCCAAGGTCGTTCCAAGGTCAAACTAGAAGGAATTGCAGAAGGTGCTTAAAACCACGGACCCA
This sequence comes from Torymus aiolomorphi, assembly GCA_036365515.1. NCBI lineage: Eukaryota > Metazoa > Arthropoda > Insecta > Hymenoptera > Torymidae > Torymus > Torymus aiolomorphi. The sequence continues at coordinate 134,760,129 of CM070874.1, forward strand.
TGGGTTTTCGGGGTCGCTGAACCCGTATCTAGGGTCGGTTTGCCCCGCTGAATCGACCCAAGGTCGTTCCAAGGTCAAACCAGAAGGAATTGCAGAAGGTGCTTGAAACCACGGACCCATGGGTTTTCGGGGTCGCTGAACTCGTATCTGGGGTCGGTTTGCCCCGTTGGGTCGACCCAAGGTCGTTCCAAGGTCAGCGGTGATTAGCCAGGTCCCAGGTCTGGGTTTTGATCCAGAAACGTTTGCACAAAAAATGTTTTTTAACGCCCTGATACACGAAATTCGATGGGGTGTCCAGATGATCGGAGTATAAGAACGTTGACCTTCAAATGACCTTCGGCTCACTTTTAACCCCGTATGTATCTTACACCCCTGGAAAGGTAAGTTTTCCCGCATTTCTGCAACAAAAAGAGGGTTCCCATTCAAAAAATTCGACTTGACCTTTAAATGACCTTGAAAGTAAAGCCCAAGGTCAAATTCATGGTCACCATCAGATGCTCCATTCGATTTGCGGAAACTTTCGTATGGAAAGTTTTTTCCCAACGCCCTTAGTTTCCATGCTTTGGACTGCCCAAGATCAATTTGACCTCATTTTACCGACTTGACCTTGAAACGACCTCTAGATCACATTTGACCGCGTATGTGTCTTATATCGTTGGAAAGAGAATTTTTCCCTCTTTCGGTTTGCGCAATAAGAAAAGGAGGGTTCCCATTTAAAAAATTCGACTTGACCTTCAAATGACCTTGAAGGTCAAGCCCAAGATCAAATTCAAGGTCACCATCAGATAGCCAGGGAAAAATCCTACATCTTTTGTATGAAACATTTTTTCCGAAAATGCATTCCCGCTGAGATAACTGGCCGTCCCGGAACTTTTGACACACCCTGTGTGTATATATATATATATATATATATATATATATATATATATATATATATATATATATATATATATATACACACACACATGTATATACACCATATATACGGACCTCTCTTTCTTTCTCTCTATCTCCGTCGCTCTTCTCTCGTTCCCTCTCTCTCACTCTCCCACTCTTCTCTCTTTTACCAGTCGGTCGGACAAAAATGTATAGTTTGTGCTGACTGAAGAATATGGAGAATCGGAAATAGTACATAAAAAATATTCAGATCTCTAAATCTTTTTAACGGGACAATCTTTTTAAATGAAACCTTTCGATTTGAGTAGAGCAATGAAATGGCTTCCGATTAACAGTACATGTTAATATATTTCAAACAAATCTAATACGTATATAGGCGCATTGAATTTCTCGCAAACCCATTTCAATGTATAAGTAGCACGGGTCGCTCCTTCAGGCTTCTTCTATACTTGCCGGAGCGCTCCCGCGCTCCTTGATAATCTGAATGAAATTTCACACAGGTATTGCCTATATCGCATACAAAATAGTCTATAAATTTCAAGCTGATACATGAAGTCGTCATTGAGAAATTACGATTATGAAAAAAACTGTAAAAGAATTTTAACCTTAAATATCTCTAAAAATCATGAGACAATTCTTTTACCTAAAGGACTTATACGATACTATTATAGACTCTACATCTCCACAAAATTTCAACAGGATTAAACCAATTTTTGTTTTCTCTAGTTATTATGCGACAAAGAAAATAACTTTGTAAAATACGAAAATTTTGAAAATCCAATATTTCAAAAAGAAAATTCGCACACATATTGTATATATCACATGCAAAATTGTCTATAAATTTGGAGCTGCTACATGGAGCCGTTCTTGAGAAATTACGATTTGAGAAAAAGGTTAAAAAAATTTTAACCTCAAATATTTCTGAAATTTCTGGACTAATCATTTTGCCCAAAGAACTCGACCGAGAACTATCCAAAATCTATCTCTACAAGGAATTTCAAAGCGATTTAGTCAATTTTACTCCCGTAATCGTTGTATATACAAAACTCATTTTTTTCACATTTCAATTTTTTTCTCAAAAACTAGTCGACAAAATGGATTCAAATTTTTACAGATTATAGCTATTTATATTTTGGCTTATCATAATTTTTTTCAAGAAAATTGACCGTTTAGTTTAGGAGTTGTAAGCTTTTTAAGAAAAAAAACACGTTTTTGTTAATAATAAAAGAACCGTGATAGCTAGAGAAATTTTTTTTTAGAAAATATAGGTATTTTAATGCTCTTTCGAATGCTATACATTCGATTAAAATATCCCAGATATTTTTTTTCTTTATCTAATAATTTTCCTCAATTGTACACAAGTTCATTTGTAAGTTGCTAAATTTTTAAGTCGCTAAAAATTTTTTTCGCGAAGTTCTACGATTCTGACATAAAATTTTCCAGTGCTGCCTACTGTGCGCCACCTGCCAGTGCACCAGTTGCACTTAGACCCGCAAATAATGGGATCAAAAAAGGTAGGAATCCACCAATTTTTCGTGGAACTGGTAGTACACGAGGAATGTGTACTTTGGCTTTACCACCAGTCTTCTTGACAGCATCTCGAGCATTTTTCAATGCAGCTTGAATTACCTTATGTGAATCACTACTATGGGAAATCGGTTTTGAGACTGCTTTAACTACTTCAGCGAGTGTAGTGGTTGGCCTCTTTTTCAGCCCCATACCGATCTTTGATTTTAATTTCATAGCGTTTGTTACAGTATAAGCTACTGCTTTCTCACCAATACTTACGTCTTTAGCGAAAACACGTTTCCAGGCTTTATTTGCTAATACTCTATCAGCAGCGTTTCTAGCCTCAACGCTCTCTCGATTCCACGAGTAGGCAATGTCATATTCTTTACACGCTTGGTCTAAAGGATTAATTCCAGGATCACCTCGAGCAAGACGCTTTGCAAGTTTAGTCCCAGGTCCGCAGTATTGATAGCCAGGCAGATGTAATTCAAATGGAAGTTTATTGATGACTGCGTTGACTAAGCCTCGACCTGTACGCGTATTGCGTTTACGCTGCTTATGCTCAATCATGATGTTAACATCTCAGAGGATAAATACATACTAACTGGAAATGTATATAAGTATGTATATATACGTTCAAGGTTAGTTTTCTTTGAGACGTCAAACATTGAACATGGAGTTCAAGGAGCAACTCGTTAAACTACCTGTTGTGAATTTTTATAAATTAATGACGCAGCAAAAATTAAAAAAGCGTCATGGAGAATTAATTTCCAATAATATTAGAGCTGTATTCTGTGGTCCATCAAGTTGTGGTAAAAGTAATGCACTACTTTCTCTTATTACTCAGCCTAGTGGATTAAAATTTGAGAATGTATATGTTTACTCAAAATCACTGGAACAGCCCTAGTACAAATTTCTCAAGCTTCTCTTGAAGCCTATAAATGGAATTAAGTATTTCCCATTGAAGGATCATGATGAAGTAATATCAATAGAAGATGTACTTCCAAATTCAATTATCATGTTTGATGATGTAGCATGTGAAAAACAAGAAAACATTAAACATTTCCTTAGTATGGGAAGACACAAAAATGTGAACTGCTTCTATCTATGTCAATCTTATGCTCACATTCCAAAGCATCTAATACGAGATAATGTTAATTTATTAGTATTATTTCGACAAGATGATATGAATTTAATGCATGTATATAATGATCATGTAAACACAGATATGTCATATGCTCAATTTAGAGATGTGTGTTCAAGTTGCTGGAATAATGATAAGTATGGTTTCCTTGTTATCGACAAAGAGAGGGCACTTGGTAGAGGTCGATATAGAAAGGGGTTCGATCAATTTCTTATAAATATAGCTGCCCCCAAGCAAAACCGAGTAGTATGATTTCAACTGTTCATTAGACAATATGGCACACCTCAAGCAAGAGGAAAACGTTCTCAATCAAATTGTAAAATCGACAGAAGCAATTAAGTGAACGTACGAGCAATTGAAGCAAGATAAAACAGATGTAGAAAAGGTGTTAGACGAAACGTTTAAGCCTATTGTAAGTCCGCTTGAAAAACTCATTGATGCTGCACAAAGAAGGTAAAAGTAATTAAAATAAAACCAAAAGAGCAAGCAGCTGTTGAAGAACAAAATTCATGTGAGGAAAAGGAACAAAGTGATCTTGACGAAACTGTAAAGACTAGAGCAGTAGATACATCCTTTGAAATGGCTGAAAGTGATGTGGATGATGATGAGCAATCGCAAACAGTTACACAAGACGAAACAGAATCATTTAAGGCGGTCTTACACCTATAGGCCTTTCTGGCCAAAATTACCTAAAAAATTATAAAAATTATTATTATAATAAAATAATCAAAATATATTGTAAATATAACTTATTTTGAATAAAATGAGCCAAGGCAGAGGTCCTTAAAGTCATTTTACCCTCAGTTATAGCCTTTTCAAGAAAAAAAGTTTGTCGTAACTTTTCTCTGAGACCGCATGATGGATTTTCATGGGACAAAGTGCAAATTGTTCCTAATTTATGTAGTTATAGGCGTAAGAGTTGCAATTTTATTTTTTTTCATGGCAAAAACTGATTTTTTGCAATAATTTTTTGCATTTTTTTTGAATTTTTTGGGTTTTTGCCATGAAAAAAATACTTATACATGAAAACCTTAAAATTGCAACTCTTACTATAATACTATAAATTATAAACCCATAAATACATAAATTAGGAACAATTTGCACTTTGTCTCATGAAAATTCAGCGACTGGTCTCAGAGAAAAGTTACGACAAACTTTAAAAAATTACATTTTGAGAAACAAGCCTGCAAAGAAAAGTACCATAAGACTCAAAAAATAATCAGCCATTTAATTTCCATTCTTTTCCTTCTTGAAACTCATTTTCCTGTATATCTGTTATCTGTTCTTCCATATAAAATGGTTAAAACAGAAGCTCTGGCACCTTGCATGCATCCGTTCCATTAAAAGTTATTGCTCAGCTAGCAGCATTCGTTCCATTAAAAGTTACTGTTCAATCTGTCCTTTTGTACTTTTGATTCATCTACTGTTGAATCACTTTTTAACACACTCTACTGAGTTAGATTATTATTTATAATACTAAAATAAATGTAAAATATGCACCAGGTCTTATAAAATATGAAATCCCAATGATCCAAATCGAAACATAAGAAGCCATCACTGTCATAGACAAGAGTACATAAGTATATAAAAGCCGATAAGCCCATTTTTTTTTAATGATTACTTGATTACATATATTATATATTAAATATATATTGAATTTAAGCCTGTATTCTTGTGAGAAGGCTTGTCGCTTTTATGTGTATAGATACATCTTGACACTTATTGCAATTCGCAAATCTTCTGAATTGAATTATATATCCTATAGTGAGTTAGACTTAATATGTCACTTTCATCTTTCTTAGAAAAAAGATGTATTTATTTTTATGCGATAAAAATTTTTACTGCCTCTTCTTTAAAATACTTAATTCAATCTTGCCAATGCAAATGTTTTTCAGTATTAATTTTCATACAGCATTCCCATCTTGAACTGAAACTACTTTCCAAATTTAAACAAAACTGTCACTACACGCTTGTATTATAATTACAATTACACTTTTCAGACATATATTTTCACATACACAATACAGTAAATTTTTAGTCCTAAATTCACTTATGAATAAAAATAATCAAGCACTAAGAAAAAAATCTTTCTCTATCTGAAAGCAAAAACTCTCTAAAACAAACTGTTGAAATAACATGGTTATGTATCTTGGCTTATTTGAGATTTTGAGCTGTCTGCTGTGTTGACACTATGGTATTATAGCTTTATAAGTATATACGTATACAGAAGGGGGTATTAATATAGTAATTTGCTGCCAAATTTCGTTGACGGAATGATCACTTTACTAGAACAGAAGTGCAAAATTGTCACAACTCAAAAGACGATTCCACTGGATTTCAAATTCCAGAATATGATTTATATTATTTTTATAATAAATCCCGTATTTAAATTTAATTATTTTTTTTGATAATTCTTATACTAATAAGTCTTAAATAATGTTTTTTGATGTTTTAAAACATATACAAGTAAACGTGTTCCTATGTATATATCAGAAACCTATAGAAAAAGGCAAAAAAAAGGAAAATCAATTTTTTCGTCATTTTGAAGATAGTAAGCTCTTTTAACCATATCATTTTTAATTTTTTAAATTTTTGATCCAAACTAGTTTTTCTAGGTTCAGAATAACATATATAATTAAAAAATTCAATAAAAAAAAAGTTGATTTTTTCAAAATTTTTAGGTGTGAGACTACCTTAAGTAAGCTTATATACAGACTTGTCAAAGACGTGCCAAGTCGCTTGATAATACATATCGAGTACGAATAGAGGATGACAGGTTAAAAATTAGCAATTCACCGATACATTTTACAAAAGATTATGTAAATGAACAAAATGTGAATTATCCAAAAACAGTTGGTCTACTTCAATTGCTCTTTCAGAAGCAACCAGATTCGATGCATATAAATTCGAATGATATACAAAATTATCGAAAAATCGTAGAAATGACGAATGCTTTTAGGAAGAATTATAGTGAAACAGAACCTTTACGTAAGTCTACTAGTAAAAAATATAAAGATTATATAGCTCCCTACTTCAATAAATCACCAAAGAGAAAACCTATTGAAGGCTCAGGCCTCTTACCTAAATATAAGATTGCAAGAAAAGATATGCGTATGGATTATGTATACTGGGATGATCCTAATGAATTAGTTGATCGTCTTCGTTTACTCTCGGCTGAACTGGAAGCCGACAATCAGAGCCCCACAAATGAGATTCATTCAATCATTGAAGAACTCATAGAAGCAGGTTACATACAATAAGATGTCTTCGAAGAGAGTTCACTTTGATGCTAAACCAGTTATTCATGTGATGCATGTGTGGTCTTATGCCAGTCGAGTTGCACGTAACGGAGAATGGGAACAGATAGGACATGATCGAGAGCGTTTACGGATGCGAATTGAGAGACTATGAAATTATTGAGCCTGTGCTTATACATAAATATAATACATACTTAAGTATAAATTGATTGAACTGGACGGTATTGCAGTCAGTTGCAACATGAGTGTCGATATATTCGGATGTAATCTCGAGTGTGCTGAAGGTAGTCGTGATCCTCCGGGTGTTGGCTTCAAAGTAACTTCTGACGGACAATACGACATTGATAACAAGAGGTTATGTAACGTTGCTGAGCCTACCCAATCAGGTGATGCTGTTAATTTGGATACTGTACAGCGCATAGTTAAAATGGAAATCAGAAGCTTGTATGAAATAACTGCTAAATTAAGAGCAGATTTGGACAATTTAGATGTTATTATTGAGGCTCACAGAGATGAAATGGATGCAAAATTTTCAAAAATTCAGTCTGTAATTCAGGGCTTAGAAGATGCAGTAAGTAGTTCAAGTGTTTCATGGCACAAGATCTTATAAATAGACCTTCAATTATAAATCTATCACAGTATCGTTCAACCACCCGCTGAGAATGGATAAATCAAACAGTACTGCGAACAGCAATATACCATATACAAAACTTTCTGACAATAGTCAAAAAGATAAAAAAAAGAATGAATCACAGTGGAATAATTTTATAAATAAATTTTCTTCTAATACTTTCTCCTTACCTGAATGACAAAATTACAAGAGATTTCAATAATTCAGAATGAAGGTTATGCAGGAGCAAGTGGTTAAAGAGCTTCATAAGCCTGCACGTCGAAATTATCGACGACGCAAGTTTATTGTACGTGGCTTAGATGAGATATGGCAAGCCGATCTAGTGGAGATGCAGCCTTATGCTCGAGAAAACAATGGCTATAGATATATGCTCACTGTCATCGATGCATTCTCGAAGTACGCATTGGCTGTTCCGGTAAAGCGAAAGACTGGCAGTGATGTCACAGCAGCAATGGAGTCTATCTTGCAGCAGGGACGCAAACCAACAAATTTATAGACCGATCGAGGTAAAGAATTTTATAATGCTACATTTCAAAGTCTCATGCAACGATATGGAATTAATCTCTATTCGACATACAGTAATCTCAAAGCATCTATTTGTGAGCGTTTCAATCGCACCCTTAAGCAGAAGATGTGGATGCAATTCAGCTTGCGTGAAAAATATAAGTGGCTTGATATCTTGCCCAATTTATTAAAGGAGTACAAGAACAGCAAACATCGTACCATTGGAATGAAGCATAAAGATATAACATTGGCCAATGAGGCAGGAGTACTTGCGAAGTTTGCTCGACAAACAAAAATAGTTAAGAAGCCAAAGTTTAAAATTGGAGAAAAAGTAAGAGTAAGCAAGATAAAGCAAGTATTTGAGAAGGGTTATACACCTAAGTGGTTTCTATCAACAAGAACTGCTCAAAGCTAAATATCCAGACGTTTATCTTGTAGAGAAGGTGCTTAAGAAGAGTGGAAATAAGATTTATGTTAAATGATTAGGGTTTGATAACTCATACAATAGTTGGATAAGCAAATCAGATATGTAAAGGTTAAATAAATAAACATGTGATATATGTAAGATAAATTCTTTTATTTATAAACCTACATTTACAATCAATCTTCATTAATTTAAATAGTTTTATAGTGCTCCAAGATAGAGTATCTGTTTCCCCAGGTATTAGGTACCTCTTACCATCGTAGGGGCTTAAAGCTAACTTTGTTTGCTTAATCGTACGTACTACATGTGCTTTAGACTGTATTAAACACTGTTGTCTATGTTGTGTTGATGAATTTAGTAAACAATAACAATCAACATAATCATCAAAAGTGATGGTTCTATTAACAACTCCAGTTTTTACACCTTTAACTTTTTTCACACTATCTTGTCCATTTATACGGATACTATACATTTTACTACGTAACCCAACGAATTCAGTCATGATTTGACCGTTAGATTCATCTTTCATCAAGGCTACTACTTTTTTGTTAGCTTGTGGAATTCCAAATATGTTATTAGCTGGATAATCAGAAGTATCAAAGTTTCAGATGTCACGTTTCATCATTTCATATATGTCTTCATTACTTATTTTATATATCAAACTATCAGTATCAGTATATAGCAATTTGCAACGATCTCCAAAGTGCTTCTTCATGTAATTGTAGTGAAAATCATACACCAAAGTCTTTGATAAATCCAATACACAAAGATCTACATAAATTGGCTTATTCATGTATACTTCTGTCTTCTTTAATTCTATGAGAACAAGATTTTCATCGATAATGGTACGGCTATGAAATTCTGGCAGTGCAATAAGAGCTTCTGCTCCATATCGACCTTCCCACTTATTCACTAATTTAAAATTAACTCTTTTTCTTACATTTTCCATAGTCTTACCAAAAACAGCATTATTCATTAGCTTATAAAGATTTTTCTCGAAGTCATTTTTAGCTGCTTGTCTCATTTTACTATTTAAATCGATATATTTTTTTAACCAAGGTCTTTGATTAAATTTTAATACTCTGTGAATTTTGTTTAGTTTTAATCCGTTTGTCAAAGCTTGCTTTAAGTTACGATAATGAAGTACATATCGTAATTTTGGTTCAACAGTTGTAAGCAATTTAGCTTGTAAGGAGCCTGGTGCTTTTTTATGCTCTGCACAGAATGGTAAATCTTTGTGTACATCATGCAAATTTTCTGGATATTCCAAATCGACTTCAAATATATAGCCAATCGGAGCATCATCTGGAATATTAAAATTTAAATGCTCGACATCTTCAATCCACTGGAAGCTGCAATATGGTAAAGACGATTGCATAGCCCAACCGTAAAGATTGTTTACATCGAAATATATGAGATACTTAGAGTCCTTATCTGCATCATAGTCACTACCCATGTATTTGTTATTAGCTCGGGCATAACGATTTGAACACTGACTTATTCAAGCTGTATATTGGTATACTTGAGCATGGCGTCCCAAGTAAGGCCTGGAGTTGTGTAATAATGTGCTGGATCTAAGCGATATGCTTTAAGACAGCTATTGCGAAAATTTTCTAATACCTCTGCCAAGTAGTACATCAGTTTTTAAGTATAAGTCTGAATATTCGCCTAAATTTGATATATTAAATGCCGTCCAAACAGTTTTTGCGTGTTCATAATTTGCATCTAATATGTGACAGCTATTTAGTTTACTGTAAAATTCACCTTTCGATGGTAGCTTTGAAACTTCAAGTTTTTCCTCAGAGTCTAAGTAATCATAAGGAAAGACTCCTTTTCGTTTAAGCAATTGAAATTTCTCATCAGTTAGTAGTTCATCTCGTGGGAACTGTTGACGTAAAATTCTAACTTCCTCGAGGTATGATGATAGTTTATCCAGCGATGATGCCATGAATCGATAGGAATCGATAAATCTAAAGTTAATATCAATACCATCAATGTGTTTAGTAAACGAAATGAAGCGTTCCTTATTTAACGGTAAAACATCAACTCGTCCAGGAAAACCTTGAGCAATGGCTTTGATCAAAAAGTGGGAGTCATAGCCAGGAGGGTTGCTCTTCAATGATATGCTAGTATATCGTGTACTATATACCGCAGGGCATACCGTAACGAATATTGTATATCATATCAAAAAATTCCCTAGATGAAATGTTTTTTTTTAACGATAGTACATCTTCGGTACTTACAAGTTCCGTTAGAGGGTGCTGAAATGAGCCTTCTAAGTTTTAACTCTAAAGTTACATTAAATTCAATAGTTTAACTCACATTTAAAATCGAAATAAAAGAAATATAACGAAAATAAAATGAATAGTTTTATTGAGAATTTAGAAATACAACGAAAAGAAATTATGTTTTTTTACTACATGAGTGTTAATTATTTAACATTGTCAGGAACGAACCTGTTATTTATAAAAAAATAAATGTTATGTTACGAGATTTCTTTATATTTAAAGAAACTCATCTAAATATTCGACTTCGTAGTCTTTATCATCTTCTTCTTCATTATCTTGAACTTCATCATCAATTTGACCATCTAATGCGTTACCATCATCTGTGTTCGAGCCTGTGTTGAGATTCTCTTTATTCGATGTCTCTTTATACAACTGAAAAGCTTGAATAACTTCAATACATATCTGCGATATGTTTTTTTGGAATTTGTTCAGCCCCTCCTTTAAAATTTTATTTTGCTCTTGGAAACATTGAACCAATGTGTTTGACAAATTCAACATTATTTGATTATTTGCCTTAGCAATATTTACTGCACCATCACTAGCTGAAATTGCAATCAACAAATTAAAAATTATAATTTTGAAAGAGTTTTGAAGCGAAAAAAAGAGAAAATATTTATTACTATATAGTGATCCTAATGGCTTATCTACCAGGTAATGTTTTTGTAAATAAAAAACAACATTTGTCGTGTTTCGACGTTTCGGACACTTTTCTTTGTGTCCCTCATCAGGATTAATGAGACAGTTTCAATCTAGTTACGCAGAGAACAGTCCGCTCGTCAATTGTTGTCAACGAGCGGATTGTTCTCTGCGTAACTAGATTGACACTGTCTCATTAATCCTGATGAGGGACACAAAGAAAAGTGTCCGAAACGTCGAAACACGACAAATGTTGTTTTTTATTTACAAAAACATTACCTGGTAGAGATAAGCCATTAGGATCACTATATAGTAATACAAAGAAAACTACCATTAGATGCAACTAACAATCTAGAAAATATTTATGATAAAAATAAGATAGTTAAAAATAAGGTAATAAAAATAAGGTAATTTTGTATATAAAAATATATGCAAATGTGTGAAACATACCAAATTTTTTGCTTGACGACTGAGGTGTGGGCTCATCTTGAGATGTTAAATCCACAGATCTTTTGAAAGATTTTGATGTTCCGTATACTTTATATTCCGTGTACTTTACCAGGTATTAAGTCTTCGTTACTTGTTCTTCTTATTACAACTGATTGGCCTACTGCTTTGAGAATCAAAGATTCTACTTCGTTTAAGCTTAGATTTCTTTGTCCTGATTCAGTATCTCTTTTTTTATCCTTGGCTAGCCGTACCTTGTCATTCCATGTCTAGAAACAAAAACAATTTTAGATTATAGATAGTGATTGACTGTAGTTAATTTTTTTATTAAATTTTAAGCAGACTTTAAAGAAATCAAGACAATAAAGGAAAAGAAAAACCAAGACTGTATTTATTGATGAAGAGGTTATAACATTAATACTTACACGTTTCCATGCTTCAATAGTCCTACTTTCACCACCAATAGCATTTAAATTATCAATTAACTCAGACCATCGTGCCTTGCATAAATTCTCATCTAACTCTCCTTTTGCAAATAGTGGATTCCTTATCATGACGGATAATAAAAGAGAATTTTGAGCCTTATTTGAGCGAGCTCTTTGACTATATAGTGGAAATGTAGAAAAAGTAAATATTAATATAAAATCAGATAATTTAGTAATTAAACTAAACCATTTTGTTATAAATAAAAAATGTTAACTTATACATACTTTGCAGACATTTTAACTACGTTAACGCGACAGTCCTTTCTTAACGAAGTGTCTCGACTGTGTGACTAGGCTGTTCGCATTCTCTTCAACAATTCGTTAAAACAAAAGACTGTCGGTTTTATATTTGCGCGCGACGACGGTAAGTATGCGACGTTAGGTTAAGTGAAGGTTAGGTTAGGTGAAGGTTAGGTTAACTTTTTAAATTAAAAATATAAAACTATCAAATTGAAAACTATTAATTAAAAATTCATTAAGGTGATGTTAAATACCGACATAGTTTTCAAACATGGATATCTCATGCAAATATCAATAGAATCATCCAGAAAAAATTCTGCATGTAGTATTTACATATACGGAGCGCTTGAATACGAATTTTTTTTTCCAAAAAAAATGATGAGAATTTATTTAATTAAATAAAAACCGTAGTGTCGGTAAGTAGGAATCTACAATTGACCTACTTTTCAAACAAGGATAACTCACGAAAATACCAATAGAATCATCCACAAAAAAATCTGCATATAGTGTTTACATGTACGAAGCGCTTGACGAATAAACGTTTGAATCTTGATTTAAAAAAATATTGAAATTAGGGTTGCACATCACCTTAATATTACTCATACTGAAAATTTAAAAAGAAATATAGTTTTACAACAATTTTTCTTTTTCAATTTGACATTAATTTCCAAATCAATATACATATTTATTATGTATATAATTTATTTATTTCTAATTTATTAATAAATAAAAACAAATAAACTTATAAATAAGTTAAAATTTTTAATTTTTTTAATATATACATAATTAATTATAATTAAATATATAAAGATTATGCTTATTCTTTTACTTACATGTTATTTGCGTTAAGTTTGCATACAGACTTGATAATGTCTTGTTGGAAATGTGCAAATATTGCCAGCTTATCTGTATGTGCAGATTGTATTTGAGCCGACAAATCCATGGTGCATAGGTTTTGTGATGAATCATCTACAACGAATTAACAAAAAATGGACAAGTCCTTACGAATTTAACATAGTCATACAATGCATAAAATAAAATTCTTACTTGCTGATTGATTCTCCATTTCTATCTCTTTAACTGCAATTTCTTGGATGATACTTTAACTGCAATTTCTTGGATGAAACCAAGGCCATAGTGACCAAAAACATTACATATTCGTTCATCAAATTCACTTAATGGTGTGATTTTATCATTGCCAGTTTTTTGAAGATGGTAGGTGTGCTTAGCCTTTCTCTCTTTTGCAGTACTTTGCAATCTTTTCCAACACTGAAATTTATAAATGTATAGTATAAATAAAATATTGAAAGAAAACTGTGGTGAAAGATACAACATGGAAATCATAGTGCGATAAGAATGTAAACTACTCGATTCAGCTTTGTTTCTCACATATTGACGTTGCATAAAGTATTATAGTATTAGTACTAAGTAATATTTATATAGTGAATTCCTAATATATTATTATAACAATACATATATCCAACCTACCGCTAGCCAAGTTCTTTCATTCTTTTTAGTTCATCCTAGCTGATTTAATTTCAATGTCAACTCTTTCCACATTCTTTTATATTTTTCATGGCTAGATCTTCCAAGGAATGTTATTTGACCTCTGGCAAATAGACAATGTGACTCCATGTAAGAAACCATCATCTCTAATTGTGCTTTATTGGCACGTGCATGTACTCTGAAAAATTTTTTATCAAATAGACACATTTATAATCTTTGTTCATAAAGATGATGCAGGCATGTTGTCTCGGACTGAGAGCGAACGGCGCACAGAGGGAGGCAAAAGCCAGCCGTGAGCTGTCTGCACCAAAGGGCTGTCTGAGCGCAGGGGGGCGCTCGAGAGCGCAGGGCTCTGCTCTAATTGGAGCAGGAGTGCAGTTAAGTCGTTTGCTTGCGCGGCTCCCTTGGAGCGCGGAGGGAGCTCCCAGGCAACGTGTGCGTGAGTGTGGTGATTGGCGGAGCAAAGCTCGATGCTAATCGAAGCAGAAGGCAAGCAGTTTACGCTCGCTGCCACTGCTTCCTAAGAGCGCTGGAAGCGCTCGGGTGAAGGAGACTGGCGGAGCAAAAGGCTCTACGCCAATCGTAGCAGGAGGTGAGTAGTTATTGCTCGCAGCGTACGGCTCCCTTAGAGCGCTGGAAGCACCCGTATAAGAGACGACTGGCGGAGCAAAGGCTCTACGCCAATCGTAGCAGGAGGAGAGCAGTTTATGCTCGCTGCGAACTGCTTCCGGCTGAATACGCAGAGTAGTAAATGCCCGCAGAGGCTGTATCCCTCGATGCCGGTCGCTGGGACCGTTCTCCACTCGGTGAGGCTTCTACGTTGCGTAGAGGGCGGACACTGCTCGGACCCCTCCACGTCGACTCTAGTGCGAGTCTGAACGAGAGAAAGCCCGCCCAACTTAGGGAGGGCCACACCATCCAGTTGTAAGGAAGGGAGCTCCGAAGAGTCTGTGCTTGGGGAATTTGTCGGGGTTAGTCCCCTGAAGGACCAACCCACTAAAAAAATGCCTGGGGCCGAAAAGGCGCCCTAGCGTTGGACCGTTAGGTCCAGAGCGTCTTCTCTGGCGCTCGGAGCCGGAACGACCACTTCTACCGAAGTGATCCTCGGTTTCTTCCGCAGTCCTCCGGGCTTGAGCGGAGCGGTGGGCGCTCGCTTGGTTGGGGAGCGCAAAAGCGCAGCTCTCGGTGGTGGCCTCTGGGCCTGCCCAGCCTTAATCCTCTTCACCACTATTTGCAGTGGTGATCGCGCTGGTGGTGTCGGTTCCGCCTCTAAGAAGCGGTACGTGGCGGAGACTGCACCCGGTTTGGGAGGAAGGCGAGCTGAGGCAGCTTGCTTCCTAGTGCGTACGGTCGAGTCCGGCTGTTCGGCGGTGGAGACAACCCCAGAGGCGCAGAGCTCCGTTTGTGCAGAGGCGCTCGCAGACTGCGAGGGCGGAGGCCGGCTGACAGACCCGCCCGGAGGCGTCTCGTGGTCTGTCTGCGTGGCGGAGTCCACTATCCGTAGAAGTCCGAGGGAGCGCACAACTGACCCACCCGAAGGCGTCTCGTGGTCAGTTTGCGTGGTGGAGTCCATCCGCCGTGGAGAGTCGTGGGAGCACTCAGCAGACCCGCCCGAAGGCGTCTCGTTGTCAGTTTGCGCCCCGTCGTCCACCCGACGCGTTCGTTGGAGGCGCTCGAGCGTGCGCTCACGATTGGTCTGAGCCAGCAGAGACCGAGTCACCTGCAGCTCTGCCAAGAGAGATGCTCGAGAGCGCATGGACCGAGGATTTAGGAGAGGAGAGGTGGAGAAGGTGAGGAAGGGGACCAATAAATTGGTCCCGCCCAAAAACGAGGCAAGGGTAAAAAGGACCTTGCACCTCGTAAGAGTAATCAAAGAAAACACAAGTTTTATTTGACACAAAAATGGACTTTATTTCAAACCACGATAAACTTAGCGCAATGCTCTGACCATCCGCGTTCGCGATGTTCGGGAGAAAAAAGCCGTCGAGGCCCCGGCCGTGCGCACTTATATCTCCGCGGCCGGCTGGACTGACTGTAGGAGTCGCGCGGAGAGGGGTCGCGCCGCCTAGCGGCAGCGCGCGAACTAGACTCTCGCCGGCGCCGCGCGTAAGGCGGGAAATTCAAATTTGAATCTGGCGCGCACTCATATTGTTCTACCAGAATTGCGCGGAGAGTCTTTACAATAATATATTAATTAATAATTAACATTGTTTATGTATATATCAAAGATTTTAAATTAAGTGTATCACTACACCAAATTTATACACAAATTTATTATGGAAATTTAACCTATAATATTTCAATCGATTGTAACAACACGTACCATTTTAAAAGATTGCATAATTGACAGAAATTGTAATTTAATATTATTAATAAACTTGTTTGCTGTGTACTCACGTTTTTGGAGGCATCATACATTACTATTTCAAATAGTGCACACTTATTATCAATTAGTTGATTTTGGAGTAACGACGAAGTTCGTGCTCCATATTAAGTACGACACTCAAACTCAATTCGCGATCTCAACATGAGGGTGCTACCTGGACAACCTATGATGCCTACTGCCTATCGACCCATATGAATTTCACCTCTCCGCAAGAGGTGATTTAGTTCTTATGGGACAACCGCATGGTATTTACAGATGGCGACTCTTTCGTTGATATCGCGAAGTTGCAGTCCTTTTCTCTGTAGGTAAAGTAGGGAACGTTCGTTGATTTGTTAACCTACTCTTGCGAGAACTGCGAGAAGGATAACAGAAGAACTTTGGACTGTTTGGAGGTAAGTATTCCGATCACGAAGCAATAGTACTTATACACTAATACTTATACTCTTTCTACAGTAGAATTTCATCTTTAATAACCTATAATTTGATTTGATATAAGTAATAAAGTAAAGCACGTACAAATGTCAATGAACGTAGCTGTATTTTTATTGTTTGGGGAAGAGCAAGCAAGAGAGGAAAAACGACTTGAAAAATTGGAATATCGAAGACTGAAATTAAAAAGAAAAGAACTAAGAGATGTTTCCAACCCTTTTACTCTTCCTCCAGATTACTTCAGACAATTATATAGGTAAGTTTATTATTGATATATGCGCGCGTGTGTGTATGTGTGTATTCTAAGATATAAATATTCTTGTAAAATCTTAAAACAAATTTTTTAATTAAAATCTTTTGTATTACAGAATGACACCCGACTTAACTTTAAAGTTAATTGATGCATTAGAGGACCATATAGAAGCACAAGGGTCATCATACATTCAAGTACATTTTCAAGTTCTTGCTTCTGTTCGAGTTTTTGCAGAGAGTAGCTATCAAAAAGGTACTTCGCAAGATTACAAGCATCCTATGGGTCGAACAACATTTGGTCGGATTTTAGATAGATTCTGCAAAGCTCTATCCTTCATAGCTCAGGAATAGATAAGATTTCCTAAAAAAAAAAAAAACAAGAGAGACAACAAGTAAAAAACCAGTAAGATTTTATTAGATCAAGTATTGTACTACAATCAGATTTGTAGTGTTGGATCTTACTTAATTTTTGTGTTTTTGGCTTTTAGATTTTTACAGCACTACAGAATTCCTGGTATACTAGGATTAATTGATTGTACTGTAGTTAAAATAGTTCGCCCCTCGGTTAACGAAGAAGCTTTTTATCATTATAAACATTCTCACTCTTTGAATGTTCAAATGGTAAGAATTCGTCTTTCTAGGTTTGTTAAAACATGTAAAAAACTTATTCTCATTTATAATTTACATTTTTATATTTTTTATAGGTTGTTGATGACAATTATATCACCCAAAGCATTAGGATTTGTCGAGGCTTAAATAACGATAGGTTCATATGGAAGTATAGTAATATTCGACAAAATTTGCAGTCTCTCACAGACAATGAAGATATTGTTCGAGTGAAGGGAATTACTACTTTCTTGGTGAGAAAACAATTTGAAATCTATAATATATTGCAATAATACATATTGTATAATTATAGTGGTACGATACTCATGTATTTTTATATTAATGAATAATTTTTTGTTTTTATTATTCAACAGGAGATAGTGGCCATACGCCTTCCCCAATAATGTTGACTCCTATTAAGAATGCTCCAGATGGATCACCAGAAGCTCAATATACACAACACCATGTACGCACTCGATGTAAAATTGAGCAAACATTTGGTGTAATATCAAATACATGGTTCGCAATGAGTAGAAGGGATACTCTGCACTATACACCTCGTAAAGCTGCTTTAATAGTTCAAGGTTGTGCTGTACTTAACAATTTTCGAAAATTTCATGGGTAGGTACATAGTTAGTGAAAAATATTTTATTCTATAATATCAGTATTTTATTGGAAACATTGGTAGCATTTATTGATTTTATTTTTATAGAATAATTGATGATATTCCTGATATTAATATTGAAGATGATAATATTGATGTTCGATTACGAGAAGAAGGAGATTATGCGGATGGTTTGCAAGAAAGACGACGTTTAATTAAGCAATATTATTATTAATTATATGTATTACGTATCATAATTCTGCTGTACATTTTATACAAAATATTATTTAATAAAATTATGTATTCAATACATTTTTAATTTATTATGCCTAATTAAAAGCCTAACAATTTAATAAAATTTAAGATAATTGCAAATAAAAAATACATAAATAAAAAGAAAATAAAGTAGGTCATTGTGATTTTATTTATTTTTATTTTAAACAATTAAAATGTTATTGTTATTTATATAAAATAAAAATGAATTTAAGATGAAAATGATATGATGGAGAAGCATAGATGGAAATTGAGAGAGAAATAAAAATTAAAAAAGAAATCTAACTTTAACACTATGCGTTGATAAAATATTCTACATAGTGGTATAAATTTAATAACGGTTTATCAATGCAATGTTGCTCATACCGTAATTAAATAACAATTATACCGCAATTGTAACTAGATGTGTACTAACAGTCCTAAATCATTTCAGTTAAAATCCCTAGGAATTTTGTTTGGCTGTGTAAAGTGCTGTGTAATAGCGATATAGCATACGCGGTATACTAGTATATCATTGAAGAGCAACCCTCCAGTTAAATTGTGGAATATGACCGGAATACTTCGTGAATCTTGGTAATTTAAATTACATTTTTCATGAGTTGATCCTCGATATCTTCCAGTCAAGTGACAGTGATCTCGAACACGTTTGTCGTCCAAGGGTTTCTCACAAATGTGACAAATCATTGCCTTTTCAAATGCTCTTTCTTGTTCTAAAGTTAATGTATCCACAGGTATTGGACTCCAAAAGACAGTCTCAATATTTTCAGCTAAATCTTGCAATTCCCTTGCAAACGATTGAGCAGGATCTGGTCCTCTATAGCTATGATAATATGATAAAGAGTTAACATAGCTACATTTTAAGTAGTATCCCACACTGAACACCTCATGCTTTTGATAGGCGTTTCCATCTTGTATAGGTTTCAAAAGATACTCAAAGTCTGCATAAATAACAAATGGAACTTTCTCTTTGTTATTATAATTTTTAAATTGTAAAATTTGATCTTTCGGTAAAGGTAGATTTACTCTGCATTTGTTAATTTGTTTACAATCTTGTTCATCATATTCTAATTTAGAGCTATCTCTAAAGTAATGTAGACATCTATCACAAATAAACTGTTTATGACTTCGTTTTGTAAGCTGTGAAGATACCAAGCGAGATAAGTCTTTGATCCAAACCTAGTGAGATATAACTGAATTATCTTGTTCCAGTTCTTCCCCTTCCTCCTCTCATCTACATAATTATTTTGTATCAGAAGAAGGTTAACATGGATTTCTTTTTTACACGATGTAATGTGAAGTGGTGTAACTGTGAATTTCCCATTACACTTTTTCAATATATAAACATTAATAGATATATTATTTTGTTTTTCAAATTTTGGAATTTGTTTTGATCTCATAGGAAAGTCGATTCCCCTAAAATTCAAGTCATTTTCGTAGGCCTTGCACGATAACACTCTATTTGCGTTATGGTGTACTGGATGTAAAGCTGATAGTATAGCCCACTTGAAACATTCGTCGTCAAAATTGTGCACATTGACACATGCATGTTTTGCTTGTACTTGTGGAAGTAGACTAACGTATGAGCTACCTTGCATCGGATTATACTTGTTGATATTCACAGATAAATTAAGAATTTCATAAAGTGTCCAGCCAGAGTTTCTCTCTTGGAACTCCTCCATGTCTCTCTGAATGGGCTGTTGTACATTCTCGGTGAACCACTGTTTCAAATCTGTTGTTGGTAAAATCGATTCAGCCTTGGTATTGAAATACTTGATTTCTACTGTCTCTTCATCAGCTTTTTTATGACATATTCAGCTGATAACATAGTATACACTTTAAGAGCCTTTTCCTTTTTTAAAGCATTATTTATTCTAGATTTAAACAATGCTGTAGCATCTTTCATGAATGCAGTAATATCCAAGTTTTTTAAGTTTGTAATGATTCCAGATCGAAGCCGTTCATTAAAGGCACACTCCACATCTTGCCATCTTACTCTATCACTACGTCTTTCATGCAAACCCGCACCACTCTTTAATAAACACTTTAGCCTGTCTTGTACGTCTTTGAGTAGACCAATACTGGATATAAATTTTTGTTTTTCAGCGACACTTGTTGCATTTTTACGCAAAAGCAACCTCAAGAGTCTTAAATTCTTATTTCCAAGTTCAATCCACTCGACAACTTCCTCAGGATTAACCTGTTTATATGCTTGAAGCCTTAAGGCTTCCAACATTATATTGACAACGTTCTTACAGTCGTTTGCAGACATAGTGATCACTTAGAGATTCTGCTTTATACTGAAGGAATCGCAGCAGCAACGTCGTATTTATAGGGTGTGTATGACGCAAAAATTGATTGAAATCTCTGATAATCTCGTTCTAGAACCTTCACATAAACTGTTTACAAGATCCCCTTTTAATTTGATATCCTTTGCATGCATTCAAATTCTAAGAAGTGTTGATAAAGACGGCTTTATACCCTTTGATATACCGCAACACTTCTTAAGGTAGTTCTCTTCATATTGCAAAAACTGAAAAAGCTTCTGAAAAAAATATACAAATATTCTTCAAAGTCACAGAAATGATACCATATGTTTGTTTACATACATTGGCGAACAACTTTTTGAGAAAAAAGTTCTTGAAAATGGTTATTTTTACATGAGAGTAAATGAGTGCTATATCAACTGTGACAGAAAGTAATAGTATTACTCGTAAAAAAAACTGGACTTTAAAAAGAAAAACATAGCTTAAGAAAGACGAAATTCGGCTCTTTCTATGAAGTTTATCAAATATGTGTCAAGCCGATCTTTCTAAAAAGATATTAATGATTATAAACACAAATAGCAGACGACGTGCACGAGAGCGAGAGAGATAGAATGACATCCATGGTATAGTTTATGGTCTCGCTGAGCCACAAACTGTAGTGCCCGAGGAGAACTACCTTAAAGCTAATACAGAGGAGTTCTTGACAGGAAACGGTTGTAATTTGATATCTCTTCAATATGCCACACTTATTCATCCTTTAGAATTCTTCGCAATACTTCTTTTAACTTGATACCTATACACTTGTTATCTACAAGTCAAAGCATTGGAACTTTTACCCTTTGATATACCTCCATGATGCACACTGCTCGGCCCGGGGCCACGTATGCTCCGCGATGCCCACCGCAGCTCCGATCCTTGCGTACGCACGTTTTGGGAAAAACATTTAATAACGGTGTAATATTTAATGACGTCAATCAGGGTTCTGGAGGTAAAAATTGTTTATCTGTAATTTGATACCTCCTGCAGGGTTGCAGAAGAGCACATGTCATCATCGAACATTCGGCAGGGGGACAGGAGCTGCTCGTGAGGCGACCGCGATGAAAATAATCGGAGTTCCGAGAATCGCTGTGATAAGGTGGTAGCGAATATCGGCCGATGCGCTGCATGCATGTCCCTACACGAAAAAGTGCGCGCGCCCATCTCAATGGGTTACTCGTGTTTTCACAATACTCGCTCACAATGGCCCATGATTAATTACAGAATGGTCTAGAACGTCATCGAACATTCCGGGGGAATGGGTTATTCGCGTTTGCGCAACAAGGTGGCAGAATTGCGCATTTTTAATGCGTTTGAGGGCAATCTTCGAGAAGGTACAAATTGTTTATCTGTAATTTGACACCTCCTGCAGGGTCGCACAATGGCGCATTTTTAAAACGTTTGAGGGCTATTGTGCAATCTTCGAGAAGGTTCGATGACGTCACTGCGGGCCTGCCTCTCGAATGTTCTAGAAAATTTGTGACGTCCTGCTCCATGGACGAGGGGCAGCGTTGGGGAGGGGGGTCGTGGATGGGTGAGGTGGTGGGGGGAGCCAGAACCGGCCTAGCTTATCTACTCATAACATAGAAAATTTAATTGTTTCTGCAATTATACTATTTTTGTGGCTACATTTCATAACTGGAAGGAATTTCGGCCCGGGTATTTTGAAAAATAGTATACGCACCATGGGAGCAAAATAGTCGAATTTTTCTTTCCGAAGATACGTAATATACTCTTCTATAAGTATTATAAACTATCGTATTAAAGTACATGTTCAATTGAAAAGTGATATTTCATTGAAAAAATAGAAATCTACAGTAAATTTAATATATTATATTTTAGATTACGTTTGATCTATTTTCAAAATTCAAGTTGGGGGTTGACAAGCGGAGCGAGTAGGGGGTTTCTTACTCCCCCTAGTAAGAAAATTGTTAAAAAAATTGTTAGTTAAGAAAATTATAATGATTTTTATATATAAAATTAGGGATATTCACAAGGGCCAGTTCGACCATAGTGCAATGATTCGAAAAATCCATATGTTTGAGAGAACTGCTTTTTTTGAATTGTAACGCGTAATTTACATTTCCTTTGTTACAATTTGAAGGTTTCTTGACTGTTAACATAAGCCTTGCCCTGGAGCAATCACCTTTTTGCGTTTCTTTTGTTAAAGTTTGGAGGTTTCTTGACTGTTAACATAAGCTTTGCCCTGGAAGAACCACCTTTTTACGTTTCCTTTCTTAAAGTGTGAAGGTTCCTTGACTGTTAACATAAGCATTACCTTGGGGGATCCACCTTTTTAATCACGTTATTCTATTTATATCCTTTTAAAAGTTTTTCCAAAGTAATTGCTTCTGACTGTACATTTATATCCTTCTATCTAAAATAGAACGTTATAAGGTCCAAAATATTACGTTTCCTTTGTTAAAGTTTAAGGATTCCTTAACTGCTAACCTTGCCCTGGAGGAACCGCCTTTTTGGGCTCGACCGTATGTTTATCCTGTAGCTTTAGAAATGATTGTGCGTGATTTTTCTATAGCCTGAATGTATTCAATAATCCTTTTGAAGTTCCATAACATACAATTTTTGTCCTTTAAAATGACTATTTCTTTGGAGTACATTTACGTTTCTTTTGTTAAAGTTGGAAGGTTCTCCTAGAGAAACCACCTTTTTGATCACTGTATCTTTTTTAAATTCGTAATTTACGTTTTCTTTGTTGAAGTTAGAAGGTTCTTCTACTGTAATTAAAAGTCTTGTCATGGAGGAATCACCTTTTTGATCACGATATCTATTTATATTATTCTAAAAGTTTTTCGAAAGGAATTACTTCTGAGTATATATTTAACTCTTCTGAAAGTTTTTTCAAGGAATTGTTGAAAAATTATACGTCGAGATATCCACATTGTACATAAGGTTTTTTGACTGTTAACAAAAGCCTTGCCTAGGAGGACTCACCTCTTTGACCATAGTGCAATACTTTTGTATCGACAAATCCATATTATTTTAAAGTTGAAAGGTTCTTTGACTATTAACAAAAGCTTTGCCTTAGAAAAATCACCTTTTTGCTGTCAAAAGTTCGAAGGAAGCTTAGATTTTGTTTAAAATTTTTATACAGGGGCTTTCGAGCTCGCTAATCACAAACTTGCTATAAGACTATTCAAATTAAAAATGGCGGATCCAATATGGCCGTTAGAAGATCGAAACAAACTTAGATTTTGCTCAAATCCATATTGTTTTAAAGTTGGAAGGTTCTTTGACTATTAATCCCTAGAGGAATCACCTTCTTGATCACGGTATCCTACTTATATTCTTCTAAAAGTTTTTCCAAAGTTTTTAGAAAGTGGTTGTAATGCTACTGGCGAAGGATACCACTTGAAATATAAATCCCAGGCGCCTATTAATAGTACCTCTAGGGTGACGTGGAATGGAAAAAACTGTTTTTTCGTTTTAACTACAATTTTTTTGCTTCCCCATATTAAATTTTACATAATATCGTAATGACCTGAATCATAATTGCCAGTAAATAATAAAGTTAATTTAAAATCACTTGAATTATTTGCAAATAAATGAATATTATTTGAATTATTAAAATGTATTTTTATATTACAATTATATATTGTAATATACAATTCCCCTACTCCTCAATACATTCTGATTATACATTTATATTCTTCTAAAAAATTTTCCAACGTATTTCTTCTGACTGTACATTTGTATCCTTCTAAAAGTTTTTCCAAAGGAATTGCTTCTGACTATACATTTGTATCCTTCTACAAAATTTTCTAACAGGAAAAGTGATTATGTAGGGCTATTATATTGTCAAAGGATGCCACTTTAAATAAAAATCTAACGCGTCCATTAACAGTACCTCCAGGGTGACGTGGCGTGGAAAAATCTGTTTTTTCGTTCCAACTATAACTTTTTTGCTTCCTAATATTAAATTTTACATAATATTTACATTTTTAATAATTCAAATTTTGTATAAAAACTAGGAGAAACTATGGGAGGGGGGCGAGAGGCGCTGAGGAGTAGGGGGTGAGGGGGCGCTGAGGAGGGGGGAAGCTACCAGAATGATAAGTCACGAAATAACGTAAAAAATGACTGAATTTTACGTTATTTTGAGGAGGGGCTGAGGGGGGCGCTGAGGGGGGTGAGGGGATGCTGAGGAGGTGGTGAGGGGGGCTACATGGTAACATTCATATGTATAATATAGGAAGATATATATAATAGTGGGGCTTCGCCCCCCTACTCGCACCGCCTGCCAACCCTCGATATGTTGTAAAAATTAATATAATAAAAAATATTTTAAATTATATACTTTTGATAAAAATGACTGTTTGATAAAGTCATTGATTATTTATTATTTTAATGAGTGTTACCATAAGCAACAAAAAATAGTTTTACACGCCATCCTGGAGGTACTGTTTAACTATTGAAATAATTACATGAACAGCTATATTTCATATGCATTTTTTTAATACCATATAACACGCGTTAGACTATTTTTAAGTGGTACCCCTCGGCAGAAGCATTACGTATGATTTTAATTGTTATCATAAGCAACAAAAAAACGTTTATATCATACTAAGTAAGCTATTATAATATTCATTATACTTATTTTCTTCTTTTTCATAGTTTTACATCATTTCGTTTAACCTGTCAAGTTCAACGACATCTTTTAAATTCTCTACTTCATGATATTTATTTTGTTCTGGAAACCAAATCAATGGCATTTGTCCTTGTGTGATATCATTATTGCATTCATTGATTTGATTAATTAAATCACATTCATCTTCTTCATTAATATGATCATGTAGTTGGTTGTTTACTTCATCCAATTGTCTCGCATGCTGTATACTTTTGACTTCGACATATATTTTTTCTGTAGGATCCCATCTTAATGGATTGGATCTTGAATCTCCTTGATTGGCCATCTGGTATTTTACTAAGTCATTGGTAATTATATTAAATGTGTTAATAACATACAGTTAAAAATGTTTAATATCATAATATAATAAGAGAAAATAAGGCAAATAACATATAATTAATCTAATATTTTTTTCCAAAAAACATTTGTTATTTGACTATTATTTTCTGATTCATTTTGTATGTATATATTATTTGGATTTTTACATCTTGAAAGAGCAACATATAATTGATCATGAGAGAATAAAGATTTTTTTTAGAAATAATCCCTTGCTATCGAAACTTTGACCTTGAAATTTGTTAATAGTTATAGCAAAAGCTAATATAATAAAAAATTGTTTCCTGCATAAAATAAATGGTAATGCAGACGATTCACAAGTATTAAGGGTTATACGGGGAATAAAAAATTGTTTTCCGTTATTTTCTCCTGTAATGATTTCAGCTTTTATATTATATTTATATAATCCTATTATTTTGAGTCGCGTTCTATTACATAATCCATCACTTACTCGAATATTTCGAATTAACATTACGATTGAATTTATTTTTAATTTCAATTCATATTCAGGTAAACCTTCACTATGTTATTTAATATTTCTATTGGATAATTTAGATGAATATTTTCACCTATTTGATCGACTCCTTTATGTGTTGCATAATCTATACTATAATACATTATAGTTTCATGAATAATTAATTTTAATATTTTATTATTTAATATATTTACTTCTTCATTATGTGAAGTTACTATAACGTTTCTTGAAAAATCATAATTATTATTAATATTTTTATAAGTTATATGATAAACATCATTTGATTTCCATTGATTAGGAACAATAAATTGATCAATTTTTCTTTCTCCTATATTTAATAAAAATGATGCAAAATCTTTATTTTTAGTACATATATTTATTTTTAATTTAAAAATATTAAATAAAGTCCTAGGATATAAATGTTCAATGGATTCTTCTATAATTCCATTTCTAAATCTATTTTTTTTACTGTTTTTAAGGAAAAAACGTTTAGTGTCTTTCGGTGATACTACATTTAATCTACCAGTAGCCTTATTTATTTGCAGTTTTGAACGTTTTAACTACTTTTTTTATCATTAGAAAAAATATAGTATTGTGGTATGTTTACATATTTTATTTTTTTCATAAAATCATCGTTTTTATTTAATTTAAACCATGCTGTTAATGTAGTTTCCCATTTATTTCATGCATTTAATAATTTTTTTTATCAAAAGTAATCTTCTGTTGATTTTCTGTATGAATAGATAATCTTGTAACTGTATGACTTCTAACACACAACGGAAATTGTTGTAATTGCCATGCAGCTTCCATTGGACTTAAATATCTACCGTCAATGTATTGAGTAATTTCATCGTAGACTTCTTCATTCTCTTGATGTTCTGCATCATTTTTTTTTTATTTAACAGTGAGCCTTATATCCGCCTTTATGAATGTAACCAAAAATATATTTTATACTTTGTACTGAAGCACAATATTCGATATTTATATGAAAATTATATTTTGTTAATAAAAAACCGTTATAAGAAACTACCATAGAATTATCTACTGCAAAAATGTTATTACTTTTTTTTAAATGATACATGTGGTTATCAGAAATATTATTTCTACGTTTGTATTTGTGTGCGCCTTCGCCCACGGCGACATCATCGCCAACGCCAGCTTCACGCATGCGCGAGCGGCGCAAGCAGCGCCTCGTGCTGCGAGACATCGGGGAGCCGGATTTCTCCCATGGCTCGCTCTCTTTCGGCCGCCATCTCAGCATCAAGTAGGACGCTCCAACCCCAAACTCCTCAAGCACCACTCTCACGCCATAGCTCTGGCGTCTGCACCAAAGAAGAGAGACAATAAGCTTCGTCTTACGGGCGCGCGCAATGCACCCTTTTTTGTACATACTAAAGATAAGCACTGACGGAACAAACTGCACTCCGGTGCACACGACGAAGTGCCTTGACTCTTAATTTACTGCGATCCTTTCATCTCCCGTTCCTCGTCCCTCATCACTCATGCATACTCGAGGCGGGAGAGCAGGAGCACCCGCATATATTCAGGATATTTATGTTCTTTTAATATTGTATCACGAAATGGTTTTGGAAACTTTTTTTTACATAAATTTTTGTCTTTGTTAAAAGAAGGAAATTTTCCTGTACGCGGTCCATGTAACATATGCTTGATTACTAATTTTTATAATTTTTAATTTTTTGAGGATATTTCAGCTGAAATATGTTTATCGATTGTATCTGAAGAGTATAATTTATGGTTGGGATGTAATGTTATAATAATATATGCATGTGGTAAACCTCTTTTTTGAAATTCTATGGAATATACGTAAGATGAAACAGGTCCAAAAATATTTTTTTTTTGTTATATCATTTAATAACATTTTGAATTTTTCATAAAACAAACGAACTCTTATATTAGGAAGATCATTGGGTGTTGCTTGTTCTGGAAAATTCTGTAAAACTTCTTTAAGCTCTTTCCATTTCGGATTACATGTCATAGTTATAAATAGATGAGGTTTTCCAAAATTTCTTATGATTGCCATTGCGTCTCGATAATATTGTCGCATATATCTTGGACTTCCAATATATGTAGATGGTAAGATAAATAAGTTTCCTATTCTTTCTGATTTTTCAAAATTCGTTGAATTATTTGATGCACTATATTTTACATGATCAAGTAAACCCTGATAACATTCTATTCGTAATTCTTTTTGATGGTTCTTAAAATAATTCATTTTATTATTTTCAACCATAATATAAGCATGTAAAAAGTATTGTTGCTTTAATCTTCCAGCGAACAATAAAGGATTAAATTTTGTTTCATTAGGTCTATACGATAATCGGTATAAATAATATTGGAGTCTCGTTAATTGGTCGCCTTTTCCTGTGTTTGGATATTTAGTATATCTGATACTCCAACCTAAATCTCATGAAGGAAATAATAACGGAAATACCATCGGGTCTACATGATGTGATAATTTATTTAAAAATGTATGTGTTACTTAATTGTCAGATTTATTTTCAAGATAAACACGAACATCATAATTTCCTAGAGTTCCAGAGTTGGATATAATTATAACACCGCATTCGGAAGTTAACGGTTTATTATACCAGTGTTTTTGTTTATCATTTTTACATATAAAATATAGTTTATAGTTAGGAAGATTCTGAAAACTACATATTTCATGTAGATATTTATAATGTTTATCATATGGATTATTATTTATTATATGAATTAATATCTTTATATGTTCGCTAACTAATACTTTATTATTTTTTAATCTTTTTTCAATTGCAGTAGCACCATCATATATATATATATATATATATATATATATATATATATATATATATATATATATGTATATATTGTAAATACAAATAAGTTTCCGCCGTTTTTTTAATAAAAATTATCAATTTATTGTAAAAAAAAATATACGTAACATTTTATTCAAAATATTGTCCGTCATTGGCTACTACTTTTTGCCATCTTTCTGGCCGCATTCGGATGCCACGTCGAAAAAACTCTTCATCCTTTGAGGCTACCCATGAATCGACCCAATTTTTGGCTTCTTCGTAAGAAGTGAAGTGCTGCTTGACCAGGTCGTGAGCCATCGACCGGAATAAGTGGTAGTCCGAAGGAGCAATGTCTGGTGAATACGGCGGGTGGGGTAAGACATCCCATTGTAAAGCTTCCAAAGTATCCTTGACGACTTTTGCAACATGTGGCCGAGCGTTGTCGTGCTGAAAAATCACTTTGTCATGTCTTTTGGCATACTGGGGGTGTTTAAGCTTCAATTCTCTGCTCAATTGCAACAGTTGCTGTTGATAACGTTCTCCAGTGATAGTTTTGTTAGGCTGAAGTAGCTCGTAATAGATTACTCCGAGCTGATCCCACCAAATGCACAACATTAACTTCTTGCCATAAATATTCGGTTTGGCCGTTGAAGTTGGTACATGGCCGGGCTTACCCCATGATTTCCTACGCTTTGGGTTGTCATAGTAGATCCACTTTTCATCTCCCGTCACTATTCGATGCAAAAAACCCTTTCGACTTTGTCTTTGGAGAAGTTGTTCGCACGTGAAAAGACGGCGCTCGATATCTCTGGGTTTCAGTTCATGCGGAACCCAATGTCCTTGCTTTTGTACCATACCAATGGTCTTGAGACGGTGTGAAATCGCTTGTTGAGTCACTCCCAAGCTTTCTACGAGCTGCTCTTCAGTTTGGCATGAGTCTTGGTCCAATAATGCCTCTAACTCAGCGTCTTCAAACTTGACTGGCCTTCCTTGCGTTCTTTATCTTCCACGTCAAACTCGCCGTTTTTAAATTTTTGAAACCACTCACGACAACTTCTCTCGCTTAAAGCAGCATCACCGTAAACTTCTATAAGCGACCGATGCACCTCAGCAGCATATTTCTTTAAATGAAATAAATAAATCAAAACTTCCCGCAAATGACGCTTATTCGGTACAAAAGTCGACATTTTCGAACAAAAAAAAATGTATACTGCCAATACAAAGTCAATAGTATTTTAAGGTTATGTTGTTGCCAAGTGTCCAAACTTTTTATGTGACATTTTACATCTGACGATTTCAAAGTAATCTTGTCGGTGGAGCCATCTCTTGAAAACGGCGGAAACTTATTTGTATACCCAATATATATATATATATATATATATATATATATATATATATATATATATATATATATATATATATATATATATATATATATATATATATATATAACTGTCCACATGATGGTTCTTCATTATTAGTTGGAAGTAATGTATTTGGTGTTTTATGACATATTTGACCTTGAATTTTTAAAGTATATATAGCTTTTTTTTATTTTGAATTACATTTGCATTATACAGAACTGTTCACAATTCATACGCGTTCAAAATTGTAACGCAAACTTAAATCATGTACACCATACACCGACTATTTACATACACACACATACACTTTTACACTTAACTCAGTTATATATTCTATTAATAGCTCAGCTCTATCCCCACTCTGCGATATTCCAGTCGTCGCTGCTCGCGGATCTGTACACGCGTAGCAAGTATCGCCAGTTCCCTTTCGGCCGCTAACCAGAACACAGCGCGCTCGAATACTAATCGCCAGTTCATTTAAATAAACGCCAGTATAACAAACACCACCAGTCTTAATTAATTATTTATCACCACCGCCACCTTTCCTCGAACTATCCCAAGAAATATTGCTCCAGCCCTTCCACGAAGAAACATTTGGTCATTCGAGCCGGATATCGCGTGTGCGCGATCGAGGATAGGTTTCGTGGAAAGTTTGCTAACGGTCGGCGTCTCCAGGGGTGCTCATCGCGCGTGTAGTTATCGACGTGTCGCGACGTTAATTCTTTATCTTCCAATTATACTCTCGAGTCGATTGGAGATAAACGAAAACTATCAACGCAGTGAGTGTTCTTTTATTGCTTGCTGCTCGACCACGGTGGGCAGCAGCGATTTACCGCATTACCGCATTCAACATGAATGAAGTAGAAGTTCTATTCAAACGCCAAGAAGAGCTTTCCAAGTCAATCGGGAATGCCATCACCAATCTCGATAAACTCGGTAAAGGTAACTTCACGCGTACAGTGATGAACGTAAGGACAACCAGTCTAGAGAAATCATGGAAGGAGTTCCAGGAGAATCATCTACAACTACTCAAGTGCTTAGCCAGCGCTGAAGAGCAAGAAGAACATCTCTACTTTACTAAGGATTCCTATGCAGATACGGAGCAGCTGTACGAACCCGCAGGTGCAAGCCAAGGTACGGTCTCGTCACAAGCTCCTCAGACAATTACGCTAAAAACACTTTCGACAATGAATCTTCCGCGCTTTTCTGGAGGATACAAAAAATGGCCAGAGTTTCGAGACCTCTTCACATCAAAAATCACTACAAATACCAGCTTCACTAATGTCGATCGCATGTATTATTTGAAAACTAATGTGGAAGGAGAAGCTGCTGATTTAATTCAGGACTACAACGTGGAAGGAGACAGTTTCTCACGAGCTTGGGCTCTACTCAAGGATACATACGAAAATCTACGACTGCAAGTAAGAGCACATTTGAAGAAATGGTATGCGACGAAGCCTGCTTCCTCAGAATCGGTGGAAGAAATTCGGAGAGTTGCGAATGCGACCAAAAATCTCATATAAGGTATGAATAACCTAAAGCGCACGCCAATTCCCCGCGATATTTTGGTTTTCTTTACTGTTGAGCGACTTGACACTAATACAAGGCGAGCGTGGATGTCATCTCTAGGCGCTACGAAAGATCCAGCTACCTACGAGAATCCTCGGGCGTTCTTAAACGGGAGAATCATCATGCTCACAGCCACGAATTCTTCGAAAAGCGGAAAGGAGTCGCAGTCATCAAACAGCTTATCGTATAATCGCGATCAACGAAAGCCTCCTAATTCCTTTCATGCTCATCATACTGAAGTAACGACCCTGTTATGTCCGCTGGGTCAAGGACAACACCACATCCACAGATGTACGTTCGAAGCAAAGTCTGTACCCGAGCGTATAGCATTTGTAAAGGCAAAGTCGTTATGTGAAAACTGCTTAGGGTTACACAAGACCAGTGCGCGTAAATCAACGAAAGATTGCTTTGTTTGCAGTTGTAGGCACAATACCACGCTTCATCGAGATGGCAACAGTGTAAGTGCGAATCTCGCGACAACGACCGAGCCACCTTCAGTGATCTTCTCACGAAAATCGCAGCCGTTCCATGTGTTGGCGAGTGATGAGACTTCGTTCGCACCTGCGTTGCTACCTACAGCGCTTGTTGACATCGTGACTCTCGACGGCAAGAAACATTGTATTCGCGCGTTGATCGACCAGGGAGCACAATGCTCTATGATCAGCAAACATGTAGCAAAGAGTTTACAGATTCGGAAAAAGCCAACTTATGTAGCAATCACTGGTGTCAGTGGAGTAACATCCTCATACACTCAGGGGCGCGCAACATGCGAAATTACGTCGCGATGCAACCCTGAAGTCCAGATTGCCGTCGACGCTCTCATTGTGCCTCGTGTCACCAATTTCCTCGAACTATGCCAAGAAATATTGCTTCAGCCCTTCCACGAAGAAACAATAACAAAGCAAATAAAATTATTATAATTTCGAATGAAATGTCTAAAATTATTACTATTTAGTAATAGAAATTTTAATTTTTCATTATATTGGGTATTTAAATTAATTTCCGCCCTCTTCATATAGATGTCGTAAGTAGTATTATTTCAACATCATATACACAAACGGTTATGCACATGAAATTACTATCTATAACCTCGAAAATTTAGTAGGTATCATTAATCCAAGGTGTATACAACATTGTTTTTTATTGCATCGAAAATGTCAAATTTTTTGCCTACAAAGCAACACTTGCGAGAAGCGCTACTTTTTTGCTTTAATTTGAAGAATCTGCTGCTGTAAGTTATCATTTACTTGTAGAGACTTAAGGTGAACATGCTGTAACGGAACCGTCTACGATGGGAAAAATAGTTTACATGATATAACATTTGTAAAATAGATTTAAGATTATAATAGTTACTTTAAGCCACACTACTGAAGGACTATTTTCTATACCTGAGTAATAAAACTCATCCCATTATTTTTTCTTTTGTTTCTTTTTCTTACTTCTATAAAGGAAACTCACCAACCAGCAAAATAATTGGTTTATACAAAATATTCTTGTAGTAAATAAATCAACTTTTAACTAATTAATAAATAAATAAATTAATGTTTTTTCAGTTTGAAATAACTATATTTAAGCTCGAAAATATTCCTTCAGAATGTGAAATTAGCTTTAAGGGACGCTTGCCTCGAGCGGATGCGTAATCTTGGGGCTGTAAAACACATGGCCCATACTAAATATAGATAAGACGCTTTCCCACGCAGGGACGCGCTTTTCCGAGTTTTTCAAAACATGACTTATACTATATATTGAAATATTATTTTACATTATCTCTCAAACCGTTATCAATAAAATTATTTTAACAACAACCGATATTAAATATAGCAGTAAGGAAATTAGGAAAAATAATATTAATTATATATATTCTTTGTTAAATTGCAATCAACAGCTTTGTTGTTTTTGTATTAATAATACAAAGATCTAGTAACAAAAACCCAAAAATATAGCTCTATGAGTAACCATATGCATTTTATAAACGCAACCTATAACCATGTAAAGAATCTTTATTAACCAACGATAAATAATTACTATAATAGCTATTATATTATATAAATCAACAAGTTTTGATAACAAAGCATTTAGGTTTTAGTTTATTTTAGATAATTGACTGTTTATAAATTTATCATATATGATTTCATTGTAAATTAGATTATTAAGTTAGTAAAATTTTGTATTCCGAATAACTATCATTAAAATAGTCGTAGCATTTTCATTCAAGTTGTAATATCTTGCTACATAATTATTTAGTAAGATAAATAATTCAATTCATGGTAGAATATCTAGATTGTTAATGATAGGAAAAACCGAGACAAAGAAGATGTTTGTCAGCTACATCAGCCCCAAAACACATGGCTCGTCTAAAAATAGATTTTTCTCAGTCTTCCTGCGCGGAGACGCATTTTCCAGCATCTTTTGGGACTCAATGTACTATAGCATAAGAATATTATTTTAGAATAACACTAGATATCTCATTAATTATAATTAGAAAAATAATTTTTGTTTAAGATAAAAGTTGCATTATGTTAAGTAAAAATTAAGAGATGAGAAAATCCATTATTATAATATGTTTTTATAGTAATAATAATCCATTTGTCTATTTCTACTAGATTAACTAACTAGACTTTAAGTTTAGATGATAAACTATTTAGAATTTGAATAATACATTTGTAATTCGTACGTTTTCTTAATAATAATTAACTATTATGACTATTTATAAGTAATTTTCATTGTTAATGCAAGTTTTATGAAATATACACATTAGATAAAATATTTTACTGGACAATAGTTGTATTTTAACACATTGTTACTTACGAAAACTAATTAAATTTCAAATATTTTAAATAAATAATAGAAAATCTAAGGAAAATGTATTAATTTAATAAAATAACTTAATAATATGATTGATATATTAGCTAGAATGAATAGTCTAATGTTTTTATAAAGTTTGCATAAGAAATTTCATTGTTTAATGTATAATTAAGTTTATAAAATTTGTAATGCGTTTAACTCCTGTTGTAATAGACCGATAACTTCCGTTCAAATTTGTATTTTCATTTTAGAACAAAATGTAATAGAATAACATATTTTATAATTTATAAACTGCCAACATTGTATAATTTTCAGCAAGTAACAGAAAATTGATCATTTTTGACTCGAAAGAAAGAAAAGGATATATCTTTTGTCTCTCTCATCTCTCTTTCTCTGTCGCACATATATCGTTCTCTCTCACTCCTTAAGGAAGATACGAGCCGCCGGAAAATACCCTAGGGAAGGGATAAGGGACCGCTCTCTGCCGCTCTCTGTGTTAAAACATAGGATTTTCCCCACTATCACAAAAATCGACGTTTGGAAGGAATGACACCTCCGCACCATTGGACACCGTTTTCTCATACCACTAGCCTCAATTAACACTACAGGATATACGACTATCAATCGCCTTTACACTTGTCAACCAACGATTCGTTAAAGCAAGATGACGCAACTACCCGATTCGACACCGCAATTTTTCCAGCCAAAGAAGAGGAGGAGCAATGTATTTAAATACGCCGAACGCGCACTGCTGGTCAGTCAGTCAGATTTACAAGCCTCACAAGCTTTGCTGACTGGTCCAGGGTGCAGTTCACCACAAGCCTCACAAGCTTTACTGAACTGACCAAGTCAGATCAACACAAGCCTCACAAGCTTTGCTGACTGTACAGCAGATCGACACAAGCCTCACAAGCTTAAAGACTCTGTACACAAATTCAAACTCTCAAATAAAATATTCAAATTTTTTTCCAAAATCAAATTTTCGAAATTCATTTTTTCCAAAACTTCTAAAAAATTTTAACATACTAATTCCAAAATTATCAAATTAATTATATTCGAAACTACTTTTCTAAACCATAGTTGTTACGACCTTACGGGTAAGCATACTCCTATTGGTTTAGAAAAGAATTAAGTAAACATAACGGCAGTTGTATGACCTTACGGGTAAGCTTCACTGGTTGTGTTTACAAAGAATATTATTAATTATAATAAATTTCATATTACAAGATTCAAAGGAACTTATATTGAAAGAAAAAAATATAAAGAACACAAAAATAAGAAGGTAAATAAAATCTTCAATTAACTGTATTCAGTATTTCTTCTCTAAACCATAGTTGTTACGACCTTACGGGTAAGCATACTCCTATTGGTTTAGAAAAGAATTAAGTAAACATAACGGCAGTTGTACGACCTTACGGGTAAGCCTCACTGGTTGTGTTTGCAAAGAATATAATTAAATTATATTAAATTTTCTCATTAAAATAAAGAAAATAAAAGAAAATCTTCAATTAAATATATCCTAAATTACTTTTCTAAACCATAGTTGTTACGACCTTACGGGTAAGCATACTCCTATTGGTTTAGAAAAGAATTAAGTAAACATAACGGCAGTTGTACGACCTTACGGGTAAGCCTCACTGGTTGTGTTTACAAGGAATATTTTAATTTATAAGATTTTTCCAGTTTACAAAAAGAAAATAAAAAAAAATCTTCAATTAAATATATCCTAAATTACTTTTCTAAACCATAGTTGTTACGACCTTACGGGTAAGCATACTCCTATTGGTTTAGAAAAGAATTAAGTAAACATAACGGCAGTTGTACGACCTTACGGGTAAGCCTCACTGGTTGTGTTTACAAGGAATATTTTAATTTATAAGAAATTTCAGATTACAACTCTAAAACAATTTATATTAGAAAAAAAAATTAAGAAACAAGAAAATCGTAGGAAAATTCTAAAGAAATTATCCTTTACTAAGATAAAAATTTATTTATTAAAAGGAAAAATATATATCAATCCCAAGAGGGATAAGTTTCATAAATAAAAATTAAATTCACACACGAGCTCTGCTCTTGATAGGGAAGGGCGAATCTGAGAATAACCTGAGACCGGGAAAAGTTATTAGAATCTCAAACTCCAGGTATCCAAGGAAAATCGTGCTCTTATTCCTAGTCCATACGGGGGTACGTGCGGCCAAACGATCTTTACGAGACATTCGTGCTACTCACCGTTGGTCCTTACGATAACCAAATCCTAACCCAAAAATTAGTCAAACTTAAATCTCAGCGATTAACAGTGAATTTGATATTACACTCCTGTCCACAGCTCGTCCATGGTTTATTAGCTAACGCAGCTACGACCAAAAAAGAGCATAACTCTTAATCGAGTTAAACATCCCAGTCATGTCGTGTCTTAGGACGTGACAATGCTGTCTGAAACCACTTGTAAAGAATGGTTTAGACGATTTAAAAGTGGTGATTTTGATGTGAGAGACAAAGAACGCCCTGGCCAGCCCAAAAAGTTTGAAGACGAAGAGTTGGAAGCACTACTGGATCAAGATCCATCTTTAACGCTGAAAAACTTGGCACAATCATTAAGTGTTGACGAATCAATCGTTAGTAAACGGTTAAAGCCAATAGGATATATTCATAAGCAAGGAAATTGGGTGCCACACTTATTGAAAGAAAAAGACGTGGAAAGAAATTTAATGACCCGCGGCGAAATGCTTCTTCAAAGACACAAAAGAAAAGGCTTTTTGCATCGAATGGTGACTGGCGACGAAAAATGGATTTATTTTAACAATCCTAAACCCAAAAAAGTGTGGGCTAAACCTGGCGAACCATTACCATCAACGTCGACATCAACGCCAAAGCGTGACATCCATAGTTCAAAGGTTATGCTCTGCATTTGGTAGGATCAGAAAGGTGTCGTCTACTATGAACTTCTAAAACCGGATGAAATAGTCACTGGCGAACGATATCGAGAACAATTGATGAGTTTGAGCCGAGCTTTGAAAGAAAAACGACCAGAATGGGCTAAAAGACATGATAAAGTGATTTTCCTGCATGACAATGCTCGGCCGCATGTTGCTAAATCCTTTAAGGAAACATTGGAAGCACTTTACTGAGATGTCTTTCCACATCCGCCGTATTCGCCAGATATTGCGCCTTCAGATTATCACTTATTTAGATCGATCGCACATAGCCTTGCTGATGAGCACTTCCAATCTTACGAAGATATCGAAAAATGGCTTAACAAATGGATTCAGTCCAAAGACAAGGGCTTCTTTCGTGATGGCATTCATGCTTTACCCAACAGATGGAGAATGGTGAAAGC
Source organism: Torymus aiolomorphi (assembly GCA_036365515.1). Lineage (NCBI taxonomy): Eukaryota > Metazoa > Arthropoda > Insecta > Hymenoptera > Torymidae > Torymus > Torymus aiolomorphi. Next base: position 134,798,273 of record CM070874.1, read on the forward strand.
TAACGATGGACAGTACTTTGAATGACGTGTAATTAATTATTTAACAAAAAATAAATATTCCTTTTCTACGCAAAAAAGGCGGAAATTAATTCAAGTACCCAATATTTACTGTAACGGATAATTAATTCTCCGGCTGCTCGACAATTATCCTGTTACAAATACCGCATGCGACGGCGAGGTTAACGCTCCTCGTGCAATGCGCGCCGCATGCGAGTTTAGTTAACTGAAGGGAGGGAGAACGGGGTATCGAAATAATAACTCCAGACGAGTAAAGAATAGAGCCTTACGTTTATTGTATCAACGGGAAAGAAGGGGACACCTTGCGATGCGCAGTCCGCGGGCGTAGAAGGAGGCCCGAGTTGCCGCGGGTCAGAGAGAGAGAGAGAGAGAGAGAGAGGTGAGTCGAGCCGGTACTTACAGCTATTGCGTATCGTAGTATCGCTGTCGCCGGCCTCGGATTCGCAGCAGGTCCCGTGCCTGATGCCTCGCACGCTGTCGTTCGCCTCGGTGGAGGCCACCCTCACACGTCACCAGGTACTCTTCCGATATTCTCTAAGCTCAAGGAGTGCGGGCACTATCCCAAGCGAGACTGCCTTAGACGCTTTCTAGAGTCTACCGGACCGCGCGCGCTCCGCGGGCGCTTATCGGCTCATCTCTGGATGATTCGCCCTAGCGGGGAAAAGAGTTGGTCACTATGTTCCATGGTGAGGCGTGAGGTTAAGGGGTTAGTGACATGCTCGGCGCGTTGCAGCGCGCGTGCTTTGGGGGGAAGGTGTTGCGACGCGGTTCGTTGTGGCTGCGTTCCGAGAGCCTTTAGGCCGTCCGCGGCTTCCGGGTGGCGTTGCGCTTGCATTTGTCACGAGTGGTAGCGGCTTTCGCTCGTCAGCGTCTGCCGTTACTCGCGAACGCTTGCTCGCCTGGGCCCCTATGACACGTGTGGTTCGCGTTACCACCAACCGTACTTTGCGTGGTTTTCCCCACTTGAGAAGTGCGGGCTGCTGCTCGCTCGCCAGGTCATTGGGAGATCCGACGTCGTCGGGATCTTCCCCAGCCCGGTCATTGCGTGCCGAGTTAACGTCAGGTGGACTCCCTGTCTCTACGGTAAGATTTCCATTTCGTGGTAGGGTTTAAGGTCTTTCACGTGGACCTTGCCGCAATCTTTTCCATCAAGGTCTTGCAGCTCGTACACATTCGAGCCTAGCTTGGCTACTATTATGTACGGGCCCGCGTACTTTGCGCTATTACGCCGCTACGTACAAAGTATGCGATTTCACTTCCACACCCTGTCCTTCACTTCAAAGTGAACATCGCGGCGTAACGCATTATAATATTGCGACTGTTGCTGTTGCGCTGCTAAAGCGTTCTTCGCCCTGGAAAGTTGCACGTCTCGCAACTTCTTCAACCGCGTGCGCTAGCGCTCGAGCTCTTCCGCTACGCGCTCTTCGCGGCGTTTCAAGAAAACGGGCGGAATCAGTTACCGGCCCATGTTCAGGAAAGCTGGGCTCGACCCCGTCGACTCCTGAGTCGCAGTGTTGTAAGCGAACAATAGTTCGGGGATATGCAAATCCCAATCCTTGTGGTTTTCTTCGAGGAACGCGGTGATTATGGTTTTCACCGTGCGATTCACTCGCTCCACAGGATTCGCCTGCGCGTGATACGGAGGATCGTCGTATGCACAACTCCGCACTTGTGTAGGAAGGAGTCAAGAGCCTTGTTCTTGAACTCCGTCCCATTGTCGGAGTGAAAAGTTGCGGGTACTCCAAAGCGCAGGAAGATTCGCTGTTCTAGTTCCTTTTCGATGGTACGTGCGTTCGCCTTGCGAATCGGCACGCATTCAATCCATTTTGTAAATAAATCCAGGAAGATTAGCAGGTACTCAAAACATCGAGCGGACCTAGGGAAAGGTCCCATAATATCCCCTGCGACAATCTGCCACGGGCGTAATGCGCGGTTGCTGCCCATGAGGCCTGCTGGCGTTGTCTGCTGCACTTTACACTGCTGACAAATCAAGCAGTTCCGTACAAGGTCAGCGACATCTCTCGCGCTTCTCTACTGGCAACACTAGTTTCCAAACGTCCTCATCCTCGAGCAAATCTTCGGCCGCAGGATTCGAGCGGTAGCTGTAGAGGTGCCCGTGAACTATCTTCCACAATGGATAGTCACCGGGATTTTGTCCGGTGGGCAACCATGCGTTTGTACCAAGCGTCGTCTGTTTCTTCGGAGATATCTACTGCCGCGAGGTCTGGCGCTTCCTCGTCTTCAAATATGCGAGAGAGCGCGTCGAGCACGTGGTTTAGTGAGACCTTACGATGCTCGACGTCATAGTCATACGCTTGCATTTCAAGCGCCCACGCGCTAAACATCCGGTGGGATTATGCAAATTGTACAACCGTTTCAGACTACTATGGTCGGTTATCACTTTAAAGTGATAGCCTTCGACATAAACACGAAACTTGCGTATCACCCAAAAAACTGCGAGGCATTCGCGTTCCGTGGCGGAATAGTTCCGTTCCGCCGGAGTCATCGTAAGGCTTGCGAAGCATAGGACTCGCTCTTCGCTGTGGTTTGTCTGCGTGAGTACCGCTCCAAGGCCAGTATCACTCGCGTCCGTTTGAAATCACGAACTGGTATTCAAACGACGGCCGGTGTAATACCGAGGCAGACGCAATGAGAGCTTTAATCTGCTCAAATGCAGATTGCTCCGCGTCCCTCCATGCATATGCAACGTTGTGCTCGGTTAGCTGGGTGAGCGGCTCTGCGATCGTCGCGAAGTCGGACAAGAACTTACGATACCACGACGCCATGCCAAGAAACCTTCTCAACTGTTTGAGGTTCTTCAGCGCCGGGTATTCCAGAATTGGAGCAATCTTGTCCCGGTCAGGCTTAAAGCCGTCTCGGTTAAATAAGACCCCGAGAAACTTGACTTCGCTGCGACAGAACTCGCTCTTCTCACGGTTAATTGTGAGACCTGCGTCTTTAATGCGCTGGAGAACGTGGCTTAGCCCCTTCAGGTGTTCCTCAAACGTCTCCGTGCCGATAATAATATCGTCCAAATAGGAAAACGCATCAGGTTCTATCTCCGGACCGATGACGCGGTCAAAAAGAAAGGTCGCTGGCCCGCCCACTACCCCATAAGGCATTCGAGTAAATTCGAAGAGGCCCATTCCAGGGACAGTAAACGCGGTTAGCGCCTGCGTCTCCTTCCGCAACGGAATTTGGTGGTAGGCGCTGCTCAGATCAATCGTCGATATATACCGAGCATCTTGGAGCTTGCGTAAAATCGCATCCATGTGGGGAAGCGGGTACGCGCTCGCCTTCGTTACCGCATTCAACTTGCGATAATCGATGCAGAATCGATACGTGCGATTCGCTTTCCGTTGCATCACTACTGGGCTCGACCATTCACTAGTCGATTTGACAATAATGCCCGCCTCGAGCATCTCTCGCACTTGCCTTGCATTTCCTCCTCGAGCTTTTTCGAGACAGGATAATACTTCTACCTTATGGGCCTAGTGCTTGAGACTTCGATGTTGTGTTCGGCCCAGCTGGTGCATCCTAATGGTGCGTTACTCGCGGGCAGCAGTTGGTCGAGCAACTCTTGCAACTGTCGCGGTTGGGCGTCGTTAACATCAGCTAGGCCAATCGCAGCGAGATGAACAGCGCTCGCTTCGTCGTGCGCTAGCGATGCTAATTCTAGCGGAATTCGCTCTTCCACTCCTTCAATGCTAAGCGTCGCTTCGCGCGACCACAGCACGGCATTAAATTTTCGCATAAAGTCGGCGCCAAGCAGACAGTCTGTATCCAATTCCTCGAGGATCACCACGTCGAAGTAATGTCGCACACCTGCCACGTCAAAGGACAGGTCTACGTGGCCCAGCACCGCCGCGGTCTTGCCGTTGGCGAGGCGTGCGCCACTTTCGCGGTGCGGCGTAATCTTCTTGCCACATGAGGTCGCAATCTGTAAGTCAATCGGACCTACTGCAGTGTGAGATGCGCCTGAATCGTGTAGCGCGCGTATGCGAAATCCGCCCAGATCCACGGATAAATACCATCGTGAGTATTCTGATTGACTCGAGGTACTCAACTTTCCCTCCGAGTCGGTATAAGTTGCTGCGACAGCCGTGGGGGCACCTTGCAGTGGCGCTGGTGAGGTCGCATCAGGTTTTTAGGGAACGAGAGGGACCTCATCTACGCGCCCCCTCGGCCTTTTCCCGAGCACTCCGGGCAGTGTGGTTTAATATAGCCAGGCCAGCTACAACCCCAGCACCAACGTGTTGTTTTGGCCCGGTCTGGTTGTTGGCGTTCTTGTCGCTGGTCGCAGTCGGCGGCGCGTAATTCGTACTCTCCTGTCCTCTTGGGGAGGGCTGCTGCTTGTCGGCGGAAGATTCAAGGGTCGGTCCCTGCTCAAATTAAGTTTGTCGAGCTTTTCGTCTAGCAGTTGGCTAATCAGCTGGTCGAGCCTCTGAGCCGACTGCTCTGCCATCACGGCTAGGCTCGGCTTGCCATCGTTCGAGACGGATTTTTCATCCTTGTCTTGCGGGGTCGCACCAGTCGCCAAAGCCGCCAGACTACTCTTGCCTTAATCTCGAACTGTATTTTTTAGTCCACGAAAACTGAATAATCAACAAGAAAATTTGATTCTTGTTTTATTTATAACAGAAGAAGTGATAAAAATTTTAGTCTCTATTATGAAACGCTATTTACTTACTGGTATCTACACCTGTTCTATAGTTTTATATAGTTCAAATTAATTATAATAATGTAAACCGCGAAAAAATCTCGCAATATTTTAAATTACTTACAAAGTAAGTGGTTGGAATGTTAAACATTTCCTAAATATTATTCTTATGAAGTGAAAGATTCTCACATAAGTAAACCTATGTAAAATGTATAGACCTCTTTTACGTTTAATTTCTAAGCAAAATAATTGATATCTATAACTTATATCAACATTAAATCTACTTTACAGGCTCAGATGTACAATATCGGCAGGTTAACGCACGATTTGCAGGTTATAGGTTTGAGTATTAAGAATTAATATTTTTAGTTAAATTAAAAGAACAAACCATTTAAATCTAAATAAAAAACTCTATTGGAATTAGATTAGTAATGGAATTGACTTTAAATTAGTAACGGGATCCTTAATAAATTTTATATATTGTTTAATAATAATAATTTAATAATATTATATACTCCAGCGCTTTCAGAAGTTCAACGTACTGGGAATAATAAATATCAAAACACAAGATAGACTGAGAGCGCGGGTTCCGAGAGTGGCGGTCTCCAAGCTTGGGCGGTAATCTCTTCCATGCGTAGAAAAATCAGCTACGCCCGCTTTCAGAACAGCAGCGCACTACGCTTTGTAGAAAAACGCTTCTAAATATGGAGGTGGTCCAATATAACAATGCAAGGATATAATGTTTCCCAAAAAAAGAATTATCATCTCGGAAACATTAAAATTATTCACAACTGAATAATTGGGAATAGTACGTTCTCAATTTTTAAAAACTATTACACTTTTCAATAGTATATTATGGTTCTTATTCATTTCATAGTTTATACATCCCAAAGTAGCAATATTTCCAACTCATTTCTCTTTCCGTGTGCGTGCGTGCGTGCGTGCGCGTGCGCGCGCGCGCGTGTGGGTGTGTGTGTGTGTGTGTGTGTGGGTGTGTGTGTGTGTGTGTGTGTGTGTGTGTGTGTGTGTGTGTGTGTGTGTGTGTGTGTGTGTGTTTGTGTGTGTGTAAACTCATTATATCTCGGAAAAGAATCGACCGCTTTTCGTCGGACGAAGACTATTCCCTTCGTCTCGCGAAAAAAACTTGGTACCCTGATGAATTTGAGTTTTTATTGATTTTCTCTTTTTTATAACCAAAAACGATTTTGAACTTTTAGTTAAAGTATTTTATTTACCGACTTGAAATTTTAACCAGTTATTACACTCATTGAAGACTATATTTGGTTGAAATTTCAAGAGATTATCTTCATTTGTTTCTTAGAAAAAAATTATTTTAGAAAAAATTGGCGTTTTCGTTGTCGCACGATAACAAGAGTAAAAATTATCCAATCGTCCTGAAATTTGGCACAGATGTAGCTTTTATATATCTTCTGATCGAGTTCGTTGCCCAAAAAATCGGTCCATTACGAAAAAAGATATTTGAGTTTAAAATTTTTTTTTTAATTTTCGAATCGCGTTTTCTCAGAGAATACTTGGTTTATCGACTTGAAATTTTAAACACTCAATACTCTCATTGAAGACTATATTTTGTTGAAATTTCAAGAGATTATCTTCATTTGTTTTTTAGAAAAAAATTACTTTGGAAAAAATTTGCGTTTTCGTTGTTGCTAGGAGAGGGCTGAGCGGGGCGAGGGGGCGCTGAGGGGGAGGAGATGGTGCTGAGGAAAGTGAAAAAGCACTATTTTCACTGTTTTCACAGCTTTAATTCTTCTGTGATCTATTTCCATCCTCCTCAAGGTCGCATTTGAAGGTAACATTTTTTACAAATCTTTTAGCCTTTGGTGAGGGATATTGATATACTGTCGCATTCGCCTTAATCATATTTTGACTGGTTTCTATCAAGTATAAATTAGCAAAATAATTGGTATCGATCTGCAAAAATTATGAGTAATTCTACTTATAATTTGCAAACTTTTTCCCATTTAATATGCTCTACAAAAAGTTTCAAGTTTTCGAGTTAAAAAATCATAAAAATTGAAGATTTACGAAAAAATTCAAAATTTTCAAATTTTCAATTAATTATAACTTTAGAACGATTGCATATTTTTCTCTAAAACTTGATATTTGTGTTTTTCGGGCTAATTTGGAATATAAAATTTTAAAATTGTTCAAAATTTTGAGCTGAACAGTTGACATGAAGTTACCTATATATATATATGACCGGTTCTCGGTCATATCACCGATGACAATTTTTTTTTTGCTTAAACTTTTTTTACTTACTCTACACCATATTTTAAACTACCCAGAATTTTTTCAGATTTTTTTAACAAGTATTTTCGAAGCTAAAAATCATCAAAGTAGCACATTTCATGAATTTTCATGATTTTTAGCAATTTTCAAACACATTTTACTCATAATAGATGCATTGTAGGAAAAAAACTTCAGAGGACTTTTTTTTCATAAAAAATCTATATTTTGTGAAAATCTAGATGACATAGGTCCAGCGGTACTTTATCGTTGTGATGGGACCATTTCAATGTTAAAAATTGAGTTTTTGTTGAATAAATTGAGCCGTGGTTGTAAAAAAAGGAATAGTTTATTTAAGATGAATAAGTATATACAAGTATGATGTAGCGAGCCTCATGCTCGCCGCGCGAGGTGCTTGTCGCTTGGAGTCCAACGGTCGAGACAGAGTTTTGCGCGAGTCAGCCGCTGCTGCTCGCGCACCGATCACGTGATGCGCACTGGACGGGAGCACACGTAGACTTACTTGTGTGAGTGCGCGTATACAATTCATACGCGACCTTTCCTCTTATATTACGCAATATAGAATGTACAATATTTAACACGCCTCCTTACATTTATATTGCGTACTTATTTTACATTTAACAACATTCTGAATTTTACAAACTTTTCTTTACATAGCGCTTTCGTTAAAATATCTGCAACATTTTCATTGGTATCGATTTTAATCACTTCAATTTCCTTTTTTTTTACGCTTTCATGAACAAAGTGATAGTGTATTTCAATATGTTTTGAATTCTTTGTAAAATTTCCACAATTTGCTGTTAATCGCACCTGTATTATCCTCGTAAACTTTAATTGGTTTATTTACTTTTACATCGAAAATATTTACTAACTCTTTTATAAATTTAATTTCACTCACAGCTTCTGATAAAGCTACATATTCAGCAAACGTTGATGCTTTTGCAACACATTTTTGTTTTCGAGATTTCCAGTCGACTACATTTCCAAAAACTCTAATTATATAGCCTGATGTAGATTTCCTATCAGTACTATCACCTGCCCAATCTGCGTCTACATAGCAGTCAATTAAATCACAATTTTCATTTCGTTTAAATTTTAAACTTAATTCTTTTGTCGCATATAAATATTTTAATATTCGCAATGCATATTTCCAATGTGTTTCAGTATAACAATTTTGAAACCTACTTTAGTAATTTACACTATAGCTAATATCTGGTCGCGTACCAGAACTTATGTGCAATAATGCGCCAATTAAATTTCTATACTTTAAATTTGGTTCACATTTATCGGATTTTTCAATTTTCAAACTAGTTTCTACAGGAGTACTATAATCTGCTATCTTTTATTTGATATTTATCGGCTAATGAATCAATATATTTTTCTTGACTAAGTGTCATTTTACAATCTTTATAATTATAATCAACATTAATTTCTAAATATTCCTTTATTTTACCTAAGTCTTTCATTTTAAATTTGTCGGATAACAATTTCTTAATTTTGTGAATATTCTTTTGATTTCTTCCACATATAATAAGTCATCTACGTATATTAGAAGATATATAATATTTTCTCCTTCTCCGTAAATATACGAACATAAATCTACATTGCTTTTTATGAAGTCTATTTTTGTTAAGTATTCATCCAAACACTCATACCAGTCTCTAGGACTTTCTCTCAATCCATACAAAGCTTTATATAATTTTAACACTCTTTTCGTGCCATCTTCATAACCTTTAGGTTGATTAACATATACCTCTGTAGTCACTTTGCCATTTAGAAATGCAGTTTCAACATCCATTTGCTCTATTATTAAACTATTTTGACAACAGTATGAAAGAAGTATTTTTAATGTTTGACTCTTAGCTACTGGAGCGTATATGTAATCAATTACATCAGTTTGCTGAAAGCCTCTTACAACTAGTCTAGCCTTATATCTATTATCTGATTTCTTAGTGTATACCCATTTCACATCTAGTACTTTTTTCCTTTCTTTTCTATCAACTAACGACCAAGTTTTATTTTTATTAATACAGTCAATTTCTTTATCCATGGCTTCTTGCCAATTTTTACTATCTTTGCTATTCATCGCCTCCTCAAATGTACAAGGAGTATCTACTCTACTATAATTTACAAAGATATTATACGTTTCTGGTTCCGGATATCTTACAGTACTTTTTCTTTCACGTTCGGATCTACGTGGAATTCTCAACCCCTGATCTTTATTGTGTCCATCTTTTATTTTATCATTTGGTTTTTCAGACTCATCTGCGCTTTCAAAGACATTATCATCAGGATTATCGTCATTATCATTATTTCTTCTTCTACTTTCGAGATCTAGACCGATACATTTTACATCGTCTTCAACTATATCTAGATGTCTCGCGACTACTATTTTTCTATCTAAAAGAACTCTATATCCTACTTCACTATATCCAAGTAAAATTCCCATATTGGATTTTTTATCCCATTTCGAAAATCTTTTTTGTTCTGGATTTCTTACAAAAACTTTACTCCCATATAACCTTAAATTTTTAACATTTGGTCTTTTATTATAGAAGATTTCATAAGGTGTTTTCTTTTCAATTTATTTGTCAAAGTTCTATTTTTTAAATATGCAGCTGCGCAAACTATTTCTGGCCAATAACATTTATGTACTTTTGCTTCGGCTAATAAACAACGCGCCATATCCATAATTGATCTATTAAACCGTTCGGCTGTTCCGATTAATTCATGAACATATGCTGGACAATTGTTTATAACAATACCTTTTCCTTTAACGTATTTATAAAACTGATTGTTTAAATACAAATTACCGTTATCACATCTCAAGAATTTAATTCGCTTTCCCGTTAAATTTTCACTTTCATTAACAAAATTAATAAAACAATCAAGAACTTCATCTTTAGATTTTATGCAGTAAATTCTAGCTATTTTGCTATAATCGTCGATAAAAGAAACAAAATATTTTTCCCCATTAAATCCTGTAGTTTTAAATGGACCGCAAACATCCGTATGAACTATTTCTAAAATCTCCTTTGCTTTATTTCTATTATTTTCGAATGGTAAGTTATGCATTTTGTTCTCAATACAAATTTTACATTTCATAAATTCGGTTTCAAGTTCACTCGGAGTACCGTTAAGCAACTGTTGTTTACATATCGTATTCAAATAACCAACGTTTACGTGCCCTAGCATTCTATGACACCTTTCCTTCTGACTCGTATTATTATTCCGCTCGGCACTATTTACGAAATTTATATTCCTTGCCAATTTACTTTTCATCTTATATGTATCATTAAATTTAAATGCTATTGCAGTTAATTTATTATCACTATCTATAACTTTTGCAACTTTTCCTTTCAAAATTACCGTATTCTTATTATTCGTTAATTTTCCAACACTTATTAAATTAGCATTCATTTCCTTAGCAAAATAAACATTATTAATATTAACTTTATTTTGCTTCCCGAAGGTGACAAAATAAAGAGATACAGTTCCTACCTTTGTTGCTTTTATGACTCTATTATCGCCGAGATAAATATTTATCGGTTCTTTTAAACTAATATATTTTTCAAAAAATGCTTTATTATTAATAATGTGGTCTGAACACCCACTGTCGAGAAGCCACTCTACTACATAATTATCATTACATAACCTGTTTGTTTCGTCTCTCTGCGCCGCGTGTGCTGTCGTAGTTACCCATGCGTTGGCTCCTTCGCTGCTTTGTCGGCTCGTGCTGGCTTGTTGGCTGCGCTGACCTCTGCCGCCTCTGCGTCCTCTGCCGTAGCTGCCTTGGCCGCTTCCTCCGCGTCCTCTGCCTCGTGTTGACCCTTGCCATGATTCGCCGCTACGTCCCGCTTGGCTTTCATTCTTGCATTCTCTTGCAAAATGTCCGGGCTTACCGCATTTGTAACATCCTTCTTTATTTGCGGCAAATGCGTTTGAATTTCTTTCTGCTCTGTCCTTTTTGTTTTTCATTTCCGCCAATTTTATCTTGTTTCAAAAAAAGGAATAGTTTATTTAAGATGAATAAGTATATACAAGTATGATGTAGCGAGCCTCATGGTCGCGGCGCGAGGTTCTTGTCGCTTGGAGTCCAACGGTCGAGAGAGAGTTTTGCGCGAGTCAGCCGCTGCTGCTCGCGCACCGATCACGTGATGCGCACTGGAGGGGAGCACACGTACACTTACTTGTGTGAGTGCGCGTATACAATTCATACGCGACCTTCCCTCTTATATTACGCAATATAGAACGTACAATATTTAACAGTTTTCATAAGGAGCGCTCATCGACTCAGCTCCACAAAAAATCAGGAGTATAGCTAGAATATGCAAAAATATTATCCTACTTATCCTGGAATGGGAAAATCTCTCATTTTTCCTAAAAAAATGATAATATCATGAATTTCATGAAAAATGTGATTTTTATGCATATACCTTCATGTTCATCTATCACTTTTTCCCTCCAGAAATACTTTTAGTATTATATCCTTGCTTTATATTGGTAAAATGGTAAAAAACATTACTAATATTAGAAGAAAACATGAATATAATTTTTAATTCAGAAATCAGTTATTTGAAATGATCAAGTATATCGACCAACCATAAAATTATTGTTGATATTTCCTTGGACTTATTTTTCAAATTTTATTCTGATATCCACAATATTAAATATATTTAATTTATGCATACACAACATAAAATATTAATTTTTCTTATATATTAAACATAATGCTATTGAGTTATTAAATAATATCTGTAAACATCAAAGGTTTTATTAAATATTATTAAATATGAAGCAGTTGCTCACACAGTTTCACTAGAACTTAAAATCATATAATTTCTAGATATTTTATAATATTTACTTAATGTTACGCGTGTGGATACTTACTTACTCAAACTTATTTACTTCTAAAATACATATAATTTAAGCTAAGACGTATAAAAATTCATCAAGTCGTTCTATAGACCAGTCACAATGCAGCCTAAATATTGTAAAATCTTTATGTCTGCATTAAATGGGTTACGGTACTTCTTGGCTAATTTTCTCAAATATGTTTATTTTATAACAAGACACTTTATACAATCAAGTGCAAATTTAAGTGTAGAAATGTAGAGGTGTAAGACTTGTTAAATACACTCAGTTTTTGGTTTTAGTCACTGCAAAGCTAACTTTCGAATATAATACTTTATAACTAATATAATTTATATAATAGCTTCTTCCATAAACTAACGCTCCCAGTATTGCAAGTTAAAAAAAGATGACTTTATAAAACCTCAGAAAAATCAGAATTGTTATTTACCTGCGAGTACTGTTAAAGTTCTTTCTAACTTGTAAATTTGTAATAAGTTCTCAAGCTCTCATGCCATGAAAACCTTCAGCTTTTTGTAACCTAGAATAAATAAAAAAGATTTCACAAAGAACCACATTATTTGCAAATTAAAAATTATTTAAATATATATGATATAAGAAACTTATCTGAGAATTGCAGTAGTAGAGTACAGTGAACTTCCATATTATGGTTATCTGTTGACATGAAACAGTTGAATGCAGGCCCGAATTTATAATCGTCACTTGGAACTCAGCACTTGGAAATTCAATATATACGGATAAACAATTAACGTAGTTGCCATATTGAATTTCCAAGTGTTGAGTTCCAAGTGACGACTATAAATTCGGGCCGCAATATGATCTGTTCCCTTGATCTGATCGGAAAAGCTTATCTTGGCTCCGTTCCATAGTCTATGGTCAACTTCGTAGTGCGATCGCAACAATCACTCTTGGTTCCTTGGTTCTTTGATCTGTGACTGATGAAAACTGAACTTGAAACTGTTGAAACTTGAAAGTAATTAATTTTTGGGAGATGTAAGGTCAAAATACAATGCATTCTGCTCTAGCGTAAATATAACTATAGCCTGCGAATTTGAAATCTGTTCTTTCAAATGTAGGCGTGGGGCGGAATGGGCGAGAAAATTTTCAACGATCTGAAATTTCTTATTTGAGGCAAATAATCTCACATATCTCCAAATATACGCGTGGGGCGAAATAGGTTTCTTCCTAATCCTACTAAGAAAATGCAAATGTAAGTTAATTAAAATTAAATTTTTATTCGAAAGCAATATATAACAACGGAGAAATAAACATGTATAGGAATGCATATCTTTCAGTTTTCAGTGTTACCCTGGTGAAAAAAATCACGTGATTAATCATATGATTTATCACTTCATTTCTCACGTGATTTCTCACGTGGTTTCTCACGTGGTTTCTCACGTGACGATTTGGCGCGATTTCTCACGTGACTAATCACATGAAAAATCACGTGACTATAAAAACATAAAAAAATTATATATAACGCTTATTCTTTAATGAAACTTGTTTCCTCAATGGATAGCAAATACATTATCGTAGAAAAAATGATACATTAAATTGCCGACCCAACCAAGAATCGAACTCTCGAACTTCGGGTTCCTGCGCAGGCACCCTACCCATTACGCTATCACTCGCTTGAAAGATAGGCCAGTCAATAGAGGTTTTTATCGTGACATAAAAATCAGGAGGAAACGAAGTGCACCACCACTTTAGTAGCAATGTTGACTATTATACTGCACTGTTTTAAACTCCCAACTCGCGTAGGCAAATTATTTATAAACAATTTATTGCAAAAAAAACCGTGTTTTTTTTTCGTTTTTCGCGAATAAAATGAAAACTAATAATCCGATCTTGATGGTATAATGAGATGAATTGTAAAGAATAAAAAGATGAACAAAATGAGAGGTCAACCGACTCGATCGGATTATTAGTAAAGGACAAAAATCGAAAAAAAACTGCAAAAATGAGCGTTTTTTCAAAAATTCATATCTCCGTCATTTTTCAAGTTGTAGCGTAACTCTTCCGCGAAATTATAGCTATTGACATGTATTTTATGTGTGCAAAAACCAGTCTCTGTCGGATTATTAGTTTTTGCGTAATTCCGATTTGAATATTTTGAGGTACTATCTTTAAGCGCTTCTGTATGCGTTACCGATGGTCCGATTTCATTTTTGAAAAAAGATTTGGAAACTAGAAGAAAAATGTAACAAAATGTATATTTTCATTTTACGTTTAAATAGTGCTACGTGAGTTAAAAACGCGTTCAAACATACGCAAAAACGGCCGAGCGCGTGAAAGTGGTCGAGCGGTGGAGGGCAAGCGGCGGGCAAGCAGCGGGCGAGCGCCACGCGAGGGGAAGTGGATGGAATCGTACTGCGCGCACTGCTTTACTCTTTATTTTTAATTATCTCAGCAACTAAAACAGCTATTTTCATTATCTTTTTTTTTATTTTGGGGTAGTAGATCCTGGTGAAGCTATTTTTTCACTTGGATTTCACGTAAGCCCGATCGGAAAGCAGCTGTTTGGCATTTTTCACATTTTTTCTGCCTATCGATGGGAACAGGTATATACATAGTTATAGGCGTTGCAACCTCTGACCATTTGTCTGAATTAGTCATCCCCTCCACCGCGTCCCCTCTTTACTACACTTTGTAATAGAGATTCAAACAAAGAAAGCGACGCCAACGGTCCTTTTCGACCGTTCACATACTGTACAGACTTCGTTGCTGCCACAAGTGTTATAGCGTCTCTTTCCATAAATACGTTTATTTTATAATTATTATAATTATTGTATTATAATTATATATATGGGATATTTCAGATGATGTCAACAGCTCAAAATTTTAAAATCGCTCAAAACTCGTTTTTTTTTTTGTTTTTTATGAAAAAAAGAAAAATGTTCCTCAAATTTTAGGTCGATATTTGCAAAAATAAAAAAGCTATGCAAGATTGAAAATTTAATTTTTTTTGCAACTTTTGGTTAAAATCCAAGTTTATTCATTTTTTAACTCAAAATCTTGAAACTTTTTGTATAGAACATTGATTGGCAAAAAGTTTGCATTTTTTCTGTAGAATATGCCAGTATTTATTTTATGACTCTTTGTGAAAGTCTCTGATTGGCTGCTTCTTAGTATACCTTCATCGAAGGATATTGAGGCTGTGGCCAAATATTTTTTATTTGACAAATTTTTTTTGTATTCTTCTTCGAAAATCCTTCAAAATGCTTTTTTGATCAATACTGGCCGAGCAAAGGGAAAAAAGTTACAATTTTTTGAAATATCAAGAAAAATCCATAATTTAAATTTTTGATAACATGATTAATGAAACTGAATATTATTCATACATCTTATGGCATGGACCGTACCACTGAATTTTGTTACAGCATCAAATAGAACATTATATATATCTATTTTCAATAATATTAGGCCTACACAATAAGCAATACCTAATTATGAATGAAATTAATGAGTCTGTAGCCTGATTTCATTTTTACAGCTTTATAGTAATTAACCTCTATAGTTTAATTTATTATTAATTCATAGTTTTGGGTGTTTAGCGGGTAAAAATCCCTCACACCACGGAGTCCGATGCTCCGTGATGGTCTTAATGGTCTTCCCTTCCTGCTCAAAGCAAGAATGGATGACTAAGAAGATTCACCTAGTACCTCGGAAAAAAAAAAAAAAATAAATAAATAAATAAATAAACGTGTCTAACTGCTGCTTTATAGAAAATGAAATAGGTCTAAAGTTGGACACCGCGATTTCAGCGTACACCGTTTTAAAATACATAACCTCAAGAACTTTTTTTTCGTACTGGAATAATAAAGGAGGAGGGCTGGAGGAGCGGCGGAGGAGCGGCGAAGGAGCGGCGAAGGAGCGAATAGTGAACGGAGGAGGAGCGGCAGAGGAGCAAAGGAGGAGCGGAAACTATAAATAGACCAAATTACTCAAAATAACGTAAAAATTGATCGATTTTTACGTTATTTTGAGGAGCAGAGGAGGAGCGGTGGGGGAGCGGCAGAGGAAGGGAAGAGGAGTGGCAGAGGAGCGACAGAGGATTGGAGAAGGAGCGAAGCTGGAGCGGACCCCAAAAAAAGCTTACGCCTATATAATGTAGGGAGATATATATATACACACTTATCGGGGTTTATGTAGCCCAATACTGTACCTACAGCCCAGAGTTCCCTATGGGAAGTGTCTAAAGAAATAATGGACCCTGGGGTTATAGACTCTAGGTCGGGCCGCATAAACCCCTATATTTAGAAATACTATGAAGCCCGGGCTGCATAATCAAAATCGGGCTCGATAAACCCCTATATATAAAAACGGGCTTTATAAACCCCTTTCGAGAAATGTATAATATATATACATATATATATATATATATATATATATATATATATATATATATATATATATATATATATATATATATATATATATATATATATATACATACATATAAATATATGAAAGGTTACTTATGCAGACACTTTCCGAAATTTAAATAGACTTATGCAGACAGAGACCGACTTATGCAGACGTCAGCATAAGTAGAGAGATTATTTCTTTAGTCACGCTAGACTTGTGCAGACACTTGTATAAACGGTACTACACTTATGCAGACAGGTCACGTGGTCTTATACATTGGTGTCAGCATAAGTCGATGTTCATATGATTATATATATATATATATATATATATATATATATATATATATATATATATATATATATAATAATTTCATTTTAACTTAAATATTTAATTATTGAGTTATTTCGTTCTTAGTTTTATATCACAACTAATATCAGAATTTGTGAATATAGTGCTAAATTTAGTATTAAACAAATTTTTCAAGTGCTCAAGAAAATACAGTGTCAGTGTACAAGGTGAGTTTTATATTGATTTTCGGTTATAAAATGCGTCATATTGTCCAGACGATTGAATTGCAAAAATATTTATGCTTATTACTATACAGTATATTTGCACTATACTTTACAGTATTGTTACAACCCTAAATTTATCACTAACTATTTTCATTTAAATAACTGATATAATTCTTTCATACATCTATGAAGTTAGTTTATATGTCAAATGCGAGTAGTATAGCTAGGGGGTTTCTGGACCCCCCACCACCTCACCCATCCACAACCCCCCTCCCCCACCCCACCCCTCATCTATGGGGCAGGACGTCACAAACCTTCAAGAACATTCGAAAGGCAGGCCCCGCAGTGACGTCATCGAGCCTTCTCGAAGATTGCACAATAGCCCTCAAACGTTTTAAAAATGCGCAATTGTGCGACCCTGCACAAGGTGTCAAATTACGGATGAACAATTTTTATCCCGATTGGCGTCATTAAATATTACTAATCGCTGTCGCCTCACGGGCAGCCCCCATCCCTCTGCCGAATGTTCCATGATGTATCATGCGATAACGTCGCATAATGAATAAGCTCGGATGACCCATGAGTTTTTCGACTGCGCGCTGGCCGATCAGAGCTGCCGTATACAACTCTCTCTCTCTCTCTCTCTCTCTCTCTCTCTCTCTCTCTCTCTCTCTCTCTCTCTCTCTCTCTCTCTCTCTCTCTCTCTCTCTCTCTCTCTCTCTCTCTCTCTCTCTCTCTCTCTCTCTCTCTCTCTCTCTCTCTCTCTCTCTCTCTCTCTCTCTCTCTCTCTCTCTCTCTCTCTCTCTCTCTCTCTCTCTCTCTCTCTCTCTCTCTCTCTCTCTCTCTCTCTCTCTCTCCCCCCCCCCTCTCTCTCTCGTGGATCGGACCGATCGGGGACTGCTGTGTGCATCACGAGCATACTGTATGAGATCAAATGTCATCGAGCGAGTGTAGCGGCACAAGCTGTATGACTCATTACCATCCTCAAAGAAATATATCTTATCGCTTCGATTTATGGAACTGGAGAGTATTTCAATTGCGCTCTCCTTCTCCACACTCTTTCGTTTTGTCTTATAAAATTTAGGATTATTAATTTGTTAATAAAAATTTTATTTGACAATGTCAATGGGTAGATGACCCGATAATCACGTCTCACGAGGAACCAAAAATTTCATTATTTTTTCGATATCTTGAGCCGTTTACGAGATATAGAATGAAACTGATTTGAGCATGAGTTTATCGTATATTGATGCTCCGTATATGTAATGCGTTATCTATCGCACCTCCTCTTTGTTCCGATATTCGCACTGCGCGATTCTTGGAAGTGGAGAGTATTTCAATTGCGCTCTCCTTATCCACTCTCTTTCGCTTCGTCTTATAAAATTAAGGATTATTAATTTGTTAATAAAAGTTTTATTTGACAATGTCAATGGGTAGATGGCCCGATAATCACGTCTCATGAGGAACCAAAAATTTGATTATTTTTTCGATATCTTGAACCGTTTACGAGATATGGGCAAAAATCAGATTTTTTCTTGTAGCTACGGTTCTTGAACTTGGAATTATTTCAATCGCGATCTCCTTGTGTACCGTTTCCTTTGTCTTATAAAATTAAGTCAGAATTCAGGAAGCGGTATACTGAAAGGGTATCGAATGACAACTATTTGCCGTCACAGATTTATGTAGCATGCATTCTGACTCGTGCGAATTAGATTACAATTAATTCTTTCTACCGATTCGTCATACATAACGCATTTCATTCGATGATCTAGCTTTGTAACTTATTTTTCACAGCGTACCGAAAGAGTATCAAATTACAATCACATATTTACGCAGCATGTATACTACAGATTGAACGCAATTTTTATGTGAAATATCAATATGGTATTCTAAGTATTGCTATGAGTGTGGGGATTCATTGTTATTGCATTCCATGTGTTGAAGGCTACGGTAATATAAACATTATGTACCCGAAATTTCTCGATTGTTTTCTTATACAATTTCTGCGCAGTTTCTTTATATTAAACAAGATACTTAAATAATGTTACTGTTTACGTCTAAAAGATTGAACGCAATTCTTACGTTAAATATCTGTATTGAATTCTAAGAAAAGCAATGCCATGAGTTTATCGTTATTACGTTCCATGCGTTGAAGTATAAACTTTATAAGACCCCCGAAAGCGGCATACCGAAAGAGTATAAAATTACAACCACTTCTCGTCAACATATTTACGCAGCATGCATTAAGACTCATGTGAATTAGATTCTTCATCCCGTTATTATTATTATTAATCACACATGCCCTATAAATACGGTAAGAGTGCAGGGCTCCGGTTCAGTCTAAAACGGAATCTCAAAGTGATCAGTATGTCTGCATACGATTGTCAAAAGGTTGTGAGCATTATGCTCCAAGCCTACCAGCTTCTAACAGAGAGAAAACACAACACCGAAGAAGTGACGAAATGGATAAAATTGGGTTATAAAAATTTAAGATTATTAAGATTGTGCTTACGTAAATCTGAAATAACTGTTCCAGAAAAGCGAAAATTTTTATCAACCATAGCAATTTTAAAAGGAGTGCAGATAAAGTTGAAATGCTTATTGAAAAGTGATGAGGGTGTAGGAAATCGTGAAAAATGAAGTGACAGAGTAAAATGGGATGATTTAGAGTGTGCTTTTAATAATCACCTTAGAACTGGGGTGATAATCAATATGAAAAATTTAGACATTTTTACATTTATGAAAGATTCTCGATTTTTATTTGAAACTAGAGTTAAAAATAGTCTTAAAAGAGAAGATAATGTCAAGGTTTATGCAGTTCTTGCAGCTGAGTATGTGATCTCGAAAGTTGAAAAAGAGATAGTAGAAATAAAGTATTTCAATACAAAGGCTAAACCTATTTTAGACACAACTAATATAAAGCAGTGGTTTAAAGAAAATATTCAAGAACCAATTCAAAGGGATATGGAAGAGTTTCAAGAACAAGATTCTGGCTGGACACTGCGTGCGATACTTAATTTAACTGTACATATGAATAGATATAATCCAATACAAGGGAGCTCCTACATTAGTTTACCTTCAGAAGTACAGAAAAAGCATGCATGTGTCAATGTAAAGAATTTCGATGACGAATGCTTTAAATGGGCTATACTTTCGGCGCTGCACCCTCCAAAACATCACTCTGATAGAGTAGTATCGTATAAAAATTATGAAAATGAATTAAATTTTAAAGGTATTAAATTTCTCGTGAAACCAAAAAAGATTCCAAAGTTCAAGAAACAAAATAACATTTCAGTTAATGTTTATATATTGAAAAAAAGTAATGGAAGATATAAAACTGTACCGCTGCATATGAGATTATGCGAGAAAGATAGTCACGTAAACCTTCTTCTATTACAAAACTATTATGAAAATGAAGAGACGGAAGAAGAGGCTGAGGAAGACTTTGATTTTTCCACAATTACATACCATTACGTATGGATAAAAGACTTATCACGTTTGATATTGACTCAAGTTTCAAAAAAGAAAGTTAAAAAGTATCTTTGCGATCGATGTTTACATTATTTCTATTCTGAATTTCGATTAAAATTACACAAGTAAGACTGTTTACAAATAAATATATGTAAAGTATGTTTGCCAACATCAGAAAATAAATTTTTAAAGTTCAAAAACTTTAACAATAAGGAAAAGGTGCCATTTGTCATTTATGCTGATTTTGAGTCTCTTTTAAAACCTATAGAAGACGAGCGTGCTTATCAAAAGCATGAACCATTTAGTATTGGGTACTATTTCAAATGCAGTTATGATAAGACTTTGTCATACTATCACAGTTACAGAGAACATAATCCAGCTGAATTGTTTCTTCGCAAATTACAAAATATAGTTGAAAATCTTGTGACTGTTTTTTGGTGTCCCATACCTATGGACACTTTGACACTAGAGGAAGAGTCGTTTTTTCAAAAAGCAACACTTTATCACGTTTGCGAGAAATCTTTAGGGGAGAAATGTGTTCGAGACCATTGCCACCTTACTGGCAGGTAACAACTTAATTATTTATTATTAAATATTTAGTTAATCTATATTAATATTTCAGATATCGAGATCCTGCTCATGAAGAGTGTAATTTAAATTACAAAGACTCTAGAACAATCCCAGTTATTTTTCATAACCTCACTGGATATGATTCACACTTCTTAATTAGGGACGTTACTAAAGGTTTCCCAGGACAAACAAATCTCTTACCACTCAACAAGGAACGTTTTATTTAATTCACCAAACATACTAGTGATGGCAGTGACATTAAGTTTAAATTTATCGATTCGTTTCGATTTATGGCAGCATCACTCGATCTTCTTATCTCGAGCAGACGAATATTGTAAAGCAGAATTTACTAAGAATGAGCCGCTCAGTGATAAAAAGTTTCAATTTTTGCGTAGAAAAGGTGTTTTTCCATATGATTAACTGGATTCGGAAGAAAAATTGAATGTTACAGAACTGCCATCGAAAGAAGATTTTTATAGCCGCTTAAACAACAGCAATATATCTGATGAAGATTATGAGCATGCTAAATGTGTATGGAGAGAATTCAATATTTCAAATTTAGGTTAGTTATTTTAATTTTTTTTTATACAGATAAGTAATTTAAACGATTTCACGTTTTCTTATGTTTTAGGTCAGTATTCTGATCTCTACTTAAAAACTGATGTGCTACTTCTCGCAGAAGTGTTTGAAAATTTTCGAAATAGCTGTCTCAAGGCATATAGTTTGGATCATGCGCATTATTACACAGCCCCTGGTTTAACATGGGATGCCATGCTGAAATATACGAACATAGAACTAGAATTGCTTACTGATATAGATAAAATAATGTTTATAGAGCGTGGAATAAGGGGTGTCATCAGTCAGTGTTGCAACCGCTATGTCCATGCTAATAATAAATACATGGGTGACGCTTATAAAGAACATAAAGATACCAAGTATTTAATGTATTATGATCTAAACAACTTATATGGCTGGGCGATGCAACAATACCTACCATATGGTGATTTCAAATGGATGAAAAGGGTTGATATCAATAAAACAGATATTATGGGTATAGAAGATAATTCTCCAGTGGGTTACATACTTGAGGTAGATTTAGAGTATCCAGAACATCTTCACGATGAGCATCGAGATTTACCTCTATGTTGCGAACACAAAAAGCCTCATGATTCCTCACAATCAAAGCTTATGACTACATTAGATTCCAAAGAACGATATGTACTTCATTATCGTAATTTAAAGCAAGCTTTATGCAATGGATTAAAACTCACTTGAATTCATAGAGTTTTACAATTTAATCAAAAACCCTTGCTTAAAAGTTACATATATTTGAATACTAATATGAGAGCGAAGGCTAAAAATGAATTCGAGAAAAATTTATACAAGTTAATGAATAATGCAGTTTTTGGTAAAACTATGGAGAACATTAGAAAGCGAGTAGATATTAAAATTGTAAAGAGATGGCACCGGCGATATGGTGCTCAACCTCTCATTGCCCAACCAAACTTTCATAACAGTACCATCCTTGATGAAAATGTTGCAATCATACAACTCGAGAAGGCTGATGTTTATTTAAATAAACCAATATATATTGGGCTCTGTGTCCTTGATTTATCAAAGACTTTAATATACGATTTTCATTATAATTATATGAAAAAGCTTCTTGCTGACAAATATAAATTACTTTATACTGACACTGACAGCTTATTGTATGAAATACGTGACATAGATATATATGAGGTAATGAAACGTGGTATGCAAAACTTTGATACTTCAGATTACCCACCAGACAATCAGTTTGGAATCGCTCAAGCTAATAAGAAGGTAGTTAGCTTAATGAAAGATGAATGTAATGGACGTATCATGACAGAATTTGTTGGATTACGTAGAAAAATGTATAATGTGCGTATAGATGGAGAAGATAAAATAAAGAAAGCCAAAGGAGTAAAAACTAGTACAGTGCAAAATACAATTACTTTTGATGATTACATTGATTGTTTGACAAATTTGCCACGCATTGTAGAGAGCAGTGCATTATTCAATCTAAAAAGCTATATACTATCAAATAGAAAAAATAGCTCTAAGTTACTATGATGATAAACGCTACTTAATACCTGACCAAACAGATACTTTACCATGGGGCATTATAAGATATATGAAATTGATGAAGGTTAATCATATGCATATATTGTAAATAATACATTGGAATATAAAGACTACATTTAATGTAATATATATATTTATTAATTCAACCTTTATAAATCTGATTTGCTTATCCAACTATTGTGTGAGTTATCAAACCCTAACCATTTAACATAAATCTTATTTCCACTCTTCTTAAGCACCTTCTCCACAAGGTAGACATCTGGATATTTAGCTTTGAGCAGTTCTTGTTCATAGAAACCACCGGCAATGGATTGATCTCGATAGTCTTTTAGCTTGTAGGTAACTGGATTAGTACCCATCACTTGACTTATTGTAAAAATTTCTGTTGACCAATTAGGTGTATAACCCTTCCCAAATACTTGCTTTATCTTACTAACTCTTACTGTATCTCCAATCTTAAATTTTGGCTTTTGCACTATTTTAGCCTGTCGAGCAAACTTCGCAAGTACTCCTGCCTCATTGGCCAATGTTATATCTTTACGCTTCATTCCAATGGTACGATGTTTGCTGTTCTTGTACTCCTTTAATAAATTGGGCAAGATATCAAGCCACTTATATTTTTCACGCAAGCTGAATTGCATCCACATCTTCTGCTTAAGGGTGCGATTGAAACGCTCACAAATAGATGCTTTGAGATTACTGTATGTCGAATAGAGATTAATTCCATACCGTTGCATGAGACTTTGAAATGTAGCATTGTAAAATTCTTTGCCTCGATCGGTCTGTAAATTTGTTGGTTTTCGTCCCTGCTGCAAGATAGACTCCATTGCTGCTGTGACATCACTGCCAGTCTTTTGCTTTATAGGAACAGCCCATGCATACTTTGAGAATACATCGATAACAGTGAGCATATATCTATAGCCATCATTTTTTCGAGAATAAGGCTGCATTTCCACTAGATCAGCTTGCCATGTTTCATCGAAGCCACGTACAATAAACTTACGTCGTCGGTAATTTCGACGTGCAGGTGTATGAAGCTCCTTAATGACTTGCTGCTGCATGACCTTCATTCTGAATTATTGAAATCTCTTGTAATTTTGTCGTTCAGGTAAGGAAAAAGTATTAGAAGAAAATTTATTTATAAAATTTTTCCAACTGTGATTCGGTCTTTTGTTTATCTTTTTGACTATTGTCAGAAAGTTTTGTATATGGTATATTGCTGTTCACAGTACTATTTGATTTATCCATTTTCGATGAGGGCTGGAACGATACTGTGATAAATTTATAATTGGAAATCTATTTATAAGATTTTACCTCTTCAATTACTTGCTGCATCTTCTAAGTTCTGAATTACAGATTGTATTTTTGAAAACTTTGGATCCATCTCATCTCTGTGAGCCACAATAATAACATCTAAATTGTCCAAATCTGCTCTTAATTTAGCAGTTACTTCATACAAGCTTCTGATTTCCATTTTAACTATGCGCTGTACAGTATCCAAATTAAAAGTATCACCTGATTGGGTAGGCTCGGCAACGTTACGTAATCTCTTGCCGTCAATGTCGCATTCTCCGTCAGAAGTTATTTTGAAGCCAATACCCGGAGGACCACGACTACCTTCAGCACGCGCGAGATTACGTCCGAATACATCGACACTCATGTTGCAACTGACTGCAATACCATCGAGTTCAATCAATTTATACTCAAATATGTATTATATTTATGTACGAGCACAGGCGCAATAATTTCAGATAATATCTGAATTGGCATACGAAAACGCTCTCGATCACGTACTATCTGTTCCCATTCTCCATGACTTGCAGCTCGACTGGCATAGGGCCACACATGCATCACATGAATAACTGGTTTAGCATCAAAGTGAACTCCCTTCGAAGACATCTTAATGTATGTAACCTGCTTCTTTGAGTTCTTCAATGATTAAATGAATCTCATTCGTGTGGCTCTGATTGCCAGCTTCCAATTCAGCCAAGAGTAAGCGAAGACGATCAACTAATTCATTAGGATCATCCCAGTATACATAGTCCATACGCATATCTTTTCTTGCAATCTTATATTTAGGTAAGAGGCCTGAGCCACTAACACTTCTGTTTCTTGATTTATCTAAATAGGGACCTATGAAGTCTTTATATTTGTTACTGTTACTCTTACGCAGAGGTTGGTTTCACTATAATTTCTTCTAAAAGCATTCGTCACTTCTACGATTTTTCGATAATTTTCAATATCATTGGAACCTATGGGGATCAAGTCAGGTTGCTTCTGAAAAAGCAATTGAAGTAAACCTGCTGTTTTTGGATAGTTTACATTTTGAAATTTCACACAAGTTTTTGTAAAATCTATAGGTGAGTCACCAATTTTCACTACATTATCTTCTATTCGTTACCCCATAGATATTATCGAGTGAGTTGGGAAGTTTTTCTAAGGTCTGTAAGTAAGTTTGTTTAATAAATTCTGTTTCTTCATCATCATCATCCTGTCCGCTTTCAGCTGTTTCAAAAGATCCGTCTACTCTTTTAGTATTGACAGTTTCATTAAGATCACTTTGTGATTCCTCTTCATCTTCATAATCTGAGCTAATTTCTTGAACATAACTTGGGTCTTGCTCCTTTTCGGTCTTTTTTTTAATTACTGTCTTTTTCTCTGTGTGTGCAGCATCAATGAGTTTTTCAAGTGGACTTACAATAGGCTTAAATGTTTCCCCCAACACCTTTTCTACACCTGTTTTATCTTGCCTCAACTGCTTTTACTTTCGCTTAATTGCTTCTCTAGATTTTACAATTTGATTTAGAACGTTTACCTCTTGCTTGAGGTGTGCCATATTGTCCGATGAACAATTGAAATCATACTAGTCGGTTTTATTTTGGGGCAGCTATATTTATAAGAAATTGATCGAACCCCTTTCTATATCAACCGCTACCAAGTGCCCTCTCTTTGTCGATAACAAGGAATCCATACTTATCATTATTTCAGCAACTTGAACACAAATCTCTAAATTGAGCATATGACATATCTGTGTTAATATGATCATTATATACATGCTTTAAATTCATATCATCTTATCGAAATAATACTAATAAATTAACATTATCTCGTATTAGATGCTTTGGAATGTGAGCATAAGATTGACATAGATAGAAGCAGTCCACATTTTTGTGTCTTCCCATACAAAAGAAATTTTTAATGTTTTCTTGTTTTTCACATGCTACATCATCAAATATGATAATTGAATTTGGAAGTACATCTTCTATTGATATTAGTTCATCACGATCCTTGAATGGGAAATACTTAATTCCATTTATAGGCTTCAAGAGGAGCTTGAGAAATTTGTATTTAGGCTGTTCCAGTGATTTTGAGTAAACATATACAATATCAAATTTTAATCCACTAGGATGAGTAATGAGTGAGAGTAGAGCGTTTGTTTTGCCACAGTTTGATGGACCGCAAAATATAGCTCTAATATTATTGGGAAGCAGTTCACCATGACGTCTTTTTGATTTTCGTTGCGTCATTAATTTATCAAAATTCACAACAGGTAGCTTAACGTGTTGCTCCTTAAACTCCATGTTCAATGTTTGACGTTTCAAAGAAAACTAACCTTGAACGTATATATACGTCATACTTATATACATTGCCAGTTAGTATATATTTAGCCTCTGAGGTGTTAACATCATGATTGAGCATAAGCAGCGTAAACGCAATACGTGTAAAGGTCGAGGCTTAGTCAATACAGTCATCAATAAACTTCCATTTGAATTACATCTGCCTGGCTATCAATACTGCGGACCTGGGACTAAACTTGCAAAGCGTCTTGCTCGAGGTGACCCTGGAATTAATCCTTTAGACCAAGCTTGTAAAGAACACGACATTGCCTACTCACGGAATCGAGAGAGCGTTGAGGCTAGAAATGCTGTTGATAGAGTATTAGCAGATAAAGCCTGGAAACGTGTTTTCGCTAAAGACGCAAGTATTGGAAAGCAGTAGCCTATACTGTACCAAACGCTATGAAATTAAAATCAAAGTTCGGTATGGGGCTGAAAAAGAGGCTAACCACTACAGTCGCTAAAGTAGTTAAAGCAGCCTCAAAACCGATTTCCCATAGTAGTGATTCATACACGGTAATTCAAGCTGCATTGAAAAGTGCTCGAGCCGCTGTAAACAAGGCTGGTGGTAAAGCCAAAGTACACATTCCTCGTGTACTACCAGTTCCACAAAAAATCGGTGGATTCCTACCTTTTTTGATTCCATTATTTGCGAGTCTAAGTGCAACTGGTGCGCTGGCAGGTGGCGCTGCTGGCATAGCTAAAGCAGTAAATGATGCAAAAGCTGCTAAACGACAACTTGAAGAAAGTCAAAGACATAACAGTGCGATGGAAGCTATTGCTCTTGGTAAAGATCTCTACCTTAAACCACACAAAACAGGTTATGGTATCCATCTTAAACCCTACAGCGGACGTGGCAAAAAAAAAACTTCGATGTAAAATTGCCTCATAGAGCACTGACTGATGCTGACTTGATAAAGTATGCTGGTATTATGCAAATTCTATACTATCGAGGAGAATTCATGCGAAATACATTACCAGCAAAAGGTCCACATTACCGCGAATCAGCGATCGTTAATCTCGATGATGAAAGAGGGCTTGGTATACATTGGGTAGTCTATCGAAAACGAGGCACTAACATTGTGTACTTTGATAGTTTTGGAGACCTTCAGCCACCTATAGAACTTCTGGATTAGCTGGGCATTAGCGCCGTAAAGTATAATCATGATAGATATCAAGATTATAACTCGAACAACTGTGGGCATCTCTATTTAATGTTTCTGAGTGAGGCTATATAAAACGATGTAAATGTTATACATAGTCAGTATTAATTATGCAGTCATGGGTGAATCATTGATGCTAAGTTTATCTGGAATGTCATCTATACTAGAAGCTAAATACTTTCCACCAATTGAACTCTTGGCAAATAAAAGATACGTTCTAGGATTGGTTGAACTTTGAACCTTCAATTCAATACCCAATATTGATATCGGAAATAACAAGTTTTACGTTGGAGAAGAGATAGTGACATTACCAACAGGTAGCTGGGAGATTGAAGATATTGAGCGCCATCTACAGGAAATACTTACATCTAAAGGCATAGTACTCAGCCTTAAACCCAATAATAATACTCTTCGTAGTACAATAAAGTGCAGTCATACGATAGATTTTCATCCTGAAGATTCTATTGGAAGATTATTAGATTTTACACAGCGTACTCTTTAGCAAATATTACTCACGAATCAGATTTATCTGTAGCTATTCTCAAGGTTAACGCTTTGCGAGTTGAGTGCAATATTACAGCTGGAGCCTATGTAAACGAACGGAAAGTACATACAATACACGAATTTTTTCCAGCTGTTCCTCCAGACTATAGGGTCATTGAAATTCCAACAAAATTTATTTATTTACCAACTACAGTTCATGCTATCGATAATATACAGTTGCGAATTGTCGATGAAGACGGAAGCTTTGTGAATTTTCGTGGAGAAATTATAACAATTAGACTACACATCAAAGCAGCATCATAATTATGGGAATCGTATATAACCGCAAAAGCTATATTAGGAACAAACCATGTCTCCAGAAGATCAGTCATCAATGAGCAGTGAAAGAACTAACACCACAGAACATTGCTTCCTAAGAAGCCTAAGCCTCCATGTCAAAAGAAAAGTTGGAAGAAAATAAGTTGTCTGTTTTTCTGCTGTTTCAAAGATGGAAGATATATTGAACGTACAATCACCCGTGGAATTCGACGAATCTGTCGCTCATTATGAAGTGCATGCACATCAGCCTTACACTTCATCCGCTTTCAATAACAGCGATGAAATTCGTATTGCCATACAACATCAAGATCTCCGTCAACTACCTTCACGTAGTTCATTACATATTCATGGTCGATTAACTAAGGCAGATGATACAGCCGCTGTCAACACTAAGCTTGTAAACAACGCCCTCTGTCATCTTTTCGAAGAAATCCGATATGAAATTAATGCTGTAGAGATTGATAAATGTAAAAATGTGGGCTTGACAAGTCTAATGAATGGTTTGGTGTCGTTCAATCCTACACAAAACTTGGAAAACGCAGGTTGGATTGATATTGGAGAAACTCAAAAAATCGTCAATAATGCTGGGTACTTTGACGTGCACATACCACTAAGTATGATTCTCGGGTTTGCGGAAGACTATCGTAAATTCATAGTCAATTGCAAGCATGAGCTTGTTCTCACACTATCAAAGAATGATGTAAATGCTATCGTGCAAACGCAAGCAGAAGAGTTTAAAATTAATCTAATTAAAATTGAATGGTTAATGCCATATGTGGTATTATCTGACAAGCATAAAATACGTCTCCTTCATTACCTACAGAAGGAAAAATCGATTGCTATGAGTTTCCGGAGATGGGGGCTATACGAGTATCCATTACTCCCAACCACATCGAAGCATGTTTGAACTGTAAAGACATCGAATCAGCTGGAAAACCCCGATTCGTTATTCTAGGCTTTCAGACTAATCGTAAAGGACAAAGTGGATCTAACACTAGTCGCTTTGATCATTGCAATATAAGTAATGTGAAACTATTTCTCAATTCACAATACTACCCTTATGGAAATCTCAATCTTAACATTGATCAAAATCAATATGCTTTATTATATGGTATGTATGTACTCGTAAGCTTTCAAAATATGTATTATGGAAAAGAGGCAGAACCTATGGCCAAGAAAGGAGAGTATATACAGCATGCTCCTCTAATTGTCATCCATTGTTCATAGCAGAATGAGTCGTTGAAGCAGGCTCCAGTTGACGTTCGTCTTGAATTCGAAGCTAAAGAAAATTTTCCAGCACAGATATCAGCTTACTGCTTAATATTACACGATCGTATTATCGAATATAATCCCATAAGTGGGGATATTAAGAAATTAGTCTAAGGAGGGGATGAAGGTATAAAAGACCCTGCAAAGCCATCTGAATAGTCAGTCAACGTGGAGTACGTCGTGGATGTGCAAGGGTTCAAGCAACCCATCAACGAATTTGTTGTCAAATAAGTAGTCATTGTGCCTCTGAGTGGAAACGTGAAGCCAGCGGTGTTTACCTTCAAGCCATCCACACCGTGGTGTAGACTTTCAGCAAAATATAAGAGTCAAAACTGCTGGTTGGAGCGTAATTATCACGGTTTATCATGGAGCTCTGGCGAATTGCCGTATGAAGAACTCGAAAATGTGCTACGCAACAACCTACATGATGCAAGTGTTGTTTGCGTTAAAGACCTGGAGAAAAAACAATCGCTTGAACAATATAACCTCTACGCATATGATGCACTGTGACATGCGCTGCCCATCACTACAGAGACTCAAGTTTGATGTGTTGGAGCAGCTATGCCCGCATCATGGACTTGCTTGTAAGGCAAATTGTGCACATAAGAATGTACTATTGCTCAGAAAATTTTATCATGACAATACTTCATCAATAGAAAGATCGCTCAAGATATTTTTTCGCACTGAACATTTATCGTTTATGAGTCCTATAGATAGTGCTCAGTTGCCTAAGGCATTTCTCACAACGTTTGGAGCAAATAGTCTCGAGCAGGCGTGGGATAAGCTACCTGAAGATTTAAAAAGTGATGAAGAAATTTTGAACTGTTTACGTTGTCGAGAGCACAATTATATGGCAACTGTAGTGCCACCTTTAAGAAGAGATTGTATTCAATGTACACTTAATGCTAATATAATATGAAGAAACTGTGATAGTCTTTGACACATATTATGCAACAACGATGAATCCCCTCCGCTATGAATGATTTAAGAATTTTTACCCTCTCTATAAAACAGAACGTTTCTATAGTTTCGCTAGCAACTTTCGTGCAACACTGACATTGTGCACATCGTTGGTATCGCCAAAGACTAAGAAAAATGGATCTGCAAGAAATTAACCGCATTGGACTCTCAAGATTTCTTCCAACGCATAAATTTTCAAGTCTCACAGTTGAAGAGAAATATAAAATTACTGGAATAAAACAGATAAACACGAAATTCGGAAAGAAAGTATACGTTGAATTAAACGATTCTTTTGGTGTTTATCTGCCAGCAAGAATATCAAAGTTCGTGGAGAATCATGAAGATTTCTTGAACAACATGATAGCAGAATGCAAGAAAAGGGATATGTACTTGCAGTATTTTGGCCGAGGCAATAATGCATTCGAGCTTGTGATTGAAAGAGACGAGTAGAAAGGAGTACTCTATCGAGAATATATACCATCATGGGTAATGAATTTAAAATTATTACGCAAATACATGTAAAAATTATGTTTAATAAACGTTTCTTATACTGAATATTACTGTTATCATTTTTCTTTCCTCATACCTCGTCATGCATTCAAAACATTATTATTTCAATTGAAGCTGTAAAATTCTAAGAAGGGTTGATAAAAATTATTTCTTAAAGTTAATACAGAGGAGTTGTTGTCGGGAAACAGCTGTAATTTGATACCTCTTCATTACACCACAGAGCAATTATCATAGTGATGATTCATTCTTCGCTAGTACAGCAAGCGGTGCCATATTTAATAGGGGCAGGTGCACGCCTATCTTTTTGCACAATCTGTGTCATCGATGACTCTGCAGGAGACGACAAATCACAGATCGATCTGGAACATTCGATACGACTTGTGTCGCTACACTCGCTCGATGACATTTGATCTCATACAGTATGCTCGTGATGCACACAGCAGCCCCCGATCGGTCCGATCCACGAGAGAGAGAGAGAGAGAGAGAGAGAGAGAGAGAGAGAGAGAGAGAGAGAGAGAGAGAGAGAGAGAGAGAGAGAGAGAGAGAGAGAGAGAGAGAGAGAGAGAGAGAGAGAGAGAGAGAGAGAGAGAGAGAGAGAGAGAGAGAGAGAGAGAGAGAGAGAGAGAGAGAGAGAGAGAGAGAGAGAGAGAGAGAGAGAGAGAGAGAGAGAGAGAGAGAGAGAGAGAGAGAGAGAGAGAGAGAGAGAGAGAGAGAGAAACCATCTTTCAAAGTAATTAAAATGTGTGCATGAGGTAAACCTCGTTTCTGGAATTCAACCACATGAACATGAGCTGAAACATCACCAAAATACTTTTCTTTTGTTATAAATTGTTTTGTTACAATATTAGACGTTCTTTTTTTTCAAATGAGAAACCCGCGCGCATATATCTGGCCTGTCTGAAGCCTGTTGGCCCGGAAATAGATTTTCTTGAATTTCACGCCAATTAGAATTACACGTCATTGTAATAAACAAATCAGGTTTTCCTTTACTACGAACTATAGCCATATCATCTTGATAATTTTGCATCATATACCTAGGAGAACCAACAAATGTTGATGGTAAAATGATCATTTTATCTATTTGGTAATTCATGTTATTCGCATTATTATTTAAATGATCGATTAATCCTTGATATGATTCAATACATAACTGTTTTTGATGATTACGAACATACCCAATTCGATCTTTCTCTATTTTAACATAACTATCAACGATCCATTGTTGAAATAATCTACGCCCTAATAAAAATGCATTAAATATATCAGGTTTCACACTAATTCTATAATTGATATAAGAACACCTAGTTACACGACGATCATGTCGCTCACATTGATCATTATTTACATTACCTGCCTCAAAATTTAAGTTACAATTTTTTTTTTCATTATATTTTTATGCCAACCTTGCGGATGCAATCCATGAGGATAGAATAATGGGTAGACCATAGGTTCCACATTTGGATCTGTCGGACTTATCTATCGCAATACTCGCGTGTCTTTATTCCGAATCGTCACATATGATTCAGGAATATCACCATCAGCTGTTGTACTAAACACAGCAGCAACTTCGTTTACTCTTTGCAAATTATATCTATTACGATCGTACCCAGGTTTTAAACTAAATAATAATTGTAATTCAGGTTCAGTATCATTACCTAATAATTCACGTTCATGGTTAATTTCTTCTTTCATCATTTCATATGACTTTGCAAATATATTACATTCTCTTAACATTTGTTCTAAATTATCCATAATTTCTCTATCGGATCCTAAATTACCTGCCATCCTGTAATCAACAGCCTCTTCCGGATCAACAATAAAAAGTTGAGCATACTGAGGATTTTCATTTTCGGATGGATATAAAGCTTCATTTATTTGTTAATAGACTTGTCCTTGAATCTTAAAACAATACGGAGCTCTTCCGATTATAGGAAAATTAACTAAATTTGCATCAAAGGATACAAATGAAAACGAACTATTATAATTCCGAATACGTGAGAAGAACGCCCTACTTTTTACATGATGATTTTAAATTATAAACGTAATTCAGCTGGAAAATCTGGAATGGATTCTAATTTAGCTGATCTATGCCCACAACAATCATTAAATGAATTATCTTTATTAAACACCTTTTCAGCTGCAAAGTGTTTCGCATTACAATGTTTACATAAAACATTCATTTCCCCTAAATCATGTTCTTTGACATTATCGCTTTGTAAAATATTTATGTTCTGTTCCAGTAATCTTTGATTATCAATATTTCTTTCGCGCCCTCGACGTTCGAATTTAACTACTTCATCATCATGTTCCGGTTCACGATATCTAACTCTACATTGCGTTACTCTCTCAGCTGCTTGGGTACGCCGTCTTTCTGCAATAATCGATCTCTCTTCTGATGTTTGTCTTAAGCGTGATCTACTTCTGCGATTTGATAAATTTAGATTATTTCTACTAAATTCGGACGAATTTTGAGAATTGGGAATATCCACATTTTCAACAGATTGTGAATTCACATCGCGATTAATATAAATACGCTCTCTAAACCTTCTTGCTCTCTCAGCTTCTTGAGTACGCCGTCTTTCTGCAATAATCGACCTCTCTCCTGATGTTTGTCTTGAGCGTGATCTATTTCTGCGATTTGATAAATTCGGATTATTTCCAATAAATTCAGACGAATTTTGAGAATTGGGAATATCTACATTTGCATCAGATTGTGAATTCATATCGCGATTAGTACCAAATCGCTCTCTATACCTTCTGACTCTCTCAGCTGTTTGATCACGCTACCGTGGTCTAATAATTGATATCTCCTCTGATCGACTAATTCTAGACCTTCCATGACTAGGTTGTCTATCATTCGGCTCTTCGTTTTGCTGAAATTCCATCTTTTAGTTCTTTATACAATATCAATTATATGTTTCACTAACCCTTTCGTATTTATTTTATGAATTAGTGAAAAGATGTAATGTAACGATTGAAGAAGAACTTCCAATTCCAAATAAATATAGATTAATTTTTAACAGTATATATCCTTAACATAATAATTAACATATAAAATATTAAACAATGATGGATAATTGTAGTAAATTTAACAAAAATCATATAATATGTTTAACAATATAGGTTTATATTTAATAATGGTGTTGAACCGTAATGTGTTTCAATGATAATGATAAATTTGAAACAATAATAACAGTACCGAGATTCAATAATAGTGATAAATGCTCAACAGTAATGATATATGTGTTTGATACTGCAATTCAAAATGACAATGTTAAGATTTGAGTTTTCTATATTCGTAATAAATTCTCAATGTGCGTCATATGTTCTCACTATTCGTGGTAGGTTCTCAATGTTCGTGGTAAGTATTCGATTGCTATGTTAGATGTTCAATGTTCTTAAGTTTTCAATTTTAATGGTAAGTTTTCAATATTAGTGGTTAATATTCAATGTTAATGGTAAGTTTTCCATGTTAATGGTAAGTTTTCAATGGTAATGATAAGTTTTCAATGGTAATGGTAAGTTTTCAGTGGTAATGGTAAGTTATCAGTGGTAATGGTAACTTTTCAGTGGTAATGGTAAGTTTTCAGTGGTAATGGTAAGTTTTCAATGGTAATGGTAAGTTTTCAATGATAATGACAAGTTTTCAATGTTCGCAATAACTTTTCAAGTTCAGGGTAAGTTCTCAATGTTCGTGTATACCTGATGCGGTATACTTGTAGCTGAAAAAAAAAATTATTACACATTTGATAAAACAATTAAAAGGCCTGACCCACAGGCATCCTGCGGGTCTGAAGTTTGCAACGTTGGAGTGCAACGAAATAAAAAACTAATTTTTTTTACTTCACGTTTATACTAAATAATATTAATTTTGCGTGTAGATTTTGTGTTTTATAATATAAAATAATTTTATAACAAAAGTTTAGATAAAATTTCGATTGTTAAATAACTTTAATCAATCGTAAAAAATTATTTCGTTGCATTCCAACGATGCAAACTTCAGACCCATGGCATCCTCTCTCTCTCTCTCCACCCTCCCTCCCTCCCACCCGCCCTGACCCAGAGGCATCTTACCTCCTCGAGTGCCCGGCTCTATCTGAGCTGCTCTGCCGGCCTTGTATACCCACCGAAACCTGGCTACCATGCTCCTGTGCATCTCCCCCCCCACGCTCTCTCTGTACCCCCTCCCCTCTCTCACTCTCTTCCACCCACCCGCCCTGACCCAGAGGCATCTTACCTCCTCGAGCGACCGGCTCCAACTGAGCGGAGCTGCTCTGCGGCCGGCCTTTTATACCTATCGAGACCTGGCTACCATGCGCCTACGCATATCTCTCTCTCTCTCTCTCTCTCTCTCTCTCGCCTTCTCTCTCACTTCCACCCGCCCTGACCAAGAGGCATCTTACCTCCTCGAGCGCCCGGCTCTAACTGAGCGAAGTTGCTCTGCGGCCGGCCTTTTATGCCTATCGAGACCTGGTTACCATGCGCCTGCGCATCCCCCCCCCCTCCTCCCTCCCTCCCTCCCCCTCTCTCGCTCTCGCTCTCTCTCTCTCTCTCTCTCTCTCTCCCTTTTTGCTTCTAGTATAGTGTTACAAAATTTTGCGTTACACGTTATGCGTTATGCGTTATGCGTTACACGTTACATGTCGATTTATATAGTGGATTAAGAACAGTGAAATGAAAAAAAAATTAGTAGAAATAATATATGATTATATAATTATGTATACAAGGGGAAAAATGTAATTTGAACAAAAACAAATGAAAAGCTTTATCAGTGTTTTGTGTATATTCTTAAAACAAAAATAGATAATGCTTTAAAACTAATTGGGACATATTCTACAAGTATTTTTTTAGTAAAATATGTAATAAAAAAAATTGATTTTTCGTCATTCTAAAGGTGTTCCGACCCCCTTAAACAAAATACCGAATTATTTATATAAAATGTTATGTATGTAAAATTGTAAATAATGATCATTACGTTTAAAAAATTTGTATTACTTTTAAAAAAATTATTTGAATTTAATTAATTAATATTTTGATGTAAGTTACTCATTTTCTTTAAATAGTGTACAAATAAATAATTATTAGAAATCATTGATATTCTAGATAAATAATCGTCCTTCATATTTATTTAATTGCTGTTTAATTTCGGTTATTTAATTTGTTATTTAATTTTGATCGTTTTGAAAATAAGTAATTTATAATGAGATATTAAATAATTAAATTCGAATAACTTTTTCAAAAGCAATAAAATTTTTTAAAAACGTAGTAATCATTATTTATAATTTTATATACGTAACATTTTATAAAAAGTAATTCGGTATTTTATTTAAAAAAAAAAATTAATTTTGTACTTACCTGATTTCTACTTTACCGGCACTATATTCTTAAGTTATTCGAATTTAATGAATTAATGTTTTAATGTAAGTTACGCATTTTATTAAGATAGTGTATAAATAAATAATTTTTACAAACCATTGATATTTTACATGAATAATCAAATTGAAATAGCAATAAATATGGAGAATGCAGCTTATGTAGGTGAAAATAACCACAATCTTTCAAGCGAGTAATAGCGTAATGGATAGCGTGCCTGCACAGGAACCTAAAGTTCGTGAGTTCGATTCTCGATTGGATTGGAAATTTTATGTATCGTTTTTTTCTACGATAATGAATTTGCTATTCATTGAGAAAACAAGTCTCATTAACGAATAAGCGTTATATATTATTTTTTTATGTTTGTATTGTCACGTGATTTTTCACGTGATTAATCATGTGAGAAATCGCGCGAAATCGTCACGTAAGAAATCACGTGAGAAATCACGTGAGAAATCATGTGATAAATCATATGATTAATCACGTGATTTTTTTTTGCCAGAGTATTTATTATAGTTTATGTAAATCTGTGTTTTCAAATGTACACAACAAAATTTATACAGCAAAAAGAACTTGAAAGCAAGTTATGATTAAATCAGGGCTGTTCATTTGGAAATTAATAGTTTTCATTTAATTTTTATTGTTCCGTTTGTATTTTCAAAAATTGGTTTTTCAAAAATGAACACAATAACATAGATTGAATTCAATTTATTATAATGTAAAATAAATTTATTAGAATGTGAAATATAATATATGGTATGTTCACGACAAGTTTTTTAAATTAGTCAATAACTTCCATTTCAACGTGTTCTTCATAATTAGAATATCTTTTACATTTGACTTTTCCATTTCCAATTGGATAAATATAATGATGTTTTTGCAAGTCTTTAACTCTACTCTTATTTTTAAAACGACTGTTCAGTTTTCTTATATTTTTATTGTATGCAGAGTCTGGAGAATAGGCAAAATCAACATTTTTATAATTTCGATGATTGTTTTACCAGTTGTACAAAGCTGTTGCTGTCAGGATTTGTTCAGTAGTAGGTAGCGTAAGGCTTGCTTTACCTGCTGCTCTTTTAACTGAACAACCAACTCCATCATATGCACCTTTGCCATGTGCAGGTGGAAAGAAATGCCAATCTGCTGGTATTCCAAAGTCAGCTTGATGATAATACAGATTCAAAATATTTTTAAAATTTTTGAATTGCTGAGGTGCTCTATCACTAAAATAATGGATGCATTTCAAGTCTTTAAAATTTTCTTTTAGATATGAGATCAATATCTTTTGATATGTAAATACTGCTGTGGTATCATGACTTAAATTATTAGAAATAATAACAAATCCTTTACTCGCTAATGTACCCTGCTTCATGTAATAAATATATGTAACAAATACAGTTGCCTGGTCATTATTCCAGTGAAATCCTGGTGGAGCGTTTTGTGCAATGAAAGCATAATTTTCAGCCTAATCTAGACATATAATACATTCATTTTCTGGCAATTCATTTTTTAACCATCGAAAATACTCCGATTGTTGTTTTGAGATAAAGGCATGGGGAAGTAACTGCTGAATCTTATAACAAAATGATGGGATAAAGTCATTTATATCTTCAACAATATTTGTTAATGTTGTCCTAGGAGTTGAAACCCATTGTGCATAATTCACTTCTTCTATTTCATTGTCTTCAAAAATCTTTATCAAGTAAGTCTCCAGATGTTCAATTCCGGGACATTTATCACAGTCATTAAAATGACACTTCTGCAATGCTGTACTTGAATTCTCTTTGAAAATTATAAAGTTTAAGATGTCCTTATAATTTTTAAAATTATAAGTACAGGTTTTTGTTAGTTTATCGAAATCACAACCTATAATTAAGTATTTTAAAATTAGTAGTAAGAAAAATATTTGTTTATTTAAAAAATAGTATGAAGAAATACCTGATATTATTAATTTAACGTTTTGATGAATAGAACATACGCATACTGAATGTATGCCACTACTACCAGCTAAGATACAACATTTTGGTTTTAATTTTGCAAACGTTGAAAATCCTACAAAAATATTTAAATGACATTGTTCACAAAATAATTTGTATAATTCTTTTAATGTACAAAGCAGGAGCCTCTTTCGCTCATAAATGACATTTCCATCTGTATCCTTATACTTAATGCAGTCTTTTTTCCAGGAAAGATA
Organism: Torymus aiolomorphi; assembly: GCA_036365515.1. NCBI lineage: Eukaryota > Metazoa > Arthropoda > Insecta > Hymenoptera > Torymidae > Torymus > Torymus aiolomorphi. The sequence goes on from CM070874.1 coordinate 134,837,029, forward strand.
TAAGTGTTATCTTCACTTTTATAGAAATCAATAATGATTTGCTTTGTTGTATCACAAATAGGATGCCCTATAATTATTTAGAATGGTTAGCTTTTTATCATAGAGAAATACTAGAAAAATTTTTATATTCTTGTGATTACCTAAGTAAATACAAAATTGCGTAGGTTTAATTTCTACATAAGTGAAATTATATTTTTTTGGAATTTTTAACCAAATTTGTTTAAAAGATAATTTTTTATTTCGTAAACAATTAGTCATTACAACATACCTTTTTTAATAGATGGCTTTGATAAAGGTCCTGCTTCATTTTGCAATTTTTTTAACAGTCGGAACATATAGTCTGATGTATCAAAATGACGATGTTGAATTGAGGTAGGGATCGATCTGACGGAGGCCAAGGGAAGAAATCAAAATACAAGATTCCTTATAATTATTTTACGACGTTTCGTTGGCATGATCCGCCAACCTCTTCAGGCTTATCTAATAAGTGTCACACAGTGCACATAGCTTCAATTTGACGCTTTCTTCCCTTGGCCTCCGTCAGATCGATCCGTCACCTCAATTCAACATCAACAACTGTAGTGCAATCTTAATCTTCATCGAATACGTATCAAAATGTCTTTTTATTTCAATGTAGGACCAACTTAGTGGAATTAAAGTTAATATTTGTAGTTTCTCTATTTTTGTTGTTTCTTCCTCCTCATATTTTTTTTTTTAATTTTCCATTAAATCTAAGAAAAGCTTTAAATTACCTAAAGGTACCTCTTCGCTCTGCTGGTCTTCTAAAAGTTCTTCTACTAAAGTATGCATATCTAATCGACTTTTCGATGGCTGTAACTAAAGCATGATCTAGATTAAAAAATTTTATGAATTTATAAATGTTTAACAAATTAAAAAAATATGTTAAGTGTATAGAATTACTTTCAGATGATTCATCAGATGAAACACAAACTGTATATATTTTTCTTCGACAGGCAATACAAACTTTATCCTGGGTTATCAATTTAGGTTCACAATTATATCTGAGATTGAATTTGTTCACAACTTCTTGAAATATATTGCGTAGTGACTTTGATGAACAGTTGTCTTTGGAGTCAAATGGCTTTCTGCATCTATTATAACTGACTGTATGCCTTTTCTTTGCAACCCGTTCTACTTTGTCCATATTACTTGACATTTCTTCACTTGACATTATAAAAACTTAAAATTATAAATTCTAAAAAAACAGAAACACAATAAATACACTGCATCTGTAAAAATGATTTTCCACTTATATAATTAAAAATAATAGTTGAAAAATTGATAATTTCTTACTATTCCTAATTTTCAATAATTTAAAAAAAAAAAATATTTAACTAATTGTAAGTTCTGTAACGAAACTTGAAAACAATTCAACTAATTATATATGACAGCAATTATCGGTTATAATTTTTGAGTTTGTTTTGAGACCACAAATCTTGAAGTATAATGAACGTTAGACTATATAATCGATCAACGATTTAATGGCCAAGATTATCGATTCATCAATCAGGTACAGTATGCAATGTCAACGTAAGACACTATCCACATAATATTCCGTACTCTGGGTCCCATGCTGTGCTGTGCTTTATTGTTCCGTCCGTAAACGGAGCTATTAAGGCCTCGACATGAGAAAAGGAGCAAAGAGGTACAACGACACAGATATACGAATAACATGGGTTAGTATATCTATATATAGGGGAACAGTAAGGAACAAAGTCATTTGTACAGTTATATATACGTTAGAGCAAAATGCATTGTATTTTACATCTCCCAAAAATTAATTACTTTCAAGTTTCAACAGTTTCAAGTTCAGTTTTCATCAGTCACAGATCAAAGAGGGAACCAAGTGTGATTGTTGCGATCGCACTACGAAGCTGATCATAGACTATGGAACGGAGCCAAGATAAGCTTTTCCGATCAGATCAAGGGAACAGAACATATTGCGGCCCGAATTTATAGTCGTCACTTTGTACTCAACACTTGGAAATTCAATATGGCAACTACGTTAATTGTATATCGGTATATATTGAATTTCCAAGTGCAGAGTGCCAAGTAACGATTATAAATTCGGGCCTGCATGTCAGCTGTTACATGTCAACAGATAACCATAATATGGAAGTTCACCGTACTCTACTACTGCAATTTTCAGATAAGTTTCTTTTATCATATATATTTAAATAATTTTTAATTTGCAAATAATGTGGTACTTTATGAAATCTTTTTTATTTATTCTAGGTTACAAAAAGCTGACGGTTTTCATGGCATGAGAGCTTGAGAGCTTATTACAAATTTACGAGATAGAAAGAACTTTAACGGTACTCGCAGGTAAATAACAATTCTGATTTTCTACTAACTAGAGGAGTTTACATCAGATCAGGTGTGTGATCTTTTATCTGAAATAACATATTTAGTGGCTTTGATAGGTTGTTCGTATGTGTAATGAAACACGTGGATCCTTTTGAGCAATTAAGTATTTTATTAATTTACTATCAGTCGACGTTTCGGAATCATTGTAGGATTCCCTTTTCCAGAGACTAGAAAACAACGATGTAACTTAATTCGTATGATCTAATTTCGCCACTATAATAACAAACAATACACAGCACAAGTCTTACCTAATTAATTAAATTAACTAACACATATGCCCAATTTCATAGCAATGTAGTTGCTCGTCAATATAAAAAGATTGAACACGTAGCTCTCTCGACATTTTCTTTCTAACGCACGTCATATTTACACTGTAATTAAATCGAAAAAATTATGATTAGAAGGCTGAATGTGAATTTCAAATAATCATGAACCGCACGAATTATGAAATGAACTTACTAAATAAAAAACGAAACCATGTTGGAAAAATTAAAAACTGACAGGAACTGTGGTACATTGACCCGCTATCAAGCTACTAGTTTTCCCCGGATGGTAGCCAACAGAGCTATCAAAGAAGGACTGCGGATAGGTGACATCGCAGGGGATTATATACGCAGGTGTTTTTGGGCATTCTTCGCGAAACAACCCCTTAAGAGGTGGTAAACCACCCCTAACACAAATGAATTAGGTATATTTTTTTGGCAATTATTTTTTTCTTTAAAATGGATTCTTGAAGTCGTTAATCGGAATCCACAGTTAGATCCACAATAAAAATTTGAAAATAGTGAATTCAATATGGCGAAAAATTTTTTAGAAATATTTTAAATTCCACGAAAAATAGTATGCAGACCCCCTAGCGGAAATTATATTATGTAAATAAGTGTATAATAATGTAACAATGTTTTGTTATGTTATTCTATTATTTATTATTTTTTTATCATACACTTGTTTATCGTACGATAAACAAGTGTATGATAATGTAGTTGTTTGTAAAAAAGTGTAAGAAAACGTAACAAATTGTACTTTTCTACTGGATTTCGGACGCTTTTACATTTTACCACAGTTTATACCATTTTTTAATAATTTCTTACTTTTCCTTACATTTGTCTACGTTTTATTACTTTTTAATTTGTACTCTTAATTCAAATTTTATAGGCATTCTTACACTTTTGTACATCTTTTTACATTTTATTATATATTTGTACTTTTAATTATATCTTTTTACGTTTATATACAAATTTTGATACACATTTTACATCGTATCACATATTTGTACACTTTTTTCAAATAGTTCATAATTATACTTTTATAATAATTTATAATTGTACTTTTATTTAAATAAAGCTATAAATAAAATATTTTCAAAGATGTAAAGAAAAAATACTAAAACGTAATAAAATGTAAATTATTATGTATTAGAAATATAATTAATATATGTTACAAAATGTAAGTTACTGTATAAAAGTTTAAATTTTTACAAATTCTTACAGATTTTTCTAACAAATTAATTCTTACAGATTTTTCTAACAAATACTTCCTTATAATTTCATAAAAATAAGCTACACAAGGAAATATTTAGAAAACGTAAGGAAATGAAAGAAAATGTAAGAAACTTTAACAACTTGTTAAATATGCCCGAAATCCAGTACCGTATGATTTCTTACATTTTTCGACAATTTATTCCATTTTATAAGTATTTTCTTATTTTCTTTCATATTTTATAATTTCAGCTAGGAGAGATTTTCATGCTTGTTGAAATTATGATAGGTTTTAATAAGAAAAGTTTATTTATGATTTATTAATATAAATTAATATGAACAAAATTTTTAATATAATGATAATTATAGCAATTCATGGTTATTGCGCAATATACAAGATTACGTACACTTGCATTGATATGGCTTATCTCCCGATTCCTCCTCTTTTATTCATAAATAAGTGAAACATCGGTCAGTCGAAAACAAATATACGTTACTGAACGTTTTTCTACGCTCGTGTTAAATTAATATTCAATGTCAACATTATTTTATGGGTATTAATTGAAAATATAAGTGTCTGGAGGTACTTGCATCATATTTTTTAATGGCAAGTAAACATTTTATGAGTACGAAATCCTATTTGAATTGAATGATAACAACCATAATAATAGTCGTAAGTAACCACATAATTGAAATTTCTTTCTTCTACATAATTATTCAAAATATTTCTAATAGAAGGATATAATAGATATAATATTGAAAAGTTAAATAAAATGCAGCATTTTTAAATATAAAACTCGTCAAAATATACAATAAATTTTGAACAAGTGGCCGAAGTTAAGAAAGTCAAATTCAGTAAAAATCTATTATAGAATCTTTATTGTACCAATTGTAAATATTTGGTAGTGAAACTTTACTCTTAATACATGCATTGAATTATTTTATGATAGTAAAAACAAGTTAAAATTTGAAACAGTCCAAAATCGATTCAAAAAATTAAAAACAGCACGTTAGCTGTATAGATGGAGAGATCAAGTGGCAATAGGAGGAAGTAGGATCGATAAATTGAAAAAAATTGAGGAATATTGTTTACAAAAATTTAACGTAGCCAGATCGAATAGAATACCCATTCATGACATTGATGTAAGGCGTATGGCAAAAGAAAAAGCATTAGAGTTAAACTTCAATGAATTTAAAGCTTCTAGACACTGGTTAAATGAATTTAAACGGCGATTTAATATCGTTTCTCGAAAAATAACAAAAATTATTACTAAAAAATCTATAGATGATTCAGAAGAATGGTCAGCACAAAAACAGGAATTTCGCAATAGAGTAAAAAATGCCATCATAAAATATGATGCAAAACGTGTTTATAACTCCGACCAAAGTGGTTTTAATTACGAAATACACAGTGGTCGAACCCTCAATCTTAGAGGAGATAAAAGTGTAGAGAGTATAGTGCAATCAGTGCATTCGACAACTCATTCTTATACTATCCAACCTACTGTATCTGCTGAAGGAAAACTTCTATCACCCTTCTTTTTAGTCATGCAAGAACCAAAGGGAGAGTTTGGAACTGTAGTCAGAAAAAATTTATTTGCAGCAGAAAATGTTTATGTAATGGCATCGAAATCAGGTAAATTGACTAAAGAACATGTTGAAACTTGGGCGCAAGATGTATATTTTCCATCAACTACCATAACAAGTACCCTATTTCTTGATTCATGGAGAGGTCACTGCCTAGATATAATTTATAAAGTAAAACCGGAACATAAAACCTTAACGATTCTACAAATTCCACAAAGAACAACAAGTGAACTTCAACCGCTTGATATTTACGGTTTTTGAATGTGGAAGAACTTCGTTCGAACGTTTTCGGATATGATATTTCCAACAAATGAGGATCTCAACTTACACGATAGAAATAATATAATCAAAATGGATTCATTAGTACATAATCAATTATCAAGTCCCAGGTTTCAAAATTTATTTAAATATGCTTGGTACGCCGCCGGTTACATTGATGAAAGGCCAGAAAAAATTGAAAACCCAAAAATTTTGCTTCAATTCTAATTTTATTACATGCGATATTTGTGGTAAACGAGCGATTATAACATGTTCATGGTGCAAAAAATCGCTATGTTTACAACATTTTTTTCATGAATATCATTATTGTAAAACATATAATCCATGATCGTCAGAATAATTAGCTAGCTTGCCGTCTGCTGTTGGCTGACCCGTAGGATTTAAAATTGGTCGTTGTGCTGCTTAGAAATTGGTAGAATTTATAAGAATTTGTATTAAAAGATAATAAATTGTAAAAATCTGTAAGAATTTGTAAAAATTTAAACTTTTATACAGTAACTTACATTTTGTAACATATATTAATTATATTTCTAATACATAATAATTTACATTTTATTACGTTTTAGTATTTTTTCTTTACATCTTTGAAAATATTTTATTTATAGCTTCATTTAAATAAAAGTACAATTATAAATTATTATAAAAGTATAATTATGAACTATTTGAAAAAACTGTACAAATATGTGATACGATGTAAAATTTGTATCAAAATTTGTATATAAACGTAAAAAGATGTAATTAAAAGTACAAATATATAATAAAATGTAAGAAGATGTACGAAAGTGTAAGAATGCCTATAAAATTTGAATTAAGAGTACAAATTAAAAAGTAATAAAACGTAGACAAATGTAAGGAAAAGTAAGAAATTATTAAAAAATGGTATAAACTGTGGTAAAATGTAAAAGCGTCCGAAATCCAGTAGAAAAGTACAATTTGTTACGTTTTCTTACACTTTTTTACAAACAACTACATTATCATACACTTGTTTATCGTACGATAAACAAGTGTATGATAAAAAAATAATAAATAATAGAATAACATAACAAAACATTGTTACATTGTTATACACTTATTTACATAATATAATTTCCGCTAGGGGGTCTACATACTATTTTTCGTGGAATTTAAAATATTTCTAAAAAATTTTTCGCCATATTGAATTCACTATTTTCAAATTTTTATTGTGGATCTAACTGTGGATTCCGATTAACGACTTCAAGAACCCATTTTAAGGAAAAAAATAATTGCCAAAAAAATATACCTAATTCATTTGTGTTAGGGGTGGTTTACCACCTTTTAAGGGGTTGTTTCGCGAAGAATGCCCAAAAACACCAACTGTTATTTATTGTAGTTGGAAAAAATAATGTTTTGACCTATTTTTAATTATTTTATTAATTCTCACAACAAAAATTATTCTTAAAAAAACACAATTTCACCCTCTAAAAAATAAGGGATGCAAACCTTAATGTTCATACTACCACGGATTTCTTGGCTTTTTAATAAGAAACTCTTTCCATTTTGTTTCGTTAAAAAAAGTTAAGTAGAAGCCGAGATATATCAAAAAAACGTTTCTTGGGGGTAAACTTTAGGGGTGATTTTAACCCTTATAAACCGCTTCTCAGCCGATAAAAAAAATGGTTTCGTGAATCTCGCATGGAGGTCTACTTTTTAATATGGGTTTGGAATTTTTTTGAATTTGACAGTTCGGATACTTTCCTTGTGAGAATATTTTATTAGAAATTTTAATGATGTTTACTACATTATATATAAAAGTATGATTCGAGATGAAAAATTATTGGTTTTTTATAAAGCATCTTTTTTTAACTTGCAAGACTGGGGGCGTTAGTTTATGGAAGAAGCTATTATATAAATTATATTAGCAATAAAGTATTATATTTCAAAGTTAGCGTTGCAGTGACTAAAACCAAAAACTGAGTGTATTTAACAAGTCTTACACCTCTACATTTCTACACTTAAATTTGCACTTGTACAGAATACGAATATTTGCTTATGATTGTATAAAGTGTCTTATTATAAAATAGACATATTTGAAAAAATTAGCCAAGAAGTACCGTAATCCATTTAATGCAGACGTAAAGATTTTACAATATTTAGGATGCATTGTGACTGGTCTATAGAACGACTTGATAAATTTTTATACGTCTTAGCTTAAATTATATGTATTTTAGAAGTAAATAAGTTTGAGTAAGTAAGTATCCACACGCGTAACATTAATTAAATATTATAAAATATCTAGAAATTATATGATTTTAAGTTTTAGTGAAACTGTGTGAGCAACTGCTTCATATTTAATAATATTTAATAAAACCTTTGATGTTTACAGATATTATTTAATAACTCAATAGCATTATGTTTAATATATAAGAAAAATTAATATTTTATGTTGTGTATGCATAAATTAAATATATTTAATATTGTGGATATCAGAATAAAATTTGAAAAATAAGTCCAAGGAAATATCAACAATAATTTTATGGCTGGTCGATATACTTGATCAGTTCAAATAACTGATTTCTGCATTAAAAATTATATTCATGTTTTCTTGTAATATTAGTAATGTTTTTTTACCATTTTACCGATATAAAGCAAGAATATAATACTAAAAGTATTTCTGGAAGGAAAAAGTGATAGATGAACATGAAGGTATATGCATAAAAATCACATTTTTCATGAAATTCATGATATTATAATTTTTTTAGGTAAAATGACAAATTTTCCCATTCCAGGACAAGTAGAATAATATTTCTGCATATTCTAGCTATACTCCTGATTTTTTGTGGAGCTGAGTCGATGAGCGCTCCTTATGAAAACTCAATTTTTAACATTTAAATGGTCCCATCACAATGATAAAGTACCGTTGGACCTATGTCACCTAGATTTTCACAAGATATAGATTTTTTATGAAAAAAAGTCCTCTGAAGTTTTTTTCCTACACTGCATCTATTATGAGTAAAATGTGTTTGAAAATTGCTAAAAATCATGAAAATTCATGAAATGTGCTACTTTGATGATTTTTAGCTCCGAAAATACTTGATAAAAAAATCTGAAAAGATTCAGGGTAGTTCAAAATATGGTGTAGAGTACGTAAAACAAGTTTAGGCATAAAAAGACATTTTCATCTGTGATATTACCGAGAACCAGCCATATATATATATATATATATATATACACAAATGGGCACTCTCCAATATTCTTCCCATATATTACCAATTTTTCATCAGAAAAAAGGTGGAAAGCATTGACAACATATGGGACATAGATTTAGGTGTTATACGGGAAATGCCATTTGCGAGAGCACGCGCAAGTGAGAAACCTCAAATTTTTGCAGAATGCGCGGGTATTGCCGAGCTCGCCGACGAGCAGCGAACAATCATCGAGCAATTAGTACTTCGCCTACTGCCTGACGAGAGTGAGACGCCTGGGCTGACCGACATCATTGAACATCATATCGACGTCCAAGGTGCGTCCCCCGTTAGGCACAAGATAAGACGAATGTCGCCTAAAATGCTAAAATTCGCGCAAGGGGAAGTAGAGAAATTGAGACGAAATGGTATAATTGAGCGATCCGCGAGTGATTGGCGGAGCGCGCCCGTGGTATCGTGGTGAGACGATAAGGGCCGATTATGCTATGATTATCGCGGTGTAAATAAGTGTATTAAGAAGGACGCGTACGTGCTTCCGAATATGGATTCGATTCTCGATAAGCTGCGTAACGCGAAGTATATCAGTAAAATAGATTTACAGCAACCTTATTACCAAGTGCCAGTCGAGCGATCGAGCAGAAAGTATACAGCATTCGCCCTACCTGGCTCAGGGCTGTGGCAATTTACGCGTATGCCGTTCGGTTTAGCAAACGCACCCGCGACGTTTCAACGCCTAATCGATGCGCTTTTCGGACCGGAGTATGAGCCGCATGTGTTTGAATATCTTGATGATATAATAGTAGTTACCGAGACATTTGACGAGCATGTTAAGTGGTTGGATTTAGTATTGCGGAAAATAGCCGATGCGGGCTTAGTAGTACAGAGAAAAAAGTGCGAGTTTTGCTGCTATAGAGTAAATTACTTGGGATTTGTGCTGGATCGCGATAGATTAAGACCGGACCCCGAGCGTATCGCGCCAGTTTTAAATTACCCTACACCGCGAAATATCAAGCAGCTGAGGAAATTTTTGGGTATAATGACTTGGTACGCGCGCTTTATCAAGAACTATGCCGATCTTAAAATTCCGCTCAATAGGCTCTTGTGTAAAGGCCGAAAATGGGAGTGAGGAGATGAGCAAGAAGCGTCGTTTGTGAGCTTGAAGGAAGCTCTTACGAAATCCCCCGTCTTAGCGCGCCCTGATTTTTCGAAACCATTTATAATTCAATGCGATGCGAGAGCATCCTATAGTGTACGCGAGCCGAGTACTGACAGCTGCCGAACGCAATTATTCGACTACCGAGAAAGAGTGTCTCGCGATGATCTGGTCGTGGTTATAAATTTGAAGTTATTACTGACCACAGCGCGTTAAAATGGTTACGTAACTTGAGAGAGTCGACGGGAAGACTCGCGCGGTAGGCACTAGAAATGCAACAGTGGGATTTCGATGTAGAACACCGAAAGGGCGCATTGCATCAATTCCCCGACGCGCTTTCACGCATGTTTGACGAGGTAGAGATTGAAGCAGCCACGTTTGAGGAAGTTGAAGATCCGTGGTACACGCACATGATCGCCGACGTGCAAGCTACACCGCTTAAATTTAAAGATTGGATAGTCGAGGACGGGAAATTATACCGTTATCACTCTGATCCTCTTCTCGACCCGGTGGTGACCGGCGAAGAGAAATTAAAATTAGTTGTACCGAGTGAACTGCGAGAGCGAGTAATGTACGACGCGCACTCTACGCCGTCGTCGGAGCATCTCGGCGTAGACAAAACGTACGATCGCGTTGCGCGTGAGTAGTATTGGAAGGGAATGTATTATGATGTGAATAATTACGTGAGGGAGTGCGTTCAGTGTCAGCGTTATAAAGTTTCGCAAACGGGAGCGCAAGGCTTAATGGGAAATAGAATAGTGGAAAGACCGTGGATAGTGGTAGCCGCCGAACTTATGGAATTTCCGCCGAGCAAGGGTCAATGTAAATACCTAATCGTTTTTCAAGATCTATTTACAAGGTGGGTCGAGTTAAAACCGTTGCGAAAAACGGATGGAAAATCAGTCGCGCGAGCGTTAGAAGAGCTTATACTTTTCAGATGGGAGACGCCGGAGTACCTTTTGACAGATAACGGGCGGGAGTTTGATAATCAAGTGTTGCGCAAAACGTTAGAAGAGTATGGGGTAAAACATGTAACAACGCCGCCGTACCACCCTCAAGCTAACCTTGTCGAGAGGAGTAATAGAACACTAAAAACTATGATTGCAGCTTTCGTAGGAGCCGATCATAGAAATTGGGACGCGCACATTCATGAACTAAGACACGCGGTGAACACAGCAACGCAAGCCACGACGAGAGTGTTGCCGGCGTTTTTAAATTTCGGCCGACACCCTCGGCCGGTTAAGAGCTTACGTAGAGAGAGCGCGAAAAAGAGCGTCCGATACTGAAAGTACCACCAGAGGTATAGCTTGATAGAATAAAAAGATTAGATGCGTTGCGTGATTTAGTGGCAAAACATATTGACCGAGCACGAGAGAAACAAAAGCGAGAGTATAACAAAAATAAGAGGGACATCTTATTTAGCGAGGGCGACCTGGTGATGCGGAAAACACATCCGCTGTCAAGCGCGATAAATAAGTTTTCTGCAAAGTTAGCCCCTAAGTATGAGGGTCACTACAAAATAATAGAAGTAAGATCGCCGTCTGTGTATCTGTTAGAAAGCGTTAGCAATGATTCTAGGCGTATAAATAAGACGCACGTTTCGGAGTTAAAGCGATATGTACCGCCGAGAGCCGCGAAAAACTATTAATGATGATGATGTTAATTCAAAATTGTGTTTTCAGAAGGATGAAGGACGCCGCTGATCGAGTGAGCACGGACGTAGCGAGGCCGCCGTCGCAAAGCGCGGAGAGATCCCCGTCTGTGCCGCAACTGGAATCGCCGCTTACAGAAGGTGAGGTAAGGCCATCGTCAGAGGAGACGATCCGGCCTCTACCCTGTGAGGAGGATTCAATCTCACTCGCCTCAGCAAAGACACAGCGGCCCTTCTCCCCGAGCTGGTACGAGGTATGTCTGGAGGAAGAGAAGAAGGAAAGAGAGCGCCAACAACAAGAGCAGAGAGAGACGCTGCAATGATGAGAGAGAGCTGCACAGCGTCGCATTCAGACACGCCGCTGCTGATGCAAGAGAGGATATAGACGTGGTCGGAGGCGAAAATGTAGGTGACATCGATCAGCCGAGTCCCGTCCGGGAATTAACGATGCTGATTGATCTTTCCGACGAGCCAGAACTGGAGCCGGCGAGGGTGGTGGCAAACCCCTTTTTCAACTCCGCACCGCTGGCTACAGAGCTAGAATGACGAGCCCCGGAAGGGACAGGAGCGGTTCCAAGACGCCGGGGTGTGAGTACGCCGATGCAGGCGAACAGAATCGCTGAAACAATGGAGTGTGAGGCCGCGACAGTGCTGCTCGGACCGAGAGCCGCACTCCAGGCAAGTAGGCAGGCAGAGTTGGAGCTGGATGCTTACCTGCTCGAAGACGGTCCGCAGGTACCGTTGCCGCACAACACCGCTGAGAATGAGGATTGGAACAGCGTGCGAGGGGAGTCTGGTTGCTCGCATGCCGCCGATGTAGCAGGAGGTCATCCGCAGGGTCCCCTCGCCTCAGCCGCGCCCGCGTCCAAAAGTGCAAGACGGCGTGCTCGCAGGAGAAACCCTAATAGGCAGTGGACGGTAGACGACTACGAGCCCGCTTGGGCCTCACCGACCCCGTCGGAGCGTCCTGGACCGCCGTGCAGACCACGGACCCCGCAGAACGAGGAAAGACGTGACGAGGCGCGGGTGAGAGCACCCGTATGGAATCAGCGACGCGAGGGTGCGGCGAGGCCGCAGGAGCAGGGAAGAGAGGATCAACGGGTCCGTCAGCGCCCACCAAAAAGGAGAGGAATAATATTCGGCGATCTCGCGCCGATCCCCACGGATCCAGCCGTAGATCCCCCTCCTTTTGCTTGTTTTAGCTGCTGGCAGTGGGGGCATCAGATGAATACGTGTCCCAACCCTCGTCCCGGCGTATTTTGTCATAATTGCGGACGGCGAGGAGTGGATTTATCGGTGTGCCCCAGATGTTCGGAAGTGCATCGCGAATTTATACAACGCATCTTTGCGCATGAGCGAGAGATCATGGAGAGATTAGACAGGGAGAACCAGGCTGCCCTGCAAGCGGAGAGAAAGTGCCGCGAGCGAGCTGCTCGCCACGAGGAGGAGCACCACCGCGAGGAGGCCTAACGGCGCGAGCAGCTTGTATTGTATCCGCCGTACCAGGCTGGTGAGCGAAGGCGAGAGGATCCTCAATACCCAGCCGAGCCCGGAAGGAGGGAGATAGCAGCTCCAGCGGCCATCGGAGGTGTGCAATTCTACCCGCACGCGTGGCCTCCACAGCAGCAGGCGCAACCTCGTGCGCCCACGCTCGAATTGATGCTGCGCCTAGTGGAAGAGCTCCGCAGACTGAACGACGCCACCAGAGAAGCCGTGCTGCGCACCGTATTCGGCGAGCCTGGCCAGAGACGTTAGGAGTCGCTGGAGTTGGTTAAGTTAGAGTAGGGATGTATTATAAAGCGTAGATTAGTGGTAATGCCAAGCGAGCGAGAACAGAGTAGGGGTGTGCATCTGTGTGTATGATGTGTGAACGATCTCGAGATTTGGGGGTTCTTTCTTTTCCAGCGGGGAGAGAGTCGCGGGAGTTGTCGATCGGCTCTCATTTCCCTTCTGGAAAATGTTGTGGCCTAGGGAGGGGGTATTGCGATGCTGTAAAAAAGCATCTCAATGCTTCGCGATCACTGCGTTTACATGAGCGAGAGATCGGAGCGAGAGCCGGCGTAGCGCGAGAAGCAAAGGATACTACAGAGCCCGCCGTTCGGACGAACGTGGCGCTGTACCCATGAACGAGCGAACATGCCGGGGCCAGCGAGAGAGGAGAAAGGGGACAGGAGAGAGCGAGCGCGGCCGGCCGGCAGTCTTCCCTAGCGCGCCGTGTGGTGAAGAAGTGTCCGTGTGTTTTTTTTCTTTACGTGTGCCTACAAAAAGAGTCTGCCTTCACCATCTCCATCAACTTCGTCATCGCCTTCGCCATCGCCTTCGCCATCTCCGAGATAGAGCCAGCGCGCAGCCAGGTAACAGCAGCAGCAGCAGGATACCCGGGTCCGAGAGAGCGACGCGCGGACGAGCTGAGAAGCCGCGGGCATCCGCATCGTTCGGGGTGCAGCGAAAGAGAGAGAGAGAGTGCACAACCGCCGTGGGAGCCAGGTAGGTGGTATAAGAAGTGCGCGCGGGAGATAGTAGCCGAGCAGAGAGCGTGTGCGTGTATGAGAGTAAACCAGGAGTGCCGCCGACGACGATAGTGGTTGAACAGTCTTCCCCGCGAGGAAGACTCGCGCGAAGAGTGTAGAGTGTGTGTGCGAGAGAACGACCGGTAGTGGTAGAACAGTCTTCCCCGCGAGGAAGACTCGTGCGAAGAGTGCAGAGTGTGTGTGTGAGAAAGCGACGGGTAGTGGTTGAACAGTCTCCCCGCGAGGGAGACTCGTGTATGGAAGTGTGTGTGTGTGTGTGTGTGTGTATAATTCTCGCGAACCACGACAAGAAGCCGCGGTCCCGTAGCGGCTCGTGTGCGAGGGCCCCACCCCGCAGAGGTAAGTCTCAGCCGGAGAATGTAATAAGACGTGCGAGTTATGTGATCGCCTGGCACCCTTCATAAATTTGGCGATCACGCGTATCAAAGTAGACCGTTTGTTGGACGCGGCCGCAGGGACTAGTGACAATTTCGATTACTAAATACCGTGTCACAATTGATGGAAAAAAAAGTATAGGAACGATCTTGAAAACACGTTGGTTTTGTCCAATGCTGATTTTGTAAACATTCGAAAGATGAGTCCAGTGGAATTATTTGAAACTTTTTTTCTCCTGAGATCAAAACTTACATTATTGAGTCGGCTAAGCAGAATGGCTATGAGTTGACAATGTCTGAGCTAAATACTTTCATTGGAATAATCATTTTTTCCATTTACAACCCCAGAAAGTCTCAAAGACATTATTCGTCTACTGATCTTCATCTTGGTTGTGAAGTTATACAGTCTGTGTTATGTCTCGCAGTAAGTTTGAGACCATAAAATCAAAATTGAAATGTTCGCAACCAGCAGATGAAGATCAAAATGATAGAGCTTGGCGTGTGAGAAAAATAATGAATTTATTTAGGAAAAATATAAAAAAATTTGGTTATTTCAAAAAGGCGTTGTCTATTGACGAGATGATGGCTAAATTTTATGGTAGAATGGTTTTGAAACAATATATTAAAGGTAAACCGATAAGGTTTGACCTAAAATTTTGGGTACTGTAGATGGTTTTCTTTTAGAATTCGATCTATACTGTGGAAAAAATTCAACCATAGGTCAAAATTTAGCCAAATGTGCTCAACGATCTCGCGTTGTAATGGCTTTACTAAATCATTCAGCTTCAAAAGTAAGTGCGCATAAAATACAATCGCATCATCTTTATATGGACAATCTATTTACCAGTTTCGATCTCCTTTTACACTTAAAAAAATTGGGATTACGTTGCACTGGTACTATCAAAGAAAATAGAGTGAAAATAAAGAATGTTCTTCCTTAAAAAACCTCCGCGAGGAACTACGGCTGTCAAAGACGATAAAAACAGTGGAATTAATTACATAACTCTCATGGATTCTAAGATAGTTTCAATCGCTTCCACGGCTGGAGAAGTGACGCCTACTTACTCGACAAAAAGATATTCCAGTGAAAAAAAATCTAAAGTAGAGCTTCCCTTTCTCCATGCGTTTGGCCTCTACAATCAATGTATGGGAGGCGTAGATTTACGTGATAACCACTGTAACAATGTTACACCAAGCATTAGATCCAAGAAATGGACTTGGATAGTTTTGAGTATAGCGGTCCAAGCAAGCATCACAAATGCTACAGTGATTTCAAATCGAGTCAATGAAAGAAAAAAAGGGACACTAGACTTTGCGCTAGTTTTAGGGCATCATTACCTTGATATTCGTGAGACATCATCTCAAAAAAGTCACGAAAAAATACATATTGAAAAGAAAAAAGTATGCTCAACTAATTCATGCACAATCAGACCAAACATTTTTTGTCAAGAATGTGATAAATTTTTTTGCAAAACATGCTTCCAAAAAAATCACTAAATCTAGAAACCGTTTTCATCTTTTCAAATAAATTTTTATTCCGAAAAAATAAATTACTACAATAAAAAAATATATAAAAAAAATAAAAATAAAAAAAACAAAAAAATTGATGAGAAATTAAAAAAAAAAGATTCTTTTCATTTTTTTATAGTTGATCATGTTAGAAAAAAAGTAACTTATTTATTTTGTTTTTTTTTTAGCTCTCTGATAGTTACTTGTTTATTAATCATCCAGAGTCACCATCGAAAAAAATGAAATTTTTTATTAAAATTTTTCTGCTCAAAGTTTAAAAAAAAAAGTGTCCCTCAGGGCGTTAACGGGTCAAGATTATTTTCCTAAAAAACTATCAACTTTCAGAAAAAATTCCAATCAATAAAAAGTGCTTAGAATTCATCAAAGAATGCATTAGAATTTTTTCAGAATTTTTCTTGAATTTTTTAAATTTATGAAAAATTCGAGTATAAAAATTTTCAAAATTGTCTCCAAAAATTCTGCAAAAATTCTATACTATTCTTTAAGAAATTCTAAGCACTTTTTGTAATTATCATTTTTTTCGAAAAGCTTATAGTTTTTTAGTTAAAGCGTCCTAAACATAATGAGCGAAAATTCTCATTTCAGACACCATTTTGGATCACTCAGGTGTTGTGGACGACCGCGCCTGGTAATGCGGACGACCTTAAGGGAGATGTCCGTACAGGTGTCAAAATCCCCGGTAATGCGGACTGACCGAGGAAGGGACGCCTTCTGAGGTCGAACGCCCGTACGGGTGGTTTCGCGAGCACCGGTAATGCGGACTGGTGAGATGTCATCGAAGTCTGTACGGTGCTTGCGTTTCTTTCAGACTCACGATTCGCAATTTCTTTTCTTAATATTCCTAGGTCTAATTTACGTTCTTGCTTTAGGTTTGTAGCCCTTGTTTTTGCCGCGTTTGTATTTTATGTCTGTTCCAGAAACCAATAGGAAGACGGGAGTACAGGCCGCTGTGGTCGAAGGCGCACGCGCGCGAGTGCGGCGTCATGCGCAGCCAATGAAGAGAGGGGGGGTCAGGCATGGTAGGCAGCGACGGAGGCCGAGCAGCTCAGTACTCGCTCGAGCGTCGCCTAAGCAACACCCGAGCTGACATATATATATACGCGCTGATTGTTTACATGTATATACGTACGTGTGAGTATCTTCTGTTTACAAATAAAAATAAGATAGTTTCTTTTTCTTCTTTTGTTTTGGAGCCCAAGACCGTCCTACACTGACTCCTTAACAAACTGGTGCCGAAACCCGGGATTTTTGTCGGGTATAGGAGAGCAGTGTTGAGAGGTCGGTATTGAGGGCTTGACAAACGACGGACCTTAATAAGTTTAGACGGTTGGGAAGTGAAGTGAAGTGAAGTGAAGTGGTGAAGTTTGGAGGTTAAGTGTAGTCAGCGATCGATCTACTATGATAAGAAGACCACGAGGCCGTCCGCCAGGTGCGCGCCGTGGCGCATGCGGCGGTGTCAAGCGCGGCGCAGTTCAAAGCGGGCGCTATGTGACGCCGTCGTCGTCCACGGGTGACACCCGGAGCGAGACCGGGAGTGCTGCGCCGTCAGGTCAGCAAGGCCCCGTCGTCCCGGAGCAAAGCTCGCCGTCGCCGAGCGGTAGTAGCGCGGTAAGTAAACACCAATCTACACTCTCGGCAAGCCGAAAACGACGTCTAGAATTGCAGGCGGAGGAGCAACGTATAGCGATAAAACGAAGAGCGATCGCCGAACGTGAAAAATTAGACTTAGATCTCGTCAACCGGCGGTTAGCGTTTGAGCTAGCCGAAGGCTTGGAGCCCGGAACGTCTGCGTTACGACCTCCCCAAGGGCGTGGTAATGCGAGTATTAGGGATTGGCTGGAAACCGTTGGACACGAGGAAACGCCCGACGTCATGACCCAAGGTCATCAACTGGTTCCTGCCTTAGCGGGAGAGTCTCTGTGTACGAACGACCAAACAGGCGTTGCAAGGATGACGCCTCCGATTACATTTGTCAACAGACTAACAAATAAAAGTCTCCTGCCTTTCTATGGCGAACCCCTGGAGTGGCTGCGTTTCAAACACGCGTTCGAATTATCTACGCGTTTGGGCAAGTATACAGACGAGGAGAACCTTAGCCGTTTGCATGATTGTCTACGCGGCAAAGCTAAAGAAGCAGTTTCTTCTCTGTTAATCACCGCGACTAGCTCAACGCGAATTATGCAAGTTCTTGAGACGCGTTTCGGTAGCCCTAATATAATTATTCATGAAGTTGTTCGTGAAATAAAAACCTTGCCTCGACTGGGCTCGGGAAAGATCGATCTCCCCACACTCGCCACGAAGGTACAAAATGGCGTTGCTGCCATGCAAGCATTACAAGAGCTGGGATACCTCCATAGCCCAGAGTTTTGCGATGAGGTAATGGCTAAACTCCCGGCGGCTATGATGCCGTTCGTTTACCGATCACTATCCGCGGCCCCGAAAAGCGAACCGCGTCTCGTATCCATCGCGAAATTCTTGGAAGCGGAAGCCGAAATGGTTTGCAAGACCGGAACCTCTTCCACACGGCCAGCACTTCCGCGGTGTCGAGAACGTCCGGCGGAACGCTCGGATCGCCGTCACGGATCGCGAAACGAAGCAGCGATCCTCACGACAAGCGAAGCTGAGGCTCTATGCGACGCACCACCGGTAGCATTGGTGAAAAATGCGTGCGCCTTTTGTCAACGGTCGGAGCACTCACCTGGCAAATGCGAAAGGTTTCTTAAGACTCCAATTCTGGACCGCTGGAATTGGGCGAGGACCACAAAAGTCTGCTTCAACTGCTTAATGAAGGGTCATCGGGCAACTAAGTGCCAAAAGAGGAAATGCGACATAGATCAGTGTGGGAAGAGACACCATTACATGCTACACAATCAGATTAGTCAGGCTCCGAAAACGAGCGCAACGAGCCTATCTCGGGCGTTTGGGGCACAAGAGAGTTGACTACATGAGGGTAGTAGAGTGATACTGAAAATCGTCCCAGTGACTATTTTCGGAGCAGCGAACACATCTGTAGAAACATACACGTTGCTAGATGAAGGGTCGACATTAACCCTGTTAGACGAATCACTATCAAAAGCGATAAAGGCTCCTGGGAGACAGGAAGCGCTATTCATGGTAGGGGTTGGAGGCTCTACAGCCACGGACCATCGCAGCAAGGTGCTTAATTTGGAGATCGCCGGGATTGACGGAAAGCGTCATACCCTTAGAAAGGTTAGAACGGTACGTTCAATGGGTCTCTCTGAACAGCGTTTGTCTGTGCGGGACTTAGAACTCGCTAGAAGTGTGGTCGACATACCCGAGGCCGGGATATACAACGTGGCAACGCCAAGAATCCTCATTGGCCAAGACAATTGGGAGCTGATTATCTCCAGACAAACGATTTCAACGGCCTTTGAGGGCCTCGCAGTGTCTCAGACAGCTTTGGATTGGGTGGTGCATGGGCGATCTCGTGCAAAACAGGCTGCAGAGAACACTAAACGAAGAGTGTTATCTGCGAACTTTGACCAGCGAGAGTTAATAAGCTCTGTGAGTGATACAGAAGAACAGCTACTAGAATTAGTCAAGGCTAGCTTCCAATTAGACGCACTCGGTGTGGCAAACACACCCAAAACACACGAAAGGCACGAACATGCTCGCCACCTGCTAGAGAACACTACGCGACGCATACAAGGCGGATGGGAGACCGGCCTTCTATGGGCTTCCGATCAAATCTTCCTCCCAACTAGTGAGGAAGCAGCCCGCAAGCGACTGTACAGCCTAGAGAAGAGGTTGGACAAAGATCCTACATATGCTGATGCATATTACCGAGAAATGGAGAAACTCATCCGACTGGGGTACGCCAAAAGAATAGCCACGAAGGAGCTTAAAGGCGACAGGCGCTGGATCTTGCCTCATTTCGGTGTGACAAACCCAAATAAACCTGGAAGAGTCCGCATTGTGTTTGACGCTGCCGCCAAATCTCACTCGGTCAGCTTGAACAAGTTACTAACGGGCCCGGACCTTCTCACAAGTTACTAACGGGCTCGGACCTTCTCACATCACTTTTTGGAGTTTTGCTTCGTTTTAGGCAACATCCGATAGCCTTTACTAGCGATATACAGGATATGTTCCTACGAATTGGCATGAGCGAGCAAGATCAAGGATCTCAGTTGTGTCTATATAGAGGTCGAGAACGACATAGAGCCTCGGATATCTACTGTCTACGAACCCTAGTTTTTGGGGCCCGCTCTTCCCCCTGTAGCGCTATATACGTGCTGAACCGCAATGCGGGTGAATTCGAGGGGTGTATGCCCCAAGCTGTCAGAGCAATTAGGATGAATTTTTACATGGATGACTACCTCGACGGTACAGAATCAGAGGCTGACGCACGAGACCGCATAAATCAAATCATTGATATCAACAAGAGTGGAGGTTTTAAGATGCATAAGTGGACGAGCAACAGCGAGTCCGTTATGCGCACTATACCAGCGTCAAGCCGACAGGAAGGAACAGTAGACCTCAGCTCACGTGCACCACTGAAAACGTACACCAAGACCTTAGGTTTAATTTGGAACCCTAGTTCAGACACATTTAGCTTTAATGTCAATTTCGACCGAATTCCGCCTGAAGTTCTGGCAGGGCGCACGGCGCCTACCAAACGGCAGATGCTTGGTTTCATTATGTCCATCTTTGATCCGCTCGGCTTTCTGTGCCCACTCACCGTGCGGAGCCGTATCATTCTCCAAGCAGTATGGAGAAGCGCCGTCGAATGGGACGACCAGTTGCAAGACTCGGAGCATTTGAAGTGGAAACAATGGATTCACGGACTTACTAACGCAAAGGGTATCGAGATGCCGCGTCATTTTTTGAGTCGACTGACACCAGTCCGCCGAAACGAACTCCACGCCTTTAGTGACGCAAGTCAGGAAGCATACGCCACGGTCGTTTACCGAAGGACCGAATTCGAGGATGGGCGTTTCGAGGTAGCATTCGTTGCCGGTAGAGCGCGTGTAGCTCCTATCAAATTGACATCGATACCCCGGCTCGAACTGCAAGCGGCTGTAATGGCCGCACGACTAGCCTCATCCATACAAAAGGAGACGGACGTGAAATTCGACTGTCGAACCTTTTATACAGACTCCCAAACCGTACTCAAGTGGATTCAAGGGGAGCCTCGCAATTTCAAAGCCTACGTCGCATTTCGGCTAGGCGAGATCGAAGAATTAAGCGAACCAGCTGAATGGCGGTGGATTAAGTCTGCCGACAACCCAGCAGATGACGCAACCCGCGACATACCAGTAGACCTTAGCCCAAATGCGCGATGGTTTAAAGGTCCACGCTTCCTGCACCTACTGGATCCTGAAATCGGGTCTGCAGATCCACCAGGCGACGGGTGGCACGACGAAGGAGATGGAGCCGAGTATTCTCACGACGTGAATTATACGCATCGGCCGAAAGCATGTGAGGACCTCCCCGATGTCAGTCGATTCTCATCCCGCCTGAGACTTTTGCGTTCCACGGCAAGAGTACTGCAATTTATTGATATTTGCAAGAAATGCTCACCTGCTGCAGCGGCCTTGCCTACAAAGCTAATCACTCGAGCAAACACGCTCTGGTTGGTGCAATCGCAAAAGGACGCTTTCGCTCCCGAAATCTCGGATATCGAAAAAGATCGACCCCTTTCTAAGAGTAGTAAAGTGCGTCAATTAACTCCGTACTTGGACCAAGATGGGCTATTGAGGGCCGAAGGCCGCATCAGCGAGACCGCGAGCGTGTCAAACTCCGTAAAAAATCCGATTATCTTAAGCGGGGACCACCCATTTACCAAGCTCGTCATTAAAGAATACCATACTAAATTCCAACATGGCAATAACAATACCGTTATCAACGAAATCCGCCAGAAACTCTGGATCACGAAGTTGCGAGCTACCTTAAAATCGGTCGTGAGCAAGTGCCAGTTTTGTCGAGTAAGGCGAGCCCTCCCACGGCAACCGAGAATGGGCGACCTACCTCGGGCACGGCTCGCACATCATCACCGACCGTTCTCCTTCTGCGGAATGGACTACTTTGGTCCAATGACTGTGACTATCGGCAGACGTCGTGAAAAGAGGTGGGGTGTACTGTTTACATGCCTAACAACACGAGCCGTACACGTGGAGTTGGCAGCCTCGCTAAGCACGGACTCAGCAATAATGGCTTTAAGAAGGATGATCGCTAGAAGAGGGCAACCCTTAGAGATATACAGCGACAATGGAACGAATCTGCGAGGAGCCGCCGCAGAACTACGAACAGCCATACGTGACATGAATGAGCTTGAACTCCACGACCACGCTGCAAATATCGGAGTTACATGGAAATTTATACCCCCAGCAGCTCCGCACATGGGAGGCAGCTGGGAGCGATTAGTGCAAAGCATAAAAAGAGCTCTCAAAGTGACACTGACCTCGCTGTCTCCGAAAGAAGAGGTCTTACTCACGTTAATGGCGGAGGCCGAATACACGGTCAACTGTCGTCCTTTGACGCATATTCCGGTAAGCGTTACGGACCCAGAGGCTCTTACCCCCAACCATTTCCTGTTGGGATCCTCAGCGGGAAATCCTTGCGCCGGCAAGTTCGATCAAAGTAGTCTTTGCTCTAGAAAGCAATGGCACTTTGCGCAATTCATGGCAGACAGCTTTTGGAAGCGATGGGTGAGAGAATACCTACCCCTATTAATTCCGCGAAACATCTGGCAAAAGGAGGTGGAGGCATTGAAGTTAGGCGATCTGGTGCTTTTGGTAGACCCAGCGCTACCAAGAAACACTTGGCTAAGAGGCAAGGTTGAGGAGATCTTTCCTGGCAAGGATGGCAGAGTGAGATCGGCTAAAATCCAAACTACGCGGGGCATGTATATACGCTCGAGCTCCAAGCTGGTACGGTTAGCGGTCGATGAAACCTCAAAGTAGTACAGGGTAGCGACCCTGTACTAGGAGGGAGAATGTGGACGACCGCGCCTGGTAATGCGGACGACCTTAAGGGAGACGTCCGTACAGGTGTCAAAATCCCCGGTAATGCGGACTGACCGAGGAAGGGACGCCTTCTGAGGTCGAACGCCCGTACGGGTGGTTTCGCGAGCACCGGTAATGCGGACTGGTGAGATGTCATCGAAGTCTGTACGGTGCTTGCGTTTCTTTCAGACTCACGATTCGCAATTTCTTTTCTTAATATTCCTAGGTCTAATTTACGTTCTTGTTTTAGGTTTGTAGCCCTTGTTTTTGCCGCGTTTGTATTTTATGTCTGTTCCAGAAACCAATAGGAAGACGGGAGTACAGGCCGCTGTGGTCGAAGGCGCACGCGCGCGAGTGCGGCGTCATGCGCAGCCAATGAAGAGAGGGGGGGTCAGGCATGGTAGGCAGCGACGGAGGCCGAGCAGCTCAGTACTCGCTCGAGCGTCGCCTAAGCAACACCCGAGCTGACATATATATATACGCGCTGATTGTTTACATGTATATACGTACGTGTGAGTATCTTCTGTTTACAAATAAAAATAAGATAGTTTCTTTTTCTTCTTTTGTTTTGGAGCCCAAGACCGTCCTACACTGACTCCTTAACAGGTGTCAAAATCAACTTTCCAAGGACAGCTTTTTGAAGTTCAGACAATCTCTCCACCATCTAAATTGGTTTCAATTCAAGATAATTGCATAACGGTCAGTTAATAAAAAATCCAATAAAAAAAAAAAAAATCTGTATTTTTTACACTTAAACTTCATTTTTCAGTAATAAAATTTTTTTTTTCTAATTTTGGATGTCACCATTGGAAAGTTCAATGAAAAATCTATGAATTTCATGTGTTTAAAAATTGTTTAGGCCCAAATTTATTCCATTTAGAAAGCTCTGAAGAAGTGGTGAAAAAAGTGTCCCCGTGGGCGTTAATGGGTTAAATAATTTTTTTAATTAAATTAAAAAAATATTATTTGCATATAAAGTAATTTAAAACATTTTCTTTAAAAATTAAAGTATATTCTTTTTATCATAAAATCATTTTTTAAATTAATTTTTTAAATTAAAAAAATAGTATTTGCGTATAAAGTAATTTAAAACATTTTCTTTAAAAATCAAAGTATAATATTTTTATCATTAAATCATTTTTTAAATTTTAATTTAAAAAATGATTTAATGATAAAAATATTATATCTCATTATATAATGATATAATAATTATAATTGTGGTAATTAATTTAATTCTTATTTAAGAAAATATTACATTAATAGTTTGCCACCTTATATAGACTTCATAAATATTGCTTTTTATATTGACTTTTTATATTGGTGATACTGGTGTAATGCCGTGTAATCGATTATTCGGCTCAACGTGCACGTAACGAGCCATGGGCTGTCAAAACACATGGAGCAGACAGCAATGGTGTGGTCTATCTTATTTGGTAGTATCAACTCTTGTTTCTCTGTCATTGTTTTTATACGAGTGTACTTTCAGGTATTGGGGTGTAGCGAAGAAGTGAAAAGAAGAAAAGAAGAAAAGAGAAGACGGGAAACGTAGGTCCAAGAAGCCGTTTTCAAAGATGATGCAAGGAGCAAGAGGTAAACTACACCATTAACGTCCAAGGACTTCAATTATGCTTATATTAGATACGTATACGAGGGTCATTTGATAAGTACCTAGCCTACAAATGAAAACACCAAAATTTTACAAAAAATAAAATTTATTTTTCAATGTAGTCTCCTTTTAGTTGAATACACTTGGTCCAGCGGTGTTCCAATTTTTTTAACCCCGTTGAAAAAAATGTTTTCTCTTGGTTTGCAAAATAGGCCTCCGTGGCGGCGATTATTTCGTTATTGGAGTGGAATCTCTTCCCGGCGAGCGAATTTTTTAGGTTCGGAAACAAAAAAAAGTCGCACGGAGCCAAATCTGGAGAATACGGTGGATGGGGCAGCAGTTCGTAGCGTAATTCGACCAATTTAACCGTGGCGAGTGCAGAAGTGTGAACCGGTGCATTATCGTGGTGGAAAAGCACTTTCTTTTTAGACAAATGGGGCCGTTTTTCTTCTAACACGGCGTCAAATCGGCTCAATAGTTCGGCGTAGTACTGTCCTGTGACCGTTTTGCCCTTCTCCAGATAGCCAATAAAAATCACACCTTGAGAATCCCAGAAAACAGTGGCCATCACCTTTCCGGCCGACGGGACCGTCTTCGCCTTCTTCGGAGCAGGTTCGCCGGGTAAGGTCCACTGTTTTGACTGCTCCTTGGTCTCTGGAGTGTAGTAGTGAATCCATGTTTCGTCGACGGTCACGTAACGACGCAAAAACTCTTTTGGATTGCGATTAAACAGCTCCAAACACTGCTCTGAACTGGTCACACGGATGCGCTTGTTGTCTGCAGTCAGCAAACGCGGCACCCACCTTGCTGACAGCTTCCTCATGCCTAAAATCTCATGTAGGATATGCCACACGCGTTCTTCTGAGATGCCTACTATCGCAGCTATCTCGTGCACGTTTAATCGGCGGTCTGACAAAACGATATCGTGTATTTTTGTCACGTTCTCCTCCGTAGTGGCTGTTTTCGGAGCACCTGGGCGTGGATCATCAAAAACCGACGTACGACCACGTTGAAACTCGTTATACCAAAATTTAACGGTCGCCATCGAAGGAGAAGCATCCCCATACACTGCATCCAAGCGTTCTTTAATTTCACTGCGCGATTTCCCTTCCAAAAACAAGAATCGAATCACCGACCGATACTGTTCTTTCTCCATTTTTTCAAAAATCAACGGACACATTTGCTTTCACACGCTCTCAAAAATAAACTACAACTCCGATCCGGCTGAAATTTCGTCTGTAACCGTTTACAGGAAGATACTGCACTCTAGTATTTCTGGTGCGATAGTGGCACCATCTGGCGGTGAGGCTAGGTACTTGTCAAATGACCCTCGTAATCATTAAAAATATTACTTATGTCGACTGCAATTTACTATCAACTGATAAGAATTTTTCCATCGGTCTTACAGTCTTACAAATTAAATTAAAATAATTAATATTTATATGGCAGTCAGATTGCCCTTGTTTATAATCACCCCCGCAGAATTTGAAATAAAAACTTAATTAAAACCTGGAAAAAACTTTGTTAGCAAAGGACTATCTGACTGCCCCCCACCACCAAATTGCCCAATGTTTCGAGCCCGCTCCGGCTCCTCCTCAGGAACTGAAATGAAACCCGCGATACACCTCCTTATATACCCCTATATCTCCTTCTTTTCTCTTACCCCCACCACCATCCACTTTTCCCTCTCCAACTTTCCATTCTCACTTAAATTAATAAAGAATGATAAATGTTATCTAATTTACTCGACTCTATCATTAAATTTACATTATTCCGATTTCTTAGAATGTGAATACTTTCAAGGCTTTCCCTCTTATATTTATTCTTAATCCCCTGTTCCAAAATATCCACACTTCCAAAATCGAAAGAATGCAAGCTATTTAAACAATGTTCTTTCAAACCCGATGTACAACTTGAGCAATCTGACTGCCATAAATATGAATTATTTTAATTTAAATTGTAAGACTATAAGACCGATGGAAAAATTCTTATTAGTTGATAGTAAATTGCAGTCGACATAAGTAATATTTTTAATGATAAAACTAAGGTCTATTAAGGGGGCTAGACACCTTTTTTCTCTGAAATAAGAAGTCACATTTTAATACATAAATGTAAACTAATTATTTCAATACTTTTTACATATAAAAGTGGGTATATTTACCTTACCTTAAAACTTTCTGCGATGGGCCTTTTATATGGTCCAGAACCATAGTCATCGATGAAACAAGTTTTTTCACTATCCGTAAGCTTTGAAATTTTCCTGTGGATGGATTGACTTCAGATTTGAACTAAATTACTCCTGAATAGTATAATTCTCATATGAGTGTAGGGATTTTTGATCTAATGAGAAAAAAAAAATTGTGCTGTTTTTCAAGAGTTTTTTTTTTAATTTTTTTAAATTATTTATATTTTTTCATAATTTTTCTGATGTAAAAATTTTTTCCGACATTTAATCCTAAATCCCTACACTCATATGAGAATTATACTATTCAGGAGTAATTTAGTTCAAATCTCGAGTCAATCCATCCACAGGAAAATTTCAAAGCTTACGGATAGTGAAAAAACTTGTTTCATCGATGACTATGGTTCTGGACCATATAAAAGACCCATCGGAGAAAGTTTTAAGGTAAGGTAAATATACCCACTTTTATATGTAAAAAGTATGAAATAATTAGTTTACATTTATGTATTAAAATGTGACTTCTTATTTCAGAGAAAAAAGGTGTCTAGCCCCCTTAGAGGTGGGGTAAAATGTTTTTTAAAGATATATATGGGATTTATGGGAAGGTGGTGAAAGGTTATTGCTCAAAATGGGTAAAAATGGTTTTAAGGATTGTAATTTTAAAGGAGCAACTCACTTTTCTTCATAGGTGTAAAAAATCAATATTTTTCCTAACCATATTGGGAAAAAATTTGATGATAAGGGTTTTTATCGGGACTACAACAAAAGAGTTTCTTATGATCTACGGAAAAACATTTTCTTTTTCACAAAAAAATTACTTAACTTAGAAATTAGAGATTTGAATTTTGAAATTAATCGTTTGAATAAATATTTATTAGAGCTTGAAAGATATTTATATAATAAAGTAGAACAGAATGATTTGCAAGAATTTTCTCATGGTCAAAAGAGGCACTTTGAAAAAGTAAATATAACCACAGGAGTAAATTAAAAAGAAAATTTGAATATTTAAAGCATAGAAAACACTCTCAGGTCAATCAAACTAACAATGTTAATAAGGATTGGTTTAGAAATTTAACTGACAAAGTAATACCAGAAGAAGTGGTAAATATTATGTCAAAGGGTGCTAAATTTGGAATATCATATTCAAGTAGAGCTCTTCCGATCAAGAATATCATCGCTGAGGTAGAAAGTAGTATGAGTAGTTTTAATTTAGACTTTAAAAAAGAATGTAGGAGTTCTTTAGTTAAAGTTATTGATAATTTTAAAAGAGAACATAGATTTGATAATTATTTGAACAGTAATTTGTTGCATGAATTAAAAATAACGAAGAAATTCTTGAGAGAGAATCCGAATATGATCTTCCAAAAAGCAGATAAAGGAAATGTAACTGTAGTTTCAGATAAAAGTGATTATATAAATAAAATTCAACTTATGTTGGATGATGATACCACTTACGTGAAAATTAGGAATCCACATATCAATAGACTACAAGATAAATTGAAAGAATTATTGATGCATTGGAAAACAAAAGCTTATATTAAGGATAGTATGTTTAAATATTTAAAATGTGAAAATGGCACTGTAGCTAAATGTTATAGGCTTCCTAAGATTCACAAAGAACAGTTGACATATAGAATAATAATATCATCGATAAATTTTCCGACGTATAGACTTGCTAGATTTTTGTCTAATATATTGTTCAAGATAGTGGGTAAAACAAATTCATATATTAAAGATAGTTGGAGTTTTTATGATATAATGAAAGATATTGTTATTCCAAATGATCATAGGATGGTTTCATTGAATGTAGGGTCTTTGTTTACAAATATACCTTTAGAGTTGTTGAATGATATTATACAAGATAAATGGTCTGAAATTAAAGTACATACTAGTTTAACAAAAGATGAATTTATAAAGGCACTTAATTTGGTTTTTAAAAACACAATTTTTTCTTTTGATAATAGTTTCTATGGGCAAAGATATGGCTGTGCAATGGGATCACCTTTGTCACCTGTTATAGCGAATTTAGTAATGGAAAAATTGGAAAGTGTTGCTTTGTCTAAGTTGGTTTTTCAGTCAATTATTTTTAAAAGATATGCTGATGACATTTTTGCAGTTGTACCTGAATGTTTTGTGGATGAAATTGTGAATGTGTTTAATTCTATCCATGATAGAATTAAATTCACAAAAGAAGTTGAGAAAGATAATCAATTGACTTTTAGATATTAGAGTCATTAGAGTTAATAATAATAGAGGGAAATTAGATTGGTATAGAAAACCTACATGGTCAGGTAGATTTTTAAATTTTGATTCTCACCACCAATTCGGAAACAAGACAGGTGCGATAAAGAGTGTCATTGATAGAGCGATTAAATTGTCACATAAAGATTTTAGGAAAAAGAATTTAAATTTAGTTAGAGAAACATTTATTAAGAATAGTTATCCGGTAAAATTTATTGATAAAATGATTGATGAGAGATTGTGGGAAATTTATAATGGTGGATTGAAGCAGCGGGTAGATAATCAAACAAGGAATAGAAATCGAAAGAACGCATATTTTAGTTTACCATATGTTAGAGGTTTGTCGGAAAGGATTAGAAGGGTTTTTAGTAAACATAATATTCAAGTTTTCTTTAGAAACGATAATAATTTAGAAAGGTTATTTAGTAATTGTAAAGACAAGGATGATAAATGTTTAAAATCAGGAGTAGTTTATAAAATTAATTGTAGGGATTGTAATGGTTGTTATATTGGTCAAAGGGTAGATATTTGAAAAAGAGAATATATAAACATCAATATAGTTGACGCAGCTCAAGTTCTACATCGGGTTTGAAAGAACATTGTTTAAATAGTTTGCATTCTTTCGATTTTGGGAGTGTGGATATTTTGGAAGAGGGGATTAAGAATAAATATAAGAGGGATGCCTTGAAAGTATTCACATTCTAAGAAATCGGAATAATGTAAATTTAATGATAGAGTCGAGTAAATTAGATAACATTTATCATTCTTTATTAATTTAAGTGAGAATGGAAAGTTGGAGAGGAGAAAGTGGATGGTGGTGGGGGTAAGAGAAAAGAAGGGGATAGGGGGTATATAAGGAGGTGTATCGCGGGTTTAATTTCAGTCCCTGAGGAGGAGCCGGAGCGGGCTAGAAACATTGGGCAATTTGGTGGTGGAGGGCAGTCAGATAGTCCTTTGCTAACAAAGATTCTGCGAGGGTGATTATAAACAAGGGCAATCTGACTGCCATAAATATTAATTATTTTAATTTAATTTGTAAGACTGTAAGACCGATGGAAAAATTCTTATCAGTTGATAGATACGTATAACCTCATTATTTGTATTAACTAATTCTTTAAAAGAAATTTGGTACTTTGTATTTGTTTTTTTACTCCGTTGCAGATTATCTTCAGGAGACAGCTCATTATATTGCAACACGGCACATCAATACTTTTTGGATTTTAGACATTAGAATATTGTCACAACTATTTTTCAGTGATCTATGGATAAAAAGAACTCATTGGAACATGAATACATTAATTATTCTTTAAGTTAGAAAACCAAGGATCGACTGAAAATGTAAAGCCGTGCTCCAAGGCGACAATTGCTTATATTTTAATTTAAATGAGAAATATTGGGAAGGAAGGCATTGTATGACTTCAAACAAGCTAATGTAAATTTAATAATAGTATTTTTGAGAAAAATTATAATATATTTTACCATTAAAGACCATTACTTAAGTGATAATAATGTATAAATGCTTATTTATAGGTATAAATCAAGGTTTCAACGCCAAATAAGAAACTTAAGAGTTTTTACGTCATCAAATAAGGTAATATAAATTAATTAAGGATACTTTCATTAGAGATTTTTATACATTTTACCATGTGATATCATAATCAAGTTATTAATCATGTCTGTATGCTTGTTTATAGGTATTAAAGGAGATTCATGCGCCAAAAGTGTAATTTTAGTGAAAAATACCATTCATTATTTAAATAATTCAAGGGCTTGTATCTCATAATCCTCAAAGCGTTAGGGTCTAGTATCGCACAGGATTTGATTTTTAGGTAAAAGAAGAAAGATCCTGCGAGCTGGTGAGAATCCATGATCCGAATCTAAGATACATTCCTTGTTAGTGGTATCGACACATCAAAGTAGCCAGCAATATCAATCCAGTCTGCGTTTTCCAAGTTTTGTGTAGGATTGAACAACACAAAACCTTTTATTAGACTTGTCAAGCCAACGTTTTTACATTTATCAATTTCTATAGCATTAATTTCATATCGAATTTCTTTGAAAAGATGGCAGAGAGCGTTATTTACAAGTTTTGTGTTGACTGCAGCTGTACCAATCTGCGTTACAAGGAAACTACCCGAGGTGTCCGCCTCCGATTTTCCTGAATTTTTAATATGCTGTAGAGGATCAAAAATAAGAGACACGTATTTTTTATGGGCCCAATCCCTTATTAAAGGGGTGAAACCGCCCTTAAAGTTTACCCCCGAAAACGGTTTTTTCTTAATATCTTTAGTTCTAATTAATGTTTTGAAATGAAACAAAATGGAAAATTCTTCTCTTTGAATGACGAAACTAGCAAGTATACTTTGGTCCCCGGGGTGGCCCCCGGGACTATTTTTGTATATAATATTTGCAATAAAATTAATTGATTATTATAAAAATCATTTTGAGGCTTAAAATAAAAAATTAAAGTTGACGAGTTTCAGGGTTTTTGCAAATAAAAGCGTTATCGGGTGTAAACAACCCCTTAAGCGCAAAATACTTTCGAACCGTTAAAATAAATATTTTATGTTATGTAATGCATAATTTATTTTTATTTGGGCTAATTTTTTCTATGGGCCCAATTACCTATTAAAGGGGTAAAATGCACCCCTAAAATTTACCCCAAAGAACGGGTTTCTTTAGATATTCCGAGTTCAGATTAAAATTTGAAATGAAACAAAAAGGAAAATATTTTTCTTTGAAATGCGAAATTAGCAATGGTTGTTTCATCCCGTGGGGTAGCAACCCTTATATTTTATTTCGGAAAAACTTTATTTTTTTTTAATTATTTTTGTATATAATATTT
Source organism: Torymus aiolomorphi (assembly GCA_036365515.1). Lineage (NCBI taxonomy): Eukaryota > Metazoa > Arthropoda > Insecta > Hymenoptera > Torymidae > Torymus > Torymus aiolomorphi. The sequence continues at coordinate 134,869,003 of CM070874.1, forward strand.
GCAATAAAATTAATTAATTATTGTTAAATTGTTTTTTCAAATTACAATAAAATTTAAAATTAAAGTTGACGTGTTTCAGGGTTTATGCAAATAAAAGCGTTATGGGGGAAAAGAACCCCTTTGGTGCGCAATACTTCGTATCATTTAAATAAATATTTTAAGGTGTATGATGTGTATATTCAGAATAATTAATCATGAATATTTTATTTATTTTAGATTAATTTGTTTATAGGCCCAATTTTATATTTAGGGAATAAAAATCACTGATAGTGAATTTGACAATTTTGTTATTGTAGCGTTCTAAATATAACAACATTAGATAAATAGGGGAACAAATAATTACATGAGTATATTTTCATTTTAACTGCACACATATTTGTATGCAGAATCGCTGGCTTTTAAAAGCTGAGTCTAGATTAAAATTATTTTTATGGTATATTTTAATCTCTTTAGAAATCACTGCTTGATAATTATAATTTGTTTATAATTTTAGGATATTCATATTTGCGTATTTAGGCATGTCATATTATATTTCATTTCTGCTTCTTCATTAATACTTATTTGTAAGCCCATTTTGGAATTATGGATAAAAATAACGAATTTTGTGGAGAAAAACATCCGTGCAAAAGTAACGCGAGTGAGTCTGGAGTCCGCGACTGCATAAAAACAGATCAGTTAGTCAGTATATTTTTGTCATTTCTGCTGCAAGGTACATGTTATCGAGAGCCAGCGATTTGTTAAGAAAATTAGTTTATGCTACAATAAAATTTATTATTTTATAAAAATTAAATAATTGAAAAAATGAAGATGAATCCTATCAACGTCATAAATTTATTATTGGCAACATTCTCTGGGCTTCAGATACCAGAAAGCCCTGTTATTATTAACAGGGTTGAAATGGATCTAGCTGAAAAATTTGAAAAAATTTTGTACGACAGTATGAATGATGTTAATGCGATTGAAGCAATAGAAGAAGAAACATTAGATTTTCAAGAGCAATTTAAAAATTATGAAGTACAAGCAATTGAAGATGACACAGTTTTCAAAGAAGAAAAAGATTATGTTTGTTCATACGATGATGAAGAGTTGAGCTTTGATTACAAAAAAAAAAACATTTGAATATTGGAGATCAAGTAAAACTAATAAAAATCGTAGTATAGAAAGTGTTAAACATCGATTTAAATTAGTTAATTTAGAACGACAACTGCGTCGATGGGCGAGCCAAATCAACAAAGGTGGAACTTACAAAGAAAAATTATATCAGATTTCTGAATTTGTTTTAAGAAATCTCAAAGAATCTATCGAAGCTAGTCATATGATTCACGATATTGATATACGTTGGTGGGCTTTAGAAGCTAAAAACATGTGGAATTTAATGATGTAACAACTAACTGCAAAAATTTAAGAAAGCTCACAGAATTGTTAGTAGAAAAATTAACAAATTTATAACAAAAAAAAAAAAAAAAAAAACTGTTGAAGACAAGGAAACTGTAAATCAAGAAGCTAGTAAATTTTTAGCAGACATCAAACCACTAATTTCAGAATTTGGAACTGAAAATACCTACAACACTGATCAAAATGGATTTCAATTAGAATTAAGCAAAGACTGTCAGATGTGTTGTGCAATCTGTTTCATCGACAACACATAGTTATACAATATTACCTACAATTAATGCTGCTGGAAAATTGCTCTCTCTATTATTTATAGTCTTAAAAGAAACTAAAGATGAATTCGGACCAATAATTCAACAACATTTATTTCGGCCAGATAATGTATATTTGATAGCTTCTAAATCTGGCAAAATGGCATCAGGTGAATGAAGTTAAATAAAGTGTACTTGTATTCATAAAATTGTAGCTTGTATCTATTTTAAACATTTTACTTGTAAACTTGTAATTCAATAGACTCATATTAAAAAAGATTTACAATTATTAGTAAATTATTTTTCAAATAAGGTATTTTAACGTAAACTCCGAAAGTTATAAAATTTTTGGTAAATTATTAATACATTTTATTATTATTTATCCTTGTTAATTTGATTTCATGTAATAAATTGTTATCAAAATTAGTGATGTAACCTGATTCCAAATAGCAATAGTTTACTGTAATGATCTGCGAAGTTTATTTGCTTATAATTTATTTTCAGATCATTTTCGAAAATGGTTAGGGGATGTGTTTTTTCCAAATGTTGGAAAAAACAGTTTGTTATTTTTAGATTCTTGGACCTAACTTTGGACCTCGCAAGAGCCTTCGACAGCGTGGAACACAGTGCCATCATACGGGCAGCAGAAGCAGCTGGCATTCCATCTCTGATGATCAATTACCTCAAGAACCTTTACGCCAGCAGTACCACAACGCTGTCGGGCACAGACTGGTCATCAGAGCCTATCAAAGTGACGCGAGGAGTCAAGCAAGGGGACCCACTTTCCCCGGTAATATACAACCTTGTTATAGATCAGCTCCTTCGTTCACTTCCACAGGAATGTGGCTCCATCTACAACGGAAAGACTGTTCGTGCCATGGCCTTCGCGGACGATCTGGTTCTACACACTGATTGGCCAATCGGTCTACAACATCTACCCGACTGGACGAGTACTTTCCTGGAGACTTGTGGCCTTCTTTTGAACACGAGCAAGTGTCACACAGTCTCGATCGTCGGTAATGGCGGTCTCAGGAAAACTGTAGTCGACGCTAACCGGATCTTCCGTATCAAAGGTCAACCGCTGCGCGCGCTCTCTAGGGAAGACTCCTGGAAATATCTGGGGATCGAATTCTATCCTGAAGGACGTCGACCGGTCCGGCTAAATAATCAACTCACAAGGAAAGGATACTTGGTGTCCGCCTCCGATTTTCATGAAACTTCGCATATGAGTAGAGTGTCAAAAAATATTCGACACGTATTTTTTATTTGCGGAAAAACATCTAAGGGGTGAAAACCGCCCTTAAAGTTTACCTCCAAAAACCGTTTTTTTTTAATACCTCAAGATGGAATCGGAATTTTTCAATGAAACCAACACCTATTTGTTTCTTATGAAAAGTCGTGTTTTTCGGCACAGTTTTAAAGCTGGGGGGTTGCATCCCTTATTTTTTATAAGGGTAAATATGATATTTTCCTTTGTATGTTTGATATCAAAATGTTTTAATGAGGTAAATTTGATTGAAAACTGTCATGTTATAAAGAAAATTGAAAATTATTGTTGACCTGTTTCGAGATTTAAAAATGAAAACACGTCGACCGGGTGAATTACCCCTAATTTAATTAATTACCTTTTTGTTAGTGTCTGCCTCCGATTTTCATGAAACTTTGCAACTGGTTAGAGTATCGAAAAATATTTGACACGTATTTTTTTTTTATCTGTGGAGAAAGACATTTGGGGGTGAAAACCACCCTTAAAGTTCACCCCCAAAAACAGTTTTTTTAATATCTCGAGATGGAATCGGAATTTTTTAATGAAAGCAACACCTATTTGTTTCTTATAAAAAGACGAGTATTTGGACACAGTTTTAATCATAAGGGGTTGCACCCTCTATTTTTATGGGGGTAAATATAATTTTTTTCACACTGTTTTTGAAATAACAAAGTTTTGACGAGCCATATTTGGTAAAAAAATGCCATGTTGTAAAGAAAATTAGAAATTATAGTTGACCTGTTTTGAGGTTTAAAAAAACACATAGAAGGGGTGAGCTACCCCTAAATAGTTACTTATCTTTTAGTGATTAAAAAAAATTAATCACAACAATCCTTTGGATTTTTAATTTTGTAATGCTTATTTTGACTCATATTTACTATTAAAAGTTAAAAAAATAAAAAATATTTTAATTTTAGTGGGGGTGGCTACCCCTATTAACATTATTATTACTAGATTATGAGCGAAAACTTTTTTTCATTTTTATTAATTTGTACAATGTGATGATTTGCCAATGTAACATATATAAATATTACAGAAATTGGTGAATTTGCAAATTTTATTCAATATACGTTTGACAATAATGATAATCTGTGAAAAAATGTTTAAAACATAATAGGTTTTTACACCATGCACATCGTATGACTGCAATTCCTCCACATATGTCGCAAATTGGTTCCTCTTGAGTATGGAAACAGAAATCTACTGGATTTTGATGTCTTGGAGGTTTTTTCGTTAGGTATACACTTTTATACCAGGCATATTTAAAAACATTTTGAAATCTTGGTGAAGAAAATTGATTATGGGTTAGACATTGTAGTTTGATTATATTATTTCTCTCGTGTAATTTAGCATCATAATTCATAAGAAGTGTTATGCCTGATAATTTTCTTATAAAGTTTTTCCATAATCGAAAACCATATACATCAAGAGGCTGTATTTGACCAGTTGTGCCTTTTGGTATCGTTTTCAATATAAGATTTGACTCTTTCGGTAAAGCTTCTTTTACAGCGTTTTCACATTGTCCACTCCATGAATCTAATAGCAGTGTAGGTGAATTCCCACTGTGAATCAAAAATACATTTTGAACCCAAATTTAAAATAGTTCCTTGGATAATTTACCGGACGCTGATGCTTCTACGTATATATTTTCGGGTTTCAATAAAGTTTTCATTACTTTAGGTCCAAATTTCCCATGAGCCTCTTTCAAAACTATAAATAACGGGGACTCACGCGAGCGCAGCACGGCGTATGCGCATTCATTAGAAAGTTCAATTACAAGTCGAACGCTGTCCGTATTTTTTCTTCCCAAAGAAAAGTGCAGCAACTGCAAACAGAGCATGAGAAAACGGCGAGAGGCGGATTGAGTGCCTTCGTTAGTTCTTTCTCTCTCCCTCTCTCTATCTCTCTCTTCTTCTCTCTCTTTCTCTTATATACATATAGTGTAGGAGAGGCGTTGCCGATCTCGTTTGGATGAACCACTGTCGCATCGAGGAGACATGCTGCATCTCCAGGCAAGAGACGGAACAGAGTTCCAGGTGCCGAAGGACGTCAGCCTGCTATTAGGGGAGCTAATAACGAAAGTGAAGTCGCTGGAGGAGAAGCTGTCCCTCTGCTGATATTGTTGGTTGAATAGTGTAACTATGTGTTGTAGAAAGTACCGACTGAATGATGTTTTCTATATTTTTAATCCCCTCATAAAAAAGAGTGCGACCACTATGTATCTCTAAATTGAACCCACTTTGATCAGAATTGTAAACGTTTTGAGCACCATGTACTTTAATGAGATTTTTGACATCGTTAACAAAATTTTCTTTGTGTTGTTCTACTTCTATTGCCTTCTGTGTAGATGACATAGTAATAAATGTTGTTATTTTACGTGAAACAATATGATGTTTTTTTTTTAATATTTGTATCCATCTATGCGAAGCTTTAAACCACGGAATATGTAGTTCTGCTTTCTTTACGAGAGCCCATCTTTTTATATCAATATCATGCAGAGTCATTTTTGATTCTATCGCTTCTTTAACTTTTTGAAGTACATAAGTTGTTATTCCATATAGAATAGTTTTTCTGGTACCCCCTGCTTCAATTTGTAATTTCCACCGTCGCAATTGACGATCGGAATTAACTTTTCTATACTTCGATTGTACACTTGTCAAGGATAATGGCTTTCTTTTTCCACTTTGCCAATACTGCACTGCCTGTTTCTTATATTCAAAGTCTACATCTTCTTCATTCGGTAAACAAGTAGGAATCTCTTCATAATCTTTATTTAATTCATCCTCTTCTTCAATATCTTATGGAAGTGTATCACTGTAGTCATCCTCAAAAAGTAAAGTATATTCTTCTTCTGTATGTAAATTGTAATTTACACTCTCCTTTATTATATTTTCTATTACATGATATAAAGTTATCTCTTGTTCGTTAGCTTGTGATTCTTCAATTTTAACATTGTTAGGATTAAAGATTATAGATAATTAAGATATTACAACCAGTGGATTAATAGCCACTTTTTAATTCTATTTGAGGCAATGACGTTCAAACAACATCCGTAGATTATTTATTCTATAATTATTATTTTCCTTAAAATAACTTTATGTTCATGAACGTCAATTGAACTTACTTTTATTTCAGATATTGCATAATTTTATCCCCTTTATTAAAATTCATGGCTATGTTATTTCACATTTTATTCGTAATCTGATTGGTCGGAAGCATTGCCATGCTGTAGCTATGTGCATGGCAACGTAATGTTGTTTGTTTATATTTTTCTTATAAGGTTATTTTCCCATTTTTGAATATTGTATTCAAAGCATAGTGCATCTCCGCGCGCGCAGCGCGCGTTTGATCGGCTCTTCTTTTTAAAATAAAGTTGTTTCACTGAAATAAAAATATTATAATTACTACAATATTATGTGACACACACAAATAATTTAATTTATTTTATTTGTTTATTATATGGTAGAGATAATCTTGCCAGTTTAATATAATAAATACATAAAATAATGAAATTGAATATATGTATTTACACTCAAGCGCACGCACGCACTCACACGCTTACACATGCACACTCATACGATTTCATTAATTTTATTTATTAATTGTATTAAATGGGCAATATACTCATTACAATAAAATATTATACTAGTTTTATTTAAAACAGTTATTGAGGGCATGTCGAATAAGAATAAGAAACTTTACCGGCCACCCCGTGCTTTAATTAAAAAATTAATTTGTAAACATTTATTTGATATAATCTCGACTTCAGGCCTTCGATTTGTGCGGAGATAATTTTCAGAAATTTTGTGGATCATTTTTGTTATAGTATCTGTGAGATATTTGGGTTGAAAAATCTGATGACTTTTTTAGATAATTGTAATTATTTAACATACACTCAATAAAAGGCAAACGAAAAATTTATTAATATATCATGATATGATATTTATGTATATAATAAATATTATAAATTGTATTAACTCTAGAAAAAAAAATGAAAACAAGTCGATGTTTTTTTACAAATATTATTCTTATCATGGTTATATTAATAAATTGAACATTATTAGAATCATTATTTTATTTTACGTTTTTATAATAATCCTATTTACATTATATCACTTCTTTTAATCAAACTTACTATTTGACTTTAGATATCATTTTAATATTTAAACTATTTTATTTTTTTTCAATAAAGTTCTTATTTGTTTAAACGTTTCGCCCATATGACTAAAAATAAAATAGCAATACTTACAAGCCCTTTTTAATAATATATTTTCTGTATCCTCAATGCGTAATTTAAAATGTTTTTTTAAGAGTATGTAATAAAATGTATAATTATATCAATTTAAACAATTGTATAAACACCAACAATATGTAATCAGTTTAGTAACTAGCGTGTAGTCAATACAAAGAAACACTACAAACTGACTACATTCGAATAAAAATATCTCTTGTTTACTCGAGAATTCATTAAAATATTACTTATGTCGACTGCAACTTACTATCAACTGATGAGAATTTTTCCATCGGTCTTACAGTCTTATAAATTAAATTAAAATAATTAATATTTATGGCAGTCAGATTGCCCTTGTTTATAATCACTCCCGCAGAATCTCATCAGTTGATACTCGAGAATTATCCCGTGTTCAGTTTATTTTTAACTTACCAATATTTTTATAAATGTCGTCGCGAAAAAAATATTCGTAAAAGCGTGATGACATTGAAAATTGTAATGTAAATTTAATATAATTATAATTATATTGCATATTTCGGTAAGAATGAAACCTTCGTTGATAAAAAAAACTTAAATTTTTGTGACATCAACAATACAAGTATCAATACGAGAAATGAAATATTATCCCAATATAATGTACAAAAAGATGAATTTTCAATAGAATTTTACTCAGAAAAATTCTTTGTTTATAAATAATTTCATAATTAATTTCATAAACAAAAAAAAAAAAATCGATAAAAATTTTCTTGCAAATTTTCATTTAATGTATTAAACTTTAGTAGTCAATTTTAGTATTTCACGTAAAATATTATTTGAAATAAGCATCTCTAAATTAAAAATCAAAAAGAATGTTGTGATTAATTTTTTTTAATCACTAAAAGATAAATAACTAAAGTAGGGGTAGCTCACCCCTTCTATATGTTTTTTAAACCTCGAAACAGGTCAACTATAATTTTTAATTTTCTTTACAACATGGCATTTTTTAATCAAATATGGCTCGTCAAAACTTTGTTATTTTAAAAACAGGGTGAAAAAAATTATATTTACCCCCATAAAAATGGGGGTGCAACCCCTTATCATTAAAACTGTGTCCAAATACTCGTCTTTTTATAAGAAACGAATAGGTGTTGGTTTCATTAAAAAATTCCGATTCCATCTCGAGTTATTAAAAAAAACTGTTTTTGGGGTGAACTTTAAGGGTGGTTTTCACCCCCTGATGTCTTTCTCCACAGATAAAAAAAAATACGTATCAAATATTTTTCGATACTCTAACCAGTTGCAAAGTTTCATGAAAATCGGAGGCAGACACTAAGAAAAAGGTGATTAATTAAATTAGGGGTAATTCACCCCGTCAACGTGTTTTTATTTTTAAATCTCGAAACAGGTCAACTATAATTTTCAATTTTCTTTATAGCATGGCAATTTTCAATCAAATTTAGCTCATTAAAACATTTTTATATCAAAAATACAAGGGAAAATATCATATTTACCCTTATAAAAAATAGGGGATGCAACCCCCCAGCATTAAAACTGTGCCGAAAAACTCAACTTTTCATAAGAAACAAATAGGTGTTGGTTTCATTAAAAAATTCCGATTCCATCTTGAGGTATTAAAAAAAAACGGTTTTTGGGGGTAAACTTTAAGGGCGGTTTTCACCCCTTAGATGTTTTTCCGCAAATAAAAAATACGTGTCGAATATTTTTTGACACTCTACTCATATGCGAAGTTTCATGAAAATCGGAGGCGGACACCAAGTATCCTTTCCTTGTCAGTCCCCTTCTTGAACGACTAACGAAGGCACCACTCAAGCAGCGGATCTTTGCGCTCAAGGCAGGCGCTCTTCCCAAAGTCTACTATCACATGGCGCTTGGGAGAATCAATATCAGTGACATCCGCAAAGCCGATAAGATGATGCGCGCCTTGTTATCAAGATGCCGGACAATACAGAGATCACTGTGGAGGCACTGCAGCAGCGGCTGCAACGTCTAGAAACTGCCTCGGGTAATCGTGTCGAAGGCGCGCGTTTGCCGAAGATCCCGCCGTTTATCCAAACCGATCCCGAACTGTGGTTTTTGCAAGTAGAGGCAACTTTTCGTAACTCGAATATCACGATAGACTCGACAAAAGTAGATTATCTTTGCCCTTCACTCGGTGGTGAAGCTCTATCGGCTATTAGAGACATAATCAAGCAAAACCCCGCTCCTGCGGACATATACAAACAGGTAAAAGAACGCCTCATTTCAACTTTTGCTAGCTCGGCTGAACATAACCTGCGCAAACTTTTAAAAGGGGAAGTGATGACTGATGGCAAGCCTACGAGAATTCTTCAAAGGCTTCGTGGCCTCAATCCTGGCTCCTGTGACGACAAAATTATTCAGTCCGTCTTTCTCGACCAGCTTTTCCCACATCACCGCTCGATTCTTGTCGCTACGGATATTACTGATCTCAACAAACTCGCGGAGGTAGCCGACAAACTCGCTGAGGCTTCCGGCAATTCTGACCATCAGATCAGTGCCGTTTCTTCAAACAAGGCTAGCCCTTTTGATGCTGAAGCTGCTTTCAAGCGCCTTGAGCGAAAGCTTGAGACACTTGCAAAAAGGGTAGATGACATCTCGGGGCCCTCGAAAGATTCACCTCGTTCTCGATCTAAAGACAAGGCTAGACGCGGCCGCTCTTCCAGTCGCGACTCTTCTGGCTTATGTCTTGCTCATCGGAAATACCCTGACAGCCCGCGTTCATGTAGGGAATGGTGTTCCAACTTTTCTGAGTGGCAAAAACAAAATCCACCAAAAAACTAACTCAACCTTCTGTTGAGGAGACGTCTTCAGAAGGTCCTCGTTTATCCAAACGTCTTCATGTGCGTGATCGTATCTCGGGCAAGTCGTTCCTTATCGACACTGGTGCGGACATATCGCTCGTTCCAGCCAATCCTAAGGCTTGCGGCAAGCCCAGCTCCTTCAAGCTTTTCGCAGCGAATAATTCGTTAATTAGTACTTATGGCGAATCGATGCTCACGCTTAATCTGGGCATTCGACGCCCCGTTCGCTGGAGCTTTTGCATCGCGGATGTTCCTCATCTCATCATCGGTGCCGATCTATTATCTCACTATGGCCTTCTCGTCGACCTAAAGAGAAATCGTCTTGTCGATCCGGCCACGAATGTGTACTCTCTCGCGGTTGTAAAAGACGTTTCATTTGACTCTGTATTTGCAGTTGTTCCGGGCTCAGAGTGTGCTAAGATTCTTGCTGATTTTCCGGAGATCACGGGCGTTTCTAAACCCACAGTCCCCAGAAATAGCGATGTTTTTCATCATATCTTAACCTCTGGCCCCCCGGTCTCGGAGCGTCCTCGTAGACTTGCTCCGGACAAGTTGAAAGCGGCGAAAGCCGAATTTGATGCTTGGATTGAGGCTGGCATCTGCCGCCCCTCCAGCAGCCCTTGGGCAAGTCCCCTCCATATGGAGTTGAAAAAGGACAACAGTTGGAGACCCTGTGGTGACTATAGGCGCTTAAACGCTGCCACAGTCCCAGATAAGTACCCAACTGCTCATATTCACGATTGTAACAGTAACCTTCATGGTAAGAAGATATTCTCGGCGCTTGATCTTCACCAAGCGTTCAATCAGATTCCTGTTGCCCCTGAAGACATACCGAAAACGGCCATTGTAACCCCGTTCGGTCTTTTTGAATTTATGTATATGACATTCGGTCTCCGCAATGCCAGTCAGATCTTTCAGCGTTATATTAATAGCGCGCTAGGTGACCTGGACTTTGTATATTTTTACATTGACGATATACTCATTGCCTCGTCTTCCCTTGAAGAACACCATGCTCATCTTCGCATGGTCTTTGAACGACTTAAGAAGTTCCATCTCCGTCTCAATATCGAAAAATGCACCTTTGCTGTCGAAGAAATTGAGTTTTTAGGCTACCTGGTGAATGGTGAAGGTGTTCGCCCCATCCCCAGCAGGGTTGAAGCTATCTTAAACTTCCCCAAACCTCAAACTATAGCAGAACTTCGCAGGTTTGTCGGCACCGTCAATTTTTACCGCCGCAACATTCCGCGCGCCGCCACTTCGCAGGCTCCCCTCAACGCGCTCTTTACTGATTCGCGAAAAAATGATAAGCGCCCGGTCCTTTGGAGGCCTGAGGCAGAAGAAGCTTTCACTCGTGTGAAAGAGGAATTAGCTGCAGCGGCTCTGCTTGTACACCCCCGCGTCGGTGCGGAAATACGCATCGTGTCTGATGCTTCCGATTCTGGAATGGGCGCTGCCCTTGAACAGCTTTCCCTCACCGGAATTTGGGAACCTTTAGCTTTCTTTTCGAAAAAGTTCTCTCCTTCTCAGCGGAAGTACAGTGCATATGACCGCGAGCTCACGGCCATATACGAAGCTGTAAAATACTTCTCGTTTTTGATTGAAGGCAGAGACTTCAAGATCTTAACAGATCATAAACCCCTCATTTATGCTTTCATGCAAAAGTCCGATAAGGCGTCTCCGCGGCAAACTCGTCAGCTGTCCCTTATCGCACAATTTACCACCCAAATTGAGTACATCAAAGGCGCTGAAAATACAGTTGCTGACTCACTCTCTCGGGTAGAGTCTATCCGACTCCCCGTAGAGATCAATCTTAACGAGCTTGCTGAAAAACAGGAAGCTGATGAGCAGCTTAAGGCCATTCGCGAGTCTTCTGACTACCCGCTCTCTTTGAAGCGCATTCAATGGGGCCCTGCTTACACCATTATCTTTTGCGAAATCACTGGTGAAGCCATCCGTCCATACATCCCTGAGTCCCTTCGTGAAACGGTGTTTAACATGTTTCATAAGCCTGCTCATCCAGGCCCTAAAGTCACCGATCGATTTATTCGGCAACGTTACGTATGGCCTAACATGCACCGTGACATACCGCGTTTTTATAAAAATTGTCTAGACTGTCAGCAGTCAAAAATTTCGCGTCATGTGAAACTTGTACCTGACAAATTTGTCGCACCCGATGGTCGTTTCGACCACGTACACATTGATCTAGTCGGTCCTCTCCCTAATCGAAATGGTTTTGAGTATGTACTCACCATGATCGATCGCTTTTCCCGCTGGATTGAGGCGGTTCCGCTACGCGAAATGTCAGCGCAGACAGTTGCCAGGGCATTTTATGACACCTGGGTCTCGCGCTATGGTGCCCCAAAGGTCATCACTTCCGATCAGGGTTCGCAATTTGAATCGCGCCTATTCACGGCTCTTTTGTCCCTAATAGGTTGCGAGAGTATCCGCACTACCGCGTATCACCCTGCGGCGAATGGCCTTATCGAGCGTTGGCACCGTACATTTAAGGCGGCAATCATGTGTCATATGGACAAGGACTGGACCCGTACGCTTAGTACAGTATTATTAGGTTTACGTTGCCACGTTCGGCAAGATACCAATGCGTCACCCGCGGAATTTATATTCGGTACCACTTTACGTCTTCCAGGTGAGTTTTTCCTCCCTGAAGACTTTACGCCAGATCCAAACTTCTTTATAGAGGAATTCCGCGAATATATGCGACAAGTCCGTCCAGTCCCTGTCACACACCACTATAAGAAGCGTGCGTTTTGCTTCAAAGACTTGTACAATTGCACTCATGTGTTCATGCGCAATATGGCTAAAAAGTCGTTAGAAAGGCCTTATACCGGCCCATATAAGATATTAAACCGTCCCTCCGACCGCGTCTTCGATATCGAAGTTAACGGCGCGTCACGCAGTGTCTCCGTTGAACTTCTCAAACCTGCGTTCGTGATCTCTGATAATCTTCCCGATGTGCCTGCCGGTGGTGAACTAAGTGGCAATCAGCCCACCACCGTTGATCGTCCGGTATTAAAAACGTACCAAAGAAAGTATCCTTCGCCCCCGCGACCAATGCGTAACGCAACTGTGATATGCGGTGATATTACCTTGTAAGTGCTACTGAGCAAGTTAGATACTTAAGTTTTTAATTCATATTTATGTACTTCGTTGGCACTTGGGGGGGAGTGTGTAGGGACTGCGATCTTCCCTCTCCCTCTAACTGCGAGAGTGGGGGAAGCCGCCATGTCGCGCTCTGCGTTGAGACGCCTGCGAGCGGCAGTCAGTACTCGAATCCTCGAGCGTGCGGACGTGCGTCCGCTGTACACCTCTGTACCCTCTCAATAAACCTCGTCTTGTTACTGTTAACTCCTTGACTTCTTTCACTCTCCCCTTCCTTTCCTGGAATCCGGAGAGCTGGGCCAAGGATCCCCACAGTAGCGCGCTTGGTGCTTGCCATCTAGCGGGCACTTCGGGTACTAATCCCGAACAGAAGCATTTCGGAATAAAAATAATAGCACCATTGGAAAGAGCAGGAAAAAATCTATCGATATATGTCCTTAGTTCTTTTTTCAGAGACTTGGTACACGATTATTAGCGAATTGAATAGAGCGTGCACTTAAACGTACCGTACGCACGGGCGCGAGGGGCTCGCGCGGACCCTCGGCGCTGTCTTTTTCATGTTGTTACTTTTAAACCCTTTATTTCTCCAACTTCTCCGATAGGGTTTTGAAGCTTAAGAGTTGTTCTTTCCAATGGTGTAGTTTATTTTGAAAAAAAAACCTGATATACTTTGAGAAAAATGGCTTTCAATATTCAACTCGAGTTTTCGTCCGGAAGAAAGCGTTTCGCAATAAAAACAATGGCACCATTGGAAAGAGCAGGAAAAAATCTATCGATATAGGTCCTTGTTTTTTTTTTTTCAAAGACGCAGCATACGATTATGAACGAGTTAAACAGAGCGCCTTTTACGCGAAAAAAGGCACCGCGCGCGCTCGGTGGCCCGTTTCTGCTGGACGCTCCCATATATAAGTACTATGATTGCAATTATATTTAAAATTAAAAACATTGTTTTCATTATTTCTATTTGAATTATAATAATAGTTTTTATTTTTATTTATGTAAATGTTGAATAGAAAAAAAGTTTTATTTCAATGTTATCAACAACTTTTGTATTTGATATTTTTGTGTTAAGTAAAATGCTTTTGAATAACATAGGGAAAAATACCGTTTCATTACTCCCGATTAATATAAAAATATAAAGTTAAATTTTACACAGTTTAACGAAAACTGTAGACTAATCGCTCACTGATGTTCGTATAACTTATATATATATATATATACACACACACACACACACACACACACACACACACACACACACACACACACACACACACACACACACACATGCACACATACACTAATGTCGCGAATAGGAGAAAAACAAAAAGAGAAAACTCAACACTGGTGCATTCGTCAATGGTAATCTGGCTTGGTGCTGCGTGCGTACGCCCAATGGACATTGATTCGTGTCGAACGTGCGCCGTTAGTGACCGTCACGTATAACCTTCTGAACGTTAACATACATAAGAAAGGATAAAACAATTGAAAAGGTTATGCATGACGGTCAGTAACGACACGAATCAATGTCCATCGGGTGTACATAAGTGCGTTCGCACCAGCGGAAAAACGCATGCGACCCACTTGACCGAGAGCGCTCCCTGTATATAACATATGATATATCTATATATATATATATATATGGATCGTGCGCGCGCTTTCTGCTACTAACCCTAGTGAGTCTATGTTGACTGCGGCTCTACGGCGGCGTGCGCGCGCGTATGTCCATGGTGTGATGTCAACAATCGCATCGTCTGGCTCCCGGCATTCCCAGTGATGACGGTGGCTGCTGCAATACACCGCCCTGGAGAATGTCGTCCCTTTCATTGTGTTTACTGGTTGATGATGATATTCCTCAGAGACAGGAAGGTAGCTGTCGACGATGAGAGCAAATTTCGTAAGCCCTTTCTCGTTTCTAACCTCTCTGATAGGTAAGCTGATGGTACTTTCTCTTGTTGCAGGTATCTGGCGACGAGAGTAGTGTAAATGATGGGTACTGCTGTAGAATCTTTCTTGAGTGTGGTGATGTTGCTTGGTTCATTTATTTATTAGTCATATCTGGTTTTCAGATACTCAACTTTCCATGTGTGTGTTTGACTCTTATACTAGTGGCTCTGTGTACAGTTAATCTGCTGCTAGTGCCTTCAGCGACTCTCAGGATGGAGATGTTTTCAATAATGAAACAACAAGTGAAGGTTCCACCAGTCTTTCCCCTCTAATTGTTAGAGGTAGCTGGTGCAGCGAGAATAGTGAACAACAACCATTGCTACAGTATTTTCTTTTATGTGGTAATGTTTTTTGTGTCATCTATTCATTAGTCATATGTGGTTTCTAGGTGCTCAACTCTCCTCGCTTGTCTCCTAGATCAGTGACTGATCTATTCATGTGTTTTGTTCATTCCTACGGTGAGGCAGTCCTTGAGATTGAGACACGCATGTCAGTCTCTATAGTATTTTCCTCTCAGATGGCTATTCGATAATTCTGAGCAGACTGGCATCCATGGAGTAGTGCCCGCCCTGGGCCATCCAGCCTCATTTTGCAGCTTCCCCAGCTCTACAATGATCTTCAAGTGTTAGTACTTTAGAATGTGAGGGGATAGATAATTATGAATTGGGGGATATCATAAAAGTGCTGTGTGTGTGGTTAAATGCGATACGGGTAAGCAGTTGTCGCTGGTCATATATTAGCTCACCTAGTTAACCTTTAGAGGACGGGATGGCCCCTATACGGGCCATGCCCATGATCGACCCTTTACATGTGTTAGTTTTGAGATGTGAGACATCACAAAAACTCGATTTCTATAGAAAAGTGAGAGAAAACAGTAAACCCAAATCCCCGTCCTCTAAAGGTTAATTTCTAAGTTTAGTCAGGGTATAAGAACTCATTTCAAGGTATCTATTGTATATATGAGTGAGTCTTGCCTATTTAATAGTTTTCATTTTAATTCTTTATATATATTGAACTTTACTATACTACAAAATCTATAACACATACATTACACTAGAGTTTTTTTGTGTACTATGATATTACTTTAACATATACTTTTATAATATTAGACAATTTTGGTTCTCTCAGTTCAATCGTTTAGGTTCTGTGAACATAATTAACAGGTTAAGCTGTGTAATTTTGTATGAAATTTCTATTTGTTATCAAAACAGTAACATAACATAATTATAGATTTTTAACAACGCAATTTTTAAACATTTTTCTAATTTTGATTTTACTATATACTAAGTTCTCTAGATCATGACAAGAAATTGTAAGTTTTGACAGCTTTTATGTAACAGTTTTTGTTAGTTATTGTTTTAGTTTTTTATTGGTATTTAAACGATATCTGTATTCTTTGTATTTAAGAGTTCTATTGGAAATCAATTCTTTGTACGATAAGCAAAAATTGTCTATTTTATGTATATTTTGGCGTTTAAAATCTTTTTTATAGATTTAACTCCTCAGGTATTTATTTTACATGAAAATCTTAAATGGGAAAAAGTTTTCTTTAACTATTATCTATAGCTTATGTATTGAATATTTTTATGTAAAATTAAATACTGTCAAGTTACAGTCGAAAATCGCTCATTTTATGTGTATTTTTTGGCGTTTAAAATAGTTTTCATAAGTCTAACTCGTCAGGAGTTGATTTTACAAAAAAAAAATTAAATAGAGAAAAGTTTTTTTTCAACATTATCTACAACTTTTGTATTTAACATTTTTGTGAAAAATCAAATCCTGACAAATTATAGCCGAAAATGGTCCATTTTATGTGTATTTTGGCGTTTAAAATCGTTTTTATAAGTCTAACTCGTCAGAAGTTGATGTTATAAAAAAATGTTAAATAGGAAAAAGTTTTGTTTCAATATTATCTACAACTTTTATATTTAACATTTTTGTGTAAAATCAAATCCTGAAAAGTTATAGCCGAAAATCATTCATTTTTGACCATTTTTTGCCGTTTTTCGCAGTTATCTTGGCAAATATTTCTTGTACAAAAAAGTGTTCAACATAAAAAAGGTGTATTTTAATTAGTTTTAGTAGATAGACCTATACATATTAGCATAAAATTAATTTTTTCAAGTTCTAAAAGGTATTACATACATACATCACAGAAAACGCTTTAAACGCACTCATTCTGAGTGGAAAATGGTTTTTACACGTTAAATTTTCAGTATTTTAATTCTTACAATTTTCACTCTGGCGAAATTATAAGGCTCTCCCGAGTAGCGATCGTGCCTAAAAATAGGCTTTTTCGAGAAAAATGCATTTTTCTAAAAACTGCATTTTTCAGTAAAAAGTGCATAAATCGGGCATTTTTTATTTTTTATTTTTTATTTTTTTAAATAACATACAGACCATGAAAGAGGGCTCAAACCTGAGTGAAATTATGTTTTACACGCTAAAAAGCTTAAAAAACTGGTGAAACAGTAGCTGTTTGAAAATTACATTGAAAAATTTATTTCTAAGTAAGGATTTTCTCGGAATTTTGCGGCATTGCTGAACGCATGAAATTTTGTTGCAACAAAAAAATAAAAATATATGGGTCAAATAATTTTTGGAGAAGAACATAAATACTTTTATCACAAAATGATCGGTGACATAGGCATACGCGGACCACCTGATTTGAGATGGAGTCGGCCCTATAATCTGTAAAACTTTGAATTCATTTTGTCGACTAGTTTTTGAGAAAAAAATTAAAAAATGAAAAAAATGAGTTTTGTATGTCCAACGATTACGGGAGTAAAATTGACTTAATCGCTTCAAAATTCCTTGCAGAGGTAGATTTTGGATAGTCCTCGGTCGAGTTCATTGGGCAAAATGATTGGTCCATAAATTTCAGAGATATTTGAGGTTAAGGTTTTATAAAATTTTTTTCCAAATCGTAATTTCTCGCGAACGGCTCGATGAATCAGCTACAGATTTATAGACAATTTTGTGTGTAATATAGATATTATGTATGTGAATTTTTATCCAGATCGTAGGATTACTTTTTGAGATATTTGATATTCTTATTTTACAAAGTTATTTTCGTTGTTGCATGATAACTAGAGAAAAATGATTATAATTTCTTTTAAATTTGGTGGAGATGCAGAGTTTGTATGTTATTTATTATGTGTTCTCTTAAGGTAAAATATTCGTTTATGAATTTCAGAGATATTTGAGGTTAAAACTGTTATAGCCCTCTTTTCAAATCGTAATTTTTCGGGAACGGCTTTATGTATACTAGAAAATGGAACTGACGCGTGCTACGCGTGCGTGTTGCTTACTTGCTTTTGTTTTTTACTGAGGTTAATTTACAGCGCGCTTCATCGATACATGCATGAACTTAGATAGATCCGCTGATGAATTAGAGGCCGAGAAATACGTTTAACAATACTTTTGGTTGCACTTCGATATTATTGCGTTCTCTTTTTTATAAATGGAAACATATTTATAGACAATTTTGTGTGTGGTATAGGCAATATATTTGTCAAATTTCATCAAGAAACATTATCTATTATACAGAATATTGAAGTACAATAATTTGGAGGTAATAGAAATGTAGAAAGAGGTTCTTATAGATAGTGCAGTGCATGTGTGTTAGGTGCATTCCAGGTAGGTAGGTTATTTTGTATTATTAATATCTTAACATAGTACTTTTGTGTTGACATATTATCAGTGACAGCTTATAAAGGATTTTAAGAATGAGAAATAATGTGTAATTTTTGTAAATACTAATGAAGTTGTAAATTATTGAAAAAACATGTAGAATGAATATACATATTTTATATCTGAACTATAAACTATACATATAGGAGTGATAAATTCATTTGGAGAAGGCTACGTGCCAATATATTGGCAGCGGTTTTTAGGTTTATTGTATGACAAATTATTGTTGATAATTTTATTTGATTATAGCATGTCCTAAAACCACATTTAATTATCATTATTTTTCATATATAATATCTATGTAAAATAAAATTAAAAACTCAACGCGCCTACAACAGTACCTCAATGGTGGTGAGGAAAACTGTCGTTATTGCCCCTATAATATACCCGATAATATTATAATGAGCGTAGTAAGTGGTCAACAATACGGGGGCGCAAAATAATTGATCAAACTCTAAGAAATGGTCCGTCTTTCGTTTGGTGTATGTTATAATAATATTCCACTTGGTGATCATATTAGAAGGTGATTGTCGGCAAAATCTTCCACCTATGAAATGTGGTCACAAAAACAGTATAATTGAAGAAAGTAAAATAAAATTAAAAACTTAACCGGCCTACGACAATACCTCAATGGGGGTTGCTTTCGCGATAGAGGGGATGGTGGAGGGCAAGGTGGAGGGGGAAGTGGAGGGGACGGTGGAGGGGATGGTGGAGGGGGGTGGAGGGACTACGTTCAAATATTTTTTATTCGACAAATTTTTTTTTATCCTTCTTCGAAAACCCTTCAAAATGCTTGTTTGATCAATACTGGCCGCGCAAACGGAAAAAAGTTACAATTTTTTTAAATATTAAGAAAAATCCATAATTTCAATTTTTGATAACATGATTAATGAAACTGAATAATATTCATACATCTTATGGCATGGACCGTACCACTGAATTTTGTTAGAGCATCAAATAGAACATTATATATATATTTTCAATAATATTAGGCTTACACAATAAGCGATACTAAATTATGAATTAATAATAAATTAAGCTATAGAGGTTAATTACTATAAAGCTGTCAAAATAAAATCAGCCAACAGACAGTTATGCAGTGTATATTCCAATAACAAGACACAAATACTGCTCTATTATAAATTTTATTTATAATTTTATTTATCATTCTATTTATAATTTGTAATTTTATTTTTAAAAAATTTAGAATTTTTTAAAATATCAAGCAAAACCCGTAATTTCAATTTTTGATAGCATGATTAATAGAACTGAATATGATTCATGCATCTTATGGCATGGATCGCACCACTGAATTTTGTTAGAGCATCAAATAGAATATTATAAATATATATATATATATATCTTTACTTCGCGGAGGCGAGCGCATACACACGCGGATAGAATAAGCGAACAAGGAATAGTTCGGGAGGCAGCGACAGTTTTGGGCTAGTCATTTTATCACACCGAAAAAAATAAAACGTTCGCATTCCATTTTTTCGCGAGGAGATATAACTCCTTCACGAGAAAGGTGATACTGCTTTAAAAAAAGGAGATTCTCCTTTTTTTTAAACTAAGAACTCGTGTTTTTCGGAAAGTGGAAAATACGTTTTTTAAAAAAGTAATTTCTACGTTTTAAAGAAAGTAACTTTTTCATTTGCCGTTTATTATATAGAAATGCAATAAATATATTAATATGATATTTCAATGGTGTATGAGGTTCGAGTCAAAACATCGCGAATTGAAAAAACAGCCAATACTACTAGTTGTACCAAAAATGTTCTAAAAACAATGATTACACAGACCCACAAAAAAAAGGAAAGGTTCTGTACTTTAGATCGGACTATCATATCTCGCTGTATTTCGGCCCCCTAAGTATGATTCCAAGATCAGAATTCATCCACCACGTCTGAATTTGAAGATATCATTAGGTATAAGATTTTTGAGATATCTTAAAAAACAAAGTAAAAACAATTTTTTTGTTAATCTTTTCTAGAAAACAATGTAGCATTATTTGCGCCCTTCAAGACCAACTTTACACCATCCCTCTACAATTTTTTTTGTCAGAGATCTGAATATGTAAATTTTGAAGTAGAAATAAAAAATTTGATTTTAAGTGATATGTGCGAGTTTACAAAATTCAGGTATTGAGATCTCAGAGAAAAAAAATTGTAGAGGGATGGTGTAAAGTTTGTCTTGAAGGGCGTAAACAATGCTACATTGTTTTGTAGAAAAGATTAACAAAAAAATTGTTTTTACTTTGTTTTTAAGATATCTCAAAAATCTTATACCTAATGATATTTCCAAATTCAGACGTGGTAAACGAATTCTGACCTTGGAATCATACATAGGGGGCCAAAATACAGCGAGGTATGATAGTCCGATCTAAAGTATAGAACCTTTTCATTTTTTTGTGGAGTTGTGTTATTAAACAAAGACTTGCAATGGCATATTACACGTCTCAAACCAACATTGAAAGTGAAGTAGTCTTGGGACCAGAAAAAAATGAAAAAATCGGTATATTTTTTAAAGAGATCAATACTATTAGTGGCATTAAAATTTTCTGAAACCCTGGTAGAAAATAACCCAACCAAAATGGCTTAACTGCAACAGTTAGCCAATCTTTCTGGCCAACGAATAACAACAATATTGACGAATGGTTAGCCAGTGGATGGTGAGCTATCGATAATTAAAAGTATCGAATGCGTGGACTAGGTCTTTGGGATGGCCGATGATGGACTCTAGGTGGTGCGCTCCGTAGTTTTATGCGTTATATCTCAGGATGAATCTAATATATGGCCCAGATGTTCGGGGTAGCCGATGACGATGTCTAGGTGGTGCACTCCGTAGTTTTTTGCATCTAGGTGTCGGAATGCATTCCGTGTGTGGTCTAAGTAGTCTGGGTAGCCGATTACGGAGTCTAGGTGGTGCGCACCGTAGGTTTGTGGCTCTAGGTGTTGGAACTTATCGAATGCGTCGTCTAGATGTTCTGGGTGACAGATTACGGAGTCTAGTTGGTGCGCATCGTAGGTGTTTAGCTGTAGGTTTTGGATCTCATCGAATGCGTCGTCTAAGTGTTCGAGGTAGCAGATGAAGGTGGTGCGCTCCGTAGTTTTTTGCATCTAGGTGTTGGAATACATCTGCCTAATACAAGAACCATGGCTGGTCGCGGGGGCTATCCGGGGACTACGCGGAGTGAGAAAAATCTAGAGACCCTGCCAAAAATGCTCCGAGGGCGTGTATTCTAGCTAAGGGGCTGGAGGTTTTTTTGATGCCTGCCCACTGCAGCGGGGCTTTAGCGGTCGTCAAAGCAAGGCTCCCAGGCTCGGAGAGATCTGAGAGGGTGGTGGTCGTGGACTCAGGCTATTTTCACTATGACTCTACGGATGAAACTCCGCCAAGGGAAGTACAACAAATCATTAACTTCTGTGGGTCAAGGAAACTCCCCCTTATTCTGGGATGCGATGCCAATGCACACCATATGATCTGGGGAAACTCTGACATTAATGGCAGGGGAGAAGCACTCCTGCAGTTTCTTCTCTTCACAGAACTAAGTATCCTAAATAGGGAACCGACCTTCTGCAATTCGATCAGGAGGGAAGTAATAGACCTGACGCTTTGTTCAGAGGAAATTAGCAGCTGGATCGGAGACTGGTGGGTCTCTACCGAACCTTCACTATCCGACCACAGGCATATTATTTTTAACTGAAGGAAAGGAGGTACAGGGACCAAGACCTTTAGGAATCCGAGGAGAACAGACTGGGACTCCTACAGGGCTATCCTTGGGAACGAACTCCGATACTTCAGGCCGGACTTCACCACAACCGAGAGGTTGGAGTACTGGGCGAAGGAGCTAGGAAGAGCTATCGACGTCTCGTTTCTGAGGAGCTGTCCGATGACCAAACCAAGGGGGACCTCGAGGACCCCTTGGTGGACAGAGGAGCTCCAAGGCGCCGGGAGGTGAGGCGAGCCTTCAACAAGGCTCGGAATACTCGCAGACCAGAAGACTGGGCCTCCCACAAGGAGGTCCAGAGGCAGTACAAATCTCGCATCAACGCGGAGAGGAAGAGCAGATGGAGGGACTACTGCGAGGGTATTGAAAGGTATCCTGACGCAGCTAGGCTGAATCTCATCCTCGCGAAAAACCCGAAGGTTTGGCTTGAAGCTATTCAACTCCCAACCGGGGAATATGCAACTTCGGAGGAGGAATGCCTGCGGCTACTCCCCGAAGCGAACTTTCCGGATTTTAATCAGAGCGTCCAGGCCCAGACTGGACCTCTCCGGGCCCTAACACTGAGGAGGGCGGCCTGGGACCTGGAAGCTCGCATAGTCATACCTGAGAGAACCAGGTGGGCCATAGGCAACTTCAAGCCCTTTAAGGCTCCTGGAGCAGATGGGATGCTACCGATTTTCCTGCAGGAAGGAATAGAGGTACTCATCGGGCATCTGGTCAAAGTCTTTAGCGCTAGCATTGCCCTAGTACACGTACCACGCGAATGGAAACAGGCAAGAATTGTCTTCATTCCGAAAGCAGGGAAACCTACCCACACGACTGTTAAAGACTTTAGGCCGATCAGTCTGACCTCCTTCGTCTTTAAGACATTGAAGAGGCTAGTGGATAGATACTTGCAGGACGAAGTGCTGACAGTTAGGCCCTTACATCCCAACCAGCACGCTTATAGGGCAGGTCACTCAACAGAGACTACCCTACACTCGGCGGTCTATCGCATAGAGGAGCAGCTGGAGAAAGGGGAAATCATGGTGGGGGCGTTCTTGGATGTGGAAGGGGCGTTCAACCGCACCTCCACAGAGACCGTTCGAAAGGAGGCAAGGAGGCATGGAGTACCTGAGTCACTTGTGGATTGGCTTGGGAGCATGCTGAGCCGTCGAACGGTGGAAGTCAAGTTGGGCCCAACCAAAGTCACAGGGATGGTCAGTATGGGGCGTGCGCAAGGCGGAGTATCCTCCCCCACCATCTGGTGTCTGGTAGCAAACGGACTTCTAGAGACACTGGATGTTGGGGGTTGCTATGCGGAGGCCTACGCGGATGACTTTCTGATTCTCATTAAAGGAAGATGCATAGAGGCGACTATGAACTCTATGCAGCTTGCACTCAAACGGGTGGAACGTTGGTGCGAGGCAACAGGATTCTCGGTAAATCCAGAGAAGATCGAGCTCGTCGTTTTCACTCGGAGATACAAACTCGAACCATACAAGGCGCCCACATTAGAGGGAAAGACTCTGGAGGTGATGAACGCAGCGAAATACCTCTGGGTAACTGGACAGGAAGCTAACCTGGGATAGGCACGTTCTTATTCAACGTGGCAAGTTCCTGTCAGCCTGCTGGACGTGCCGAAGGGCGTTTAGAAGCACTTGGGGCCTCAGCCCCAAGATCATCCTGTGGCTCTATAGGGCCGTACTAGTGCCCAGGCTTGTCTATGCTGCTGCGGTCTGGTGGCGCAGAACAGACCTGATCGGGGTTAGGCAAATATTGGAGGGGCTTCGAGGGATTATATTGAGGGGAGCCACGGGCGCTATGCGCACCACGCCCATAAGGGCACTGAGCGCAATGGCGGGCGTGGAGCCTCTCCACATCACCATTACCGCAGCTGCGGCTATAACAGCTCATAGGTTAGGGACTCAGGGCAAGTGGAGACAGGGTACGAGGCATACTCAGTTTCCCGAAGAACTGGCTTCCTCACCGGTTTTGTCCATGCCATCGGACGTGATGATCCCAAGATATACCTTTGAAAGGAGGTACGGGACCGCCATACCAACGATGCAGGACTGGGTGACGGAGAGGGACAAGCTGCCGGGCAGCGGAGACATCTGGTACATTGATGACTCCAAGACCGATAGCTGTACCGGCTCCGGATACTACTACCGCAGGGACGGGAAAGGCACATTTATCCCCCTGGGGAGGCATGCCACAGTTTTTCAATCGAAAATATACGCCATCCTGCGATGTCTTCAAAGGATTGAAGAACTTGGCATTCAGGGCAGACGTATCAGCATCTGCTCGGACAGCTAGGCAGCTCTGAAGGCGCTGAACGCCCACAGAACGATCTCTCAGCTGGTCTGGACCTGCAAAGCGGCGATAAACAGACTAGCGGAGAGTAACACGACTCGTCTACTCTGGGTACCGGGGCATACCGGGATAAGAGGAAACGAGATTGCAGATAGACTCGCTGGACTAGGAGCTCACTTTTCTACAGATGAGTCATCAGCGCCCATAATAGGGGTCTCTAAATCCGTGGTGAAGGAGACAGTCGTCAAGTGGATGCGGATACTGCACACCAGGGACTGGCAAAGCGGTGGTGGTATCAGGTAGACCAAAGCTATACTAGGCCAGGACATCAACCCGGACTGGACCCGATGTATATGTGGAGGCAGCAGAAGGGACGCCCAGCTGCTAGCCCACATTGTTACGGGGCATGGGCGTCTCAGATACCACTCGACCAAATTAGGGCTGACGACGTGTGGTTGGTGCAGATGGTGCGATCAAGCGGATGAGACCCCTATCTATCTTCTGACGACCTGCCCCATGTTCGCCAGCCTAAGACACCAGCTACTGGGGAGCCACTTCCCGGCGGTCTGCGAAATCAGGGCAACCCGGTCCGGGACAATCCTCTCCTTTTGGAGAAGGGCAAGGCTTCCGGAATAAGGGCTGCTGGTTCAGAAGGTGATACAATGGGTCTAAGTATCTGGGGCCGAATCCCCCCCTCAGACAGCAATAATAATAATAATAATAATAATAATAATAATAATAATAATAATAATGAAGAATATATATATTTTATATTTGAACTGTATACTATACATATAGGAGTGATAAATTCATTTGGAGGAAGCTACGTGCCAATATATTGGCAGCGGTTTTTTATTTTATAATAGAAGACGTGGATAAATAAGTGAATTTGATAAGTGCATTTAAAAATATGTTTATTACGGTGGTGATCTATGGATCCAAGGTCTTATGTGATGAACCTTGGAACACGAGTTTGTTATATGTGTGTGTGAAAAAAACTATTTGAAATAAACAATAATAATTAGCACAGAGAAGTAAACATTTGGCATTTGTGAAATAACTGGTTTTTTGTAATATAAAAACATGATGCTTCCCAGTGAAATACATTTGTGGGTTCTTATGTCAGTGAAATGTACGTTATTTTGTGTATTTTGATAAAAGTGTTGTAAAGTGAAAAACATAAATGATTAAAATGAAAGGAGTGAATATTTTATAATATAAACACATGATGTTTTCCAGTGAAATACATTTGTGGGCTTTTATGTCAGTGAAATATACATTATTTTGTGTATTTTGATAAAAGTTTTGTGAAGTGAAAAGGATAAATGATTAAAATAGGAGTGAATAAATAAGTGAATTTAAAAAATGCATTTAAAAATATGTTTATTATGTTAGGTAATCTATGGATCCAAGGTCTTATGTCAGTGAACCTTGGAACACGAGTTGGTTAATGTGTGTGCGCGCGTGCGTGCGTGCGTGTGTGCGTGTGTGCGTGCGTGTGTATGTGTGTGTGTGTGTGTGTGTGTGTGTGTGTGTGTGTCGGTGTGTGTGTGTGAAAAAACTATTTGAAATAAACAATAAAAATTAGTACAGAGAAATAAACATTTAGCATTTGTGAAATAACCTCTTTTTTATAATATAAAAACATGGTGCTTCCCAGTGAAATACATTTGTGCGTTCTTATGTCAGTGAAATGTACGTTATTTTGTGTATTTTGATAAAAGTTTTGTAAAGAGGAAAGCATAAATAATTAAAATAAAAGGAGTGAATAAATAAGTCAATTTAAAAAATGCATTTTATATAAAATAAAAGATATGTTTACTGTGTGATCTATATGGATGTAGGGTCGAAATGCAATTGAACCTGGAACTCGAGTTTATTATATAGCAAACTCTTTAGGCTGCATCTTCTATTCATACATAACTTTAACTTATTGTGCTTAAAGTTAGATTGTTATAATAAAATGCTGAACACATAGTACATATGAATTCGTTACAAATTTTTCTTGTTGGATGGTGTGAATCGAATTATTATGCATTAAGGCCACCAAAAGATTATGTTCAAGTCTGTCAAAGTATAAAACCTCCTGTAGTAGAGACAAAGAGAAATACTGTTGTGGATATTCCTTTAAAGGTAGGCTATAGCGACACAACCAAAGAAAGTTGGCCCAGGACATGTGAGTTTAGTTATGAAGGAGGTTTTATAAATCTGTCAAATAATATACAAGTGCAAGAATCTTAAAAAAAATATTACAATGTAATACTAACCCAGATCCATCCAGGCGGAAATAAATTATGCACACAATTGTTAAAAACTAAATATAATTTTTGTTTGCAATTTATAAATGCATGTTTTAGGACGCTAATAACACTTAATAATAGTTTTTAAGAATTCTTTGCTGTTAGTAACAGTTCCTTACAGTTATTTGTAGTTGTTTGCATGTATTTGTCTTTTTTATTCATCAAATGAAAGTCATGACAAAAAATGCTAACAAGAGTTATTTGCATTTTCATTAAAAAAAAAGAAAATTTATAACAGTGATTTGCATTTTTATTGAAAAAAAAATTTTATAACAATGATTTGCATTTTCATTCAAAAAAAAAAATTTATAATAGATATGAATGATTATTATTTATAATTAAATATTAATATTGTTGTATATTTATCTTTAAAAATCGTCTTTCGCTATATCACTACATCTTTTAAAAACTTTTGCAAGCAATTAAAAATTATTTTCCAAAACCTTTACAATCCTTTTATAAGAACTTTTGAAAATCGTAAAAATTTCTTTCTGAAACCATAAGAATTACTTTCCGAAAGCTATGCAATCCTTTAAAATGATTTACGTTTTATTTTATGAAAAGGGATTCTACGAATGAATAATAAATTTTTGTTTTTCTAATTCGATTTCTTTCACGTGATACTGAAAGTCAAATAAAAATAAATTGTAAAATCACTTAACGTACAGTTTTATACTTAACAAACATTGTTAAATATACTTTCACGCTTAATAAATTATAAAATCTCTATAAAAGAATTTCTTTATTAAAGTAAAAACTAAGGCAGGTATATACAATGTAATTATCATCCCCCCTCTCCCGCCGCTCCCTCTTCATCGCTCTCTCCCTCTTTACTCACTCTCCCTCAACATCTGTCACGCTGATCTGTACCAAGAACATTAATGAGAACCTAAATATTTTTTCACCATACCCTAGCAGAAGATACCACTTTCACCTACTACTACTACTTAACACCCTGCTCCGAAACGCGAATGTGATATTTTCGGCCTGGGTATGGTGAAAATAGTATACGCAACACGGAGATAAAGAGGGCCACCCCAGAGCACATGTTTGCCAATTTACACGTGCTCTGGACTGGCCAACTCTTTACCTCCCTAGTTGCGTAATATACTATTTTTTTCCACCTGGCCGAAAGTACCGCTCATTCCCGCTGGGCGCAAAAACGGAACTGTGGTATTTTCTGCCTCGATGTGAGAAAAAATAGTATACGCTCTACGGGAGTAAAATTGCCCACATCTTGTGTTTGACACCCTCGCCTTCAGCTCAGGTTGCAATTTACACGAGCTGTGGGCTGTATAAATTTTTTTCTCCCTAGGTGCGTAATATCCTATTTTAAAACAATCAGCAAAACCAATAGTATTTGTTAATAAAACTTTCTACGAAAGTATAAAATAAGGCAAGTATGAGTTTTCTCTGTATAATCTATAGAATAATAATAATAATAATCCTTAAAAATTGTATTAACGTTCTTTTATTAAAAGGGATTCTACGAATAAAAAATAAATTTGTATGTTTTCCATTTAACAAACATTGTTTAATGTACTTATACCATTAAAAAGTTATAAAATCTCTCTAAAAGAATTTCTTACAAAAGTAAAACTTAGGCAATTATACACAATGTAATTATTACCCATTCCTCTCCCGCCCCTCTCTTGCTCGCTCTCACCCTCCTTCTCTGTACCAAAAGCTTTAATGAGAACTTAAATATTTTTTTAAGACAACTTTTTTTAAGTAAAACAAATAGTATTGTTCACGACTCAGCGAGAGCGCCCCCCTATTCCGGCCACAGACACACACGCGAGAGAGTCGCGCCACTCGGCGCTCTCCACGTGTCTCTCTCTACCGCCCCTCCATCTACCAAGACGCCTGCCGACGGTGCCTCGCCGCGCCGGCCGGCTTATTCAGACAGTATCACGCGCGACGGCCGAGGGAGAGAGCAGCAACATCAATGTACGCTACGAGGCACAACGGACACGCATTAATAAAGTCTCTTGTCTCCACACGAAACGCCTACTCTTTTTGAACCTCTACAATCCACAATCCAATCACATTCAACACAAAACAAGTATTGTTGTAATAAAACTTTCTACGAAAGTATAAAATAAGGCAAGTATAAGCTTTTTCTGTATAATCTATAGAATAACAATCACTGCAAATTAAACAATCGAAATTTGTGAAATCAATTATCAATAGTCAAGTAATGCAAACAACTCCCCGAAACAACTGTATAACTGTTTTCAGAAAGGTATTGAAATTTATTTATCCTTTCACACAAATTAAACACTACAAAGTACTGAAATCAATTTATTGTAGTCAAGTACGCATAAGTTAACTTAAATTATATAATAGAACTTTTCGTACCTCGGGTGTAAAATTACATTTTACGTTCACATTGTGATAATGAGCTCGAGGGCTAGCAAAGTTCGTTAGCTTCAGGAATTAAGTAGGGTAAATGTGGGTATTACCGCGGACGCTGCAATTACCGCGGATCGACGAAAAACGCTCTGCAATTTTATTTTTCATAGTATAATTCGGCATTTAATATTTATTCGATCATACAAAATATTAATTAATATAAGAAATCGTCTTAAAAAGAGAATAAAGCATGATTTGTATGAATATACTACATTATTGTCTGGCCATCCGCGGTAATACCGTCATTTGTATACAAATACGATTGCTGGTATTACTGCGGCATTGGTCCAACGTAACCTCAAAACAGTGAAATCAAGAAGTCTACAATATATATGAGAACATTTGCCAACTGCTATGTTCTAAATGAAATATGATGTAAAAAATATACAGATATGTTCATTTTTTCGGTTGTAAAATTATAAATAATATAACAAGCTCAAGGTAAAATTCCGCAGTAATACCCCCGCGGTAATCCATCATACACACGGTAAAACCCTCGCGGTAATTCAATCATACCCGCAGTAATATCAGCCTCGGATCTATTTTTTAGATTGCATTTATTAATTAACTATACGTTTTTTATCATATGATAAGAGTCCTTTTTGCATTTCTGGTAAGTTAAAGAGGAGTTAAAAAAAGAATTCAACTTAAATCATCGAGGCAAAGCTTTTAATTCGTGTACTATAAGACGCCCGTGCTGAAAAACCGCGAATACCCACTTTTACCCTATTTATCCCACAAGAGCGTAAAATATTATACCCGTCGTACGAACATTATTTTTCGTCGTCGTGGGCGCAATGAGTACCCATAAAATCTTTTTCTTACAAACATATTGTGGACTCGTTACGAAACGCTGGTACATATAGTTACCATCAAATACTATATAAAAAAATTACATGGTTACCAACTTAAACGGAATCAATTAGAGACTAGAGCCTACGTAATTATCTATAGTGGACGCATATAAACATTGTTAATTAATTTATGCAAAAATTTAGTATTCTACATATTATGTAAATAGTCCACCTGTAAACTGCAAACCGTCGGGCCCGACAAGTATGTATGGGGGATCGGAGAACCACCCCTGCTAGAGCAGCTCTAGACTTCTCTTCTCTTGTCCTCCCAAGATGAGTAATATTATAGTACGGAAAGTTCAAAATTGAAAAAGAATAATGAAAAATAGGGATGTGTTGGTAACTATGTAATTTTTTTATATAGGATTTGATGGTAACTATATGTACCAGTGTTTCGTAACGGGTCCACAGTATGTTTGTAAAAAATAGTATATTACGCACCAAGGGAGGAAAAAACCTCGCCTTCGACTCGGGTGGCAATTTACACGAGCTGTGGGCTGGCTAATTTTACTCCCATGGAGCGTATACTATTTTTTTGCCTAGCGAGGCCGAAAATACAACCTTCGTGATCGGGCGCCGGGAGCGAAAGTGGTACTTTCGGCCCCCTAAGCAAAAAAAGGTTTATCCGCACACCGGGATGAAAGTGCCCCATTCCCGTCCGGCTCCGAAATGGAAATATGGCATTTTCGGCCTTGATGTGAGGAAAAATAGTACGCACCACGGGAGTAAAATTGGCCAGCCCCCAGCTCGTGTTTGCCACCCTCGCCTTCGACTCGGGTGGCAATTTACACGAACTGTGGACTGTCCAAGTTTTTTGCTCCCATAGTGCGTAATATATTATTATGGACACTCATTGTGCCCACGACAACGAAAAATAATGTTCGTACGACGGGTATAAGATTTTAAGCTCTTGTGGTATAAATACATAATTCCTGAAGCTAACGAACTTTGCTAGCCCTCGAGCTCATTATCACAACGTGCACGTAAAATGTAATTTTATACCCGAGGTACGAAAAGTCCTATTATAGCACGGTGTGACCTAAGTCCGCACTTAGGTCACGCCTATCCGTGACTTAAGTAGTCGATTATTGCACCGTGAGGTTAGCGCGCGAGCGTAGCGAGCGCGCTAACCTCACGGTGCAAAAATGGACTGCTTAAGGCACGAATAGGCGTGATAGCGGACTTAGGTAAACGTGCTATAAAATAATATACGATACTTATGACTTGAGTGGCCCATCACACGACGTGGATTATCGCCCTCGCTACGCTCGGGCGCTAACCTCACGCCGTGCAATAATGGGCCACTTAAATCACACGTATCGTAATGTACTATTATAGCACAGTGTGACCTAAGCCCGCACTTAAGTCACGCCTATCCGTGCGATAAGTAGCCCATTATTGCACCGTGTATATCGCACTCGCTACGCTCGTGCGCTAACCTCACGGTGCAAAAAAGGACTGCTTAGTGCACGGATATGCGTGACAGCAGGCTTAGGTTAGGCTATGCTATAAAATATTATACGATGCAAGAGTCTTAAGTAGCCTATTATTGCACATGTATCGTAATGTACTATTATGTAATTTAAGTTAACTTATGCGTACTTGGCTACAATAAATTGATTTCAGTATTTTTTTGTGTTTAATTTGTATGAGAGGATAAACAAATTTTAATACATTTCTGAAAAGTCATACAGTTATTTCGGAGAGTTGCTTGCATTACTTGACTATTGATAATTGATTTCAAAAATTTCGATTGTTTAATTTGCAGTGATTGTTATTCTATAGATTATACAGAAAAAACTTATACTTGCCTTATTTTATAATTTCGTAGAAAATTTTATTATAACAATACTATGTGTTTTACTGATTGTTTTAAAAAAATATTTAAGTTCTCATTATAAATATTTCCACAAAACATGCTTAGAATTTTTTAAATGGTGTAATTTACAATTATATTAATAAGACAATTTAACAAAAAAATAATTAAAAAGAAAAAAGCTATTGAAAAAGTCTAAGATACTTTGTACAAATACTGCTACTCTAAAAACGAATGTGCTCCAAGATTTGAAATTGAAATATATTTTTATATTTTATAGTTACTAGCAAGATCATGCGCGCTTCATGCGCTTTATTTCTACTTGCTAGGAGATTAAAATTCAAATTTATAATTATAAACAGTTATTTATTAAGGACGTTCATCACAAAAAACAAGGGTATTCGTAATGAATTTTTATTTTTTGTCTTTTTATATTTGATATAACCAGATCAAGTTTATTCGAATGATGAGTGTCTTAAGAAGTAGAATAAACAATTTGTCATGAAAAATTACTTAGTATTGTCGCAAATATTAACAATTAAATTTTTTTTACATTTACTTAATTTGCTTAATAAAACTTTAGCTCTGATGAAGATTACAATGAAGTGATCAAAACGTAGGCAAAAAAATCACACACTTGAGTGTTTTATTTTTGCCACCTTCCTCAAAATTAATGGACAGTGCGA
The DNA here is from genome assembly GCA_036365515.1 of Torymus aiolomorphi. Classification (NCBI taxonomy): domain Eukaryota; kingdom Metazoa; phylum Arthropoda; class Insecta; order Hymenoptera; family Torymidae; genus Torymus; species Torymus aiolomorphi. Next base: position 134,901,819 of record CM070874.1, read on the forward strand.
CCAGCCATCTCTACAAACTTTATTCAAACAATTAAATTTACTTACACGTCGCTTCCATGGAAAGTTTTATTTTTTGTTCAATTGCAACGTACTGCGGCTCATTTTGTTCCTTATGAAATTTGAGGGTAGGGTCACGGTAACGATATTGTTGTATAATTGATCCGAACGGCGCTAGATCTCATTGTTTATCGAAATTCACACGATTTTACGAGATTTTGATAAACAATGAGATCTAGCGCCGTTCGGATCCGTTATACAACCATATCGTTATCGCGATCCTACCTTTAAATTTCGTAAGGAACAAAATGAGACGCAGTACGTTGCAATTGCACAAAAAATAATTTCCATAGAAGCGATGTGTAAGTAAATTTAATTGTTTGAATAAAGTTTGTAGAGATGGCTGGTCACACTGTCCATTAATTTTGAGGAAAGTGGAAAAAATAAAACACTCAAGTGTGTGATTTTTTTGCCTACGTTTCGATCACTTCATTGTAATCTTCATCAGAGCTAAAGTTTTATTAAGCAAATTAAGTAAATGTTAAAAAAATTTAATTGTTGATATTTGCGACAATACTACGTAATTTTTCATGACAAATTGTTTATTCTACCTCTTAAGACACTCATCATTCGAATAAACTTGATCTGGTTGTATCAAATATAAAAAGACAAAAAATAAAAATTCATTACGAAAAGCCTTGTTTTTTGTGATGAACGTCCTTAATAAATAACTGTTTATAACTATAAATTTAAATTTGAATCTCTTAGCAAGAAGAAATAAAGCGCGGGAAGAGCGCATGATCTTGCTAGTAACTATAAAATATAAAAACATATTTCAATTTCAAATCTTGGAGCACATTTGTTTTTAGAGTAGCAGTATTTATACAAAGTATCTTAGACTTTTTCAGTAGCTTTTTTCTTTTTGTTTTTTTTTTTTTTTGTTAAATTGTCTTATTAATATAATTGTAAATTATACCATTTAAAAAATTCTAAGCATATTTTGTGGAAATATTTATTCAACATTTTACTTTTAGTTAATTGCTAGTTTGTCACACGTTATTTTAGATGCTTCCAGTTATTCAAATTTCTTTTTTGGCCCAAAATAAATTTTGAGCACGTAAATATGTTACAAAAGAAGAGCTTTTCAAGTGCAAAGATATTGATACATTGGATTTTAACGAAGATAAACATAAAATACGAAAATACGTAAAATCCCCATGTTATTTAAATGGGAAATGTCGACGCTTACAGACACGTGTTAATGACTACTAAAAAAATTCTGCAAAGCGGCAAACTTCTTCTTTTTGACCTAACATTCGATCTAGTGGGCCACCGCACCGATTAAAAAAATTTTGGGAATAACGGACAACCTAATCAATATATATTGATTGCACATTTGTGCATAGCTAAATGAATTCAGCAAATCGCGACAAATCGGGAAGCTTCCTTAAACCAACACTAATCGGGACAACTACCCTATTTTGTTTCTATTCAAAAATTAAGATTTACTTCTAAATGTACAGTGCTTTATGATCAATTACATCAGGATATTTTTTAAACCTCATTTGAAAATAATGTAAACGATAATTACTATTAAAATAAGACTTTTATATGCCAAATTTTTAACAAATGTAAAAAAAGAGTATCGTTATTTTTTTACACTATATTATGTGCTAATACACCTGAAAAAAGCATTTTCAAAGGTGTGCCTTCAAAATGTTTTTTCTTTTTTTATTTAATCAAAAGTTAAGTCTGTGGACATGCATGTGCGTTCCGAGTCCCGTCCATCCCGACGGAATTGTCTTCAAGCTTATAACACTAATTTTTTTTATCATTCAATACGCATATTCCATCATATCACAAAATGAGTCACGCAGATAAATGTACTCATGATGAGAATGGGAAAAAAGTATGCCCTCCATGTGGTATAAAAATTATTTTTGGGAAAATTTCGCTTGATAAATTCCTTATCAATGAAGACACTGATGCAATTATGAAACAATTCATTTCAAAAGACTTTGATCTAACTAATGAGAAATTTCTGCAAAGTATTTGCAGAACTTGTTACCTGACGTTACTTGATGATGAAAAAAATGTTTTTAAAAGACCTTTACCAGTTATGCCCAATTATAAAGATGTGAAATTGCCAAAAGTAACCCGTTCAAATGTTACATGTAGCTGCTATGTATGTATGACACGGAGATTCAAAGGAGACACTAAAGTCATTAAAGGTAAAGGTAAGAAGAGAATATTTAATACTATTGTATTAGTAACGATTAATGAATCTAATGGACTCAATGGATCTTCACGAACAAAGTCACTTCCTATTTCAACACTAGAAAATCAACGAACCAAAAACTCTATCTAGCTATGTAAAAAATGTTTTCAGGAAATCGGTAAGGGAAAAAGTCACACTTGTAAAAATCCTAAAGCGCATGAAGCAACATCATTGATAGACTTTCTGAAAAAGAACAAGAACTAATCGTGACTAATATTATTAACAGAAAAGCTGAATGAAGCTCATAATATTAATAATTTTAATAACGTTGAGCTAAATTTTTCTAATCATCGTGAATCCTACTGAAAAGAAAGGGATTCTTTTCACAGAAGAAAAGCTAGATGATTTCCGAGTTAATCTTGGAGCTTCAACAAATAAGTTGAGAAAAATAGCAAACTTTCTAAGATTTAATATTAAATGAAAAACGATTCCAACGAATTATTTGAAGTATATGTCAAATAAATCAAACATTTTTAAGAATGTATATAAAACAGGTTCATATGAATTTGAATGTGAAAATACATCTTCCAAACAGAAACAAGCTGTTGTATATGCAAATGAAGAAGAACTACTTGATGCTATTATAAAGGAGATAAATCTAGAAGGAATGTTACCGTTAAAGTCATACTTAGAGGTATTGCGCCGACCTTCTTATCATTGTGTTGACGCGTTGGAGCTCGGGGACAATAAATAAAACTACACTAATTATTATAACAGACTTAATATTATTTTAATATAGAATAAGAGATCGTTCTGAGCTTGAGTGAACAACGAAATCTATTTTTGACGGGGTTTAGCGATGATCAGTAAACTCGAGCACCGAGAAACTTTTTTTCTAAACATCCAATTGAAACTGGTCTTATGCTAAATAAAGCTCTATTCTTGTACTTTATTTTTATCGGAAGCGAAACATTTTTATCGTCTTAAAAGTTATGTAATATACAAAGCATGACACGTTTTTTGAAACATTTTTAGCGTTTTTTTTTTCATATACGCACACTAAAAATGGCTGAAAAACAATACATTTTTCTTGTTTGATATGTCCCATAGAACAAGAAAAATCTTGTTCCAGAGATGTAGCACAAAATCTTTTTTTGAGTTGTTCGCTCTAACTGTATGTTTTCTGTTGGTTTGCTCATATGTATAATTGGATATCAGCAAATGACGTATCTTTAAATAAATTCAAAACAGGTTACATAGCTGTTAGAAGCTACAGTGTCAGTGTTCCAGAACACTTAAATATGTATATCAATGGGCACCAACTTAATAGAGTCAAGCAGACAAAATAACTAGGAGTTCTAATTGATAGTCACTTGAATTGGAACCATCACATAGCACACATAGTAACCAAAACTAAATATCTGCTCTTCATCTTTAGAAAACTTTCAAATACACTGAGTCAAAAAAATTTTGTTCCAAATCTACTACGCTTTTTCCACAGGATCGCAACTATACTACTACCAAAATCTAAATAACAAATTTTTGCATGTTACTCTCTCACCTATTAAGAATACTACCTGTTAAAAAATAGTGAATTCAATGAGATAATACTAATACTGTAACATGCTCTCTAAAGAGCTTAAAACATTAAAGCCTGTCTGAAAAAAATATCAAAACCAATTTGTGTAAATAAAAAATAATTACATACATGAAACAGGCAGAAATGCTAGGTTACTTTAAGCAAATTTTTAATTTATATAAGAGTCTATCTGAAAGTTGAATTTTAAATATATTTTATATATTATTATAACACACTTGTGCCCAAAAATTAATGTTTTTTTCTCTGTAATTTTAATGTTTCTTTACATTCAAAGAACTAACTTTTCTCATGGGACAAAATATGCTTTTTTTCCTCTTTTTTAATGGATTTTTAAAATTATCTACTATTTTTTCGATTTTAAGCTTTGTATCATTAAATCATATGAATTCCTCAAAGAATTTTTCGTAACTAATACGATAGGATGAATGTTGACCTTCAAAAGTATTATTGACCTTAAAACTAGACAAAATTATTTGCATTTAAAAAAAGATCGTGTCAAAAGGTTTAAAACTCCCAAAGTAAGAAATAGGGTTGTTGAAATGCAGGATTTATTTTAAATTTTGTTATCTTAATTTCCATGTTTAATATCGACCAGGCTAGAGAATCAAAATAAAAAATTTTTAAGCAAAATCCCGCGATACGATTCTCCTTAAATATGGTTTTTGACACTCCGTGCGCAAAGCTTGATTTCGTACACCCTTCAATAAAAAAAGCATGCGCTAAATCAAGCTTTGTACACGTCGTGTTGAAAAATACTGTTCGGTACACGAGCGAGAAGGTGATTTTAACCTAGTATTGCTTTTTTACCCTCGCTTCTCTTGGGTGCAAACGTCCACACCAGGGTAAAATCACTTTCACGCACTAGTATCGAAATATATACCACTATATAATACTTCTATAAATTTTGCTAAAAATAAAAAAACTCGATCAGTGATGAGCTTCACGAATTAGAATAGCATCAACCAGATAATAATGTAATACAATACATACGTAGATTAGTACCTTTATAGAGTATTATCATGTTAATATTATTTGAATGATTCTGGATCAATACGTAAATAAATAAAATAAAATAATTATTTTTAGTCATTTACCTGCAAATCAGCAGTAAGGCCACCTCTAAAGACCCATGGTTCTTGATCTCCACTCATAAAAGTTTCTTTCCAGCCATTTGAAAACCCTATCCCACCAAAACAATATTAAAATGTCAAAATATAACAATAAATTGAAATGCTTAGAATTAATTACAAGTGGCTGCTGCATCCAATCATTGTGAAAATCCCATGCATATTAAAGATGAGTGAATTTACGTTTATTTTTTCATTCATTGGTGTTGAAAATAAATATTTTACTAGAAAATAAAAACGTTTATTCATTCATCGTCTTCATCAAGGTTACACCAATCAATTTCAAAACATGTTTATAGTTTCTATAAACTTTTTTTCATAAAGATTCTGTTGAAAAACATTTACCTGCTTTAATTGTATTAACGTCATTTTATTATAAAAAGAATTCAAAAAATTTCAAAAAGGTTTGAAATTTTTTAGAAGATTTATTTCAACAGTAAATTGAATAGTGCATCCATAGTAGCAAATCATAAATTCTTGAGTGGATAGGAAAGACTAAATGGAAAGATTTAAAGTAAGGATGACTTTTGCTTTAATGCGCCTGAAATAAAACATTCATTGCTCCTGAAAAGAACGTATTCGTCTGAAACCAAGCAAAATAAATTAGTGCAGTATTCCAAATAGGAAAACTAATCGTTCAAGGTTTATATGCTGATAGTAATTTTGTACCAACATTAAAAAATAAGTTATTTATTTGTTAATAAACATTATGATGAACGATTGATCCATTGTGTTCAGAATAATATCAAGAATTTATGAAAATGCTTTCTTATATGCTAAGAATGGTAGTTTCAGCTATAATTTAGTATTGTATTCTTATTTTGTAAGAAAATTTTATAATCCACTTATTATTTTTTTAAATTTAAATTCCAAATTCCAAAAGTACATTCTCAATCAGTTTTAAGTCTAGCTAGCAAGAAACATCCTTTACTTGTTTGAATTTTTAAAAGTCTTTTATAGCTTACTTAAGTTTATTTTATAATTTCCTAGTTTTTCATCGATGATTCCAAGTTTTTAACTATTAAAAAAAATATATATATATGGGACGCTCCAATACTTATTTAAAAAAGTGTGCGCGGAGGGTCTTTCGATTTTTCTGCTTTTTAAATATGTTAAAGTACTCCTAAAAAAGTAAGCTCTGTAGGATTTCAGCTCTCTAAATTCCTAGAAGTTGAGATTTGACCATTTGAATGTTGAAAAATAGGCTATTTTTTAGCTATTTTTGTCAATTTTCAAAGTCGAGCAAAATCTCGAGTTTTTAACATTTTCATCCGATCAAAAAACGTTTTTCTTCGTCATTGAATTAGCCTTTGATTCACTGGAAGGAAAAGTTAATTATGCAATTATTGAGCTGATACATAACCTCTAACTGGAAAGCCTTTTTTTTCATTTTTGCTCATTTTCAAACCTATGTAGCATTTTCAATTTTCAATATTTTTTAGCATTCAAAGAAAGATATTTTCAATTTTGCAAAAACAAAAGAAAACTTTTTTATGAATTTTAAAAATATCAAGAATTGACGGAGAAGCGTCGTGTCAAATTTTGCTACTTTTGCAAAAATCGCTTTTTTTACTGTATTCAAATGGCTGTAAAACAACCTCGCTACAGTTTTGTGGCTGAAATTTGACAGAGATATTCTTAAAAACATGTACAAGAAGATGTGTGAATTTTCGATATTAATATTATAGTGCGGAAAAAAGATATGAGCCATCGAAATTCTTTGTTTTTCACTTTCTTACTCTATTTCGAGAGTAGGGGAGACTGAGGTAAAACCCAATACTGGGGCAAAACTGGAATTCTCAATTTTTCGGTTACTACTAGTGCTATCTACATCATCAATAGCTATGGTATCTTGATAAAATTCTCCACAATTTAAAAAAAAAAAGGAATAGACGATAGTTATATTTATTCATAAGTTATTGATGGAATAGTATATTATTGGGTTCATACCACTTCACACGCTTAAAATTTAAGCTATATTTATGAATTTTTTTTATAGTTCCTATAATAGATATCAATATGAATCCTTTTGGATTTAATAAAGGCACTCTTAAAGTATATGAAACAATTTCTTTTTAATTTTACATTGTTTATTTATGTACAATTGTAACAACCGTTGAGCGTCTCAAAAAAAAAACGGATGTTGATGGCGGGCATGATTTTGAAGCGAGAAATCATCTGAAATACAAAATTTAAAAAAATTTAGATTCAGTAGGGCTGTGACTACCGCCGGAACTAGGATAATTAAGTTTCATGCAAAAATAACAAAACGGCGGCTGTACAAAAAAAATTTTTCGAAAAATCGTGTTTTTTTGCTTCTTTCTTCGGTTGAAAAATATAGTTAGAATTGAAATTTTGACATAATCCTAGTTCCGGCGATAGGCATACATGTGACGAAGACGTGGTAAAAATTTGGACATGATCGGTTGAATACTCTTTGAGAAATCGTGTCCGCTAACCGAAAAAAGTGGTTTTGAGAAAAACGCGTTTAATAGTACATTACGGTACAAGTGACGAAAGTTGAAGTTCCGCCACTGCGTGAAGTTGGCGCCCGAGGCGAAGCCGAGGGCGCCATATCACGCAGTGGCGGGCCTTGAAATTTCGTCTCGTGTGCCGTATACTATTTTTCTTGATGTCCGGTGGAAAGTACGTTTGCCACTGACAATGATAACACACCCGACGGGCTCGAGAGCATTGAGTTCGATGCCCGCCCCCGACATTTGCGGCACGAGCGCAGCGAGTGCTGCTGGTCGGGGGGGGGGGCATCAAAAACATCACGTGCATAATTTTAATAAGTGAATTTTACTGAAGATCATGTAAAATATTTTTATTTTACGTGCAATTGTTACAATTGTTACACGTACAATTATTAAACATGCGGTACTTTTGCTCCATTTGCAGCATCAAAGTCAACTACTTTATTTGTATCTGAAAAAATAAATGATCACTCAAGAAGAAATTCTCACAAAAAGTGCGACATTATTAAGGAACAATCTTTTATCTATTTCACAAATTAAAGTAATATAAATCTATAAATCACTTGTATACCCGATGGACTGCATTGATTCTGACAATGCATACCCCGTTAGTGACTGTCACACATAATATTTAAATCGTTAACATACCTCGAAAATATGAACATTCAAAAGGTTATGTGTGAGTGCCACTAACGGGACATGCATTGCTAGAATCAATGTCCATCGGGTGTACCTTGATGATCAGAAGTGATAGTTTTTGTTGTAAATATAGGTTAATGACTTTGAATATGTTGACAAAACCTCTAAAACAATCTATTAATAAAGTCTACAGTTGCTGAGACTTTATTTCTGAGTTCCGCGATGTATTAGGAATTCTTATGCCGGTACATTATCTCCAGCAACCCCTACATCTACAGCTCAACCAAGATTTGATACGTTAGAAAATGAATCTTGATTCTCAAGAGGTAATATTTGACAACGAACATATCACAAATAGTGTAACCGAATTAAATAGATGCCTAGCTACAGTCAAAGAATTAATTCTTTGCGTTAATATAAGAAGTTTAAATGCTAATTACAATAAACTATTAGTATTCTTAAACAGGCTTGTTACAAAGCCTTGTATTATAGTATGTACTGAAACATGGAAACTTGAACACCACGAATTTTTTAATATTCCAAAATATAGAATGTACTATAATGAAAGCAACATAAACCAATCGGATGGTGTAGTATTATATATAAGTGAAGACATCACAGAAACCACGGAAATTATACAAATAAATAAACTTAGAATAATGAACACGAAAATCACACTTGAAAATAACAAAAACATAACATTATCATCAATTTACCGATCACATGACATACATAAAACTGAATTCTTAACGAATATTAAAAATTTTCTAAAAATAAGCAAGAAACAAAAAAATAATATAATAAAAGGAGACTTCAATTTTGATATATTAAGCCAAGATGTTTTAGATCAAGACTTTTTACAAATCCTATTAGAAAATGGTTACTGCCCAGGATTTAAAAGTATAACTAGACCATCAGATATTAATAACAATAGCAATGGCACCTGTATAGATAACTTTTTCATTAAACTAGACAAAATTAAATATAAAACCTACTTACTAAAAACACCTTTTACCGACCATTTTCCCATAATGATGTCATTAAAAAATATTAAAAAACAATCCAGTACCAAATTAGGAAAAAGATTTAACTACAATAAATTGGAAAAAACAGCAGGGACTATAAAATGAGCAGATATCTCATTAATAACAGATCCCAACCAAGCCTTAAATAACCTTATACAAAAAATTCAAACATGCCTAAACAGGTCAATAATTAAGACGCATAGCAATAAACAAAACAACATGAAACCGAGGAAAAATTGGATAACAAAAGCAATAATAAATTCGTGTAAAAATAAAGAAAAACTATATAATATATGGAAGAAGGATCCTACTAACTCTGTAAAAAAAGAAAATTACAAAAACTACATTAAGATACTTAACCACATTATCAACCAAGCAAAAAAGGACCATGATAGAAAGCAAATACAATCAAACATGAACAATCAAAGGAATCTCTGGAGATTAATTAATAACAAAATTGGAAAAAATAGTAAAATAAATAACAACATTAATTTTATCATGGATAATAAGAATAAAAAAATAACCGACTCAAAAGAAATTTCTGAACATATCAACAACTTCTTCTGCAACGTTGGTAAACAACTGTGTGACAAAATTAAAACTCCACCAAACAAAAGAGTAAGGCTGCCTACTAAGAATAACAAGAGTATTTTTCTATATCCTACTAATCATCAAGAAATACAAAAAACAATATTAAACATGGAAAATAAAAATGGTGGGTGTGATGGTATTAACACACTCTCACTCAAAGTTATAATATCACACATCTCCGACCCACTGGTTCACATAACCAACTTATGCTTAGAGAAAGAAATTTGGCCTGATGCTTTAAAGACTGCGGATATTATACCAATACATAAAGCCAAAGAAAAGCATCTGCCAACAAACTACAGACCAATTTCCCTGATCTCAAATGTTGCAAAAGTATTGGAAAAACTACTGCATAGTAGAATATCATCTTTCATAGATAAATGTAACTTGATCTCAAATAAACAATTTGGATTCAGGAAAAATAGAGGCACTAAAGATGCACTATATCAAATAACTAACACAATCTATAACCACATAGATGCAAGCGACCCAATAGCTATTACATTCCTCGATCTAGCGAAAGCATTCGATACAGTAGATCATCAAATTTTGCTTGATAAACTATATAACTACGGCATCAGAGGTAGCGCATATAACCTCATAAAAAGTTATCTAAGTAATAGGAAACAAAGGGTGAAAATAGGTAATGATTATAGCCAATACAAAACTGTCTATATGGGAGTACCGCAAGGTACAATACTTGGACCACTGCTGTTCATTATTTATATTAATGATATGTTATCTTCAATGCCTGAAGATACAATATTGTCATACGCTGACGACACTGCGATCATAGCAATAGGTAAAACCTGGCAAGAAGTAGAAACTAAAATGAACGACTACCTACAAGAAATAGCCAACTGGCTAGCACTAAATAAACTATCTCTCAACAAGGACAAAACAATATACATGGAATTCGGCAGCAATTATAAAAGCACGCCTAAAAATATGAACATTTGCATACAAGGAAAAAACATCAAAAGAGTAGAAAACACCAAATACCTAGGAGTAACTTTCGATAGCAACATGAAATGGGATATACACACCAAAAATATATATAATAAGACCAAATATCTTACTTTCATCTTATACAAACTGTCTATTATAATGGACACAGACAATCTCCGTATGATTTACTATGCGTTGTTCCACAGTATCACCTCCTACGGTATTATAGCCTGGGGAGGCGCTTACGCAGGTAGAACCAAAAGCTTACAAAGCCTGCAAAACAGACTGCTTAAACTTATAAATAAAAACCATTTTATTTATGAAAGAAATCCACTAAATATAGAGCAAATTTTTACCTTTGAGTCACTAATATTTCATTACAAAGAATTACAAGACAAATATATAGAATCCGACAAAGTAACGAGGAATAAAAGTATACCAATACCTAAACGTTGTAAACGCATCAGCATCAAAAACAGCTACATTAGAGCACTAACTACCTACAACAAACTGCCTAATGACCTTAAAACAATAACGAATAAAAAAAGTCTGAAATATAAAATCAAGATCTGGATAAAAGCAAACATCTAGCATAATAAAACACCCATGAATAATACTAATAATATTAACTGTAAACAGATAAAGCAACTATATTATTCACTAATAAAGATATCGGACACAGACCTCCCACATTGGAAGTCCATGGGGAGTTTAGAGTCCGATAAACTGTTACTGGATATAAGAACATATATATGCGCACACGGGTTATGCACACTACATTATAAACGTTCTCATCGTCGATTATCTAATTACAACTGGAACAAAATCCGAAAACTCAATATTAATCAACAAATTATCATCGAAATTGCAAATATGATTGCTAACAGGTGGACGCTCTCAGAGAGCAACAAAAATACAACTTTAAGCAATAAGTGTTGTGACTATCGTATTACTAACGGAAATAATGAAATAAAACATATACACTTTGTCAAAGAAAAATCCAAAGATATTGAAATAAAAAAGGAACACAACAACGAAAAATATAATCCCATAGAAACTGTATTTAGTACGATAGATAAAATGGCTGAGGATAACAATACAAAAACCATGTCAATGGAAGCAAGTGGCGCACCGGGAAAGCCTATACTGCAAGATAACACCTACCGCATGTCTTACGGAGATCTCAACTATCTAGGCTGTAATAAAGCACTACTGTATTTCGACAGAGGCATTCGAGGTAAACAAACATTTACAAACTCAATGTATACTCTAGAACAGCACCCGAAATACAACGATCTCATAGTAGTAGACGACATTGTTTTTACATCAACATGTAAATGTGACTCAGCCAACCAACACAGATTGATGTTCCCACACTACAGAGTTACCTGTGCAGTGGGACTCACCTGCCCAACAAGACTAAACAGCTACGAAAGAATCATCTTTGCAAGAGACAGAAACGCATCCACGGAATCATTTACAACAGCAAGACCAATGTTGGTTAGATATTGGTGATAGAAGAAAAGTCATGGATAATGTGTGGTTGTCGACTTGACTCCGTAGCTGCTAGCTACGGGGATACAAGATCGACAAACAATCAGGGACAATATTTCAATTTAGTTTTAAGTTAGTTTAAGACACCAGACCAGCATACAGGAAATACTTCCTCTGCTGGGTTACGCATGTAATGTAAAAATGTATATTGATATTATTGTAATACCTATGTACTTACTCTGGTTTAATAAATAAATAAATAAATTATCCGAACAATATAAGACCAAAAAAATAAGTATTGAATAAAATTTGAAGATGCGGCATTATTTTTAATGAAATAAAAAATGTATTAAGACATATGATTTTTAAAAGTCGAAATACTTAAAAAATTTTCGTTTGATTTTCGGTTTTGAGGGCTTAAACTCTTTGTCTGGTGTACCTTGATAAAGCTGTCAACTCCAAAATAAGTAAAAATGCGTTCATAGTAAATTATTGATATTTTCAGTAATGGACTAACTTTTGAGGTGGACGTATAGTTAATACAACCATAAAGGAATCAGTCAATTAAGTATGGGGAAGCCTCGTGCCAATAAATTGGCAGCGGTTTTTTTATATTGCAACATTGGCTTCTTTACAATAAATTTTATTATTGTTTGATATGATGGTAGAGCGGACTGACAGCGATGTTTTTTAATATGTAGTTGAAATTACTGGTCGCACTGTCGAGGTGATTTAAAGAATAAATGAACACTCAAGTGTGTTTAACAGTCGACGTTTCGACCACTTAACAGTGGTCCGCATCAGGAACTAATTGATATACATAATAAACTTGAGTCAGTGTCACTTACTACCAGTCAAATGTAACATTTTACTGGTAGTAAGTGACACTGCCTAAAGTTTATTATGTATATCGATTAGTTCCTGATGCAGACCACTGTTAAGTGATCGAAACGTCGAGTCTTAAACACACTTGAGTGTTCATTTATTCTTTAAACTACCTCGACAGTGCGACCAGTAATTTCAACTACATATTTATTATTGTTTTTATACTATCACGTAGTATAATAATTTGTCATGCATATATAATTCTAACAATAATTTTAACTGCAATTACAGTACTTGTGACAACTGAAAAATCTTCATGACGCATATTGTATTCCGCAAAGACAAGTGTGCTATGTTCACATGGTTTGGAATAGGACTCAAGAATGCGTTATAAAACTTATTTAATTTTTGATAATTCTCAAGGTAATTTTCGAAATAAAGCTAACCATAAGTTCGAAACATCACTTGAAGCGGCATAACATCTATTTGAATGTTACGAAAAAATCATTAAACGATCGTAACATCAGTTATAAAGGTCTCAGGGAGTTCAGTCAGAGTTCAAATTCAAGGTATAAAGTTAGTCTGTAAATACTTATTATCGTAAAACATGTTTTCAAGAATATCTCTGTCAAATTTCAGCCACAAAACTGTAGCGAGGTAGTTTTACAGCCATTTGAATACAGTAAAAAAAGCGATTTTTGCAAAAGTAGCAAAATTTGACACGACGCTTCTCCGTCAATTCTTGATATTTTTAAAATTCATAAAAAAGTTTTCTTTTGTTTTTGCAAGACGAAAAAAATCTTTTTTTTAATGCTAAGAAATATTAAAAATTGAAAATGCTACTTAGCTTTAAAAATGAGAAAAAATAAAAATTTAAATGCTTTACAGTTAGAGGTTATGTATCAGCTCAATAATTGTGTAATTAACTTTTCCTTCCAGTGAATCAAAAGCTAATTCAAACACCAAGAAAAACGTTTTTTTATCGGATGAAAATGTTAAAAACACGAGATTTGGCTCGGCTTTGAAAATTAAGATAAAATAGCTAAAAAAATAGCCCATTTTTCAACATTCAAATGGCCAAATCTCGACTTCTAGGACATTTAGACAGCTGAAATTTTACAGAGCTTACCTTTTTAAGAGTACTTTAACACATTTAAAAAGCAGCAAAATCGAAAGAATCCCGCGCACACTTTTTTAAAAAAGTATTGTAACGTCCCATATATATAAATATGTATTAATTATTAAATTTTGTATTATCTAGAAATAGATTTATAGAAAGGCTCTTGCTAAGCGTCCGTTAGATTAGAGTACATTGTTTTAGAGTAGTAATATTTCAATATTTGTTTTGTTTTCTACTAATACACAGATATACCCTCAATACAGAAATCTGATGGACGAATAGCAGAGGAGTTATAAAAATGTTATTTTCATCAGTTGACATTTTTAAGTTAAAAACTTGGATCATGCGCTTTTCTTCTTTACTCAACGACTGGAGAAACGCATACATGTGTAACTGCCTTGGGTAAATGTTGTCATCGTTGCTGGAAATCTGCCAAATGCTATCAACAAGAAAAGAAAAGAAAAATATTTGGTTAGTTAAGTTGTGAAGAACAGAGAATCCTCATGTTTAATTTTTTGTATCATATATTGATTGGTTTAAAGGCTGTAGGAAAGCATTCGTTCACTCCACATATTTATTTGGGAAATTTGTAATGATAATATTGCTACCTAAGCTCGAACACGTTCCTACCAGGTATCAGCTGGAAAGAAAGTCAATTAAATATTAGAGGCTGGTATAAGAAGAATTAATTATTGCATTTGTTTATAGCCACAGAAATGCTGCCAATCAGTTTTGTTTTTACCACTGCTAGTATTTTTCTAAGTCACAGTCTTAATTCCACCGAAGTTGTATAATAAATCAACTGTGTTTATTTATAAAAATATAAAAGAATATATTATAAATATTCACTGATTACACTAATAAAAATTTCAGTATAAGAAGTCTTTCAATTCCTTTCTTAATATATATAAAATAAACACATTGACTTATTACGAAAAAAGTGCCAATGAATTTAATAAACCATAACCTAAGATCAAAATATTTTCTGCCCTCCATCCAGTCCTATTCATTTCATTTATCCATTTATAAAAAAAAAAGACTGGAGCTAACTCTCACATTAACGATAGAAATATTATTAAATTTTTATATATGCTCTACCCGGTCTATAATTGTCGAAGAAAAAAGCTAATTTCGTGTTAATTATTTGTTTTTGTATTTAAATGAGATTAAACATTTGAATATATCTTCGCTTCCGAATAAAAAGGCCTTATCTGGGAATCCGGTTGAAAAAGGCCTCATCTCGGAATCCAGTTGAAGAAAGCTTTATCTCGGAATCCGGGTGAAAAAGGCCTTATTTCGGAATCCAATTGAAGAATTTATCTCACACGCAAATTTTGTTCACCTTGATTTAAGTTGGCAGCATTGTCAACATTTTTAATATTTAATTTAAAAAATAAATTATACTTTTTTATAAATTGAGTAATTGATCCTCAGCGAGCAAAATCTCTTACAGTTAGTCGTAATGCCTTTCCTTCATCGAAATAGTGTGCTACATTATATTCATCCTGCACTATTTGATAGAAAATTTTAGCAAACGGCGGCACTCATAAGAGCAGCAGGCTGACTATAATGTAGCATACTATTTCGATGAAGGAAAGAGATTACGACTAACTGTTAGAGATTTTGGTCGTTTAGGATCAATTCGTCGGCAGAAAGGAACAACGTATCAACTCGGGCAAGAACTTAAAAACGTACAAACTCCGACTCATTTTGTTCCATGTGTAATTTCATAGGGAGGCAATGATAACAAAACTGATAAATTTCCAAAACTTGTAAAGATACATCCACATGTTTGTAGGTTCATGGATTCTTTTTATAAACAAATAGATGTATCTTTGCAGGTTTTTAGAATTTGCCAGTTTTGTTATCGTTGACTCCCTATGAAATTGCACATGGAACAAAATGAGTCAATTTTAAATCAGATAAAAAATGAAGAGGATTTTCATTGTTTATTGAATTTTTTTTATTCGGCGATATCTTCTTTTGCAATGTTGAAATTACGTGGACATATTTTTTTTTTTGTTACTTCAGGATCCGTAGTTTTATATGATATCGTTTTTACATTATATCATGTGAACAATCGATTATAAACAGCTTTTGGTAATGTGACCAATTCTCGCTCCCAAGCCACCTTAAATGTATGCACACGCATGACCAGGAGATATTTCTTGCGTAAAGTTTAGTCTTTAGAGCGAATCTGGGAATACCTAGAAGCTTTTTCGACCCGCCAAACTCGATTATGAGACTATTTAAGTGTTCGACTGCACGCGCAAACCGACGAGACGATTTATGCTCTAGGAAGCACTGGGTACTTCCCCTTTCGCGCCACGGGCTATGATCTGCGCAAAAATCATCTTATGGGCATGCGCGTGCAGTCCTCCACTGAAATAGATCTCGGAAACGAGCTTAGCGTATCGAAAATCCCCTGTAAGTAGCATAAGATCCGCGATAAAAGCTTTGATTTGCGCAAAATCGTCCCCTGGGCATGTAGGTGCAATTATACATTTGAATAGACCTCGAAAACGAGCTTAGTAGGTCGATAAACCACCTAGCTCGCTTCAAATCCGCGATAAAAGCTTTGAATTGCCCAAAAATCGTCTTCTGGGCATGGGCGCAGTCCTGCACTGAAATAGACATCAAGAACGAGTTCAGTGGGTCAAGAAGCCCCCTGGGTACCCTTAGCTTTGCGCTAGAGACTGATTTGTACGGAAATCGTCTACGAAATGATATTAGTACAGTCAACTAAAAAATTCTAAAGCCGACCGTGCGAGTTGGTACGTTCTTACGATCTCGCCTGAGTTGTTACCTTGTTACGCGCTCATCCGAGTTGGTATCTTGTTACGCGCTCGCCCGAGTTGGTACGTTGTTCCTCTCAGCCGACGAATTAATCAATTTATATAATTATATTACTAAAAAAACATAAAATCTTATTCGAAACAAAATTATTATGTTATAATATATATTTTTGTATGATTTAAGCATCATCTCATAAAGATCTCACATGTCTGAAATTCATACAACGGCCTCATATGAGAACTATATGAGATCTCATATAATATTTTCACGCTGGCGAAAAGTCATGCTATGGAAATAAATGTTCTTTTAGTGAAATATACTTTTATCAGAATTCTGAAGCTGCTGCTTTAGTTTTATTTTAAGCTAAAAAAAATTACAAGGAAACTCAAAATCTTTTATCGTGGCACACCAAACAGGTAGCTTGTCTGAAATCGTAAGATGGTAAATATATTATAACAATATAATTTGTTTTTTAAATTGAATATTAAAAAGTTTGGCAATGTTGCCAACTTAAATCAGGGTAAAATAATTGCGTGTAAGATAAAGGCTTCCTCAACTGGATTCCGAGATAAGGCCTTTTTCAACCGGATTCCGAGATAAAGCCTTTTTTAACCGGATTCCCAGATAAAGCCTTTTTCAACTGGATTCCGAGATAAAGCCTTTTTCAACCGGATTCCCAGATGAAGCCTTTTTATTCGGAAGCGATAATATAGGAAAGAAAATCCAGATCTGAGCAAAATTCACTCGTAATATTTTATAAAGTACTAATATAAATAAAACATTTATGGTCTTAAAAGATTCATAATGAGCTTTACTTACACTTCTAAAGAACAGAAGTGGTGGTAAAAAATCAAAATAAAAAAAAATAAATAAAAAATCTGCTAACAATAAGTGAAATAGTAAAATAAAAATTCTGCAAGCTGAACTCTTTTTCTTCATTTACAAGCTTAATTTTGCTTCCTCTTAGAGGGCACTTTGTAATAGTATTAAATTTTAAATAAATATAAATAATTGGAATGGCCCAGTTGCCGAAATAATGGAGAAAGATAGAAAAATCGGGTAAGGAAACGAAAATTCGAGAACATTAAATCGTAATCGGATTTCGAAAAAACGAAAGAACGACATTCTCTTACGAAAAAAGCGTTTCGTCCAGGTTACCAGAGTGGACTCATCAGTGATGCTCTGGATGAGTCCACTCTGGTAACCTGGACAATTACCGCCATTTTTCGTAAGAGAATGGCGTTCTTTCATTTTTTCTAAATCCTTATACTTTGAAGGATGGAAAAGATTACGATTTAATGTTCTCGCATTTTCGTTTCCTTTCCCGATTTTCTTATCTTTCTCCATTATTTCGGCAGCTGGGACATTCCAATCATTTATATTTCTTACAACTTTGCTGCCATTAGAATCCTTACATCTATCTAGTATTAAATTTTTTTCAAAACATGGAATGTGTTTTAAGTCATTTGGAATCGAAATTCATATTTTTTTAAACTGTTAGTATGGATGGTGTGTGTGTGCGTGCGTGCGCGCGCGCATGCCTTAACTCTCCGTTTTTACTGAACCGATTTTAATGAAACAAAGCTCATTCTCTTTTCTCATTTTAGTTATATGTCGATTTTTCACTTTTGGTGATCCAGTTTTTGCGTTTAATGAAAAGGTTATAATATATTGTGTACCAAGGGCGTAAAGTGGGCATTTTGAGACAGTGCACACCATTATATTTATCGTGATCCAGGTTGGAATTTTCGGGTCTGTTGCGTCTGGAAGGCGAGACTAGAGTAACTGTTTTTCGGCCCAGTAACCAAAGACCTTTTGAAGCAAAAGATGACTGATTCAGCTTGTTGGCGATATTGGCATCATAATTGCTCTAAGTGATTTAATTATCTACTAATTATCTAATCGAATAATTTTTGCATCTTTATCTCATCTCTGTCTCATCTCTATCTCATCTCTATCTCATCTCTATCTCATCTCTATCTCATCTCTATCTCATCTTTATCTCATCTTTATCTCATCTCTATCTCATCTCTATCTCGTCTCTATCTCGTCTCTATCTCGTTTCTATCTCGTCTCTATCTCATCTCTATCTCATCTCTATCTCATCTCTATCTCATCTCTATCTCATGTTTATCTCATCTTTATCTTAACTTTCTTTTATCATTATCTTATTATCTGAAAGTTATCCAAAATATGTCAACAAAATATTACTTTCTCTGCATTAATATACATTTCTTCTCGCGGTTTTCAATTTCTCCATGCTTTATCTACTCCCACTCGTGGGGAGTCATTCTCAGAATTCAGAAGCATTTCGCTTACTTCGACCGCGATCACTAGCTCTATATGCTCTCTCCAGGTACTCGTGCTAAAGCCGCGTCTTATGAGACCTTGCGCTAGCTGATCCCAAATATGACAACCCAGCAGGTATCAACTACACCTTCGGGACTGACATATATCCTGCTATATTGCGAAATGGAGTGCAAATTAGCCCAGCAGATGCTCCAGTGGCCCAGGAAGCCATGTTTTTAAGCAAAAGGATGTCAGGAAGATTAGCGTGTTATTGAATGTGTCACAAAGGACTGGATCCGCTAAGGCATTGAATGATTTCCTGCTGCCTGGTCCAAAGCTACGAAATAGACGCACTGCATGGGAAGCATCAACTCTCTAAGTCCAGTAAGCTTCGTCAGCTGCAACCCTTCTTGTGCGATGATAAGCTATTACACTGAGAGAAGGATTTCATAACAGTTAACATATTTATTAACTGTTAGAATGGAATACTTGATTTCGGACGAAATAAGGAACTTATTTCATGTAAACATATAAAGTATAAACAGAAATAATCGACTTCTTTACTGTTAAAAGGTGCGCATATTAACAGTTAATATGCACACTATTTAGAGTAAACACGTAAATTCTTTGAGGTAGTAAATTAGTTTTATTATTACTTTGCTGCATATTTATATTTTAAAGTATATAATGAAGTATATAAAAAAGTTTCGAAGAATATAAATAGTTAAAATAATTAATAGTAAATTTCAACACAGGTGCGGAAGGTGATTATTTAGGTGGCGCGAACTGATCATGCGTTCTGCGCTATAGGTTATACTGCTCGCACCGTAAGTAGGACCCGGCGTTATGGCGGGCAAAGCGGTTACTTAAGGAGGTTGGCTACCACTGCTCACGCGGGGCAGGGGGAAGGAGTCCCCTCGCACCACGCACCCCCTCTCGCAGCCGACGAACTCGATCGTTTGTTTACGTTTGGCCGCAGTACTCAGAATCGGTATTGTACGTCGTTTCCAGATTTGGTATACACATTTGCCTGTATATACTTTCTATATTACTAGTAGTTTTTCGGTTCGTTGTTACCTTTTTTAAGGACGTTCTCCGGGTCGAAACAGCAATTTTAATTTTTATATTTTTAAATAATGTTTTATTAATTTGATAATCCAAGAGTAAGTACATGTAACAAATATATACTTGAAAGAACATAAGACAATTATTTTCAGACAAATTTAGGCAATAGTCACTATGCTATTGTTACAGTTAAAGACAAAAACTTCAATAAGTTCTTTAAATTTTTTTATTTTTTATCCGATCTTAACGAAATAAAGCTTATTTTGTTCGTTAAGAAATATCAGGGGGAGTATCGATGGGAAAATTTATGATACGAGTTACCAGTACGGCGCAATATCAATTTGTTTAAGAAAGTTTTGATGAAAACTTGACTTGCTTTTCTTAAACAAATTGATATTGCGCCGTACTGGTAACTCGTATCATAAATTTTCCCATCGATACTCCCCTTGAAATTTCTTAACGAACAAAATAAGCTTTATTTTGTTAAGATCGGATAAAAAATAAAAAAATTTAAAGAACTTATTGAAGTTTTTGTCTTTAATTGGAACAATACCATAGTGACTATTGCCTGAATTTGTCTGAAAAAAATTGTCTTACGTTCTTTCAAGTATATATTTGTTACATGTACTTACTCTTGGATTATAAAATTAATAAAACATTATATAAAAATATAAAAACTAAAATTGCTGTTTCGACCCGGAAAACGTCCTTAAAGAATCTCATCCTAAGTGTCTTGTGTTTTTAAGATTATGGAAGCTCATACCGCGCTGTTCGCGGTAGTATGAAACACACGCCGAATACACTATATATTTTATTTTAAACTCTACATATTAACAGTTAGAATGCCTAGTTTAATATTGAAACACAGCTTTATTAAAGACGAAAATTCATTATTACTTACAGGTCACATTATTATAATAAACCTAAATATACTTAAATTTTATTTTTCAAATAAGCTAGTATATTAACTATTATGAAATCCTTCTCTCAGTGTATTCAAAAGGTTATTGCTCTCCCGAGCTGCTCGCGTTCAATGATAATTTTTATTGAAGGTGTAATAGAAACCAGATTCGTACACCATAGATCCTTCGAGCATCGTAAATTTATAATACACCGGCATTTCGGGAGTATAAATAACTCCCCTTATCAAGGCTAAAAACAATGAACATACAAAAATATTAAACATAACAGAAATTAAAAAATTTGTTTTTCTCCACAGCACCCGCCAATGAGAAACTAGTCTCTGCTACGTAACCGACGAGAATTTATGAATTTGTTCGGTTTGTTACAAATGTTGGTTGATCTATTAACAATGTCGACTGTGGATTTATAACATTTTTTTTTTTATAATGCAGCTAATGGTAGATTTCTTCTAATATCCTAAATCTTGCAGCTAATGGCCAAATTTACTACCACTACGGTGTTATTAATTAAAAGGTAATTAATAAAACAACACCAATTTTCTTTTTATCCGTCGACGTTTCATTGATGGATGGACTGTTTTCCACGTAACACTTTGACTATTAACATTTGATTATTCCTGAAGAGGGACAAAAATAAATTGTCCGAAACGTCGACGGATAAAAAGAAAATTGGTGTTGTTTTATTAATTACCTTTTAATTAATAACATCGTAGTGGTAGTAAATTTGGCCATTAGCTGCAAGATTTAGGAAACATTTTTTTTTTTTTGGATTTATATTACGGACGCGTTTGATGAATCTAATAAATTATGTGGTGAGTTAGTTAACTGTGTAATTTTTTTTGCAAAAAAGAAATTATATTTGTCACATACAGATGCAGTTATTATGAGTAAAATTTCAGCAACTAACAAGTTTGTCAAGGACATCAAAAATATTCTATTTACTAAAGCTGACAAGGGAAATGTTACGGTCACAATTGACAGGGAAAATTATAATAAAAAAGTCCTCGAAGTTCTCTCGGATGATAGATATTATAAGCAACTTTACAAAAGTCCACTTAACATACTTAAAAAGTCAGTTGATTTATTAATAAAAGGCGGATTAATCGTGGCGTTTGTAACCTTGATTCCAGTTTTGATATTTTGAAAACCAACAATAACAATACAGATCTAGCTCGTGCATATGGCTTAATAAAGATCCACAAAAAAGATTTACGAGTTAGAATTATTGTTTCGACGATTAACTCGCCAACGAATAAACTCGATAAAGCCATTTCTACGTTTTTTACGGAGTATTTGCCAAAACCTAAATCCTCACTTAAAAATAGTTACGAATTATTAGATTTTGTCTGAAAAATCAACGTACCAGATAATTATAAATTAGTCTCTTTTGACGCTGTTTCATTATTTACTAACATAAATATTGATTTAGTGCTAACGGGGATGATACGTAAATGGAAATATTTAAAGTGTAGAATTAACTTAAGTCTACAAGTTTCTTGATGGTTATTTTTCTTACGTCTTCTACATATTTCAAATTTGACGGCAAGTACTTCAAACAATGTTTAGAACTTCACTGTCTTAATGTGCTTAAAAATAGTGTTGTTTTCTATAAACGGTATGTTGATGACTGTCTATTGATTATTAAGGAAAATGATATTGATCGATGTTTATGTGAATTTAATGAGTTTAATGAACATTTGAAATTGACGATGGAAAATGAAGAGGATAAATCTATCAATTTTTTTACAAATGTCTTTAATAAGAGAAGGTAATAAAATTATTTCAAATTGGTAGATAAAAAGTACCTATTCTGGTAGATTCGTTCACTTCGATTCACATCATCCTTTATCACAAAAAGAGCGATTGTTTATGGTTTGGTTGATAAAGCTATTAATTTATCACACAGTAGATTTCATGTACAAAACTAAACATTGTAAAACAATTACTTGTTGAGAATGGTTATCCGTTTAAATTTATTAATGAGGGTATATATACAACGTAGGTTCTCTTCTACAAAAAAATATTACAAGCTGACAACATAAACGATTCGAATACCGCAGATAATACTAAAAAATCACTCATCGTTATCCCATACATTAAACATCTCAGTTAGAAATTAAAATCAATTCGTCTCGTAATAGTTATAAGGTTATACAAAAACCATGCAATAAACTTTCCAAATACATTAAATTAGGTAAAGATAATGTTGATAAGTTTGAAAAAAGTGGTATAGTTTACAAAGTTTATTGTGCAGATTGTAAAATGTTATATATTGGATAGACGGGTAGACAATTACGATTGCGCATAAATGAACACAAGCGTAGTGTTAAGAATGGTGGCACCACGAACATGCAAATTTATACAAACATAAAATAGATTTTAATAAGGTCAATATCGCCGATCATGAAAGTTATAACAATAAAAGATTGTTTTCTGAATAGGCAGTTTGATACTATCAAACTAAAAAATTGTTATAAATCCACACTCGACATTGTTAATAGATCAACCAACATTTGTAACAAATCGAACAAATTCATAAATTCTCGTCAGTTACGTAGCAGAGAGTAGTTTCTCATTGGCGGGCGCTGCGTTACTAAGACGAATTTCCTTACTAAATTTACATCCCACCCCTTTATATCGTATAAATAACCCCGGCGATGCCCGTAACTTCTATTGTCTCTTCTGACAGTGAAAGTATACCATCCTTGGTAAAGCTTCGTTTGACGTTATGACTAAAGTAAGGTAAAAGTACCCTTTATGAAACAGTTTTTGCTAGTTTAGAGTTTGGATTGAGATTAAAACCATTGCAAAGGAGTAATATTTACAATTTTTGGATATCATTCGATGGGGTAAAGATCAAAGATTAAAATGAGACCTTAAAAAAGCAAATTGAATACGAATTGTAATTATTACAATTAAAAAACCAAACCGACACCAAGTACGTATTATGGAACGACATTTTTACAGATTGTCCCCCCCCCCCGTTCCATAATCGATGTCCCCATTTTGGAACAGGATAGAAATCAGTTTTAATTTAATAACTTATGTACTATTTTACTTACAATAAGTGGCTTATGATGTACAAATGATGATTTTAAATTTTTTATAATTTTTTTATTAAAAAACATGAATACAAAATACAATTTTAAACGTATCAAATTAACACAATAATTGCATATAACTTAGAATACTTAATACTTATTTTTAAATATCTGAAATTACAATTAATTTATTTTTTGGTTTGGATTTATTATTTGCTACACTATTTTCATTTCGAGCATAGTCTCTTCTTCCATCGTATTATTTTTTAAGTTATTTTCAGGATTACTCGAGTGAAGATTTATTTTTTCAGAAGTTATTACACTTTCTTGACAAATCTCATTATTGACTGTTCGACTGATAGATTCTTGTGTTTGATCATTGTATACTATATTGCAGATGGAGAAAAAACTCCTAAAAAAATTCAACATGATTAAAATAAGAAAAATGTTAATATAGTTACATGAATAATTTTCAATTAGATTGTACGGAACCCCATTGACTTAGTTTCTCAATCAAATTTTCTGTTGTAAAATTTTCACAGTTATCGAGTAACCATTTTTCGTTTAGTATGCAATTATCCTTATTTAAACTGTTGCTTAGTTCTATACTACTTTTCTATATGAGATTTTATAACTTTAGACGAGCCAGGTCTTGAAGGAGATTCTTGTGGATCTTTACAGCTCTGTGGAGAGATATGTCTGGGACATTCAATTTAGCTGCAATTTGCAGTGCAGCATTAACTGCATTGAAAGCTTTTTTGCAATTGTAATGCAGAATACAGTCTCCTTTTGATTTTTAGTTTCCTTTTGTCTGGTTGAACTTTCTTGCGAATAACTTCGTTGTGCTAAGCATTCTTTTTTAACATCTCTTTAATATCTTCCGTAGTCTCATTTTATTTGTCTTATGTTGTGCCTTTATTTTTTTTTCTTCGCTGTCATTTTTCTTGAGTTTCAAATCTGTAAAAAATAAAAAAACAAATTTCTAAAGGAATGTAACTTACAAACTGATGTTTTATCAAATTTATAGGTTAGGTTTGTTATTTATGTTTCACAATCAGAATTTCACAAACAAATATATACTTATTTATTAGTAAAATAATGCAGGAAACTCAAATGATTGTTCACGCACGTCTCAAGATAATGTTAAATAATAAATAACTTTAAAACTGTTGAGTGAAAACACGCTCTATAAAGGGGACATGCTTAGAGACAGAGGTCCCCGAACTTGGAACGCCACCTTTGGCTGTTCCATAAACTCGGACTACGGTCATTTGTGTGCGGCAATTATGAAACACTAAAATATTTATTGAAAATCTTTACTGTTGCAGAAAAACTACTGAAAAACTTTAATCTATGAGTAAAAAACTGCATATTATAAAAAGATTGATATTTGAAAAGTGCATTTTACAGTTAATAAAATAAAAAGTATGAAACCAGCACCATTGACTTCAACAGCCACAGATTTGAGTCGATCTCAGAATACACGCAGTCATATATTTTTTTAAAATTATAATTATCATGTAGAAATGTGAATCTCTTTGCATATTACATAATAAACCTTCACTATTCAGATAAAATTTTTATATTGTTTATTTGTATCATTAATAGACTTTATTTTACTATATTTCAAACTGTTCCATGAAGGGGTCACGATTTGAGCGATGTTTGATAATGGGTACTTTTATCTTACTCATTAGTAACATGTAAGTTTTTTTTATTTCTCATCTCTTTTCTTATTTTGTTTTTTCCGGAGTTAAATTTGTAAAATTCAAGATGGCGTATCCAATATGGCGGGCGAAATTTTCAAAAATGAACGGGTCCATACAAAATTTAGTATACCTGGTTTTCTTGAGTTGCTGATCGCGAATCCGGAGTCCAATCTGCAAAATTAAAGATGACAGATTCAATATAGCTGGCCAATAATTTCTAGAATAAAAAAATCTCAGAACATATTACATAAAATTACAAATTATAAAACTATTTTTGATGATTTTTTTATCAGTCCAGTCGTTTCCAAGTGAAAAGTTCCCAAATCTGTAAATTCATGAATTTATACAAGACAAAGCGTGTTTAGAGAACAGAGTGGTCAAAGTAGCTTCTGCCTCAAATTCTATGCTGACAATATGGAAAATTGTAGATTATCCTCTAAAATACTGTAATTATCAGCTATAGAAAAACAACTAGGAGGCCCAAACCTAACGGAACCTTATCGAAACCATACCCAGACTTTCGTGTGCGGTGGAAAATCGTGGATCGATATAACTCCACTGATCTATTTTGACTTTGCTAAGACTACAAAATTGTAAGACAGTACATTCTTCAAATTCATTCGGAGTTATAAGAATTAATATTGCACGTTGTTGATATGTTTTTTACTACCCGAATATTTCAAAATCTGTAGTATTTTTCCAGGTAGTACTATAAAGGCATGTCCAATAGAGATTTTATCCACATTAGGTGCTTCAGAGAATCTTTTCTTAAGAAACCTCTTAGTCTTCCCATGCTCTTTTTCATCGTAGTACATTACATGAAAATTCTGGAATTTCCTATTCGCCCACTCGTAAAGCGATTCTGGAGTTAATATTGCATCGTTTGGTTGTGCTTGCAGACTGGCACGTGTAGCTTCGCGTTTCAGGATAGCTTCTATGCCATCACAAGCTCCTTTGCCATGTGCGGTTGCATGATGAATTAGATTGCACATTTGATACTTATTCTTGTAATGTTCTTTCGCACCATCACTTACATACATGATTCTTTTCAAATTTGGGTATAGTTTCTTGATCTCAGGAATAACTAACTTTTGCATGACATAGACTGCGGCAGTGTCGTGTGTCGTGCAATCAGATAGATGTACAAAGCTCTTGTGGCAAGTCTCCCCTCCGTGATTCTTGTAGTAACATACCACTGGATGTACCGTGCATTGACTATTATTATAGTGACATGCTTGAGCTGCATCTTGTGCCACAAAAGCAAAATTTTCTGAAAAATGAGTGTGAATTATCACTGAACCTGGTGCTAAGTTATTTTTCAAATTTGTAATAAATTCTGACTGCGTTTTTGAAATAAAATCGTGAGTGAGCAACATATTTAAACGAGTACAAAACTCATCAGCAAAGTCTTCAGATGAGGGACATTCCCTTTTCAGAGTACACCTATCTGTCGATTCCCAAGTACTGAAAATTACTTTTGATATACACTTCTCCTAAAAAATCTTCTTGAGATAATAACTGAGAAGGTCTTTTTCTCTTGCAGTTCTGGTGCATGGTGCAAACACAAACGCTGTGTGTACCACTACCTCTAGCCAAAATGCACCATTGTGGTCGAAGCTCTGCAAATTTCGTTAAGCCGATTGATATCTGTGGGTTAAGCTCCTTGAATCAAACATGCAGGTATTTTATGTCACACAGCACCAAGCACTTCGGTGTTTTTCTTTTTCTTTACCAAATCTCACAGTAATAACATCTTTCTTGTTTGGCATATTTCTACTGTTCTCATCACTTTTATAAAAATTGCGAACTAATACAACAACGTCTTGTGATAATGTCTTGCCAGCTCTAGGAATAGGTGTCGACATAACTCCCTCTGTTTCTTTGAGTTTTAGAGCTTTCTTGACAAAATATTTCGAGGTATTGAACTCTCTAGAAGTCTGTGTAATACTCCAGCTATCAGGTACTATCGTGAGGATCGTGATCCGTAATGGATCATTCAATGGTAAACTAGAATAGAAAATTTCTGCTTTAATTTGTCTAGCATTTGCTCGAGTCCTCTTTCTCTAGATGAGGAAGACTTGTGGATAGGCTCTGGGGCTTCATATTCATCATTCGCATGTGATTGTTCTGATTGAGAATCAATAATGGAGTTTAATACTTCAGGTTTCGAACTCACATCAATTGCCTCAAATTTACGTTTCCTGAAACTAGAACATATTTTCATGCCAGGTATATATACTGGAAGGAACTTCTGCAAGTTTATCGAAACTGGTCGGAAATTCTTACCCTTATGAGGAGAGATATGGAATGGATTAATACATCTATCCCCATGAATCCCGGTTTCTTGAAATTCCATGATATTCACCCATAGTCACCGTTTTCTCCAAATAATAGACTGATTTAAATACGAAAACTATTTCCAGCAAGAGTAGTCGTGAAAACGACTCGAATGTCGAAAATCACTTTTCTGACGGGTAGTCGTGAAAACGACTAATATAATACAATAACTATTCCCAGCTAGAGAAGCAAGAACGTTTATGAATATGTTTTCGTGAATATCAATGATGCTTTATCGATTACTTAATTCACGGATAAGGAAGAAATAAACTTCGACACACTTTGCCTCGTGTGAACTTGTGAATTTACATACTAAAGAATTTCTTTTTCGGAAATAACGCGATAAATTAAAAAATCATCAAGAATAGTTTCCGTTTATAATTTTATGTAAAATGTCGTGAGATTTTTTTATTGTCGACATTTTTTATGAGCAATATTGGATCCGTCATCTTGAATTTTACAAATTTAACTCCGGATTCCTGATTAGCAACTTGAAAAACCCCCGTATACCAAATTTTGTATGGATCCGTTGATTTTTGAAATTTCGTTCGCCATATTGGATCCGCCATTTTGAATTTTGAAAGTTTGATCGTGGAATTTGAACCAGTAGCCAGACAAGCTACTTCATGAATTTTTTCATAATTGTTTATCGCTGAATTTTTACACACATGCCTAATGCACTTTCTATCGTTATGGCCGCCATATTGGTCGGCCATCTTGAAATCATGGCTTCTGCCACTTCGCATTCGAAAGCCTATATTTCAAGGAAAATTTTGAGTGGTCGTACGTTTTCGTACGTCCTCTCAATTTTGGGACAGAGGGGGGGGGGGGGGGGGGGGGGGGTAAAAGTGACGTGAAACGTCACAGACACACACACACACACACACACACACACACACACACACACACACACACATACACGCACGCACGCACGCACACGCGAGCAAGTCGATTGAGTGGTATCATTTTTTTACAGCACTTTTAATTTTTCTTATGGAAATTTAACATGAGAAAAATGGGTGCAAGTTGTCATTAATGATGAACCAATAACGAGCTATTGAAGGCCAAACCAAATTCCACAAAAAAGCGATTAAAGTTGAAGAATAGAGCTTTAATTTGAGAGGGCAATCATTAAAATCGGTCGATTCGGTGCAAAGCTACGTAAATTTGAAAATGAATGAAAAGTGCGAAAAATGACGAAAATTTTAAAAATTACGATGATTTGGCAAAAATCGCTCATTTTTGGTAATTTTTCGCCATTTTCAAATTCACGTAGCTTTGCACCGAATAGACCGATTTTAACGATTGCCCTCTCAAATTAAAGTTCTATTCTTCAACTTTTTAATCGCTTCTTTGCGGAATTTGGTTTGGCCTCTTCAATAGCTCGTTATTGGTTCATCATCAATGACAACTTTTGACCCATTTTTCCCATGTTAAATTTCCATAAGAAAAATTAAAAGTGTTGTAAAAAAATGATACCCCTCAATCGGCTTGGAACACACGTTTTTTCACGTTCTGTAAGGTTCAAGAAACGAGAAAAACCTTGTGTGGTAAGTGTGCATTCAAAAAAATTTTTAATTTTTTTTTGGCGACGTAAGAGGGAAATTTCCCAGGAATTGCTGATATATATAAAGCCTTAGTCACTTACATTTAGTAAAATTATTACGAGGGAGAATATGAGTTTTTTATTTCTTGATATAGCTACATACACATGAATATTTCTTCCGAACCTTACTCTCTTTTCTTATGCAAACATCCTATCCTATAGGACTTTACAATTATTCACTTGATAGGGTTAAACTCGAATTAAACTTTCTTTGCTCGAGTAAAAAAATTTCGTGATGATACACTGTTTTGACAGGTCAAACGTGTAACAAGATTTCGAAATAATACGAGTTTATGAAAGATTCGAGCTAAAAGAAGGACTTTTAAAATTCGAGTTTCGATCACGCAAGGATTTCGACACTAAATACGACTTTTCTGATGAAGCCTTTCCCTCTACTATCACAGATAAAAGCAGAGTTTTCTGCGACATGTTTAAGATCTATAGAACCGAGTGGAATAATATCAGTGTTCGAAGGTTGTGTTTAATGCTTGTTATTCGAAGGTTGATTACAATTTGTTTAGGCAATCTTTTGCAAAATGTCCAACTATGTGACAAACCCAACAGGCATACGAAATATGTTGTTACAGTATGAGAGAGTTATATATTTAGTAGGCAAACCAGGACTATCCTACGGCCGTATGAATGTCTATGCGTGCGAGAATGTATGAGTACCGGGACAATGCGAGTCGTGCGAGATGCGCGAAATATGTAAGTTCCGACAAATACGAAGAAGAGAGTCGCTAGAGCCCCACATCTACAACAGCAGCTGAGAGTCATCAGTTCCTGAGGCATGAAGCCTAGTAGCTCGGACGCCCCCGAGCCGGACATGAGGCACGTATCGAGGCATGCAAATATGCACATAAAATGGCCCCGGCCCAGCCATACCAAAGCCTGCTGCCGCTGCAATGAAAAAGTGCTGAGCCGAGACGTTGCCAATTGTACCGGCCGGACATGCCGAGCTGCCGAACCGCGAGTATAGCCATACGCGCATTTTGTAGTATCCCGGGACAGATTAAAGACTACGGTACTTTACTATTTACGGCTGTCCGCCGATTATTAGTATTTTCTTTCTACGCTTTTAGTTTTGTAAAGCTCGGCGAGATTACCGCGATTAATTCCGAGTACCGCGTGTGTGACTGAGTGTGTGAACGAGTCCGAGCCGAGAGCCCTAGTGGAGCCTTGTCGTCAGCGTCACGAACGAGCGAAACTCCAAAAGGTCGGAGAATACTATTTGACCTGCGAAATCAATAAGATAACTTGTATCGTATATTTCAATATGTCCAAAACTCACGTAACTGTACATTTGCTAGGCGGTACAGAAATATTACATTTGATGTAAGTTCGGTACAATAATTGTATTTGAAGTAATGATAATAAACTCTTATCTATGATTTTAAGTAATGTGTATCGTTTGTTTATTATTAAAGTAAATGTTGAGAGAATAGGCAAACCACTACATTACAACAAATAATGATCTTTTCTAATAAAATTTAAAAATTTTCGATCATTTTTCGACGAAATATTTCTAAAAATTCGAGGGTTGATTCGAAGTAAATTTATTCGAGAAGTATTTATTCAATTGATATGACGGAATTTTTCGAAAATTTTAAGGTTATTCAGAGCTAAATTTTTCGAGAGACGATTTTGAAGGTTAATGGGTTGATTCGAGGAAATTTTATTCGAGTGGTATTTATTATATACTCTTAAATTTTTCGAGGTATGATTTTGCCGATTAGTGCCATAAGTTAAACTAGATGTTTCAAATCGCGATTCAAATTGGAGTTACGAAGAGTTTGGGGTTTCTTGTAAAACTACTGTGTCAATTGTGGCAGTAGACATTACGGGAGTAATTAGTTCGCTAGTCACTTCTAGAAACTTAACATCATTATTTAAGGAGATGACTAGATGTTTCAAATCGCGATTCAAATTGGAGTTACGAAGAGTTTGGGGTTTCTTGTGAAACTACTGTGTCAATTGTGGCAGTAGACATTACGGGAGTAATTGGTTCGCTAGTCACTTCTAGAAACTTAACATCATTATTTAAGGAGATGACTGGAACAACCGCACTGTGTTTTGTTTGAAAAATAAATGGACAAAATAAAATATCTCGTGATCCCAAAGAGATAGAGAAATGAATCCAATGGCATTTTAAAGATGAAGTAATGTTTAATAGAGATCAAAGTTTGGCGATGTTGAACGATTATACTGCAAGTTACACAGACCATTTGCATATATGTATGTACGAATGTCTAGTGACATTTTAAGTGGTTAAAATTTCAAACCGATTGATTAAATACTGCCTTAGAAATAAATACTCTCTTAGAAATCATTATTATAAAATATTTCAAAAAAATTTTTAACATCAAATATCTTTGTTCGTAATGGTTGGATTTGTTTGGGAAACGAACTCGCTTCGAAGATATAAAAATACAAGCTATCTCTGTGCCAAATTTCAAGACGATTTATTGATTTTCACTTCTGTTATCGTCTGGGAAAGAAAATGCGCTTTTTTTCAAAACTATTTTTTTTCTCGGAAACAAATTTTTATAATGTCAGATATAAGACTTACCGCATCGGTTCAAAGTTAAACAATGACATTTAGCGATATTTATTAATATCATAGTTTAAATAAAAAATAAAAAAAGTTTTATTTTGGAAATTCATTAGCAATTTTTTGTTAAAAATTTATGTTTTAAATTTTAATTTAATAAAAGGAATCGATAAATAAGTTCGGGGAAACTAAGTTCCAATGAATTGGCAGCGGTTTTTTATTAGTAATTAAATATAAAGATTTATATCTGACATTCTTGGAAGCTGTTTTGGAAATCGTACTTCATGCAAAACTTATTTTATCACTATCAACAAATGAAGATGTAATTGACCGATTTTTTTGGGCAACAAACTCACTTTGAAGATAAAAAAGCTATATTTCTTCCTAATTTCAGGACGATTGGTTTATTTTTACTCTTGTTATCGTAAAACAACGAAAACGCTCCTTTTTTATAAAATACTTTTCTTCTAAAAAAAAAAATGAAGATAATCTCTTGAAATTTTAACCAAATATAGTCTTCAACAAGTTTTGTAAGTGGTTAAAAGTTTAAGTCGATAAATGAAGTATTCTCTGAGAAAACACGATTCGAAAATTTTTTTAAAAATTTTTAACCTTAAATATCTTTGGCCGCAGTGGACCGATTTTTTTGAGCAACGAACTCAATCTGACGATGTATAAAAGCTACATCTGTGCCAAATTTCAGGACGATTGAATGATTTTTACTCTTGTTATCGTGCGACAACCAAAACGCAAATTTTTTCTAAAATAATTTAGAAAAATAACAAATAAATATAATCTCTTAAAATTTTTACCAAATATAGTCTTTAATGAGTGTAATAAGTGGTTATAATTTCAAGTCGATAAAAAAAAATATTTTTTGAGACACTAATTTATGAAATATAAAAACATTTTCCTTAATAACAAATGACAGAGTGAAGATAATTTAAATTAAAAAAAAAAAAAAGAAATTGTAGGTAATTTAAAGACCTTTCAATAAAAATTTGTTATATTAGTTAATATTGACTGTAACACATGAAAAATCCAAAAAACTCAAACTTCAAAAGCGTTTCTGAGTTATAAAACACAAGAAAATCGATCAAACCTCAAATCAGTCAGGATACCATTTTTTTCGCGGGACAAAGAGAATAGGCTTTATCCGACAAAAATCGTTTGATTTTTTTCCGAGATATGAAGAGTTTACTCACACACTCGACATACACACGCATGCACGCACGCAACCATGCACATAGATACACACACACACACACACACACACACGCATGCACGCACGCACGCACGCACGCACGCACGCACGCACCCAACACACACCCGCACACCCACACACACAAACACACATACACACACACCCACACACACACACATACACACACACACACATAGACACATGAAAAAAAAATTTTCTCAAAATCGACAATTATCGACATACATCGCCTTAAGGAAGTTCTCTCGATTTTAAATAAGAAAGCAGATTTTAATAAAATTTGGAGGACTGGTTCATATAAGTCTTAAAATAACTCAGTTAAATTCTTGGAACCAAAAGGTACCTAGGAAACAAGATATGAATGTGCATTAGGGTGTCCGTTATTTCCCAAGTTTAATTTTTTCTAAATGTCGGGTTTGCTATCAAATCTGGACCTCTAAAAATGAAGTTTCCCGTTGGATTTTGCACGATTTGTTGAAAATTCGCGTGCCGCCAAACATACCTCGATTTCCCATGTTATTTAAATGGGAGAGATGAGTTTTTTTAGATTTTTCCACTTAAAATCTCGCTCAGACTAGTTACACAAATAACTCTTGCGTCATTGTATAGAGCGGAAAAAATACTTCTTTTTGTGTATTCGATTTTTATTTTTTGATAATTTTACCCATTCTTATAAGCCTAAAATAAGTGAAAAATACACAAAAATAACGTTTTTTCGCATTTTAAATAAAAACTATCTGAGTATGGTTAATATTTCCGAACGGAAAAAATACGTCTTTTTATGTATTACATTTTTTTTGTTTTGATAATGTTACCCACTCTTATAACCCTAAAATAAGTGAGAAAAACACATAAATAACGGGATTTACACACGGAGAAAAATGTTCTATTAAAAATTACTATGTTTTATTGTAACCGGGGGACAGACTTGAATTCTTAAAAAAATTACTATGTTTTCTAGCAAAAATTGCTATGTTTCTAGTAATTTTTACTACATTTATAGCAATTTTTGCTATAAAACATAGTAATTTTTTTAAGAATTCAAGTCTGTCCCGCGGTTACAATAAAACATAATAATTTTTAATAGAACATTTTTCTCCGTGCATTTGAATAAAGAAACAATTTTCTCAGAGGTATCACAGACCCCAAATGCCCGTCCTCAAATGATTAACTTTATACTTACTTGTTGCAAATGATGTCAATATGGAACAAGTTTTATATAGCTCACTGCTGAATGGCTTAGAGACCTATGTTCTATATTCCTCTATTTTGCTTTTTGCTTTCTCAAAGAGAAAGCTTGGTAACGGTGAAATTTTTTCACCCCGAGATTTAGATGATTTTCGATATTTGTGAGCTCCTTGAGTCGAAATATGCGTGTGTGTGCGCGCGCGTGTGTGTGTGTGTGTGCGTGCGTGCGTGCGTGCGTGCGTGTGTGTGTGTGTGTGTGTGTGTGTGTGTGTGTGTGTGTGTGTGTGTGTGTGTGTGTGTGTGTGTGTGTGTGTGTGTGTGTTACGAATTTGTCCGCTGCATAACTCGAAACTGGACAATGGTATCAAGTTTATCTTTGGCAGATATCTTAAGTTCATTTTGAAGTTTTACAAGTTTAATTATATAGTTGATTTAATAATAATAAGGATTAAAAGTATAAAAAATAAAAATATTGAAAAATCAAAAAATTTTTTTCTTTGTCGCCGGGTTTGGATATCGGTTGGATGTAAACGCATTTCCTCAAAGGACTTGAAATCATCTAAAATCCATATTTTTGTCAGATCTATCGGGCAATATTAAGTCGGATGAAAAAAAAAAAAAAATGAAGAAAAATCTGGAAAAATTGAAAATATTTTTTTACGCCATTGGGCGTTTAGATAACAGTCGAAACTAGTAACATTTTCTTAAAGGTCTTGAAATTACCTATCAAACCATATTTTTCCGGCTCGATAGGATAATATTATATTAAGTCGGTTAAAAAAAAGAAAAATATAGAAAAATCGAAAATAATCTTTGTCATCTTATACCGAAATTGTACCTTAACATCCTAGAGATACCACTACAAAATTAAAGAAAAAAAATCCGTCTGAGTTAAAGAATATTTGAATCTTTTGTCGATTTATATGGTTTTTGAAATTCTGATGAAACCATCGTATGAGTTGGCGGATTTTTTAAGTCTTCGCTGAGTGATGTTTGAAGCAAACACCGAGTTAGCAGGTTTCAAAAGAAAACGCTGAAGAAAGGACCCCGCACATAATGTATTGGAAAAATCATCCGGTCAAATTGAAAGAAACTTTAGAAAAACATAGATTTCTTCAGGACCTCAAGATCTATCTTTTTTCAAAGTTTTGTTCAATTTGACCGAATGATTTTTTCCCATACATTGTGTGCGGGGTCCTTTCGAAGAAATACAATTAATCTATAAATTCATTAATATCTCATTTGCAATTTAATAATTACTAAATTACTATTTTAAATATAATTTTTTTAATCATTTTGAATAATTCATTTACGGAAAATCAGATATGCAGAAAGAATGAAATTTTATATTAAAATATACATTTAAAAAAATTATTTTATGTAATTTATTAATTCTCTTTGAGAAAGGATTCTGCTAAAGCAGTTAGCAGCGGTTTTCTTTTATTTGTGGTCGGAACTTGACATAGCTTATATTTGGGTTTTGGTTATTTTGCAAGTTTAATGTTTCTCAAATATCGTATTTCAGTCAGTCTACACCTCGAGTAATGAAGTTTCCCGTTGAATTTAGCTCGACATACTCCACTTTTCCATGTAATTTAAATAAGACTAATTATTTTGTACATCAAGTACATTTAATATTGAATGTGTGTACTCATTTACATCAATTAAATCCAACTAAAATATTTTGTTTCTGTTTTTCTTTCTATTTATTGCACCAACTTCAACTAAATCACAAAACTAATGTATAGCAATATTAATAATAATAGACTTATTTCACTCAATCCACCAGTGTAGTTTTTTGCTAACGTCTAAGCTCACGCTTATTATCTCAGGCCTAATCTCGAAACAGTAGTAAACACTTTCTTGATAGCCTGAAGAATTATTTATAGAGATTTTTTTTAAGTTATTTATTCAAATTTACGTATATAATTTATAGTTAATTTACATATCACTTTCGCTTAATCATCTTTTTAAAATTTTTTTGTCACAGTATATTTATTTGCATTTTTATACTGCTGCTTGTACTCCGTTACAACTTGCATCAAATATTGTTTTTGCTCTTCATCCTTTGTGAGCACGTTAATATATTGTTGTCGTGTAAACTGCTCTTTCAGCAGTATCATTGACAATTTGTAGCTTTTTAAAGATAGACAAACCTTTATTGTAGTCAGGATTTTTTGGCCACTGTTTAATATCTGCCTGTAAAAAATTGTTATCGATTTGAAATCTATCGAACAATTTAAGTGATTGATTATTCATGAAGTAATCGAGATCTCTATCTTTAAAGTCATTCATATCAGCAACATTATTTATAATAATTCGTTTAGGTATTTCATACGTTTCTTCTATATTATTGTTTACAGCTTCCAGCATGTTCTTTTTCAAGTTAATAGAAATACTATCGTCAAAAAATGAAATTTCGCAAATCTCTGGGTTTAGGTACCACAAGTGGTTCTTTAATTTACGTAAACATGATTCAGCTGTTTTCGAATCAATACTTTGATAGTCGAGGAGATCCTTAATTAGTTGCAAATCATTATTTGGCGCTTTTATTGCGAGTGGAGCAGTGTACCAGTATTTAATGTAGATAAATACTATAAATAAACAAACATTAAAAAGACCGGTTTCTTCTTTTTGAGTGAGTTTGAAAGTTCCTCGAAATAGAAATATTTTCAAAGAATAAATGGCTTTAGCCATCTATCGAGCATGGTGAAATGCTCCAAGCTTAAAAAATTTAACGTCGCTTTTTGGACAACTAAGAAAATATTTACATAATAGTAATAGTTCCTTATAATCATCATGCGGTAACTGCTGTGTCAAGTAACTGTCAATAAACTGTTGGACGTTGATTTTTTTATCAGATAAAATTAGAATTTCATTTTGACCTACTAAACCTTCTTTGTATTGGGTCTTATCAATACTTTCCCAAGAGTCACGAAAACGTTTAAATAAAGGTACATTTGGACCACTTATTCCTGGAATATTCTTTTCGAAATACTCAGCTAAAATGATTTCAAGAATGTGATGGCGACACGGTAAATACAATAAATCACGGTTCAATAACTGTTCTAATAAAACGGCAGCACCATTCATGTGGCCTAAATTTGAAGCCGTAGTATCGCAGCATAATGCCTTAACAGCATCAGTCAGACCCCAATTGGAAAGTGCATTATATATAGCATTGGCTTGCATTATTCCTTTTCCATCTTCTAAATAAGGCACGTCTATTAATTTTTCTGTTTTACCATTTGTTACAACAATAGGTAATCTATCTACTCGTTTACATGTAACGGTGTCTGGTTAATACTTACCGTCCCAGTGCACTACTCCATAATTTATTTCCTTTTCTCAAAAAATTATTTTAATGTTTTCTGCACAATTTTTACGTATTTTTTTTCGATGCTGATTGAATGAAGTTTTATTTAATATTAATTGATTGGTATCGTAACCTAACGCCTCACCAATACATCCTATGATATGTACCGATTTTCGGTATGAAATTTGGCAGCTATCGAGGGCAGCTACTACTTTTTCAGTCATAACATTAACTGTACCTCGAATCTTTTGTTTGTCACAATTTCGACCACTTCCTTCATATTCAGAAAAAGGAGATTCACTTGATTTTGTAGAAGTTCCTTCGCTCGACAATAATAATTCATTACAATCTTGTTGTAAAGGTGATGATTGGGTTTCACCTGCAAAAGATGTAACGCATACACAATTGCAAAACACATTTTTTTCAATATTTTAAAACCAAGCGTCAACAATTTTTACCAGGCAATGAGGCCAAGTGATCAGTCTTTACATCCAAATTATAATAAATTTTTCCCTCATCAACCACACAATTTCCTGCACTGGAACGTTCTAAAATAAAAAAGTATTTTTTATAAATACAAAGGTTAACAAACTATAAATTAAAAAATATTAAAAAGCTATGAAGTAATCATCTATAAATTTAATCAGCATAAAATGATAAAAACAAAAATACAATTAAAAAAGCACAAAAAAGGGATGATCAAATAAATACAACATTTTGTGCGTATTAGTTTCATAAATTGTAATATATCTGATTTACTTTGTTTATTTCTAAATTATAAATTTTTGAGTCTATAATTTCTATTAATTATTAATAGCTTATATTTGACTATTTAAAATAACTTTAAAATATTCCAATTTATATCTCTCTAACAATTTAATATTTTGCAAAATATCACAAAAATCACAATACTTTTATAATAAATAAACGTAAATATATCTTATTTATATCTGAATATGTATAATATATATTGCAGATTAGCAATATTTAATATCAATGTAAGATTTTGGTGTTTTCACAAACCAAAGTATTCCAATATTGGAACAACATTGGATTAATATTGCATCAATATTGCAACCAACATTGGACTAACATCGACATAAATCATGTGATAACTAAAATTAAAATTTTTTTAAATATTAGAGTAATATTCGAATAATTTTAAGTGTAAAAATTGTACACTTGTAAAATTATTATTACTAATAAATCATATGTAGTAAAATTTATATAAAATTTATAAAATTAAAACGTACATAAAAAAAAGAAATTATATATAATAATTAATAGACACCTGATGATACAATTTCTTTTTCATCTTCTTTTAAGCGGGAAATAAATCCGTATTTCTGGCTTTATCGTTGACTCAATAAAAACGTTTTCTTTTCGTCGTCTAGTACTTGTATAACATCTTCTTGAGCAATATCGAAAAGTATGTTCAATTTATAAATTAAAGTTTCTTTTAACTGCGGATAGTTACTTTTATTTTTGAATTTTTGCCAATTGCGATATTCGTCATATAATTTCTCTAAAAGTAAAATACAGGTAGAGCGACTTTTTGTTGGAATTATAGCTTTATCCCAAATTGATTGTACTTCTTGTATTACATCACGTATGCTTTCCTTAACAGCTTTTTTCAGATGACGTGTTTTGTAGAATAGTACTTGAAGAACTTGCTTGGTAGGTAACTTAACCGCCGAAAACTGAGGTTTTATTTCACCAATCAAATGAAAAGTTTCTTTGTGATTTATTAAAGACATTTTAATTTGTAATCATAAGTTTACTGATAATAGATAAATAAGTAGGAAATCATGTGTACTCTTTTCAAGTGAAAATAAGTAATATTTGATAATAAATAGTTAACAAAACTATTTTCTTTTTCGGTAATAGCTACTAAACGAAACAAAAAAATTTACGAAGGAACTCACTAGATACGATCAGTCTCCTGGTATTATGAACTGACTTATGCCACGGTCCAACTCGGTACGTAGATAAAAAACCCTCGAAAACCAACATTTTTAAAATCAATTAACGTTATACTCAATTAATACAATTCTTGAACAACTCCTTCATATCAATAATCCATTACAAAAAAGTTCTGCATCAATTATCCATAAATTCTAGACAGAGTTTATGCAGAATTTACACATATTTCCACAAACTCTACAGAAATTCTGTAGAATTTTTTTTTGTAGATTTTCTATATGAATTCTCTAGAATTTCTGTAAATTTTCTGTATAAATTCTGTATACTCTATACAAAAATTTTACATAATTTATAGTATACAGAACTTTCGTAAGGGTTGGTATTGCTAACAATAATACGAAAGTGACCACACTTAAATACTATTTTAATTAAAATGAGAAAAAACGATATATTTGTGTTTTTGCTTTCTCAAAGAGAAAGCTTTGTAACTGTGAAAATTTTTTCACTTATTTTAGGGTTATAAGAATGGGTAAAATTATCAAAAAATAAAAATCTATGATATAGAAAGAAGCATTTTTTCCCTTCTAAACAATGACGTCAGAGTTATTTCTGTAACTAGTCTGAGCGAGATTTTAACTCAGATAGTCTCTATTTAAAATGCGAAAAAACGTTATTTTTGTGTATTTTTCACTTATTTTAGGCTTATAAGAATGGGTAAAATTATCAAAAAATAAAAATCGAATACACAAAAAGAAGTATTTTTTCCGCTCTATACAATGACGCAAGAGTTATTTGTGTAAGTAGTCTGAGCGAGATTTTAAGTGGAAAAATCTAAAAAAAACTCATCTCTCCCATTTAAATAACATGGGAAATCGAGGTATGTTTGGCGGCACGCGAATTTTCAACAAATCGTGCAAAATCCAACGGGAAACTTCATTTTTAGAGGTCCAGATTTGATAGCAAACCCGACATTTAGAAAAAATTAAACTTGGGAAACAACGGACACCCTAATGTGCATGTGTGTGAGTAAACTCTTCATATCTCGGAAAAAAATCAAACGATTTTTGTCGGATAAATCCTATTGTCTTCGTCCCGCGAAAAAAATGGTATCCTGACTGATTTGAGGTTTGGTCGATTTTCTTTTGTTTTATAACTTAGAAACGCTTTTGAATTATGAGTTTTTTTGATTTTTCATGTGTTACAGTCAATATTAACTAATATAAGAAATTTTTATTAAAAGTTCTTTAAATTACCTACATTTTTTTTTTTTTTTTTTTTTTTTTTAATTTAAATTATTTTCACTCTGTCATTTGTTATTAAGGAAAATGTTTTTATATTTCATAAATTGGTGTCTCAAAAAATATTTTTCTTATCGACTTGAAATTTTAACCACTTATTACACTCATTGAAGACTATATTTGGTTAAAGTTTTAAGAGATTATATTTATTTGTTTTTTTTCTAAATTATTTTAGAAAAAATTTGCGTTTTCGTTGTCGCACGATAACAAGATAGTCCAGGCGGGGGAGCAAATGAGGTGGATGTTCTACCATGTACGACTTTTTTCTTGTTTTATTTAATTGTTAAAAATGTATAGAATCGAAATATCGATGTGCCCCAAAATTCTTTTCATCGGAAGTTCTTTTAAATTAACCAAATGTCAAAAATCATTGAAAAATGATCCATTTTTTCTCGAAATATCCCTTATAACTCGAAAACGAAGCCTCAGACGAAAAAACTTCACTAGAGACTTTTTGTTTATTGAGACATTTTCTACAAGATAGCTTATATGCGCCATTAAAATTATCAAAATTTGCATTGCAAAATGGAAAAATGCAAATTAAAATGTGACCTTTTTTCACAGTGTCGATACACAAGGTAAATGTTAATGATTCTTCATGAAAATCGAGATTTGAAGACTTCAATATACACTTAATTTACATGCGCAACCTGCCCGCTGTGCACTTAACCCTTAGAGGGCCAGGATTTCAAAAATTTTAAAAGCTCATAATTTGTACTGAAAAGTGATCTGAGGTCCCCAAGTTAGAACCAAACCAAGGTCCGATGTTGGCGAGTCAGACCATGACGCCTCAAGGCGTCATCCCGGCCCCCTAAGGGTTAATAGTTTTTCCACAAACAATTGTTTAATTAAAAAAATTTGAAAACTTTGATGAAATGTAACTTCTATAACGAGGCCCTCAGACACTTCCTGATTTTTTTACGTACTCTTTACAACATTAACAACTATAAGAAATCAAAAAGGTATACATTTTTTAATTTTACAACCGTTTTAGAATTTATTTAAATGTTTAACGCTAATTAACAAATGGAATTTCTCAATGAAAAGTTATCGAACAAAATTTTTTGTTTCATATACTTATAGTGCTTTGAAATCTGGTTAATTTATGCACTAATCGAGTTGAATCCATTCATTAGACTCGGAGATATCAAACGTTAAAGTTAATCGCTCCTTACGGATAAACAAAACGACATACCGTCATAAAAAAAATACCGCAAGTTAATTGTCCGCATAGGACAAGTTAATTCAATATGTTTCTCGGGAATGTATTGAAAAATGATAATATTATTTATCTACTCTTTAAATAAATATTGAAAAGTACAGTAATCGATGGTAGAGGTAGCTTGTCAAGACAAAGTATAAAACTGAATTTATGCACTCGCGCTGCAAAGTTATCATTATCTCAGCAATGGATGCACGGATTGAGACCATTTTTTTTTTTAAATTGATGTAGAAAAGTCAGGAAAGAACGAATATCATACCGCCGATTAAAAATATTAACAAATTTTACTGGTTTTTAATGATTTTAACTATATTTTCATGTTTTGGCAAATTTTTTTATTTGTATTTCATCATTCTTACGATTATTATTAGATATTATTGGGATTGAATAATAAATAAATAGAATAAAGCAAATATATTGTAAATAATTTGTTTATTTAAAGATCTTTATTTTTTGGCATTTATCCAGACTTCTTCCTTTT
The DNA here is from genome assembly GCA_036365515.1 of Torymus aiolomorphi. Lineage (NCBI taxonomy): Eukaryota > Metazoa > Arthropoda > Insecta > Hymenoptera > Torymidae > Torymus > Torymus aiolomorphi. Next base: position 134,944,847 of record CM070874.1, read on the forward strand.
CTTTACTTTTTGTACATCGGTATCTGGCTCTGTATTACAAGCATTATCATCATCATAATCATTATCATCATTTTCGATATCGCTATAACTTTTTTCTTTGTTAATACATTAATATCTATGCCATCATCATTATCTTCGTCTATTTCAATAGAAATGACTTCATGATTTAGACACGCAATTCCCCGACAATTTGTACAATAGTCCGTACAACGTAAGCCATGCTTAACGCATCCACACGTTTTCTTACAATCTTTGGCACATCTACATCGAATATCTTTCAAGATATCGTCAGGTACTGGCGGACCTTCTGCGTATAATGGCGCGAGCGTATCGTTGAGAATGTGCCAGCCCCATTCGGTCGGGTTTTTTGTGTTATTTAACGATTCTTGCATCTGGTGGTAAACTCTAAACGAATGCAAACTGGCTGCTGACTCAGTAGGCGGTAAAGCTGCTAAATTAAAGAAATTTTTACGTGAACAATTTTTAAAATATAAGTATCGAAAGTTATTCAGAGGGATATTATTTTATCCCCATACAAGGCACATATTATTTTTTCGCCAGCACTTTTCAATTCTTGGTTTGTGGCATGTTGCGAATTAAAAATAGAAATCACGTCTCTTAAGCCAGCATTATTTTCTAGAATTTTAATAATTTTTCCCTTCCCTTGTTTATAGAAGGCAAATGTTATGTCACATCCTGTAAACGCGTGAATAAAACATATAGAATTGCTTAAGCATTTAGGAAAGCTTTCGGTACTGTACACGGTTTGGGCGATTTGTTCTTTATCCGGTTTGAGGAAATATACTTCTTTGTTTGCGGGTTTTGTCTACGTGAGAATGACCAAAACATCAATGTCTTCGGCTACAATAATAGCTGGTTTTTTTTTTATATCGCTTACGTTAATGGCTGTCTGTACAATTAACGCATCAGCATCGCCAAACGCTTCTGTTGTTTTTATGCCTTCAGCTTCTAATTTATTACATAATACTGAAATTAATCGATTGTTATTTTTCTCATTACTCAAAAAATTTACCTGTGAAACTGTTGCGATCATAGTTAGTCAAAAATTACCTCTCTACAAAATTGTTTCATTTGCCTGCGTTCTCTCTCTGCAGATTTTGTGCTATCGCCAAAATCATTTGTTCTATCGCCATATCGGACCATATGCCTGCCCAATATTTATCGGTTCGACTAATCGTAAAAAAAGCTCTTTTCAGTAAATTTCTCATACTCTAATGGATCAATTTTATCTTCAATCTCGTACATATCTTGTAGATATAGTTGAGATGATTTGGCACACAAATAGTGGCCACTCGCATAGAAAAATGGTATCATTTTTCGTATACTTTCAAGATGAAGTTTCCAGTTTGCACTTCTTTTAGCTTCAATAAATTGCTTTACTATAGTGACCATGTTGAAATACTGAATCCATAATTTTGCAGTATGTCCGTTTTCTTCGACATTTTTTACATGCGCTCTAAACTTTTTAACAATATTCATAAATTCATCTGTTTGTATCGTATTACAAGTTTCATCTACAAGATTTTCTAACATTTTTCTTACAAATTCATTTTCAATATCAGTAAAATCAATACAACCAGGAAGTATTATTCCTAAAGCTAAATGGGCTAGTAGGTGTCCCCTCACTGCTCTCGAATAAGCATGACCAGTTAACATTTTATCGACCGAATTCTCCGCGTATATTTCACATAAAAGTTCCTTCAAGCCACTACCACTCATTATAAATCCTATACTTCCCAAAAACGACATCAAAAGATGAAAACCGCCGAGTCTAGCGTGCACACAAGATAATTCGTCTTGGCAACATGCTAATATTTCTCTCGCCTTGTAGTACAAAGGTTGATCGAACGTTACAAAGCAATCTTTTTGATTTTCTCCTTTACGACGTTTAGCTTCCAAGAAAACAGTATAAATAGTGTCGTAACTACTTGACACATGATTAATAAATGGTAGAAAATTAACATACTTTTTACAAAATGTTCGTTTTTTGTTAAAACGTCCATGAATCCATTCCAATCTTCGAAATTATTTGGATTCATGGATTTGCCACGGAGCCATAAAAAATCTGCAGGTAATATTTCTATATCAAGTGACATTAGAGAGATTTCATTTAAATTTTTGAACAATGATTTTCTGCATTCCGAAAGCAGAAGGCTTATGGAATGTATGAAAATCTATTTTACAAAATTTACCGATAATCTCAGCATGACTCAAAACAGAAGTCTCAAAAAGTAGTGATTCTTCGTAAATTGCACAAAATCCGAGAGAACTCAAAATCTGTATTAATTCTTTTGAACCATATTTTTTATTTATGGTTGCGGCTAATCCAACTTGGAGGGAAGATAAATACGATCTAGGCCGCGTAGCTGCAATAATAGCATGAGCAATGCTTATTATTTTGCTTCTGTATTTCTCAACGGCACGTTTCTGGTCTAAAATTACTGTATTTAATAAAATCTGTAAAGTTTCTGGGATGTCACTGTTTACATTTTCTAGAAAAGCATCCGGAGCAGGATAAGATGTTATATCATACAGTTGAGATCGTATATCATCCACAACTATTTTTCCCACAATTTCAACGAGTCGCTTACGTTCTTCTTTGGTATCTGTTTTTCTGTTTTTATACCACATCTCAGTTAACATTTTTTCTCCTGCATTTATAAACGTTAAAATAGGATCATCTTGAAATATTTTTTTTAAACGGTCTTTTATCGGAGTCAAAATTAGCGAGAATGTCTTTAATACAAAATTGACATTCGTCTTTGTGTTCTAAAATGTAAGTAGCAATAAATTTCGTTGCTCGAGCGGTTGCAGTGTCCTCGGTTGCAAGAGAAGCGGTATTACATTTAGTATACAATTTTTTAAGGCAATCGTCGTGATAACGCGCACCTACAGCTACTAAATCATTAACGTTAATTAGGCGCGTATAAATATTCAAACAAAATTTATCGGTTACGGTACTCAAATTATTTATTAGTCTATTTCGTGTACTATCATTACTAACTATGTGAACTTTCTGTCTCTGATCCGCAGGTAGACGTGCTTGCTTTTTAAAAAATGTCTCGCTAGCATCTTCTTCACACATGAAGCATAAATTGTGAAAATTAAAATCCGCGGTACCTGTAGATCGTGATGAAACTGTGGTTGAAGTCGAAGGGTTTTCAAATTTTCGGATTGCATAAGCTATTTTTGCCTGCGATGTATATGTTTTACAACAGCTAGCATGGATGGTAAGTGATTCGTGCTTTCGAAATTGAACGTGCTTCCCATCTTTTCTTTCTTTACTAGCCCGTATGAAATTTGTTATCGTTTCGCCTTTGATAATTCGAACGGATCCACAATCTAAGGATTTATCACAAATCATACAATTTTCTCCTTTCATAATCTATAAAAAATACATTAAATAATTAATAAAATTTTTTTATTATTTAATATAACTAATAATATTTTTAGTCAATAAAAATGCAATACTTATGTATTATTCTTAATAGTAATAATATTCAGATAAAATATTTTGAAAGATATATTACAAGAATATTTTAAATGAATATACAAAGGTGATATAGGGGAGGGCGGGGCACGTGTGACACCCTAACTTTGATTAAAAATAACAACTAAACCGTGTATTATTTCAAAATGTACAAAAACGGAATAATTAGATCAGAAAAAAATAAAATAAAATAAACTATTAACTTTTTCTTCATTTTCTTTTAATTATTGATAAAATATAGAAAAGAAATTCTGAAAAAAATGCTCTACATGCCCCACCGGCGGGTGGATTGTGGCACTCGACGGGGCACGCATGGCACGATCAAATTTAATATTTTACTATAGGTATTTTTCAATTCTTTTTTCCAATAATTAATTCTTTAATAATTATGCCATAATAAAATGTTCAAAAATCAAATAATTAATCAGTCTATTGAAAATTTAAAATTTTATTTTTATTAAGGAACATAACAATTTTTATTTTACAATAGATTATTACATTTTAATAAATGATTATATATTATAAATTCCTTCTTATAAAATATGATCACAACATAATACTTTTGTTTGATTAACAAATTATCATTATTATTACAATAAGTTTAAATTTAAAGATTTCGCATCATTTTCATCTATGTAGCATATTTGAACTACTTGACCATTGAAAAAGGCAGTTTGAGTATCTGATTGACAATTGATTCTTCAGGTATTACTTCTCTAAAGTAATTTTCATTATTTATGGAAGCTGAATTATTATTAACAATGGATAAATCAAGCTGATTTGTGTTTAAGTCTTCAAGTGGCTTTTTTCTACTCTAAATTAACTTAATACGCAGTCGAAATAATCGTTATTTACTTATTAATGTAATAATTGAAACTAAAAACTAGTTCAAACTAAATTATTGCACTGCGTAGTTGTTAATCCATCTTGCTCCGTTTTTGGTTTGTAGGTTTGTAGGTTACATCACTTCGCTCGGCGGCAGCCGCGGCACACTGATACGCCCGAGTGTGCCACGCGTGCCCCGCATTTTAATACCATTTTCATTTTTTAATTATATTACTTATAAAAATTTTCTGAAAATAATAAAAACAGGGCTTGAAAGATAAAAGTTGAAACTATCAAATAGGTTTGGTCTCATTTAGAAAAAAATCATTTTCTCGTTGCTCCAAGCGACTTAAAAATGAAGTCAACCTTGTTTCTAAGCACCGATTTTCAATCTTATTAAATTAAATGTTAAACATTATCTATAATCTCAAAAGTATAGAGGAAAATTCTAAAAGCATATCTAATGAGGTTTACGTAAAAATTACATTTTTTGCATTCATTAATATTAAAAATATGTAAATATATATATTTAAAGTCATTCCACTTTAAAAACATATGGAGTTTGTTTTGATACACATTCAAATGCCGCAAGTCTTTACATACTTTACTCACACCTGTTTAGATTTGTTTGTATTTGAGAGAGTAAACAAGGGCGATGACCGAGCTGTGTGACGTCAGCGTATCCATACTTTAAAAACAGATGGAATAGTTTGTTTCTTTTTACACATTTAAATGGCTCAAGTCTTCAAGTGTACTCACACTTGTTTAGATTTTTTGAATATAAGAGAATTAACGATTTTTCTTATCCTTGTTACATGTATCTTTTTTTATATACTAACTGATATCACAAAATATTTTGCGGTTAATATTATAAAGAAATGAGATTTTTGTAAACAATATAATTTTTTATTTACCTATATTTTGGCGGACCTCCACTTTAAGTAAACAAACGTGTAGCAATTTCAATATAATATACGATCAACGAGATAGATGTTGTATTTAATCAAAATTATAACGTACACCACTCGATTACTTCTGTAATAAAATGAATAACAAGCATTATTTCCCCACTTCAATACAAGCAAAATAACTATATCAATTTTTAACTTACTTATATATTCTGGTGCACACTGCAATTTAACACAGTACAAACGTGAATCAATTTTAATATAATATATGAATAACGAGATGTTATATTTAACCAAAACTATAATGTACACCGATCGGCTGCTTCTGCAACACTGACTGTACTCAGCTAAGCTGCTACAGAAACGTTATACATTAGGTATAATAGATGCTCACCAAAGTACGTTTGCTGAAATGGAGAGCAGGTCAGAAATTTTGAATGAGCCAATGAGATCTTCACAGTTTTCGTTAGAAGCAATCCTTAAACAGATTTGAAAGTAGACCTCAACATACAGGGGAATCTTCATAAAAAAGAAATTGGCGGTACTGTCGTCAGGCTCCTCATTCGTATACCTGTATGATTTTCGACTCATGTATATTGTGGAAATGGTCAGGTAAATGTTCCGGCATTTCAGTTTAAGGATTAAAAGACTAATAAAATAGCTCTACCAATTACATGCATTTCTTGAATATGATAATTTTATGGCACACAAGCATTGGAATATTTATTTAATCATCTATCTAAAACTAAAGAAAAGATAATGTATTCAAAAAGTTAAGAAATATAAATATTTTTTATATAAAAAAAAATGAATTTTTGTTAAATTAAAAATTAATTATTTAAAATTGCGTTTTTGTTTAATATGAACATGTATTGTATAATAAATGTCAAAAGTAAAATGGAGACATCGGGAATCGAACTCGATCCAACCGGGTGAGAACCAAGTGCCCGTACCACTGGGCTATCACCGCACTGGTAGTACAATGCTACCTACGACACTAATGGTTGCAGTCAGTGCCGGTAAGTCAGGAAACTATGCGCCGACTAGCCTCAAATCCGTTTTTCAATATTTATTTAAAGTGTAAATAAATAATATTATTTTTTTAATATGTTTCCGAGAAACGTATTGAAATACAAATAAAAAAATTTGCCAAAACATGAAAATATAGTTAAAATCATTAAAAACCAGTAAAATTTGTGAATATTTTTATTCGGCGGTATAATATTCGTTCTTTCCTGACTGTTCTACATCAGTTTAAAAAAAAAATCGTCTCAACTGGTGCATCCATTGCTGAGAGAATGATAACTTTGCAGCGCGAGTGCATAAATTCAGTTTTATACTTTGCCTTGACTGCCACCTCTACCATCAATTACTGTACTTTTCAATATTTATTTAAAGAGTAGATAAATAATATTATCATTCTCCAATACATTCCCGAGAAACATATTGAATTAACTTGTCCGGCGGTATTTTTTTTATGACGGTATGTCGTTTTGTTAAGCATAAGGAGCGATTAACTTTAACGTTTGATATCTCCGAGCCTAATGAAGGAATTCAACTCGTTCAGTGCTTAAATTAACCAGATTTCAAAGCACTATAAGTATATGAAACAAAAAATTTTGTTCGATAACTTTTCATTGAGAAATTCCATTTGTTAATTAGCGTTAAATATTTAAAAAAATTCTAAAACGGTTGTAAAATAAAAAAATGTATACTTTTTTGATTTCTTATAGTTGTTAATGTTGTAAAGAGTACGTAAAAAAATCAAGAAGTGTCTGAGGGCCTCGTTATAGAAGTTACATTTTATCAAAGTTTTCAAATTTTTTTAATTAAACAATTGATTGTGCAAAAACTATTAACTGCACAGCAGGCAGGTTGTGCATGTAAATTAAGTGTATATTAAAGTCTTCAAATCTCGATTTTCATGAAGAATCATTAATATTTACCTTGAGTATCAACACTGTGAAAAAAGGTCACATTTTAATTTGCATTTTTCCATTTTGCAATGCAAATTTTGAAAATTTTCATGGCGCATATAAGCTATCTTGTAGAAAATATCTTAATAAACAAAAAGTCTCTAGTGAATTTTTTTCGTCCGAGGCTTCGTTTTCGAGTTATAAGGGATATTTCGAGAAAAAATAGACCATTTTTCAATGATTTTTGACGTTTGGTTAATTTAAAAAAACTTCCCATGAAAAGAATTTTGGGGCACATCGATATTTCGATTCTATACATTTTTAATAATTAAATAAAACAAAAAAAAAAGTCGTACATGGTAGAACATCCATTCATACCCCTATTTCCTGCTCCACCGACTGGACTAAGTGTAAAAATTATCCAATCGTCCTGAAATTTAGCACAGATGTAGCTTTTATATATCGTCAGATTGAGTTCGTTGTCCAAAAAAATCGGTCCACTACGGCCAAAGATATTTAAGGTTAAAAATTTTTAAAAAAATTTTCGAATCGCATTTTCTCAGAGAATACTTCATTTATCGACTTAAACTTTTAACCACTTACTAAACTTATTGAAGACTATATTTAGTTAAAATTTCAAGAGATTATCTTCATTTTTTTTTTTTAACGAAAAGTATTTTATAAAAAAGGAGCGTTTTCGCTGTTTTACGATAACAAGAGTAAAAATCAACCAATCGTCCTGAAAATTTGGCAGAGATATAGCTTTTCTTTCCTCAAAGTGAGTTTGTTGCCCAAAAAAATCGGTCAATTACATCTTCATTTGTCGATAGTGATAAAATAATTTTTTTCACGAAGTACGATTTCCAAAACAGCTTCCAAGAATGTCAAATATAAATCTCCATATTTAATTACTAATAAAAAAACCGCTGCTAATTCATTGGAACTTAGCTTCCCCAAACTTATTTATCGATTCCTTTTATTAAATTAAAATTTTAAAAATAAATTTTTCACAAAAAATTGCTAATGAATTTCCAAAATAAAACTTTTTTATTTTTTATTTAAACAAAGATATTAATATCCATCGCCAAATGTCATTGTTTAACTTTGAACCGATACGGTATAGTACATTTCGACACGGGTGGGGAAGTCCATTATTTAGCTGGTGTGACTTTTTGCACGAGCGAAGCGAGTGCGAAAAAGTCACACCAGCTAAATAATCGACTTACGCACTAGTTCGAACGGTATTTTATACCACGAGCGCCGAAAAATCATACCAAAGTTGTGATTTTGAGGTTAGAGTGGTATAAAGTCTTATATCTGACATTATAAAAATTTGTTTCCGAGAAAAAAAAATATTTTTGAAAAAAAGCGCATTTTCTTTCCCAGACGATAACAGAAGTGAAAATCAATAAATCGTCTTGAAATTTCGTTTCCTAAACAAATTCAAGCATTACGAACAAAGATATTTGATGTTAAAATTTTTTTTGAAATATTTTATAATAACGATTTCTAAGAGAGTATTTATTTCTAAGGCAGTATTTAATCAATCGGTTTGAAATTATAATATGTTTCACCTCTTTATGGAGCCCATCCCTGTATATTAGTACCTACGCCCAGAGTTTCCATATACACGGAAAAAGTTTTGGTTAGGCAGCAACACTAATCATGACAGTGGCGCGTTATTTATCGGTTGGTATAATTACAGTCCTTCTTGAGAGTGCCACGCTCCCGATGCGAGACGGTTGCGCGCCCAAATCGCACAATATTGCAACTCGCGCGCGGTAACTGTCTCACATCGGGAGCGTGGCGCTCTCAAGAAGGACGGTCACTATACCAACCGATAAATAACGCGCCACTATCACGATTAGCGCTGCCACCTAACATACATTTGAAAATAATGAAAACCTTTTCCGTGTACAAGTGACTAAAGAAATAATACCTCTCTGGGTATAGAAACTCTAGATCGGGCTCCATCAAAGAAAACGGGTTCGATAATCTAGTAAAAGAAATGTATTATATATGTGTGCGCGCGTGTGTGTGTGTGTGTGTGTGTGTGTGTGTGTGTGTGTGTGTGTGTGTGTGTGTGTGTGTGTGTGTGTGTGTGTGTGTGTGTGTGTGTGTGTGTGTGTGTGTGTGTGTGTGTGTGTGTGTGTGTGTGTGTGTGTGTGTGTGTGTGTGTGTGTGTGTGTGTGTGTGTGTGTGTGTGTGTGTGTGTGTGTGTGTGTGTGTGTGTGTGTGTGTGTGTGTGTGTGTGTGTGTGTGTGTGTGTGTGTGTGTGTGTGTGTGTGTGTGTGTGTGTGTGTGTGTGTGTGTGTGTGTGTGTGTGTGTGTGTGTGTGTGTGTGTGTGTGTGTGTGTGTGTGTGTGTGTGTGTGTGTGTGTGTGTGTGTGTGTGTGTGTGTGTGTGTGTGTGTGAATCTTAAGTAAGAATTATCCAGTCAACACTTTATATTCCAAAGAAGAAACTTCCTATCAAGAGTCGAATGTGTATTTTTATGATTATATTTAGTTATTTATCGAATTTACACTGTTATTTGCATTCATAACTTGATAAATTACTATTCGCTTTCATACTATCTCGAATATAATGATTACATTTTCTTAGATCAAATACAAAGCCAAATTTAAAATCAAAATTAATACGAGCAATTTAAATTTAAGATTTGTGCTTGATGTAAGAAAATGTAATCATTCTATTCAAAGCCATAAGAAACCTAATCAGAAGTTAGGTGCTAGTAAAAGGTCATTACTCAGCTAACAATCTTGATTAATTTCATGAATTTAATGTGATATATAGTTAATTTCGTCAGTAAAAAGTGAGAAGCATAATTAAATGTAGCAAATACACATCAAAATTATAAATCATTTTGCATTATCAAGGAGCATTTACAGTTTATACAACTCTTGAACTGAAGCTATCACTGCGGTTCTTGTTATTACTGCTATTTATAGAGTCATAATAATTTAAGAATCATAATTAATTTACTAAAGTCATTGTGCTAATGTTTAAATTTAAAATTTTTTAAAAAATTCTCAAGTACAATAAAACTATACTAAAAACTTAAAATTCAATTTTAATATTCAAGAGCCATTACTACTTTACAATACTAAACTTTATTTCGCTTCTAAATATTCTGACTTGAAAATATACCATAAGTTTCAATTTTGATGTGATAAGATATAAAATGAAAATAATCAAAGTTATTTTACCAACACGAGGAGCTTCTGCCAGCGAGCTATAATGTTGTCATATCACTTTAGGATGACTATGTTTTGCTCCTGACACACACATCAAACCCGTAGAGGCAGCAACAAAAAAATAGCAGATACGTAAAAATTATCAGGTCAACAGCAGCAGTGCACCTAGAGCTGGACCTTATGTACAAGAATTGGACCTTATGTACAAGAATTCGCACCTTATGTGCAAATCTGCACACATTATCAGCTGAATAGTAGCAGTGTCTTTCAAGGCATGATGATGATCCAGTGTACTTAAAGCAGGTCCTTTAGTACAAGAATAAAACATTACCAGCAACATTAGCTAGTCTCCAAATCCGGTGGCGCAATACTGAGAAGTGCACATCTAAAAAGTATTAGTAAGTTAATAGGCTCACTATGAATATATTTTGTGCATTGAGTTAAATCCACAGACTGAATTAGTGGAGAACTATATCTTCCATTTAGAAACTAAGATGAACTATAAAAATAACAATTTATTTAATTATTACATCTGTAAATCTTTATTTGAAATGAAAATGATTTGCGTAGAATAAGTATAGTTTTGTAATAAAGTTCTAGGAAATAAATATACATAACTTCGATATTGACATTTATTAACATAATAATTTTCATATGAAAGGTAATTTTAGTATCAAACATTAGCTTAGCTGCATGAGCACATGAGCAGTAGAGCACTGAGATCTATTTACACTGTAGTAATTCATTGCTCTAAGAAGCAACATATCCGCAGGGGAAGGAAGAAATGCAGTAGGTTTGTAAACATCGTCTGAATAGCAGTTCGCCGTAGGTTGTCTTTAATAATTGCACAAAGAGTCAGTACACCAAAAGCATGACATTTTGTGGAGAAACATTGTTAGCAGCATAACATTGTCTGTTCACGAGCTCCAGTGGCACCACTGAGAGCTGAGCATCTGAAATGCATTTATAAATTAATCTATTCAGTAATTGTTAACTGGAGGAATAAAAGTTCCGTAGAAGTCACGACGAAAATCGCATATAATAATTATTGGAATCCATCCATTTGTCAATATAAAGGTAATCGGATCATACCCGTACGGGCAGGTTAGAGGTTATGAAATGTCTGTACTTCTCCTTTAAGATATATTCTTCACTGCACTGTGTCAAGTAATGAAGATTTTCTGCTGGTGCCCCCAAGAGAAAATTTGAAGAAAATTTCACTCAGTTTATTTTTGCCGACGGGGATGTCGGTGTCCGTAGTAGTTAGTACCACGTACGTGGATACTTAGGTACATATATGAAGAGCTCAGGGCAACAGTCAGCTCATATTTTTAGATGACCCCTGAATTTGCTGTTTATACTGCTTACCTGGGGGCCAATTCGAAATACGAGCTGACCATTTGTTGCCCTGAGCTCTTCATATGTACACGCACGATGCAGTGGCGATCGCCGTTTACGACTTGAGAGGAATAACGGACTGTAAGTACTTATTCGCGCTGCTCACATATAAGCGCTGATCGTGCGATCATGTCTAGTAAGTATAGCGCGTTATTCTCAAGTAAATAGGTAGCAGATTCAGCGATTACAGCTGTCTCGTATACTCATGTGTCATCTGTAAGTATTATAATTATATCTGTATCCGATAACTCTACAAGGGATAACAAAATATATACTAATAGATGGTGCCTGAAGGACAACGACATCCCCGGTGGCTACAGTGAACTCATTGACATTTTCTTCAACTTTTCTATTGAGGGAATCCGCAGAACATCTTCAGTACTTGACACAGTGCAGAGTAGAGTATATCTTAAAGGAAGTACAGATATTTCATAACATGCAACCTGCCCGTATGGATATGGTCCGATTACTTTTATATTTACAGATGCATGGATTTCAATACTTATTATAGTCGATTTTCGAAGTGACTTCTACGGAAATTTCATTCTACCAGGTAACAATTACTGAAGAGATTAATTTATAAATGCATTTCAGATACTCACCTCTCAATGGTGGGTCACCGGAGCTCGTGAACAGACAGTGTTATGCTGCTAACAATGCTTTTCCACGAAACGTCATGCTTTTGCTGTACTGACTCTTTGTGCAATTATTAAAGACAAGCTACGGCGAACTGCTATTTAGATTATGTTTACAAACCTATTGCGTTTCTTGCTTCCTCTGCGGATATGTTACTTCTTAGAGCAATGAATTACTACAGTGTAAGTAGATCTTAGTGCTCTACTGCTCATGTGCTCATGCAGCTAAGCTAATGTTTGATACTAAAATTACGTTCCGTACAAAAAAATTATTATGTTAGTAAATGTCACTAACTCGAATTTATGATATATTTACTTTATAGAGCTTTAGTACAAAGCTATAATTATTCTATGCAAATCATTTCAATTTCATATAATGATTACACATGAAATTCTTAAGTAAATTGATACCCGGATAGCACAAGACGTTTTTTAAACGTCATTATGCCGTCAAATTTTAAACCTCGCGACGTCAGAAATATAAGTTACTCAAACGTCATAATAACGTCAGTAAGACGTTGAAAATGTCCGCAGTATTTTTCTACTGATATTTCTTTTCATTTTTTCGACGTTATAAAAAGGTTAAAAATCTGTTAGAAGGACGTTAGAAAAATGTTGGAAGAACATACAATAAACGTTATAGAAACGTCATATAAAAAGTGATAAAAACGTCATAAAAAAACGTCATAAAAACGTCATTTATACATTACATCTTTATATATGAGGAAATCCACGGAACCTTTAACTGTTTTGTTACTTTTTTCTTAAAGAAATTTATTGCTGCAATTAGCAGAGCGTGCGAAGCACATAAACGAGACAAGGTGTAAAATCTTCAGTTTTTACGTAGAAAACCAGTCAAGTAATCCATATTAGTGTGCCACGCATGCTCAAGTCTGGGGATGTAAACAGCTGTCGAAAAAAGTCCACTTTTTCCACTTTTTCCGAAAAGTGGACTTTTTTCGACAGTTTTTTACATCCCCAGACTTGAGCATGCATGGCACACTAATATGGATTACTTGACTGGTTTTCTACGTAAAAATTGAAGATTTTACATCTTGTCTCGTTTATATGCTTCGCACGCTCCGCTAAAAGCAGCCATGCATGCTCAAGTCTGGGGATGTAAAAAACTGTCGAAAAAAGTGGAAAAAGTGGACTTTTTTCGACAGCTTTTTACATCCCCAGACTTGAGCATGCGTGGCACACTAATATGGATTATTTGACTGGTTTTCTACGTAAAAACTGAAGATTTTACACCTTGTCTCGTTTATGTGCTTCGCACGCTCTGCTAATTGCAGCAATAAATTTCTTTAAGAAAAAAGCAACAAAACAGTTAAAGGTTCCGTGGATTTCCTCATATATCTAAGCAGGCGTATAATATTTATGTATGAAGAAGCCCCCCCCCCCCGCCATCCTCTCTTTCAATATTTGCTCTTATAGACTGAACCTCATTTTTCTACTTTGAGATTGTTCGACGCCACCTAGCAAGAAAAAAAGATGGATTAATTCCAAAGATTTCGAAAAATATATGAGTATAATGCCGTTATGACGTATTTATTCCGGTTTTATGACGTTTTTATGATGTTTTATGACGTTTTTATGATTTTTATTTGACTTTTTATGAAGTTTTTATGACGTTTTTATGCCGTTTTTATGACGTCTAAAGTAATTAATATTACAGGATAAATAATTCTTCGGACATTTTCAACGTTTTACTGACGTCATAATGACGTTTAAACAACGTCTTGTGCTATCCGGGTATTTTTTTATGGTTTATCTTATTGTTAGTCTTTAAATAGAAGATATATTGCTCCACTAATTCAGTCGGTGAATTTAACTCAAGGCACAAAATATATTCAAAGTGAACCTATTAACTTACAAATGCTTTTCAGATGTGAACTTCTCAGTAGTGCGCCACTGGATTTGGAGACCAGCTAATGTTGCTGCTGATGTTTTATTCTTGTACAAGAGGCCCTGCTTCAGGTGCTCTGGATCATCATCATGACATTGTGAAAGACACTGATGCTGTTTAGCTGATAATGTGTGCGGTGATGATATTTTTGTTGATGCCTATGCGGGTGTGATGCTGCTATTCTTTTCTTAGTGAATTAAAATGTGACGGGATAGATAATTTGAAAAACTTTGAAAAGGGCAGAGTGTGTTTAGATGCGCTATAGATAGGTATAGTTATTACTGTGTTATTATTAATTAATTTATAAATTTAGAATATAAGGACGCGTATCAGGCGGTTTATTATATTTTAATACTTGTGAATATTTATAAAAAGAAACTCTTCCATTAAATATGTGTTGTACTTACTACTACTGTAATATGGCAAATTATTCTATAGAAATGCAATGTATATACTATGTGTCTCTATTAATCTAGCAGTATGATAGAAAACAATAATTAGCTAAGTCTTGATAGTTAGTCTATGAAATACGTAATGTTATATTTTAATATATTATTAACTCTATAAGACTGACAGAGTCAGCTTATATATATAAAAAACAAGCTTATTGTGTTTTTCATTTTCGTGCTAAGGTAAAACAACCTGTAATGGGACATTTACGAATACTTAACTTTTATACATATGATTTAACAATAGTGAATTGTTTTTTTTGTGAAATAAAAATGACAAAAGATAGTTTATAATTCGTTTAATTGATTCACGAATAAAATAATGTTTTTAAAATATTTATTTTATTTATTTATTCAATCAATGGGATACAAATTCGTTTTGTACAATATTATCCCATATTTCATTACCGTTCAATGACATTTTTGAAAAAATTGTAACCATTCTCAAACCTTATAATTTCCGTGTTTTGCCTCTTGTTAATAAGAGTCTAAGTTCTGTAATAAAATTAGGTAAAGACCCTACAAAAAAGTGGGATAAGACCAACGTAGTTTATAAGTTCTTTTGTAAATCGTGTCCTGCGTCATATGTAGGAGAAACTAAACGTACAATAAAAATCAGAATTAACGAACATCAAAAAAATAACAACATAGAATCAGTAGTTCCACAACATAAGAATAAATTTCTCCATGATTTTGACTGGGACAATACTAAAATTCTAGATCAGGAAGCTAATTACAAAAAACGTATATTGTCAGAAATGATCCACATTAAGTGCAATAGTAATAACATAAATAAGAAAGAAGACGTTAAATTTTTAAATACGTCTTATTTTCCTTTATTGAGACTTTTAAATTAAATTTGTTGTCGTTTGATTTTTCTTTCTATATGTATCTGCGTTTTGTTTGTAAACACAGACACCAACCCTTTACTGTGTATACTATAAATACTGACCAATCTCATGTTTTGCGTTAACATCGACTTCTGTACTACGTAACACACGTTATAATTTAAGGTATTAATTATTGTATCACGCGAGTGTTTTAGTTTCTATTAATTACATTGTATTAATTGTTTTTTTTTCTGTTTAATAAAAAATTGTAGCCTGAAGAGGTTGGCAGACCAAGCCAACGAAACGTTGCTTTTTCTAATGAAATCGTTGAATTTTTGATTTCTAATCCTCGCCTCCGTCAGATCGACTTAAGGGGGCTAGACACCTTCTTTCTCTGAAATAAGAAGTCACATTTTAATACATAAATGTAAACTAATTATTTCATACTTTTTACATATAAAAGTGGGTATATTTACCTTACCTTAAAACTTTCTCCGATGGGCCTTTTATATGGTCCAGAACCATAGTCATCGATGAAACAAGTTTTTTCACTAACCGTAAGCTTTGAAATTTTCCTGTGGATGGAATGACTCCAGATTTGAACTAAATTACTCCTGAATAGTATAATTCTCATATGAGTGTAGGGATTTAGGATTAAATGTCGGAAAAAATTTTTACATCAGAAAAATTATGAAAAAATATAAAAAATTTAAAAAAATTAAAAAAAAAACTCTTGAAAAACAGCACAATTTTTTTTTTCTCATTAGATCAAAAATCCCTACACTCATATGAGAATTATACTATTCAGGAGTAATTTAGTTCAAATCTGGAGTCAATTCATCCACAGGAAAATTTCAAAGCTTACGGTTAGTGAAAAAACTTGTTTCATCGATGACTATGGTTCTGGACCATATAAAAGGCCCATCGGAGAAAGTTTTAAGGAAAGGTAAATATACCCACTTTTATATGTAAAAAGTATGAAATAATTAGTTTACATTTATGTATTAAAATGTGACTTCTTATTTCAGAGAAAAAAGGTATCTAGCCCCCTGAACTCATTACCTTCTTAATAAAGATTTATACAGCACAAACATAGTTATAATAGAATAATTTTGCTATTTTCACTAATTAACACTAATCAGCAATATACGATGGTCTTATAGTACGCTTAAATATACTAATAGATTTAATGTCACGTATATACTGTATGAAAATTAAATGCAGATATTCAAACCAAAAATATGAATTGTCAAGATTTAGTTAAACGTATGAAGAAAAAAATAGTGATAATTCTGATCGAATGAATCAAAATATATCTATTTCATAAGAAAGATAAAAGTGTGATTATTGAGTTTAGCTCATTGTAGGATATAATTCAATTCAAAGTGTTGTGTACTGCAATAAATGTCAAGATGCATCTACACGTAAGAGTTACAAGCCTACTAGCACACAAGAAATATGTAATAAAGGCTTAAATACCACACATATAAAGACAATACATATAATCAAGTGATCATGGGAGACATGGTCTTATCAACTTTTACGTACTAATATACTTTTGGCCATGATAATGTTGGCTTCTTAAGTTTCGATTGGGCTTTCACATTTTATATGACCTGCTGCATATTCTACATTTATCTTAGTATTACAAATAATTATGTAACTCAGTATGATGTTTTAAAAAGTGGATCATCAGAAGATTAATGAAAAGTTCAAAGGAAGGACAGATTGTTAGAAATAAATTTCACTGGACCTGGTGCTGCTGGGATAACATTATAGATGAACACATGCAAGCTGCCAGACCTTATATTTAAACCCTTTCATGTGGGAGAACGGATCTCAGACACAGGAAACTGAGTTTCAAGAAGAGAATAATTGGAAAATCTGATGGCTGATAATTTTTGAAGTTTAATTTACTTATTTCTCAAAATATAATATTTTGGACTTCTACGTCACTTTTCTTGGCAGCTGGTCGATATATTTTGATGGAAGAGGTACCACATTACTTGTAATACATTAAACTTTAGCACGAAACTCTGGAATTAAAAAATTTGATGTTTCAAATTTATCAAATTTCTTTATACTATTGTTTTTAAACCCAAAATTAAAAAATATATTGTATGTGTTTCAGTAATTTCTAGGCAAAAACACTGATTGGCAGCCACATTCTGCGACTACCATGGAACCGTGGGCTTGACAGATGAGATTAAGGGGACCACTGGCAACAAGACACATAAAAGCTTTTGACCTGGGGCCAAAAAAGCGATAAGTATCTAAGATATACGAATTAATGCATGTATAGCCAGAATGTTATGAAATAACTAAAAGTTGTTTTTCTTTTCTAGGTCAATAAATACCAAGGCAAATAAAATTTTACGCAAAGAAGCCAATGCCAAACTTTTTTCTTTAACCAGTATAAAGATAAGAATCCATATCAATAGCAAGGGAGGCATGTTTTGGATATTTTCATGCATTATGAGTTCTAAAAACTTTAAAGTTGATTTTCTCATAATATGGTTTTTAATGAAATAGGCTCACTGTCCGTAAGGTTTTAGATGATCATGCGGATGAACTGATTTCAAATTTAAAGTGAGTATTTCTGAATAGTATAGTTTCCTTATCAATGCAGGGATTTAGGATTGAATGTCATGAAAAATTTATACCTCAGAAAAACTTTGAAAAAATTAACAAAATTTTTAAAATAAATGCAAAATGCACAAAAAGTAAGCACCAAATTTTTTTTTTATGAGATTAAAAATCCCTACATTGATAAGAGAATTATGCATTTTAGAAGTATCCACTTCATACTTGGGATTATTTTATTCGCAGAAAAGTTTGAAAGCTTACGGATAGTGAAAAAACTTGCCTAATCGATAACTATGTTTCTGGACCATATAAAGGGCCCAGACTAAGGTGAGGTAAATATACCCCCTTTTATGTGTAAAAAGTGGGAAATAATTAGTTTACATTTATGTGTTAAAATATGACTTTTTTATTTCAGAAAATAAGGTGTCTAGCCCCCTTGAGGTGGCTCCGGCGCGATATATATGTATATAAATATACAAATTTTTTACGATGCTTACTTCACATGTTACAATTTGAGAAACAATATATTATGAAATAAGGGTTCTTGAAGTAACAAAAAAAATTTTTTTCAGAGAAATTTGAATATTGTTCAAGAAGATATCGTCAATTGAAAAAAAATCCATAAAACCCATAAATCTTTTTCATTTTTCATCCGATTTTCATTTACAAGGTCTCATTTTATTCCTTGTTCAATTTCAGGGGGTGGTAGTGATATAAAAATTGGAAAATTTTCAAAACCTGCAAAGTTATAAGCAATTGTTTATAGTTATGTGACTGAATTTTATAAACAATTGCTTATAACTTTGCAGCTTTTAAAAATTTTCTAATTTTTATATCGCTACCTCCCCCTGAAATTGAACAAGGAATAAAATGAGACCTTGAAAAATTAAAATCGGATGAAAAATAAAAAAGATTTATGGGTTTTGTTGATTTTTTTTCAATTGGCGATATCTTCTTTAACAATATTCAAATTTCTTTGAAAAAAATTTTTTTTGTTACTTCAAGAAGTTTCTTTTGATAGAATGTAAACTTATAAAGATTGCATAGCCGAAATAGTTTGTAAAAGTCCAACAGCGAAATGCTATTTAAATATGTGCGAAAATTGTCCTGGTGTCGAACCTTTAAAAAATGATCTAGAATTATTATTCGAAAGCTCTGAGATTAATGAAATAAAGTTTCAAATGTGGAAAACTACCGATAGATCAACATTGCAAACTGAAAACGTTTCTAAGTCTTCATTTATCGATATTTTTTTCCTCTTTTGTATAAACTTAAGACTCATTCATTTATTTCTAAACAACAGTCTTCTTATTTTCAATTCTTGAGAGAATCCTTATCTGAAGGAGAGTTTTTAATTTCTCTAGATTTTTCAGAAAACTATGCTTTTATAGCACAAGATGCAGCACAATCATTTCATTATAATAATAATCAATGTAGTTTAGCTACAATAGTCATTTACTATAAAGGATCAGAATCTAAAATTGAACACAAAAGCATGGTAGTTTTCTCAGATAGTTTAATTCATGACGTTGTTGCAGTTTATCTAATACAAGAAATTATAATTAATTTCCTTATAATTAATTATAATTAAAAATTCTTTCGATTTAGTTAGAAAAGTTATTTATTTTACTGATGGAGCTGCGCAACATTTTAAAAATAAACGCAATTTCCAAAATCTTCTTCATCATTATGATGATTTTGCTGTTGATGCTGAGTGGCATTTTCATGCAACAGCCCACGGAAAAATGCATGTGATGGAATAGGTGCTTCCGTGAAAAGCAATGCCAGACGAGAAAGTTTACGGAAAGTATCCGACAATTATATATTGACGCCCCAATATTTATACAAATGGGCAACTGAGTATTTCAAAAATATTGAGTGCTTTTTTTCATCAAAAGACGATTACTTAAAGGCTACAGAAAAGCTACAAAACAGGCTAGCCTCAGCTAAGACAATACCTGGAACTCAATTGTTTCATTGTATTAAATTATTAAATGATGCCAAAAAGTTAGAACTTAAAAGATTTTCAGCGTCAGAAGATTCTCAATTATATCCACCGATCAAAAAAGAGAAAGTACTTAAAACTCAAACAAAGAAAGAAGCGGATGTCGCAAAAAGGACAATTCTTATAAAATCAAAAAAATGTAAAAAAACTAGAATTTAAAGGAAAAGGTAATATTGTTATGCCAGATTAAACAATCTATAAGGTTATTTTAAATTTCTGTTTCACTGCTTTCAGTGCGTTCATAGATATTTTTATGTTTAATATATTATGTTTTTCAAATTTTGTTATATAAATGAACAAAGTTAATTGTAATATTATACTAACTGTTACAACTAGATCCACAAAATTATGTCCACGCATTGGCATTGTAAGTTACAAAACATTTTATATTTACAAAAAAGAAAGGGCGAAATAGCACATCGCGTGTATTAATCCGCCCTTGAGCATAGCGTAAAAAGTTCGGGCAGCCGCTGTCTTTTTGATCTTAGTATTTTTGAACTTTTCATGTTTCAACTTAAAAATATAATATTTAATAGTTTAAGACTTGTACTTTTGAAGAATATAATTCATTTTGAAGAAAAGACTGATATTTTATTGAAAAAATAGAGTTTAAACATTCAAATGGAATTTTCAACTAGAAGAAAGCATTTCGGAATAAAAATAATAGCACCATTGGAAAGAGCAGGAAAAAATCTATCGATATATGTCCTTAGTTCTTTTTTCAGAGACTTGGTACACGATTATTAGCGAATTGAATAGAGCGTGCACTTAAACGTGCCGTACGCACGGGCGCGAGGGGCTCGCGCGGATCCTCGGCGCTGTCTTTTTCATGTTGTTACTTTTAAAACCTTTATTTCTCCAACTTCTCCAAGATAGGGTTTTGAAGCTTAAGAGTTGTACTTTCCAATGGTGTAGTTTATTTTGAAAAAAAACATGATATACTTTGAGAAAAATGGCTTTCAATATTCAACTCGAGTTTTCGTCCGGAAGAACGCGTTTCGCAATAAAAACAATGGCGCAATTGGAAAGAGCAGAAAAAAATCTATCGATATAGGTCCTTGGTTTTTTTTTCAAAGACGCAGCATACGATTATGAGCGAGTTAAACAGAGCGCCTTTTACGCGAAAAAAGGCACCGCGCGCGCTCGGTGGCCCGTTTCTGTTGGACGCTCCCATATATCTTACTATACTATATAGTTGTAAGCTGAATTGAGTCGTTAACCCTCCGCGTCCCTCCGCGTCCCTCCGCAAAAAGGGTCTTGTCCCTCCGCATCCCTCCGCGTCCCTCCGCGTCCCTCCGCATTGTCCCTCCGCCTTGTCCCTCTAATGACAACTATCTGTGATGCAGAAGACACTTCTGTCGACAACTTTTGCATCGCTCCGTTGTCAGTTCTTCACCTCGATACACAAATAATAGGCTGCTTTCTGAAAACAAACTATGCCACCCTCCTGCCATCAGCTCAAGAAGCGCGTTCGCGCATTTATTATAATGCGCGCCTTTTCTCCGCAATTAACGAGACCAATTAATTACAGAGCAACTTTTTGAAAGGAAACTTCTTAATTATTCAAATCAAGGATGACGTCAAACTCACGCGAGCGCAGCGCGGCGTATGCGCATTCATTTGACAGTTCAATTACAAGTCGAACGCTGTCCGTATTTTTTCTTCCCAAAGAAAAGTGCAGCAACTGCAAACAGAGCATCAGAAAACGGCGAGAAACGGATTAAGTGCCTTCGTTAGTTCTTTCTCTCCCCCTCTCTCTATCTCTCTCTTCTCTCTCTTTCTCTTATATATATATATATATATATATATATATATATATATATATATATATATTGTAGGAGAGGCGTTGCCGAGCTCGTCCTCGGAGATCTCGCGTCATCATCCTTTTCTACGTTAAAAGTAAATAAACAGAAATGTAGTAAAAATAAAAATTTAGAGTATGAATCATATTTTTGTAATATGAGTTATGTTTGTAAATTTTGTTCGGCAGTATATTGGAAAGAAGAAAATAATAAATCAATTTGTTGTAGTAAGGGTAAAATAATTTTGTTTCCGCTAAGTATATATAATAAAACACTAAATAATCTATTATTATATGATAACAATTTTCAAACTTTAATCAGATATTATAATAATTTATTTTGCTTTGCTACATTTAGTGCAAACGTAAAATACGAAAAGAAAAAAGCTATTTATAATTTAAAAATTCAAAGACAAGTTTGTCATATAACGCCAAATACTTTATTACCAAAAAAAAAAATGCAGAACCTTCGTGTGGTCAATTATATATATATATATAGATATATATATATATATATATATATATATATATATATATATATATATATATATATATATATATATATATATATATATATATATATATATATATCATGGCAATACTGCAATTGAAATGAAAATAAAGAGTCATAAAGATTTAACTCAAGAACATTTAAAATTATTGACTGAAGTTTTAAATAGTAATCCTTATGCTAAACAGTATAAATATTTACACGAAATAACTAATACAGAGAAACTTTCAAATTATAAATTATATTTTGTTCATAAGAATAATAATCAAAAACATAATTATACTAAACAATTAACGTCGGAATGTGCAGCTATAATTATTTCCAAATCAGGAATCCCTCATAATTATGATCTATACGTTTATCCGAAAAATAATTCTAATGAAAAAGAATACACATATTTAAGTAAATTATCACATCATGTTGACCTAATAGTATTTCCATTATTTTTTCTTTCAGGAGATTTAGGCTGGAGTATTGGTTATACTAAAAAAACATATGATTCAAAAGAAAACCTTCTAACAATATTACAGCACTATTCTTATAGATTAGCTTACATATCAAATTCAAAAAATTTCAATCCACTTTTATTTGGAGGGAGACTAACCCAACAATTCTTTTTACATGCCTATATTATGATAGAAAACAATAGAATGAATTATTTTAGTCAGAAACAAAAAAAATTACGTACTGAATGTTATCAAGGTTTGAGGGATCATGTTATAAATAGTGCATTAAATATATCAGAAAATTTTGAAAAAAAAGAAAGACTAGGAAATATTTTTGTACTACCAGCAACTTATATAGGTAGTCCTAGATATATGCAGCAACATTATCAAGATGCAATGGCAATAGTAAGAAATATTGGTCGACCTGATTTATTTATAACTATGACGTGTAATCCTAAGTGGAAAGAATTAAAAAATGTATTAACGACATTTCCTATCGGAACTACGCCCAATGATATACCAAATATTACAGTTAGATTATTTTATACAAAATTTAAGTGTTTACTTAATGATATAGAAAAAAACCATCAAATTTTTGAAAATGCTTTAGCTTATGTGTATACTATTGAATTTCAGAAAAGAGGATTACCGTATGCACATCTTGTAGTAACATTAGATCATAAAAATAAATTAATGACACCAGAAGCTATTAATAAACACATTTCTGCTGTGATACCTTCTAATAATGATAAAAAATTACAAAAATTAGTTATAAAACATATGTTACATGGACCACATAGTGAAAATTCTCCGTGTTACGATAAATGTAAAGACGTTTGTAAAAAAAATTTTCCTAAACCTTTTCAATCGTCAACAACATTTAAAAAAAATGGTTATCCTCAATATAAACGAACAAATAATTCTTCTGATAATTACACATATCGACTTAAGGTGGTTGTCTTCACATTGCAAAAACTGAAAAAGCTTCTGAAAAAAATATACAAATATTCTTCAAAGTCACAGAAATGATACCATATGTTTGTTTACATACATTGCGGAACAAATTTTTGAGAAAAAAATTCTTGAAAATGGTTATTTTTACATGAGAGTAAATGAGTGCTATATCAACTGTGACAGAAAGTAATAGAATTACTCATCAAAAAAACTGGACTTCAAAAAGAAAAACATAGCTTAAGAAATATGAAATTCGGCTCTTTCTATTAAGTTTATCAAATATGTGTCAAGCCGGTCTTTTTAAAAAGATATTAATGATTATAAACACAAATAGCAGACGACGTGCACGAGAGCGAGAGAGACAGAACGACGCCCATGGTATAGTTTGTGCTCTCGCTGAGCAACAAACTGTAGTGCCCGAGGAGAATCCCCTTAAAAGAAGTAAAAAAATTATTCCAGTAGATAATTCAATGGTAGTTCCTTACAATAAATTTTTATTAGAAAAATATAAATGTCATATTAATGTTGAATATTGTGCTTCAATTCAAAGCATCAAATATATTTTTGATTATATACATAAAGGTAGAGATAGAGCTTTTTGTACATTTAAAAAAAATGATGACAAAAGAAATGGAATAATGATGAAATTACTGAATATATTGATGGCCGGTACTTGAGCCCAATGGAAGCAGCATGGCGGTTACAAAAATTTCCCTTATGTAGAAGAAGTCATACTGTTATCCGTTTAGCAGCTCATACAGAAAATCAACAAAAAATTGTTTTTGAAGAAAATGATCAAATAGATGCTCTTGATAATTGGAAAACAACTTTAACAGCGTGGTTTGACTTGAATAAAAATGATAAATTTGCAAATAATATAAAATACGTTAATATACTAATATACCGCATTATTATATATTTAACGCAAAAAAAGTTTGGGTAAAACGTGAACGTGAACAAAAACATTATGCTATTAAACGTTTAAATATAGTATCTCCAAAAGATTCTGAAAGATTCGCTTTAAAATTAATATTAAGTCGTATAAAAGGCGCTACTTCCTTTAAAGATTTACGTACATATAAAAATGCAACGTATAATACTCATAAAGAAGCTGCGACTGCAATGGATTTAATAGAAAACGATTTACAAATTTTAAAAATTTTTGAAGAAGCATGTCGTATCACGTTACCTTTTCAATTACGTAAATTTTTTACTTCGTTTCTACTAACAGAAAATATTTAAACCAATATTATTTGGGAAAATTTTAAAAAATACTTTAGTGAAGGTTTTCATGAAAATAAAGATAACTTAGCTTTAGATCATATAAATAAATTATTATTGTTGGAAGATTTATCTTGTACAGATTTTGGATTACCTGAACCTAATCCCATCATAAATGATATAAAATACGATAGTAACATAATTTCAATTAGTAAGGAAATATTCGAAGACATGTTTACAAAATTAAATGAAGATCAAAAATTTATTTTCAAACAACTTATAAAAAATATAAATAAAATAAATTTTATAGACGGTCCTAGAGGTTCGGGTAAAACATTTTTATATAAAACTTTAATTTATTATTTTCTATCAAAAGGAAAAATATTATATCAATGACTTGGACTGGTATAGCGTCTATTCTATTACCCAAAGGAATGACTACTCATAGAACCTTTAGATTACCATTAGATTTAAATAGTAATGAAAATTCTTTTTTGAAACTCCGTGCGAGAAGTTCGATTTCTCGCACGCTGCGTTAAACGATGCGTGCAAAAATCTCACTTCTCGCACGTCGTGTCAAAAAATACGGTTCGACACTTGTGTGAGAAGTTGATTTTCTCCTCGTGTGACCTTTTCACCCTCGCTTCGCTCGGGTGCAAACAGTCACACGAGGGGAAAATCAAATCCTCGCACTAGTATCGAAATGTACTATTTCAAAATTAGAATCAGATAAAAAGAAATTAAGAGAAACAGAAGTCATCATCTGGGATGAAGCATCTATGATACCCAAAAACGCTTTAGAAATTATTGACAGAACTTTAAGAGATTTATGTACAAACGATTTACCTTTTGGGGGAAAATTAATAATTTTAGGAGGTGATTTTCGACAAATACTCCCAGTAATGAAAAACGGATTTAGAAGTGCTATAATTGAAGACACTATCAAGGAGCGCGGGAGCGTTCCGAAGGCAAGTATAGAAGAAGCCTAATGGAGCGACCCGTGCTACATATACATTGAAATGGGTGTACGAAAAATTCAATGCGCTTTTACGTATACTGCGTTAGTTTTTACTATATAACATATCCCTCTTAATCGAAAGCCATTTCATTGCTCAATTCAAATCAAAAGATTTTATTTAAAAAGATTATCTCGTTCAAAAGATATAGAGATCTGAATTTTTTTATGTACTGTTTCCTTTCCAAACTTTTCTCCTTGTTATTCAGATATCCGGTTTGCAGCTCTTACGACACTTCCGGTTGTCGTCTATGTTATACGTTTGTATATCTATATCGATCGATATCTTACTTGCGCGCGCGCGTGCGCGTGTGTGTGTGTGTGTAGTATCACAGTAAATAAACAGAGAGAGAGAGAGAGAAAGAGAGAGAGAGAGAGAGAGAGAGAGAGAGAGAGAGAGAGAGAGAGAGAGAGAGAGAGAGACAGAGAGAGAGAGAGAGAGAGAGAGAGAGAACAATATACAAGAAAAACTAACAAAAAAATTGTAGTACTTTACAGGAGAAAGAGAGAGAGAAAAGAATATAAGTAGGTGTAATAACGAATAAAAATTGTAATTGTAAAATAACCTCAAAACATGGTTATTATTTTATTTTTATATTAATTTTCAATCAGCTGCAGGCATGGCATGTGCATATATTGTAACGCGTGCCTAGCCGCGATTCGAATCTACCGCGCGAAGGTCCCGCGCAGCCGAATCGAGGCGCGCCGCGCGTAGCGAATCGGTCTCGCGACGCGTAAAATGCCCGTCATCCGTCGCGAAGCTGCTAACTTTTTGCCGCGAGAAAGAGGAGCCATCTTCGTGTCTGCCATCGCGCGTACAACATCTCCTCCGTGTCTCTCCCGAGTTTACTTTTCCGCGCCGTCATATCGTTTATTGTAAGACCCCGCGAGTGTAGTGGAGGCGCCGCATATAGCGGATGCGCACAGTAGAGAGACAGAGAGACAGCGATACCGCGTAGCGTGTGCCACGAGTGGAACGAGACTGCGAGCGAGGAGCCGGCAGCCAGCCGACCCAGTACAGCGAGCAAGAGAGAGAGAGAGAGCGCAACTGCGGTGCGAACGACAGGGAGCGAGAGAGAGTCGAGTGCACCGGCTGCTCCTTCCTAGCGTAAGTTTTCTACTCTCCTCTCGCAGGATCATTGTAAAGGCTCGCACGGAAATCGCCCCGTGTAAGCTTTCTGTGCCGTGTGCGTGCGGGTGTGTGTCAGCCCGCCGTACTTTAACACCGCGCGCTAAATTAGCAAGCTTCGCCGCGCGCCGTATAGGTTGCGCGTTCGAATATTAACGGTCGCGCGCGAACTAACTAATTATTGTTCTAATCAGCACGTGCATGGTGCTTGTAGAGATTAATAATTTTAAATATACTGTGATATCTAGTGACTCGTCGCGTTGTTCATTACAACCTGTCCTTCTCCCGGATACCGCCGCCTCCGCGGGAAAACGACTCCGCCGGTCGTTTTCATATCTGAGTATAGCGGCCGCGCGCTTTACTCTTCGAGCGCGCGCTTTTCACTCAGCGATCCAATTAGTTGGAAAGCGAAGTTCGTGTGAGATCTTCGCGTTGTTTTCGGGATTCCAGGAGCAGATCCCCGGGCTAGTCATTTTAGTCTGACACCCGCGGCACCGTGTTCTAGGGCATCGCTGGCCTGTGGCTTGTTGGGATTTTCCCCCATTAGCCATCCTGCTACAACTGGCGCCACAACGTTTTGGGGGTGGAGAAGGACCCGCGGCGCGTACGTGATTCGCGGCGAAGCTTGGCGCGAAGAAGCTCAGCAGCGTAGCTGAGCGTAAGCTGCAAACAAAGGCTCTTCGTGCCGCAGCCCGTAGGCGCGAGTGTGCGTGTGCGTGACACAGCCGTGCTGTTGCGAGAGTGCGGTCGAGAGGTTAGGCAAGCGATAGCCAATAACGCTCGACCTAGAGTGCCGACGAGGAGAGATCTTGATCGCGAAATTTTTGTACGTGGGTAATTGTTTTTAACAATTAAAAATTTTTTTTTAATAACAATTAATTCTTTTTAACGACAAAAAATTTTTTTTAAGCGATAATTAATTTTTTTAATTAATTTTTTTCTCGACTCGAAAATTTGTTTTCTCCTCTCGTATTTTCGATACGAATTATTCTTTAGTGGACGGAAAAAAAAAATTTTTTTTCTTTGCTCGTGCTGTTAGTAGAAAATCGAGAGAAAGTCGGCAGGCACTCTCGGAACAAAAAGTTGACTGTGCGCCCGAGTAAAAACTCGAGCGCAAAAATCCCCTCCAAAGTTAAAATTGTTTTTTATTTTTTTTAGGTGAAAATTGTATTTATTTTTTGTGTTTTTTGGTGATATTGTCCGTTTTGTCACATATATATATATAAATATTTTCACATATATTTATTTTAAAATTACAAGTGCGAGTAGTTGAGCGTAATTAATTACAAATAGTAATTAATTACAAAAATAGCTTTTGTTCTTTTAGAGCCGCGTACGGGAAATCCTCGTGCGTTATCGAGGTTAAGAGCAACCGCCGTAGCTCGTAGAAAATAACCCGGGTTCGCGTTGAAAAAGCTAGCTCACGGGTTGAATAGGCAAACTCTCTCTGCCATCAATACAGATACTACTCGCGCTAGTAAAATAAGTTCGTGGGGAAGCACACAGCCAATTGACACCATGGCCCGATCATCGCAATTTGCGGAATCTGCGATACTCAATTGGGCCTATACACAGCCCGAAGAGGAAATAAACGAGGCCATGCAAGCCCTTGGTCTACAGCAGTCAGATCTGCAGTCAGTAAATATGCTGACAGCGATCAAGTGGCTTATAGGCGATTATAGTGCCGCCGATTTCGTGCCAGAGCCGGAGCTGTCGGAGCAGCAAGCGTTTGCTAAACGCGAGCAGTCCCGAAGAGCGTTCATCGACTTAACGTTGATGAACAAGTCTGGGTCGACTATTGTGGATCCCAATACTGACCCAGACCTTCCGCACCCGTTCATAACGCTCCTTGATGACCCGATAGTGATGCAGAAACTCTCGGAGTCTCGGAGGATGAACGCTCCACAACAAGCACATAATGCAGGGGTGGAGCCAGCGGAAGAGGCAAACGGCCAGGAGGGTTCCGGGACAGAGATATTGAGCTCTGCAGTACCCATCGGGACATCTTCAGCCGAAGTTGAGGGACAGCTTCAACAGCAACAGCTCCAACAGCAACAACTGCAGCAGCAGCAAATGCAGCAGCAGCAAATACAGCAGCAGCAAATGCAGCAACAGCAGTTGGAGCAACAGCGACGGCAGCAACAGCAACAACAGCAGGAGCAACAGCAGCGGCAGCAAGTGCTCCTGGAGGAGCAGCGCAGGCAACGACAATGCCAGCGCAACTACGAAGAAGAGTCGTTGGCACGAAATGGGCAGCACGGGTTCTGGCAGCAATCGCGAAACCCGCCGCAGTCGCAAAACCTAGAGTGGCCGCGACAGCGTGAGTCGCGAACCGCCGGGATAGCAGTCGGAGACAATATATTATCGGAGCAGCTACTGGCGGTGATCAAACCACTCGTCGAAGAGGTTGAAGCGCTTAAAGAGAATGCACGAATACTTCAAGGAGCTCGACATCCAACCTCAAGTACGCAATTGGAGGGAGTCCAACCCCCAAGCACGGGCCGTAGACGAGGATCACCGCATGTGAACTTCCAAGACACGTTCACGTATGCGGAGTTTAACAGCAGCAGCCCAAGTCTCCAGTCCCGAACAGAGGCTGGGAGGAATAATACCAGAAATTCTTCCCAGCGCGAAACTAGGAATGGTGCGACCCAGGACTCGTCTGAGAGGCATACGTATTTGCCTCAGCAGACGAACCGTGATGTGGGCCAGATAGTCCGAAAATGGCACATCAGGTTCTCAGGGTCCTCAAAGGAGCAGAGCGTCGAGTTATTCCTAACAAGAATAGAGGAATGCAGAACTCTAGCTAATCTGACACACGACGAGGTGCTTTCGTCGTTGTCAGAGCTCCTAACTGGGGTAGCAGCCACCTGGTACCGGAGTAACCGCCACACATGGCGATCGTGGCCAGATTTCATAGAGGCCATAACGCACATGTATGGCGGGGACAGGGGACATCAGCAGCGCGTCATGGCGGAAATAAACGCGAGGACTCAAGGCAGAAACGAACTTACGCGTGGTTACGTGTACTCAAGCCAATCCCGTCGAGCGTGCGAACCGAACGGTGAAGACCATGATCATGTCTTACGCTGAGGAGAACCACCGGTCCTGGGATGAGCATCTGAACGAGCTGGCATTCGCGTATAATACGGCAGAACACAGCTCTACCAAGATAAGTCCTGCCATGCTCATTTACGGCCGACAGCCTGACCCACCGAAGATACTAAGGCGGGAGGAAGACAGGTTAGCCGAAGAGCAAGGGCAGCAAGAGGCGATAAATAATTGGGTGGCGCGCATGGACAAGCTCCGCGAATTGCACGTTCGGGCGGCGGCCGACGCGCAAGCGGAGCAGGCGAGACAAGCCAAATATTATGACGCTCATCGTCGACCTCCAGAATTCTGTCTAGGCGATCGTGTATGGAGAGAGAATAAGGTACTATCCTCAGCAGCAGAGGGGATTTCTGCCAAATTAGCCCCGAAGTACGCGGGGCCATACACGATTGTGAATATTCTAGGCGACAACACCTACGAGATCCAAGGTGAGGATGGTCGAACGATACGTCCCGTCCATGCGCAGCAACTCAAGAAATACATCTCCGCAGAAGAGCCCCAAGACTACCTGGACAAAAGTAGTCCAGAAATAGCCCCATCGCTACCACCGAGGGACTCTGCAGCCAAGCGTAGTACGCGAGCGAGCAACAAAGTTAGTCAGGAGAGTGCGCAGCCTCGGGCGAGGGCTAAGAAGCGAGGTCTACCTCGTAAGACCGCGCTATTAGTTAGGCCAGGAAAGCGTGCGAGCGATGGCCGGCCTATGCGTGTGGCCGGTCCAACACAACCCAAGCGAGGCCCAGGGAGGCCAAAGGGTTCGAAGAAGAAGCCCGTGCCTGCTGGTGCCGGACTAATTAGTCCTCGTAGAACACGAGCGTCTAAAAAGCAACAATAGTGCCGTCCAACTTGTGTCGTACGTACTAACCTGTGTTCGTCCTAATTTTCCAGCCCTCAATCTCACCCCTCCCCGGGATCGATTTACCTGGTTCAGGACATGCAAGGCCTGACTCCCGAGATAGCGGAGACGGCGAAGAAGGTGATCGCTGGATTAATCCAGTGCAACCCTGACCCCGCCGTCATCGATTTTTTGGAGCAGGTCGTGGAGGGCATCGACGCTGTGACACTGGCACCCCAGCCAGTGGAAGAGCACTCCACCGTCATGATCGAGGAGATAGAGGCGCCGAAGCCAAGAAAGGGACCTTCGGAGCCGGCCTGCGCAGAGGCCGGTCCCAGTCCGCTTCGGCGACCTCGTCCCCCGAAGGAGCAGCAGGAAAGCCGGGAAGAACGGGTTCCGCAAGAGGCGTCGGTCCGAGCCTTAGAGAGGGCGCCGGAAGGAAACGCCGGCGCGACTCGGGCCGACGAGGAAAGTGAGGAGAGTTCTCCGACCCAGGCCTCGAAGTGGGCACCGAGTAACGAAGTCGGTGCGGCCTGGGTCCCAGTGGAGAAGGCCCTCGAGGAAGTGCGGCGCCTCAGCAAGTCCTCGCGCGCTGCGGAGGACGTTGCCGTGGCCGCACTGGAGGTGTTTCTCCAGTGCCACGGTAAGGCCGGCGAGCGGCAAACCGGCAAATGGGTCGGAATGGCCCAAGGCCGGCGCGAAGAGCTCGCGGCCGCCGCAGAGGCCAGGGCCGCCAGGCTGCGCCGCGCCGCCTTCCAAAGGCGGAGGAGGCTCGCCTGCCTCGTGCGCGGGAGCGCATGGAAGAGGCCAGGCGATCCAGGGAAAAGGCAGAGGAGACGGCGCGCTGGGCCAAGGAAGAGGCCCAGCGCCGTCTCCCAAAAGAAGAGGAGCGCCTCAGGAGGGCGCTCGAAGAAGAGCGAGCGGCCCGGGAAGAGATAGACGCTAACGCGCTCCCCCGGTGCTTCATGTGTGGCTAGCTTGGGGTGAAGAAATCCAAGCATTGCCCCAATCAAGCGCGTCACAAGGGGCGCCGGACTT
Source organism: Torymus aiolomorphi (assembly GCA_036365515.1). Lineage (NCBI taxonomy): Eukaryota > Metazoa > Arthropoda > Insecta > Hymenoptera > Torymidae > Torymus > Torymus aiolomorphi. Next base: position 134,977,074 of record CM070874.1, read on the forward strand.
ACTCCCGGGCCAGCTGAAGAGGGGCGAGGCCCTGAAGTTTTTTTTATATTTTTTTTTAATAAAAATGAAAATGACTAACCGGTGACTCCGATTCTTCCATATTCCTTTTCGAACCCTCCTTCTCCTAATAATTACCACCATATTTGTAGGTACGACGACAGCCATAGATAGCAGAACTGCTCACGGTCCCCTAAGCAGCGTCTGGCGGGGGGGTGTAACGCGTGCCTAGCCGCGATTCGAATCTACCGCGCGAAGGTAGTGAGCGCGCGCGCGCAACTCCCGCGCAGCCGAATCGAGGCGCGCCGCGCGTAGCGAATCGGTCTCGCGACGCGTAAAATGCCCGTCATCCGTCGCGAAGCTGCTAACTTTTTTCCGCGAGAAAGAGGAGCCATCTTCGTGTCTGCCATCGCGCGTACAACATCTCCTCCGTGTCTCTCCCGAGTTTACTTTCCCGCGCCGTCATATCGTTTATTGTAAGACCCCGCGAGTGTAGTGGAGGCGCCGCATATAGCGGATGCGCACAGTAGAGAGACAGAGAGACAGCGATACCGCGTAGCGTGTGCCACGAGTGGAACGAGACTGCGAGCGAGGAGCCGGCAGCCAGCCGACCCAGTACAGCGAGCAAGAGAGAGAGAGAGAGAGAGCGCAACTGCGGTGCGAACGACAGGGAGCGAGAGAGAGTCGAGTGCACCGGCTGCTCCTTCCTAGCGTAAGTTTTCTACTCTCCTCTCGCAGGATCATTGTAAAGGCTCGCACGGAAATCGCCCCGTGCAAGCGTTCTGTGCCGTGTGCGTGCGGGTGTGTGTCAGCCCGCCGTACTTTAACACCGCGCGCTAAATTAGCAAGCTTCGCCGCGCGCCGTATAGGTTGCGCGTTCGAATATTAACGGTCGCGCGCGAACTAACTAATTATTGTTCTAATCAGCACGTGCATGGTGCTTGTAGAGATTAATAATTTTAAATATACTGTGATATCTAGTGACTCGTCGCGTTGTTCATTACAACCTGTCCTTCTCCCGGATACCGCCGCCTCCGCGGGAAAACGACTCCGCCGGTCGTTTTCATATCTGAGTATAGCGGCCGCGCGCTTTACTCTTCGAGCGCGCGCTTTTCACTCAGCGATCCAATTAGTTGGAAAGCGAAGTTCGTGTGAGATCTTCGCGTTGTTTTCGGGATTCCAGGAGCAGATCCCCGGGCTAGTCATTTTAGTCTGACACCCGCGGCACCGTGTTCTAGGGCATCGCTGGCCTGTGGCTTGTTGGGATTTTCCCCCATTAGCCATCCTGTTACAATATATATATATATATATAGATAAGTATATTTTTATTACTAGATATACCATGTAAAAAAATATAATCAAATGAAAAAATAGATACTTTGTGTAATTTTTTTATTTTCATTTTCAGATTATACATTTTTCTCATAGTCTGGCGAATATATTTATTTTATGCAGTATGCTAAATATAAATACAACAAAGAACTATTTGTGTGAAATTTGATCTGAGCTTTGATTTAAAAAACATTTCTCACCTTCAAGAAACTTAGTTGATATCAGTGCGCCTGTGCTATGCTGTTGTACATATTTATTTAAGCACTAATTAAAAGATTATTTGAAATGAAAATTAAAATACTGAAAACAGCGACAGTGATGTGTTATTGTGAAAATTTCAACGAATATAAAAGTGTTTAGTTTAAAAAATTACAATCATATTATAATTTTCCCAGGGTGGGAGACATCAAAAGTTTTATCTATACGAGAATATCAAGAAAGCTTTGATTCTCAGTGATTCTCAGTTCATAAACTGGTTGTGTTTTTTTTACAAGATTATGTGTAGGTGATGATAAGTTATTAATTTAAGTAGTTTCAATCAATAATAATTTCAAGAACTTATATCTAACTTATATCTCATAAAAGATTATGTCAAATGAAAAAAGCGAAAAGGATGTGCTATTGTGAAAATTGTAACAAATACAAGTGATCAGTTATTCTCATGTTTGATTTTCCCAGGGTGGGAGACGTCAAAAGTTTTATCTATAAGAGAATATCAAGAAAGCTTTGATTCTCAGTGATTCTCGGTTCATAAACTGGTTGTGTTTTTTTTTTTACAAGATTGTGTGTAGGTAATGATAAGTTATTAATCTACGTAGTTTCAATCAATAATAATTTCAAGAACTTATATCTAACTTATATCTCATAAAAGATTATGTCAAATGAAAAAAGCGAAAAGGATGTGTTATTGTGAAAATTGCAATAAATACAAGTGATCAGTTATTCTCATGTTTGATTTTCCCAGGGTGGGAGACGTCAAAAGTTTAATCTATACGAGAATATCAAGGAAGCTTTGATTCTCAGTGATTCTCAGTTCATAAACTGGTTGTGGTTTTTTTACAAGATTATGTGTGAGTAATGATAAGTTATTAATTTACGTCGTTTCAATCAATAATAATTTGAAGAAATTATATCTAACTTATATCTCATAAAAGATTATGTTAAATGAAAAAAGCAAAAAGGATGAGTTATTGTGAAAATTTCAACAAATTAGAGTGCTCAGTTATCCTCATGTATGATTTTCCCAGGGTGGGAGATGTCAAAATGTTTCAGAGGAGTTCTTGGTAAATATTTTTCAAGACAAGATTCAGATAATAATTTTGATAATTAATGATTGGCTTATGGTGAGGGGTGCCAAATGTTTCAGAGAAGCCATGTGGCCATATTATTAATGTAAAACTTTCTACGAAAGTATGAAATAAGGCAAGTACAGACGTTTTTTCTGTATAATCTACTCTACCCCCCTCTCTACCCCTTTCGCTCTCTCTCTCTCTCTCTCTCTCTCTCTCTCTCTCTCTCTCTCTCTCTCTCTCTCTCTCTCTCTCTCTCTCGCCATCTCTTTGAAATACTAGTAAAAAAGTCTTTCACCTCTTTTAGTCAATATATGCTGAACAAATTATACGTAACTAAATACATTCAAATTGTTCACTGCAAATCAAACAATCGAAAGTTGAGAAATCAATTATCGATAGTCAAGTATAATACAAACAACTATCCGAAATAACTGTATGACTATTCTCAGAAATGTATTCAAATTTGTTCATCCTTCTGTACAAATTAAACACAAGAAAATACTGAAATCAATTTATTGTAGTCAAGTACCCATAAGTTAATTTGACTGACATAATAGAACTTTTCGTACCTACTCAAAATTATTCAGCCAGCCGGCATAAAGTACCTACTACTTAACGCCCAAGAGGCGTAATAGCTCACATATTCTCCTACAAAAGTTTATAGAACTTACGTACTTTAGCCCGTGGGGGCGAAAATTATTTTAATTATATAACTATAATGCCTTCTTTTTACGTCTAAAATTCATAAGAATTTTTTCAGATATTTACGAAAAGTCAAAGCCTATGTAAAAAAATTACATAATTAGCAACGCATACCTATTTTTCATTATTCTTTCTCAATTTTGAACTTTCTATAATATTACGCATCTTCGGAGGACAAAAGAACTCTAGTGCTCTAGCAGGGGTGGACCTCCGTTCTCCCATACATACTTGGCGGGTCCGACAGTTTGCAGTTCACCGGTGGGCTTTGTAAATATAGAATACTAAATTTTTGCACAAATTCACTAACAATGTTTATACCTATAAGCACACTATAAATAATTAGATTAGCTCTAATTTTTAATTGTTACCGTTTAAATATACTATATCCCTACATGTACAGAATCATGATTTACTTTCATTATCGAAAATATTTTTCCTCGCGTACGTCCTTTTTTAAACGGGAATGAAATAAAAAATACATATTAATTTCTGGTCAAAAGTGCTTTAAATTTACTAACCATTTTATAAGCAACCTATTTTTCATCATTTTCCCGTGTGTAAATATCATGTGAGATCTCATATGAGATCTCATATATGTGATGTGATCTGCGATTTTATATATTATGGGATCTCATATAAGATATCAAATGATATTTTCACGCAGGTTTGCACTTCATTTTATCTGATCTTTAAACAATATGAATATTTATATGAAAATTACCATCATGTCTACAGCTTGAACAGCAAACCGTCGGGCCCGCCAAGTATGTATGGGAGAACGGAGGTCCACCCCTGCTAGAGCACTAGAGTTCTTTTGTCCTCCGAAGATGCGTAATATTATAGAAAGTTCAAAATTGAGAAAGAATAATGAAAAATAGGTATGCGTTGGTAATTATGTAATTTTTTTTACATAGGCTTTGACTTTTCGTAAATATCTGAAAAATTTCTTATGAATTTTAGACGTAAAAAGAAGGCATTATAGTTATATAATTAAAATAATTTTCGCCCACACGGGCTAAAGTACGTAAGTTCTATAAAGTTTTGTAGGAAAACATGTGAGCTATTACGCCTCTTGGGCGTTAAGTAGTAGGTACTTTATGCCCGCTGGCTGAATAATTTTGAGTAGGTACGAAAAGTTCTATTATGTCAGTCAAATTAACTTATGGGTACTTGACTACAATAAATTGATTTCAGTACTGTCTTGTGTTTAATTTGTACAGAAGGATGAACAAATTTGAATACATTTCTGAAAATAGTCATACAGTTATTTCGGATAGTTGTTTGTATTATACTTGACTATCGATAATTGATTTCACAACTTTCGATTGTTTGATTTGCAGTGAACAATTTGAATGTATTTAGTTACATATAATTTGTTCAGCATATATTGACTAAAAGAAGTGAAAGACTTTTTCACTAGTATTTCAAAGAGATGGCGAGAGTGAGAGAGAGAGAGAGGGGGGGGAGAGGGAGGTAGAGTAGATTATACAGAAAATTAAATATTCTGAACTTTGGGATTTATTTAAAATTTTCAAATTAAAACACAATATTCGTTCTCAGAATAATGAATTCTCAAAATTATTATTACAAATTGGAGACGGTAATATAAATCCTTTTATAATACCTAATAATTGGAGAACTAACGATGTTTGCTTACAAATTTATAAAAATATTAATAAAATAAATGATTATGATCGTGTTATTTTAGCACCTCATAATGAAGACATTAAATTTTTGAATAAAAAAATTTTAATGTTATTAAATGGTGATAAGAAGACTTATTATAGTACAGATTATGCGACTCATAAAGGTGTTGATCAAAGTGATGACAACATTCATCTACTTTTTCCAATAGAAACATTAAACAATATTTATGAAGGTTTGCCACCTCATAAATTAGATTTATAAGTTAATGCTATTGTTATGTTAATTAGAAATTTGAGTATACACAAAGGTTTGTGTAACGGTACTAGACTTAAAATAACCAAATTATTTAGATATAATATTGAAGCAGAAATATTAATAGGAGAAAAAATAGGTAATAGATTTTTTATTCCAAGAATTACATAAAATACAGGAGAATCTTTTTCATTACCATTTATTCTTTATAAAAAAAACAGTTTTCATTAACATTAGCATTTTGCATGACCATTAATAAATCTCAGGGACAAAGTTTTGATTATGTAGGGTTATACATCATAAGGCAATAATTCTCACACGGTCAATTATATGTTGCTTTACCACGATGTAGAAATCCAGATAACATATATATACAAAATAATTTAGAAAATTCATTAGAAATTGAAAATATTATTTGGGAATAAATTCTTGATAATTAAAAAAAAAACAATTAGTTATATAAGTAAATATGTATATATATATTTATTCCATATATTTATTAAAAAATATGTTCATATATATTCAAAAACCAAATTTCTCAATATAAAATATACTCAATAAAAGTATAAAATAAAGGAGAAATTATTTGAATGATAAGAGATTTTAATAATTAGCTAAATGAAAATTGTATATAAAATTTAATTAAGTTTCGATTTGATCCATATAAAAATACAAATAAAATCAAAGAAAAGATTTTTAAATCAAAATTTTTAAACTGATTATGCTCTTATATTTCCAAAAAACAAATTTCACAATATAAAATATACGCAATAATAGTATAAAATAAATGAGGAATTGTTTAAACGATATTATAAGAGATCTAAATCAATAACTAAATGAAATCGGTATACGAAATTTATTTAAGTTTCAGTTTATACATAAAATAATAAAAATAAAATACAACAAAAGATTTTAAAATCAAAATTGATAGCGTAAATGTACTCTTATATATTCAAAAAAATCACTACCTTGAAAATAAATAGGTTCAAAGTCTTCAAGGTCTTATTTTTCAAAGTTGGGGGGGTTGACGAGCGGAGCGAGTAGGGGGCGCAGCCCCCCTAGTATGTGTATATATATTGTAACGGGTGCAGGCAATAAGGGCGAAAGAGCCGCGTGTACCGCGCCGCGAGATTTGAATCGCGCGCGCTTGCACGTACAGCGGCTCGCTGCGCGCCAAGCGGGACGCGCGGGAGGCGAAGCAAGAAGAAGAAGAAGACGCCGCCGTGACGCTCCGAAGGGACGCCGCGGCCATTGATGGGCAGTCTAGTCCTGTAGCGCAACAGGTGCGCACGTGCTCTCCCGCCTCTCCAGTGCCGTGCCTCCGAGTGCCCCGCGAGTGCCGCATCACGTCCTGCGGGAATAGCCCTCCGCGCCTCCGATCCGCCGCCAGCCCCGCAGCGACGCAACGCCGGCTGCCTTCGCCGGCCGGGCCACTCCGCCAGCGAAAGAGTGAGAGGAGGAAAAGAGAAAGAGGCGACAGCAGAGGCTCGAGCAGCCACGAGGACCGACGCCTGGCAGCGAGGAGGCGAGAGTGCGAGAGCGTGAGAGAGAGAGAGAGAGAGAGAGGGACAGACCTCGGGCGACGCGCTGGCCAGCGCCAAAGTAAGTGTGCGCTTTCCTTGTATTTTTGCCGCGTAGGTTTTGCGTGCGAGCGGCCACGCGTAAGTAGTGTTGCGCAGCTATCCGACGCCGCCTGCGTAGAGGCAAGCGGCCTCGTGTTCGAGAGCGCGGCGGCCATTTTGTGGCGTCTCGCGGCGCGGTGACGCCGGCCGTGCGACCGGCCGGCTCCGCGTAAGTCTCGGCCTGCGCGTTCGATTTTGTAGGTGATGTTCGGGCTTCGCGCCCCTTAGCGCGATCCTTTTTTTTTGGACAATAAACCTTCTTTATTTTACTCTTTCTTCGTTCGTGTCGAGTCTGTCATTTCGCGAGTAACCGTTCCCTATCTTCCCGGATACCGCCCTCTACCTTTTCAGCAGCTGCAGCTAGTCGGAGGCATCACCTCCTAGAGGAGCAACGTCAACGGGGAAATTGTAAGTAAAAGTCGCTCAGGTTAACCTGAGCGGCGTTGTACGGGAACACCGGCGAGAGTAAGTAAAGCTAGTGCATATCTAGCCGCCGGTGTGTGCGCCGAAGTTAGCTGTAGCGGCAGAGCGCAGCGCCAGGTCTAGTAGAAGGCGGCCTAAGCTTTCGACACTAGAAAACCCCTAGCTGCCCCGGGCGTAGTTGACGCCCGCATAATACCTTCGCGCACCCCAGGGAGGGATTCATACCCTCTTGTAAATTCACCCCGTTACAATATATATATATATATATTTGCAACGCTAGTATCGAGGACATTCATAATATGTAACGTTAGTTTCCAGGACTTGACCTGTAGTTTCAGGGACCTTTAGGGTTACTTTCACAACATTTTTTTCCCGTTTAAAAAAATCGATGACCTTCAAATGACATCATCCTTGACCTCAAGGTCATGGTCAAGGTCACCACCAGCTTGCCCATCCGAACCCTACAACTTTTGTATTCAAAGTTATTTTCCATCTCCCTTAGTGTTCGGGATATTTTCCTGGTGGTTTTAAAATGGGACACCGTGTATACATCTCACTTCAAAAAGTTTTCGAGATATTTGACGTTTTATACTACATTAGGCCAGCGAAAACAAACGCTCATTAATAGTGCATTATACAATAGTAAAATTAGTACGGTAATTTCTAGGATAGATTTATTTACCGTATATTATGCATAGACTACAAAAAAAGATAAAAATATTATGAGATTTAGAAAAAAGGGGGCACATGTCTACGAAACTTGTGTCCTTATTCTAAAACTATTGTCAATTTGATTTATTCGGGCTTTTTGAATTCAAGAAATATTCTATATAAAAAGACTTATAAATGTAAATTCATAGTCGACAATTAAACTTATTTTATCTCCTAGTGGAGACTCGTCCGATTCGATGACTTGGAACGTTGAAGTTACACACACTGCACACTCGACTATTTATACTCAGAGTACATTGACAGTAGCGCGTGCGCGAGTGAAATGCTCCCGTGAACCTCGGCCCATAGGTATCACCAGTATAAATTAGAGGTGACCTGTATGCATCCCGGGCTTGGTAAAGAGGCACATTTAGTCTCTAAGCTCGCACGAGACGATCGCGTGCGGGGCAATCCAGCCCATTGCGCTCTGGCGCGAGGGGACGCTATGCAGGAACACTCACGCACGAGCTTAGTCCGGGAGTACGTTCGAAACGCTCAGGCGCGACGTGATTTAGCGCGAATCTCTTGGACGCGGGATTAGTTCGTGAGTCCGCACGAAACACTCGCGACTCCGTGATTGAGCACAAAACTCTAGCGCGAGAGATGACTCCGTGCGACTGAGCGAAACGCTCACGTGCTAGGTTAGTCCACGAGTTCGCAAAAAACACTCGCGCGCGAAGTTGAACCGTGGGCCTGCTCGAAACGCTCGAGCGCCAAGTGTGAGTCCGCACAAAACGCTCGCACGCAAGGAGATTCCGTGGGTCCGCAGGAAATGCTCGCGCGCGCAGTTACTTGAGTAGTGCGCGCTAATCGCTCGCGCGCATGGAGCTCTCGTGCATAAAACTCTAGCCCAAGGGGAGCCCCCGCGGTCCGCTCGCGCACGAGCGTTCCACCCATACACGAGGGGAACGCGAGTGGTTCGCTCGTGCGCAAGGGGAACTCTTGTACGACAGGGGAACACGAACGGGCTGCTGGTACGCTAGGGAAACGTTCGTACAGTCGAGGTACGCGAGTAGTCTGCTCGTACGGATGGGAAACACTCGTACGTTAGGGGAATGCAGGACTTCTGATCGTATAGATCGGTAGATAGAACAAATAACTCAATTTGTGGATGTGATAGTTATATCAAGGGCTTGATCTGATGAAACGGAACTTCAGACAACTAGTTGTTTTGTTAGAAACAGCAGTAGTAATCAGTTGTGCTGCTACAATTAATCAGGACAAAAAGGAGCAACACCGTCAGATTGTCAGGGTAACAATTTTCAGATAAGTATGAGTAACCTCAAAAGTTTTTGAGGAGACTCAACGTATAATATCTCACTTTTTTACTAAAAAAAAAAGAAATAGGTTTTTTGTGTTTTTTTTTTCTTTTTTAGGATGTGGAAGTACACAGGCAACCTCATCTAACGTGAAAGAGCGATGTCATTGAGATGCAGTGGGAAGTTTGTCCAAATGATGGGATTGTTTGGATTGTGAATATCAATTCACTTAATTTTTGCTAGATAACATTAAAAGTTTTATGAAAAGAAAAAGTCAATCAAAAAGTTTTTTCGAGATATTTGATTTTTTATACTCCTGGTAGAAAATTAACCATAAGTTGACCAGAATATGTTTAATTTTCTGGTAGTTGGTTAACTTATCGTGAAAATTCTGGCCAGAAACCCCGCGTGCTGGCGACAGTTTCTGGTCAGAATCTGACGAATTTCTGGTGAAATAAAATCATTATATTTTAGGTTATGCTCTATATACATAATGATGCTCACTGCAACACTCATCTGAATGTAACAGGCATAATGAATCTGTCATTTTTTAGTAAATAGATTTTTTTCGATTGTACTCCATTTTACATCAAAGCAGAGCAGTAATGAAAAAAATATAATTACAATGATTTTCAATGTATCATAAAATTTTCATTGTGAAAATAAAAATCTAATTAGAATAATTTTCAAGTAATATATCATAAAGACATTACCTCTGACAATGTAAGCTAAGCTACAAATTCCTAAACCCATTTTATGCATCGGTAAAATATTTTCAATAATTTGTCTTTGGTATATAATACGAATCAGGTGATGGATTTTCATGAGATAAAACTTATATCCTTCATATTTTGGTAATATTTATGATTTGAAAAGTTGCAAATATGAAAATTTCCTTATTTCAAGGTTTCTGATATCTGTTATGATTTTTACCATTTAAAAATGACTTATTGAAGTAATTTATTGAAGTGCAACTCTTTGAAAGACAGTAACTCTCATAATGTAAGCTAAGCTAGAAGTTTCGAAACCCATTTTATGCATAAGTAAAGCATTTTCAATATTTTGACTTTCGTATATAACCAACCGGGAAAAGGATTTTTATGAGACAAAGATTATATTCTTTGTATTTTGGTCATAGTTATGATTTTAAAAGTTTCAAATATGAAAATTTCCTAAATTTAATCTTGCTTATATCTGTTATGATTTTTACCATTTAAAAATGACTTATTGAAGTAATTTATTGAAGTACAACTCTTCGAACCAGAACAATGATTAAAATACAAAGAATGTAAGCTTTGTCTCAAAAATCCATTATCCGGTTGCTCGGAAAAGATATTTACTTCCATAAATCATTTTTAAATGGTAAAGATCATAACAGATATAAGCAAAATTAAATTTAGGAAATTTTCATATTTGAAACTTTTAAAATCATAACTATGACCAAAATACAAAGAATATAATCTTTGTCTCATAAAAATCCTTTTCCCGGTTAGTTATATACGAAAGTCAAAATATTGAAAATGCTTTACCTATGCATAAAATGGGTTTTGAAACTTCTAGCTTAGCTTACATTATGAGAGTTACTGTCTTTCAAAGAGTTGCACTTCAATACATTACTTCAATAAGTCATTTTTAAATGGTAAAAATCATAACAGATATAAGAAACCTTGAAATAAGGAAATTTTCATATTTGCAACTTTTCAAATCATAAATATTACCAAAATATGAAGGATATAAGTTTTATCTCATGAAAATCCATCACCCGATTAGTATTATATACCAAAGACAAAATATTAAAATATTTTACCGATGCATAAAATGGGTTTAGGAATTTGTAGCTTAGCTTACATTGTCAGAGGTAATGTCTTTATGATATATTACTTGAAAATTATTCTAATTATATTTTTATTTTCACAATGAAAGTTTTATGATACATTGAAAATCATTGTAATTATATTTTTTTCATTACTGCTCCGCTTTGATGTAAAATGGAGTACAATCGAAAAAAATCTATTTACTAAAAAATGACAGATTCATTATGCCTGTTGCATTCAGATGAGTGTTGCAGTGAGCATCATTATGTATATAGAGCATAACCTAAAATATAATGATTTTATTTCACCAGAAATTTATCATTCTGACCAGAAACTGTCGCTAGCACGCGGGGTTTCTGGCCAGAATTTTCACCATAAGTTGACCAATTACCAGAAAATTAAACATATTCTGGTCAACTTATGATTAATTTTCTACCAGGAGTATAAAAAATCAAATATCTCGAAAAAACTTTTTGAATTGACTTTTTCTTTACATAAAACTTTTAATGTTATCTAGCAAAAATTAAGTGAATTGATATTCACAAGCCAAACAATCCCATCTTTTGGACAAACTTCCCACTGCATCTCAATGACATCGCTCTTTCACGTTAGATGAGGTTGACTGTGTACTTCCACATCCTAAAAAAGAAAAAAAAACACAAAGAACCTATTTCTTTTTTTTTAAGTAAAAAAAGTGAGATATTATACGTTGAGTCTCCTCAAAAACTTTTGAGGTTACTCATACTTATCTAAAAATTGTAGCCCTGACAATCTGACGGTGTTGCTCCTTTTTGTCCTGATTAATTGTAGCAGCACAACTGATTACTACTGCTATTTCTAACAAAACAACTAGTTGTCTGAAGTTCCGTTTCATCAGATCAAGCCCTTGATGTAAGTATCACATCCACAAATTGAGTAATTTGATCTATCTACCGATCTATAAGATCAGACGTCCTGCGTTCCCCTAACGTACGAGCGTTTCCCATCCGTACGAGCAGACCACTCGCGTACCTCTACTGTACGAACGTTCCCCTAGCGTACCAGCAGACCGTTCGCGTTCCCCTGTCGTACAAGCGTTCCCCTTGCGCACGAGCGAACCACTCGCGTTCCCCTCGTGTATGAGTGGAACGCTCGTGCGCGAGACGACCGCGGGAGCTCCGCTCGTGCTCCCCTCGGGCTAGAGTTTTATGCGCGAGAGTTCCACGCGCGCGAGCGTTTCTCTTGAGCTCTCCTCGCGGGCGAGTGTTTCCCTCGCGGGCGAGCGCTCCTCTCACGTGCAAGCGTTTCCCTTGCGGGCGAGCGCTTCTCTCGCGCGCTTGCACTGCACTAGTGCACGAACGTTTTATGTTGACTCACTTCGCGCGCGAGCGTTCTGCGCGGACTGGCCACGCGCGCGAGTGTTTCACGCGAACTCACTCCGAGCGCAAGCGTTTCGAGCAAGCTCACGGACTAACCTCGCGCATGAGCATTTCTCGCGAACTGACATCGTGCACGAGCGATTGGCGCGCACTACTCAAGTAACTGCGCGCGCGAGCATTTCCTGCGGACCAACGGATTCTCCTCGCGTGCGAGCGTTTTGTGCGGACTCATACTTGGCGCGCGAGCGTTTCAAGCAGGCCCACGGTTCAACTTCGCGCGCGAGCGTTTTTTGCGAACTCGTGGACTAACCTAGCACGCGAGCGTTTCGCTCAGTCACACGGTGTCATCTCTCGCGCTAGAGTTTTGTGCTGAGTCACGGAGTCGCGAGTGTTTCGTGCGGACTCACGAACTAATCCCGCGTCCAAGAGATTCACGCTGAACCACGTCGCGCCTGAGCGTTTCGAACGTACTCCCGGACTAAGCTCGTGCGTGAGTGTTTCGCGCGTATTCGAGCGTTTTCTGCATTTCCTGCATAGCGTCCCCTCGCGCGAGAGCGCAATGGGCCGGATTCCCCCGCGCGAGACCGTCTCGTGCGAGCTTAGAGACTAAATGTGCCTCTATAGCAAGCCTGGGATGCATACAGGTCACCTCCAATTTATACTGGTGATACCTATGGGCCGAGGTTCACGGGAGCATTTCACTCGCGCACGCGCTACTGTGAATGTACTCTAAATTGTATACATAATAGCTGACGTAGTGGGGGTAACCACTGTACATAAAAATATACATATTTCGGCAATCGTCGTACTACATTATTTACATATTTTAAATTTTAAATCTGAAATATCTGTTTTTTTTTTAACAGTATTGTTAGTAAAAAATATGTGTAACACTTCAGAAAATTCACGTTTGAATTTATTTTTTTTTCACAATCTAAAACTTGTACATTTCTAAAATCGAAAGAATGTTTAGTAAATTTACAGTGTGTATAGAGCGCTGACCGTTCATCTAGTTTTTTGATACAATATTGGTGGTCGTAGCATCTTTTTTTCAAAGTTCTATTACTTTGTCCTACGTACGAAGCATTACAATCAATACAGCTTATTTTATAGACAATGCCACTTTTTTCCCAAATATTTACCGGATCTTTTCCCAATTTGATAAAACTCAACTTATTAGACATTTTTTGTATCACAGAAATATTGTATATTTGTAAAATTTTATTTAAGGTAATTGAAATATTGTTAATATAAGGCAGAACTATAATTCTATTCCTCGCATCGAACTTTCCTTTTGTATTAGTATTACCCTTATCAAAAATAGAACATAATTTTTTTGTGATATTTTTATTAATGAAATCTAATGGATAACTATTGCTTAATAAAAAATGTATAATTAGAGCTAGATTGTCGTTGTGAAACTCACTATTAGAAAGATTAATGGCATTACCTACTAGTGAAAAAATAAGAGCTCTTTTCTGCGATATTGGATGATGAGAATTAAAGTTTATGTGTCTGCCTGAAAAAGTAGGCTTTCTGTACCAATTGGTCTGTGGTACATCATTTTCTATACGAGTAATCTCCATATCTAAATAGCTGAATATCTTTTCCTAGTTCTATTATGAATTTAATGTATTCATTATAGTTATTAAAAATATCCAAAATTTTATTATCTTCGGATTCTTTGGCAATTAGAAAGCAATCGTCTACATATCTACAATAGAATAATATTGATTCTTTTAATTTATTAAGGGGGTCATAGACCTTAGGCCTTTCACGCCAAAACCACTTGAAAAAATAAAATAAAATATAATTAGTTACATATATTAATAGTATATTATAAGTAGGCACAATTTCTGATAAAATAGCCCAAGATATAATCCGTAGACCAATTTTACTCAGAGATATTGCATTGCCAAGATTTTTCCTTTGGCGTAGTTTTTAAAAACAAGTACTCCACAAATTTTCATGGGACAAGGCCTAAAATACTCTAAATTCATCCAGTTTTATGCCTAAGAGTTGGAAATATCAAATTTCTTGAAACAAATATTTTTTTAATAGAAAAAACTACTTTTAATTCATGCATTTTATGAATTTTTATGTTTTTTTGTGGATTTTAGCATTTCAAAAATATTAGTTTCCAAAAATGTTATATTTCCAACTCTTGCCTAGAAAACTGGATGAATTTAGAGTATTTTAGGCCTTGTCCCACGTAAATTTGTCGAGTCCTTGTTTTTAAAAGCTACGCCAAAGTCTTAAAAACAATATTTTATAAAAAAACCCTGTGAAATGGAAATTCAATAAAACTTGAAAAATATTGAGCCATTTAGTTCCCAATTTTTTTCTCCTTCCTGAAACATAAAAAATAAGTTTTTATAGTTAAATATTTTTATAGTTAAATAAGTTTTTATAGTAATTTTACAATAAATTGCTTACCCGTTCTAAACACATATATAATAACCTGTAACAATTAATGAAACTCTGCCAAATACGGTAGTGGCAGAATTATCTTACTCACTATTTATAAGATATCTTTTGAAACCCAGTTAAAGTAAGATTTTTTTTTACAAATAGAATACTAACTGATTCTCTATAACTAAAATCAAGGAGACCCATTAAGCAAAAATTGACTCCAGATTTTTAATTGATAATATTGCAATATAAATCATAAAAATATTTACCTTAGCTTGAGATCTGTTCCCCTATAAAAGGTGATTAAGAATACTGGCCCCTTGGCTTGCATTCCTTTAAACTTAATATCTCAGCAATGCGAACTCTTGAAACATTGCACTCAAATATACCATTAAGTAAAATACTAAGATGAATGTAGAATATTCTACAACAAAAATGTTTCAACAAAAACAAGATTTGTTAATATTGGCGTCTATTAACTTGCCGACGTTTCGGGAGTTTCGGGTTACTCCCCTCTACAGGGCTACAATATAGTTTAAAATTAGTCAGTTAAAAACAAATAAGTTACATATAAAGTTATAGAAAAAATATAAATAATAGAATACCATTTTTAATAAATTACGTCACATTAAAGTTCGTCAAAGATTGTTGAGTTCGAACGGGATCTCAATACGGAAAGAAAAGACCTATCTATGAAAAAGTGTACGGATATTGAATTTAGTTAGTAATACTATGGAGAATTAGGAAAACTTATTTTGTCTGCACAATTGAACTTACGCCAAACTCTGTCCTCTCCACTCATTATTGCTCCACTACTCCTGTTGTAGTTAATTGGCGTGCGGAACAATACTGGAGGGAAATCGCAAAAGTCCGACGAAATTAAGAAGCTATTGACTTTAACGAGGGTGGGGGAAGGGGAAAGAGGTGGGAGGCATACGGAACGGTAGGGGGAAGGCAGTTATACTCAGTCCATCTTATCTAGAGAAATGAGTAGAAATGGAGGAAAATGTGGAAGCGAATCTCATCGAATAGAATATGGAAGTAAATAGTTGGAAAATTAAAAACATCTGATTAGCCGGTACAATATTTTTTTATAAGATCTATCGTTTTTTTATACTTATTAAAAATGCTATTCTATTATTTATATTTTTTCTACAACTTTATACCTAACTTATTTGTTTTCAACTGACTAATTGTAAACTATATTGTAGCCCTGAAGAGGGGAGTAACCCGAAACTCCCGAAACGTCGGCAAGTTAATAAACGCCAATATTAACAAATCTTGTTCATCAGCGTCCACTTATTTAATATTCCACATTAATACTACGAACGACTATCTCACTCAAAAAAATGTTTCATTTTGTCGAATCCAAAATCTCAATCAAAACTTATAATAGTACAATATATTTATAAATTAGCGGTAGATCCATTTTCTGAAACCATTACTTCACTATTATGTTTGGCGTATTATATGAAATCTGTAGGTATCTGGTGGATATTACAATAATGCATTACTGGTTCAGAAAATATAAACTTAATTTTATCATAGCGAGTTAGAATTGGTGATCTGTTCTAAAACTTTCTGACCAAAGTGGATGTTTTTATTTTCTTTCGTTCACATGTAGTTCTCTTTTTTTTAATAAAACTGAATATTGATACAAATAAATTTCTATTCATAGAGATTGTTAACACTACGGCCTCATTTTGAAGTTATTTTAAAACTTTAACAAAACACTCACTATCCACTTGTATTAAACACTTTCACAAACTAATTATTAGATGTACTTTTAAATATAATATAGTAAACTTTTACTTTCGAATCAACTCAAGAGCGCAAAAAATTCAAAATTAATTGAGAAATGCCGTATAAAGAAGTTTAAAATCACAGTGCTTATGTAATGTCAGCTGTGTTTACATTAATGCTAGCAGTCTGTTATGTGTAGGTATTATTTATAGTTTATAGTTATCCCTTCTTAAAAAAGTGATGAGCGGCCATGTTGAAGCATCTAAAGGCTTGATTTTGATTGGTCGATAAGAAGAAGCGCGAGAAATTTACTGTTTGGAATTTAATGTTTGAATTTATTAATGGAATTTTTACATTTAGAGTAGTATAAAAATGATTAAGTTCTGAGTTTGAAAAAATACTTAAATCGTTGAAGTCCGATTAAAAATTCAAAACTATTAAGATAGCACCACGAGCGCTTACAACATATTTAGAATCAAATGGCATTCGGACACTAAAATGCCTTTTCTTGTATAATCTTAGTTCCAACCTTTTAACACTAGATGGCAACCAATTTTTCAAATCCACATATAAAATTACAACTTACACACTATAAGAATTCACAGTAATTTCATTATTTTGGAGTCGAAGATATGTCTACTTGGGTCTTCCTGACGAGTCCACCAAGTACGACAAGAACGAAACTCCCCGATATTATATTTTATTCCGAAATTAATAGTTATTCATTTCTAAAAATAAAAATAAAAAAAATTTTTCTCTTATGTGTGTTGCCGTTTGTCAAAAAATTCTTATCGAGAGAGGAGGAAGCTTAAACAAAAGCTACCTTTCTCGATTTGAGAATAGACATTCGACTAACGCATAAGAGATTGGCTCGTTGAAGTCCGATTAAAAATTCAAAACTATAAAAAATATGATGGATACAAAAACATTAATGATAATATATTATGCTTTCTTTCATAGTCTAATCAATTATGGGGTAATTGCCTGGGGTGGTGCGTACGATAATAATATGAAACTAATACAATCAACACAAAACAAAATATTGAAAATCATAAATAAAAATAAATTCTCTCAAACTAATCCACCTCTTGAAATAAAAAAATTATTCCAGTTAGAGTCAATATCCTTACATTATTCTACATTAAGAAATAAATATATAAACAGTGCGAGCAAGACCAGAAACAAAACAATTCAATTACCTAAATGTGATAAAAGAATTAGTGATAAAAATAGCTACAATGAAGCTATAAGGGTCTTTAATGGGCTATCTAAGGATCTCAAAGTTATGAATTTAAGTAGACAATTAATGAAGAAAAAATTAAAAATGTTTATAGTAAAAGATGCAATATAATTTCAAAATAATAATTAAATCTTAACCAATATATCTAACAAATTATTTAACTGTTATTTATGTACTACAATGGATTTTATCGATGTTAACTAACACTACGCACATAACATTATATAGTTTTTTTAAGAATTTTGTAGTTTGTAATATTTTTTTAGTTTGTAAGTTTTCTGTGTACCAGATCTACACACAGGCAATAATATTTGCCTCAGTAGGATTTACTTACTTATGTATATTTCGTATATAATAATGTAATGTAAATATTTTCTGGAAATAAATAAATAAATAAAATAAATAAATTAAGATAGCACCACGAGCGCTTACAACATATTTAGAATCAAATGGCATTCGGACACTAAAATGCCTTTCCTTGTATAATCTTAGTTCCAACCTTTTAACACTAGATGGCAACCAATTTTTCAAATCCACATATAAAATTACAACTTACACACTATAAGAATTCACAGTAATTTCATTATTTTGGAGTCGAATATATGTCTACTTGGGTCTTCCTGACGAGTCCACCAAGTGCGACAAGGACGAAACTCCCCGATATTATATTTTATTCCGAAATTAATAGTTATTCATTTCTAAAAATAAAAGTAAAAAAAAATTTTTCTCTTATGTGTGTCGCCGTTTGTCAAAAAATTCTTATCGAGAGAGGAGGAAGCTTAAACAAAAGCTACCTTTCTCGATTTGAGAATAGACATTCGACTAACGCATAATAGATTGGCTCGTTGAAGTCCGATTAAAAATTCAAAACTATTAAGATAGCACCACGAGCGCTTACAACATATTTAGAAGTTAAAAGTAAAACGTAATGAAGATAGCATACATAACCTCAAAAACAGAAAAGTACGCGCGAAGCGCGTTTAAATATCACTTGTGGAACAAAAAACAGAGTACACTACTATCGAAAATTGACTGGTCAATTTTGAGTAAAGTGTTCAAAATTTACGGTCAAAAACCAATCTATTAGTTTTCAAATTAAAATGTAGGTTACTTTAATGTTAAATAGATAATAAAAAAAAATCAAGTTTTTCGTCTTTTTATAGGTATCTATCTTCTTGAGCTATAACGAACATTAAATTTTTTTTTTATTTATGAGCTACACTTTTTTAGGTTCAGAATAACATGTATAATTGGAAAATCAAATAAAAAAAATTAACTTTTTGACATATTTTAGGTCTATGACTCCCTTAACGCAAAATTCTTCTAATTCTTCAAGAACAATAGTGAGTTTCACAACGACAATGTAGCTCTAATTCGACATTTTTTATTAAACAATAGTTATCCGTTAGATTTCATTAATAAACCGCTGCCAATACATTGGCACTTAGCTTCCTCAAAATAATGTATTTGTTCATTTCTTTTTTAATTTTTTATAACAATAATTAATTGTATCATACCCAATTTTCTTTATGAATATTCGTAATAAATTAATATATATTTTTCGAAAATTCATTCTTGTTACTCTTTTTCTCGTGTGACAACCCGATATTTTTATAAATCAATTTTTTCAAAATATTATCACATGTTCAATTAGTTTTATTTTAAACCTCAAATATATTTTGAATATCAAAAAGTAATCGTACGATATTGATGAAAATTCAGATACATAATATCTATATCACATACAAAATTGTCTAGAAATCTGTAGCTGATTCATAGAACCATTCTCGAGAAATTACGAGTTAAAAAAAGTTTAAAAAATTTTAACCTCAAATATCTCTGAAATTTATGGCCATTCCAAAAGATATTTACGTAATAATGTCAATGGCTCCAGGGCTACGAATACAAACTTTAACCCCTTAACTGGTGCAACTTTTACAACTTTTCGTACCAAAACTGGTAGCCGTAAATAATAATTCTGATGTCAGATTCAGATTCAGCGACCTCAAAAACAGTTGTATTCCAAGTTTTGTCCAAATCCATTGAGAATTGCCAAAGTTATTCAAATATGTACATATATGATCCATTACCAGATTTGGCACGACCTTTTTTTGTACATATATGATTCATTGCCAGTTAAGAGGTTAATCGTAGCATCATTTCGGCTCAGACAAGTACATTATCTAATTGTAAGTAAAATAGTAGTGGAGCTAGAACCCCCCCAATGCTTCTGGCTCAGTGAGCTAGAACACCCCCAAGGTTTCTGGCTCACTCAGCCAGAACCCCCTAGCTTGAGCCAGAATTCTAGCTCAGTGAGCCGGAATGAATCCCCCTAGCTTGAGAGGCAGCTGAGCCAGTATTCTAGTTCAGTGAGCCAGACCCCCCCCCCCCTCCCCGCCCAAGGGTTTGTGAGTATCAAATCACCTCCAACTCGCTCATACTTTTAATACTAAATGAATTTTTATAATATTAAATAAATTTAATTTTTTTAATATTAAATAAATTTAATATATAATTACATTTTAGTATTACATAAATGTAATAACCGCAACATTTATTTTAATCTTTTATACTTATCGCATTTGGGTAGAGAATTGGTATTCATGGAATACTTTTGAGAATACTCGTTCCATTTTGAATCATTCTTTATCTCCTGTTTAGAATCAAGAAGAGGAGTATAAGCGCTTGAACTTGTGTTTTGATCCATCTTGTTCGACGTCAGGGACACGAATGAAGCATTTACTCCCAATCCATAGACGTCTCTTCCGCGCACGTTTCGTAGAATTTTTTCAGAAGTTTAACGTTATGAAGAGCACAGGTGGTTTTGTAGGCGCCCTCGTGGTTTGAGCAAACTGTCACAAGCTTGATCTTGTCCAACGGTGGAAAACCCATCTCCGTTACATCGTGAACGTTGAATCTGAAACGTTCAAACCATTTTTTTCTTGATGGAGCCCATAACGAGTACCTGACTAGCATCATGCAAACATTCTCGAAGAACACTTCCGATGTCAGTGTAGGGACGGTCACCTGACTTCCAAGAAATACCGCGATAGAACTTCTTCAGCCAAGTATTTTCTCCCTTATACTTATCGGTGAGTCGTTTCCAAGGAAAAGGTTCCTTGAATAAAAAGATTTGAGGTTGGGCGTCTTCGCCCAACGGAACTATTTCCAGTTCTTTCAAAACGAAATCATTACCAGGCTGTTTGAAGCCCTGCATATCGACGATGTATTTCATATTTACACAAGCTTCTTCTCGTCACCACTGACGGGACTATACTGAATGATACTGTCGTGCAGAATGAGACAATACGCGGATGTTCCAGAAACTTATCTCTGGAATCTTATCTCTCGATTCAAACTCTAAACGCACGTCCACGGGAGCGTTTTTCAAAGATTCGTTTTCTTTGGAACAATCGATCACTATCAAAGGTAAGTATTTTATAAAATCTACTTTATTCAAAAGAGGTTCAGGATTTTTTTCATAATAAGCACTCTGAAAATTTGCATACATATCATGCAGTACAGCATACTGGTCACGATCTATATTTAAATTTAAATTTCCATACGGGTAACATTGCGAATTTAAAAAGAGTTTAACATTACTTACGTGGCAATGATCGAACTGACTCGCGTTTACCTGTCTCCGAGATTTTCTATTAGTTTGAAGAGCAAGAATAATGAAGCGTGGTTTTTCCAACTGATTGGATGTTTTAACAGTCCGAACGTGTTTCGGAGAAGATAGAAGGAGTGAATATTCGTAGAATTCCCAACTGCGGTAGCTCATAACCACAGGTCTGTTTTTCTCGGTATAATTGAATAGAGGAATCTTTTGCTTATCGGAGAGAAATATGTATGGCATCAACCACTCTATCTTCGTTAGCTCAATTTTAAATTCTTCATAAGTATTGTCTAGTCCTGCTGTCTGTATGATGGCATTGATATCATTTCTTGATTTAGTGAGTATGAGTTTATGTTTAAAATTTACTAAAATTTTTCTATAACCTTCGGCAAATCTAAGAATCGTGCAGAGAGGTATAGACAGGTCGAAGATACCATCATCGTTGGTAAGTTTTTGCGTTTCTTCTACATTAAGCCAGCCAGCGTTCTTGATGACCAATTTTTGACTAGGATTGAGAGAAACCCAACCTTTCATGAGAGTAGTTAACCCTACATTTTTACATTTATCAATTTCAATAGCATTGATCTCATATCTGATTTCTCCAAACATATGACAGATGGTGTTGTTGACTAACATAGAACGTTCGAGTGGAGTGCCATTTGGATTAACTAGTTTACCAGATACATGTATTGAACTTCGTGATGGTAGAAGATATAAATCCTGATGTTGAATGACGACGCGAATTTCATCGTTGTTTCCAAACGATGACGTGGTGTAGGGCCGATGTGCGTGAACTTTTTAGTGAGCTACTGACTCATCAAATGTTACAGGTAACTGAATGTTTACAATTTCTTCCATCTTTTTGTAAGCAACAGAAAAAAATACAGGTTATTTTCCACCAGCGACGAATCTTAGACCGAGAATTTTCAGGAACTGAATGTTTGGCCGTGTTAGCGCTCTGCTTGTTCGCTGACGACTGATGGGCTGTCGAAATGTTGAGCTCTTTATATAGCCCCTACCGACCTTGCTGTTGTAAACGATTCCCATCACACTTGCTTGATGTGAAGCCTGATTGTGATTACTTCTCCTCGAAAATTAACTAAACGACCGTCTTGATCGATTATACGTATTTGCAAGTGATCTATGCTTTTAACTGTAACTGGAAGGTAAATGACTTGCGAGGGTATTTCAATGATCTTATATCCTGGCGGTACTGCTGGAAAGAATTCGGGTATTGTATGAATCTTAGAACCGTTTATATATGCGCCTGAAGTAATATTACGCTCGACTCGCAACGCATTGATCTTGAGGATAGCTACAGGCAAATCTGAATTATGCATGAAATTAGCTTCTAGAACGCGTTTGGTGAAGCCAAGTAGTTGACCAATAGAATCTTGAGGACGGAAATCAATAGGCTGGTTACACTTAATGACGCTGCGAAGTGTATTATTGTTTGGCTTCAGACTGAATGAAATACCTTTGGGGGCTAAAGTTTCACGGAGAAAATTGGCTATATCCTCTATCTCGTAACTACCAGTTGGTAAAAAAAATTCTTCTTTACCCACGTAAAACTTATTATTGTCTGTATCAATATTTGGTATAGAATTGAAGGTCAAAAGTACAGCTAAACCGAGAAAGTAATTTTTGTTTAGTGAAAGTTCAATAGGTGGAAAATACTGTACTTCGAGAACTGATGAATTACCGGAGAGACTTAACGTCAATAAATGAAGCTTGTTACATAAGAACTTGAGACAGAGATGACCGCAGTTGAATGTATTGTAATATTGATATCTCTCGTGATTGTATTTAACTTCATTCACTCGCAGATAAAGCATCAAATCAGCAGGTGGTTGAAGATCCCCGAAAATATCAAAGTGAACTACATCGTCTCCACGTTTGCGATATGCTACCCAATGCATTCCAGGCCCATCTTTATCATCTAAATTGACAATAGCTGATTCACGATCACGAGGCCCGCTTGCAGGTAAGGCATTTCGCATAAAGACTCCGCGAAAATATGGGATTTTTAGAATTCTAGCATACTTAATTATAACGAGATCTGTGAGAGCTCTCTGTGGTAATCTTACTTCGAGGTTCTTTTTTTTCTTCAAACTGAATTTCTTTGTGTTACCACCTATACGAAGACGTGCACCTTTTTTATACGGTTTCAGAAAGAGACCCTTTCCCAAAGCTTTTTCTTCCATTTTAATATTATGTCTCTGATCCTGTTCTAATTGTTTTTTAGCTGTACTTTCATCGTTGACTGTTTTTGCTATGCTAGCAGCACCACCATCCACAGCACCAACGGCACTCAGGCCAGCGAATATTGGCACGAGAAACGGCAGGAAACCACCTACTTTTGAGGGTACTGATAAAATCCGTGGAATGATAATTTTACGTTTTCCACCTGCTTTCTCGACAGCAGAACGAGCACCTTTCAAAGCAGAGAGAATTATCTCACGAGCGGAGTTACTTTTAACCATTGATTTTGAAGCGGCTTTTATTATCTTGTTTAACCTCGTGGATTGCTTTCTCTTTACACCCATTCCGAGTTTTGATTTGGCTTTCATAATATTTGTAATTGTATAAGCAGCTACTTTCTCGCCAATACTTGAATCTTTAGTCTTAACTCTCTGCCACGCCTTATCCGCTAAAACTATCGGCGTTTTTTCTGGTCTCAATGTTCTTGACAAGCTCTATCGAGTAGATTAATACCTTTATCACCTCGAGCTAAACGTTTTGATAACTTAGTACCTGGTCCGCAGTACTGATATCCCGGTAAATGAAGTTCCACTGGAAGACGATTAATAAGTTTGTTAATCAAACCGCGACCTCGACGTCGTCGTCTGACTACGATCATCACACCACGAAGGTTCGATGAAGACTGAACCGGCGAGTATAAAAGCGCTCTATTTATAGCCGAACGATCAGTTGCGTTCGAGACCTTGTAGTATACATTTCAATTTCAAGGAACAGCCTGCTCAGCTTCCGGTATTGAATTTCGACAATATCGTGGAGCAAGAGAAAAAGACGAAGCGGCATGGAGACTTACTTCCAAGCAACATTAGAGCTTGTGAACCGTCAAATTGTGGAAAAACCAATAGTTTGCTTGCACTCATTACACGTCCCAATGGTGTTAGATTTGAGAATGTTTATACATATTCAAAGTCTTTAAATCAACCAAAATATAAATTTCTTCAGCAACTCATAGAACCGTTAGAGGGTGTGCAGTATTTCCCCTTCAGCGAACACGATGAAGTTATAGCTCCTGAAAATGCTCTTCCGAACTCAATCATTATATTTGATGATATAGCTCGTGAAAAACAAAACTATATTAAAGCATTTTTCTGCATGGGTAGACATAAAAATGTAGACTGTTTTTATCTTTGTCAGTCATATGCTCACATTCCAAAGCATCTCGTCAGGGATAATGTAAATCTTTTAGTAATTTTTCAGCAAGATGATGTAAATTTGAAACATTTGTATGAAGATCATGTTAATTTTGATATGACTTATACACAGTTCACAGATTTGTGTGTCAAATGCTGGAGAGATGAGAAATATGTATTATATTTCTCATCTCTCGAGCATTTGACACACAAATGCATTATATATCCAATGGAGGAAGATATCGTAAGGGCTTTGGGAGGCACCTAGTTTTCATTCACAGTCTACAACTGAACATTAAAGCGTCAACATGGCAGAATACATTCGCAAAAAGGATATACTTCATGAGCTTGTAAAAGCTAGTAATATTTACATTAAATGTAAATACAATTTGTTAAAGTATGAAAAAGATACTTTTGAGAAAGCAATGGATGATACTTTCAAACCAATCGTTGAGCCGCTTGAAAAGCTCGTAGCCAAACAGTTCAAAGAAGCATTGAGTAGAACTTTTAAACATGATGAAGAGTATAATAAATCTATCAAACGCGATGAAGAGCATGATGATGATGATGATGATATGCAAGAGCATGATGATGATGATGATGATGATATGCAAGAGCACGATGATACATTGCAACAATACATTGCCGACACGTCTTTTGAATTACGAGCAATAATGGTTATGATGAAAGCAATAATAGATATTTGCAAATGCTCAGTCAAGATCAGTACGTAGACAAAATTTATGATGTACGCAAAGAGAATGGACAATTCATGATTGGTAATTCTCCTATAGAGTTCGAGGCTAACTATATCGATGTGAACGGAGCGAAGTATGCGAAAACTCATAGATTACTCGAATTACTCATTACAAAGCAGCTCAGTGAAAGCCAAATCACTAATAGTGATATGGAGAATTACCGGAAAATATTTGAAGTATCATCAGCACACAAGAGTCGCTATGGCAGTAATGAAAAAATTCGTCCTCACAACAGCAACAAATTCAAATACATCATTGCTCCCATGTTTGAATATTCGAAATAAGGTGCTGGTGTATTGCCACGCTACAAGTTGGCAATAATGAATACGAGTATGGATTATGTGTATTGGGACGATCCCAACGAGCTGGTGGAACATTTGAGATTACTCATAGCTGAACAATCAGCTGACAATCCCAGCCACGTTAATGATATTCACTCGATAATTGAGGAATTACGGGAGGGAGGGTATATATATTAGATGAACCTTCTCTCTCTTCTCAGTATCATAATGAGTGTCGATGTGTTCGGACGAAATCTAAAAGGAATAGAGGGTATTAGAAGTCCTCCAGGAGTGGGATATAAAATCACATCCGATGGACAGTTCGATCTTGAAAATAAGAGGTTATGCAATATAGGAGCACCCAATAATCTACACGATGAAGTCAACATGCAATCATTACAGCGTATAGTGGAGGGAGAAGTTACGAAAGTTGTGAATGTTATACATGGATTGAGAAATGATTTCAATAATTTAGATGGAATAGTGGAAGCTCATCGAGATAAATTAGATAAAAAATTGCTAATCTTGAGAGGAAAATTGAGAGTATAAAAGTAATGGTACTTCAGTTGTCACATATCAGTAATACGCTGGATACCAAAGAGTCGACATCGAAGCATGGATCATCGTAAGAAAGTAGTAGAAGAGCTGCATAAACCTGCTCGAAGAAACTATCAAAGCCGTAAGTTTGATATGCGAGGCATAGATGAAACTTGGCAAGCTGATTTAGTTGAAATGCAACCTTATGCTCGAGAGAACAAAGGTTATAGGTATTAGCTCACCATCATTGATGTGTTTTCCAAGTATGTGTCGGCTGTATCCATTAAAAGTAAATCAGGCATAGATGTTACAACAGCTATGAATGGCTTGTTCAACGACGAGTACCAAAGAATCTACAGACAGACCTAGGCAAGGAATTTTACAATTCAAACTTTAAAAAACTGATGGAGCAATATAAGATTAATCTCTACTCCACACACAGCAATCTTAAGGCGTCTATCTGTGAAAGATTAAATAGAATATTGAAAAATAAGATATGGATAAAATTTAGTTTCCGCGGAAATTTTAAATGGCTTGATATTTTACCTAATTTGATTTCTACCTACAATAGTACAAGCATAGAACTATAGGTATGAAACCAAAAGACGTTACAACAGTAACCGAACGAAGCGCAGGTTCTAACTCGATATTCAAACCCATCTCAACCTATAAAACAACCAAAATTCAAAGTCAATGATCGAGAGTAGAGCTATATTTAGAGCTAGAATACTGGCTCAGCCGCCTCTCAACCTAGGGGGGGTTCTGGCTCAGCCGCCTCTCAGGCTAGGGGGATTCCGGCTCACTGAGCTAGAATTCTGGCTCAGGCTAGGGGGTTCTGGCTCAGTGAGCCAGAAACCTTAGGGGGGGAGGGTTCTAGCTCACTGAGCCAGAATCCTTGGGAGGGTTTTAGCTCACTGAGCCAGAATCCTTGGGAGGGTTTTAGCTCACTGAGCCAGAAATCCTGGGGGGGGGGGTTCTGACTCACTGAACCAGAACCCCCCTAGCTCTACTACTTAAAATGATAAAATTTTACTACGGAACGGTCCTTGAGCTTATTCCATAACTTTTGAGAAGTAGAACGGTGCGTTCATCAGACCGAAAACCGCCCGTGTGAATTCTCTCGCCTCGTCGGTTGTGATAAACGCCGTCTTCGCACGAGGTTCCGGTTTTAGAGGGACTTGCAGGTACGCGTGTGCCACATGTAAAACTGCAAAAGTTTTCACATCATGAATCAGTTTTAAATACTACACAATGATAGTCAGTGGAAAGTTAACGCGTTCCATTTGTGAATTTAGCCTGTGGTAATTTATTACTAATCTCCAGTCTCCAATCTTTTTTGTTACAAGAAGGACCGGACTCGGATTCGGGGAAGTTGTTTTAATCATAGTACAGTTATCTTTCCACTCCTGTACAATTTGTTTAATCGTACCTCATTTCGAACACGTCGCGTGATATAGTTTTGCGGAAAAGGGTACTGCACCGGGTTTACACGTTATGACCATCTCGAGCAAATTCGTACTTACAATCGAGTTCTTTTATGTTTTTCGGGATACGATTTCTATGGGCATTCAACAAATTTATCAGCTCTTCATGTTGCTCCAGAGAGACAGATGCGTCTATTTGCACCTCGTCCGTCGACACTTTTAAAACGTTCTGTTAAGGCTCTCCAACCCCGCTTATAAATCAGCTTTATCTTGATGCGTGGCAACAGCAACATACAGGGCGATTTCTGTTGAATGCAGACCCGGACACAACTTCATTTTTTTATTTCTAAGAATATCAATTTTAGTGGTCGACATAAGCGCACTTTGTTATGGAAATACGCAATAGTACTCTCCACGGTTTCTTGAATGCGCTTCTTTATAATTTCCCAAGCTTCGGCTTTGTTTACCTCGCGACCGAAGGTATGTTTGAAAGCGTTGCGCATCTGATTCCACGAATTGAATTACTCTGTCTACTCACGTACTATACGCGCGCACCACCTTCAAGGTGACATTCACTGTCTGCAAAAGGAATGTGTCATCCAGTTATTTAAGCAAGCTGCAGCCTCGACTTGTTCAAGCCACCAGGTGGATTGAACAAGTCCATTAATTTTAGCCTCCAGGGGACCTTGTTCGCCGTAGAAATTCCTCATAGTTTTCGAAAAGTGTGGTATCACGTAAAATTTCTTTTGGTTCATTACTTTATAGAAGCTGTTGAGTTAGTGTTAAGGTTTGTCTGAGCATTTCTTACATCATATCGTAAATTTCTCGATCTTGTAGCGACGGTTCTCTTGGCGGGTAACCAGACGGCCATCCGGGTGCCCACATGGTGGTAATCCTGGGTTTGCGAGTGGTTATTGTGCTTTAAACGGAATTTTCTGCCCTGTCGTACCCCGGCCCGCCTGGCCGCCCACCTGTCCTTCGCCAAACTCTGATTTTCTGCAGGAGCATCTACAGGCCTATTATTCACTACGGCGTTCGCTATACTTAAGGTGGCTTCAGCGATGGGTATCGTACCAAGCGGGAGCACCTGGTGGTTCTAATAAAATTATGATGCTAATTTTCTGCAAATTTTACTTACAAATATGCAAAATCTTTTAACAATGATAAGTGAAATAAAAACATTAATGATAAAGTTAATCAAACAACAATGTCTTCTCTTTTCTCGCTCTCTGAGTTAAGATACCTACTTTTAATACGCTCCTTGCGTGACCGGCCGCATCATCTACACATGCCCGCCGGAGCATGTCAATAAGGAAGATTTCACGCGCATGCGCAGTAAGCGTCTTTAAGCACGAGGCCATCGAAATCAACTAACTTTCAGCATCATTTTCACGATTTTTTTATCAGCAACTCTAATTTTTCGCAGTCTTATGTGAATCTGCGTAAAATAAGCTATAAACTCATAGTTCTGTTTTCAAAAATTATTATTTTATAACTGTGTAAGAGATGATGGATAGAGCACGGGGAACGGTAGTCCCATAAGACCTATGTAAAAATGACACTTTTTTTAACAATTTTTTTCTTGATAATAAACTTGGCGACCCTAATATTTCTTTTTTGTAAAAGTTAGTGGGTTACTTCAAGATCCTAGTCTAATTTTTCTACGCATTGTTACTATTTTAGAAAAGTTGCTGAAGCCACCTTAATTGTGTATATGGCCTCGGAACTGTCCTAAGTGTCCCAACTGCAATTGGCGTTGAATCGCCTCAAACGCATCTGTGTGATTTTGCGTCTGATTGCTCTGCCATGGCGGATTCTAAAAACCACTCTCTAATTCGCGTTGGTGCTAACATTTCAGGTGCTATTGCTAAGTCTGTTACCCTACACTTAGAATGTTGTAATAACGGGGAATTATAATAGTCTGATTCTTAGAATACTGTCTTTATGGACTAACCCTCACGAACTCGCTCTCGCGTTTCGTCTCACTCGCTTGTACCCTACACACAACCTACCGAATTTTTTTTTTGCGTGTCCGCAAAATCGTATAGATGGCGTGAGCATTACCAGATAAGCCAACTGCTAAAAAGTTAAGGAGAAAATGTTATTTGTGGAAGTAAGTTTTTCTATAAACGAAATTTTCTCCTTAAGGTGATGCGATACCCACGTTATTACTCAAAATTAGGTGTTTTCCTCATTCAATTTTTAATTTTAAGGAAAAAACTCTTTGATACGTTATAATTCTTTATTAAACTTAAAACGTGTCAGAGTTTTTTTTCAAAAAGTTTAAAATTGAAGGAGAAAACAGGAACCCAGAATTGTGTAATAGTGTGCCTATCACATCACCTTAACTTTTTAGCAGTCGGCTCATCTGGTCCAATGGTCTTATGGCCTTTGTACAATATATCGCAATATTTTGAGCGTATACGCAAAAATGACTAGGGCCAGAATTCATAATTGTAAGTGAGACGCGAGTCGGACTCAAGTAAGGTTTGAAGCCATGTTTTAGTACATCTATATACACCGTACTTGAGACCGACTCAGCGTCTATGAATTCGGACCTAGAGACTGTGAGTAATTCCAGAAGACCAACCGTGAAAAAATTTATCGCAAAATGTCGAGTTTAGAGCGAGTCCACATAAGAGGCACAGGCCTGTGGGCCTCTAAGGGGCAATGTACATAAGTGCCGTTCCTCTCTGCTCCGCTCTGCTCTGCTCTGCTCTGCTCTGTTCTGCTCAAACCGGTTCAATTTCAGTTCAGTTCCGTTTGTAAGCGATTTTCACCTTACTTATTTCAGAATTCTGGAACGGAATGGAGCAGAGCGGAGCAGAGAGGAACGGCACTTATGTACATTGTCCCTTACGAGAGCACTCGATATTTTGCGACACATTTTTTCACGGTTGGTCTTCTGGAATTAATCACAGCCTCTAGTATTTTTGCGTTAGGCTCAAAAAATTGCGGTATATTTTATAAAGGCGATTACGGTCTTATCTTCGCTCACCCCTTCCCTTTTCGCAGCAAGGTGGCAGCACAATTGCATTTATTCGCTAACAAACTTTTACAATTTTTTACTTGGACTATAGAGTCTAATGCAGAGCGCGCTACGCGCGCCTGTAGACACTGCAGTTGGCTCTAAGCTTCAATTCGATAACAAATCGCTATCTCCCTTTTATAATAGGATATAATAGGATAATATGATGAGATTCGCTCTTCAACCGTCAAACTATCAACATCATGTTCTAACATCTCTCTGTTCGTAGGCTCCTTGCCTACTTCGTTTCATCTTAATCAACGCGAAATTATACTTGGAAGCTCAAAGGATACGCAGTTCACACTCATCCTTGTTGGTTCAAGTTTTTTTCGCGCCTTTTCTGCTTTCATGGGCAGAAAACCATCTTAAGTGTGCCGGCGTCGCTTGACGCCATCTTAAAATCTGGATTTTGTGATTTCTGCGCCGGACTTTCCATCGCTGCGACCCATAGTTTCTTCGTCAACATCTCGTCTTTTTTCACTGTCATCTTCACTCTTCATCCTTCTATTACATCGACCTACAACTGAGCTGAGGGTTTTGGTTTTATCAACGGATGGCCTTAGGTATTTCATTCTTACCGAGGCCTCCTCTTCCCGGACAACCGAAACTATCAACATCCCCACCTCAGAAATCATCGTCTTTCGGGTGAGACCAATCCATTTATGTTAATTTCTTTTTTAAATATCTTTTCAAATTCAAGAGATTAGCTGGGTAGTTCTTGTGGTCTGAATGGGGAGTTGCGGGGTGGTTTTTGGCCAATGGCTCTAGCGGGTACCTTTTCTTCACGGTATCTGGGAGTTTCAACGGCCCGTCACCGTGGTCCCTAGTTCTCGGTCCACGTCTACCTCGGCATTTATCTCGTTTTGACTATCATTTTCCCTTTTAAGTAAGATATTTTTTTCGAGTCATAAAATAGGACTTTTCCAGGTTCACCCGAAAGAATTTCATTTATCATTGTCAACCGTCAAGGTCATTCATCCCCCCAAATCTACAGAAGGTCAGTCCTTTGTTTTCATTATTCTCCCATCTCACTTATTGTTGCCATCGGTTTCTATAGAAGTAGATTGGTAGAAATTCAGTCGCTTTATTTTGAATTTCAACAGCCTACTCTCTATTTTCCGATTGATTAAAGTTATTAAACAATGAAAATTTTATCTAAACCTTTGTTATAAAGTTATTTTATACTATAAAACACTAAATCTACACGCAAAATTAATATAATCTAGTATAAATTTGAAGTAAAATCAATTATTTTTTTTTATTTCGTTGCACTCCAACGTTGCAAACTTCAGACCCATTATTTATTACAGCAGTAAAAACAAAAATTTGTTTTTGTATTGAGAAGAGCGGTTTTTTATACAAATATTGCACGTTGTACAATCTTTAGGAAAAAGTTATTTTTTTGAAAAAAAATCATTGAATGGCAGTCTCACTGCACCGCGTGACGACGCTCGAGATTCAGGCGCGTTCTTGTATCAAAGCGAAGCACATGGGTCTCAAGAAATACAGAAATAAAGACTTCTAAATACATTCTTCAGATATATAATGCATATACATATATAAAAGATATTTAATTTTAAGTAAATGTGTCCAAAATTAAAATATTTTAAAGAAAAATAAGAAGAATTGAGGTTCATCTACTGGAAGAAATTTTAGTGTCTTGCCAATAGATGAACACATTAAAAGTACATTGGAATCGCTATTTTTAAGTAAAATATAAGAATTATTAACATAATTACATGAAATATATTAAATAACAACACTTTTATATAAGTAATTTTATGTTTTGAAGTGTAAACAAACAGTTTAGTAATTTCATTCATAACCCCTATTTTTGGTTATGTTACACGGTAAACTTGATGCATCAATATTTTTGTTTTTTTATAGAAAAAACTTCGTAACGATGATTGTTGTATGGATTTGTTTGCTATTATATTATCCAGTTTTCATATTTATTTGATTTACAATTGAAATTGTTATCATTTAATCGTTCATCTACTGGCGGAGGGTCGTACATCTATTAGAAGAACTGTTCATCTACTGGTATTTTGAGATATTCTATAATTTAGTATTTTATTAATAAACTCAAATTATTTTCAAACTTTTTCGTACATTTATGAGTATTTCAAATGCTTGGAATTATCAAAATCGCTTTTGATATTAGATTTAAGAAATGATAATTTTAATAATTTGTGATTAAACACACACTTGTGCCTGAGTGTCCATCTACTGGGCAAGTCACCCTAATTCGCGATCATATTCAGGGAGCTTTTATCACTCTGACGCAGCTCTAATTGCATTCTATATAATAATCTAGTTATTCTCACATCTCATCAAGCTCATTCTACAACTCCAGCAATGTCAAGTGTTGTAATACATATACGTGGAAACAGGCACACAGCTGCTATGCAGCGATAGCCACGGGAAAAAAAAGATAACATGATTTTATAATAGGAAAGTTTAGGTCTTAGGTTAAAACAACGAATATAGACGCATATAGAAGCGTACGGCTTAAGAAACTTTTGGACGAAGTCACTGGATAACAAGCCGATTAGTTCTGTTATCCATCCGCGAGATGGTGCTGACTGTCGCCCAATATATATAGATATATAAGCCTGTATAAGAAGAGTATATATAGATATACACGTGTATATAAGATATCAGACTAATAAAATAATTGTTAATGAATTAAAATAAAATGTTATTTTACAAATTATTATTGTTTTGATTTATTTAAAAGATTTTACTGCATTTAAAATAATATAAACTATTCTATGAAACTGGGTAATGTAATGTTTTTGTTTCGGCAATCGCACGGGAAGCGTGTAATAAGGCGGGAGTGTCTTTCTGACAGCGGAGGCAGGAGTGT
The DNA here is from genome assembly GCA_036365515.1 of Torymus aiolomorphi. NCBI lineage: Eukaryota > Metazoa > Arthropoda > Insecta > Hymenoptera > Torymidae > Torymus > Torymus aiolomorphi. The sequence goes on from CM070874.1 coordinate 135,010,783, forward strand.
TGCAGTTCCGACGGCGTCTTTCACTTCAAGGGTCTTGACTTTCTTTTAAAGTATTTTTATATTAGTTTTTTGAGAAATTTAAGTCATGGCACCATCTCGAGCACGTTATGCGTATGAAGGATGCACAAACACGAAGGCGAAAAACCCTACACTGATTTTTCATCCCTTTCCAAAGGATGAAGAACGGTTAGATTGTTTTGATTAACTTTTTCTTTATAATGAATAGTTTTATATTAAATAAATTGAAATTGTTATTATCAAACATTGATTGATAATCTTTAGAGTTAATTTGGGCGAGACCTGGCAAACAATTATTGAAATTATTATTATAGGTTATATTTCTGAGCTAATAATAAATTAATTAAATAATAAATTAACTTTAAAATAATTTTAATTATTTAGCTACTAAATTTATTTTCTTTTTATTTTTTGTAATAATGAAACCATTTAAATTTGACAAATTTTTGTTGTAAGTGTGTGTGTATAGGGTGACTATACCAGTATTGGAACAGTCACCAGTTAACAAACATTTTCTTTTTATATATGAATTGTATATTTAACATGACGATAATTTTCGAATCCTTGAAAATTTTTATTTCATTTTATATATGATGTAATTAATAGATGTGCAAATTTTATCAAGATCGTGTTACTTTTTGACATATTTGATATTTAAAAGTTGTTGTTTTTGTTGTACAGTAACAATGGAGGGAAATTGGTTTAACGTTTTTAAATTTTATGATTTTTGTAATTTTATGAGACAATCGAGATGAAAATTTTAATTTGCAATTTTTCAATAATGTTTTTTACGTATCTACATAACATTCGTTTACATACACGCTCATATAAACGACATATGAAAATAATTTTTTTTTTCTTAACTATTGTCGCTATGACTTCTGAACCATTTGCTGTTTAATGGATTTATCGTTCGACGTTAAATTGGTGCTATTATTTCAAATATGGGCATTAAAAATTAATAAGAGAGATAAGTAGATTAATTTTGTGGAATCCACGAGTTACTGAAATGTCAGCAGTTTTTTTTTTCACAAATCTGTACTTTCAATCTGCTTCTTAAGACTTTATTACGCTGAATTAGTGCCAGACATCGTTGTGTATTTTAATTTTTGCTTCCCCTTAGAGGAAGCTTTGTAATACTAAAATTTTAAGTTTCTTTAAATTGCTCTAGAAATATGACTAAAGGTGTTCGTTGTCGAGTTCTTTGGGCAAAATAATTGGTCCATAAATTTCAGAGATATTTGAGGTAAAAATTAAAAAAATTTTTTTTAAATCATAATTTTTCGAGAACGGTTCGATGAATCAGCTCCAGATTTCTAGACAATTTTGTATGTGATATAGATATTATGTATGTCAATTTTCATCAAGATCGTACAATTACTTTTTGATATTCAAAATTTTCCTATTTTACAAAGTCATTTTCTTTGTCGCCTGATAACAAGAGAAAACTTGTTTTAATTTCTTTAAAATTTGGCGGAGATGTAGAGTGTATATTATTTATTATATGTGTTTTTAGAGTAAAAGAATTCGTTTGTGAATTTCAGAGATATTCGAGGTTAAAACTGATTTAGCCCTCTTTTCAAATCGTAATTTTTCGGGTATATCTATACTAGAAAATGGAAATGACACGTGCTATGCGAGCGCGTTTTTCACTTACTTTTGTTTTTTATTGAGGTTAATTTACAGCGCGCTTCGCCGATACATGAAATTAGCTAAATATGCTGGCGAATTAGAAGCCGAGAAATACGTTTAACAATACTTTTGACTGCACTTCGATATTAATCGCGTTTTCTCTTTTTTTACATTTTATTTGCACGATCAGTTCGTGTTCTATTGTGTTAAATGACGTATAGTGTTAAAGGACTCCGCACACAATGTATGGGAAAAAATCATCCGGTCAAATTGAACGAAACTTTGGAAAAAAATAGATCTTGAGGTCCTGAAGAAATCTATCTTTTTTCAATTTCGTTCAATTTCACCGAATGATTTTTTCCCATACATTGTGTGCGGGGTCCTTTCCAAATTTGCCTTTAAAAATTAATTAAATGAATCAATAAATTAATTTTGAGGAAGCCACGTGCCAATGAATTGGCAGCGGTTTTTAATTTATAAAACATCCGCTCGCCTACGCACGAAACTCATGTAGGTGGAAAAAGCGTGCCTGTTTGTTAAGGCCCCCGTTACATAAGCACGTGCATGCGTATGCACGCGTATGCATGCGTAAGATATTTAGTAATTGTCGATGCAGCCAACGTGATAAGGGAGTATCTACACTGCGGGGTGCATCATGGAGCGCATCGTGGTGCGCGTTCAAACTGCGCGTTCCAAGCTGAATTTACTTTTTTTAAAATATAACTGATTATAAAGATTGAGTACTTACTTATGGTATGAGGGAGTTACGATGACAAAATAACCCAAACGAATATTTAAATTATTTTAGAACCCAAGTAGGCGGAGGATATGAGGTCCACGCATATAAGGCAATCATGTAGACATGAAAAATGAAGCCAAACGAGTATTTAAATAATTTTTAAACCCAATAGCCGGGGTATGCGAGGTGCACGCATATTAGGGAATAACGTAGACGTGCAACAATAAGCAAGACAATTATTTAAACCGTTTTTAAACCTAAGAAGGCTGGGGATATGAGTTTCACGCGTATACGGGAGCGCGTCAGACGTACATATAAGGCAAAACAATTATTTAAATAGTTCTTAACCCCAAGTAGGCGGGGGATACGAGTTCAATGCGTATACGGGAGCGTGTCAGACGGGCATACAAGGCAAAATAATTATTTAAATAGTTCTTAACCCCAAGTAGGCGGCGGATGCGAGTTCCACGCGCATACTGGAATAAGACATACATGGCAAAATAATTATTTAAATCATTCTTAACCCCAAGTAGGCGGGGGATGCGAGTTCCACGCGTTACTGGAATAAGAAAAACGTGTATACATGGCAAAATAATTATTTAAATCATTTTTAACCCCAAGTAGGCGAAGAGGCGAGTTTCACGCGTACACGGAGGCACGCCAGGCGTGTATACATGGCAAAATAATTACGTAAACAATTCTTAACCCCAAGTAGGAGCGGGATGCGAATTCCACGCATATACGGGAGCGCGTCAGACGTGCATACATGGCAAAGTAATTTTTTAAATAGTTCTTAACCCCAAATAGGCGAGGGATGCGAGTTCCACGCGTATACTGGAATAAGGCAGACATGTATATATGGCAAAATAATTATGTAAACAATTCTTAATCCCAAGTAGGAGCGGGATGCGAAATCCACGCGTATACGGGAGCGCGTCAGACGTGCATACATGGCAAAGTAATTTTTTAAATAGTTCTTAACCCCAAATAGGCGAGGGGTGCGAGTTCCACGCTTATACTGTAATAAGGCAGACGTGTATTATAGCAAAATAATTATTTAAATAATCCTCAAGCCCAAGTAGGTGGGTGATGCTCCCGTATACGCGTGGAACTTGCATCTCCCGCCTACTTGGGGTTAAGAATTATTTAAATAATTGTTTTGCCTCGTATGCACGTCTGACTCGATTCCGTATACGCATTGGAACTTGCATCTTCCGCCTACTTGGGGTTAAGAACTATTTAAATAATTATTTTGCCATGTATGCACGTCTGACGCGCTCCCGTACACGCGTTGAACTCGCATCCCCCGCCTACATGGTGTTAAGAATTATTTAAATAATTTGTTTGCCTTGTATTATTGAAATAATTTTTTTGCCTTGTATTACACGTCTACGTAACACCCGACTCTAGCTTAAATTCACTCGCATTTGAACGCGCGCGCTACGGTGTGCAGCGCGAGTGCCCAATCCGCGACAGTCTCTACTGCGCAGACTCGAAGCTGCCATCCGACTTCGACTCTCTGATTTGGTATTGATGAAGCCCTAGAGCAATTGAATTTTTCAAATTCGGATGATAATTTTGATCACTCGAGAACCACTCGTCAATTATCACCCTCGCTAGAAAAAGTCAACTTTCCTCCCTAGTTGCACTATATACTATTTTTAAATTAATTTTAGCAGATGAATTTGTTGTTTTTGACTGAAAGTTATTTTTTTTAATATTATGTTCAAAATCTATTTTTCAGATTTTTATTTGCTCGGGCATTTTTTTATTTTCCGATGGATTCGGCTCGATATAAGACTACCCGCTACTTATAATAAAACGGGTATCTGGGCCAAAATTCGTATGATCTATGAAAAATTTTCTGAGAAAATCCATAAACTTGATTACATACGAACGTACATATATACATACATACATGATAGAAAATTCACAAATGAACTAATTCTTGGCGGAAAATAGTTTTTATACAGTAAATTGCTAGTTTTTGCGGGGTTACAATCTTTACGATTCGGTGACAAGAATAATGCCAACGTTGATAAAGGCCGATTGAAAAACGTTGCACAGTACCAACCACCTCCTGTATACCGATTTCGCCCTTCGAACAAGACGGTATGAGAGCCGCATTTCAATATCTGGAGAAAATATAAGGCTCTCTTGAGAAGTGGACGTATATAAAAATTGTTACCTTTTATCTTATCTTCTTCATTTTTTTTTTTTTTTTTTATAAATGTGAAGATCTCTTTAAAATTCTAATAAAAATTGCTTGTTTCATATCGGGAAAATTACAAAAACTGACCGGGAAAAAGAGGAAAAAACACGGGAATTTTTTCTTAAGTCAGGAGTAAATACCCTGAAATTGTATAAAATCGTTGCGAATCATAGAAAACTGTATTAAAATGCTAGAAACTTTATAAAAGTGAGTCACATATCTACAAACAATTGCTTATAACTTTGCAAGTTTTGAAAATTTTCGAATTTTTTATATTGCTACGTCCCCTGAAATTGAACAAAGAATAAAATGAGACCTTGCAAATTAAAATTGGATGAAAAATGAAAAAGAATTATGGGTTTTGTTGATTTCTTTTTCAATTATCGATATCTTCTTGAATAATATTTAAATTTCTTTGAAAATTTTTTGTTTGTTTCTTCAAGAATTATTGTTTCATTCTATATTGTTTCTCAAATTATAATATGTGAAGTAATCATCGTAAAAATTTTTATATTTATATACATATATATCGCTCCGGAACCACCTTAAGCATTTATGTATTTATTTGTACATATGAATTAACCTATCTTTTCATTTTAGTAAAAGTGGTCTTTTTTATATCTATATTTTTGAGAATTATTAGGCAATTAATTTTATAAGGTGATGGCTTTGATATAGCTCTTTTAAAGATTATATATTCCGATAGTTTTGTTAGAGGATCCTTTTCCTCTCTTATTAACTCGGAGAGGCTCAGGGTTCCGGCTCACGGGTTTTGCTGAAACAAAGCAAGCATTTTTTTCAGTATTTCCTTAAATGCAGTTAAAAATGTTCATAACTTCAGTTTATCAAAGCGTGAGGGTCTAACTCCGGTTCGTTTCACATTTTAACATCTAAAAACAGATCTCAAAGTTTGAGAAAAATCCATGATCCGGATCTGAGATACACTCCTTGTAAGACTTAAATTTTCCCTCTATCAATCATATATTTCGTTTACATAGACAACTAGACTGGATCATTCACTCAGGCAATGACAATCTTCTTAAATTGGATGACAAACAACTGGAAGCCAATCGACTTTGCAATGACCATTTTACTGCTGACGATTTTGTGGTCGGTTCTGGTATGACAAAATTGAAAAATATAGCTATACCTATTCAAAAGGCTTCAGATACTGATTCGAATGATTCCGGGGACGTTGAAGAACATGATGGCTCTGGAATTGATCTTCCTCCTACCTCTGAAGACAGATCAGTTATTGATTTAGAAACACCCTTTATAAGAGAAAGAAGTAACAACATGCCACAAAACTTTGTGGGAATTGATTTAGAAACATCTTCTTTAATAGAAACTAGTCATAACATTCCTCAACACTTTGATGCAGCAGAGCCATCTTGTTCAGGAATGCAAAGCAAGTCGAACTTTGATTGTGACTCTACTGGAAAATCATTAAATGCAAATGTTCAAACTAAAAAGTATGAAACTTTAGTTCAAAAATTGCAACATGAAATTGCGAGTTTAAAAGAGCAGTTAAACAAAAAAGATAAACAATGTAAACAAGCACAGTATGTGACTAAAACAATGAGTGTACGAAGAGATGTGTATAAACAAAAGGCTATTAAACTTTCTAAAGATATTCGTAATAAAGATAAAAAAATTAAAAATCTTGAACGTAAAATTGAAAAATCTAAGGAAGCAGTTTCTTTTTATGACGAGTATTTAAAGCTTAATGCAAATGTATTAAACTTTTTTAAAATGCAAATGAATCATGTCAAACTCAGAAAGTGGTCTAATGATGAAAAAGAATTTGCTGTGATTTTATTTTATAAATCTCCAAAAGCTTATTGTTATTTGCGTGACCAAAAGAAGTTTGCCTTACCATGTATTAGTTTGATAAGACGATGGATTAATGAACTTGATTTGGAGCCTGGAAATAACATTAAGTTATTTGAATTGTTAAAAATAAAATCAAGCACAATGACAGTAAAAGAGGGCGAGTGCGTATTAATGTGGGATGAAATGAGCATAAAAACGTGGTTAGATTACAACCCAAAAAAGGATTTGATTGAAGGTTACACTGATATGGGAAAGCATGGTCGCAATGCAAATCGTGGTAATCATGTTTTAGTTTTTATGTTACGAGGTAGGCAAAATGATTGGAGACAGCCTATTTGCTACTATGTTCCCCATAACAGTGTAAATGGAAAGTTATTGCACAAAATCATTTTAGATGTAATAGATTACGTTGAAGGTACTGGTTTTCTATTAAAATCAATGGTATGCGATCAAGGATCGCCAAATCAATCGGCTATAAAAGAATTGGGAATAACCAAAAATAAACCATTTCTTGAACGAAACAATCGTAAAATTTTCTTCAATTTTGATGCTCCCCATTTACTTAAATGCCTTCGTAACACTTTTCGCAAACGTCAATTTGAAATTAATGAGAAACCCGTGTCATGGGATGCGATTCGGGAATTAAGAAATCGTGAAAAAGATCTTCCAACTAAATCTGCCCCTAAACTAACAGACAGACATCTAGATCCTAATGCTTTTCAGTTAATGAACGTTAGTCTTGCGGCTCAAATTTTTAGTAACAGTGTTTCTTCAGCTTTATTAGCAGGCGCGGTCGCATCAGAAAAACCTTTCATTCATCCCGATTGCATTGCAACAGCAAATTTTATTAAAAAAGTAAACGACCTTTTTGATTGTTTAAATAGTAGAAGTTCTCGAGATGTTAATCCTTTGCGTCGTCCTTTGTCCAACTTAAATCCTCAAGTAGTACAGTATTTGAAAGATTCTTTGAATTGGATCGAAACCTGGAAATGCGTTGATAAAAACGGTAATCCGCCATGCTTTGACGGTTTTTATTTGACGATTAACAGTATACTTTTGCAATGGGAAGATATGGCATCAAACGAGGGAGTATATTTGTTAACGACGCGTTTAAATCAAGATCCGTTAGAAAATTTATTTTCTGTTTTAAGAAGTCGTTCTGGTTACAATCAAAATCCAACCGCGATGCAAGTGAGGCATAATTTACAGTATAGTATTACTGCAAATTTAACGTCTTCATCGAAATTAACAAACTGCGAACCTGACGAAACAGTAGCGTTACTAGCAATTTGTACGAAAAGTACTAAGCTTGATTTACAAGAATCGTTAGAAAATATGACCAATCCTGTGCCTGCGTTTACTGAAGACATTGACGATGATACCGATCGTATTACTTGTAATTTTCTTGCAAATCACAACAGTATCATCGAAGTAAATGCAAGTAATGAAAATGATGAATTAATTAACGATGATATTGAAGACGTTTGCAGTGAAATTTCATTCGATGGAGTAAATGAATCTGTTCATTTCGATGAAAATGAAGATACTTTTGTTGAAGAGATGTCTGATTCAGACACAGTTGTAGGTGATGTTGATGATAATGAATTTCAAGAAGTATCTAATTCATTAAATGAAGGGAGTGAGAATTTGAATAATATACATAGGAGCTTGTCATCCGAAACTTATGATAGAATGAATAGTGTTTTGACAAATTCTCACAATCGCCAAGATTCATGTACTCCTTTACGGGGAGCAATAAAGTATGTTGCTGGATATATAGATATGAAATGTATTTCAAAATTTAATTGTTCTGATTGTAAAGCTTCTTTCAATAGAGTTAATTGTAACATGGAAAGTAACGATGATCTATTACTTTTTTTTAAAGTGTATAAAGTATTTAATATGACCAATGAACTTGGAAATCTTTGCGTTCCTTCTGACGCGTTTTATAGAATCATTATAACAGCTATTGAAACTTTTGATACACTATTTTCTGAAGTAAGTTACAAGACAGAAGTTAGTAAAGTTTTAATTGATAAAATCACAGCTGAAATTCTTAAATATCATGCACAGTTTTGGATTACTGACGAACCTTGTAAATCGCATCGTGAGGCTGTAATTGTGTTTTTTGTTAGAGTTCATATTTTTAATAAGGTGAAATGGATAAATTATGATTTGCGAGATGCTAAAAGTTCAAGAAAAAGACATTTTGCTGGTAACAAGCGTAATGCTAAGTTGCAGAAATTGAGTCATGAGTAAAAAAAGAACATATTAGATTTTATTAACGTCTATATTACTTAATGAGAAACTAAATTAGAATATGTATTTTTTAACACAAAGGAAATAATTTTTTTTTTTCATGATGAAATTTCAACAAGTTGTTACGCTTATTGTATTGTCTTAAGGTAATATGAATATATGTTTATTTCCTTACAGACAATTATTTTTGTGATTCAATAAAAGGTGACATTTAATGGCCATTTATTAATATAAAGCATGATTTTTAATTATAATATTTATGATTATGTTCAAATAAGTAAAATACTAGTTATTAATTTTCAATTTCATTTTTCTTCATAGAAATTTTTCACTTTTCTCAATGCTGTGTGATAATTTATTTTAAATCATAGATCTTCATGTAAAAAAAGTTTGTTTAGTTGTATTTAATTGTATAAACATTTTTATTGCTAATTTGATAATAGTAATTTCCATTTCGTAGTTACAATATTAATTCATTTTAAAATTATTGAAGTAAAATTATTAAAAATATAATGTCACTTTTTATACACTACGATTTTTTTTTTTATATTGCATGTATATACTATATTAAATTGTAAGACAGCATTTATACTAAATTATTCTATAGTTCTTAGGGTATGAGCGCTGTCATGCCATATCAATTATCGTCTTTTTGTTTATAATCCATATTTACGTTCATAAATGATTCAGATTATAATACTTTGTTCGGATAATCAGAAAATACTTGAATTCAGTATTGATTCACGTAATAGATATAAACTTGAAATTAATAACAATTACTTGTAGTAACGTGCATAAAGCAATATAATTTATAATTTTGTTTTATCTTTTGTAATAAATTGTGGTGAATAGTTTCGCATGGTAACTAATTTGCATTTCTTTTTGTAGATTATTGAAATGAAAAAATATCTGATTACAGGCAAAAGATTTTAATTTTTAGTGCATGTTAGGAATATTTAAAAATATTCATCACCCTTTCTTCCTTAACCTAATAATCCTGTGTTCCCTATCCTATCCTGATGAAAAATATCTGCCACCTTCCCGCTCGGTTTCCATCGAATAATATCGAGTTTGCATATTATTTCTATTGTTTTTAGATAATTAATGAAATTAAATTACTAAAATAATGTGTAAAACATATGTTAAAATTATTTATGCAAACACGTATTAACTGAGAGCAGAACATATTAATGAACATTCCATGAATTTAAGTAGAATTAACAATCATTTTGGTAACGCAGGGTCGATTTTTGTGTTTTTCAATTTTAAAAAATCGATACTACCTTTTTTTATCCCTGATCCATTACTTTGAGATTGCTGCAGCATATTTTTATCCACAGGGGAGGTATTTTATCAGAATGGTGAAATGTTATATAGATATTTTATTAAATATAATGTGGCCATTTCCTTCAAGGAATATCTTAAATATAAAGTCGTTTAAAATATTTTCCAAATCTGATACTGTCAATTACAAACGGGAGCTATTCAGAACACGAAAAAAATTCTTTTCAAAAATAAATAATAGAAAAATTCTCGTCTATAAAAATTAAAAACAAATTGCATAAACTTACAGACTTTCAACTAGAGGAAAAACATTCCGAAAAATGTAAAAGATGTATTCCCATAAAATTTTTAGATCATGTGTCGACGTAGGGCTTAATTCCCTTAACCTTTAGAGGACGGGGATTTGGGTTTACTGTTTTCTCTCACTTTTCTATAGAAATCGAGTTTTTGTGATGTCTCACATCTCAAAACTAACACATGTAAAGGGTCGATCATGGGCATGGCCCGTATAGGGGCCATCCCGTCCTCTAAAGGTTAATCACCGCATTTTCTATAGTTTAATCGTTAGGTGGAAATGGTACTGGAAATACCGATATCACATATCATATTAAAATAATTTAATGAGAATATTATGGACTTCTTGCCACGTTTTTTTAAATTTTTATATACTAAACTTTAAACATTTTATACCACTGTAACCTCAAAATCATAACTTTAACATAATTATTCGGCTCTCGTGGTATGAAATACGGTTCGAAACTGGTGCGTAATATGATTTTTAGCTCGTGTGACTTTTCTCACTCGCATCGCTCGTGCGAAGAACGCGTTACATCCCCGATGGAAATAGAAAATGTATATAAATGTAAAAAAATGTATACAAACTTATATAATAAGTGTTTATAAAAGTTGTAATTAGAACATTTTTTACGTTTATATACGTTTATATACATTTATATAAGTTTTTTTTTACAAAAGTTTTCACTTATTTACATTTATATTTTTTTTCTTACATTTTGAATAGTTGTATTGAAAATTTGTATTTTTGTAAATATACATATATTTAGTTTTTTTACAGATATATTTATATACATTTATATATTTTTTAAAAATTTTCGCTATATAAGACTTTTTTTTCTTAATTTTATGGAAGTGTATATAAATATATATAAATGTAAAACAATATGTATAAATTTCAAAAATTTCTTTAAAATCACCCATCTGACAATTTAGTTGTCTGATATAATACCCCCGCGTCTTTCTTCTTAAACCTTTATTGATACATTGATTATGATGAATAAATTACTCGAAAATTAAAAACTGTCAGAAAACATAATATCATGTGCATCCAAGGGTTGGTGGGCTTTTTTATATCGCGAGTTTGCAGAGACTCGTGCTAACTTGCCTTCGACTTGTACTTATAAATACTCGGTCTGCTAAATCCAACATTGAGTACACCCTTGATACACAATGTATTATTTTACAGTGAATATGAAAATTAATATAATGGTTGCATACCGTCGAAAAGTGATATGTCAAGTGATATATCAAGTTAAATAACTGTACATATATGACTACATAACTAATTATTACTATTTATTTTCTTGTATAACAATTTATATCTTTTTTTATTTCTTTCAATTATTTTTTTAATCAAATAATTGTAAGAATTTATTAACTTTTAATAATATTTAATATAATTTATTTTTAAATTAAATTTTATTTAATCATTATTAAATTGTTATTTATAAAAAAATTTTATAACATGTAAAATTGCAAATCATCATGCAGTCATGCTTTACGGCGCTTGCGCCCGGATCATCGTGAACGGCGCGGGCCGGCGGGCCGCGGACGGCACGCGCCCGAGCCGCCGAGCCGCGATTCGCAGAAGTGAGAAGAGAAGCATACAAAGTCAATGCTAGCGCCATCACTCGGTCAAGGCGGAACTAATTTTTTTTCGTCCTCGCCCCCCATCTGACGTATGCTTCTATATGCGTCTATATTCGTTGGTTAAAATGTGTAAAATACTTTTTATACTACTCTAACCTCAAAACTCATTCCGCACCCGTGCCGAAATGTACTATTGTATCATAATTGACCAGGAATACGAAAGTATTTTTCTTTTATAACGTAAATATTCCTTAATTGCTTATAAAAAAATTGTTTATGACTAATTACCTGACCATCCTACGACATTCCATCCTCGGAATTCAAATTAGGTCCTTGCATGAAAAATAAATTTTATATTTTCATATAGGACCATGACGTCATAAATATAATAGTATATCTATAAATATCGAAAATCCGAAAATTTCAAACGTCTGTAACTCGGTTAATGTTCAACTATATGGAAAAAGAAAAAATACGTGTCTATTCATTTTCAATATTCTAAAAGGTCGATATAATAGATTTTTTTATGCAAAGACCCAATTCAGAGGGTCAAAATACATAAAGAAAACTTTGGTGGAGCCATATGGCACTCAATCGGCTACAAAAAACCCCCGTTGCTTCTAATATACCGCGCAATATTTTATTTTTAATAAGCTTGAAACTGTGTCAATTGCTCGGTCGGTAATGGTAGGACTATGCCACCCCGTTAGGGGGTGCCATAGCCGTATCATTACCGACTGAGCAATTGGCACAGTTTCAAGCTTATTAAAAATAAAATACGTAGAATCACAAAAAATCAAGAGAACACCCTTCTGCGGTTTTGAACGTTCTATCATCCAGTAAAAGTTTGAAGTCGAAATATCAAGTGGTTTTTACAAAAACTTTGAACAAAACAAAATTCGGTTTCGTTCAAAGTTTTTGCAAAAACCATTTGATATTTCGACTTCAAATTTTTACTGGGTGATAGAACGTTCAAAACCACAGAAGGGTGTTCTCTTGATTTTTTGTGATTCTACGTATTTTATTTTTAATAAGCTTGAAGCTGTGTCAATTGCTCGGTCGGTAATGGTAGGACTATGCCACCCCGTTAAGGTTTTAACCAGTACGTTCTATAGTTTTTTATCGGTCTTTCTGCACTTTTACAAAATCACACTCTGTCAGTCGGCTGTTTTTGAAAAAAACAGAAAAGAAAAAAAACTATGAACCTCCTTAAAGTATTAATTTAGATTTTTATAAACAAAACTTGATTATTTATATAAAAATAGTGCATTTCAATAATTATTTTTAATAAATGAGTATCTATGACACTATAAATATAATTTAATGTTGAATTGAATCTTATTTGAAATATCAATCAAGGAAAGGCAGAAATTTTCTTTAGTAAATTAGCCATTACCAGCACACTAGGATATAAATTGACTTCCTTTGTAAAAAGAAAACTAACAGAGTATATTAGAATTCTAAAAATAAAATCTTTTACCATTTTTAACTTAAGTAGATGTGAAACTAAAACTGTTAAAAAAAAACTTCACAATATTAATCCCCTCAATATATTTAATTTATTTGAATTTAGAGTTTTTTCTCAATAAATATTTTGCAAAAGCAGAATTTTTCATAAAAAGTTACGAGTATATCTTACAAGGAGAGTGCATAACCTTTGGGAAAAACGAAATACGATCCATTAAATCGCTTAAAATGAAGAACAATTTTAAACCATTTTCTTACGCTATCTTCAATTGCTTATAATTTCTTAAAAAATCAATATTTTTCAACGAATCAAAGCTTACATTTTAGCTTTTGCTGTCTACTTTTACAGTCTTTTTTACTAGTTTCCGTATCATGAATACTTGCAATGTGACAGTCAATAGAAGAGACATCATTTTTCAAGAAGAAAATAACGCATTTTTGAGATAAAGTAACCTATATCTTGAGAAAAAGGGCCTACAAGAACTAATTACTGGTCCTGGGCTTGATTTTTAGGCACCAAAAATCCCCAAAGGTTATGCACTCTCCTTATTAGTTAGCTAAGGGGATCAATAACAGATAAAGATAATAGAAAGTCAAACTTATATAATATACTTAAAAATGTAAGTGAGTAACAACTTACCAAGCCATTTTACATAACTATTTAATAATGATACAACTCCTCTCATATCCCATACATAGGAAAAAAGGTCATATAATAATTCTCTGTTATAGCAATATGTTAATCGTTGAAGTAATCGATTAACAGCATTACACATTTCATTCATTTTAAGTGCACGAGTGTGCCATTCTTCAACCTAAATTAAGACAAAATTAGAGTGACTTCTAATGCAGACATCATGAACTAATAAATCAATTAAATATTTAACTTACATCAGGTTTAATATTAGGTTCTCCTTCCTTTGATTTCTGAATGACGATGTCAGCATTGCTCTTCAACCAATTAAACTCCTGCAACAGTTGAATGCCTTGGCCACCATGCTCAAAGGGCAGATAAAATAAATCACAAAGCAACGAAAGATCCTCATGCGTCAATTGCTTGTTAACGTCCTTCATTTGGGACGAGTCTTCTTCAGTCACATCACAGCTTTCATTACGATTTTTGTATCCACCTACATGGTGATGGTTGTCATGATGATTGTCATAGTGCTCAACAATCATTTGTATACCATTGATGGTAGCTGGATGACTGTCCATTTCTATCTGCATACTTCCAGATGCACCACTACTAGTCTAATTAAAGTAATGAAATTGTTACAAATGCAGAGTATACTGTTAGCAAGAATATATCAGTTTTAAGCATCAATCTGAGTAGGATGAAACAGAAGACTTTTGGACAGTTGTACTTACAGAAGTATTCTCCACCATTGCTTCGTCGTCCTGTGCAGGCATCTTAAGCTGATGGGCAGGTGAGTTTGTTGGTGTAATGTTGCAGTCCATTGGCTCAGTAGAAGATACACTGGGCATAACAGCTGAGGCAAGGGAGGCTACTGGGTTTGACAGCAAAACAGGTTCGGCGACGACCTTCGTATCAGATACGAGAGAGTTCATAACAGGTCCTGCGGATGGCTGTGGAGGGAAGTTTTCATTACCCATAACAGTAGAGCAGATTTCAGCTAGAGCTTGCAGGTGATTCGAGTTGTGGCTCACCACAATGGGTGTTGCTGGCACAGAAGGCACCACTGAAACCACAGTTGTTGTAGTTGTTGTCGCTGCAGCCAAGCTCATACATGTGTTTACCGAAGGTATAATGGGGATTGGTATTGTCGGTGCTACACACGGTTGAGGTTTTGCGATCACTCCAAAGGCAGCACGCTTTTTGTTAAACTCGGGCAGCCACTCGTTGATAGCATTCTTCAAAGCACGTCGTGGATGATACATATTAGGAGAGAGGGTTGATGGCACATCCTCACCAACTACACCATCCTCCGTTTCTGTCTCAAGTTTGATATCTGCAGAGACTGGGTCATCTGTAAGAATGAAAATATTGGTGTATAAATAAAATTTAAAGTTATAACTTTCCATTACTGATAATTGATGTAATTCATACTCACTTAAACTAAGATCTCGTTTTCCATCAACATTACACCTACTCCATTGGGCCAAAGTATGAATGGCTACAAAGTTGGCACCATACTCACAATTCGGATTCGTTAATACTCCTCTGAGTTTGGGAATGAGGTCAGGTGATCGACCAGAGTAAGGACCAAGAAAAACTCGTTTTTGATCATAGTCATTGGCATGTAAATTGTCCCAAATTACTGGTGGCCTTCTAAGAACCTCTGTAATTTCCTCAATGGATTCAATTGTCAATAATCTTGAAATAACTTTTGGCCCAGTCCACATAATATTAATTTCTTGTGCTAATTTACTACCTAAAGTATTCAAGTACTCTGACGTTGAAACATTAGGCATTGCTCTAGTTGCACAGTATTGTGTTGGACAAAGGAGAAAACAGGGTTGACCAAGATGTTGATAAATATCATTGGTTACAGATACCTATAAAACATGTTATTAATCATGAAATAAAAAAACTATGAATATATTGAAAAATTATTTTAAAATATATTTTCAAGGCAACGTCTGAGTACCACCAATTATGGATTTATTCTCTCCATAACACACAATACAGGACTAATGTTGACCAAAATTAACACACTATCTAGGTGCTCCCAATCATGAATATATTAAGTATCACCCTGCAAGCATAGTTTTCAGGGGAAAGGGGGAGCACTATGGAAGATGGATAATGAAAGGGATAGTTATCCCCTTTCTGCCCCCAGGAAGCATGGGTACCGCTACATGGTTGAAATGGTCTGATAAAAACTAATACAACCCGAATGAAAAAAAAAATGTGATTAATGCAGAAAACTGTAAGAAATTGTACAAAACTGTAAGAAACTGTATAAAACTATATAAAACCATTGGTTTTCGGACATTTTATTCGAATGATATATACAGTTATGTACACTTTTATACATTTTTACACATTTTCATACATTTAAAAAATTTTAATTTTTTACCAAAAAATTTTTTCATATACGAACAAATTTTAATGAAATGTAAGAAATCATATAAAAATATACAAAACTGCTTAAAAGTGTATAAAGCTGTATATAAACGTAAGAATATGTAATATTTTACATTTTTATACATTTTCTTACATTTTATTACGTTTATTGTTTCCACACAGAAAATTTGCTGATTCTGGTGCAAAAAACCACATAGGTTATTAGGTTTCTGCAACCTTTTTATCTAATTTTATCAGACCTTTTCAACCGGATACCTAGTTACTTATTTAAAGCATACGCGATAGTCATAGTAAACTGTGCACCACGTAACTATTCCATGCATGGGTTATATTAATTTTTCTCAAGTGAATGTAGGTGCTAATTACATATCCCTGTACCAAATTTTCCATTATTTGAATTAATTTTAAAGTTTTTCCAAATTGGTGCACTCATCCACTGTTTGAAATGAGTTAAGGAATGGGGATAGCTAAAATTAGTGATAATTAAAAATTGGCAAAGACTAATGCAAAATACTAAAATGTCTGGTAACATTATTCTGTATAGGCTCCAATGATCCCCTTAACATTAGCCAAATGCTGTGTGCTGTGTATTCAATTGATCTACAGATGGTTGTACCTAGACACTGTCGATTTCCAATAGTTAATTAAAGGCCGTTGTTATTTGTACGCCAGATCGCTGTAGATAGGTATACCTATATATACGTAAAACCTAAACTTCAATTTTCTTTAGTCAAAGAATTGACGCTTGACTAAAGAAAAAAAATAGGCAAGGATTGACGTTTGACTAAAGAAATAATAGTCCCTTCCATGTCAGACTTTTAAAACAGTGATTTTTACACGTTTCTAAGTGGGTTATAGGTTATTTGTACGACAGATCTGTCGTACAAATAACAACGCCGTTAATTAAATGTAAGCTATATTGTTCATTCTTATTTAAAGAACTTCTTGAGTAATATTGGTTTTGTAATACCTGTGCATGTGCAAAAGATTGAAAAACTTCCTTGTCAGCTTCACTCATTTCAGACTCTATGTCATCAAATAGTAATGCAAAAGCTTGACAACCAAATTGACTAACTTGCTCCAGTTTTCTTTTCAAAGCAGTTACTTCCTTTACACTGGAGTACGTAATATCTAAACCTGGAGACAGAGCATAGTAAAATGTGATACCACATTCTCTAGCGGCAGAGATCAGACCAGTCAAATGTTCAGCCTCTTCCACAGTATACAAATCTCTCCAATAAGCTCTATGTTTGTAATCATCTTTTGGTGCATATAAATATGAGTCCATGCCCCATTTTTTAAGCCTGTTATTTAAAAAATGTTAATCTCAAACTGATCACGTTAAATAGATTACAAATTACTGCCATTGAAACTTACTTCCTGAACAAATCTTTTCGCTGCTCTGTAGTCCATGGTCGTCCATAAAATCCTGCAATAATTACATTATACACAAAATGAAAGTATTTTTAAAAGAAAATATCAGCTTGGTGTAATAAAAATGATGAACTATAATTAGTAAATTAAGAGGAAATAGAAGACAAAGGAGAAGAGGGAAAACCAGCAAGCTTACAGAGTCTGACAAATATCTTGAGAAGTTTCTGTGGTTCTTATTACCTTCAACAACGCCACATATGAAGCCCCTGTTTTTGGTATTCATATTAGCGGATCCATTCGTCTCCGCCATTGCGTCCTCGGGTTTTAAAGTTCCTACAGCACTGTTGCTGTTGCTGTTTGCTTTCTTTCTCCTTCCCACACGGAAAAAAAGTGATACTGCAGGGGTTCGAATATAAATATGCTAATATAGCAAACAGCATTTGTATTATTACTGTGTTATGACCATAGAGGTATTATAGATAGAGTAGTGAAGTCAAGCCTCCGGCCGTCGCAGAGTTAAAAAGAGAGAGAAGATCGCGGGAAGTAGCTGTCTCTCTCTACTCGCGCGTGCGCAGAAAGGGAGCGTCAGCGCGCGTGAAGAGTGTTATGACCTGTTACGACCCGAGTCGGGTTCTGGAAGCAGGGGCCTTTCTACATATGTGTGTTCTGTGTGTTCTGCGTGTTCCCAACAAAAACAGATAGATCTGTTCCGTTTATGTAAGACAGAGACAGACGTAGAGAGAAGTTGTCTAGAACCACGGTCATATACACAGGTCCGGAAACTCAGCGCGCGGAGCGTGTACGCTTAGTGAAGCACGATTTTATAGTTCTCCGCCAAGCCACCAGCGCTGCTAGGCTAGCGACCACTGAGTGACGCGCATGCGCACTTTATATCTTACCGCGTGCGTACTGCGTAACTATTTGAATTAGGAGTTGGGAGAGATGGTAAAATAAGCGCGCACGCTGCAGTGGTCGTCTAGTTGCCAACGCTTCGAGTGGTCGTCGCGCACACTAAAATTGACTTCGCTAAGGTTACTTCCCCCACCACCAAAAATATCGCTGAGTTTCCGGACCTGTGTATACGACCGTGTCTAGAACGGACATAACACACATATGTAGAAAGGGTCCAGAAGGGCGCTTCTGCAATGGTCGCCGCGTTGATCAACAGGAATTCGGGAACGTTGCTCAATTAAGCGCTGAAGCGCACAGAGTTGCGGGAGATTCAAATAAAGACTTGAACTCGAGAGAATGAACTTTAACTTGATTTTTTATTGAATTAATTAAGAACTTTGTTAATCTTGACAAACAATGAACTTTAGAACCGTGACTCTATACAATTCAATATTGACCAACACTATGACGTGGTCAGGTTGCGTGCACTAGTGCAATTGAAGAGACTACGAAGCTTATCATGTGCTTGGTAGCGACCGACCCTGGCGGCCCGGGGCTCTTCTTTTATATCCTGGACGCGGACCTTCGGCCGTTGACGATGATCCTTGCAGGAACGCTATTGGTTGGAAGCTTTAGGTTGGTGGTGGGAGGCAGTATGATGTAGAGGCTGTAGGGCGCCAGGTTGCCTCAGAAGCCTCCCCCACTCTAGAGTCGAGGGCGTGACGATGGAAGGCCCCCTGACTGGAAAATAGGGTCGAGAGCGCTTAGGCAGCGGGTGGGGAGCCGCCCCCGTCAGTGGCGTAGGATGCTGCTGATCCGTGATTGGCCGTTGATGACGGCTCGGGCCGTTGGGTCATTCCGCGCCACTGTGCGCCGGCTCCAGGAATTGTTTGTCGCTGCTGGACCGTTGACTCGTCCTTGAGGTTGCCCTTATTGACCTTGTTGACTGTCAGCTGTCTCTGGGGGTGCCTCACGGATAAATACTTCTTGGAAGTGTTTACGCTTTCCGTCTCTCGGAAGTGTTTACTGGTCTTCGTCCGTTGGATTGACCTTGTTGTCGTCCGTTGCTTGCCTTAGGGGTCACTCGTGTTGTCGTCCGTCGCTTGTCTTTGAGGGTCACTCGTGCTGTCGTCTGTCGCTTGTCTTTGAGGGTCACTCGTGTTGTCATCCGTCGCTTGTCTTTGAGGGTCACTCGTGTTGTCGTCCGTCGCTTGTCTTTGAGGGTCACTTGTGTTGTCGTCCGTCGCTTGTCTTTGAGGGTCACTCGTGTTGTCGTCCGTCGCTTGTCTTTGAGGGTCACTCGTGTTGTCGTCCGTCGCTTGTCTTTGAGGGTCACTCGTGTTGTCGTCTGTTGCTCATCCTTGGGGTGACTCCTGTAACAGAGCTTTTCCTACCCGAGCGAGCTTCCCTAATGAACCATTATTATGCCTGCTGTTATCGCTAATTATTATAATGTAATTAATGTTTATTGTCCAAATAGTTATTAATTTAATCGCAGATTACTACCGTTAATTTAGTTTTATTGCTAATCTCACTTTGTTCGTTAGCGCGTTGACCTTGCTATTAATAGTTTAATTATACGGGCGCAATTACTATTTGTTAAAGGTAATTGGTTAATAAATTCATTATCGCTCGTTTATTGTCAATTCCTATTCGAGTTATTGTTAATATTACTTGTTTACGATTTAGTTGATTAACTATTTAATATATAGATTCTACCGCTGACATTTTAGATCGAGACTGCTATGGGAACGCATAAAGTTATTATTATTTAATTTAACTTATATTTTATTTAATATTACTTCATTTAACTTTTATTAAAATTCGAGGTTCCATTGTAGAATTGCCCTTATGGATTTACGCAAACGCAATTCATAACAGACCCAAGCTTCAATTCTGCATCGACGCGCCCTCTAGCGCTCGCTACCACGAACTTACTAATTACCGACGTCGGTACGGCAGGCCGTGACAATATATATCTCTCTATATTATATAGACGTTTCAAAAAAGTGTCAGTCGCAGCCCCCCCCCTCACTCCCCCCTCGCGCCACCTCACTCCCCCCTCGCGCCCCCTCACCCCCTCCTCAGCGCCCTCCTCACCCCCCTCAGCGCCCCCTCAAAATAACGGAAAAATGTGATTATTTACATGTGTTTTGAGAATAGGAGCCACCCTTCACAGCCCCCCCCCCTCGCGCCACCTCACTCCCCCTCGCGCCGCCGCCCCCCCTCAAAATAATTTCATTATTTGAATAGTTTTCGTCTAATATCAAGTAATATCCTTTGTCGGTTTCAACCTTTTTTTCTAAAAAAATTACAACCATTTTCTAAAATTTCTACATTTGGAAATATTTTTAAAAGAATATCCTTTTAAATATATAAATAAATTATATCCTTACAGGATATAAATAAAATGTGATTAAAAGGATTCCAAGTTAAATCTTATGATAATAGTCAAGGATCTTCAAACTTTAACAAAAAGGAAACACAAAAAGGTGGAAGAACACTAAGCAAAGCTAGATTGCTGTACAGCAAGGCTTATGTTAATAGTCAAGGTTTCTTGGCTCAGCTTATTATATATATTTAGTGTTATTGATGTTATATGTATTACTATCGTATATATATGTTTCTATACTATAATGTTGTGTATAATTAACAGTTTTCCACGCTACCCTAGAGGTACTGTTAATAGGCGCGTTGGATTTTTTTTAAAGTGGTATCCTTCGCCAATAGCCCTACCTAACCACTATATCTCTCTTACTTATAATTGATTATTTATAATTGAATTACCATCATTGCCTGGAAAAAATAATATATTGATCAAATATAATATAAAATAAATTATATGATGTATAGAATATATATATGTTTATTTAAATGTTTATTCAAATGTTTATTCAGATGATATGAAAGGAAATGAAATATAATGTTTTAATTTTTATAAATCTTTATATAAATCTTTATAGAAATCTTGTAATCATTTTTCTGTTTGATAATGTGTTCATTTGAAAAATTTAAAAGGGTTCTTTATTTATATATCCTTTTTTATTTATTTTTCAATAAAAAAATATTGAAGTAGAAAATTTAAAAGATGCTATAAAATTAGATACATTAAACGACATAGTGGAAAATCATGAAAAAGAAGAAAGTAAGTATAACAAATATTGTGAAAAAATACTTAGAGTATGATATGAATTATTTAAAAAATTTAATTGAAAATATAAGTAACGAAAAACTTTCTGATTAAAAATAATTAGAACTTTACGAAAATTATTACTAAGTTGTAACTTTTTATAAATATTTATCAGATATATAAAATTTTTAATATAAAATATTTCAATTTTATAAGAATGGTATTAACATTTTTAATAAATTATATATTATTACGTATACACATTTCTTTCATATATTCTACATATTGTTAACAAAATTCTATAAAAGCTAAAATATATATATCAGGAACAATAAACATAAACAAGTTCTAAAATATGAAAAGCTTAAGAACAAAACATTGAAGAATATATTAAAGAAAATATATTTAAAAAAATATATTATAAATACCAATTTTCGTAAATTTGAATACAATAAATAATTGAAATAATTTATATACAAATCATGTAACACTAAATTTTACGTAAAGTTCAAATTATATAAATATAAATTTAAATTTAAACTTGTAATATTTAAATTTTTACGAAAATAAATTAAAATGTTATTATTTGTGTCAAAATTTTACAAAATTAATTTCATGAAATATATATTTCTGTCGTATATCCTACATAACAAAAAGCTAATATATATATATATATATATATATATATATATATATATATATATCAGAAACAAATAAACAAAAATAAGTTTCCAAGATATAAAAAGCTTATGAATAAAACATTATAGGATATATTGAAGAAAATACATTTATACATATTACCTCTGAAAAGCTTCCACGTTCTTTATACACAAATATTTACGAAAATTTTTAAAAAACATAAAAATTATAAAAATAAGGTTGGATATATAATAAAATTTTAAGTAAAATAAGACATACATAATAAGTCATACATAAATATAATAATTGAAAATCAAAAGTGGTTACGTAGGGCTATTGGCAAAGGATACCACTTAAAAAAAATCCAACGCGCCTCTAACAGTACCTCTAGGGTAGCGTGGAAAACTGTTAAATATGTACAACATATGTTTATTGTTACGCAATATTAACAAAACTAATTTTAATTTGATGTCTATTATATTAACGCTATTTATATCTATTATCACAGCAATATATTTATACTATATTGAATATATAGAAATCAATAGAAAACAATTGAAAATTAAATCACTCCAGTTTATTAATGTCAATTAAAATAAATAGAAATGAATAAAGTGAAATCAAAATTATTTATTGAAATCAATTGAAAACAATGAAGATTTACGTGTAAATAGAAATCAAAAGAGCTGTTAATTGAATTTAATTAATTTTTATTGATTTCAAATTGGAAGTAAATTGTTTTCAATTCAAAACTGCTTTTCCTTTTTTTGATTTCTATTTGTATGTTAATTTAGGATGTGGAAGGCAGGGTTCTTCAAATAACCCACTCTGGTTAACAGCAACAACGTTTTATTCAATTACAGTACAGCTCTCTCTCTCTGATTACAACTGCTCTCGGCAGAGGACGGCGAACGAGTGAGTGCCCGCTTCGGCCGCTCGCTCTCGCTAGCCTCCAGCTATGCTCGCGTGATGGCGCCACGCATGCGCTCTCTATTTCGCACGCTGACATAAATGTACACGTATTCTAACACGCCTCCTTACATTTATGTTTCTCGCAATTACAATATTCTTTAAATCAAATTCAATAAACTTCTCAAGTTTTCAAACCTTACTCGTCCAAGAGCCTTTGTCAAAATATCTGCAACATTTTTCTCTGTACTGACCTTAACAATATCAATTAATCCATTAACATAATTCTCATTTACAAAATGATAATGTACTTCTATGTACTTTGATTTCTTTGTAAAATTACCAAATTTCGCAATGCTCACAGCGCCAGAATTGTCTTCATAAATATTTACAGGTTTCTTAATTTCTACTTTAAAGTCACTTAACAAGTCTTTTAGTAATATTACTTCACTTACTGCTTCAGACAGTGCGACATATTCAGCAGCTGTCGAAGACTTAGTTACACTTCCTTGTTTCCTCGATTTCCAATATATTACATTTCCATACAACTTAACAATATATCCAGTTGTCGACTTTCTGTCTACACAGTCTCCTGCCCAATCGGCATCTACATGACATTCAAGAATATCTACATTATTGTTTTTCTTAAATCTTAATTTTAAACTTTTAGTTAAATATAAATATTTTAAAATTCTTAAAGCATATTTATAATGTGTCTCATCATAACAATTCTGAAATCTACTCAAATAATTTACGCTATAACTTATATCTAGTCTTGTTCCTGAGCTAATATACAAAAGTGCTCCTATCAAATTTCTATACTTTATTTTCTCATCTATCTCTTCAGCGGGTTCTAACTTTAAATTTTGTTCCATTGGAGTCTCATACAATTTTGCTTGTTCAATCTGATATTTTCTAGCTAACGATTCAATATACTTTTCCTGATCTAAGGACATCTCATTTTTGTTTTCATCATATTCAATATTAATACCTAAATACATACTCACTTTATCTAAATCTTTCATCTGAAATCTTTCTTCTAACATTCCTTTTATGTAATTCAAATTTTGTCTTTTCTTACAACATATCAACAAATCATCCACAAATATAATTAAATATATAATCTCATCTCTTTCTCTTAAAGTATACAAACAATAATCATGTTCGCTTCTTACAAATCCTAAAGAACTTAAATAATTATCAAGACACTCATACCAAGCTCTTGGGCTTTCTCGCAAACCATACAACGCTTTATTTAATTTACAAACCCTTTCTGTTCCATCCTCATAACCTTCAGGCTGTTTAACAAATACTTTTGATTTAACTTTACCATTTAAAAACGCTGTTTCTACATCCATTTGCTCAATTAACAATCCGTTTTGGCAGCAATACGATAACAATACTTTCAAAGTTTGTGTTTTCGCAACAGGTGAATAAATGTCATCCAATACATCTGTTTGTTGGTAACCTCTTACCACTATTCTCGCTTTATATATATTTTCACCTTTTTTAGTATAAATCCATTTTAAATCTAATATCTTTTCATTCTTTGGTTTTTCAACTAATACCCATGTTTTATTTTTCTCTAAACTATTCATTTCTTTGTTCATAGCTTCTACCCAAAAACTAGACTCATTACTATCTATAGCTTCTTTAAAGCTTACAGGACTATCTGCACTACAATAATTTACATAAATACATCCGCTATATACATAATTATCATCAAATCTACTAGGCTTTTTACTCGTTCTTTGTGACCTTCTTAAATCAGTTACTTCTTTAGCTTCATTTTCAGCATTTTCTATATTATTCAAATTTTCATTTATATTTTCTACATGTTCATTTTCTTTATCAACATTTTTATTTAAACTCTCATTTTCTAAATCACTCCCAGCTAAAAAAATACAGCTGTGAAATTAACTGTGAAACTAGCTGCGAAACTAGCTGCGAAATCAGCTGCGAAATCAGCTGCGAAATCACCTAGGGTTTTGGCCGCATATCGCAACTGATTTCGCAGCTGATTTCGCAGCTGATTTCGCAGCTAACTCAACATTTTTTTGGTAAATATAGCAAAACATAATATTAACAAATGGATTTACAGTAAAACTAATTTTTTATAATAGAAAAATACTTTATTACTTTTTATAATACAAAAATGTCATGTCCACAACGTCTGCGTAAGTAATTTTTTGGTGTCACTCGGACATGGCAGAAAACACCTGGCGAGAGCCTCACCTAAACGTGTACGAACGTGACCTCGTACCGTCTTATTTTTTTATCATTTTATTTTTTTTTATAGTTTTATTTCACCATTTTTTTTGCTCTTCCGTGTTCGAAGTTTTATTTAAATGATTCATTTTGTTTGTATATAATTACTAATTACCTATATAAACTAACCTTTTCTTTCATACTTACCGATGCTAATCTTACATCAAATTATAATTTTTTTTTTTTCAATATGAAAATTACAAAATTATTTAATAAATATTCAATAGCATGAACTTAAATTTATTCTAATACTTCTTCAGTTTTTGCATATTTCACTGATACTATCAAAGGATTAATAATGAAGTAAATTTGGTATTGGACAAATGTATTCATTATTATCTATTTTAGTACAAACACAAATTGTACGAATACTATGAGTTAAAACCACAATTAATTCTTCTTCTACAAATAAAATTTTCTTCATTACTTTGTATTTACCGTTAAAACATTCTTCTAATAATACTATTCGGCATAATGTAATTTCTTTATTTTCCTCTTCATCTATCAAAAAATTTATAATTTGAATACATCTATTATCATTTAATAGTGCAAATGAATCGTTTGTTTTTCTACTTGATACTGTTGAACTGGTGTATAAACATCCATCTTTAACCATTCTTATATAAGATTTCGTTGAATTTTCTGACAAATGAAAAGAATTAATGATATTATCATCAAAATCTTCTCCTTTACCTAAATATGTAATATTACTTATTCTTGCAATATTCTTTGCGTTTGCACAAAGAATATCGATACAATAAAAGATTGCTACATTGCTGTCTTCTTTATAAACACTCTCTGATAATAATAGAATACTGTGATTCATATGTACAAATCTAAGTATTTGCTGTGGAACACCTTTACCAAATTGAATAGCTTTCAATAAATGATAATTTTCGGATTCAAATGGAAAAGTAGAGTGCGCCCATAACGGTCCCCAATTGAAAACACTACAACATATGTGTAGCATTTGATGAACATTATAAGTCATAGCTGCTACTCCGTAATTTTTTTCAGTTTTTCCGACGAATTCATGTAACATTTTATCTGCTCGATCAAGTTCTTCAATGTGTATGTCGGATTTTAGCAAAATATATAGGCTTTCAACAAATAGAAGCCAATAATCTAAAGTTTCTTGATCTAAGTACATTGAAAACAGTGGAGCACTATAGTAAAGAATAAAATTCTCCCATTCGCGGGCTTTATAAGTATCTCTGACACTTAAAGGACGTGTTGATCGTGCTATTTGATGTGGGACAGCAATACTTTGAAGCTTTAAATCAAATTCATGTATAATGTCTTCACCTAGATTTTGCAGAATAATTTCCGTAATTTGACATCCGACACCTTCTAAACAAGAATGTAAATAGTCTGGATCAAATCCATTAATAATATCAAAATGAAATAAATTTATAAGCGGCGAGGGGTACTTAACGCCTAATATTGGATTACTAGGTGTTACACGGAGCATTATATTAACAGTCTCATTTTTGTCACGAAGTTCTGGAGGGTTTTCAAGCAAAACATACCTCATGCTTCCTTCAGCGAAAACTCCAGGATGCAAGCACCAGTTGCATCCATATTTACCATTGAATTGTTTTATTCCTTGCATTGGGGCTTGAGCCACCGTATCTACGCAACACTCAAGCACATATGGTTTTATTAATTTATCCTGACCTTTTATATTGCACTGTATACCATTTTCAGATAATTTGTTTATTATATCTACAAATGGATCCAGAAATACACCCATGTTAGGTTTTTTCTTATTAAACCATAATCCACAAACTATTAAATTTTTCATTCTATCTTGAGGTGGTAATTCATTGATCATTAAATACATTGGCCAAATTGAATATTTGGATGATTTGAATTTTTGTGCTCCATCAGTGTTAAAGATTAAACTAACGTAACTATATTTATTACTATTAGGCAGAGATTCCACAAATTGACGATAAAGTTTTCCATCGTAAATATCTTTTATATAACCTTCACAGTGAACTCTCCTGTTTACTACAAAATCATAGTAATTTTCGTAAATCTTTAATAAATGAGATATTTGTTTTAATGGGTTGATTGTTAGAAAAAAATTTTCATTGCTTGGAGTCGATAAATTCAAGTTGGCGTTACACGTAGAACAATTTCGTACTTGTTGGACCTCGCCGAACTTACCTACGTAAGTTGAGCATTCTCCACAAACTGCATGAAATTCAGCATCCTCTTCGGTATTTAATATTTTATCTAATAAATATTGTGTATTAGGTAGTACTGGTTCCACAAATATTGTGTTAATTAATTTAAACAAATTTGTTAGAGATGTGACGGATAAACTGTTCGCTTTACTAAATTTTAAAAGCATAAGAGTTAATTCTCCTATAGTAATATTTACAGGTACTGTAATTTTTTTATGAAATTCATTACTTTTAATGAAATCATGAATATTTTTATATTGTTTTGCTTCTTGAAAATCATTAAATTCTGGATTTTCATTTTGTGAAGGATTATGTAGGACGTCTTCATTAAAATTTAAACGAACATCTCTATTTAAATCATCAAAAATAGACTGTCAAATGAAAATAATTTTATTATTATAATTTCATTATAACTTCAGGATATTCATGAAAAATATGCAACTTACAAGATTTTCGTTTTGTATCATTTCAGGGAAGAAAGTTCTTGATATATTCTCAAAATGACCATGTTGCGTTTCATTATTTTGGACCTAAAAAGAAACAACAAAATTAGCTTTCAGTTTTTATATTGAAAATGTTTAATTTTATTAAACATACTGTCTGATAGAATAAAAAATAGGCAAAATATTGAATAAACTACAACCTCGTGATGAATCTTGATTATGATTTTGAAAATCTCTTACAACAAGAAACTGAATGTAGCGACATAAGAAGCCTTAACGTTTATTTAAAAAGACAAAATTTTATAATATTATATGTCAACATAAGAAGCCTAAACAAAAATTTTGAAAAGCTTGAATTATTAATAAATAGACTAAAAGGAAAACCAAGTGTTATAATCTGTACGGAAACGTGGAGAATTCAACATGCGGGATTTTTCAATCTACCTGGATACAAGTTGCGGCACAATGAAAGTTGTATGAATAAAGCGGATGGTGTTATTACGTATATAAAAAGTGATATCGTAGAATATACTGAAACTGTGGTGATAGATAAGTTAAGTATCATATATGCGGATATCCTTATAAATAATAATGAATTAAAAATATTACTTATGTCGACTGCAATTTACTATCAACTGATAAGAATTTTTCATCGGTCTTACAGTCTTACAAATTAAATTATAATAATTAATATGTATGGCAGTCAGATTGCCCTTGTTTATAATCACCCCCGTAGAATCTGAAATAAAAACTTAATTAAAACCTGGAAAAACTTTGTTAGCCAAGGACGATCTGACTGCCCACCACCACCACCACCACCTTGTCCGACGTTTCGAGCCCGCTCCGGCTCCTCCTCAGGGACTGTCCCTGAGGAGGAGCCGGAGCGGGCTCGAAACGTCGGGCAAGGTGGTGGTGGTGGTGGTGGGCAGTCAGATCGTCCTTGGCTAACAAAGTTTTTCCAGGTTTTAATTAAGTTTTTATTTCAGATTCTACGGGGGTGATTATAAACAAGGGCAATCTGACTGCCATACATATTAATTATTATAATTTAATTTGTAAGACTGTAAGACCGATGAAAAATTCTTATCAGTTGATAAATAATAATGAAACCATAAGAATCTCCGCAACCTATAGATCACATTCCATAAAAAAACCTGAGTTTATTTACTCAATTAAAAAATACATTAACCCATTAAGGCCCAAACGGACACATTTTTTTGGTGTTTTTCAATTGCTATAAAGATGGGTGAAATGATCTGCAAAAAATTTTGGACAAGTCAATTTCGATCGCAAATTTTCTGAACTTTCGAAATCCGCTATTGGTTTTTGATTAAAAACTGATTTTAATAGGTTAGGTTTGCTTTTTCAGTGGAAAATCGTGATTTTTGTAAAATATTTTTTCATAAAATCAATATTTTAACTCCGAAATCACTGTCGAATATAGTAGTAAAGTTCATAAAAAGTGTCCATGGACAATTTTAAATAAAGTGTACATGGTGGCATTCATTTTTGAGAATTTTGTAAATCTGACCTTGAATTCGTATTGAGCGACCAAAAAAAACCCCGTAAAACGAAATTTGGCCAGAATCTGTTGATTTTTGAAAATTTCGTCCGCTATATTGAATCCACCATTTTGTATTTTTGAAATCTGAACTCAGATTTGTAATCAGCGACCACAAAAATGTATGTATACAAATTTTTATAGAAGTCTATGATGAAATGACTGTTATTTTCCCGAAATATCATTTAGCTGTAATTTTTACAGGTTTGAGCCGCCATTTTGAAAACTGCCATCTTGAATTAATGAATGCCATCATGTGCACTTTATTTAAAATTGTTCATGGACACTTTTTATGAACTTTTCTACCATATTCGACAGTGATTTCGGAGTTAAAATATTGATTTTATGAAAAAATATTTTACAAAAATCACGATTTTCCACTGAAAAAGCAAACATAACCTATTAAAATCAGTTTTTAATCAAAAACCAATAGCGGATTTCGAAAGTTCAGAAA
The DNA here is from genome assembly GCA_036365515.1 of Torymus aiolomorphi. Lineage (NCBI taxonomy): Eukaryota > Metazoa > Arthropoda > Insecta > Hymenoptera > Torymidae > Torymus > Torymus aiolomorphi. Next base: position 135,041,024 of record CM070874.1, read on the forward strand.
ATTTGCGATCGAAATTGAGTTGTCCAAAATTTTTTGCAGATCATTTCACCCATCTTTATAGCAATTGAAAAACACCAAAAAAATGTGTCCGTTTGGGCCTTAACGGGTTAATAGCAAGATTAATATTAAGAACCATATGGTTATTGGTGATTTTAATATAGATATTATGGACTGTGATAACAATAGTCAGGAGTTTCTAAATAATTTTTATGAAAAAGAATATATACCATGTTTTCTAGGAATAACCAGGCCTGCAACTAACAGCTGTAATGAACGTGTATCGACAATATTTTTATAAAATCAAAGTCACTTATTCCAAAATCATTTAAACTTTGCAATAATGAAATTAGTGACCATTACTCATTAATAGTTGCCCTTGGCAACGTAAACTTAAATAAACAAGATAATAGTGCAAAAAAAAATATTGTTAACTATAAAAAGCTCTTTAATAAAGCTACATTAACAGACTGGAACTCTATATTGTCGATTCACGATCCAAATGAAGCAGCCTGCTCATTAATAAATAGGATTAAAAATTGTATAAATTGTGCTACAACTAGTAAAGTCATTAAAAGAAAAGATAGGGAGATGATACCAAGAAAAAATTGGATCTCTTCTGCAATCATTACATCTTGTAAAAAAAAAAGAAATACTGTATAAATTATGGAAAATGAGTCCTAATTGTACTGAATTAAAGAATAATTATATGAATTACTCTAAATTATTATGTAAAGTAATAAAAGATGCTAAATTTAAATTTGAAAGAGATAAGATCGAAAAAAGTAGGAAAGATAATAATAAAAAACTATAGGAAATAATTAATAATAAGTTAGGAAAAACAAAGAAATCAAGCAAGACAATTGATCATATTTATGTGAACAATAATAAAATTATAAATAAAGAAGACATAGCTAACTTTATGAACACTTATTTCTGTGAGGTTGGTACTAATTTAAATAGGAATATTAATCAACAAAGAAATGTTTACATAAAACCAATTTCAAGAAATGCAATGTCAATATTTATATCCCTTACTAGTATTGACGAAATAAGTAAAATTATTCAAGATCTTAAAGAAAAAGCAGGAGGTGTGGATGGTATAAATGCAAAATTTCTAAAAATAATTTCGCCTTTTATCTTAACATCTCTTCAACATATTTTCAATATATCAATTGAACTGGCAATATGGCCAGAAACCTTAAAAAGTGCGGAAGTAGTGCCAATACATAAAGCAGGTGACAAAACTAATATTTCAAATTATAGACCTATATCTTTAATATCAAATATTGCAAAAATTTTTGAGAAAATAATATATAATAGATTGTATGACTTTATTAAAAAATGTAAAATTTTATCAAATTCACAATATGGCTTTATTAAAGGTAGAGGTACAACTGATGCACTCAACAAAATTACGGATATTATATACAATCATCTAGATAACAGTAAACCATTAATAATCTCTTTTCTTGACCTAGCGAAAGCCTTCGACACTGTTAATCATAGAGTTCTACTTGAAAAACTAGAAACATATGGAATACGAGGAAAACCTCTTGATTTAATGACTAGCTATCTGTCTAATAGAAATCAAATAGTTAGATTAGAAGATAAAAAAAGTACTGAAAAGGAATAGAAACGGGAGTTCCACAAGGAACAATATTAGGACCACTTCTATTTATTATATACGTTAATGATCTATTGACAAATATGCAAAAAGATTCAATCCTCTCCTACACAGATGACACTATCATCATCTCTGGTGAAGATACGTGGTTTGATGCGCAGGAAAAAATGAACAAATCATTAGAAAATGTTGCAAATTGGTTAGCATTTAATAAACTTTCATTAAATACTAGTAAAACGGTCTATATGACAATTGGTAGTTATTGTGATAGTGTACCAAAAAACATTAAAATTGAAATACAGAAACAAGAAATAAAAAGAGTGAATAATTATAAGTACCTAGGAATAATCTTTGATTACAATATGAAATGGGATATGCATATTCAGTATATCATAAATAAAACCAAATATCTTATATTTATCTTTGCAAAAATTAAAAATCTCTTGGACATTAAATCGCTAATAACAATATATTATGCCTTCTTTCACAGTTACATAAATTATGGAATAATAGCATGGGATGGGGCTTACAATAATAATATAATGCGATTACAAAATATACAAACAAGAATCTTGAAACTTATATACAAAAATTCTTTCGTAGAAAGAAGACTTCTAAACATAAGGGAAGTGTTTAATTTAGAAGCACTAATGTATTATTATGATGAACTGAAAGAATTATATTTAAAAAGTACATCTAAAACTAGGAATAAGAGTATTCAGCAACCAAAAATAAATAAGTCTGTTAGTAAAAAAAGTAGTTTCATGGTAGCGCTGAAGACCTTTAACTGTCTTCCTAATGAATTAAAAAGTTTGGCCTGTAATGGTAATTTTGGGAAATATAAAAAAAAGAAAAAACTAATTAATTATATACAAAAATCATAGATTATATAATTACTGTTTTGTTTGGGTATTTATACTTTATTGGAAATTTATAATGTTAAAGTAATTTTAAGTTAGTTTGTAAGTTTTTATTTTGTATATCCCAGCCCTTGTACAGGTAGTTATATCTACCTCTTAAGGATTACTTTATGTAATTTGTCTGGTTAAATAAATAAATAAATAAATAAATAAATTAGGAATAGAGCATTAAAAGAATTGATATGCAATAAGAAGTTTGTCGACAAGAATTAATTGTTTGGTTTCTATAGTATTTCAATCACCCATCGTCTTGACTTTTCTTCATCCACATTCTACTTTATTTTCAATGTAAAATAAAATTTTCACATATTAGAAACAATGCCCTTATCAAAGATAGAAAAAGAATCTCTGGACTTGATTTGTGAATTAAAAATAGAGAATAGTACAAATCAATCATCACAAGAGAGTTTTTGTAGTAAAAATATTACAAGTCTTCAAGATAAATTTTGATCTGATGTAATTATTAATAGTTAACTTGACTTACGCTATGGAACGAAATATTTTCCAATTTACTGTCTTCACTTTGCGACAATGGCATCTGTAAAAGAAATACATTTTTCAGTGATTCAATATTACCTTTTAATATGAAAATTTTATAAAATATGTTTTATACAATGATATGTGATTAATATATGAAAATATATTTATAAATAAATGTTAATTTTTAATATCAAATAAAATTCAAATATTTACATTAATTTTAAAAATATATGCTAATATTAAAATTACAAATATTATTTAGGAATTAATTTTTAAATTGTATTTACAATTAAAAAATGTACTTTCAATATGAATTTTAACAGAAGTTTATTTACAAATAAATAAAATATACACATTCACAATATTAAAAATAAAAATTAAAAATACAAACTGAGGTTAGGCCATATTTTTCTTACTTGGTGATTTTCTTCATCATCATCACGCCTTAGTCTCCGCAAGGTTGTATCACTTATTGATTCATCTTCTGTAGATTCTAAATATCGTTTATAATTACTCATTTTATAGAAACTCGTTAGATATAGGTTAGATATAGATATATAAAAGGAATATCAAATTCAACACATGCTTTACGGACTTGGCGCATATCACATGGAAAGTGCATTAGGCAGGACTTACATTTATTATTCTTTTAATACCGTTCTCACAACGGTCACTTGAATCTGAATTAGCCAATCACAGGAATGTTTGCAAAACTTTGTTTCTCTTTCTTATATAGACTTTCGTATACGTATCTTTGTTCAGGGAACATTATGTCATGAATACAATGAACCACACTAAAACTCGTTTTATCTATGCTAGACCGTGGTCAATTTCGTGATTACATGCTTTTAGAAGACACTATACTATCATATTACAATACGATGTGTGTAAAAAGTAGAATTCACATATTTAGATTCTTTTTGAGAACAATATTAAAAATTATCTTACGATAATGTAGTTAAAATATAATTAATAATGTAATTATTAATTATAGGTTATTCGTTATAGTTATTTAATATAGGATAGTTAACTAATATAGTATATGTTAATTATATACTTATTGTGTTCAATAAAGAAAGCACTCTGTCATATATCCTTCAGAGGTAATTATGTTATTTTCTTATTTTTCAAATAAATAAAACAATATGGATTTATTTTATAATAATTCAAGTTCTTATTTGTTACGTATTTCCAATTATGGTTAGTTTTCTCATAATTAATAACCTATGATTCAGTTGAAAATAATAACAGTAAAAACATTACTTTTCAATTATTTTGTTGCTAAATCAATTTTATTTAAACTAATAATGTAAAACTGTACAGAAACCTTGTTATGCGATAAATAAACTACCATAAGTTATATATAAATTAGTATTGATAATACACATATAGTTGACCACCATTTTCTATTTTGTAATAATGTTTATTTTAATATATTTTTTTATAGCTACAATGGCTGAAAATTGGTATGCTTGCATAAGGTTTTATGATGATACAAAGACTGATTACTTTGTACCAATAAAATTAGTGAAATATTCCAAAAATTGTAAAGATTGTATCAAACCAAAGCATCATGATGACTTCGAATCAAAACATAGATATTACGTGAAGTGGTGCCAATGTAAATCAGAGCATTGTACTGATATAGGAAAAAAAACCTGTTTTTATTATGCAGCTTTCATCGTTATTATTGCTGGTGAGGTTTAGTATATCTTGTATAACGTTATTCTATTTCTATTGTATCTTGTAGATTTGTAAAACTAAAATATTTTTAATATTTAAATTTATTTTATACATATTTTATTTTGAATTTATGTAAATTATGAAAATAGTTTCTATTTTAATTAAAATTTCTTTTTATACAATTTCAGTATTGTAATAGTTTTCAATTGCAAGTGACTGAAACAAATCTTGATACGCATGAGACTTTTTAATTTAATTTAATTTCAATAATATTTTAGTAAATAGTTTCATAATTGTTATATAATAAATCTGATATTCACATTTTCTTTTGAAATTAACTCCAAAACATGTAAGTGTAAAGAAATATGAAAATGTTGAAAATTTTCAGAGAACATTAAAAAGTGTTATAAATATAACTAACCAGTTTAAGAAATTTTGCTTTACATACTCTTCTTATTCCTATGTACATCTTACATACTTTCATATAGATGTATATTATATAATAACAATAATTATTTTCTTTTAGAATCCAAAGATGTTGCACAAAATACTATGGAAAATTTTTCTAGTCGAATAAAAATACCAAAAATGGTTAATACTTCCTCTTCTACAACAGATTCCGATCAAACTAATTCAAGGATTGCTAAAAAACAGGTTTGTATTTTTAATTATTCCATATCACATAGTTTGTTTTTTATATAATCTTTTAATAATTATATATTTTAATTTTTACTTAGCAAAAAAAAAAGAAAAATGCATTACCAGGAATAGTTCAAAAACAGAACTCTGAAAGAGTAAAGGAAAAATTTAAAATGAATTTACTACTCAAAAATAGACAATCTTTTAATATGGAATCGTTCGAATCTTCTTCTGGGACTAAAACTAATCAAAGTATGTATATTATATTAAAAATAATTTATTCATTATTTTGATTGAATAATTAAAATACTTTTATTCTTTCAAGCTGGTGATAGTGATTATGAAAACCAAGAGACGAATTCATTACTTGACAAGAAAAAAAAAATACTGTACAAAGAATTGTTTCGTCAGATGAAGAAGAGGAAGCAGTAAATAAGTCTCAATCAGAGCATCCAAGAGTAATTTTGCAACAATTGCTGGGCTCAGCCTCAAACCCATCCAATTGTTCCCCACGTACACTCTCTCAACCGTCAATATCCACAAATCAGCTATCAACATTTACACATCAGCCGTCTGCAGAGAAGCGTCAGTCGCCCTCTCAACTATCTATACATGCCTATAAATCGCAAAATCCATCATCTACAATATCTCAACCACCTACATCAAGGCGTCAATTATTCACTGAACCATCTACATATGCAGAAAGATCATCCACGCCGACACCTAATTTATATACAAATGTACCAGCTCCAACCTATAACTCGCCTACATCCATGCCATCTGAAGTGAGTTCGAATTCGTCAGATAGTACACGAGGAGATGGGGTACCACCGAATTCATCAATGCCACCAGAAAATAGAGAGCAAGAAGATCGTATGAATACGTCAGATAGTACACAAAGAGATGGTGTACCACAGAATTCACCAATGACAGCCGAAAATAGAGAGCAACAAAATCATATGAATTTGTCATATAGTATACTAGGAGATAGTATACAATCAAGCCCACCAATGTCACCAGAAAATCGTATGTATTATACCTTTATATATCCTTTAATGAAATAATAAAATATAACTATACGAAAATAATTTATTTTTATTATAGAAATGAATATAGAAAATGATTCACACTCTGAGAGTAGTGGAGATGAAGGTCTTCCTTTACTAAAAATGTACAAAAAAAAATTATATAAAAAATTAAAAAATGTCAAAAGAATGAACAATTTTCAAGAACAACATCAACAATATGAAGTCGTAAATGGCAAGGTAATTTTAGAGTGTTTATCGAAATTATTTATTTATAAATTTTTATTTAAGCTGCAGGAGATATTTTTTAAGCTCGGCTTTAATTATGCTATAGAGGTGTTTTAATTCTTTTTTTTTTCATGTATAGGTTTACCTCGGACTAGGAATTTGGGTAGGCCAAGTTGTATGGCATACAATGAAAAGAAAAAAAAAGGAAATTTTTATTAGAGAAGTATCTACCACCATTTGGAAAACCAAGGTCTTAGCTCAAAGATGTTTAGATCTCCAAAAAGCTAGACCAGAGAATAATGTTGAACCAGTGACACCTAGAAAGTTAGAACTACTACTAGGTACATTGTTATCAGCAATCGATTTTATGACTTATAATAATTTTGATTTATCATACTTACTATTGTCTCTTATAGGTATTTATAAAGATTTCTTAGAAGATAAGTTTACTTACACCGAGGAGCAAAAAACTATATTACTATGCGATTCAACAAAGACATTAACGTCTTACATTAGAGATGCTAGAACTAAAGAAAGATTAAGAGAAAGAAGGCGTACGGTACCGTAAACGAAGATGAGATCTCTTATCAAAGTTGTACTAATAATTTTTTTATAATAAAATTTTCATGAATATAAAATTGTTAAATTTTTTAATTTAAATGAAATAAAATAATTATTTTTATTGAATACAATTTATTTTTTAATTCTTATTGTAAAATATTTGAAAAAAAATGTTAAGTTAGCTGCGAACTCAGCTGCGAAATCAGCTGCGAAATCAAATGCGAAATCAGATGCGATATGCGGCCAAAACCCTAGGTGATTTCGCAGCTGATTTCGCAGCTTATTTCGCAGCTAGTTTCACAGCTAGTTTCACAGTTGATTTCACAGCTGTATTTTTTTAGCTGGGCTATCATCTAAGCCAATACATATTACATCTTCCTCAACGACATCAACGTGTCTTGCAACAATGACTCTATTGTTTATCAAAACTCTATACCCTGTTACATCATAACCTATCAACGTTCCTAACTCAGCCTTCCTATCCCATTTCGAATTTCTTTTGTTTTCCGGTACTCTAACAAATACTTTACTTCCGTATAATTTTAAATGCTTCGTGTCTGGTTTTTCATTTAAAAATATCTCATAAGGAGATTTATTTCTAACTAAGGTGTTAGCAATAGTTCTATTTTTTAAATAGGCTGCGGCGCAGACTACTTCTGGCCAAAATCTTCTTTCGATCTTAGACTCAGCTAACAAACACCTTGTACTATCCATAACCGTCCTATTGTACCTTTCTGCTGTACCGTTAAGCTCATTTACATAAGGTGGACATGTTTCTATTTCAATTCCCTTTTCTCTACATAATTTATACATGTCTTTATTCAAATATTCAGTACCATTATCACACCTTAATTTCTTAATTTTCTTTCCAGTCTTATTTTCAACTAAATTTATATATTCAATAAATTTATCATGTACTTCGTCTTTAGACTTAATTGCATAAATTTTTGTTAATTTACTAAAATCATCAATAAAAGTTATGAAATACTTTTCTCCTTTATAACCTACTGTATTGTGTGGTCCATTCAAATCTGTATGTACTATTTCTAATATATCTTTCGCTCTTTTCCTATTATTCTCAAACGGGATATTGTGCATTTTGTTTTCAATACACGTAGCACATTTATAGTAATCTGATTCTATTTCATTAGGCAAACCTTTCAAAACATGATTTTTACACATTGTTTTCAAATAGTTAAAATTAACGTGCCCTAGAGTTCTATGCCATTTTTCCTTTAAAGTCATTTTCTCATTTTTAACTGTCAAATTTGATTCTCTTGTTCTTTTTTCAATAAAACTAGTCATTTTATACATTCTATCTTTTTTCCAAGCTATCGCAATTAATTTATTATTTTTATTATAAATTTTACCACTATCACCGATACATACCACTTTACATTTATCAGTTACTTTAGCAAAACTCATTAAATTTCTGTCCATATCTTTTACGTAAAATACATTTTCTAATTCTATATCTATCTCTTCATTAAACGTTTTGAATTTACTTTTTACATGACCTACTTTTGTTGCTTTCAAAATTCTACCGTCTCCTACTTTTACATTAATCGGTTCTTTCAATACAATTGCATCATTAAAATAATTTTCGTTATTTATCACGTGGTCTGTACAACCGCTATCTAAAATCCAATCTATCTTATTTTCGTTTACTTTACCGTTACTTATATTCGCAGACATTATTTCTACTGAAGTGCTCAACACTTCGCTCTTCTCGGTATTTTGATGACCGCTGCCGTTGTTGTCACTGCCTCTCGCGCCTCGGCCATGCTGTCGGTATCCGCTCCTTCCACGCCGGTTGGAACTCGTTCCTCGCTGCTGTGTGTAGCCTCTGCCGTTGCCCCCTCATCTCTGTGGCGCACGGCTTCCTCTGCCGCCTCCTTGCTGTGGCGCGCGATTCCCGGAATTGTTTTTCGTCGGGCAATCGTATTGTATGTGTCCTACACCACCACATACATAACATGTCCTTTTATCCTCTCTTCTTTTCTCAAACGTAAACGCGTTTGATCTCAAATTCTCACTTTCACCATGTTTTTTCTTAAATTCGAATTCCAATTTTGACTTCACAAATTCCACTGTTTTGTCCTTTTCAGCTAATGCGTCCACAATATCAACCATGTGTGACATACTTTCTGGTAGCGTTAATAAGAAGTAATTCAATTTATCTTCTTTCGTCACATTTTCTCCAGCATTTTTTAATTTGTTCACTAATTTTTCAAAGTTATTATAAAAGTCTGTCGGGTTCTCACTTTCTCCCATTTTCAAATCGAGCAGTCTTCTTTTACCCAATAATTTCACAGCACTACTTTTAACTAAGTAATTTTCATCCAACTTAGCAACCATTTTCTTTGCTGTTTCTTCTGAAATAATTAATTCTAGTTGTGTATTTGTCACGCTGTTCACTGTATAGTTTTTAGCTTTTATCTCTTTCTTTTTCCACTCAACTTCTGTTATTGCTTCCGGTCTTTCATCATTTTCGATAACTTCACTGCACTCTTTAAATTCCAAGAATAATTTTAACTTGTACTTCCATTTATCATAGTGTGTCCCATCAAATACGTGTAACGTGAATCCTTTGTTCTCCGATGCCATCTCGCTTTCAACAGGAATTTCCTTTTTAACTTCCTTATTTTCAATATTGTAAAATTTTTCTTCACTTTCAGTTTCACTTGACTTTTCAATTTTTACTTTTGGTTCTTCTTTTACACTCATGTGTTTTCCTTTGTTCTTGCGCTTACCATGCGCTAAACTTAAAATCACTTTTCCTTTTCGTGGAATTTAAAGTGTGTTACTGCTCTCGTAAAGAGAAACAGTACCGCACTAAAAATAAACCAGGCACACTGCTACCATGTTAATTTAGGATGTGGAAGGCAGGGTTCTTCAAATAACCCACTCTGGTTAACAGCAACAACGTTTTATTCAATTACAGTACAGCTCTCTCTCTCTCTGATTACAACTGCTCTCGGCAGAGGACGGCGAACGAGTGAGTGCCCGCTTCGGCCGCTCGCTCTCGCTAGCTCTCCAGCTATGCTCGCGTGATGGCGCCACGCATGCGCTCTCTATTTCGCACGCTGACATAAATGTACACGTATTCTAACATTGTATCAATAAACTTTCATTATTTTCAATTGACTTCAATAAATAACTTTATTTCACTTTATTGATTCTTATTTCAATTATTAGAATAAAGTTGTATTTGTTTTAATTCATTTTAATTGATTAATTGATTTTTACGTAATACTTATTTCTTTCTATTGATTCAATTGATTTGTATTGCTAAAAATTTGGAAGTTAATTGTTTTCAATTAATAACTGCTTTTCCTTTTTTTTATTTCTGTTTATATAAACTTTTATTATTTTCAATTAACTTCAATAAATAACTTTTATTTTGCTTTATTGATTCTTATTTCTTTTGTTAGAATAAAATTTTATTTGTTTTAATTAATATTAATTGATTAAGTGACTTTTAAGTAATGCTTATTTCTTTCTATTGATTCAATTGAGTTTTATTGCAAAGAGGTTGGAAGTAAATTGTTTTCAATTTTTAATTGAAAACTGCTCTCTACTTTTTTTTATTTATATTTATATTCATAAACTTCTATTATTTTCTATTGACTTCAATAAGTTACTTTTATTTCGATTTATTGACTCTTATTTATTTTATTACAATAAAGTTTTATTTGTTTTAAGGGGTTATATCTGGTTGGAATTTTTTTTTTTCCATTTTTTTTTTTATTGGCTTAAAGTATGGTAAAACATCCCTAGATTTATGATCAATATAATGTCCAAACATGAAAGAAACTCAGACAAATTTTAAAAATCAATTTTTCCAAAGCAATTCTGAGGTGAAAAATGAAGAAATTTCGTCCATTTCGTTGACGGTCATATATATGCTTATAATTTATCGACCGCCGAGAATATACTTCAAAACTATGCTATAGATGTCGCTTTGTACTACACATATACTATTGTGACCTTAGAAGGACAATTATATGGTGCTGGGATAGCAGAGTAAAGGTAAAAAAATTATTACGGCCCTCATTACGATTTCACAAAATTATAAAGTTTTCAAATTTCAAGTGCGTTTATCTCAAAACCAAGTTTTCAAAATCGGCACGCAGTAAAACTCGATGAGTTTTCATCCGATTGATTTGAAATTTTAACTGTAGCTTCTTCATTAGATTATCTGTTTAAGTACACACGATTTCAACGATCGATAAACAATTAAAAAAGTTATAAACAATTTAAGTCGATTTTTTTCGTCGAAAACGCAACTTTTTGTTTGAACAACCGCTATTTTGCGAAAAAAATTCCTAAAAATATAATCGTGTGTACTTCAACCGCAAAACTCATGTATATATGAAAAAAATTTTTTTATTGTTCCAGATGGTGATCCAGAGGACTTCTACTGCGTGCCGCAGAGATACTTTTTCAAATACTGCTTTACATTTATTGACAAATAGCCGCCATTTTGTAAATTTTCACCAATAAAAAAATTTTTTTATATTCCCAAAAAAGAGTTGCTTAACCGATTCATATATTATTTATTTATGCTAATTTAAAAACGAGCTCAAAAAAAATATGAAAAAAGGCCTTTTTTTTTTGAGCTCCAACCAGATATAACCCCTTAATTGTTTTTAACTGATTAAGTGATTATTGTTTATATAATGCTTATTTGTTTCTATTGAGTCAATTGATTTTTATTGATTTAAATATTTTGTTTTAAATTAAAATTTATCTCCTTTTTTCATTTCTATTTATTCCAATAAACTTATTAATACAAGTTTATCTCGATGTGTGCGTGCGTGCGTGCGTGCGTGCGTGCGTGTGTGTGTGGGAGTCTCTACAACCTTGCGCGTGCGTGTGCGCTCGCGTGTATAAGGTATACCTATATATAGCGCTCTCCTATATATAGGTATACCTTATACACGGCGAGCGCACACGCATGCGCAAGGTTGTAGAGACTCCCTGTGCGTGCGTGCGTGCGTGCGTGCGTGCGTGCGTGCGTGCGTGCGCGCGATATATAATCATAATGACTACAAAGATGTAGTCATCAACTGCAGGGTTGTCGTCAGCCGAAAATTATCGGAAAGAGCTACAAATAGTGAGCCCCCACTCTGTCGCTCCTGATCAGTATACTGTCGAGATCATGATGAGGTAGATGTATTATAGACATAAGATGCTACACATGCGCAGGGCGTTCCCGCGTTTAGCTTATTTTAACACCTCAGTTATAGTAGGGATGCTATAGTAGGATATAGTTCGTGTGCTTGAGACTATACGCGTCAAGAAGATTTGGCTTTGATGGTAATATAGCGCGAGGCAATATAAGTTTTAAAATATTGATTTAAAAAATTACGAAATTGTAGCAGTTGTTTTTATTTTGCAATTATTTATTAATATAAAGAGGCAAATTAAAATTTCTATATTTTGCAAACCAGGAAAACTTTAGTCACTTTGATTCGTTTTAAATTTAATATATAAAATCATACTTATTAATACACATAAACTATGTCTACGGTAAATTATTTTTAATTAAATAGAAAGATGTTAGTACAATAATATACTAACAGTAACTACTGTATTAATACAATGCTCGTGCGACAAAATAATAAAAAATGTTTAATAGTAATTTTCACTTAATTATCTTCATCCGAGGGTTCTTCACTGGAGTGTATCGGTGAAAATTCCGCGTCCTCATCAATCATTACATCACTTAGAGGGTCTGTATTATCGTCATAATTATAGTCTTTTTCATCTGAATATAATTGTTCGTGCATATAAAATTGATCAGGGTCAATGAAAGGTACATTCTGCACACTTGTTCCCGGTATTTGATAGTCAGCACAATCATTGTCTTTATCATCTAAAATAATAAAATCGTAATTACACCTTTTACATGGTACCTCAAACAAAAAGAATATATAAAAATTATACCTGTGTTTTTTTCCTGTGATGAAAATTCTGGTGATGGTATTGTAGCGATTTTCTGGACTTTATTTTTCTTTTTTCTGCAGCTTTCATCATCTGACTTCAGCGGTGACCGATCCCGTATTTTGTTTCTATTTAATTTTTCTTCTGATTCACTAGCCGATAAATCATCACTTGATCGATTTCTTTTTTCTGCAATAAAATGATATTGTAAACAAAATGTACCCATTTTTAATAGTATTATTTACTATTATGTACGTATATAATTATTTAGTACCTCTACTTTTGTTTTGTTTTCTCTTTTTAGAATCACGTTTGTTATTCTTTTCTATAAAAATAAAAGAAAATAGAAATTATTCAAGGTATAGGACTGTAATAAAGAAAGAATTTACTTTCTCATAGAGATAACTTTGTTTTGTCCTTAAAATTTTGTTTTTATTTTTATTGTATTTTTTTATATACTTATTAGTCATTTAATTTTGAAGGGATATAAGCCATACTATAAATTAATTATTAATTTACCTCTTGTTCTACTTCTTTTCGATGAAGGCTGTTGACTTTCTCGTTTCATGTAAACAATTTTTTTTTATGCTGTCTCTATAAAATTATTATACTCTAAGACTAAATCAACTTCTGGATAGATTCGAGAATATTCCTCATTAAGCCAGTGCCAAAACCATTCTGTGAAATTTTAAAATTAACAGTTATATTTAATCAGCCATCATATCATATACTACATTAAAGGAGAAACACTTAATTTGGTATGTATTTTGTTAAAATATCAATAAATATCAATAGAAGTAAGCGAAAAATTATTACTGTTAGCAAAATGGAGTGATTAATAACAAAAAATTTACTAATTTTGGTGAAATAAGTTCAACAATTTCTCAAATTAGGTACATTAATTATTTTCAATAATAATTGATAATAGCATTATTTCAATAATAATTTTCAATAATAATTGAGTAAATAATAAATTAAAATTCATTTTAAGTGTGAAAATTTGCATTGGAACAATGGTTTCCTGCGTCGAAAACTACCTATGTTCTACGTTAAGTTTTTCTCCTATTTAATAAGTAATATGATTTAAAATATAAACCTTGACACAATTTTATTAAAGAGGCATCTAATTTGTTGGGTTTATTAGTTGATTTCTCTTTAGCATGTGAAGCATTACTTGCTTTTCCGGTAATTGTAGAAGTTACTAAGTCTTGATAATCAAATATTGTGATCAATATATTATTCACGCAAGTCGAAGGCCTTGAAGATCGCATTACGCTATCATAAACATTCTTTGGAAGCCACTTATTGTGACCAACGTGTACCTAAAATTTTGTAACAATTTTTTTATGTAACATCATCACTGAATATATTTTATTAGAACCCTGGCGGAAGTAAAAAATGTATTTTTCTGTAATATTACTGTACTTTTCTATACTATTTTGTGAATTTCTATGAATTTCTGTGAATTTCTGTACATTACTGTGAATTTTGTCTGCTTTTCGAACAAAATTACAGAAAAGTACAGAAAAGTACAGAAATATACAGAAATATACAAAAATGCACAGAATTATACAAGGATGAACAGAAATGTACAATTCTAAAATACACCTGGCTATGATAAATGAAAAATTAATTTTTCATAAAAAAAAATAGTTCTATTAATCCTCAAGCTGTCACGCGGAATCGTAGATCAATTGGCATGAGCAACTTGTGGAAAGCTTCGGAGTAGCGATCATGGCTGTTGTTCTATTGTGTACCATGCTTACAAGGGATATTCCCAGAAAAATATTTGCTTCATTTATAAAAATTTGTAGTTGTTATAAAAATTTTATCTAGAAGTTTCTTATGTAATGATGATATCAGTCGTGTTCACAACTTATTGGTTGAATTCTGTGTTTATTTTCAGCATTATTATGATAAAGAACAAATGACATATAACGTCCATTTACTATTACATTTAGCAGCAAGTGTTCTGAATTTGGGACCTCTACATATGCACGATGCATTTGGTTTCGAAAATGAAAATCGACTCTTATTAAAATTAAAAACTAGTCCTACGCACGTTGCCGTTCAAGTTGTGAAACGCTTTCTCCTCTATAAATCTATATCGACTTTTTCCTCACTTTTTACTACTGGCAATAGAGTAATTGAACTGACTGAAAGCTTTGAAAATTGGCTCAAAGATTTCGTTCAAATGAATGAATGCGTTTTGCTTGGTGTCGGCAAGGAATATATTCTCAGTGAACAAGGAAAGCGTTTAGGCTTCATTAATTCTTGCTTAGTATAGTGCAACCCCGTAATAAGCGCGCCTAGGCCCGTAAGGGGAAGAATTTTTTACCTAAACGTATACCCCCTCCACGCACTTTCCCCTCGAGTATCTAGCGCGCTCTCTCTCTCCTGCCTCTCTCTCTCTCTCTCTGCCTTCTGCCTCTCTCTCTGCCTCTCTCTCTGCCTCTCTCTCTCTCTCTCTCTCTGTCTCTCTCTCTCTCTGTCTCTGTCTCTCTCTCTCTCTCTCTCTCTCTCTCTCTCTCTTCGGGGCGTGACCTCTCAATAAGCGTTCTGACGATCGTCAGTTTGTTGACAACATTGAAGTGCACGTAATACAACGTTTTGAGAATGAATATTGTTTGCAATATAGGAAATTGTGCTGTGCATAAAAATATATACTTTTAAGAATATTTAAGTATACGTGTGTTGATTAAAATGAAATTTTTCTATTAAAAAGTCTCTTCTAAACTCTGTTTTGCTTGGCGCGCTTATTGAGAGGACAGGTTGTGAAGTATAACTCGAGCTGGTAGTTTGAGTTGGAGTGGGGATACCCTGTTTTTAGAATTGAGCGAGAAACTAGGGAAATCCGTTTGTTGCCAGAGCGCTTATTCCGTGGTTGCACTGTATATAAAAAAAAAATGATTTTCAAGATACAAGATACACTAATAACTATTACGTAGAATCTTTAAAGATTAATGATTCTATTATTAAAAAACGTCTAGATAAATTTGGTTTAATTAAAATTATTTGTGTTATCGACAAAAATAAAGAAAAGAAAATAAGAATATTTTATCAAGGAGCGCGGGAGCGCTCCGAAGGCAAGTATAGAAGAAGCCTAAAGGAGCGACCCGTGCTACATATACATTGAAATGGGTCTACGAAAAATTCAATGCGCTTTTACGTATATTGCGTTAGTTTTTACTATATAACATATCCCTCTTAATCGAAAGCCATTTCATTGCTCTACTCAAATCAAAACATTTTATTTAAAAAGATTATCTCGTTCAGAAGATATAGAGAGCTGAACTTTTTTACAAGATGGCAGCGTGAATGCGCGGGAAACCAACACGTGGCTTAACATCCCGCCCGCCTTGCACTCTCCTGAGCGCAACTATGTTTGGCCAGACTTGATTGGCAGTTTACATAGTTTTGTGATGGGTTGAACATATTCGCCGCTTTGGGTGGGGATGGTTGCCGCGCGGCAAGACCATCACGTCCTGGATGGGTGGAGATGACTCGACCTAGTGGCCAGCGGCCTAACCGGAGCATCGATGGGTCGAGGACCAGGACGATGTTTCCTACAGCGAGATTTGACTGCGTCTCTTGCCACTTGATGCGTTGCTGAAGCGTGTTCAGGTAGTCCCTGGACCAACGGACCCAGAATCGGTTCTGGAGAGCTTGTACCAAGCGCCAGTGTCGTAAGTGATCGCGACTTTCTGGGATGTCATCCATGTCATCCCCGGATGGTTCCGGGATCGCGTTGAGGGCGAACCCCGCCAGAACGTGGCCTGGGGTCAGGATGTCGCAGTCATCAGTGTCTCCGGAAAGGGGGACTAGTGGCCTGGAGTTGAGAACAAGTTTTACCTGAGCGGTGAGAGTGCTCATTTCTTCGTAGGTGAGCGGATGTTGTCCGACCACCCTTTTCAGGTGGGATTTTGCGGACTTCACGGCCGCCTCCCACAGTCCGCCGAAGTGAGGTGCTGCTGGAGGGATAAAGCGCCAAACGATCTTGTCTTTCGCTAGAGCGCCGGAGACGAGCCCCCAGTCGATCTCAGCCCCTCTTAGCATCGCCCTCAATTCGGCATCCGCGCCGTGAAAGGTGGTCGCGTTATCTGACCAGATCTCATTGGGCGCGCCTCTTCTGGCCGAGAAACGTCTTAGAGCAGCGAGGAAAGAGTTCGTCGTTAAGTCTCCGATGATCTCAAGGTGGACGGCCTTCGTGGCGAGGCACACGAAAATGGCGAGGTAGCCTTTCGTGGTCCGTATGCCCCGGCCTTTAGACGCTTTGAGGTGGAATGGTCCTGCGTAGTCGAGTCCAGTCTTGGTAAAGACACGAACCCTGGCGATTCGTTCCTGAGGGAGGTCTCCCATCAGCTACCTTGAAGGCCTTGGTCGACTCTTGGCACAGACGACGCACTTCCGTACGAAGGCCCGGACGAGGACTCGACCGCCTATGACCCATGTGTCACGGACTGTGTATGCATAGGTGAGAGTGTGGCCCCCATGCATCGAGGCCCGGTGAGCTCTGTCGACCACCAACCGCGCTAGGTGACTCTTCTTTGGTAAGGTCACTGGATGTCGTTGTCAGTATGGTAAGAGTGCTTCATCAAGTCGGCCACCGACTCGAATGACTCCAGTGGGATCCAGGAAGGGGTTTAAGCGCACTAGGGAACTGTGACGCGGGACCCGGTGTCCCCTGCGAAGGGCCGTGAACTCTGACTGGAAATGGGCCTCCTGCACGAGACGAGCGCAGACCAGGTAGGCGTTCGAAAGTTCGGCAGCGGAGGGAGGGGACGACAGTGGTCTGTCCTTCGGCCGCTGCCGTGGGCCTCACCGAAGACAGCGGGCGTTGCAGCCCCGCTATGCTTTCCTCCCTCAAGGGTCGAATTGATGCCAGCAATTCCATGTGCCGACGGGTTAACGCTTGAATGTTGTCATAACGATCGAGGAGCCTCTGCCATGCTGTCTGGTAGTTTGCTTCTGGAACTTGGATCGTGTCCAAGGCCACCTTGGCCTCGCCTGTCACCGAAGCCTTCAAATGCTGAAGGTTCTGAACTCCCGTGAGACTGCTATCCAGGTGGATCATGGACCTGAAGAGGTCTCGGAAGGACTCCCAGTCCACCTTACGGCCTGCGAATGGTGGGATGGAGATGCGCGGTAAGTTTGTCCTCTGCGACGCCGGTGCTGGAGGAGCTGGGGCAGGTCCTGCGATGCGTGCCTCCTCATCGTAGAGCCATCCCAAGGCAGAGGTGTACGCCCACTCTGTAGTGGAGAACTGATCCCCAGTGAAGTAAACTTCTCCCGCCAGGGACTCATCTTGGCGCAGCTGGACGTGGTGCTCATTGAAAACGATTCAGTATCTCTCCAGGCACTCCCGTCGACTGCGGAGATAGCCGGCAGTGAGGTTCGCCTGACCTGTGAGCAGCGTGTTGGTTTTAAAGTTTGTGATCCGAGTAGCGAGGATCGCTTGCTCCTCCAAGGTCGGCATGGCGTCTCGATCCCCACGGGCTCATGCGAATGAATGATGACTTCTGTAACAGAGTAATGATTTGGTTACGCGAGATCGCGATTGCACACGAGAGTTCCGTCAACGAAAGATTACAAGCTGCCTTGATGAGAAGATTCAGCGACCTCGAGTGATACTCACACGTGAAGCCCCTCCCTCGACCGAAGGTCTCAAGCACCCCGATCCGGCTCGAAGGACCAATGTTTATAATAGATTTGAGCCACTGGATCGGTCTGGGATTCATGCCAACACTCGAGGGGAAAAGAAGAAAAAAGACACTTACGCTGAAAGAACCTTTATTGAACGATGAACAGGAACGATAATGAGATTAATAGTGAATACAATGAGATAGTATGCAGAGAAGAATTGTCACTGGAAGTGAAGGGTCCCGATGACGTGATCCGCTGCGGAAGCCGGATGATGTGAGACTGAGACGTGGGTGACGCCGCTCCGCCTTATATAGGCGCCGCGGCCAGTCGAGGGAGCGCGCGCAGACGGGAACTCAGCGGCCGGTGCGCGCCATGCCCATGTGCCCGGGAATCCAACATGGCGGCCAAGATAGCAGCGTGAATGCGCGGGAAACCAACACGTGGCTTAACATTAGGTTAAGAACTTATTCTTAGCAATCTAAGAAGAAGAATTTTTATCTATCTATTATTTTATAGATATACATTTTACAAATGTTATCATATCGTGAGTTAGTTAATTAGTTATGTATTTGAAAGATCTCAAGTTGTCAACTGGTGATGAGAAAAATTGATCTATTCGTCTATCAATCAATGGGGAAAATAACTTTCATTAGATAAGTACTTACTAGCTAAATCTTAAATGGCTAAAATCATTTTTTTAAACTTGATACTTTGTGAGATTTTTTATTTTTACAGATATTATACTAGAAGATTTTTTTCGAGTCATTTTGAAGATATATATAATTATAGCCAATAATGTTGAGGAGTTCTAATTGTGTACTGTCTGAAAAATCTAATTTTGAATTAACAAAAATGAACGAGTGCCCTCATGACCCTTGGAGTTATTATTAATGAACAAGAAAAAGTTATTTTAATACAAGAACAGACACGTACTACTCAAGATAGAAAAACCAAACCAATATTACTATGGGGCAAATATATTATTATTTACGACACAATATTTTTCAAGACATATCTATCATATAATTATAGTGAAGTCATTGTAAGTTTTCAGATCAGATACAATAAAATGTTTTGTATAATAAATAAAATAAGTAGCAGTATGATGTGTTAAATGAAGTGTTTATAACAAATTTAGAACCTCTACTTAAAATCAGAATTTAAAATATTTGTCAAACGTTAGAGGCTTGGTTAAAAAAAAAAAAGCATTTTTTGTCTATACTTCAAGAAACTGAGTCGATATTAGTGCTGTGCTCTTGTACATGTTTACTTAAACACCAATTAAAAGATTATGCCAAATGAACATTAAAATACAGAAAAAAGCCAAAATGATGTGTTATTTTTGTGAAAATTTCAACGAATAAAAGTGCTCAGTTAATCTAATTTTATAATTTTCTCACGGAGGGAGACGTCAAAATGTTTCAGAGGATTTCTCAGTAAATATTTTTCTACACAAGATTCAGATAATTATTTGAAAAAGTATACAAGAAGTTAAGAAAGCTTTTATTATCAGTAATTATAGTTCATAAACTGATTGTTTTTAATTTTACAAGATGTGTGCGGCAATCATGAGTTATTAAATTAAGCTGTTTTATACTTTCTACTATAAAAGAATATCGAGAAAGCTTTTTTCTCCCAATGATTGTTAGTTCATAAACTTTTGTTTTTAATTTTACAAGATGTGTCTGATAGATTATTAATTCAAGTGGTTTCTAGTGAAAACTTCAACGAATCTAAGTGTTGAAAATAATGTAATTAATGATTGGCTTATGGTGAGGGGCACCAAATGATTCAGAGGAGCCATTTTTTCTGTGAATATACAGTACATAAAACCATAATATAAATTACTGTAATGGCTACTTTTTGAATCTGCAACCAACATTTTAATTTGCTAGCTGATTGAAATGCAATAGTATGATTATTAGATCTAGTATCCTTGCAAGTCTTTGATAAAACATTATGAAAAAGAAATATGTGGATATCAAAATAATGAAATGAGTTCCAGCTTTAGAATATGCAATAAAAGGCTAAAGGTAAATTTTAGCACAAATTTATTAATGTAATAATAATTTGTCAAAAAAACAAAAACAAATGGATGCATAAGAGTGTTTTGTAAAAAAACTTAGTATCAGGTTCTGTTACGTAAGGGTAGTTAACTTGGCAAACTTTGAGCTTCGCATTTTGTAAAGGCTAGAGGATTAGGTGATTTCAGAGAAATAGATGCGAAAGAATAGTTTTTAAAAAACTTTGTGCCGCCTGCTGCTATGGAAATGGCAGTTGACATGAGAACTCAACTTCTCAGCCAACTTTGAGCTTCAAGTTTTATAAAAGCAAGAGAATCAGGAGATATAGAGATTTGAATTGTAATTCTGAGAACTTGTACTTTTTTCTTTTATTCCTTGCGATAGCTACAAAGAAAAAATATATTATTGTTATCATTTTTAACAACTTTAAATTCTCTGTCGAAATACTAATAAAAGTTTAATGTTTTTATCCAAACAATCTTGCTCTCAACAACTGTCCAACTCTCTACAAAGAACTTGACTGAAAGCTTAAATGTTTTTTTGAAACAATTATAATAAACACTTTTAAAAACTATTTTTTAAAGTATTTTCTATCTGTAAATTATTCATTATTATATTTTCTCTACAAAATATCTCAAAAAATGGTCCATTTCTATATCTTTTAAAAAATCCATTAATAAATTATTTTACAAAACTTCTACAATCCTTTACAAACTTTTGCAAGCAACGAGAAATTCTTTTCCAAAACCTTTACAATCACTTTACAAAAACTTTTACAAACGATAAGAATTTTTTCGTAAGCCATAAGAATTATTTTCCGAAACCTATACAATATCCTAAAAAATTATTTACGTTTTATTTTATGAAAAGGAATTCTACGAATAAATAATAAATGTTTGCGTTCTAAAGTCGAAATAAATTTCTTTCACGCGGATAATGAAAGTAACCCAAAAAAGTTGTGAAATCAATTAAAGTGTCGTTTTATACTTAACAGACATTATTTACAATGTAGTTTTACTCTTAAAAAGTTGTGAAATCTCTTTAAAAAATTATTTTACAAAAGTAAAAACTTATAGGCAAGAATAAGTTTGGTTACTATTCTACATAGTTTGTACTTAACAAACATTATTTACTAAACTCTCCCACCCTCTCTTCCCCCTCTCTCTCTCCCTCTGTACCAAAAACTTTAATGAGAGCTTAAATATTTTTTCAAAACAATCAACACGTTCTTTAAAAAACTAATTTTTTAAATATATTCTATCCACACCATTTGTCTATAGTCCTTTTATTTATTCTGATCTCATATATTCAATAAGCACTCTGCAAATGGTAATAATTTTTTTCATGACTGTACCACTAATAATATTGTTAATATAAAACTTTCTACGGAAGTATAAAATAAGGCAAGTATAAACGTTTTTTCTGTATAATCTATAAAATAATAATATTTATGTTTTTTTAAAAGAAATCAAATAAATACCAGTGAAAAAGTCTTTTAGTTCTTTGAGTCATTGTATGCTGAACAAATTATATGTAAGTAAGTACATTCAAATTGTTTATTGCAAATCAAACAAATGAAAGTTGTGAAATCAATTATCAATGGTGAAGTAATGCAAACAACTCTCGGAAACAACTGTATGACTATTCTCAGAAATGTACTAAAATTTGTTCATCCTTCTATACAAATTAAACACAAGAAAGTACTGAAATCAATTTATTCTCGTCAAGTACCCATAAGTTAACGTGACTGAATAATACAACTTTTCGTAACTACTTAAAAATATTCAGTCAGCGGGCATAAAGTACTACTTAACGCCTATAACAGGCGTAATAGCTCCCATACTCCTACCAAACTTGTGACGATGTATTTTCGCCCCAATGCCTCTTCTTCTCGCTGGATTCGCGGCGCACCGATTCAGACGGCCGAATGGTAATTGAATAATTTGAAAGCTAACGGGGGGGGAATATTCTTTATTTGTTCCCGGGTTTTGACAACTTGCGAGACCATGAGAGATGACAACGATAGCGGAATGCTCCGTGGTGCAGAAGAAGGTAAGTGGAGAGAGACAGAGAGAGAGAGAGAGAAAGTGTAGAGAGGTAGAGTGGAGCATGAGGCGAGTTTGAATCTCGCGCGCGCGTGAGCGGTACAGCGGCGAGGTGTGAGATGGCAGCACCTCGCGGGCGGCAGTGGTGTAGTCGCAATCAGGCCCCTCGTGCCGGGCTGATGCAACCCGCCGTTCTGCTGCGCGTGCGCGGAGGGAGGCTGCACGGCGCGAGCGGAAAAATCGGCAGTGTCGAGACGACAGCGAAGGCGGCAAGGGCGAAACGAGCCGGGATTACCAGTGAGCGCGAGAGGAAGAGGAGGGAGAGCAGCGAGAGAGGTCGAGGTGACGACGACGCGCAGCGGTGGCGAGGAGAGAGAGAACTGGAGAGAGAGAGAGAGGACGGGGGATCCGCGGCGAGTGGAGAGAAAGAGAGTATCTAGAGAGCGAGAGGAAGCAGCTGGGAGATCGGCGGTCCAACCCCCCAACCAGGGCAAGGTTTCGTGCGACGGAAGGTACGTGGACAGCGGGCCCGAGAGCGGAGAGTGGCGCGTGGCGAGAGTGGAGAGAGAGAGAGAGAGAGAGAGAGAGAGAGAGAGAGAGATATAGATAGATAGATAGATTTTTATTTACCATCTGGCAAAACAAATTACAGAATATAGCATAACAATACAACAATATAACAGCATGTTTATGATTACACTAGATAAAAAGATCACAAATTCATATCATAAATACACTAGAAAGCGACAAGAGTCAATAAAACATAAATTTTCCAAATATACATTTAGTGTAAAGTTGATATAACTAATAATTAGTATAATATTTAAAAACTAATAATATATAAATACTAAGCTATCTGCGTCTGTGATATCACAGTTTGTCTCCATTCTTTCCAATACAGATATAAATGACTAGTTTTAAGTATTTGCTTTTAATTATTCTAGCTATTAAAATCTAATATCACAAATTCGCAAAAATTATTTCTCTGGCTACAATAATAAAAGTTATAGAAACTACAGAAAGTAGGTCGATGGGATTTTCTCTCTGGACTGAAAAAGTAAAACAATAAAAAATACTAGATTACTAGATTACTAGATTGAGGGCGGTAGACACGTCCCCCACAACAAAAGAGAGCTAGGCGTCGAGGGCGAGAAGGTGTTTTCGCATCGCCCTCTTAAATGTTGACAATGATGGTAGGTGGCGCAGGGAGGAAGGAAGAGAGTTCCAGAATCGACCACACCGTATCTGAAATGATCGGGCACCGGTCTCCGAGGATACACGCGGTAACTCTAGTTCGGGCTGCGGCCCCCTACAAGTCGCTCTGGGCTTGTGCGCCTTAAATAAGTCTGCCAGATATGATGGTTCCCGCAACCGAGTAATCTTATACATTAAAATGGCAGCAAAATATAAGCGGCGGAAATCTGTACGGAGCCAGCCCAGACGCTGCCTGTAGGGGGTTATGTGTTTATCCCTCCTAACACCAAATATGTACCGCACACATGAATTGCTCAATCGCTGCAGTCGAATACGTAGTTCGTCAGTTGCATCCAGTCTTCTGCGGAGAGTCTCGGTGGTACAGGCCCTAATAAACCGCAAGCTATAGAGGGCCTTGTTGACTTTTTTCGTGACTTGATTTATATGCGATTTCCAGGTTAATTTGCTATCTAGTGTAACACCGAGACTCACGACTTCAGCACTGAACGGGATGAGCTCTCCGCCCCGCATCCCAATGCCAGGCAGGCGCATTGCAATTAAATCATTAACTTTCCTTTTCGACCCAAAAAATATTGCCTTAGTTTTCCCGGCATTGAGACGCAGCCCAGAGCGCACTGCCCACCCAGATACTAAGTGAGCCGCATCCGCCAGCCGAGCAATTCCATCCTGGATTTTGCCCATAGTGGTGTGTGTGTAAATCTGTAAGTCGTCTGCATAAAAGATGTGATTGACAGTCCGTCCGTTAAGTGTCTCCTGTAAGTCATTTACATATAGACTGAAGAGCAATGGGCCAAGAACCGAGCCCTGTGGAACTCCCAGATTCGTTTCCAGGGAACTCGAATTACCATCGTTTTTTGATATAACAATTTGCGTACGACCTTTTAAGTATGACATAATCCACAGAAGCGCAGTCCTTGAGAAACCCAAGTGTCTCAGTTTGCTCAGCAGTTTGGTAGGGGAGATGGAATCAAAAGCTTTACTAAAGTCGAATAAAAGGAGTAGGGAGACTTTTTTATTGTCTTTAGCCATGCGTATGTTATCCGTTATTTTGAGTAGGGCTGTTTGAGTACTATGGTGGCGACGGAAACCGGTTTGGAAGGGATCTAGAATTTTGTTTTTATTTAAAAATTCGGTGATTTGGGCATGAGCAATCTTTTCGAGTACTTTGGAGAGGAAGCACAGCAATGCGATAGGACGAAAATCCGACACTGAAGCCGGTGCTGTAGATTTTTTCAGTGCAATGAGCTGTGCTTGCTTCCAGGCGCTTGGAAAAATGCCCATAGCGAAAGAGGAGTTAAATATACGAACTAAAAAATTACCAATAATCGGCAGAGCTTTTACAATGACACTTTGAGGAATCTCATCCACCCCTCTCGCCTGTGAGGAAAACTGTGAAATAGCCAAAATAACATCATTTAAATTAACAGGCTTAAAAAAAAGAGAGAGAGAGAGAGAGAGAGAGAGAGAGAGAGAGAGAGAGAGAGAGAGAGAGAGAGAGGGAGAGAGAGAGAGAGGTTCGCGGACGCGGCGATCCTTTGAATCGCGCTGCGGCGGTTTTTGGCTGGCGCGCTTCCCGCGCAGCCTCGTGCACGGCAAGAAAGTGTAGGGAGCGAGGTTCAAACGTGCGGCGATTCTCGGAATCGCGTCGCGGGAATTTTACCATTTCGCGTGGAGAAAGAGAGTAGAGAGAGAGAGAGAGAGAGAAAGAAAGTGAGTCGCGGTTGACAACCGAGCATCGCGCGGCGATGCTTTTTGAGAGTGCGCGCGTCTAGCGACGGTGGAGAGAGAGAGAGAGAGAGAAAAGAGTGTCGCGGCTAAGAATCACACATCGCGCGGCGATGCTTCTTGAGGGTGCGCGCGTCTAACGCCGAGAGAGAGAGAGGGAGGGAGAGAGAGAGAGAGGAAGAGAATTCGCGCGTGGCGTTTCCGGGAATCGCATTGCGGCGATCCCTTAAGTTCGCGCACATGATTTTCGCGGCGATTTAGAACGTGGAGATTGGAGAGAGTGAGAGAGAGAGAGAGAGCGAGAGTGAATTTGCGCGTAGCCTTCGGGAAATGGCGCCGAGGCAATTGTCGTAGTGTGTGTGTGAGCGCTCAGACCTTTTAGCTAATTGTAGTTAGGGTTTTAGCTTAATAAATTGAGAGTTTAACTGGAGCGAGTGTTTTGGAGTATTTATTTAGCGCAATACCCTTCCCAACCTTTTTCAGCATCGTAGCTCGCCCAGGCGTACGACATCACAGCGGAATCTCCTTTTGGACGGTAAGTGTCGCGAGAAAGCGAGAGGAAGAGGGAGGAGGTTAACAATCGTTTTTTATTTGCTGGTGTTCGGGCTCGGGGATTCGTCGCTTAAGTACACCATCGCAAATTGGCATCTCTTGTGGGGAGTTCTGCTGTGATAAAGGTTGGGAAGTGCGTGTAGTGTAGAGAAATAGAGTGAGAGTAAGTGTGAGTGTTGCGGCAGAGTCGTGGCGAGTTAGCGGTAATTGCGGCGTAGCGATAGTAAAGCGTGCGAATAATAAATATATATATATATATTGAATATTTAAATTATTTGTTCTCCCTGATATTGTATATAATACTTGATTTTGAATATTTATTGTGGAGAGTTGGCGGCGTAATTGCTAGTCGCACAGGCGGAAGCCGTGCGTTCAGAGGTAATTTGTGGAGTCAGAGAGAGTGTAGACGGAGTAAAGAGTGAGAGAGAGAGAGTTGGACTACTCGGCTTTCGTAAGCGAGTAATAGTCGTGGAGAAGCGGACGCGAGCCATGGGCGAGCACGTTGCGAGAATGAAGGAGCTAGCGCAATCTCGTGCGGCCAGGCGCTGGACCCGAACTGTGGCCCAGTTGCAGCCGGCAGAATTGGTTGCGGAACTCGAGGAACGGAGGGCGAATAGCCGCGGTAACTTGGAAAGTTTGCGAGATCGCTTATTGCGTGCGATCTTGCGCGAGGAAGTGCCGGGGGTTGAGGTCCCCTGGTACACCTGCGACGAGGCAGAGTCTGAAGCCATTGAAGAGATTATAGGGGTGGATGTGGAGAGAGGCGAGGAGAAAGGTGAGAAAATTCAACGGATGAAGACTTTGAAGAAGAAAGAAGCGGCCCGGTCTCGGGCTAGAACGAGTAGTGAAGGCTCGCTGCGGGCGAGCGACGAGGATGTGGAGAGAGGAAGAGAGCAGCTGGTGGAAGTGATGGTGCACCAGCAGGAGGGGCCTACGCCAGTGACGGTGACTGTCACTAGCTTGCCGAGAGCCACTAGGAGTAACGCGGGTTCGGTCCTGCGGACGACAGGGGCACAACCGGCCGTGACTACTTCGGTCTCAGTTCTGAGTGCGCCCAGGGTGACAGCCACGTTTGATAGTAGCCGATTCGTACCTCCCGTGGCATCGACGTGGGAATACTATTCAGCTCGATTATATCGGGGGCTACCGCCTACTGAACCGTTGCCGCCGCCTTCAGCCGTGCCGGCTCGGACACCGCTTAGAGCACCGCCAGCTCTCGTTCAGAGGGAGACTCCAGCGAGGAAGAAGGAGTTGCCCCAAAGGGAGTGGTACACTCCAGGCCAGAATTGGGACGAGATACAACGGATGTATGACGTGGAGTCGAGTAGTGGAGAGGCGAGTGACGTGGAGGCAGAAATAGAGTTGAAGAAGGAGAAGGAGCGAAGCCTTCGCTCATCATACTCGGAGAGAGGAGGCAGCGGCACAACTTACCGACCTGTGAAGAATCCTCAGCCGACCTGTACTACGGACCACGAGGGAAGCAAGCCACTACTGAGAAGGAAGACATCAGGGCGTCCTCGTCAGAGACCTATCGATCCTTCCCTCAGGGAGCGGTTAAGCGATGCGGAAGAAATAGAAAATCACCAGGAAAACATATCGAAGAGGCCTGGTACACTCGATAAGGGAGTGCGAGAACCGAAGCGGACTGGGAGATTCGTAAGAGAAAGGAAGTCGACGGTACGCAGCATCATGATATCAAGCAGTAGTGAGAGTGGAGGAAACTCAGAGAGGAGCAACCTGGCCCACCGCAGACGTCGAGACCTCAGCGAGACGGAGGATGACGGTGAAGTGGAGCCGAGAAGACGGTGGAGAGCGACACCTGCAGCGGAGCAAAAGGCTCGCGCAGTCAAGCTATTGAAGAGTTGGGGCATCAAATTCAGTGGAGACGAGAAGGAGGATCCCGAGGAGTTTTTAGAGCAGTTAGAAGACTGCCGCGAGGGAGCAGGGTTACGTGATCGAGAGCTGCTCGGTGCCTTGCCCTGTATCTTAACTAAGAGAGCTGGCAGGTGGTTCAAAACTATCAAGCTGGATACGCCCTCTTGGTTGGGATTTCGCAAGGCTTTCAAACATCAGTTCGTCACAGAATACGACCGTGAAGATCTGTTGGATGATTTGAGACGAAGGACGCAGGCTAGGGGCGAGAAGATTGCCACGTACCTCTCCAATTTCAATTACATCGTCTCTCGGTTTAAACGGCCGCCGTCGGAGAGGCAGCTGGTGGAAACAGCCTACCAGAATATCCTCCCTGAGTACAGGAAGGCGATGTCTGACAAAATTGTGGAGACAATGGAAGATTTGGAGAAGTACGGACGTCGTTGGGAGAGGCAGAAGGAATTAGATAGTCGCTATCTTCCGCCGCCTCCTGCTGACAAGATGAGAGTGCCCGGAGCAGCGTTTACGGGCACTACTAGTCGCCAGAAAGCCGTGGCAGCTGTGGAGAAGGGAGTGGAGAGTGAGAACGTGTCGCCAAAGCCCACTAAACTGAGCGAAACGAAAGCGGCGAAGAAGGCGGCCAAAACCAACGTTCAGCCCTCCGCCAAGGCGAGTGACGGAGAGCCGAAGCCGGAGACTGCGCCGCCGAAGATGTCGAATGCGCAGATAATGAAGAAGGAGGAGGCAAAGACGTACGCGGCAATGGTGCAGGGGGGACCTGGTGTTCAAGGGGGTCAGGGAAACCCCAGGCCCCCCTACGGAGCAGGACGCGGCTATGGAGGTGACCCGTGGAAAGGAGCTAGGGCTCAGAATTCGGGTTCAGGAGAGTCGCGAGCCGATCCTCCGAGTGGCGGATTTGGACACCCTGTGGGGCCAGGCCAACCCCCGATTCCCGGAGGCCAGAAGAGACCTTTCCTGGGAGTATGCAACCTCTGTCAGGCCGTGTGCCCGGAGGTAGTCTGTTACTGGTGTAAGCAGAAGGGATATACGGTGCGAAACTGCACCATCCGTAATCAGCCTGCTCAGCCTCCACGAGTGAGCTGCCAAAACTGTGACGCGCCGAATGTCACCTTCAAGACGTGTCCCAACTGTGCCTCCTTACGAGCGAAGTTGGGAAACGGGCAGGCTGGGGGACAGTATCTTAAATGTGCTTGTTCCCCAGGGACCCTGGCGGAAGGCCAAGAAGTCTAGTGGAGACCGAGAAAGTGGAGAAGGGAAAGGGACAGAGAAGAAGACAGAGGGAGATATAGAAGTAGAAGTAAGAGGCGAGGTGAGACCAGTGGAGAAGAAGAGTGAAGTGAAGAAGGGAGAAGAGAAGAAGGGTGAAGTGAAGAAGGGTGAAGAGAAGAACAGTGAAGGGAACCAACGAGACTCAGAACCCCCAGTTCATCTGCCAGCAGAGGGGTGGGGTGAGGAGTCTAGTGACGATGAATGGCTAGAGGAGATAATGGACGATTTGGTCGGTAAAAAGGTCGAAGGGGATGAAACACCCTTGGAGGTGATACCATCGAAGGAGCCCAGGAAGATTGATGTGGAGAGGGAAGAGGAAAAGAAAGTGGAGAAAGGAAAGGAAGAAGAGAGACCAGATATTAGTGGAGAGAAGGAGTCCGACGAAGACCCCGATGCAGTCGCAGGATTGTGCGGGAAGAATCGTCATTTCGTCATGGTGGAGCTTGGGGGGCACTCCTACAAAGCCTTATTCGACCCGGGGGCGATGCTATCACTGGTAGGCGCCGGCGTGGCCGAACGATTCCAAGAGAGGTTGCAGGAAAGCGCCACGGCAGTGCGGAACGTCACCGGAGGAATTACCAAAGTCATGGGAGTGTTGACGTGATGCTTGAAATCGATCATCACTCGGCGCCTCTTCCCATGAAGGCTTTACATAACCTCGACCAGGAGATTATACTGGGCATGGATTTCTGCAAGTTATTTAATGTGGATGCGCAACTAGGTAAAGGAGTGTGGAGACTGAGAGAGGGGCGTTGGAGACCTCTCGCCAAGACGGGCGAGGAGAAAAACGCCGTCATTCACGGAGAGTGCGCGGGGATCTCCGAGTTAGAGGAGGAGAGAGCATGAAAGGAGAGAGAATGAGAAGAAAGAGAGAGAAAGAGTTGAGAGGGAGGAGCGGGAGAAGGAGAGAAAGGAGAATGAGAGCAGGGAGAGAGAAGGGATTGAGGATGAAAGACGAGAGAGTGAGCGAGCTGAAAGTGAGAGGAGGAAGAGGGAAGGAGATGAAAGAATGCGGTTGGGGCAGAGCGGGTGGAGAGAGTCAGAGTGGAGAAAGAGGGGAGGGAGAAAGAGAGAATAGTGAGAGAGAACGAGGAAGAGTTAAAAAGAATGGAATGGGAAGAGCAGGAAAGAGAGAGAATGGAAAGGATGAGAGTGGAGAGAACGTCGCTAGAGAGAGAGAGAGTGGAGAGAAGAGTGAGAGAGGCGGTGGAGACGGAGAGAGAAGAAGAGGAGGAGACGGCCGTCGGGGTGAGCGACGAGCTGGAGGCGTGTCGCCTCCGGGTGGCCATTCCCCGGCGGCTACTCGCCTCCCATGGGGCTGAACGAGGCTCCCCTCTGTTGCCGACTAGAGCTGACTCGGTAGAGCCGACGGCCGTGGGGAGCCCCGAAGAGCAACTCAGCTGCGCGGCTGAGCTGGAGCTCGCTGCTTACCTGGCGGCCGATCGGGGTGCTGCCCGGCGATGACGGGCAAAGGGACGGAACCTCCACTCGTCAGTCCCCTCCAGGGTGCCCGGGGCCGGATGGCCAGGAGCAGGAGTCGGAGTATAGGGAACCTGGTGTTCCCGCTGAGTGTCTACTCCGATTCCTGCCAGTGCCGACCCTCACGGCCTCTCCGGAGCCCATGGAATGGGATCGGGAGGAGGTTCCGTCTATCCCCATGGGGGCAAGCGTCGCCGGGGAGCCGTCGCCGGAAAGAGGAGAACGAGAGCTGGGAGAGAGAAGGAGAAGAAGGAGAAAGAAGAAGACGAGGCCGTATAACCCGCGGCGGCACCTGGAGGTAGGCGACTATGTCTCAGGGGTGCCAACGCCACCAAGGTCACTGTCGCCTCCTCCGGGTCCCCCGCGGCGGCCTCCCTCTTCGTCGCGAATGGAGAGAGAGAGAGAGAGAGAGGCCGAGAAGTGGGTCAAGGGCGAGCGCTGGGTCGGGGGGAAGCCGGAGACGAGCGCTACCCGTGAAAACCCGGGGGATCATGTTCGGGGAGCTCCTCCCTATCCCCACTGACCCGGCGCTTGACCCGCCTCCCAAGGCCTGCTATAATTGTTGGCGGGTGGGCCATTCCTGCATCCAGTGCCCGCGTCCCCCGAGTGTGTATTGCCACAATTGCGGTCGGCGGGGCGCGGACCTGACGGTATGTCCCCGTTGCTGGGTGGCCCATCACGCTTATATTAGAGAGCAGTACCGGCGGGAGGGCCCACGACTCTCGGCCTCCCACCGGCAGGGAACCCGGGCCACAGCGGCCGCCGCCGTTCCATCCCCCGGGCCCGTGGAGAGGCTCCGGAGGAGGAGCGCTTCCCCTCCACGCCGGCAGCCCGCGGGGGTGGAGCCACAGGTCCCGTCGGTGGCGTCAGTGGTGGAAGTGCCACTACCACCGAGTCCGAGGGAGACGGGACCGGGGGACCGACGCCCCCAGGAGCGGCGCCCCGAGAGTTCGGGGGAGCGAGCGGAGGCGGTCCAGCCGGCGAACCACCCAGTAGCACAGGCGCTGCAGCTGATGGATCGCCTGCGCGACCTTCCCCTAGAGGTTCGGAGCGCCGTACTCCTGAGAGTTTTTGGCTGGAGCCCTGTCCCGGAACCCGAGGACAAAAGGGAGTAGGGGAGTACTGAGAGAGGGAGGGTGGAGAGTAGAGAGTGAGGAGAGTGGAGAAAGTGAGGAGAGTGGAGAGTAGAGAGAGAGTGGAGAGAGAGTGGAGAGTGGAGAGAGCCGGGGCTGGTACTTAGGGAAGGGTAGGGGCGGCCATGCCACCAGAGGAAGAGAGGCGTGGGATAGCTACACCAGGCCGACCCGGCAGAGCCCAAGATGGAGATCAAGCGAGGGGTGCAGTCCCCCCGGTAAGTTAAAAACTCCATACGCGAAGCTGTTTGGACCGGAGCGCTGCGAGAGGAGCGAGACAGACGAAATTAAGAAAACGGAATCTCAGGGAGTATTCCGCCTTAGGGAGGGGGAGTTTGTAACGATGTATTTTCGCCCCAATGCCTCTTCTTCTCGCTGGATTCGTGGCGCACCGATTCAGACGGCCGAATGGTAATTGAATAATTCGAAAGCTATCGGGGGGGAATATTCTTTATTTGTTCCCGGGTTTTGACAACTTGCGAGACCATGAGAGATGACAATGATAGCGGAATGCTCCGTGGTGCAGAAGAAGGTAAGTGGAGAGAGACAGAGAGAGAGAGACAGAGAGAGAGAGAGAGAGAGAGAGAGAGAGAGGTGGAGTGGAGCATGAGGCGAGTTTGAATCTCGCGCGCGCGTGAGCGGTGCAGCGGCGAGGTGTGAGATGGCAGCACCTCGCGGGCGGCAGTGGCGTAGTCGCAATCAGGCCCCTCGTATCGGGCTGATGCAACCCGCCGTTCTGCTGCGCGTGCGCGGAGGGAGGCTGCACGGCGCGAGCGGAAAAATCGGCAGTGTCGAGACGACAGTGAAGGCAACAAGGGCGAAACGAGCCGGGATTATCAGTGTGCGCGAGAGGAAGAGGAGGGAGAGCAGCGAGAGAGGTCGAGGTGACGACGACGCGCACCGGTGGCGAGGAGAGAGAGAACTGGAGAGAGAGAGGACGGGGGAACCGCGGCGAGTGGAGAGAAAGAGAGTATCTGGAGAGCGAGAGGAAGCAGCTGGGAGATCGGCGGTCCAACCCCCCAACCAGGGCAAGGCTTCGTGCGACGGAAGGTACATGGACAGCGGGCCCGAGAGCGGAGAGTGGCGCGTGGCGAGAGTGGAGAGAGAGAGAGAGAGAGAGAGAGAGAGAGAGAGAGAGAGAGAGAGAGAGAGAGAGAGAGAGAGAGAGAGAGAGAGAGAGAGAGAGAGAGAGAGAG
This sequence comes from Torymus aiolomorphi, assembly GCA_036365515.1. Taxonomy (NCBI): domain Eukaryota; kingdom Metazoa; phylum Arthropoda; class Insecta; order Hymenoptera; family Torymidae; genus Torymus; species Torymus aiolomorphi. Next base: position 135,074,307 of record CM070874.1, read on the forward strand.
AGAGAGAGAGAGAGAGAGAGAGAGAGAGAGAGAGAGAGAGAGAGAGAGAGAGAGAGAGAGAGAGAGAGAGAGAGAGAGAGAGAGAGAGAGAGAGAGAGAGAGAGAGAGAGAGAGAGAATTCGCGCGTCGCGTTTCCGGGAATCGCATTGCGGCGATCCCTTAAGTTCGCGCACATGATTTTCGCGGCGATTTAGAACGTGGAGATTGGAGAGAGTGAGAGAGAGGGAGAGCGAAAGTGAATTTGCGCGTAGCCTTCGGGAAATGGCGCCGAGGCAATTGTCGTAGTGTGTGTGAGCGCTCAGACCTTTTAGCTAATTGTAGTTAGGGTTTTAGCTTAATAAATTGAGAGTTTAACTGGAGCGAGTGTTTTGGAGTATTTATTTAGCGCAATACCCTTCCCAACCTTTTTCAGCATCGTAGCTCGCCCAGGCGTACGACATCACAGCGGAATCTCTTTTTGGACGGTAGGTGTCGCGAGAAAGCGAGAGGAAGAGGGAGGAGGTTAACAATCGTTTTTTATTTGCGGGTGTTCGGGCTCGGCGATTCGTCGCTTAAGTACACCATCGCAAACTTTATAGAACCTATACGCACTTTACCCCCGTGTGGGCGAAAATTATTTTAATTATATAACTACTATGCCTTCTTTTTATTTCTAAAATTCATAAGAATTTTATCAGATATTTACGAAAAGTCAAAGCCTATATAAAAAAGTTACATAGTTACCACCACATCTCCATTTTTCATTGATCTTTCTCAATTTTGAAATTTCTATAATATTACGCATCTTGGGAGGACAATAGAAGTCTATAGAGCTGCTCTAGCAGGGGTGGTCCTCCAATCTCGCATACATACTTGGCGGGCCCGACGGTTTCCAGTTTACTGGTGGGCTTTGTAAATGTAGAATACTAAATTTTTACATAAATTCATTAACAATGTTTATACCTATAAGCCCATTATAAATAATTACATTGGCTCTAATTTTTAATTGATACCGTTTAAATATAATATCCCTACATGTGCAGAATCTCATGATTTACTTTCATTACCGAAAATATTTTTCCTTGTGTCCGTCTTTTTTAAACGGGAATGGGATAAAAAATGCATATAAATTTATTGTCTACTCAAAAGTGCTTTTGGTTTTATTAACCATTTTGTAAGCCACCTATTTTTTATTCTTTTCCGTCGTGTAAATATCATATGAGATCTCATATGAGATATCATATGTGTGATGTCATCTGCAATTTTACATATTATGGGATCTCATATGAGATCTGGTGCCCGATATTCTCTATGAGATCTAATGTCCGATATTCCCAAATGAGATCTGATGTCCAATATTCTCATATGAGATCTCATATGATATTTTCATGCGGGTTTGCACCTATTCAAAAACAGAGTAATAAATTCAATACTGAGCCCTATTTAATATCTAGAAGCAACCCATTTATACATTTTACCTGATCTTTAAACATATGAATATTTATATGAAAATGACCATGTCTAGACCTTAAACTGAAAACCGACGGGCCGCCCAAGTATGTATGGGAGACTGGAGGACCACCCCTGCTAGAGCAGCTCTATAGACTTCTATTGTCCTTCCAAGATGCGTAATATTATAGAAATTTCAAAATTGAGAAAGATCAATGAAAAATGGAGATGTGGTGGTAACTATGTAATTTTTTTATATAGGCTTTGACTTTTCGCAAATATCTGATAAAATTCTTATGAATTTTAGAAATAAAAAGAAGGCATAGTAGTTATATAATTAAAATAATTTTTGCCCACACGGGCGTAATTAAAGCGTAGGTTCTATAAAGTTTGGTATGAGTATGGGAGCTATTACGCCTGTTATAGGCGTTAAGTAGTACTTTATGCCCGCTGACTGAATATTTTTAAGTAGTTACGAAAAGTTGTATTATTCAATCAAGTTAACTTATGGGTACTTGACTACAATAAATTGATTTCAGTACTTTCTTGTGTTTAATTTGTATAGAAGGATGAACAAATTTTAGTACATTTCTGAGAATAGTCATACAGTTGTTTCCGAGAGTTGTTTGCATTACTTCACTATCGATAATTGATTTCACAACTTTCATTTGTTTGATTTGCAATGAACAATTTGAATGTACTTACTTACATATAATTTGTTCAACATACAATGACTCAAAGAAGCAAAATACTTTTTCACTGGTATTTATTTGATTTCTTTTAAAAAAACATAAATATTATTATTTTATAGATTATACAGAAAAAACGTCTATACTTGCCTTATTTTATACTTCCGTAGAAAGTTTTATATTAACAATATTATTAGTGGTACAGTCATGAAAAAAATTATTACCATTTGCAGAGTGCTTATTGAATAGATGAGATTCGAATAAATAAAAGTTATTTGTACAGTCATGAAAAAAATTCTTACCATTTGTAGAGAGTGGTTATTGAATATATGAGATCAGAATAAATAAAAGGACTATAGACAAATGGTGTGGATAGAATATATTTAAAAAATTAGTTTTTTAAAGAACGTGTTGATTGTTTTGAAGAAATATTTAAGCTCTCATTAAAGTTTTTGGTACAGAGGGAGAGAGAGAGGGGGAAGAGAGGGTGGGAGAGTTTAGTAAATAATGTTTGTTAAGTACAAACTATGTAGAATAGTAACCAAACTTATTCTTGCCTATAAGTTTTTACTTTTGTAAAATAATTTTTAAAGAGATAATTCTGTATTAGAAAACATTAGCGAATGTGAAAGTAATTATAATCAACATCCGGCAAACTGAGTACCAAAAACTTTAATGAGTGCTTAAATATTTTTTTAGAAGAATCAACACGTTTTTTAAAAGCTAATTTTTTAATAAAACTTTCTACGAAAGTATAAAATAAGGCAAGTATAGACGTTTTTTCTGGATAATCTATAAAAAACAACACAATTTATCTAGTCCTTTTATTTCTTCGAATCTCATCTATTCAATAAACACTCTCTACAAATGGTAATAATTTTTTTCGTGACTGTACAAATAATCTATAAAATAATAATATTTATGATTTTGTAAAAGAAATCAAATAAATACGAATGAGAAAGTCTTTTAATTCTTTGAGTCATTGTATGCTGAACAAATTATATGTAAGTACATTCAAAAAATTGTTCACTGCAAATCAAACAAACGAAAGTTGTGAAATCAATTATCGATAGTCAAGTAATGCAAACAACTCTCGGAAACTACTGTATGACTGTTCTCAAAAATATATTCAAATTTGTTCATCTTTCTGAGCTATAGAAATTAAACACAAGAAAGTACTGAAATCAATTTATTGTAGTCAAGTACCGGCCATAAGTTAACTTGACTGACATAATAGAACTTTTCGTATCTAGCGTGTAAAATTACATTTTACGCCCACGTTGTAACTTCAAAATTATTGAGCCAGCGGGCATAAAATACTACTTAGCGCCCAAGAGGCCCAATAGCTCACATACTCTTACAAAACTTTATAGAACCTACGCACTTTACTCCCGTGTGGGCGAAAATTATTTTAATTATATAACTATAATGCCTTCTCTTTATTTCTAAAATTCATAAGAATTTTTTTAGATATTTACGAGAAGTCAAAGCCTATATAAAAAAATTACATAGTTACCAAACATCACTATTTTTCATGATTCTTTCTCAATTTTGAACTTTCTATAATATAATATTACGCACCTTGGGAGGAAAAGAGAAGTCTAGAGCTGCTCTAGCAGAGGTGGTCCTCCGATCTCCCATACATACTTGGCGGGCCCGACGATTTTTAGTTCAAGGTGTAAGACATGGTCATTTTCATATAACTATTCATATGTTTAAAGATCAGATAAAACGTATAAATGGGTTGCTTCTAGATATTAACTACTGATCCGTGAATTTATCACTCTGTTTTTATATAGAAAGTGCAGACCCGCCTGAAAGTATCATATGAAATCTCATATGTAATCCCATAATATATAAAATTGCAGATGACATCGCATATGAGATCTGATACGAGATATGCGATGCCTGAAATTCTCATATGAGATCTTATGTGATACGAGGGGTGTTCAAAAAGTAAGTTTCCCTAGTCTGCCGTTTTGCCCCAGCGCCATCTAGCGAGCTGGGACCGAACATAGTTTTAGTTTAGGATATACCGATAAGAGCGGAACCGGTCTTAGCTGCCGAAAAAATTTTTTTCATCAGTACCGGCTCGGAAACCATGGAGCTACCTGTGAAAAACGTGTCCACCTGTGAGTTGCGTGCAGTTATTCGCTTTTTAATTGCAAAAGGGCTTAATAGCAACGAAATGTTGATTGATTTTCTTGAATCCGGTACCACGATAAACGCAGATCGTTACTGTGAAGTGCTAAATAAACTTAAAAGTGCCATTAAACGAAAGCGTCCTGGAAAATTACCGAGAAAAGTGTTGCTTTTTCACGACAATGCACGGCCTCATTCAGCAAAAAAAACACAAACCTTACTGGAAAAATTCAAATGGGAAATTTTAGATCACCCACCCTACTCTCCAGATCTCGCACCAAGTGACTTTTTCTTTTTCCTAAATTAAAGGAAAGTTTGGGTGGCCATCACTTCAATTCAAATGATGAAGTGAAAGACATCGTTAAATTATTCTTTAAAAAACAGGGCACGGATTTTTATAAACAAGGTTTGTCAAAGCTTGAGAACAGATATAAAAAATGTATTCAAGTCCAAGGGGACTATGTAGAAAAATAGTTTATAAGTCAAACAATAAATAGATATGTTACTTTAACCTAAAAATTGTGTTTTGCTTTTTTCCCGGAGCAGAGAAACTTACTTTTTGAACACCCCTCGTATTTACACGCCGGAAAAGGATACACAATAGGTTGCTTATAAAACGGTTAGTAAAATGTAAAGCACTTTTAAGTAGACTATAAATTTATATGAATTTTTTATTTTATTCTCGTTTAAAAAGGACGGACACAAAGAACAATATTGTGGGTAATAAAAGTAAATCATGATTCTGCACATATAGGGATGTTGTACTTAACGGTACCAATTAAAAATTAAAGCCAATGTAATTATTTATAGTAGACTTATAGCTATAAATATTGTTAATGAATTTCTGCAAAAATTTTGTATTCTATATTTAAGTAGCCCACCGGCAAACTGCAAATCGTCGGGCCCGCCAAGTATGTATGGGAGATCGGAGGACCACCTCTGCTAGAGCAGCTCTAGACTTCTCTTTTCCTCCCAAGGTGCGTAATATTATATTATAGAAAGTTCAAAATTGAGAAAGAATCATGAAAAATAGTGATGTTTGGTAACTATGTAATTTTTTTATATAGGCTTTGACTTCTCGTAAATATCTAAAAAAATTCTTATGAATTTTAGAAATAAAGAGAAGGCATTATAGTTATATAATTAAAATAATTTTCGCCCACACGGGAGTAAAGTGCGTAGGTTCTATAAAGTTTTGTAAGAGTATGTGAGCTATTGGGCCTCTTGGGCGCTAAGTAGTATTTTATGCCCGCTGGCTCAATAATTTTGAAGTTACAACGTGGGCGTAAAATGTAATTTTACACGCTAGATACGAAAAGTTCTATTATGTCAGTCAAGTTAACTTATGGCCGGTACTTGACTACAATAAATTGATTTCAGTACTTTCTTGTGTTTAATTTCTATAGCTCAGAAAGATGAACAAATTTGAATATATTTTTGAGAACAGTCATACAGTAGTTTCCGAGAGTTGTTTGCATTACTTGACTATCGATAATTGATTTCACAACTTTCGTTTGTTTGATTTGCAGTGAACAATTTTTTGAATGTACTTACATATAATTTGTTCAGCATACAATGACTCAAAGAATTAAAAGACTTTCTCATTCGTATTTATTTGATTTCTTTTACAAAATCATAAATATTATTATTTTATAGATTATTTGTACAGTCACGAAAAAAATTATTACCATTTGTAGAGAGTGTTTATTGAATAGATGAGATTCGAAGAAATAAAAGGACTAGATAAATTGTGTTGTTTTTTATAGATTATCCAGAAAAAACGTCTATACTTGCCTTATTTTATACTTTCGTAGAAAGTTTTATTAAAAAATTAGCTTTTAAAAAACGTGTTGATTCTTCTAAAAAAATATTTAAGCACTCATTAAAGTTTTTGGTACTCAGTTTGCCGGATGTTGAGGGAGAGGGAGAGATAGAGAGAGAGAGCCAGAGAGAGAGAGAGAGAGCGAGAGAGAGAGAGAGAGGTCAGAAAGAGAGGGAGCGAGAGATAGGGTGGGAGAGAGACTAATAGGTACTTACCTTAGTTTAAACTTTTGTAATATGTTTTTTTAGATAGATTTCACAACTTTTTAAGAGAAAATAATAATTACATAATGTGATAACGTTATGAGAGTTTATTATAGTATATTTTTAATATCATTATTAAATGGCTGTATTGTTATTCATAAAAGTTTTAAATTTGAAGAAACAGTCAAATTTTTCTTCAAGGAGCTCTATAAAATGATTATATTAGTCAAATTTTTTTAAATAATTTAATCTAACATGTATTTTCTTAGGTATGATGATAAATTAACAATATTATTAATTGTAAAATCATATGAAAAAAAACATAATTCTTTTTATTTTTATAGAAAGTTTTTATTTGTACAGTCATGAAAAAAATTATTACCATTTCTATAAATGTGCTTATCAAATAGATGAGATTAGAAGAAATTAAAGGACTAGATAAATTGTGTTGTTAAAACGTAAATAAAATTTTTTTTTTTTAAAACGTGTTGATTATTTAAAAAAAAATTTTTAAACTCTTATTAAAGTTTTTGGTACAGAGTTTGACGGATGTTGAGAGAGAAAGAGAGATGGAAGAGAGCGGGAGAAGTAGAGGGCGAGAGAGAGGGGAGAAGAGACGGAGGGAGAGTAGATTATACAGAAAAAATGTTGTACTTGCCTTATTTTATAACTTCGCAGAAAGTTTTATATCAACAACATTATTATTTGTACAGTTAATAATTACATAATGTTATAACGTTATGACAGTTTATTAAAGTATATTGTTAATATCATTATTAAATAGTAGTATTGGTATTAACAAAAGTTTTAAATTCGAATGTTCTTTTAAGCTGCTTTTTCTATAGAATGTCTTGTGGGTTCTTTAAATTTGACAGACGTGTAATTTATTTATTTGTTAACAGTTCTACTTATAAATTGTTCAATCAAGATCTTCTTATCCATATGATTCATACGTTCTGATACTCTGTAAAAATAAAAACAAAATTTCACAAAGTAACAATACTTATTATTATATTAATAACAGTTTTCTACTATTTCAAAGTTTGCTACTTATCTGAATATTTATATTTTCATTTCAAAGTACAAATATACTTCTGATCTTGCATGTAATAACCACTGTCGAAGAAAATGAACCTACTATGGAGCGTACCACCTAGACCTCGTCAAAGGCTACCTCGAACACCTGGACCTACTATTACATGCGCCCTGACATCTAAATGCAAAAAACTACGGAGCGCAACACCTAGACATCGTCATCGGCTACCTCGAACACCTGGACCTCCTATTACATTCGCTCTGACATCTAAATGCAAAAAACTACGGAGCGCACCACCTAGACATCGTCATCAGCTACCTGGAACACCTGGACTTCCTATAAAATGCGCCCTGACATATAAATGCAAAAAGCTACGGTGCGCACCACCTAGACATCATCATCGGCTACCCCGAACACCTGGACCACGTATTAGATGCACCCTGAGATCTAATCGCCAAAAACTACGGAGCGCACAACCTAGGCTCCATTATCGGCCACCCCAAAGACCTAGACCACGCATTCGATGCGTTCCAATATCTAGAGGTAAAAAACTACGAAGCGCACCACCTAGACATCGTCATCGGCTACCTCGAACACCTAGAATTCCTGTAAAATGCGCACTGACATATAAATGCAAAAAACTACGGTGCACACCACCTAGACATCATCCTCGGCTACCCCGAACACCTGGACTTTCTGTAAAATGCGCGCTGACATATAAATGCAAAAAACTACGGTGCGCACCACCTAGGCATCATCCTCGGCTACCCCGAATACCTGGACCTCCTATTAGATGCGCCGTGACATCTAAATGCAAAAAACTACGGAGCGCACCACCTAGACATCATCATCGGCTACCCCGAACACCTGGACCACGTATTTGATGCACCCTGAGATCTAATCGCCAAAAACTACGGAGCGCACAACCTAGACTCCGTCATCGGCCACCCCAAAGACCTAGACCACGCATTCGATGCGTTCAATACCTAGAGGTAAAACGCTACGGAGCGCACCACCTAGACATCATCTTCGGCTACCCCGAAGGCTTTACCTCGAGTTCCTCGGGTACAGTTCGGATGAGCCTCGAATTCACCTGAAGCTAGCCGCGGGTGTGCCTCGGATTAGCCTCGGCAGCACCTCGGCTGTACCTCGGCTCGAGCCGCGGCAAATCCGGGGCTGGAGCCGAGGTCCGAGCCGAGGTCGGAGCCGAGGTAAAGCCGAGGTCCGAGCCGAGTACTCTATACCTTTGTAAAAGTCTACATTGTTATGACTCATCTCGCGCAATTCGATCTTACATATGAAGTGTCATGACAGAAATTTTAAAACGTCGATTTCTCGAAAACACGTACAAGTGGGTTAGGTCGTTATTCCGTGAAGCCACAGATATTATGTTCATGTTTATATGTATGTGTATATACATATATAGACGTATATACATAGAGAGAGGTTATGTACTAATAAACATATGTACTGTATATAATAAAAAATATACATATGTTTATGTCTCTTCTTCTCTCCCTCTCTCTCTATCTATATTTTTATCTTTCTCTTTCTCTTGTCTTTCTTTATTATTATACGGCCATTATCACTGCTTAACTCTTCATGGCCATTAATTCCTGGTGATTGTATGTGTGTATATATACATAACATATATGACGTCAGAGGAAGTCGGGAAAAAACGGATGCGAGTCTGAATACCATGGAGAAAGTTAAGAAATCGGAAAGCCAACAAAAAAAAATTCAGTCCCTTATATCTTTTGAATGAGATAATCTTTTTAAATAAAATCTTTTGATTTGAGTAGAGCAATGAAATGGCTTTCGATTAAGAGGGATATGTTATATAGTTAAAACTAGCGTAATAGGTGTATAAGCTCATAGAATTTCTCGTACATCCATTTCAATGTATATCATCACGCGGTCGTCCTAAGGCTCTTCTATACTTGCCTTCGGAACGCTCCCGCGTTCCTTGATTCATTAGATTTTTGTATCCCTAGCGATATAATTGCACAATTTATGTCTTGTTACACTCACACACGTTTTTGTTCTTATGTTCTATGATGGTAGACGAACACATAACAGTATATTAATAAATGTAAATACAAAGAAATACAAAGAAAGGTACCTGCAGGATTTATTTAAGTGATTAAAATAAATTATTTGTAACCTTTAATTTTTATTTTTTTAAATAAAAAATGCATTTAAAAATATAAATATATTTGTATCTTTTTTAAACGCATGTTTTATAATACTATTTTTAATTAAAATATACATATTGTTACGTACGTGAGAAATAAATGAATTGAAGTGAAAAAATATGCGACGAGCGGGATGCGAACCCACGGACTCGAAGTTTGTAGTCCCGCGCTCTACCACTGAGCTAACGTCGCGATGCTACGATGAATGCATCCCGAGCTAGTTATGCTAACCGAGCGATTCCTCATCTTCCACCCTGTTTCCAACGTCGACGGAAACCTCCGTGACAGTATTAATAATGGATTTTAAGCTTTTCATATTGTTTTTAGAATTGTATGTTTTTGTACTTTTCTGTACATCTGTGTATATTTTTGTGCATTTCTATACTTTTTTGTACATCTCTGTATATTTCTGTGCATTTCTGTACTTTTTTGTACTTTTTTGAACATTTCTGTAATTTTGTTGGAAAAACAGACAAAATTCACAGTAATGTACAGAAATTCACAGAAATTCACAAAAAAGTACAGAAAAGTACAGTAATGTACAGAAATATTACAGAGAAATACATTTCTTACTTCTGCCAGGGAATGCATTGTATTCCAAATATTATTATTAAAAAATTTACTAGCTAAACTAAAAGTATTTTATTGAAAAATAAATATAATGTTTCATATTTCGTTTTAATTTGTTTTCCTATAAACCAGTGTTTGGATTATTAATTATTAAAATAAAATTTTTATTTCAAAATATAAATAAAATTGCAAATATTTGTACCGTATTATCAGTAGTCCTGATCCTTCCTACAGCCACAAAGTTTTCCTGTGATCTATGGCAGGGGGTTCTAATGCAGATTGAGCCATATTCTGCTGTATATCTGTGACGTACGATATGAAAATTAAATTCATAACTTAGTTATCAAAAAACATTTAAAATGATATTGGAATAAGCTATTAAAACACATGCTATGAAATTAATATACTGGTGAAACGAATATAGTAATAATACGAATATAAGAATGTAAATTTCTTTGACCCTTACAATGTTCATTTTAATGGAAAGCGTATGGAATATTAAACATGACAGAAAAAGCAATTTAAATTATAATAAAAAATATATTCCCACCCTGCTGGAAATAAGGGATTCAAAAGTATTAAAAAAAAAGGAATACTTCTGAATACTGTTTTCAATACCGATTCTTCATACCGATTTCGTGTATTCAATGAGATAAAAAAGGATTGAATGGTGAATGAATTAAAAGTGATTGAATGAATCATAAGTGATTAAATGAATCATTTTTAATCCAAATAAATCTTTTTTAATACAAATTGTATTCCATATTATTGGAAAATGATTAAATTTGATACAACAGAATCATTTTTAATTCCAATTTTATTTTCTTTTTTTCCAGTCTAACTGATCATATGAATCAATTTTAATTTTAATGTTATCCGATATTATTAAAAGTGTATAAAATTAGTGTAGCTAAAGGCAAGGACTTTGCTTTTCGTGGGTGTTAAATAAAAACAATTATTTCACAAATAAAAAGTGAGTCTTTACTCAGTTCAATAAACTCGGCAATATGCCGAGACCATCTACAAGAGGGAGATGTCCGAGCGAACGAAGGCTGAGGGAGACTCGGCCGCGCGTGCCTTATATATATCCGCGCCCGGCGTGGTTGACTGTGGAACTTGGGAGCCGCGCGGGGAGGGGTCGCGCCGCCTAGCAGCAAAGCACGAACTAGTCTCTTGTCAGCGGAGCGCGCAAGACGGGGGATTCAAATGATAGAATGCGATATAACTAAATCATTTTTAATTCCAAATTTATCTTTTTTTGTGTTTTCCAAAACTTAATCAATTCCAATTGAAATTTTATCATTTTTTTAAAGCTGATTGAATGCGATCCAACACAATTTCCTTTAATAAGGATTTTATTCTTTTTCACTGGCTAAACTGAATTAATAAATTTTAATACCAAAAAAGCATATTAAAGGGAATTAAATTATTTATCATTTACATATACACGAAAGTAGTTTTGATTTAAATTCAGGTTTTATGCATTAATAGAGATTAGTATTATATGTTTAAAATTTTGTTAAAAAAGATTTTAATGTTAATACCTAGATAGCGAATTAAAGGTTTCATTGAAACAGATAAAAAAACGTTTTACTTTAAATACCTGCTTTATGTATTAAAAGCGATTAATTAATAATAAAAGCTATAATTTTGGATAAAAAGGAATTAAATGTGAATCCTTCAATAGCGAATTAAAGGGGATTACATTGCTTGTCATTAAAGGAGATAAAAATAGTTTTAATTTTAATGCATGCTTTATGGATTAAAAGCGATTAGTTCTAAAAGTTCAAAATTTGGATAAAAAAGGATTAAATGTTAATACCTAAATAGCGAATTAAAGGGTATTAAATTGTTTTTCATAGAAATAGATAAAAAAACTTTTGATTTAAATACCTGCTTTATGTATTAAAAGCGATTAATTAATAATAAAAGCTATAATTTTGGATAAAAAGGAATTAAATGTGAATATTTTAATAGCGAATTAAAGAGGATTGCATTGTTTGTCATTAAAGTAGATAAAAATAGTTTTAATTTTAATGCCTGTTTTATGGATTAAAAGCGATTAGTTCTAAAAGTTTAAAATTTGGATAAAAAAGGATTAAATGTTAATACCTAAATAGCAAATTAAAAAGATTTGAATAGTTTGGCATTTAATAAGATTAAAGCATTATTAATTCATTACTAATCTTAGGTTTTAAAAGCGATTGAAATAAGCAGTATATTCAACGTGGATAAAATATGATTTAATTTGAATACAAGAATGGCGAATTAGAAAACATTAAAATATGTAGCATTAAATATGATTAAGCTGTATTAAATTTAATACTTACTGTCGGTAATGAAAGTGATTCATTATTTTCGGGGATTGAAAGATATTAAAATGATTAAAAATAAATACTTAAGGGGGTTCTCCTCTCGCTCTCGTGCACGTCGTCTGCTATTTATGTTTATAATCATTAATATCTTTTTAAAAAGATCGGCTTGACACATATTTGATAAACTTAATAGAAAGAGCCGAATTTCATATTTCTTAAGCTGTTTTTCTTTTTGAAGTCCAGTTTTTTTTATGAGTACTATTACTATTACTAATACTATTACTTTCTGTCACAGTTGATATAGCACTCATTTACTCTCATGTAAAAATAACCATTTCCAAGAATTTTTTTCTCAAAAATTTGTTCCGCAATGTATGTAAACAAACATATGGTATCATTTCTGTGACTTTGAAGAATATTTGTATATTTTTTTCAGAAGCTTTTTCAGTTTTTACAATATGAAGAGAACTACGTTAATTTGTAGTGTAACGGGCTAGAAGCTGTCCTCGGTGCGCTATATCTCAACGCGGACTTACCGATAAACGGCGCAGCAATTGACAGGCGCGAGCACTTGCTCGTGCCAACCCTGGGCGAACAGCGGCCTCGCCGCCTCATACTGTTGCTCGCCGTCGGCTGCTTTCTGCAGCAGCCGCACTTACTTCGGCCGAATACAACGCGCGACTTCGTCGTCGCTCTCTCTCTCGAGCGTGCTGCCCTAGCTACTCAGTATCACGCGAGTACTACGTACTCGCGACCGTGGAGGCTGGCGGTATTCTTCACCGTGCCACCGAATAGGGAATCGAAATCAGGATGCGCGAAATACGCGAACAAGTAAAATCAACAAGTCGCCTTTATTACCCCTGGAGGCTATTCATTAAATACACGCGCGGCGCGTGTTATTAGTACTGCTGCGCTGCGCTACGGCATGCGGTAGAAGCTTGCTTCTCCAGAACCTCGTTTATGTATGTTCGCTGCTATGCCGCTATGGAGCGCAGCAGTCGGGACTCTCATAAACACATTGGAACCACGAGGATATGTAAAGCCATGAGATTCAACCGTTTGAACGAGTTTACGGAGAGTCAATGTGACAAGGATTACCTTGATTTTGATATCTGAGCTCATTGGGCTTAATCTGCGGTAAGCGCCGACAGTCGTGCACGGCAGTCCCTAGGTGTAACTCCTTACCTAGGACTGTTTGCCACTGATTTTGCTGTGCGATGTTACAGCGCTAAATAAGATGCTAAACCTCTATAAACTGTTTTCACGAAAATACTTCAGAATTCCCTGCAGAATTTTCCATGTAAAATTGTCTACAGTTTTTTCTACAGAATTACCTACAGAATTTCCTATAGGATTTCCTATAGGAATTCCCTCAGGAAAAGCGCGAAATTCTATAACGCGATATTTATGCCGCGCACTCGTGCTCTATTTTGCGCGCCCCGAGATACCGCTTACAAACATTCTCGCTTTTACGCGCCGAATTTATAAGGCGCCCAGCGCGAAAACTCACTCACACACACACATCTACCGATTGCCTGCTACTGAGACTCACTCTCGTCGCGGGGGAGTCCACGTTCCTGCCGTCTCGGGGACGACGGCGACCACAACTACCCGCGCAAAGTCTCTACGCGGCACGCTGCCGCGGAGACTTTCTTCCGTTCGCTTTGTTTTCCTGCGAACTTTCACGAACTCACGCGCGCGCTAAGCCTCGATGCGGCCGCTGCCGCTGGGCTCTCCCCTACCTCTCCGTCCTTCCCCGAAGGGAAGGAGATCACCACGACGACCACAAATTTGCTGGAGGCCCGCACTCTCCGGCCGCGATATGCTCTCGTCAAATTCTCTCTCTCTCTCTCTCTCTCTCTCTCTCTCTCTCTCTCTCTCTCTCTCTCTCTCTCTCTCTCTCACACGACCTAGGTGTCAACGATTTTCGCGCGCGCGCCACTTACCTGCGCACGATGATCGCCGCTCTCTGGCTCCTTGGCACAGCCCCGCTCCGTATGCCAACAGCTACTGTCGCCCGCGCCCTCGTCGTCGGCTCAGTAATCTGCGTTTCTCTCTCTCTCTGCACCCTCACTACACCACCCTCTCTCTCTCTCACTCACTAAAAAACACACGCGTCGCGGTTTTCTCTTTTCGTTCTCACTCGTTGCACGTGCGCACGTCGCGTCGGTCCGGGGAGAAGTGATTAGAGAGCGCGCTCTCTCTCTCCTCTTTCCCTCTCTCGCGGCGCTCGCGGCTCCCGAAATCGATACCGATATCGATACTCGAGCCCCCTCGCGCGCCTGATTCACGCACACACACACGACGCATTTTTCACGTCGCACTCCCTCTCGCTTGGCCTTGCGGTTCCCGAGGAAACCAGGCTGTTTTCCACCGCCTCAGCTCTACACGTCCTTCCCCGAAGGAAAGGAGACCATCACTACGACCACTATTGTTCTATTAGGTGGGCCACACAACCCACAGGAAGGGGCCTCACCTACTTACCCATGACCATCACTAAGACCACAATTCTCGCTCACAATGATCGCCGCCCTAACGCCGGTTCAGCGACTCGTGCATCGCACGGAGGACGACATCTCGCCCCTCCGGCGTCATTGCACGCAAGCCCTCCACAAGCTCAGCCGCTGTGGCTAACGTCGCCGCCGATACCGCCCGTGGACCCACTCTGAGTGGTTGCGCGTGTCCAGGGGGAAGCATGGCCACCCGATCCGGAGGAGGAACCTGCTCTGCTCGCGCGTCCGCCTTCCTGCGCGCGCGCCACTCCTGTTCGGCCACAATCATATGACGGCGCATTTCCTCTGCTCCCTGCTGCTCCCTGGCCAACGCCTCTCTGCCTTGCCTCTCCAACTCCCGCTCGTAACGGCGCTCGCCTCCAAAATTGCGCCTCAGGTACTCGGCGTGAGCCTCGACGCACCTAGGGCACGACCTCAAATCCTCGCCGTGGCGACCGCAATTTCGGCAGTACAGCCGAACCTTGAGTCTGGGGCATTGCCCCGAAAAGTGATCCGGCTGCCAGCAGTTGAAGCAGTGATACGGTGGAGGGTCAATGGACGGGTCGGTGGGCACTGGCCTCAGTCCACCGAAAATAATGCCCTGCATCCACACTCGTGCTCCTCCAGGCACGTGCCGATCCTCCTGCTGGCGTGGCTCATCGGGGTGCACCTGGCGACAGGGTGGACCCGGCTTGTCATCCTGCGGCGACGCGGAACGCCGCGCCGACACATAATCTTCACGTTCCAAACGCCGGTTCGGATTGTAACGGCGCGCCCTACGCCTCGCGCTACGGGATGCGCGGGGGCGCGCAA
Source organism: Torymus aiolomorphi (assembly GCA_036365515.1). NCBI lineage: Eukaryota > Metazoa > Arthropoda > Insecta > Hymenoptera > Torymidae > Torymus > Torymus aiolomorphi. The sequence continues at coordinate 135,090,012 of CM070874.1, forward strand.
CCGCTACCTCCCGAGCGACCGCTCCCTGTGGCCGGTACATCGGGATTTCCCTGGACCTCCATCGTTCCTCCACCTCCCCGTCATCCCAATCGCTATCATCACCTACTCCGAGCATGAAATCGCCTCCAACTGCGTCAGGGGGCCGTTCGACGCGGGGCTGACGCACTCCGATCATCCATTCCACCCGGTGCTCCTGCAACACAACGGATGGTCCGGGCGCCTCCCCCAGCTCCAGCACGTCCTCGTCGTGCAGCCACTCGTTGCCGTCGGCTGGAGAGTTCCACCCCTGACAATTCCGCCACGGCGCTCTCCTCCTCGACCTCCTCGACCACCATCTCGTATGCTTCACCGCCGGCCAACATCCATTCGGCTCGGCGCATTGCTGCAGTCGCCGTCCTTTGACGCATCTCTTCGGCCTCCACTAATCTCTCTCTCTCTCCAATCTCGGGTTGAGGGGGAATGTCCACTTCTCCCATCCTCTCCCTTCGCTCCCTGCGCCGCAATGCCGCGTCCGCAGCTCGCTGGCGCATTTCCTCGGCCTCTCTCCTCCTTTCTTCATTTTCCCTGCTCTCTCTCTCCTCCTCGGCCACCATCTCCTCCTAACACCGGCGTGGCTCCATCGGGAACGGGGGCCTGTCCACCTCCTCGTCAGGCGTCGGCCTCACGCTGTCCCCTTGCTCTGCCTCTTCCTCGCGTCTCATGGCTCCTACAAAACACAAGTAAATTAGATGTTTGATAACGAGGCGAGCTGCCTACCACGCGGGGGAATAAATCGTTTGAGCTCTGATACGTGAGCCTTTGCTATACGCCGTGTGTCTCCACCTACACTCTCGAGAACGTAAACCGTCGGCGATTTAATTTCTACGATCTTTAGCGGCCCTTCGTATTTCGGTGCTAATTTCGCGGAGAACTTATTAATCCCACTAGATAACGGGTGCGTTCGCCGCATAACTAAATCCCCCTCGCTAAACTGGACGTCACGCTTGTTTTTATTGTATTCTCGCGTCTGTTTTTCTCGCGCCTGGTCAATGTGTCGCGCCACCAAATCTCGCAACGCATCTAATCGTTTAACTCTATCTACCCAAACCTCCGGCGGCACTCTTAAAATCGGACGCGCCCCCTCGATTTCCCTTCGCAGACTCTTTACTGGATGCGGATTCCTGCCAAAATTCAAAAATGCTGGCGAGACTCGCGTAGTCGCTTGGATCGCAGTATTAATTGCGTGACGCAATTCGTGAATATGCGCGTCCCAATTACGATGAACTGCTCCTACAAACGCGGCAATCATCGTTTTCAGTGTCCTATTACTCCTCTCTACCGGATTCGCTTGAGGATGATACGGCGGCGTCGTCACGTGTTTTACACCATACTCCTCCAGCATCTTTCGCAGTGTCTGATTGTCAAACTCGCGCCCATTATCAGTCAATAAATACTCCGGCGTTTCCCATCGGAATAAAATCAATTCTTCTAACGCGCGCGCTACTGACTTTCCATCTGCTTTCCTAATCGGTTTTAATTCTACCCACCTCGTAAATAAATCCTGAAACACGATTAAGTACTTCATTTGGCTCTTACCCGGCGGAAACTCCATTAAATCCGCGGCTACTACTACCCACGGTCTTTCTACTATCCTACTTCCCATCAGACCCTGCGCTCCCGTCTGTGCCACCTTATACCTCTGGCACCGCTCGCACGCTCGCACGGAATCCCTAACGTCGTAATACATGCCCTTCCAATAGTATTCGCGCGCTATACGATCGTACGTTTTCTCTACACCGAGATGCCCCGACGATGGTGTATCATGCGCGTCGCTCATCGCTCGCTCTCTTAACTCTACCGGCAAAACCAACTTCAATTTCTCCTCGCCGTCTATGATTTCACCCAAAAGCGGGTTCTCGCGATATTTATACAGCTTTCCCTCCTCCACTATCCAATTTTTGTACTTCAGCGGCGTCGCTTGAACCTCATTCAACATGCGCAGATACCACGGATCGCGGATTTCGTCAAAAGCAGCTGCCTCTACTTCCAGCTGCCCATACATTCGCGAGAGCGCATCGGGAAACTGATGCAATGAGCCTTTGCGATGCTTGACCTCAAAGTCCCATTGTTGCATCTCCAATGCCCACCGCGCCAACCGTCCCGACGGCTCTTTTAGATTCCTTAACCATTTCAGCGCGCTATGATCCGTAATCGCCGTAAATTTATAACCTTCCACGTATGGCCTAAATTTCTTAATCGCCGGCGTCAATGTTCGGCTCGCTCAAATAATCGGGTGCTCTCCGTCTTTGAAAATTTGCGCGAGAAGCGCGCCTAACGCAGAATTGCTCGTATCGCACTGTATAATAAAAGGCTTCGTAAAATCTGGCCGCGCAAGAACAGGGGCTCGCGTTAGAGCGTCTTTAATGTTTTTAAACGCTGTTTCCTGTTCTTCTCCCCACTCCCATTTCTGTCCTTTAAATGTGAGTCTATTAATCGGTAATTTCATCTCCGCATAGTTCTCGATAAAACGCGCGTACCATCCGGACATACCCAAAAACGTCCTAACCTCGCTTAAATTTCGCGGCGTAGGATAATTCAACACCGGCGCCACTCTATCCGGATCTGGCCTCAACCCTTCATGGTCTAATAGATAACCAAGATAGGTGACGCGCGCGCAACAAAACTCACACTTCTTACGCTGTACAACTAAACCCGCATCCGCAATTCTACGTAATACTATCTCTAGCCACTTTAAATGCTCGTCGAACGTCTCTGTTACTACTATTATATCGTCTAAATAGCAGAATACGTACGGCTCACATTCCGGCCCGAAAAGCGCATCGATCAATCGCTGAAAGGTCGCCGGCGCATTCGCCAAACCAAAAGGCATTCTCGTAAACTGCCAAAGGCCTGATCCTGGCAATGCAAACGCAGTATACTTCCTACTGGAGTGCTCCAGCGGTACTTGATAGTACGCCTGGCGCAAATCTACTTTTGAAATATACCTCGCATTTCGCAGACGATCCAGAATCGCGTCCATATTTGGAATCAGATACGCGTCTTTCTTCATGGCTTTGTTAACGTCGCGATAATCAAAGCACATGCGGCCTTTGTCGTCCCTCCACGAAATCACCGGCGCGCTCCGCCAATCGCTCTCTGACGGCTCTATAATTCCTGCCTTGAGCAATTTATCGACCTCGCCTCTCGCAAACTCAAACATTCTCGGCGACATTCGCCGAGGCTTCTGTCTCACTGGCGCTGCGCCCTGCATGTTTATATGATGCTCGACCAAGTCCGTCACACCAGGCACATCGGTCTCAGGAGGAAGAAGCCTACCTACGAGTTGCTCTACTAACTCACGCTCGCTAGTCGCAATCTCACTAATACCCGCACATTCCTTTCCCGCAAAATTCTTCCATTCTCCGTCGTTAGATCTCCAGGCGCCTCTCGCTAGGCGCGCGTCGATGTCAAACTCCTTACAAAAATCCATACCGAGAATTAAGTTGTGATCTAATTCGGATACGGCTTTTATACTAATCTTCCTCGGCTCGCCGTCGACTTCAAGCATTAAGTCGAGCACACCCACTACCGGCGTTACCTTCCCATTAACCAATCTAATAACCGAATCATGTGCTTTTAATCGACCTTTCACTATCTCAGCCACGCGCAGCCCTGCAAGTGATAACGTAGCTCCCGGATCGAATAACGCTTTATACTCTTGCCCGCCTAACACGACCCTTAGATAGCAACGATTATCCACTCTCATACCCGCGACACCACTATCATCCGCTTGCTCGCTTCCTACGTTTTCGCTCTGATTTTCGCCGCTAATCGGTGCTTCAATATTACCTACTCTCGCGCGTTCTTTATGATCACACTCCTCGTGCAGCTTGCGCATCATCTCCTCGGCGGCGAGTTTAAGCTGCTCATCTAATTCGGGGTCGAAATCATTATTCGCTAAACACGGTGCTGCCTGTTCTGTTCCATTCGCTCCGCTCGATTCTGGTAGTATAACAACCTCGTGTTCTCGTAGTTCGCGCGCTGCGCCCTCAGATTGAGTCGTGTTCACTATCACCGACCCTTCGCCTATCTGTACCTTACTCTCCGTACTCACGCCTCTCGTAGCTAACTCACCAGCATCCTCACTCCGCTGCTGATCTTCATGCGATTCATGCATTAACTCCGCTCGTTTATCCTCAAGCACGCGCTCTGCATTGCTAACACTCTCGCACTTACTAGTATGCTCTGCTCTCTCACTTGCAGATATCACGACTTTACCCTCCTCCAAGGTGCTTAGCAGACTTATCAAATCGATCTCTAAACTATCGTCCCTCGCTGACGAATTCTTACCAGCGCGGGGAGCGAGGTTTACTTTGACCCCGCGCCCTGCGCGTTTCCCGACCGCTGCATCAAGCGTGCACAGCGCACGCAAGTCAGCACTGTTACTCCTGGCGCTCCGCACTTGTTGCACGACAAGTTCGCTCGCTGCGGACAATCGCGCGCCACGTGCCCTCGCTGTCTACACCAATAACAAACAACGAACGGACACTCAGAAGCACAGTGCTCTACTCCCTGACACGTAAAGCACGGGCCTACAAACAGCATTTTCGATCTACGCTCTTCTCGTTTCGGCGGATCCTGATTACCGCGACCCTCCTGCCTATTCTGTTGTCCGCTCGTCTGGTTAGTCGGTACACGCTGCTCGTACGCCTGTCTACTCTCTCTTGGCTCAGGCTGACGAGCCGGCTGCGCACTCCCAGACGCACACGCGTTGGTTCCGCCTCTCCCGTTTCCCTTCGTTACTTCAGCGTACGTCGTACTCTGCCCGCTGCGGGCCGCGTTCGCTTTCGCGGGTCCCTGCTGCACTCCCATCACCTCAGCTGCACTAGCGCTAGCGTCGCTCGCACTTCCCTTCTCATCCCGCTTCTTACTCTTACGCTTTGGCTTTGATAATTCTACCGGCGCGCTCTCTTCTCCCGCGGCAGCTACTTTTGCCTTAATCGCGCTCGACGGGCCTGTAAAAGCAGCGCTTTGTATGTGCATCTTCTCCGCGGGCGGAGGAGGCACATAACGGCCGTCAATCTCCTTACGCCGCTCAAACCGCCGACCATACTTTACTATATTGTCCAGCGTCTCGACTACTTCATCAATCATCGCGCGGCGATATTCTGGCAAAAGATTTCGGTAAGCACGATCAACCTGGCTGTCTTCACTCGGCGGCCGCTTGAAATGAGAACCTATCAAACGGAAATTTTCGATATAACTCTACAGATTCTCCTTTCCCTTGCGTTCGCCGGCGCAAATCATCGAGGAGATCCTGCCTGTCATATTCTCCAATAAATCTTCGCTTAAGGGGAAAAATCGATTTTTTTTATGTACTATTTTGATAGCAAATTTTCCGCTGAATACTATGCTTCCAACCGCATTTCCAAATTCGATTTCGTTTAGAAAATACAGCTCAAACCGTGAAGTCACTTTTTTGCATATTTAGTGATTTTTCTTAAATTATCCATTTTAGATATACTATTGTTAATCTTATATTATTTTATGCTTCACAGCATACAATACTGAATTTAGAACGTAAATGTACATTGACATAGTAGGCAAACTTAACTCGAGGTATAAACCTCGTGTATTTTACTTTTACTCTACTTATACAAAAGTATATACGTATAATACATATAGATGGTTTAAAATCTCATCTGTTTACGTTCTGTCAGCGCCATAGTCGTTGGGATTTAAACTAAAAGTGTTTTGAATATAATTGAATCTGCATTTCTCAATGCAATTTATTCAGTATTGACAAAAATTTTTTTTGTAAATAAAGTGCTGTGTAGAACTCTTTTAACTGAGAGTGTAGAAAACAGCGATTTTAGGTTAACTGCACTGTGCAAAGTGTTGTTAATATTTTTAATTTAGTGAGTTCAGTGAGTGACTTTTATTTGTGTTTTTTAATAACTAACATTATAGAGGATTAGATATTAGCCACTATGGATTCTGACAAGAGAAATAGAACATCAGGAGCTCCAGGAAAGAAGAGAAAATTTGGAAGAAAAAAAAACAAAGGATTTAACAAAAATTCAGAGAATGTTCAACAAAAATCACGAACAAAAGGAAAAGAAGTACAACTTCAGGGAAAATAAAAGATATATCTGTAGAAGCGTCACAAACAAGAAACAGAATAATAGATATAAACATTCTGTTCTTACAGCTGGAGAAATTTCTTGTATGTGCAACATGTAAAGGACAAGTTAAAATTATAGAAGAAGATATTCGAGGACTTGGCTCCAAATTTAACATTATGTGCAAAAATTGTTCAGAGAGAAGAATTATAAGCACGAGCAAGCAAGTTGGAGCTCAAAGCAATGCTTATGAAACCAACAGACGCAGTCTTCTTGCACTAAGAGCAATTGGGCAAGGATATGCTGCATTGCAAACTTTTTGCGGAATCATGGATTTGCCACCACCTGTTGCACATAGTTTTTATGACCATCTCAATGAAGATTTAAGCAAAGTGACTCAAGAGATAGCACAAAATTCTATGCAAGAAGCCGTCAAAAAGGAAACAGCATTAACACCAGCTGAAAATCAAGGCCTAGATGTATCTGGTGATGGGTCATGGAGAAAAAGAGGATTTTCTTCATTGCAAGGAATTTCAAGTTTGATTGGTTTTGCGTTCTCAACAAGTTCTTGACATATTTATCAAGAACAGTTTTTGTAAAGCATGTTTAAAGTGGGAAAATAGAAAAGGCACAGAAGAATATGAAGACTGGTTCAGTGATCATCAAGATAAATGTGCAGCAAACTATGAAGGAAGTGCTGGAAAGATGGAAGTCGATGGAGTTGTGGAAATGTTTAGAAGATCTCAAGAAAAGTATAATGTAAAATACCATCATTACATTGGAGATGGAGATTCGAAAGTGTACAGTGCTTTGTGCCAGGCCAAACCGTATGGAGATGAAGTTAAAGTTGAGAAGAAGGAGTGTGTGGGACACGTCCAGAAACGAATGGGAACCAGACTCAGGAATTTAAAGAAAAATTTTGGAAAAAAGTTATTAGACGATGGAAAAACCATTGGAGGCCAAGAACGATTAACAGCAAAAGTAATTGATCAGCTCACCACATATTATGGTAATGCCATCAGAAACAACACGGACTCTGTAGAAAAAATGCTGAATGCTATATGGGCTACGTACTACCACAAGATTTCCACAGACCAGAATCCTCAACATCATTTATGCCCACCAGGACAGAGCAGTTGGTGCAAGTGGCAAAAAGTGAAGGCTCAAAAAAAACTAAAAGATTTTCATCATAAAGGCAGTATTCCTGCAGTGATTATGGAGCAGTTGAAACCAATTTACAAAGATCTCTCTGAACAGGAGCTGCTTCACAGATGTTTAGGCGGTTACACCCAAAATAGTAATGAGAGTTTTAATAATTCAGTTTGGAAGATTGTAACCAAGACCTTCTTCAGTGGTGTACATGTGCTCACAGCAGGTGCTTGTATTGCTGTCACTTGCTTCAACGATGGAAGAGTTGGTTTTCTGAATATTATGGAAGCCTTTGATGTGAAACCTGGAGTAGCTGCAATTGAGTGGGCACAGAAAAGCAATGACATCAGATTATTTCATGCTGAGAGGAATGCCGAAGAAAACACTTTAGAAAATAGGAGAAAACGAAGGAGACTGCAATTGAATTTACCTGAAGAGTCATATGTACCAGGTTCTTACTAGAGTAGGTAAAAAGTTATTTTTATGCGATAATAGCTAATATAATATTTATTAATTTTTTTCTTTTTACAGGTGTGTTATTGGCTCTCATAAAAGGATTAATTTATTTTGAGGTTATTTTTACTGTCAATAACATTTATGACTAACAATGTTTTCAGCCTAGTACGAAAAAAAAAAATAAGTACAACATTTATGTATTAATCTAAAAAATTTAAAAATATTGTTGAATTAATGAAATTCTTTTTTATAGGTTTATTCAACAGTTAAAATGATTTAGCCAGGACTACTTTCATCTAATTGGCATCTGTTTCATTTTTCCACTAAAGTATATCATACAGAATGAAAAAAAAATTTTTGGTAAGTAGTTTTGAAACTTATATAAAGTTATAGAAAACCAAAACTTTGAATTGAATTTCTGAATAACTTGTTTTTTGTATTTACAGGGACTTTGCCGCAGGATTTCTTTTAAATAAAGCAAGCTAGAGGTTTGGAAATTTAGGAGTATCTTTAAAATTGTGTTGGTTATAGAAAATGTGAGGTACTTTTTTGAAAAAGGCTTTAGAAAAAAAATTATAAAATAAAATTACAAAAAATATTGAAATTTTAATAAAAAAAAACATAAAAAAATTAGATTTTTCATTAAAAAACAATTTTAAAAATTTAAAAAAAAAAAAGTAGCTCACATTTTCTATAACTGGTATAACTACAAAGGTACTCCTAAGTAACCAGACCCCTGCCTTGATTTGTTCAAACAATTTCCTGCGGCAATGACATGCCAGTTTCTAATTCAGAAGGGTTTCTTAATCTAATGGACTGCAAGACCAAAATCTTAAACACCTGGATGATGTAGTCTTAAATTATAGGTAATTGTATAACTTAATAATAAAAAAAAGTTTGAACTCTTAAAATTATATATTGGCTTTGTTATTAAAGAATTAATACAATAGCTTTTTTTTCAGGTTCAACCATGGCTTGTCCCCTTAAACGCCTTCTCAAACGACTTCCACGAATTAATGCGCGCCTTTTCTAATCTAAACCAAGTCGCTGCTTTGCCCGTAAAAACGCATGGTAGCGCGCCTAGCATGCCGGCATCACTGAGATGGTTACCCGCTTTACAATCACTCAATTGATACAGGATCTCCTCCGCCGCTCTCTTAGTCCCCTTACCATTAAACTTTAAGTTCCAACTGCGCAATGTTTTTCCCGCACGAATCCCTTCATCATCGGCGCGGTGTCTGCGCGACCCTCGTACGTCGCGCTTCGAATCGCTCTCCGATGACGTTGCCTGCAGTCTATCGCGCCCCCGCGGCCTCGGCTTCCTATCACTTCTACGGTGCGAACCATGCCGGCGCTTACGCACCCTCACGGAATCGTCGCTCGAGCTCGACGAAGACTCTTCCTCTGTATCTTTATGCTCGCGCGCCCGCGCCCTATCTTTTCTCTCACCGCGCTTACTCTTCCGCACTAACTCCCACTCCGATTCGTTGTCATTACGCTTCCGTTCTGCTACGCTCTCACGCTCCACGCGCAGGTTACTTCGGGGGGTTCGATTCACGCGCACCCTCTCCGAAGTCTTGAGCGTACCTTTCTTTTTTCCTAACTTCCCTCGTTTCGCGGTCGCATCCGCCAACTCTCTAGCCCTACGCTCGCTCTCGCTCGCGCGCGCTCTCTCGTCGGCTTGCCACTGACGACCCTGCCTCTCAAGCTCTTCGATGACCCCAATGTCGACTTCGCTGTCCTCCCCCGATCCCTCACGCGGCGGTGTCTCACTCGCTTCGCGAATATCGTCGAAGTTCTGCGCGGGCGTATACCAACGCTGACGCGCCTCTCTCTGCGGAGCCTGCTGAATCGGCATCGACTCTACCCTTAACCCTTGCCTCGGCAAAACTAGATCGCCCCCCTCGTTTCCTACGCCCCGCACATAACGCTCAGAATAATACTCCCAGCGACCCTGTCCGTTAATATGCGCGCGTATTTCCGGTGAGAAAACTACGTTCGGCACGTGTCGCATCGCGAAAAGCGCACGAGTTACTCTAGCCGTCGGCCTCGTGCTGCACGATGGTGTAACCATCGTCGCTGTCGTCATCGTGGTGCTCGCTACCGTCGTTATCGGCGCACTGACGATTATCACGGAGGTGGGCGGCGCATGTATTTGCACGTGCTCACTGAGCACAGCATTAACTCGCGACGCGTCGTCCTCTCCGCTCGACGTCGCCGTGGTTGCGCGCTTCTGCCCCCCTCCGTGGCCACTATCGCGCGCTGTCACCTGCTCGCGCTCAATCTCCTCACGCGGAGGTACTTCGGAGTCCGCATCCCCGAGCTCGACATCCTCCGCAACATCCCAAGGATACCAGGGAATTTCCAAATTCCCTGGCTCCGCATCCCTCAATACCGCCCTCAGGAGCCGCTCGCGCAAGGTGGCTTCCGGCCCTACACACGAACATCCATTAAAACTCAACTCGGCGCGCACCTCTTTGACGGACAATTTATTGATATCGCGCTTTTTTTCTCGCCTCTCGCGCGAACGCAACAAATTATGCATCGTCGCCTGATGCCGCTCCATCTCGCTTTTGGGTTTTACCATCTCCATAATTAATTAATCGGCGCGCATTCGCTCGATCCACATTCGCGCAATTCCTTCCCCCTCGCTACTCGCTAGTAAACACCACGCGCGCCCATCCTGTTCCAAGAATTTCTATTCGCGCGCGCTGCCGCACGAAGGCAAGTGCCGCGCCTCGATTCCGAGAAGCGCGCCCGGCTACGCGAAGCCGGTCGCCTCTCGACGCGCGCGAGCACGTTACACAGAAAAGGGGGGAAAACGCTTCTTCTCACGGCGCACACTAGCTACCGCATTCACCTTAACATGCACAATTTCTTTTTTTTCCTTTTTCTTTAAAACGTTGTCCCACGTTGGGCCGCCATTTATAACGCGATATTTATGCCGCGCACTCGTGCTCTATTTTGCGCGCCCCGAGATACCGCTTACAAACACTCTCGCTTTTACGCGCCGAATTTATAAGGCGCCCGGCGCGAAAACTCACTCACACACACACATCTACCGATTGCCTGCTACTGAGACTCACTCTCGTCGCGGGGGAGTCCACGTTCCTGCCGTCTCGGGGACGACGGCGACCACAACTACCCGCGCAAAGTCTCTACGCGGCACGCTGCCGCGGAGACTTTCTACCGTTCGCTTTGTTTTCCCGCGAACTTTCACGAACTCACGCGCGCGCTAAGCCTCGACGCGGCCGCTGCCGCTGGGCTCTCCCCTACCACTCCGTCCTTCCCCGAAGGGAAGGAGACCACCACGACGACCACAAATTTGCTGGAGGCCCGCACTCTCCGGCCGCGATACGCTCTCATCAAATTCTCTCTTTCTTTCTCTCTCTCGCGCATTTTCGCGCGCGCGCCTCTTACCTGCGCACGATGATCGCCGCTCTCTGGCTCCTTGGCACAGCCCCGTTCCGTCGTTGCCAACAGCTACTGTCGCCCGCGCCCTCGTCGTCGGCTCAGTAGTCTTCGTTTCTCTCTCTCTCTCTGCACCATCACTACACCACCCTCTCTCTCTCACTCACTAAAAAACACACGCGTCGCGGTTTTCTCTTTTCCTTCTCACTCGTTGAGAAGTGATTAGAGAGCGCGCTCTCTCTCTCCTCTTTCCCTCTCTCGCGGCGCTCGCGGCTCCCAAAATCGATACCGATATCGATACTCGAGCCCCCTCGCGCGCCTGATTCACGCACACACACACGACGCATTTTCCACGTCGCAATTCACATAGGATTTCCTATAGAACAATTCCTATATAGAATTTCATATAGGACTGCCTATAGAGTATCCTATAGGATTCCTATAGGATTTCTACGGCATGCTTACAGGATTTCCTATAGCATTTCCTACAGGATTTTCTATAGGATATTTTTATAAGGGCTGTCTCTCGCTCTCCTTCCCCCCTCGCGCAAGGTTGCCGCGGGTTTTCTTTTCGGGGCTTATTGTGTAGCGTAGTTGCGCTCAGTACTTTTCGCACATCTCTACGTGTGCGCAACTACACACACGCACAAAAGCCCCCGGAGAAACACAAGGACAAGCCCGACTCGATTCGCGAAGCCTCATGCCGAAATCGATGGCCTTGCCTTCGCCAAGGCCGCGGTATGTTTACATTTTCGAGCATCTATCCGTGTGTATATCGTGCGTTGGAGATCAGCTCAATCCGAACTCCGTGTTCGCGCACATATACACACCCAGACGCGCCTGCCGTTACAGTAGATTAAAAGGGATTGGAATAGAAAGTGATTAAATCTGATTAAATGTAAGTCCTGTACGTTTCTTCAAATGGATTCACAGTATTAAATGTATTCAATGTGATTCAATTTGAATACATTTTTATCATTTTGAATCCGGTATTTCTAGCATTATGTGTGCAATGGTATTATATTCTAACAATTATTATTTATTTTTTTTTTTTTAATTTTTTAAAAACATTATTAATTAATGCTATTTTATTGGTAGCAAATTACAAAATATATTTAATATGCCAAACACATTAAATTAATTAAATAGAAATCCGTAATATATAGGTTATTATAAAGCATGCAGATATTAGCTTCCATTTAAAATTATATTTTAAATAATATTTTCTATTTTAATTAAAGTATATAATAAAAGTGCAACATACATTTTTATCGCTACTTTCATCATGTATTACGTAATTATGATGCCCAGTTTCTGGTACAATATGATCTGTTATATTTATTATGTTGTCATCAGTATGAGCTAGTTGATGATCAAAATGTTTGTCAGAATTGTGTAATGTACAACCTGTAAATTATCAAAACAAATAATATGAACTACATCTCACATTTTTCCTATTATTTGTATATATATAAGGCATAGCAAAAGTATCGGAACGGCAAGATACGTTGGTGGGGGAGCATTGTAGAGAAAAATGTTAAACATAAAATTTTCAGGATTTTTCCCTACCTAGCACCATCGGATAGGTAGAGAAAAATCCTGAAACTTTTATATTTAACATTTTTCTCTACAATGCTCCCCCACCAAGTTATGTTGCCGTTCCGGTACTTTTGCTATATACCCTGTATAATAAACTGCACTCATGCTTACTGTGTATAACTGCAGCTTTACTTTCTGAATTAAATACAGACCGCCAATATCTTTTTGTCCTTTTCTTTACATCGTGTGATGAAAAATCATTATACATAAAACATTTATACCGTTTTCGAGGTTTTGTTATTTTGTAATTAATATTACTATCTGATATGCTGCTTGTAGAAGACATTATTTATAATTTCAACGCGATTCACTATAATTTTCAATTTATAGTGAATTTTTATAGTGTATTTATAGTGTTCTGCATATACATACTCTAGAATATTGTTATAGACGCGACTGTAGATATATTTTTCACACTTAAGGCGATGTGAACCTCAAAATCAACCCAATTTCATTATTTAATTAATAAACATTCGAACGTTTATTTGGAAAAGCAATTCTTTCAGGAGATAAACACTTTTTAAAACTGGCAAAATTCGAAGTATACAGATCCCTACTTATCGGCATTGCGGCTTTTATTTAATTAAATAAATTCTGAGTAAATTTTTGGAAAAACAGCTCTTTCAGGCGCTCCGTATATGTAAATACTATACTCAATTTTTTTTGTTAGTAATTCTATTATTATTTGCAAAAGAAATATACATTCTAAAATTTGTCGGTAAGTACACATTACCTTAACGAATTACGTATCGGCTGAGTGATTATGTCGAATATTAATTCTCAAAATAGATTTTTACTTTTTTCCTGCAAATATGGTCCTTCCATAAATTTATTTAAGCACGCAAACATTCCATACATATACAAAAACGATCATCTTTATACTTTCTTATTTATTAAGATAGTAAATTACTAGCAATCCTCTGATAATTAGCACGTGTTGACATAATTGAACTATATCAAAATGGCCGAGTCCGCAAGCCGTCCAGCTCTAATTCAATTTTAATTATCACAATATTATCACATACAAACGTAGTGATACATAATACGTTTTTCTACACTTTCTTATTACTTAATATAATGATAGCACAATAGTACATTTCGACATGGGTGGGGAAGTCGATTATTTAGCTGGTGTGACTTTTTGCACGAGCGAAGCGAGTGCGAAAAAGTCACACCACCTAAATAATCGACTTACGCACTAGTTTCGAACGGTATTTTATACCACGAGCGCCGAAAAATCATATCAAAGTTGTGATTTTGAGGTTAGAATGGTATAAAACTATATAACACACTCTAAATAATTCTGCTTGCTATAATCTCCATTTACGAGCACCTCGAATAATTTGAAAAACAAGTCGAGATAAAAGACAAAGAAATGTTTACTTAGCCCGACTCGACGCCGTACCGACTGACATACACATATAATGTTCAGGCACTGCAAAGTGCCTAATAAGTAATAAGCCCGGCCCTTACACTCATGCCACTATAATGGTTTTCTATAGTTGCGCAGCTGCGCAGAGCGGTGGCGCTCGCATCATCATCATCATACGTATACGCCCAAAACCAATACATCAGTGTAAGTCTATGGGCCAGGCTAGAGTCCAGTGTAGCTAGGTAAACAATATATATCGTAATACTACGCATGTAAAAGTGGCGATTTATCGCCATAACCTGGTCACACTGGGCTAGACTGCGCCAGTGCGCCGATATTGTAAGGTCGTCTGGCGCCTGCGCACTAGAGCTCTTCACTGATTGGGCGTTCGGTAGGCGGCCGAAAAGTACGAGTGGTACTACTGTAGCGCGCGCGTTCAAACAGCAAGCGGAGGACTTGGCGCGTGACACGAGGTCCACACATATAACGGAGTTACGTAGATGCGCGGTACTAAGCAAGACGAGAACTCAAATCATTTCTAAACCCAAGTAGGCGGGGGACGCAAGGTCCACGCATATTAGGAAATTACATAAAAGTGCTACAATAAGTAAAACAATTATTTAAATAATTTTTAAACCAAAGTTGGCGAGGGAACCGATGTCCACGTATATTAGGAAATTACATAAAAGTACTACAATAAGCAAAACAATTATTTAAATAATTTTTAAACCAAAGTAGCCGGTAGAAACAAGGTCCACGCATATTAGGAAATTACATAAAAGTGCTACGATAAGCAAAACAATTATTTAAATAATTTTTAAACCAAAGTAGCCGGGGGAAACAAGGTCCACTATTAGGGAATAACATAGGAGTGCTCCGATAAGCAAAACAATGATTTAAATAATTTCTAAACTCAAGTAGTCGGGGGAAACGATGTCCCCGCATATTAGAAAATTACATAAAAGTGGTACAAAATAAGCAAAACAATTATTTAAATAATTTTTAAACCAAAGTAGCCGGGGGAAACAAGGTCCACACATATTAGAAAATTACATAAAAGTGCTATGATAAGCAAAACAATGATTTAAATAATTTCTAAACTCAAGTAGCCGGGGGAAACGATGTTCCCGCATATTAGCAAATTACATAAAAGTGCGACAATAAGCAAAACAGTTGTTTAAATAAATTTTAAATCAAAGTAGCCGGGGGAAACAAGGTCCACGTATATTAGGAAATTACATAAAAGAGCGACAATAAGCAAAACAATTATTTAAATAATTTTTAAACCAAAGTAGCCGGGGGAAACAAGGTCCACGCATATTAGAAAATTACATTATACTGCGACAATAAACCAAACAATTATTTAAATAATTTTTTAACAAAGTAGCCGGGGGCAACAAGGTCCACGCATATTAGGGAATAACATAGGAGTGCTACGATAAGCAAAACAATGATTTAAATAATTTCTAAACTGAAGTAGCCGGGGGAAACGATGTCAATGCATATTAGAAAATTACATAAAAGTGCTACAATAAGCAAAACAATTATCTAAATAATTTTAAAACCAAAATAGCCGGGGAAAGCAAGGTCCACGCATATTAGGAAATTACATAGAACTGCGACAATAAGCAAAACAATTATTTAAATAATTTTTAAACCAAAATAGCCGGAGGCAACAAGGTCCACGCATATTAGAAAATTACATAAAAGTGCTACAATAAGCAAAACAATTATTTAAATAAATTTTAAATCAATGTAGCCGGGGAATACGAGGTCGACGCATATTAGGGAATAATGTAGAAGTGCAAGAATAAGCGAAACCATTATTAAAATAATTTTTTAACCAAAGTAGACGGGAGATACGAGGTCTACGTATGTGAGGGAATTACATAGATGTGCTACAATGAGCAAAACAATTATTTAAATAATTTATAAACCAAAGTAGTCGGGAGATACGGTTTTCACGCATATTAGGGAACAACGTAATGTTCAACAATAAGAAAAATAAGTATTTAATTAATTTTTTAACCCATAGGCGGGGTATACGAGATCCACGCATTTAAGAGAATTGAGTTGACCTGCAATGCGATTATTTAAATAATTTTTAAACCCAAGTAGGCGGGGGATGCGGGGTACATGCATATAAGGGAATGGCGTTCGCAGCGGTAGCCGCCGGGGCTTATTGGTGCGTGGCTATACTTCAGGTCTTGATTTTTTTTTCTTTGTATATTAAATAAAGTATATTGAATTGTCTAATAGTCATTTCTGTATTTGGTTTTTTAGTTTCAAAAACAGGTTTCGTTTGGCTGTTAACAATAATTAATAATTGATTTTTACGAAATTCAAAACATTTTATAAAAAGTAATTTTAACTTCCTTGTATGGAAAACATTAAATTTAGTTTCCCCCGGCTACTTTGGTTTAAAAATTATTTAAATAATTGTTTTGCTTATTGTTGCACTTTTATGTAATTTCCTAATATATGTGGACCTTGTTTCCCCCGGCTACTTTGGTTTAAAAATTATTTAAATAATTGTATTGCTATTTTGTACCACTTTTATGTAATTTTCTAATATGCGGGGACATCGTTTCTCCCGGCTACTTGAGTTTAGAAATTATTTAAATCATTGTTTTGCTTATCATAGCACTTTTATGTAATTTCCTAATATGTGTGGACCTTGTCTCCCCCGGCTA
Organism: Torymus aiolomorphi; assembly: GCA_036365515.1. Classification (NCBI taxonomy): domain Eukaryota; kingdom Metazoa; phylum Arthropoda; class Insecta; order Hymenoptera; family Torymidae; genus Torymus; species Torymus aiolomorphi. Next base: position 135,106,793 of record CM070874.1, read on the forward strand.
CTTTGGTTTAAAAATTATTTAAATAATTGTTTTGCTTATGTTGTACCACTTTTATGTAATTTTCTAATATGCGGGGACATCGTTTCCCCCGACTACTTGAGTTTAGAAGTTATTTAAATCATTGTTTTGCTTATCATAGCACTTTTATGTAATTTCCTAATATGTGTGGACCTTGTTTCCCCCGGTTACTTTGGTTTAAAAATTATTTAAATAATTGTTTGGCTTATTGTCGCAGTATAATGTAATTTTCTAATATGCGTGGACCTTGTTTCCCCCGGCTCCTTTGGTTTAAAAATTATTTAAATAATTGTTTTGCTTATTGTCGCACTTTTATGTAATTTCCGAATATGAATGGACGTTGTTTCCCCCGGCTACTTTGGTTTAAAAATTATTTAAACAATTGTTTTGCTTATTGTCGCACTTTTATGTAATTTCCTAATATGCGGGGACATTGTTTCCCCCGACTACTTGAGTTTAGAAATTATTTAAATCATTGTTTTGCTTATCATAGCACTTTTATGTAATTTCCTAATATGTGTGGACCTTGTTTCCTCCGGCTACTTTGGTTTAAAAATAAATAATTTTTTCAAGTGCTATGATAAGCAAAACAATGATTTAAATAACTTCTAAACTCAAGTAGCCGGGGGAAACGATGTCCCCGCATATTAGAAAATTACATAAAAGTGGTACAAAATAAGCAAAACAATTATTTATATGTGTGGACCTTGTTTCCCCCGGCTACTTTGGTTTAAAAATTATTTAAATAATTGTTTTGCTTATTTTGTACCACTTTTATGTAATTTTCTAATATGCGGGGACATCGTTTCCCCCGGCTACTTGAGTTTAGAAGTTATTTAAATCATTGTTTTGCTTATCATAGCACTTTTATGTAATTTCCTAATATGTGTGGACCTTGTTTCCCCCGGCTACTTTGGTTTAAAAATTATTTAAATAATTGTTTGGCTTATTGTGGCAGGATAATGTAATTTTCTAATATGCGTGGACCTTGTTTCCCCCGGCTACTTTAGTTTAAAAATTATTTAAATAATTGTTTTGCTTATTGTCGCACTTTTATGTAATTTCCGAGTATGCATGGACGTTGTTTCCCCCGACTACTTTGGTTTAAAAATTATTTAAACAATTGTTTTGCTTATTGTCGCACTTTTATGTAATTTCCTAATATGCGCGGACATTGTTTCCCCCGACTACTTGAGTTTAGAAATTATTTAAATCATTGTTTTGCTTATCATAGCACTTTTATGTAATTTCCTAATATGTGTGGACCTTGTTTCCCCCGGCTACTTTGGTTTAAAAATTATCTAAATAATTGTTTTGCTTATTGTCGCACTTTTATGTAATTTTCTAATATGCATGGACCTTGTTTCCCCCGGCTACTTTGGTTTAAAAATTATTTAAACAATTGTTTTGCTTATTGTCGCACTTTTATGTAATTTCCTAATATGCGGGGACATCGTTTCCCCCGACTACTTGAGTTTAGAAATTATTTAAATCATTGTTTTGCTTATCATAGCACTTTTGTGTAATTTCCTAATATGTGTGGACCTTGTTTCCCCCGGCTACTTTGGTTTAAAAATTATTTAAATAATTGTTTTGCTTATTTTGTACCACTTTTATGTAATTTTCTAATATGCGGGGACATCGTTTCCCCCGACTACTTGAGTTTATAAATTATTTAAATAATTGTTTTGCTTAGTACCGCGCATCTACGTAACTCCGTTATATGTGTGGACCTCGTGTCATGCGCCAAGTCCTCCGCTCGATGTTTGAACGCGCGCGCTACAGTGGTACCACTCGTACTTTTCGGCCGCCTACCGAGCGCCCAATCAGCGAAGAGCTCTAGTGCGCAGGCGCCAGACTACCTTATAGGCCCTTCCCACATAAACGCGTACGTCTGCGTTCGGCGGCCGGCGTGTGGTGCTGGCGCGTACAACCAGGGTCGTATTACCGCCTACGCCACCAACGCATGGCGTAGGGGCGGCAGCATCTGGGGGGGGGGGGGCAAAATCTCAAAAATCCCAAACCCATGAGGTACAAACTTAAAAATATTTGCAAAAAGTTATGCATTAGAATATTATTTTCTACATACTTTTTATGACCTTTAACTAAAAAATGGCTGTTTTTTAAATAATTATATGAGTTAAACGATCGAAATTAAATTTAGTAGACGTGGGATATAAGGTCGACGCTTATAAGGGAGTCATGTAGACATGAAAAAATAAGCAACACGATTATTTGAATAATTTTTAAACCCAAGTAGCCGGGGGACGCGAGGTCCACGCATATCTGCAAATCCGCGGACTACAGACAACAACTGGGGTACAAAAACGGAAAAAATTTTTTTTGAGGGCACACCTACCACATAAGATTTTTTCGATTCTTTGGGGGTCCCCCAACATGAAAATACTCGTGTACACTCATTAATCAATGACTACTTTTCGTCCATTTTTCCCATGTTAAATTTCCATAAGAAAAATTGATTTCGTCGGCAAAAAAGTTTGGTAACGGATAATGAGTGTACACGAGTATTTTCATGTTGGGGGACCCCCAAAGAACCGAAAAAACCTTATGTGGTAGGTGTGCCCTCAAAAAAAATTTTTTCCGTTTTTGTACCCCAGTTGTTGTCTGTAGTCCGCGGATTTGCACATATAAGAAAGTCGTGTAGACATTGTTTTTGAGAGTGAATGAATGAAGAGTGGGATCGTAGACTGAAGGTTCAATAATTGAAGGCGTTTCATGTGGAGAATAAAGTGGTTTATTGTTGGTGCCCGTTGTGCAGTCGTGAGCTGCTGCTGTCTCTCTTGGCCGTCGCGCTGAACTGAACTGACTGCGCGGCCAGGCGCCGTCGGCCGGCGTCTTGGGAGTTGGAGGGGCGCAGAGAGGGCCGCGTGGCGAGCGCTGACTGGCTGCGCACTTGTGCAGGCCGAATATGGCCTTATAAGGCTCGATGACATCAGCGTCTCGAGCGTTCGAGGCGATGGATCGTGAATATTCCGCCCACCTTCGCCAGACTGGCGAACAAACCTCATTCAGCAGGGTGAAGACGTACGACCTTGGCGATGGGTCGACGAAGAGTTGTGGTGACCGTGCACAAATCGACCACGCGCGTGATTCCATCACTCCCTGGATGAATAGCTGTGATGCGTGCGAGGGGCCACTGGGCTGGAGGCGTGAGTTCGTTGCGAACGAGCACGAGATCACCCACGGCTATTAGATGCTGTAGTTGCCTCCACTTACGTCGTGCCTGCAGCGAAGTCAGATATTCTGAAGACCACCTCGTCCAGAAATGCTGAGTCAGCTGGCTGATCAAAAGCCAGCGCTTTCCTGGAGTCACATTGGCATCTGCGAGGTTTTCTTCAGACACTAAAAATGACGAACGTTGAATTAGAAAATGTGATGGGGATAAAAATGCTAGGTCAGAAGGATCGTCCGTGAGAGCAGTTAACGGCCTTGAATTAAGGCAAGCTTCAATTCTGCACATAAGAGTCACAAGCTCCGAAAATGTGAGAACTTGTTCTCCAACGACTCGGCGGATGTGGTATTTTGCCGACTTAACTGCGGCCTCCCAAATGCCACCAAAATGAGGCGCACCGGGAGGATTGAAGATCCAAGATGTTCCTTCTTGAGCTAGAGACTTTACAATTAGCGAAGAGAACGAGGAAGAGGCTACGAGCATCTGTTTTAGCTGAGCATCGGCCCCAACGAAGTTCGTACCATGGTCAGAGAACAATTTTTTGCAATGACCACTACGAGCGGTAAAACGATGGAAAGCAGCGATGAACGCTTCACTAGAGTAGTCCTCAACTACCTCAATGTGTACGGCTCGGGTAGCCATGCAATTAAAAATCGCTATATAACCTTTCATGGTGCCTTTACCCCTAGTCTTAGTAAGACGAAGCTGAATGGGGCCGGCGTAATCGACGCCTGAGCATTCGAATGGCGGAGAAGGGCATACTCGAGCCTTGGGCAACTCACCCATTAATTGAGTTGGCACTTGAGCGGCATGTCGGGAGCATGCGAGGCAAATTCTGATGACTTTCTTGACTTCAGATCGTCCTTTAATTATCCAATACTGTCGTCTTAGCGTGGCAAGTGTTAATTGAACACCACCATGGAGAGTACGTTGATGAGCATCCTCAATTAATAGAGTGGTAAAGTGACAATCAGCAGGTAAAATAAATGGATGCTTAGCATCTTCTTCGAGAAGAGAGTGAGAAAGTCGACCGCCCACCCTGAGCAACTGATTTTGTATCATAGGGGGGTTTAAAGGTAAAAGAGAGCTTTTGGTCGAAAGTTTACCTTTTCTTTGTAACTGTTGGAGTTCAAGTTTAAAATAAGCCGTTTGAACTAGATATATCAGACAAAGTCTGGTGTTCTCAATCTCACTAGCACTTATTCCCTTAGGATCCGGAGTGTGATTGCATAGTAGGGATTGAAGAACAGTACGAAAACTAACAACCGAACTTGAAGTCGCTTCGCGTTCAGTTTTCGAGCAGATTCTGAAGATGAATCTAAAGCAGTACGATGCCATACGATATAACTTATTTAATGACGAATATTTGTTAATAAGACTCCAAATTTTTGGAGTATTCTCGACAGAATTTGGAGTGCCCTTGCTAGCGACTAGAGAGTGGCTAGGTCGAAGATTCAGACTATTTACTGTAAAATTGAGCTGATCATGAGCCTTTGACCATGACTCATGATTATCGGAGAGCCAGGTGAGACCTTTCCACCATAAGCTATACGAAACTAGTTTTGAGGGCTCAATACCTTGTGAAATAACATCCGCGGATTATCACCTGATCGCACGTGATGCCAGAACGCATCAGGTAGCAGGGTATGAATCTCGGAGCACCGGTTAGCGACAAAAACGCCCCATCTAGAGGGGTGGTCTTTTAACCAGAAGAGCACATCAGCAGAATCAGACCAAAGATGAACACTCTCAACCTTTATTGGGAAAGATTCGAGGAATGTGTGAACCAGTCGAGCAAGTAGCAACGCAGCGCAAAGTTCTAAGCGAGGTATGCTTAGCGTCTTAAGTGGAGCTACTCGCGTTTTAGCCACTTGAAGCGTGACAAGCGCTTCTTGAGTTTGGATCAAGCGCAGGTAGACTACTGCACCATACGCAAATTTAGACGCGTCTGCGAATCCGTGAATCTCAAGTAATTCACATTGGGCAGTGTATCCGCTCCAGCGAGGGATTTTAATCAGACTAAGTGAATGAAGATCTTGCAACCAAGTCTGCCACCGATTTGAGATATCAAGAGGCAGTTCTTCGTCCCAACTAACCTTCAGAATCCATAAAGATTGTATAATAATCTTAGCGGTTATTACGATAGGAGCCAACCACCCCATGGGATCGAAGATGCGAGCAATTCTAGAGAGAACCGAACGTTTGGTATATGCCGAATCAACGGGAGCATCTTCCATATGAAAACTAAAGTAATCTGTGTTAGGTTGCCAATCTATACCTAAAATTGGTACAGAGGTTTCAGAAGCAAATAAAGTAATGGAATCTGCAGCTAACATATTCGAGAGTAGGGAAGAGAGTACTTCAGTGTTATTCGACGTCCACTTTCGAAGATTAAGACTTTTCCAGGGTAGACTTACTATATATTGCCCTGTTTCATCTTGACGAGTTGTTTTTCGATAAAAATCCTCGCATGCTTGTTCGTCAGGCGAGTAAGATTTTTTGTCATTGACTATCTCCTCCGCCCTCCAAAAATCTTGTACGAGCTCCAAAAGTTTGGCTTCATGCTCGCAGCTGTCCGAACAATGAAGAGATATTGATTCTAACCCTATTTCTGAAGTTGAAGAAGAGAGATTACCTGTCAAGAACCATCCAACTTTGGAATTAAGTGCTATCGGCTGAAGACTTTGGCCCTTAACTATTTGATTTTCAATGATTTGCGCATAAACGCTAGCACCGAGTAGAATATCGATACGTGAAGGTTCGAGATACTTGGGATCTGCTAGTTGCAGCCCTCTTAAGTATTCGAAATTTGTATTACCCCCTACGACGAGAGGCTTATACGACGAGAGTTTTGGCAAGACTATCGAGTCAACCTTTAGAGAGAAGGTTGAATCAAAATGAGGTTGTATAGAAAGACAAGCTACCTTAGAAGATACAGCAGCTGTCTTTTCGCCTATACCTTGAATGTGCGTATGACTGGTTCTACAATCTAATGAGAGCAAGTTACACAAGGCTTGTATAACAAGTGAGATTTGAGATCCGGGGTCGATGAGCGCACGAACTAGAATTTTGGTTCCGTTAGGACCAAGGGCGTTAGCCCTAGTGGTAGCTAAAAGTACTCCAGTACTCTTAGTACTTACTCCACTATTAAGGGAAACTGACTGTGAGGCAATTTGAAAGTCATTGGAAACGACAATGTTGCTACAGTTTGGATTGGTGGGGTTGGACAATGAGTCAATCTGATCAGTCTGCGATGAACTGATTACTTGATTGCTGTCAGTGTGCACCAAAGTGTGATGCTTAGCTTTACAAAAAATGCATCGGTACGTGGAAGTACAATTTTTAACGTTGTGTTTTCCTAAACAATTGAAGCAAAGATTAGAAGATCTTATCAATTCCTTTCGTTCAGGAATCGTTTTATTGAGAAATCGTTCACATCTATTTGTAAAATGATGTTGATTACAAATCGAACATTTCTTTTTTGCCGGGTTCGAAGATGAAGCTTGAAGCGAATAAACCGACTGGGCATTGTCATGCTCTGATTTACGAGGTTTTGAATTTGAGGATTGAGCTTTTGAGTTATTTGTTGAAGACGATCTAGTGCCAGCTTCTGTGGCCTCTAGAGTGAGGGTAAGACTTCGAAGAAAGGCTTGAAGTTGATCCAATGTGGGTGGATCAACGCTATCACCAAGATGTCTTTCCCATTCTTTACGAGTATTCAAATCAAGCTGCTTAAGCGAGAAATGTACCATCAGATCACTATCTAAAGAATCCGCTCTATTAAGGGGTGTTAGACTAGCTACAGGGTTGTAAAGTTCCCTGTAAATACGTTTAATTTCCGAAGAAGAGTCTGTCTTCATGGGTTTGACTGAGAAGATTTCTGAAATGTGAGAGCCAACAATACGCCGTTGATTTTCGTAATATTCGATTAAAGCTGTCCAGGCTCGTTCATAATTATCACCCGCAATGGGCAGAGATTTAATTTTCTCAAGTGCGTCACCTGTAAGGTGAGTGCGAAGATAATGCAATTTCAAGACAGGTGTTAAATCTTCGCGTCGATGAATGACTGAACGAAAGACATCCCTAAAATTTTCCCAATCCGGAATTTGCCAGAAAATTTGGGTAGATCTACCTTCGGTAACGATTGAAACGAAACGTTAGTTGCATGAGCAGGACTAGTGGCAACTGGGGCAACATTCGAATTGGAGGAGCCTTGATTGGCATCTCTTTTTCTAACAGCCTTTAAGAAATCAAGAAATTCTCCTCGACGGACATAAAAGCTATCCTCAACCAAATCACAGAGGTTAGTTATAAAATAGGCGTGATTTTTATTAAGAGCCTCGAGCTTCAGAATTGACTCGTGATGCAACTGAAAAGTCGCATAATTTGCTTCAAGTCCGGCGAGACATGATTCCGCATAACCTTCCGTCATGTTATCCTTACCCTTAGATTTGAAATTTTGAAATGAATTATTAATCCTAGCTTGGAGTAACAGCTGTCTAGTATGTAGTCCCTCCATTTTGAGATCAAGTTAATTAGACTAGTAATAAATTTGACTATTTTAACTTTGGTACTGAGTTAACTATCCTTACCCACTCGAGAGTAAAGAAAGAGATAGTGAGAGTTATTACAACTAAGTCTTAACCTAGATTATAATACTTATGCTAGTATGTGGTGACGATGTGCCTGAAGATGCAACGTTGAGTGCATCTGCTAACGTTCCCACGGTGAATCAGCTGATGATCCACAGCGTTGACTGTTCGAAGAGAAGTTACTGCAGGCGTTGTATTCAGCTATCCTTGCAGCGTAGTCAGCAGCTGAATCAGGAATGCATCCAGATGTGGTCCAGCAATCGATGTTGCAGCCAAGACAAAGTAACAGCAGACAGCAATAAAACTGCAAGGTCAAGTAACATAAGTGTTTGCTAAGGCGAAAATTGCAATCAATTTTCTCAAGACTAGCTAAATATTACAATTAAATTTATAATAAACTCAAACACAATTGACTTGTACTAATCTCAAATAACGCTACTCAATTTTAATTAAAGTACTTTGACTAAATAGAAATCATTAAATTCTCATTAAACGTAATAAATGTACTAGTATAACTAGACGATAGTTGCGAAGTTTAAATTAAACAAATTGGAACGATACGTGTGTCCAAGTATTAGGACGAGGCATCTGAGCGCAATCGGATCGGCGTTGGGTACGAAGAAGATGGATTCGTCCGAGTACAGCTTCGTTCCGTTGATGCGCCCCCTGGCTTATGACAATGGACTCGTCCCCTCCAATTATGCTTGGTGACGACGTACGTGGCGTCTTGAACGTAACGCGTCCTTATAGTCGTCCTCTTGAAGATGTCTCTTCCTCCTTCGTGGAAAGCTCCCTGTATACCCGGTGAACGCCTCGCTCCTCGGTGCTGTAGCGAGCGATGTCCACGCGGGTACTCCGTGGCTTGACTCGTGTGGGCTCCGTAGCGTGTAGATTCCACGCGAGCGCGGTGATTCTAGAGCTGGCTTTACAGCGCACGCTCTTGGCGACGTCTTGGAGTTGATAGACACGTACTCCAAGGCGTCTTCAGAAATGGGGAGAATAGCAATTGATGTGCTATTTTCCCCCCGGAAGCCTTAGAAGGTGGCTTCCGAGTACACGCGACGGCGAGATTCTAGTAAGAGAGAGAGACAGCAACGTACGCGCGAAGTCGACATGCGGAGCATGCGACTATATCGGCACTCACGACCACGAATACTTTGATGCGTACCTGAAAGTAAAGTAGCTTTCTCTATGCCATTCGAGAGTGGATATAGAAGAAAGAAAAGACTTTCCTCCTCGATGTGGCCATTGCAATGTCCTCTTCTCCCACGATCCGGCTCGAAGGACCAAATGTTTTTGAGAGTGAATGAATGAAGGGTGGGATCGTGGACTGAAGGTTCAATAATTGAAGGCGTTTCGTGTGGAGAATAAAGTGGTTTATTGTTGGTGTCCGTTATGCAGTCGTGAGCTGCTGCTGTCTCTCTTGGCCGTCGCGCTGAACTGAACTGACTGCGTAGGCGCCGTCGGCCGGCGTCTTGGGAGTTGGAGGGGCGCAGAAAGGGCCGCGTGGCGAGCGCTGACTGGCTGCGCACTTGCGCAGGCCGAATATGGCCTTATAAGGCTCGATGACGTCAGCGTCTCGAGCGTTCGAGGCGATGGATCGTGAACAGACATGAAAAAATAAGACAAACGATTATTTAAATAATATTTAAACCCAAGTAGGCGGGGGAAATAAGGTCCACGCATATAAGGAAGTCATATAGACATGAAAAAAGAAGCAAAACGATTATTTGAATAATTATTAAACCCAAGTACCCGGGGGACGCGAGGTCCACGCATATAACGCAGTTACGTAGACCTGCAACAATAAGCAAGACAACTATTTAATCAATTTTTAATCCCAAGTAGGTGGGAGATATGAGGTCCGCACGCTTATAGGGGAGTCATGTAGACATGAAAAAATAAGCAACACGATTATTTGAATAATTTTTAAAACCAAGTAGGCGGGGGATATGAGGTCCACGCATAGGTATAAGGGAGTCATGTACACACGAAAAAATAAACAAAACGATTATTTAAATAATTATTAAAACCAGGTTGCCGTGGGACGCGAGCTCCACGCATATAAGGGATTTGAATTATAGAGGTTAAAAATTTTTTAAATAAAAGTGTTGCTTACGTCGCACGTATAGGTAACTCATTTATATGCGTGGACCTCATATCCCCCGGCTACTTGGGTTTAAAAATTATTTAAATAACCGTTTTGCTTATTTTTTATGTCTACATGACTCCCTTATATGCGTGGATCCCATATCCCCCCGGTGAAAATTTTTTAATCGATTTTTTATAATTTTACTCCCCTTACATGGAGCGGCACAAGATGCTTGGCGTAGAGGCGGCAAATCCCGTAGTCCGGCCCTGCGTACAACAGGACGACAACTTACAGAAATTTAGTTATGCCAACATCGACGATGTTCAGACAAATAAATACTAATAATAACAATAACAAATAATATCATCATTATGAGAAAATGATGTCATTGGTACCTTAGCATTGTTTTTATTTGAATCTGCCGGTACTTCTTTATTTAATGATTTATAAACAATGTCTTCGTATCCATCCAATATGTTCAAATCTTCTGTATCCAACCATGAAACTGTGTTCACGTAGTTAAATCGCTTAATATTCTTAAATATTTAACTTCTCTTTAATTTATTAAGTATGACAAGCACTGCTTCGATATCGATGCACTGTGTAAGTAGGTCTGAACATCGTCGATGTTGGCAATAACTAAATTTCTTTAAGTTGTCGTCCTGTTGTACGCGCCAGCGCCACATGTCGAACGCATGCATAACGCAGACGCACGCGTTTAAATGGGAAGGGCCACAATATCGGCGCACTGCCCACTGGACTGCGGTGCAGTCTGTGTATGATCGGTGATCGGCTACCGGGCGTCGGGTCGGGCTATATCGTAAAACATTTAATGTATGTGCCACAGAAGTAAAAGATATTAAAATGAAAAGGATTCGAGATAAACTTAAAAGTAAAGTAAATGGGATTCCAATAAATGAATATTTGCATTCTCATAACAATGTTATAGAGCACGATTATTCCAAAAACAGCGCATGGGTTGCTTCTGAATTTTGTGACGATATTATTAAACATACAGCTGGAGCTTTTGTACATACGATCAAAAAGAAAATTCATTGTAATGAATATATAACTTTATTAGAAAGTTCCACATCAAGTAAATCAAAGATAACTATTTTAAAAAACAAAGGTGGTTGAAAATTTGCATCTGATAACGTTACTTACATATGTCATTATACAGAGAAAGTGTTGAGACTCAATAAAAATGAAATGTTTAAAAAAATATAAATTTCAAACTTATTACTGAAACTCTAAAAATATTACCACGATCTATTTTTGATAACGAACATTTTTTCGAGCAAGAATTTCTGTTTGATCATAGGCAACAATTAATATATCTTATTATTCAAGAGTACGTTGATAAAAGATTAAAACACGAAAGTGAAAAATTAAACGATTTGAAATATCGAGTTAGAATGTACTACAACAAATTAACAATTTTTAATGGAGAATAAAGACTTGTTATTGTTACTAGCAATGTTACATTAGCTGTAATATACCATAGATACTTATTCGTTTTTTCTTCATTGTTACATTTTCGGTATGAAGTATTAAATAGTTATATTTTGTAATGTTTTTTATTAAATAAAGAATTTTGTTGATTAATATTATTAACAATAAAAAAATTTTACTTTAAAAGTTTTATTATATATTTATTTATACCAACTTAATATTGACCTAAATACATAAAATTACTCTTACATAATATATTTTTCTTAAATCAGGCATGAAATAGGGCCTTTTTCTCGTGTGAAAGTAGCAGAGAAAATTTAGCATTTCGAGCGTATTTTGTGAAAGTGGTGAGAAATATCCATTTCTCACCTAAAACAGGTGAGAAATGAAAAACTAGTGAGAAATATTCATTTCTCACCTGTTTCCATTTTCGCCTCTTGTTGCACAATGTACTATTATATTAAAAAGAAACGAGCCGAGGGCCTTCACAATACAAAACTAAAAATCAATTAGTCAATGAGCCATACCTTCTATTTCACGTATAGTATTACTTATTAACTCACGTTTAATTACTAGTTTAACCTTTACATATAAATCATATTGCTTACTACGCAACCGTATCTTTATTTTTCAATTAAAGGTGCATTTATAAATTTAATATATTGTAACAGATCGAGTAGTTTGTTTTATATATATGACGATGTTTTTTTTTTTTCATTTTTTTTCATATATAAATATTTTTTTAAATAAGATAAATTTCATGTAATGGTAGTAATATTAATAATTAATATAAATGTTACATATTCATATTAAAGCGCGGAAAATACGAACGACCACTCCTGAAGAAATGCGCAATACGCATGCGCCAGTGAAGAGTGATAGAGATATCATCAGTGTTATGAACTGCGTTCACGCGAACGAGTATCGTTGTATTTAGGGTCACCCTACAATGATTGCGGAACATTCCCACAAATAAACAATAAGATAATTTAAATAAATACCAAAGATTAATCTATACATTGTTTAGTTAATTAACCAAGTTATAAACAAGTAATTAACGATAACTCGAATAGAAATTGATGATAAACAAGCAATACTGAATTTGTTAACTAATTAACTTTAACAGCTAATAATTGCGCCCGTATAGCAATGCGTTAACGAACAAATTGGGATTTAGCAATAAATAGGGATAGTAATCTGCGGTTAAATTAATAACTATTCTGATAATAAATAATAATTACAAGACGAACTGTAATAATAATGATAGCTAGGGAAAAGCTAGCTCAGGTAGGGTAAAGCTCTGTTTATAGGAGGATAGTCAGCAGCACGACAATCAACGGACAATCAATCCCTGGAATCCATTAGCCAATGACTCAGCAGCACACAGCCAATTCAAAGAAGGGCCATTAGCGAAGGGCCTCTGGAATGCACGACGGTTGAACATGGCAAGGAACGAGCTATGAGTCATCAACAATCAACAACTCTTGGAATTCGTTGGGCAACGTTTGCATCAGCTCGTAAGTCCATGACGCAACCAACTCGAGGGGCTACGACTGCTACGAGTGTAACGGCTGGCAGAGTAGCAGCCAATCAGACACTAGTAATCCCTCTCCGCCACCAACCGTCATTCGCCGCTCAGCGCTCTCGACCCTACTTTCGGGTCTGACGCCCCTCCACCGCCACTCTCTCCACTCTCTCTACCTCAGAGTGGGGGAGGCCTCTGAGGCAACTTGGCGCTCTACCGCCTCTACATCGTATTGTCCCCACTACCAACCGGGAGCTACTACATCACAACATAACGGCCTACAGAGGGGAACCAATCAAGAGGAAGGCACAAGCGCCGCAAGTCAAGAAGGGATTTTCGGCCAGGACCTGAGCATCCACAGGTGTTCCCCCACCACGAAGCTCGCCGTGATTAAGAGAAGAGAGGGAAGCTCTCAGCCCTTCTAGGCACCTACAGGCCTCGGAACAGACTTCAAGAAGATTCAGCTTTTCGCCACCAGAGGAACTGGCTCCTCCCATACTCTCTCGTCAACGGTTTAAGGTCCGCATCCAGGATATAAAAGAAGAGCCCCGGGCCGCCAGAGTCGGTCGCTACCGAGCACATGAGACGCTTCGTAGCTCGAGACCTGGGTCGTTACCCAGATCGTTGCGCCCAGAAGCTCTAACAGTCGGTCGCCAACTAGTCTGGTCTTTGTTACCGTGTACGTTGGGATCGAGGCCAACTAATCTAGTGCTTGTCACTGTGTACGTTACGCCGTCGAGCTTGTAGTCGAAAGTTACCAAGTACTCTTAAAGCTTCGTAACAGTTATTGCATCAGTGCACGTAATCCTATTTATTAACAGTTATTGCATCAGTGCGCGTAATCTGGCTCCATCTTATTGTCAGTTTAAGTTATTTAAAGTCACGCGTCGTCGATTAATTGTTCGAACCGATACAAACAGATTGTTAAGATAAAGTTAATAAACAAGTTAAAGTTAATTCTTCTCGTGTTCGAGTTTTATTTCTAACTTCCCGCGACTCCTTGCGCTTTATTGAACAAGAATTCCACGTTCCAGTTGGTCAATCCGGCGAGCATTAGAGAAGGGCCCTTCTATTCCTAGACCCCGACTTGGGTCGTAACATCAGATCTTTTCTCTCTTTCTATCCACGTTTCCTTTCTGCTTACGCACCGTCGCATGGCTAACCTGCTCTATAAGTATTTCCTCTATGATTTTAGGAGGTGCGCTCCATAGTTTTTTACCTCTAGGTGTTGGAACGCATTAAATGCGGGGTCTAGGTCATTGCGGTAGCCGATTATGGAGTCTAGGTGGTGCGTTCCGTAGTTTTTTACGTCTAGATATCGAAATGCATGGAATGCGTGGTCTCGGTATTCGGGATGACCGATGGTGAAGTCGAGATGGTGCGTTGTATGGTTTTTCGCCTCTAGGTGTTGGAATGCATTGAATGCGTGGTCTAGGTCATTGGGGTAGCCGATGATGGAGTCTAGGTGGTGCGCTCCGTAGTTTTTTACGTCTAGATATCGAAATGCATCGAATGTGTGGTCTAGGTGTTCGGGGTGACCGATGGTGAAGTCGGGGTGGTGCCCTCCATAGTTTTTTGTCTCTAGGTGTTGGAACGTATCGAATGCGGGGCGTAGGTGTTCGGAGTGCCCGGTGGTGAAGCCTAGGTGGCGCGCTTCGTAGTATTTTGTTTCTAGATGTTGGAATGCATCGAAAAACGTGGAGGAGAATGAAAACTACGGAGCGCATCACCTAGACACTGACACTGGCTACCCCAACCACTTCGACCACGCATTGAATGCATTCCGACACCTAGACGCAAAAAATTACGGAGCGCAACACTCAGACTCCGTCATCGGCTACCCCGAACACCTACATCAAACGTTGGATGCGATTCGACAGCTAGAGGCCAAAAGCTACAGTGCGCACCATCTAGACTCCATCATTGGTCACCCCGAACACCTAGACTACACATTCGATGGGTTCTAACACCTAGAGGCAAACATTTACAGAACGCACCACCTATAGACAGTGTCATTGGCTACCGCGAACACCTAGACTACGTATTGGACGCATCTTGAGATCTAAATAAAAAACTACGAAGATTATTTCGAAACAATAAGCCGCGTGTTGCTCGAACGAGGGACGAATCAGGGCCATATTTTTTACCGGACCTACGGATATCGATAGGTAAAATCATCCAGCCCTCATAAGGTTCAGCGTTACATGCCTCGTCTGGCGCGGATCAGGAATCACGGCAGCCGGATCCGTCCCGTGTCTTTGCCGTTTGAAAATTTCTAGTCGGGAACGAAATAGTTCGGTGGGTAGCGAGCAAGTCTAGTAATTCGAAGATACCTAGTTCGAATCCACCCAAGAATTTTTTTTTTTTAGAAAGTTAAATCTTAAGATATTGGCAATATAGTGGCAATAGCACCCAAGACAAATAGCGCCAATAGCCTTGCAATTGTTGTACTTCTATATTGCCAATAGATCAACGATATTAATTTCCAATACAGTAGCAATGTTGTTGCAATAGCTTCAATTTTTACGCGGGGTGTTAAAATCTTGCAGTTAAAAAATTTAAACAGTACATAATAACGTACTTTCTTATTTATAAATATTTACATTGTTTTGCAGGTTAACAAAATTAATCATATCGGTGGAAAAACCTAGGGAGAATTCACTCGTAACGTCATGCGAGAAATTATGGTCACGGAGGTCGCGACGAACTTCTTAAGGTTGGGTCAAAAAATGACCCCACGTACATAAAAATAAAGAGAAATTCCAAGATAAAAAAAATGTATAATCCTAATTGGTAAGATTGAAATTATATTCATAACAAAAAATAATAAAAAATTCAATCTATTTTTTATTTTTTCAGATACCTTTTCCATAACTGGAAAACTCACTAAGATAGTGTGCGAGATATGCATAAAAAATACGTACGAGAAATAAATAGATTTTCAAATCAGTATCTGTTGCGAGACTGCTTCACAACTTCACAGACACCAGCTTTGAATGAGAAATGGAACTTCTCGCAGCTTGTTTTTTAAAAAAAGTTTGTACAACACGTGCGACGTATTTTCTTTTTATCTTTTCTGCTTTCTGCTCCTGTTTATCTCTAACATTATATTTTGTAAAACTTTTTATAAAACTGTTATTATATGGTATTATTATTGTTATAATTCGTTTGCCAAAATAAATCTAAATGCGATTCAATTCTTTGTGAGTTCTTTTCATATGTAAATATGAACCCTTTCATACAAACAAAATATTAGTACCGTAACAAAATGTTAGTATTGAACAAAAATAGGATTGTTTGCAAATTCTTTATGAAATATTTAAATAAAATTGGCGAATGTTTATTCATACTTATCCAAGATGGCGTCGGCGAGGAAAAGACCTCCCGATAAGAATAGCACAAAATATTACAAATGTCATTCAAAAACACCGTTGGCAACGGTAATTTGTATTGTATGTGATTGAGCAACACAAAAGACATAGGAGATAAATTAGTGATCTGCCCGGAGCATGTGCACGTGGATAACATAACCAATAACGAGGAGAATGAGAAAGAGGAACATTTGAGTGAGACAGCGAAAATGATAATAGCTCATATTAAAATGAAGCAAACCGATGAATTGCGAAGAGAAATCCTAGAGGAGCTAGAAAAAAAGACAATAGAAGTACAAGGTATAACAAAAAATAATATAAGTGAAAATGAGGTTATGGTAGCTGAAAATATGTTATTAAAACAGCTGAATAAAGAACTGCAAGATAAAAATAAACTATTGCACGAGTTGCTTGAAGTTTATAAAGAAAAAGAAACAGATAACCATTTTACAAAAAAATCTTTCGCTGAAACGACGAAGGAGACAAAGGAGATACAGATACAACCGAAAAAGATACCAAAAATCGTCGTTAAAATTGGTAAATATAAACATGGTGATGTTTTAGATACAGTTACGAAATATCTAGTGAAAGAAAAAGACATACAAATCAAAACCGTATATACCAAAAATAAAAGTGATATAATAATTAACTGTATGAACATTGAGAGTGTAGAAACTGCTGAAAAAGTACTTAAAAGAAAATTACCAAAGTGTGAGATTGCTGCTGAAAAATTAAATAACCCAAAAATAAAAATAGTTGGAATAGACAACTTCACAAAGATGGATATGAAAGAAATTGAACATGATATAAATCTAGAAACTTTGCTGACCCAAGCTGCTATGGTACTGTCCTACATATGTACACAAACGAAAAAACAGAACTCAGTTCTATTATAATGGAAATACCACCCGAGATATACAAGAAGATCAGAGAGAACGGTAAGAGACTTTTTGTAGGCCATCAAAGGTGTATGGTCTATGATCTAATAAACATCTCACCATGTTACAACTGTGGGAGGTTAGGGCATAATGGAAGCAAATGTAGAAACAGACAAATATGCACAAAATGTACAGGTAACCATGAAACAAATAAATGTGTCAGCGCCAAAACAGAATGCACTAACTGTATCTTTAGTAATAATACATATAAAACAAAATTATACACTAATCATTCTCCATACGACATGAGCAAATGTGAAATACTAAAAAACAAGATAAAAAATATATAGATGCAACTGATTACCGTATCAAGCCTGAAATACCGACCTGGAAACCGGCAAGGCCGTCTCGACTACAACAGAGTGCAACTGAAGATAATCAACTTAGCAGAACTGCCGTACCGGCGGAAACATTAACAAGACCATCATTGCTCACGCTAAATCAAAGACAGAGGGCAGCGAGCCGAACTACAGGAAGTATTTCCAGCACAGAAACCAGCCCAAATGCAACGCCAACAACACCAAGTGCAACAAATGGCGCAGAATCGTGAAGTATTAGAAGATATACACGAACAATTATACAAACGGGAAGTTACATATAATGATTTGAAGTCTCTTAATCAAGATAGAAAATCAACAGATAATCTGATCTTATGTATGAATATAAGAGGTTTAAAAACTAATTTTGATAAATTGCAAATCTTGATTAAAAGGCTCAAAATTAAACCACATGTAATTGTATGTGCTGAAACCGGTAATCTGGAGCACTATCAATATTACAGACTAAATGGATACAATATATATTACAACCATAGCCATGTTGACAAATCAGATGGTGTAGTCGTATACGTAAAAAAAGATGTAAATCAGACAACGAATGTAAAAGCTGGGTAGACTAAAAATACTAAATACAATTATAAAACTTAATAACAATAGTCAGTTGGAAATCTCAGCTATGTACAGATCACATGATCTGCATAATACAGAGTTCACTCTAAAAGTAAATCAATATCTGCATCAAAAGAGAAACGTTAAAAACCACCTGATAATAGGTGACTTTAATATTAACATAATGCTACAGGACAACATTAGTCAGAATTTTTATATAATTTTCTTCAAAATGGTTTTTACCCTGGCTTTATTGATACGACTAGACCATATGATATAACTACTGATAGTGGAACATGTATAGATAATATTTATATAAAAACTAGCTCAATCAACACTAAAACTTTCAAATTAAAGACACTTATTACTGATCACTACCCGCTTTTCATAGACATAAAAAAACCACTAATGGACGCAGGCATGGAGAATAAGAAAACTAGTTATTCATTAAACTATAAAAAAATAGCTATTATAGCAAATCAAAAATACTGGAGGGATTACAAGCATATCGAGGATCCAAACGAAGCAATAGACCTTTTTATAGATGAAATAAAACATTGTCAAGAACTATCAATAAGGAAACAGGCTAAAGTCAAGTATGCACCTAGAAAAGAATGGATTACTAGTGCATTACTAAAATCTTGTATAAAAAAAGGACGAATTGTATAAAAAACTCAAAAAGAATCCAATGAACGATAGATTACAAAATGAATATAAAAACTATGTAAAATGCTTAAACAAAGTTATAAAAGATGCCAAAATAAAATATGATAAGGAACTTATAGAAAAAAACTCAGGTAATCCAAGGCAGCTATGGAAAATTATAAATTCCAAACTTGGCAACAAAGGTAAAAAAGACAATATTATACGTGAAATCTATAATGAAAACATGGAGAGAGTAAAAGAACGATCTAAAATTGCAAATATCATGAATGACTATTACGGCAGGATGGGAAAAGAAATGAGTGACAAAATTATTGCTCCAAGTAACGATTCTTTTCAATTACCACCACGCAACATAAATTTAATATTTCTAAATTTTACAAATGAACACGAAATTAAAAGAATTATCCAAAATTTGAAATTCAAGAATGGGGGAGTTGATAAGATAAATTCTAAGACACTTAAAACAATATCTGATCATATAGCTGATCCCTTGGCACACATCTTCAATAAATGCATTGAAAAGTCAATATGGCCAGATGCCCTTAAAGCTGCTGAAGTGATACCAATTTACAAATCAGGGAAAAAATTATTAGTTAAAAACTACAGACCTATATCCTTAATTTCGAATATCGCAAAAATTTTTGAAAAGGTCATATACGAGGGTCATTTGACAAGTACCTAGCCTCACCGCCAGATGGTGCCACTATCGCACCAGAAATACACTACAGTGCAGTATTTTCCTGTAAAGGGTTACAGACGAAATTTCAGCCGGATCGGAGTTGTAGTTTATTTTTGAGAGCGTGTGAAAGCAAATGTGTCCGTTGATTTTTGAAAAAATGGAGAAAGAACAATATCGGTCGGTGATTCGATTCTTGTTTTTGGAAGGGAAATCGCGCAGTGAAATTAAAGAACGCTTGGATGCAGTGTATGGGGATGCTTCTCCTTCGATGGCGACCGTTAAATTTTGGTATAACGAGTTTCAACGTGGTCGTACGTCGGTTTTTGATGATC
Source organism: Torymus aiolomorphi (assembly GCA_036365515.1). Classification (NCBI taxonomy): domain Eukaryota; kingdom Metazoa; phylum Arthropoda; class Insecta; order Hymenoptera; family Torymidae; genus Torymus; species Torymus aiolomorphi. Next base: position 135,126,538 of record CM070874.1, read on the forward strand.
CACGCCCAGGTGCTCCGAAAACAGCCACTACGGAGGAGAACGTGACAAAAATACACGATATCGTTTTGTCAGACCGCCGATTAAAGGTGCACGAGATAGCTGCGATAGTAGGCATCCCAGAAGAACGCGTGTGGCATATCCTACATGAGATTTTAGGCATGAGGAAGCTGTCAGCAAGGTGGGTGCCGCGTTTGCTGACTGCAGACAACAAGCGCATCCGTGTGACCAGTTCAGAGCAGTGTTTGGAGCTGTTTAATCGCAATCCAAAAGAGTTTTTGCGTCGTTACGTGACCGTCGACGAAACATGGATTCACTACTACACTCCAGAGACCAAGGAGCAGTCAAAACAGAGGACCTTCCCCGGTGAACCTGCTCCGAAGAAGGCGAAGACGGTCCCATCGGCCGGAAAGGTGATGGCCACTGTTTTCTGGGATTCTCAAGGTGTGATTTTTATTGACTATCTGGAGAAGGGCAAAACGGTCACAGGACAGTACTACGCCGAACTATTGAGCCGATTTGACGCCGTGTTAGAAGGAAAACGGCCCCATTTGTCTAAAAAGAAAGTGCTTTTCCACCACGATAATGCATCGGCTCACACTTCTGCACTCGCCACGGCTAAATTGGTCGAATTACGCTACGAACTGCTGCCCCATCCACCGTATTCTCCAGATTTGGCTCCGTGCGACTTTTTTTTGTTTCCGAACCTAAAAAATTCGCTTGCCGGGAAGAGATTCCACTCCAATAACGAAATAATCGCCGCCACGGAGGCCTATTTTGCAAACCAAGAGAAAACATTTTTTTCAACGGGGTTAAAAAAATTGGAACACCGCTGGACCAAGTGTATTCAACTAAAAGGAGACTACATTGAAAAATAAATTTTATTTTTTGTAAAATTTTGGTGTTTTCATTTGTAGGCTAGGTACTTATCAAATGACCCTCGTACAAAAGAATCTTTAGTTTTATTAACAAACACAAAATATTAAGCGAAAAACAGTTTGGATTCATAAAAGGCAAAGGAACCAAAGATGCTTTAAGCTATATTATGAAAATAATTTATAATAACTTAGATAAAAGTCAGCCAATAATAGAAGCTTTTCTAGATCTTGCCAAAGCTTTTGATACGGTTGATCATAATATACTACTACTCAAGCTGCAAGCGTACGGGATAAGAGGCAATGCTTATGAATTGATGAAAAGCTACTTATCAAATAGAAAGCAGATAGTAAGAATTGACCAAAGCGGAAGTGAACCGATAACAGTAACTATGGAAGTGCCACAAGGAACAATCCTAGGCCCGCTGCTTTTTATAATATATATAAATGATCTACTGACAACGATGCCAGAAAACTCAATTTTATCGTATGCTGATGATACAGCAGTTATATCGGCGGGTAAAACATGGAAAGAAGTAGAAAAGGAAATGAATCAAAATCTAAAAAAAGTAGCAATAGGGCTCGCATTGAATAAATTAACTTTAAATATAAGTAAAACTGTTTATATAACTTTCGGGAATTACTGCGACAGTGTTCCACAAAATGTTGATATCTTTATTAACAAAGAAAAACTAAAGAGAGTGGACTCGAGTAAATATTTAGGAGTGAATTTTGATTACAATCTAAAATGGGATGAACATATTAACTACCTAATTAAAAAAACAAGCTACTTAAGTTTCATATTCTACAAAATCAATAAATTTATGCAAATAAATACGTTAAAAGTTATTTACTATGCCTTCTTTCACAGTGTTATCAATTATGGGATAATAGCTTGGGGTGGTGTCTATAAAAACAATCAACATTTGCTCCAAAATATACAAAACAGATTACTCAAACTAGTGTTCAAAAACACTTTCGTGCAAAATAAACCAATGAATATTAAGCAACTATACACATGGGACTGTTTAAAATATTATTACAACGAAATGAAAAATTTATTCTCAAACTCAAATAGTAAGACTAGATGTAAAGCTATCATATTGCCAAAAATGGATAAAAGACTGAGCGATAAAAACAATTATATAACTGCAATAAAGACCTTCAATCTACTGCCAAACGAGTTCAAAACGTTAGAAATAGACAAAAGAGCCACTAATTACAAGTTAAAATGGATTACGAATAATATTCCGTGAGAATGATCCTTATATTTCCTTGAAAAAATTTGATACTTTATCAAATCAAGCATAGAACATATATATTTATTACTGTTTATTACTGTGTATAAATTTTATAATATTGTTAAAAATGAAGATTATTTATCAAATAGTTTTAAGTTTTAGTATGTAGTACTAGGTTTAAGGAATCTATTAGTATTAAGTATACTCCGGACCTGCAAACAGGGAATTTATTTCCCTCTGCAGGGTTACTATGTAATGTAATGTATGTGATTCTCTGGATAAATAAATAAATAAATAAATAAATAAATAAATGTTCAACTTATTCTTTCTCAATTACTTATAAATATTAATATAAACTCTTCAATATTTTATACGATCGAAAAAATATAATTAATTCCGAATTTTTTATGAAATTTTTAAATAAAATTTTTAATTCTCAATTAATTCTTTACGAGTTCTTTTTGAATAAAATTATGCATTCTTTCGTACGAACAAAATTTTAAAATCAAAATAAATAAACATAAAATTCTTTCCGAATTCTTTATGAACATTTTGAATACAATTTTTTAATACTCAATTCTTTATGAGTTTTTTTTTAATAAAATTAAGGATTCTTTCATACGAACAAAATTTTAAAATCAAAATAAATAAATATAAAATTCTTTGCGAATTCTTTATTAACTTTTTAAATACAATTTTTGAATACTCAACTAATTCTTTACGAGTTCTTTTTGAATAAAATTATACATTCTTTCATATGAACAAACTTTAAATATCAAAATAAATAAAAATAGAATTCTTTCCGAATTCTTTATGAACTTTTTAAATGAAATAGTTGAATGTCAAACTAATTCATAGCAGGTCCTTTGTGATGTTAATATGAACACTTTCATGCGAATAAAATCTTAATATTAAAATGTATAAGAATAGCATTCATTTCGGATTCTTTTAGAATTCTTAAAAAAAATCGAACACATTACAAATTTTAAATGAATTCTTATGAACTGATATTCAGGTAGGTCTTAAAGAATGGAAAATGTATACTTTTGGATCAAATTCTGATCATTTCGCGAATTCGTACGAACTCTTACGAAGTCTTGACGAATTCTTTATGAATTGTTCTTGCCGTCTGGGCTTGTATGCCGCATTCATAACATTTGCGTTTTTTTAGTTTCCGGTACTATCTCGTCTTGGGGTTCTGAAATTTGGCAATACGCTCTCTTCCGACTTTCTTCCACTCTTTCACCGTGCAACTCCTTTCGTTATTGCACATGGCGTTCGCAAATCATAGCAGTATTAATGGCTGCTTCTAGGTTAGGTGAAACTTTTCCTATCATTTGGGTCGCAATTTCCGAATTTAACCCTAATGTAAAACATTCAACGGCCGTATTAACGGTCCCCTCAATGATACCGCGAGCTATAAGGGAATTCAAATTTTCATTAATTAACTCTTGAGCTTTTTGTAAAATTTTCTTTACTCTTAAACCGTATTCCGAGACTTTTTCTTGCGGATTTTGTTTTACACGTGCCAAATCCGTTTGAACCTGAGGTAGGTTTTGGCTAGGTGAAAAAACGGCTTTTAGTTCGCCTAATAATTGATACAAATTGTCAAAAGTTTTGAATTGAAGATAATCATCCGCTTCCCCGGTAACACGTGACTTTACTAATTTTAAAAAGAAATTCCTGTCGTTCGGGTTTACAAAAGTTTCCACCTCCTTACATTCTCTTATAAAACGATTTATAGAAATATTTTCCCCATTAAACTCGGGAAGGATCCGCGCTATTTCGGTAGTCTTTTTGTAGTTTACTATAGGCTCATTCATGACGGAAATATTCTTAGCGCTTGAAAAACTTGAAGCTAGATTTGAACGCGGTTGCAGTGGCACAAAATTTGATCCGATGGATCCTCCTATTGAAAGATCTAATATTTCCGTGCCCATTGAAAATACCCTTGTGTGAACCCAAATGTGTACCCACATGGGTTCTTACAAGAGTTCCCATAAGCGTTTTCCAATGAGTTCCCACATGGTTTCCTACATGGGAAACCAACTGGCTAATGGACTGGGAATCCCATGTGGGGACCTGTATGGGATCCCCGGAGAGTTGATGAAAATTAATAATTTATTTAAATTATGTATTGTTTAGTCATGCATTAAATATTGTATAATAATAAATTTTCTGATACCATTTTATGCTTTATTAGATAACAAATTTTTAGTTCCCATTGTAAAGGGGATATCAAAAACAAGGCAAGCCTTGTAATTCGAACTCTTCGTAAAGAGTCATTTGCACGTTTGACTTACACGGCTTATATACTCTCGGCCATCCCGTGTATCCATAGAAAACACTACCGAAGCGCCACATAGCGGATAAATAGTCGAAGCTTCTTTACCTGCCCGTAAGTGAAAATGTCCGAACGTTAGAAAGAGAGAGAAGATCGCGGGACGTAGCTATCTCTCTCTTGTTATGAACTGCGTTCGCGTGAACGAGTAGCAGAATATTTAGGATCGTTCTACAATGATAATTTCGAATATAAAGATTGATTTCAAAATAAATACTAAATAAATCAACCAATTAAATGGTAAATGTATTCAAACGTATTTCCATAAATAAAAACCTGTTGGAGATTTTAACAATAAAATCATTAATTTGTTTCATATAAATTATATCAACCGTTTCGAAAAATAAATAAATAATAAACGAATTTACGATAACGCGAATAGGAATAAATGACTGACGATAAATACATAAATAATAGCCGGGCGATCGACAATTAATAATTGATAACAAAATAAACATGATAATTGAATTAACAATTGAATAAGGGAGCTCGCTCAGGGTGAAAAGCTCTTCCAAGAATTATTTACTGCTCTGAGATTCTAGGAAATCCTCAAAGACAAGTAGCAACGGTCAAGGCATTTAAAGGATAAAGAGGGGAGGTAATCGAAGTCAACAATACCGAGAATCCATTAGCAAGGAGCGTAAACACTTCCGAGAATCCATGAGAGAAGACCGTAAACACTTCCGAGAATCCATTAGCGAGGAGCGTAAACACTTCCGAGAATCCATGAGCGAGGAGCGTAAACACTTCCGAGAATCATTGCGCAATGGCGTAACAGCCCAACGGCCCGAGCCATCGTCAACAACCAATCACGGACTAGCGGCGTCCCACGCCACAGGAGGGAGGCGGCCCGTCACCCGCTGCTCATCGCTCTCGCCCCTATTTTCAGGTTTGAGGTCCCTCCACCGCCGCTCTCTCTATTTCAGAGTGGGGGAGGCCTCTGAGGCAACTTGGCGCCCTACAGCCTCTATACCATACTGCCTCCCACTACCAACCTGAAGCTCCACCCACGATCCAGAATATAAATTGGGCCACACCGCCGGCATCGAGTCAGTCGCTACCGAGCACATGAGAAGCTCTGTAGTCAGTTGCACTAGTGCACGAGCTCTGATCACGTCTCTGAGTCAGTCGCCATTACGATTAAAATTCGAGTTAATTGAATTGTATAGAGTCACGGTCAAAAGTCTATCTATTTGTTAAAATTCATAAAGTATTTAATTAATTTAATAAACCTCAAGTTAAAGTTATTTCTCTCGAGTTCGGGTTTTATTTAAAACTTCCCGCGACTCCTTGCGCTTCAGCGCTTAATTGAGCAAACGTTCCCACATCCTGATTGGTCAACTTGGCGACCATTGCAGAAGTGACTTTCTACTCGCAGACCCCGACTTGGGGCGTTGATACTACGGCGTTAGTACTCCACACGGCCGCGCAGATACGCGGCGCTAACGTCCAGGCGCGGCGGAAAGAAAGCAGCGCGAGCTCCGAAAGAACACTTAAACAAACATATGCAATGCTTTTGAAACCAACCAATCTCTTCTATAGAAATTTGTATAGATATGGAAAGAGTATACGGTCTTGTGTGGCGCAACTACTAATAAATCATAAAGTGACAGACAATATTATGTTCCTGTTCAGTAGGAATTTTACAAACCGAACTACTGGATCGTGTGCCTTGGCGCAAGGCACATTATGTAGACACTCCTTAAAGAAAATAAGAAACGAACAAAATTCAAAATATGCCACTATTTAATATCTTAAAACATATGATTTAAAAAAAAATTTCCCCATTGTCTTTATGTATTTATTTTTGTTTTTCTTTATATGTTATTGTTTTTTCTGTTTTTTTTAATGTTTAATTTAATTATTTAATAAAATAGAGTTTGGCAATTTTGTCATTGTCTTTATCTATTTGTTTTTGTTTTTCTTTATATATTATAATTGTTTTTTCTGTTCATTTTTATTTATTTATTTTTTTTTCTGTTTATTTTCTATATCCAATGTTCGAATTCGTACAGAAGAAGACAGAATAAAACAGAAAAAAATTTTTAAAAATCGAAACAAATAAGAATAAACAGAGAAAAACAGAAGAAAACAGAAAAAAATAGAACTATTTTCTGCCAGGGTGCCCTGAAGAGGGGAGTATACAAACGCTCCCGAAACGTTGGCAATAAAGCAATAATAATTTTTTACAACTATTGGTTCGTTTGATGCCCGCTACCTTAATAAAATACATACACCACAAACGTACACTCAAGTATTGTTGCTATTTTATGTTATACTGCTTACAACCAAGAAAATAGTGTCATCTTGAACGCCATCTGCCTGTTTACGGCTACTGGCTGCACAGTTACTCTCTGCATGCTCCGTTTGCCTGGTATGATGCACAGCTCTCAAATCATTATGCATTTGAGGCTCCGTAATGGAGGATAGCATGAGCGTCAAATCCACGGAATCAGTGGCGACCAGTGATGAATACGAATTTGTAAGCTAAAAGGGAACTATGAAACAGTCACAATCGTTGCTGGAGTCACGGATGCTGAACATTACCAACAATGGTAATCTAGAAGATCTTCAAAACAATTTACACGAGGTAAAACATTACTTTTGTGCTTCTTGTGGGTGTGAAAAATTTGAAGTGTGACTGATGTTATTGTGGTTCTTGACAACTGTGGTTCGTCCTACTCCTCGGGCCACAATCAAGATACTTTTATTTTGTGCTTTTATTTGTGCTAGAAAACTTTGATTTATAAACAATGGTACGTTTAAGTTATTATTATACACTGGGCCCTTTGATTGATCAACAAAATTTACTTGGAGTAGAAACAGATTCAAATCCTGGTTGTGTTATTGTCACTCTTGAAAAAAATATTGTAATAAGATGTAACGTAAATAATGATATAAAAACATTTTATCTGTTAAAAAATTGATAATTTAAAAACTTATAAGTGCTTATTTTTAATATGTTTACAGCTCTATAATTTAAAACAAGTCAGTAGTTGGTCTACTAAAGAACTTTTAACTACTCAAGTTGTTTAGGCTGAATCGTCAAACAGTTATTAATAGTTATTAACCAACTTCAACCATATAGTGTGCTGCATGGACAGGAGTCAATTCGTATAAAAATATTAACTGATTTTGGTCTCTACAGTTTTAATTATAAAGCGTTTATAAATGTTTTTAGTACTTCATTATTTTAAGTGAGTGAAGTGTAAATAAAAAATTTTCTAGAAACAAAATGCCACCAAAAAAAGATAAGGTTAGATACAATATTTTTGCAAGACAATAAATATATTATTTATTATACCAAAAAATACGTTTACAATGAAAATAGTTATTTTATAGAATATACCCTGTTGGAAAAAGTTAATAGAAGTCAATAAGATTTCTTATCGATTTGAATGGGGAATATTAATTCCTTTTTCTGTCAATATTAAGTCAATTAAGTCAATATAAGCTGATAAAACTATACGAAAAATCACAATTGAAATCGATGGAAATTCAAGATGATCTTTTTATTGCTTTCAATTGTAATTTTATTTATTGATTGCAATTGTAATTTTTCTTATAGATTTTTATCGACTTATATTGACTTATATCGATTTTATCGCATTTTATCAATTTCTAATGCAGAAAATGAAATTAAGATTCACCATTTAAGTCGATAAGAGATTTTATCGACTTCAATGGCGAGTCTTATCGATTTCTATTAATTTCTATCAACTTTTTCCAGCAGGGTATTGCTGATAGTGACCAATGTTGGTTCTACAAGTTCTACAAAGGATGAAATTGGTATTATCACCATGGGAGAGGAAACAGATAATCCTAAGAATCAAGGATTGCGGGAGCACTCCGAAGGCAAGTAACAGTCAAGGAGTGAGCCCGTGCCCTATATACTTTGATTTTGGATTTCATCAAATTATATCATGAACACCTACTGGTGCCTAATTGGGAAATGGTAACATATATAGATAACATATCACCCACCTCTTACCAATGTAATTGGATTGAAGCTCTTTACGTGGCCTTAAATTTTATTCAAAGAGAAGTAAGGTTAGTCTAAATGAGAACACAATATTAATTTTTAATGATAATTTTTTGTTACTAAAAAAATTTATATTTCAGAGAATTAGCTGCTCGAGTATTTTTAGTTGTATTCAACAATCGTCCTTCAGTCAGATCGTCCTTTGCTAACAAAGTTTTTTCCAGGTTTTAATTAAGTTTTTATTTCAGATTCTGCGGGGGTGATTATAAACAAGGGCAATCTGACTGCCATCAATATTAATTATTTTAATTTAATTTGTAAGACTGTAAGGCCGATGGAAAAATTCTTATCAGTTGATTGTATTCAACAATTTTATGGAAGAAGCTGAAAGTATTGATCAATATACAGGTTGTTAAAAAACAACCGCATTGGGTATATATCACGTGAAAGAGCGGAAAATTTTAAGATAAAAAGTCCAATGAACCAACGCGATCGGATCGATAGATTTTCCGTAATCGATTAATGAAAATTACTCGATTAGACCAATGAGCGCGCGGCGTTAGTGGCAAGAGGCGGCGGAGAGCGCGGAGTGGGGGAAGGTGCCGCGCCGCTAACGCCGCGCGCTCATTGGTCTAATCGAGCAACGCGATCGGATCGATAGATTTTCCGTAATCGATTAATGAAAATTGCTCGATTAGACCAATGAGCGTGCGGCGTTAGCGGCAAGGGCGGCGGAGAGCGCGGAGTGGGGGAAGGTGCCGCGCCGCTAACGCCGTGCGCTCATTGGTCTAATCGAACAATTTTCATTAATCGATTACGGAAAATCTATTGATCCGATCGCGTTGGTTCATGGGACTTTTTATCTTAGAATTTGCCGTTTTTTCACGTGATATATACCCAATGCGGTCGTTTTTTAATAACCTGTATAAATCAAATTCAGGATAAGTCTTGGAAGAAAAATAATGTTTCTCCAAGTGAGAAATTTGGTTTATCAATACTTAATGAGGTATTTAATTTTAATATTAAATGAAAACAAGCCACTATTACTTATCAACTTTAAAATATCATTAAATTATTTAAGGTTAATGGACAATATGAACAAATAAATGATTTTATTGAAACTAGAAGATTCTATATTCCACCACCAGCTAAGCCATTAGCCTGGTCATTTGAATTAGAATGGGCTGGATTGAGTATAAGTTGTGCAGAAAATGTAAAGGTAATATACATAATATGTTATCATAGTTATTATAAAAAAATGTAGGTATAAAGCATTGAAATAAATATTTACTTTTAGGTAAATGCTGATGCTAAGCTTGGTTCATGGAAAATGCAAGCTGTTGAAGATGATTCTTGTAATGTACTCAATGATATTGAACATATATTAGGAGAAGATACTACCTCTAAATCTCGTAATATAACAAATGTTGTTAAAGAAAATGTAAAAATTGATATGCATAGGAACGAAATTGAATCAGACCAAATTATTAATGGTCACCTATTTGGAGGAAAATATATACCATTTTCTGGTATGTGAAGTCAGAGAAAAATATATAAGACGTAAAATAAATAAATTAATTCATCAATTATTGTAAATGAAAACGAAGCTGCTATGAAATATTGTGGTAGCCAAAGAGAAATGATGATATATGGATTTATCCTAAAAAGTCAAGTAAAACTTGAGTATTGGAGTGGACATGGATCTCGAATAATAGTGCTCTATGATTTGGAACAAGTCAGTAGTTTTGAGTGAGATAGTCGTTCGTAGTATTAATGTGGAATATTAAATAAGCGGACGCTGATGAACAAGATTTGTTAATATTGGCGTTTATTAACTTGCCGACGTTTCGGGAGTTTTGAGTTCCCTCTTCAGGGGTACAATATAGTTTACAAATAGTCAGTTACAAACAAATAAATTAGGTATAAAGTTGTAGAAAAATATAAATAATAGAATACCATTTTTAATAAATTACGTTACATTAAAGTTCGTCAAAGATTTTTGAGTTCGAACGGGATCTCAGTACGGAAAGAAAAGGCCAAACTGTGAGAAAGTGTACGGATATTGAATTTAGTTAGTAATACTATGGAAAACTTGTTTTGTCTGCACAATTGAACTTACGCCAAACTCTGTCCTCTCCACTCATTATTGCTCCGCTACTCCTGTTGTTGGTAATTGGCGTGCGGGACAATACTGGAGGGAAATCGCAAAAGTCGAAATTTGCAGCTAGTTTTTTTTGTTTTTCTATAAAATCATCGCTAGCATCTTTTCCACAAATATAACAAAATTTTGCAAAGTTAAAATCGGCGCCTGTAGAAGCACGTGTAGAAATACCTGGCAATGATTTTAATTTATTCTCTGCTGCTTGTATATTCTTTTCCCATGTATAAGATTTCGCACAATTAGCATGAACATTAATGGAACTGAATTTCCGAAATTCCAAATGTTTTTTGTCTTGTCTCCTTATGCTTGATGCGACGCAACTTCGAATACTTTCTTCTTTCAATGTACGAATAGCGCCGATATTTAGCGACTTTTCACAAATCATACAATCCACTTGATCAGCCATTACATTAGAATAGAAGCTGCAAAATAATATGTGCTATATAGTATTTAGCAGCGACTTTATAATTTATTGAAATGATATTATTGATATAGGAATGTTCTCTAAAATTTTTAGTATTTCAATCATAGGAACAGAATACTTACATGAATATATTATATATATTCTCTCCAATTTTATATATAAGTATGCGAAAATACACTCTGAAAACTAACTTTTAACTGGTAAACTATGACGCCAAGTGATTGCTACTAAGGACGCTTCCAGAATAACCGACTGAAAGACGTTACAGACTGCTCTACACAACCTATACTATTATAAAGGACGGTTTTCATAAGTGCTGCAGGATGCCATTCATTCCAAGAACGACAGCATCTCTGATTGGTTCGTCTCACCCGACTGGCCATGTAGCCGTGTAAGCGAAACATATACTAAGATTTCAAACAGGGGGGGGGGGGGGGGTTACAAAGTGCGTTGACCTTCGTACCTTTTGTGTCAATACAAACGGTTACCTACCTGGAGTACAATAGACCGCTTTTACCTGCCGATCCACTAATACAGTTCGTTTACCTGAACTGAAGTTATTCAGTTTGTATAGATGTTAACATAACAATATATTTACATACAATAAAAAAATATACTGTTTAATTTAAATATATTTATAATAAAAATACACATTTTTTACAAATAAATTGCAAAATCATTAATTTAAAATAATCTGTTAGTTATTAATTTACTTTAAAAACATTAATTTCATGTCATAAATAAATTTTTAATGAAAAAAAAAATTGCTTAATTCTTCATGCGTAAAATTCACTTAGAATTTATTTATTTACATAATTTTAAATGCGAAATTCCTATTCCTCTCGATTCGCAATATCAAATTTAAAAAAAATGAAGTCTATAAGTTAATTCGTTCCCGAGAAAAGTTAAGTTTTATCGCGCATATCCGTTTTGAAGAGACAGTGCCGCGCGGCAGCACAGCTGCTCGCAGTCATCCCCACTCCGCCTCCCGCGCCGTTCCGCCGAGAAATTTCAACGATCAGGCTTCCTTTCATAATTTTTTTTAATGAAGCCAATAAGTGCCGGAAATGCACTCAACGGATATTGAAAGCTCTTACAATTAGCTACAACACTACATTTTTTATTTGTCTACTTCACGTTTAAGTCAGCCGTAAATTTAGGTTGACTTAAAGCTCTAATATCTCCGGTTGTAGTCATTTGAATCGGGTCGGTTTTAGCTTGATTAAAGCGTTTATTAATCAGCTTCTCAAGCCTTTTTTAACATTGCATTTTCATCGAGCCGTTTTCATGTAATTGCATTTATTTATAAAAAAAAAATTGAAAAAATTTAAAAAAATTCTAAAGCACCCGTATAATGCAAAAAAGGCTATTTTTGATATTGCATATTATTAACTATAAGCCAAAGTATGTGTAAAAAATTCAGCGACCGCGTGGAGTCTTTATTTAAACCCATGGCACGCGACAAAATTGTTATAAATTTTTAGTTAACAACAGCCGTACTGGAAAACTACACCGTCGATCATCCTGAATTTTTTTATGTAGTATTATCATATAATGAGCTACTATTTCACAAATTTCATTAACATTCATTGATTTTTACGCCCCTTAAAAATTAGTTACATTTTACATATCATTTTTAACGGTTTTTTACTCATTGTTAGCGCAAAATAAAATTTTTCGATTCGGAAATACATTAACTTTGTAGAAAAACATCAGATAAACAAAAAATGTCCTATGACTATTTTCGATTAAACGCTTCCTTCTCAAGTTATAAGAGAAAATATGCCGAAAAATAGGCCTTTTTACGTTATTTCGGTACATTTGTTGCTATACTGAATTTAGCAGACATTTTTTTGAATAGGCAAACTCGGATTCTTTTTCTACATATTATTTCGGAACTTTCTACGTTATAATATGCTCTACTTCAAAGAAGGTCCACCTCGAATGCTCTACTGCCTGGACTAATTGGGCAAACGATTGTGCAAAAGTGCCACGAGCTATCGAACGACGGAAGCGCGCCGTGGCAAACAGCGGCGAAGCCGCGAAACTCGCTGCCACAGCAGCCGCCGCGGCGGCCGCGGCGTCTGCTCGCTGGGGCAAGTTGAGTTGCAGGTTAAATTCGATTACTCCAATTTAAAGAAATTGCAGTGAACGAGTAAAGTGATGTTGATATTATGAACAATATGCAGAAACACGTCTTGAAACGATGGAGAAAATATCAGATAAGTAACCTATGCTATTATTTAAGTTATTTTATGTATTTGGATAATCATTCAAATACTCAAAATATTCTTCGATAAATCTGAATTATTTTTCGAATAGATACTTTGTGCATTTTTTTATTTCAGAGAAGACGGTACATTCAGAATGCGAATATGCTTTGACAAAAGACGTATAAATTGAAGATTACTCATTCGGACAATCAGACATCAGACATGAAGAGGACAATAAGATTGTGCATTAAGTTTAGAGTTTTTAACCTTCAGATTATTAAATAATTATAAAATAGTTTTGCGGCTAGTGAAGAAGAAAATATTAGAAGCAAGAAGAACTAGACCTAGTAAAAAAAGCAATCACAAAGTGCAGTTGCGATCTCAGCTGCATTTTTTATTGGCCGTTGTTATATGTACTCCAGATTTGTTATATGCAAAAAAATGTCGTGCAAATAAGGAAATTAACTAATTTTAAGCAGTTACGTCATGCAAATAAAAGTAGGATGTTATTTAGTGATAAAAAGTAATTATTCAATATTAACTAATTTCGAAATCCATATTATAAAGGCTACATATGAATTCTAACCTATAAACAAATTTGACAGCTGGTTTGTGCTAGGGAATTTCGACGTAGTCGACTACAATACTGTACACTATACAGTCTACTTCAGAGCGCTAGGTATACATATATACTGGTTACAGCACATGTGCATCGCGCGGCGCGAGATATTTGACATATTTAAAAATGAAAAAAAAGTTTTTTACACAAAGCACAATTTAAAATTCTTCAACTGAAAACTATAAATTTTAATATGTCAGAATATTTAAAAGAATCCAATGTATATTAATACACCACCTAGCACAATGAAAAAATAGAATACTTCCCTACTGGAAATGGAAAATGTATATAAATGTAAATAAGTGTATATTTATGTAAATAAACGTATATAAATGTAAATAATGATATATAAATACTGTAATTAGAACACACCCTTACATTTATTTACAGTTATATACATTTTTCTAAATAAATTTACACTTATTTACAGAAATATATTTTTTATTTGTACATATTAGACGACAAAATTATTATATATAGAAAATTATTATATATAGCCTTATATATAGAAAATTAAAAGAAAATACAAATGTGTACAAATGTATTCACACGTATTATATAATCTGTAAATAAGTAAGTGTATTTACAGAAACAAAAATTTGTAATACAACTATTCAAAATGTGAGAAATATATAAATGGAAATAAGTGTAAATTTCTGTAGTAAAACGTATATAAATGTTAGTAAATGTTAAAAATGTTCTAATTACAACTTTAATGCACACTTATTTACATTTATATACATTTTCCATTTCCATCGGGGTTAGCTACAAATCCTATTAATGTCATGTTTCGGCAATACTTTCATAAAAATTGTTAATTGATCTTCTATAAAAAGTATAAAAACTATAAGTAATACATGCAGTAGAAGGAGTATCCGTCAAACGTTTAACATCTGCGAAAAGTAATTTCTAAATTTTAATCACTTTCAACACAATTATTCATCTAACATTCACTATTGTTTAAGCAGTAGTTTATTGTGTTCAAGTGAATTTAACATGATAATAAGTTTTTAAGTAAAAAAGCACAAAATAAAGAGTTTAGTTACAGTTTATATAAGAAAAATGTACATCTAAAAATTTAATGCAGTAGAATATTATTCATAAATGTTTTGAATGAAACATAAGTATCACCAAGTCAATGATCAATAATATCTACATGTATAGATCTAAGCAATGCCTGAAATTGCAAGCGTTAAACTCGGCTTTATTACTAAAGAAATAACCATCCCTCCAAGTACAGATAAAAAAATCGGCTGCAATTGCACGCGTAAAACTTGGTAATAATACTGAATAAATAATCATCCCTCTTACTGTAGATCTACAAAAATGGCTGCAATTACAAGCGCTAAACTCGGTTCTAATACTAAAGAAGTAATCATCGCTCTCAGTATAGATAAAAAAAATGGCAGCAATTAGACGCCTAAAACTTGGTTCTAATACTAAAAAAATAACCATTCCTCTAAGTATCGATCTAAAAAATAGCTGCAATTGCATGCGCTAAACTCGGTTTTAATACTAAAGAAATAACCGTCCCTCTGAGTATAAATCTAAAAAATGGCTGCAATTGCGAGCGCAAAACTCGGTTCTAATACTAAAGAAATAACCATCCCTCTGAGTATAGATAGAAAAATGGCTGAAATTGCAAGCCTTAAACTCGACTATATTGCTAAAGAAATAACCAACCCTCCAAATATAGATCGAAAAAAATTGGCTGCAATTGCAAGCGTTAACCTCGATTTTATTGCTCAAGAAATAGCCATCTCTCTAAGTATAGATCTTAAAAATGGCTGAAATTGCAAGCGTAAAACTTCGTTCTAATACTGAATAAATAACCATCCCTCTCAGTATAGATAAAAAAATGGCTGAAATTGCATGCGTAAAACTTGGTTATAATACTAAAGAAATAGCCACCCCTCGAAATATAGATAAAAAAAATTGGCTGCAATTGCACGCGTAAAACTTAGTCCTAATACTGAAGAAATAACCATCCTTCTAAGTATAGATCTAAAAAATGGAGCATTTTCCAGCGTAAAACTCGGTTCTAATATTAAAGATATAACCATCCCTCTTAGTGTAGATAAAAAAAATTGCTGGAATTGCAAGCCTTAAACTCCACTTGATTACCAAACAAATAACCATCTCGATTAGTATAGATCTAAAAAATGGCTGGAATTGCAAGCGATATACTCGGTTTGATTACTAAAGAAATAACCCTCCCTCTAAGTATAGATCTAAAAAATGGCGGCATTTGCCAGCGTAAAACTCGGTTCTCATACTAAAGATATAACCATCCCTCTTAGTGTAGATAAAAAAAAATGCTGGAATGGCAAGCGTTAAACTCCACTTGATTACCAAAGAAATAGCCATCCCTCTTAGCGTAGATCTAAAAAATGGCTGGAATTGCAAGCGTTAAACACGGTTTAATTACTAAAGAAATAATCATCCCTCTAAATATAGATCTAAAAAATGGCTGGAATTCCAAGCGTTAAACTCGGTTTAATTACTAAAGAAATAATCATCCCTCTAAGTATAGATCTAAAAAATGGCTGGAAGTACAAGCATTAAACAACAATTAATTATCAAAGAAATGACAATCCCTCTTAGTGTAGTCCTAAAAAATTGCGGCATTTGCCAGCGTAAAACTCGGGTAAAATACTAAAGAAATAACCATCCCTCTAAGTATAGATCTAAAAAATAGCTGGAATTGCAAGCGTTTAACTCGGTTTAATTACTAATGAAGTAACCATTTCTCTCAGTATGGATCCAAAAAATGGCAGGATTTGCAAGCGTTAAACTAAATTCCAATTAATTACTAAAGAAATAACCATCTCGATTAGTGTATATCTAAAAAATGGCTGGAATTGCTATCGATACACTCGGTTTACTTACTAAAGAAATAACCCTCCCTCTAAGTATAGATCTAAAAAATGGCGGCATTTTCCAGCATAAAACTCGGTTCTAATATTAAAGAAATAACCATCCCTCGCAGTATAGATCTAAAAAATGGCTGGAATTGCAAACGTTAAACCCGGTTTAATTACTAAAGAAATAACCATCCCTCTAAGTATAGATCTAAAAAATGGCTAGAAGTACAAGCATTAAACAACAATTAATTATCAAAGGAATGACCATCTCTCTTAGTGTAGTCCTAAAAAATTGCGGCATTTGCTAGCGTAAAACTCGGGTAAAATACTAAAGAAATAAACATGCCTCTAAGTATAGATCTAAAAAATAGCAGGAATTGCAATCGTTTAACTCGGTTTAATTACTAATGAAGTAACCATTTCTCTCAGTATGGATCCAAAAAATGGCCGGAATTACAAGCGTTAAATTCCAATTAATTACCAAAGAAATAAACATCCCTCTTAGTGTAGATCTAAAAAATGGCTGGAATTGCAAGTGTTAAACTCGGTTCTAATATTAAAGAAATAACCATCCCTCTCAGTATAGATCTTAAAAATGGCTGGAATTGCAAGCGTTCAACTCGGTTTAATTAGTAAAGAAATAACCATCCCTCTTAGTATAGATATAAAAAATGGCTGGAATTGCAAGCGTTAAACTCGATTCTAATATTAAAGAAATAACCATCCCTCTTGGTATACATCTAAAAAATGGCTGGAATTGCAAGCGTTAAACTCGGTTCTAATATTAAAGAAATAACCCTGGTAGAAATTGTCTCTATCGAAAATGGGCAGGAAAATAATAAATAGCTAGTAAAAATAGCTAATTTCTTGGTAGTCATGAAACGATTTTTTCGGTCATATTCTCTATTTAATAGAATTAACACAACCTTAAAATGTTTGTACTAAATTTTCTCTGTAATCTGATCATGTATTTAAAAACAAATATTAGAAAAAGATAGCTAACCCAAACTTAAACACGAATTATTGGTATTTCATTTGTTTCTTGTACGGTTTCAGGGGATAAAAACGAAAACAATAATTTTTCCATTTGATTCTGTCTCTCTCACTCCTCGCCACAATAGTAAGCCATTTATTAGCCAATTCCTAACTAGAAAACTGGACAACTTAAATATCTTTTAAATACTCATAAATAAGCTAATATAAATGTGTAAAAAAACTGAATCTATTATTCTGTCTATTAAATGGCGAATATGACCGAAATAATCGTTTCATGGATAGATAGAAGTGGCCAAGAAAAATGTCTAGTTTTTGGCTATTATTGGAGAAACTAGCTATTTATTAGGTAAATAATGGAATCGATTTCCACCAGGGAACCATCCCTCTAAGTATAGACCTAAAAAATGGATCGAACTGCAAGCGTTAAACTCGGTTCTAATAGTAAACAAATAACCATCCCTCTAAGTATAGACCTAAAAAATGGATGGAACTGCAAGCGTTAAACTCGGTTCTAATATTAAAGAAATAACCATCTCTCTCAGTATAGGTCTCAAGAATGGCTGGAATTGCAAGCGTTAAACTCGGTTTATTTACTAAAGAAATAACCATCCCTCTAAGTATAGATCTAAAAAATGGATAGAATTGCAAGCCTTAAACTCGGTTTAATTACTAAAGAAATAACTATCCCTCTCGGTATGGATCCAAAAATTAGCTGGAATTGCAAGCGTTAAACTCGGTTTAATTACTAAAGCAAATCCATCCCTTTCGGTATAAATACAAAAAAATCGTTGGAAGTGCAAGCATTAAACAACAATTAATTATCAAAGTAATAACCATCCCTCTTAGTGTAGTTCTAAAAAATTGCGGCACTTGCTACAGTAAAACTTGGGTCTAATACTAAAGAAATAACCATGCCTCTAAGTATAGATCTAAAAAATAGCAGGAATTGCAAGCGTTTAACTTGGTTTAATTACTAAAGAAATAACCATCCCTCTAAGTATAGATATAAAAAATGGCTGGAATTTCAAGCGTTAAACTCGGTTCTAATATTAAAGAAATAACCATCTCTCTCAGTATAGGTCTCAAAAATGGCTGGAATTGCAAGCATTAAACTCGGTTTATTTACTAAAGAAATAACCATCCCTCTAAGTATAGATCTAAAAAATGGATAGAATTGCAAGCCTTAAACTCGGTTTAATTACTAAAGAAATAACCATCCCTCTCGGTATGGATCTAAAAATTAGCTGGAATTGCAAGCTTTAAACTCCAATTAATCACCAAAGAAATAACCATCCCTCTAAGTATAGATCTAAAAAATGGCTGGAATTGCAAGCGTTAAACTTGGTTTAATTACTAAAGAAATAACCATCCCTCTTAGCATAGATATAAAAAATGACTGGAATTTCAAGCGTTAAACTCGATTCTAATATTAAAGAAATAACCATCCCTCTTGGTATACATCTAAAAAATGGCTGGAATTGCAAGCGTTAAACTCGGTTCTAATATTAAAGAAATAACCATCCCTCTAAGTATAGACCTAAAAAATGGATGGAACTGCAAGCGTTAAACTCGGTTCTAATATTAAAGAAATAAACATCTCTCCCAGTATAGGTCTCAAAAATGGCTGGAATTGCAAGCGTTAAACTCGGTTTATTTACTAAAGAAATAACCATCCCTCTAAGTATAGATCTAAAAATGGATAGAATTGCAAGCCTTAAACTCGGTTTAATTACTAAAGAAATAACTATCCCTCTCGGTATGGATCCAAAAATTAGCTGGAATGGCAAGCGTTAAACTCGGTTTAATTACTAAAGCAATCACCATCCCTTTCGGTATAAATACAAAAAATCGTTGGAAGTGCAAGCATTAAACAACAATTAATTATCAAAGTAATAACCATCCCTCTTAGTGTAGTTCTAAAAAATTGCGGCATTTGCTACAGTAAAACTTGGGTCTAATACTAAAGAAATAACCATGCCTCTAAGTATAGATCTAAAAAATAGCAGGAATTGCAAGCGTTTAACTTGGTTTAATTACTAAAGAAATAACCATCCCTCTAAGTATAGATATAAAAAATGGCTGGAATTTCAAGCGTTAAACTCGGTTCTAATATTAAAGAAATAACCATCTCTCTCAGTATAGGTCTCAAAAATGGCTGGAATTGCAAGCGTTAAAGTCGGTTTATTTACTAAAGAAATAACCATCCCTCTAAGTATAGATCTAAAAAATGGATAGAATTGCAAGCCTTAAACTTGGTTTAATTACTAAAGAAATAACCATCCGTCTCGGTATGGATCTAAAAATTAGCTGGAATTGCAAGCTTTAAACTCCAATTAATCACCAAAGAAATAACCATCCCTCTAAGTATAGATCTAAAAAATGGCTGGAATTGCAAGCGTTAAACTCGGTTTAATTACTAAAGAAATAACCATCCCTCTTAGTATAGATATAAAAAATGGCTGGAATTTCAAGCGTTAAACTCGATTCTAATATTAAAGAAATAACCATCCCTCTTGGTATACATCTAAAAAATGGCTGGAATTGCAAGCGTTAAACTCGGTTCTAATATTAAAGAAATAACCATCCCTCTAAGTATAGACCTAAAAAATGGATGGAACTGCAAGCGTTAAACTCGGTTCTAATATTAAAGAAATAAACATCTCTCCCAGTATAGGTCTCAAAAATGGCTGGAATTGCAAGCGTTAAACTCGGTTTGATTAATAAAAAAATATCCATCCCTCTCAGTATAGATCCAAAAAATTGCTGCAATTGCAAGTGTTAAACTTCAATTAATTACCAAGGAAATAACCATCACTCTTAGTGTAGATCTAAAAAATGGCTAGAATTGCAAGCGATAAACTCGGTGTAATTACTAAAGAAATAACCCTCTTAGTGTAGATCTAAAAAATGGCGGCATTTGCCAGCGTAAAACTCGGTTCTAATACCAAAAAATTAACCATCCCTCTCAGTATAGATCCAAAAAATGGCTGCAATTGCAAGCGTTAAACTCCAATTAATTACCAAAGAAGTAACCATCCCTCTTAGTGTAGATCTAAAAAATGGTTGGACTTGCAAGCCATAAACTCGGTGTAATTATTAAGGAAATAACCCTCCCTCTCAGTATAGATCTAAAATTGGATGCATTTGCTAGCGCAATACTCGGTTCTAAGACTAAAGAAATAATCGTCCCTCTAAGTATAAATCTAAAAAAAATGGCTGCATTTGCCACCGTAAAACTCGGTTCTAATAATAAAGAAGTAACCATCCCGTTCAGTGTAGCTCTAAAAAACGGTCGACTCGCGAGGGCAAAGTTCATTATTGAAATACAAAAATTACCTTCACTCGTGGTATAGTTCGTATAGTAAGAAGATCATGAGTGAATATTGACTTCTAAAATACGAACTAACCATATCTCAATGTAAATAGCATAGTAAGCAGCATCTATATGGAATGATAAAACTAGAGTATTATTATCAAAATGTAGGGTGACCCGTCTCAGTCTAGATCAAATAAACAAATGAAGTAATTAGAGTGATACTCTGTTTTTTATTTAAAAAAAAAAATTACCTTGTCTCTCGGTGTAGTTCTCATAATGATAGACCAATAAGCAAATGAAATTACTAAAGTGGTAATATTTGTTATTTAAAAAAAATTACCTTGCCTCTCGGTATAGTTCTCATAATAGGAAAATAGAGCGAAGATGAATATTAATTTTTATTAGGAGGTAATATCCATTCGTATCTGGATGGATGCATAATTCGCGAGGATAAAGAAACCTTTTAATGTAGAGAAATAACCATAACATATATTACAAAATAATACTGACCCATACTTTTGTTAATGAATTTTTATTGAAAGGAAACATAATTTACATTAATGGACAAGTTTTTAATAAAAATAAATTAGTGATGAAGAGTTTACATTGATACGGCGCTTCTACAGATATAAAAATGTTTATTACTTATGATATACAGAATATTCAAACTTGTAGTTTACGAAAATTTATATTAATATAAAAATTTTTATTTAAAGCTAATAATTGAAGATAGAAACTTTAATAAAACACAATTTTTTTAAAGTCGAAATAAACGATCGTATAAACATGTTCGTTAATAATAATACAAAAAAAAATATTACACGTACATTGTGTATTAATAGGAACCCGCCATTTAATACTCATTATCACAATCATGATAAATGCTGTAGATTAAGATTCAAAACTTATAATTTAAATATAAATTATTTTTCTAATTATTATTATGATACTTTACATGTCACACTATAAGTTACATTCTTTGGAGGACATCACTGTAACAACGCTTAAGACACGTTTACTATTCCATTTTTTGTTAATTATTGATACTTAATTTTAATAAATTATTACTAATACTGATCGATTTAATGGATCAAACTTACAAAGCAGGAAATAAAAAGTTTGCCTTATTTAATATCTAATATGAAGCAGTTTAAAACTGTTTATGGTACTTTACACGCATTACAAAAAAACTAGAATTCGACGGAGGAGTCCTCTTAATACCTACGCATTTGAAATGCATCCATTTCAGGCAATGGTCACAGACAATGGATGGATTTGGATCCAAATCAAAAAAACAAATAGCGCATATCCATTTAACATTATTTTTGTTCTTTTAAACAATATCGCATAAAGATGTATAGGCTTCTTTTTCCATAAATGGCTCTAAAACTTGTAAATCAATTTTTTCGTCATACAGCCAACATGGTACCTCATGATCTATATTCAAATCTTTTGAATCTATTAAATTTAGTCCCATTGTCTTCTTACTCAAAACACTTTCTTTTAAAATCCAAGAAAAAATTACGCTTGATTTTTCAAAATTACTCATATCATCAAATTTTTTGTAAATTGATTGCTTTTTTTTTTAATCAAGCCTATGGCATTGAGTTCCGATCTTTTTGGACGCCCACGTTTACTGCGTAATGGTTCAAGAACAACTTTAGAATTAATCGTTTCGTTAACAGGCAAGTTTTTTAAATTAAGATTTTCTCTACTACAAACATCAACATTTTTATTATTAACATCGGAATTCAAAACTTCAGTGTCAATAATTTTTTTTTCTGATCTGATTACATGATCATCCTTCGATTGTACACAATTTGTAGGATCTGTTTCAGTTGGTCTCAAAGTCACTAAGTCAACGCAGGCATTATTTGAGTTTTCTAAACTAACATTAACATCTACATTATCATTTTTTGTTTTAAGACTAAGTTTTAATTTATGGACTTTTTTGACATTACTACGAATATTGCCAGTCGAACAATTGCGCTCGACTAAATTGTTCTCTTTGTTTGCAGGAGCAACATTTTCTTTTTTTTGTACATGAAAAATTCTATGGTGCTTCTGAAAATAATTTTTTGTCCAACGCTTATGGCACAGCTGCTCATCATAAAACGGCATTTCTTCTACATTTCTAATCTTAAACAAATGCCTGCAAGGCAATGCCATTGATTTCGCATCTATACAGGTACACGAATTAGGCGTAACGATATACTTCACTTTTTCTGACGCAGCAGATTTAACGGTATATCTTCCATTATTATTTATTTTACAAAGATATTTAACTGATTCGATTTTTTTCAATTGTTCAGACACATAATTGAAAGCAAATGTTGTCAAATATTCGAAATATTTGTCTTCATCAAGACTTAGTAAAAAAACAGGACGTTTCGAAACAACGTTGAGTGCTTTACTATCACGTTCATTTCTGTGTAGTTGTAGAAATTGAAATAATTGTACTAGAAAATCAGTTAAAAAGGAAGATTTCTCGATAAACAATTTAATTTTCTGATTAAAGGATTCAATCCTATTATTCGTGTAGTTATTAAAATTCCCGTGACATAAATAGCATTTAACCCATTCCTCTCTGATTTCATGCCAATTCTGATTAAAATAGTCTACAACATTTGAAGGCGCATCTTCGTAAAATTCATTGTAGATTTCCATGTATGCGTCTTCTGAACGAGCATACAACAATCTTTGAAAATATGAAAGACATTTTTCTCTGACTTCTTTCGTTACATCCATATTCTCAGTAGTGATTTTACGTCTGAATATTTGCTGTACGTGGAAGGAACATATATAAACAGGACAGCCAATCACATCTTTTATGGATTTTCGAGCGACCATGTCCTTATCTGCCATAAACGATTTGACATTCTCACAAGCTGACAAATTATGCAATTTTAATTGTTCGATTAGCCATCGGAACGAGTTTTCAGTTTCATGAACTAAAATGGCTATCCCAGTAACTTCGGTACATCCATTTCCATCAATTATTGCAATTATAACAATGGGGTACTCCAACTGCAGGAGTTTATAAGTACTATCGATTAGTACAAATTCTGGCCAAGCCTCGAATGTACTTTTCATATCTTGAGTGAAAAAGAATAACCCTTCAAACGACCCGTCACTGTCGTATTTGACCTCGTAACTGGCATCTGCAAATAAAATAAGAAATAGTGTACTTATTGAAAAATATTTTATTTAGGTATTTTAAAAAATTGAAACAAACTTTTCAATTTAAATTAGTAATTAAATAGTATTATAAATACATAATTAATTTGGTAAATGCAATGCAATTAAAAATGCACAAGCATTAAGATCAATAAAGGCAACCAAAAATACTTGTTTTTTAAAAGAAATTAACACAATGACTATTACACAAATGATAACGAATAAAAATTTGTTTATAAACAGTTACTGAAATACGAGAAAAACATACACTTTTTATTTACACAAAAATATTTCAAATACTAATAGTTTTTTTTTTTAATTTTCTAAATATTTAAAAGAATTTAGAATTTAATGTCATGGTACGTTTCTGATATATCACATCTCAGTGAAAAAAGTAACAATTACACTTAATTTGATTGGTCTACATAGAGTAAGCGCAAAAATAGAATATGTTTGAATTTTGAAGATTGAATTCTTCAATTTACGTATTTAAAACTGAATAATTAAAATAGTATAAAAAAATCATTTAATTCTTTTATTTATCAAATTTACGTTTTATATTCTAATAGATATTTTAACAAATTAAAACAAACTTTTAAATTTAAATTAACTATTTGGTCATGATAGTAACCCCAAAAACAAAAAAAGAAACAAATAATACGCGCGAAGCGCGTTGATAGTATTATAAATACATGATTATTTTGGTAAATGCAATTAAAAATGCACAAGCATTAAGATCAATAAAGGAAACAAACGAGGGAACAAAAAATACTTGTTATTTAAAGAAATTAACAAAATGACTATTACGCAATTGATAACGAATAAAAATGTGTTTATAAACAGTTACTAGAATACGAGAAACACATCTTTTCACTTACACAAAAATATTTCAAATGCTAATAGTTTTTTTTAATTTTCTAAATATTTAAAAGAATTTGGAATTTAACGTGATGGTACATTTCTGACATATCGCATCTTAGTGAAAAAAGTAAAAATTACAATTAATTTGATTGGTCTACATACAATAAGCGCAAATATAGAATGTTTGAATTTTGAAAGTTAAACTCTTGAATTTACGTATTTACAACTGAATAATTAAAATAGTATAAAAAAATCATTTAATTCATTTATTTATCAAATTTACGTTTTATATTCTTATAGGTATTTTAACTAATTGAAACAAACTTTTAAATTTAAACTGACTACTTGATCATGTTCTTAACCTCAAAAACAAAAAAAGAAATAAATAATACGCGCAATAACTTCGAGCAATTACATCTTCGTTTTCCTACACGATAGTGATAACCAACACATGTCAAAAACTATACTATACTATAAATAACTATAAATAACTATAAAATAATTACTTACTATTGTCTTCCAGAATACTAAGAGATTCTGTAAAAGAGTTCTTTGATCCTTGTTCTTTCAATTTGTGTTGGATGTTAGAGATGTCCCTAAATATTGGCTTGCTTCCACTAGCCATAAGTTGACTCATTAATGTCAACTTATTCCCTTTCATGGCAATACTTTCTTTGACGATATTTTTTTGGTCGTCACTTAGTTTTCTGTTTTGTGAAAGAAGATTTCTACAGCTCTGAAAAAAATTATTGAATTTATTACTCTTATATCTAATTTAAAATAAAAGTTATTCCAATAAAAAGAGTGTTAAAAAATTACTCACTGCTAAGATTTCATGACCTTCATGCTCCACTGTTTTATCAATAAAGTAATATTTTCCATCTTTTGAAAGTTTAAAAACTAACTCTGCTGGATAATTCGACCGTATCGTACTAAAAAGAAATTAGTTTATAAGAATCATATAATAAGTATAGGTAACAAAGTAATGAATCACTTAATTTATAATTTTCTAATGCAGAGCTATATAAGACTCATAAAGAGACTTCAGATAGCTGTTAAATATAATAAAAAAAAAAATTGTAATTTTCTGTACTTATATTTATACTATAACCAATTCTTGGTTAAAATCCATGTTTATTCATTTTTTTACTCAAAATCTTGAAACTTTTTGTATAGAACATTGATTGGAAAATAGTTTGCATTTTTTCTGTAGAATGTGCCAGGATTTTTTTTGAGACCTTTTTTGAAAGTCTCTGATTGGTTGATTTTTGGTATACCTTCATCGACCAAAACAAAGGACTACGCTGGTCTTAAATTTCTCCACCAAAGTTTTTTTCAATTCTTTGGACAAAATACTTTAATTTAAAAAAAATAAGTTTACAGGCAGAGTTAAGCGAGCCATTCTAAAGTACTTTTAAAATTGATAAAAACCGTATAAAAATGTTAATCATGCAACCGTAAGCCATTCTGTGATTGAGTATCATTTGAATAGTTCATGTCATTTATCTTGCAACAATATTTTGTATTAACAGTAAATGTACATTTAAAAACTATAATTTGAGTTGTTGAATACTTCATTCAATATATTTAGCAATGTGTTTAAACCTTACTTACTTTGAATTTTGTAAATAGAGATGATATCACAGTTTCAGATAACCAGATCAAGAATTTATTCTAAACTTCAATCACTACTTTCTTAGTAATATACAAGTAATTTTTATAATATTGTATAAGTACATGTTACGGATTAAACTTATTTATTGTTTTACAATACATTACAAAATTGTCTTCAGTTCAATTCTTATAGATATACTGAAATATAACATGATTTTCAATAAATGAGACTTTTAATTTATTTATTTAATTATTTAGATCCATATAATCTACCTAATACTCTTTGCATAAAATCCATAATAACAATTGTACTATGAGTTTGGAAAAATATCTATTATTATGGAATTATTATGGGTCAAAATAATTAATGTAAAAAATAATTAGAAAAATTCTTTAGCCATGTAAATTTATATCAAAACTTACATTGAAATAGCTGTGTAATTTATGTGATTGATATAAACTTTAAAAATTGAAAGAAAAATAATTGGACAAAAATACCTGCCTGTAAACTTTTTTTTTTAACTTAAAGTATTTTGTCCAAAGAATTGAAAAAAACTTTGGTGGAGAAATTTAAGACTGACATAGTCCTTTGTTTTGGTCGATGAAGGTATACCAAAAATCAACCAATCAGACTTTCAAAAAAGGTCACAAAAAGAAATCTTGGCACATTCTACAGAAAAAATGCAAACTTTTTCCCGATCAATGTTCTATACAAAAAGTTTCAAGATTTTGAGTAAAAAATGAATAAACTTGGATTTTAACCAAGAATTGCAAAAAATTTGAATTTTCAATGTTGTATAACTTTTTTATTTTTGAAAATTTCGGTCTGAAACTCTAGGAACATTATTTTTTCATACAAAACTAGAAGTAAGCCGATTTTCAGCGATTTTAAAATTTTGACTCGATCACTTCACCTGAAATATCCCATATATATAAAACAACATTTATAACTTTAAAATACATACTATGTTTTTCTCATTCCGGTACTGATACTAGTCCTTGTAGGGCCATGGATACATAGATATCGAATGAATCTGCTACTGATCTGCGTGTTGCCACCTATTCTCTTCGCATCAACCAAGTCCTTTTTAGATTTCTCGTCTCTTTTAAAAAGTTTTGTTGGAGTACTTCTTCTAATTTCTTTATGAACACTTTAACTTCTTCGTCTGAACTAAATGTCTTGCCCAGCAGTTGATCCATTGAGAAGCTCAACGCTTCCTTTTTTCTGTCTTCACCTTTCTCCTTTTTGGAATGGTAATCGTCTCTGCTTTTCCTAGTAAATTCATCCAAGTCATCATTAGACAAATCCATGGTACATTGGCTGAAAATAAAATTACAAATAAGTTATATTATATTAACAGAATTTCAAATAATCAAAATGTTTTACACTTCAATAAATCAAAATGTTTTACACTTCAATAAAATTACAAATAAGTTAATTATATTAACAGAATTTCAAATAATCAAAACTCCAAAACTCCAAATAATCAAATAATCAAAACTCCAAAAAAGATTGTGTACTATGAGAGGAGTAAATCTAATAAAAAAAAAAGTTTTCAAAAATAATATAAAGTTTCTTGAATTTTAATTCTATCACGACGCAGAAAATATAAGTAAATGAAAAGGTCAAGGTCTTAAATAACATACCAAAACAAAATGCTACCTACCTCTGTAGGTTGTTTGAAAGTTATACTCGGAATCAAAGTGCGCGGCAGCACCATGCTTGAGTTCAATGTAAACATTGAATAGTTATACGAAACACTAAAGTACCAGTAACAATTAATTTCTCAAATTTCACAAGCTAAATAATACTTAAAATCTTATTTAATATTTATTTAAAATAAATAAATAAAAATAATAAATAATGATAAATATTATAAATAAATAATAATATTTTGTTTTTTTTATTTATTATCTTATTTAAAGACCTTTAAAGAAGATAATATAACCACCGATTACTTAATAGCATTTTTATCGCAATAAATAATGATAAAATACTTACGGTAAATACTCTAGACAATCGAAAATCAACACGAATTCCAAGTAGAAAAAGATGTCTTGAAGGGGCTGATATATATGATCGCGCAGGCTTTCACTGTATATAGGAGGATAAATCCACACAAAACTTACTCCAAGTCTCCAAATGCAAAAAAGATGTTGTCTCGAAGGCGCTCAAAAACAAAAGACGCAAGCTCTGCGGCCTGCGCTGATAACTACGAGCGCGGAGCGCGCGAGACTTTCGCTGTAGAAGGAGGAAACGGCGTAGAGTGGGGAGAAGAGTTTTATGTCTGTAGCTGTACCCAAAACCTCGCATAATGATTCTTGTAGGACGAGGCGACATGCGCAATCTCATTGGGCGATTCAGGTCCAATATAATACTCCACTCGCGTTCTCTACAATCCGTCTCTCGTGACCTCGTAACCGTAAGTGTAAGGGGATGTTTTGAAATGTAGAGTTAACGAACTACGAACGTTCGATATGATTTTGGACGTGGCAACGCCGCTATACGGCGATTGCTCTATATATAACATATCGGAACGCTCAAAAACACATAAATATAAAAAATTTATTTAATAATTTTATAATTATACGTATAAATTGCATAATTATATGGAATATAATTTTCAATTAAGAATATATTTGAACAATAATTAAAATCAAAATATTTGTCGTCACCGACTGACCTGAAGTTAACTGCAATAGCAAGTATTGAAACTAGCTTTGGCAAAACTTAAAATTCCCTAGTATCTCAATTCTGTCGTAGATATAACAAGGCCGTTTTTTATTTCAGGAGACGGTACATTCAGAATGCACATTGGACAAAGAACTATAAATTGAAGATTATTCATGAAGACAACCAGACATAAAGAGGACAATACGGATGTGCATTAAGTTTTCAGTTCTCAACCATCAGATTATTAAATAATCATTGAATAGTTTTGTGGCTAGTGCAGATAAAAATATGAGAAACAAGAAGAACAATATGTAAAAAAGAAGAGTTACATAGTGCAGTTGCATTGACTACTGCATTTTTTGTTTTAGAAGATGGTATATTAAGAATGCAAATTGATCAAAGAAGTATAAACCGAAGATTATTCATTCAGACAATCAGACATGAAGAGGACAATAAGGATGTGAATTAAGTTTACGGCTTTTCACCAACAGATTATTAAATAATTATAAAATAGTTTTATGGCTAGTGCAGAAGAAAATATTAGAAACAAGAAAAACATCATGTAAAAAAAACAATCCCCAAGTGCCATTGCAATGTCTACTAATTACAGTGAAAAGTAATTTCATACCCTGTGCTGTGTTACAGCAGACTCGTCTACAACTTCTGGCTGGGATCAAGCTTTAATATGTAAGAACTTTTCTCTTAAAATTTTCTTTAAAATAGGTGAACGTAAATCACATGTACAATATGTACTGTGTGCACTTCATATTATGGTTAGGTACAAATACCAATATTGTTATATAGTGACTGATTAGAGTTTTATAATATGTTAATATTTGATGTATTATGATATAAAGTAACTTTTTAGGAAACTTAATTTTAAATTACAAAAACAGCATTGAAAATGCGTAGCGAATATAATACAATGTTGTGCAAATAGGTGATGGATTTCTCGTCAAGTATTTCTAAAGTGAGTTTAAAAAATACACTGAATAAAATCTATCGATCATAAACAATAAGAGATGAACTCTAAATCAAAATACCAAAAGGAGAAATCATTTAAATAAAAAAATATGCTTATTTGGTTACTTTTTATTTATTTAATTCGCAACTGGCCAGATAATTGATTTAAACTTATTGCTGATAAAAGACATTCGTTTGCAACTACTGGCTTGAGTTACAAGAGTATTCTACATTTTGTCGAAGAAGTAGGACTATAATCAGTTTAATTGAGATTGATATTATAAATTTTATTATCACTAGCGCTATAATACTAATACCAAAGTGAAATCATCAATATATGTATGGTTGTGAGTCTCGCATTGCAGTTTGGCATAAATACCATTATTGTTTTAGCGACTAAGTTATGGTGATTGATAAATTAAAAGTATTTGCAACAAAAAAAATAAAATATCTCATTTATGTTGAATTACAAAACAAATGTAGGAGTATATGTAGTAAATATAATACCATAATGTCCAAGCCGATAATGAATTTCTTGCATTGTATTTCTGAAGTACGTTTAAAACATGGAATTTCATAAAATGTAATAAATGTTGTATGTCATTTCATAAATGTTGTTCTAATTTTCTCTCACACCTTTTTCCAAGCATATATTTATAAACAATGACAGACTAAAAACATAAAATACCAGAAAAAGTTAATTTAATTGTCATTAAAAATATTAGATCCGTGAAACTTGTTGAAGTGTATTTACTTTGAATGTTGCTCTTAAACTCTTTGAATTAAAAAATATACTTATATTCAATCAATTTTTATTTATTCGAGTCCAACTCCCTGCAAAAACTATTTTATTAAAATAGATTCTATCCGATTAAAAAATCCAACATGAAGTAATCGGAAATCTTAATACGAAAATACCAGATTTAAAACTATTCAAATTGATTCATCTAAATCAGTTTTTATCAGAATTAATTGATATTTTTCTCACCTTATTAAATCCGATTTAATTTATATTTAAGTTTTCAATTCAAACTTTAATATGAATCAAATCGGATATAATAAGGTGAGAAAAATATCAATTAATTTTGATAAAAACTGATTTAGATGAATCAATTTTAATAGTTTTAAATCTGGTATTTTCGTATTAAGATTTCCGATTACTTCATGTTGGATTTTTTAATCGGATAGAATCTATTTTAATAAGATAGTTTTTGCAGGGCTTGCTTAGTTAGTTGTTCAAACAATATTTCCACGAAATACTCTACAATTAATGGAAATTATCTCGATAATAATTTCTCAAATCATTATATTTATTTGTAATTAATTATGTGTAGAATTAGCAATAAAATTTTTTTATTGTTATATCGTCCAAAATCATACATTTTATAACATTTTTCAACAGTTCATAATTCTTCCTAATTACACAGTGTTTAATTTTTTTAAAACAAAATCTTTCGGCTATGGGTCAAAGTTAACATCTTTTTAAATCATTTTTTTACCAGCATAAAAACTGAAAAAAATTATTTATATGTAAGTTCTACGCAGGATAGTAATAGGAGCAGGTGACAGGCTGCAGGTAAAGTTATCCATCAAATAATTTCTAAATTTAAGTAAGGTAAATGTAACACCTAGAAACACTTCGTCAAATGTAGACCCTCGGTAGAAACACTTATATTATTTCAATATAAAAAGAAATGCTTTACACTTTTAACATAGAAGAAAAATGTTATTAATTTTAATCGGTATTTATGCATTCATAACTAAAATTGCAAACATTTCTCCTTAACATAACTAGAAGAAATAAATTATTTTATTGAGTGTTCATAGAAAATTAAAAACACGCTTCTACTTAGGCAGGAAATGCAAGTTATACGCACAAAAGGGAAGGCGCCCAGGCAGGCTGACAATAAATTTAATATTCAAAAAATTCCTAAACCTAAGTAGGCATGAGAGGCGAGTTTGCGCATAAAATGGAGGTGCGCCCGCAGGCTGATACCAATTATCGAATAATATTAATATTGAATCGAATAATTTTTAACAATAGCTGGCGGGGAAGCAAATTCAACGCACGATAGTTAAGGTGTGCAAACAGGCTACCTATATGAAGTTAGTAATCGAATTATTTCTAAACCAAAATAGGAACTGTATAATTAATTTATTATTAATAAATTATTAATTAAATAATTCTCAAACCAAAATAAGCGGGGGAAGGTAGTTCCGTGCTTGAAAGTGAAGCCACGCTGACAATTAGCTACCTATAAAATTAATAAGCAAGTAATTTTGAAACGTAAGTTGTAAATAGGGGAAGCGAGTTTGATGCAGAAAGTGGAGCAGCGCAGACGGGCTACTAAAAGAAAAAATCATAATTAGATAATTCCTATACCGAAAAAGGCCGGGGAGGAATATTCACATATTAAACTGAAAACGCGCAGACGGGCTACCTATCCAATCAAGAAGCAAGTAGTGATTTTTAAACGTAAGTAGGCAGGAAAACCGCGTTCGACGATGTAAACTGGAACCGCGCAGATGGGCTATTATTAATAATATTAATAATTTAATAATACTTAAAGCAAAACAGGCGGCGGATGCCAGTTTCGTACCTGAAAGTGGAGGCACGCAGTTTGACGCAGAAAATTGGAGGCGCGCAGTCGGGCGAATAATAAGATTATCATTCAAATATAACTAGTTCTTAGCCAAAAAGGGCGGGGCACCGAAATTTTGCACACAAAAGTAAGGACGCAATGACGAACTGCCTATAAAATTCATCAGTAAATAATATTTAAACGTAAGTCGGTAGGGGTAACGAGTTTGACGCAAAACGTGGAGCATCCCATCGGGATGTTAATGCTAAAATTAAGAATTAAATAATTACTAAACCAAAATAGGCTGGGAAATGAATTTCCACATTGTAAACTGGAAACACGTAGACGGACAACTCATGTAATTGAGAGGCGCAAGTAGTTTTAAATCTAGGTAGGCAGTGGCAGCTAGTTCGACGTAGTACAGTGGAGCAGTACAAATGAGCTATGAATAATGAAATTAATAATTAAATAAATTTTAAATCAAAGAAGGCGGGGATTCCAGTTCCGTGCTTAAACATAAAAGCACACAGATCGGCTACCTATAAAATGAATAAGCAAATAATTATTAAACATATGTACGTAGAGGAATCGAATTTGACGCAGAAATTGGAGCAGCGCAGACGGGCTAATAAAAAATGAATAATTCAATAATTCCTAGACTCAAATAGGAGGGGGAAGCGATTTCCGTGCTTGTAAGCGAAGGCACGCAGACAGGCTACCTATAATATTAATGCGCGAAATAATTTTTAAACGTATATGTAGGTAGAGAAAGCAAGTTTGACGCAGAAAGTGTAGCAGCACAACCGGGCGAGTAAAAAAATTAATAATTAAATAATTACTAAACCAAAATAGGCTGCAGAAGGAATTCTCACATTGTAAACTGAAAACGCGTAGATGGGCAACCTATAAAATTGAGGAGGAAGATAGTTACAAATCTAAGTAGGGAGTGGCAGCCAATGCAACGCAATGAAGTGGAGCAGCGTCTTAAACGAGCTATGAATAATAAAATTAATAATTTGAGAATCTTTAAACCAAACCAGGCGGGGGATGCGAGTTCCGTGCTTGAAAGTGAAGGCACGCAGACAGGCTGCCTATATTAAATTAATGCGCGAAATAATTTTTAAATGTACGTATAGGTAGAGGAAATGAGTTTTACACAGAAAGTGGAGCAGCGCAGACGGGCTAATAAAATAGTACATTACGATACATATGACCTAGGTAGCACTTTGTTACACTGGGTGAGTTAGGGCCCGAGCGTAGCGAGGATCCTAATTAGGCCGTGCCAGAGTGATACCCTGGCGAAAAAAATCACGTGATTAATCATATGATTTATCACTTGATTTCTCACTGGATTTCTCACGTGATTTTCCACGTGATTTCTCACGTGACGATTTGGCGCGATTTCTCACATGATTAATCACGTGAAAAATCACGTGACAATGCAAAAAGAAAAAAAAATATATAACGCTTATTCGTTAATGAAACTTGTTTCCTTAATGGATAGCAAATACATTATCGCAGAAAAAAAACGATACATAAAATTTCCGACCCAACCGAGAATCGAACTCACGAACTTTGGGTTCCTGCGCAGGTACGCTATCCATTACGCTATCACTTGCCTGAAAGATTTTGGTCATTTTCACCTTCATAAGGTGCATTCTCCATATTTATTGCTATTTCAAATTAATTATTTATGTAAAATATCAATGGTTTGTAAAAATTATTTATTTATACACCATCTTAATAAAATGCGTAACTTACATTAAAACATTATTTAATTAAATTCGAATAACTTAAGAATGTAGTGCCGGTAAAGTAGAAATCAGGTATCTACAAAACTAATTTTTTTTTAAACAAAATACCGAATTATTTTTGTAAAATGTTATGAATGTAAAATTGTAAACAATAAACATTACGTTTTTAAACATTTTTATTACTTTTGAAAAAGTTATTCGAATTTAATTAATTAATATTTTGATGTAAGTTACTCATTTTCTTTAAATAGTGCATAAATAAATAATAATTAGAAATTTTTGATATTTTAGATAAATGATCGTCCTTAATATTTATTTAATTGCTGTTTAATTTTCATTATTTAATTTGCTATTTAATTTTGATCATTTTGAAAATAAGTAATTTATATTGAGATATTAAATAATTAAATTCGAATAACTTTTCAAAAGTAATACAAATTTTTAGAAATGTAATGATCATTATTTACAATTTTATATACATAACATTTTATAAAAATAACTCGGTATTTTGTTTTAAAAAAAAAATTAATTTTGTACTTACCTGATTTCTACTTTACCGGCCCTACATTCTTAAGTTATTCAAATTAAATTAATTAATGTTTTAATATAAGTTACGCATTTTATTAAAATAGTGTATAAATAAATAATTTTTACCAACCATTGCTATTTTACATAAATAATCAAATTGAAATAGCAATAAATATGGAGAATGCAGCTCATGTAGGTGAAAATGACCGCAATCTTTCAGGCGAGTGATAGCGTAATGGATAGCGTGCCTACGCAGGAACTCAAAGTTCGTGAGTTCGATTCTCGGTTGGGTCGGAAATTTTATGTATCTTTTTTTCTGCGATAATGTATTTGCTATCCATTGAGTAAACAAGTTTCATTAACGAATACGCGTTATATATTATTTTTTTATATTTGTATTGTCACATGATTTTTCACGTGATTAATCACGTGAGAAATCGCGCCAAATCGTCACGTGAGAAATCACGTGAAAAATCACGTGAAAAATCCAGTGAGAAATCAAGTGATAAATCATATGATTAATCACGTGATTTTTTTCGCCAGGGTACTTAGATCACAAGTATCGTATAGAATTTTATAGCACTGCCTACCTAAGCACGCTGCCACGCCTATCTGTGTCCGCAGTTGTCCTTTGTTGCGCCCCGAGGTTGCAACGAAGAAGAAATTCCTTTCCCAGCCTCTTTTGTTTTGGTAATTATTTAATTATCAATTTTTTATTAGCCCGTCTCCGCTGCTCCACTTTCTGCAAAAAAACTCGTTTCCTCTACCTACCTACATTTAAAAATTATTTCGCGTATTAATTTAATAAGCAGCCTGTCTGCGTGCCTTCACTTTCAAGCACGGAACTCGCATTCCCCGCCTGGATTGGTTTAAGAACTCTCAAATTATTAATTTTATTATCCGTAGCTCGTCTACGCTGCTCCACTTTATTTCGTCGAATTGGCTGCCACACTACCTACGTAGATTTGAAACTATATATCTTGCTCCTCAATTGCATAGGTTACCCGTCTGCGCGTTTGCATTAAAAAATGTATGGAAATTCCATCCTCCGCCTTTTTTGGTTTAGGACTCAATTATTAATTTTTGTTATTAGTCCGTCTGCGCTGCTCCATTTTTTGCATCAAACTCGATTGCTCCCCAACCTACATACGTTTAGAAATTGCTTCCTGCATTAATATTTAGGTAGTCTGTCTGCGTGCCTTCACTTACAAGATAGGAAACCCGCACCCGCCTAGTTTGATTTCAGAATTGTTTAATTATTAATTATATTATTCATAGCTCGTCTGCGCTGCTCCACTTCAATGCGTCGGAGTGGCTGCTACTGTAAACTTAGACTTTAAACTCTCTTGTTTCTCAATTGCATAGGTTCCTTATCTACGCGTTTTCGGTTTACAATGTGAAATTTCCTTCCCTAGCCTATTTTGGTTTAGTAATTATTCAGGAATGCTACTCTCTTTTTTTTTTATCTAAGAGGAATAGAGGAAAATTATAACAAAAAAAGGGGAAGATTTTCATGAAAAAGGAGAAACTGAATCAGTCAATTAGGCGTTTAATAAAGGAAATTGTAGGCGGGGGATGCGAGTTCCACGCGTATACGGGAGCGTGTCAGACGTGAATACATGGCAAAATAATTATTCAAATAATTCTTAACCCAAAGTAAGCGGGGATGCAATTTCCACATGTACGCGAGAGCACGACAGACGAGTATATATGGCAAAATAATTATTTAAATAATTATTAACCCCAAGCAGGTGGGGGACGTGAGTTCTACGCGTATATGGGAGCGTGTCAGACGTGTATACATGGCAAAATAATTATTCAAATAATTCTTAACTCAAAGTAAGTGGGGGATGCGAGTTCCACATGTTTACGGGAGCGCGACAGACGTGTATACGTGGCAAAATAATTATTCAAATAATTCGTAACCCCAAGTCGGCGGGGGATGCGTGTTCCACGTGAATACGGGAATAAGGCAGACGTGTATACATGGCAAAATAATTATTTAAATAATTCTTAACTCCAAGTAGGCGGCGGATGCATCATTCGCGTGAAATTCGCAACTTCCGCCTACATATGGTTAAGAATTACGCGAATAATTATTTTGCCTTGTATGCACGTCTCACACGCTCCCGCATACGCAGGGAACTCCCCCCCCCCCCCTCGCCGCCCGCCTACTTGTGGTTAGGAATTATTTAAATAATTATTTTGCCTTGTATGCACGACTGACGCGCTCCCGTATACGCGTGATACTCGCATCCCTCGCCTACGATTTTCTATTAAACGTCCCACGTAAAAAAATTTACTATGGCCAAAATATTGGACATAGTATGGGCCAACTATGGGCAAGATGTGGCCTATGAGAAAATATATATGAGCAAAATATTGGCTTGATAATGCCACGACGCCGGAGCCACATTTGGGCAATATTTATATATACCGTGGACAACTGTTGGCTATATATCAACCATAAATGCCAAGATATGGGTAAAATCAATCGATATACTGGATAACAGTGATCTATACATGAGATTTTTATATATCTATGTTTTTGTAATTTTAATGTTCTTTTATAGTGTGCAGGCTAAATATTTTATATAAAAATATTAAAATATATATTGTTTAATATAAAATAAAACTATAAAGCATTTAAGTATTAAAAAACAAATCTGTAAGTATAGTTAGTTTGATAAAAGAACACAAGATGAAAAATAAAATAAAATTATACATGGGAAATATAGGTTTTAGACAAAAATTAAAATACAAAATTATTTTAGAAATAAATTTGTTTTATTTATTTATTTTATTTATTAATTTATTAACTTATAAAATACTGCATTTGTAGCATGCGTTATGGTAAACAGGTAGACGTCGATGTGGAGGACCTCCAATCTCGTCGAACTGGATGTGTCGGCGCTGAACCCATGCTCTTCTACAGACGGCGTGGAAATGTGTGATATAGGTACGGTGCGACTATCCTGGAACGTACGTTCCCCCGCTAATGCGCAAACGACGACGAAAGCTATAGGTTCATGCCCACGGAAGAATGCACAAGATGGCTGGCTCTTATGGAAAGCGCGGGAAAAGTGGGAAACACGGGCCATGGCGAGTAATGAGCGCTGGACCGCCTGTTTCGCTTTTCCCACTTTTCCCGCGCTTTCCGTAAGAGCAAGCTATCTTGTGTATTTTTCCGTAGGCATGCACCTATAGCTGTCGTCGTCGTTTACGCATTAGCGGAGGAACGTGGGGTCCAAGATAGTCGCACCGTACCTATATCACACACTTCCACGCCGTCTGTAGAAGAGCATGGGTTCAGCGCCGACACATCCAGTTCGACGAGATCGGAGGTTCTCCACACCGTGGGCCACTACCAGTTTGGCATAACTCATGCCAAAAAATGCAGTATTTTATAAGTAAATGAATTAATAAATAAAATGAATAAATAAAACAAATTCATTCCTAAAATAATTGTGTATTTTTATTTTTGTCTAAAACCTACATTTCTCATGTATAATTTTATTTTATTTTTCATCTTTTTTATCAAACTAACTATACTTACAGATTTCTTTTTTAATACTTAAATGCTTTATAGTTTTATTTTATATTAAACAATATATATTTTAATATTTTTATATAAAATATTTAGCCTGCACACTACAAAAGAACATTAAAATTACAAAAACACAGATATATACAAATCTCATGTATAGATCACTGTTGTCCAGTAATCGATTGATTTTACCCATTTCTTGGCCAACAGTTGTCCACGGTATATATAAATATTGCCCAAATGTGGCTCCCGCGCCGTGGCATTATCAAGCCAATATTTTGCTCATATATTTTTGTTCATAGGCCACATCTTGCCCATAGTTGGCCCATACTATGTCCAATATTTGGGCCATAGTAAATTTTTTTACGCGGGGTCTAGTTGACTGATTCAGTTTCCCCTTTTTCATGAAAATCTTACCCTTTTTTTGTTATAATTTTCCTCTATTCCTCCAAAAAAAAGAGTAGCATCCCTGCATAATTACTAAACCAAAATAGGCTGGGGAAGGAATTTTCACATTGTAAACTGAAAACGCGTAGATGAGCAACGTATAACATTAATGCAGGAAGCCATTTCTTAGGGAGCGAGTTCGACGCAGAAAGTGGAGCAGCGCACACAGTCTATAAATAATAAAATTAATAATTAAAGAATCGTTAAACCAAACTAGGCAGGAGATGCAGGTTCCGTGCTTGAAAAAAAGGCACGTGGACAGGCTAAACCTAAAAAATTAATAAGAACAAATTTTTTTAACGTATGTACGTAGAGGAAGCGAGTGTGACGCCGAAAGTGGAGCAACGCAGATGGGCTAATAAAAAATTGATAATCAAATAATTACTAAATCAAAATATACTGGGGAAGGAATTTCTACATTGTAGACCGAAAACGCATAAACAACCTATGGAATTGAGAAACAAGAGAGTTTAAAATATAAGTTTAGAGTAGCAGCCACTCCGACGCATTGAAGTGGAGCAGCGCAGACGAGCTATGAATAATAGAATTAATAATTCTGTGGCTTCCCGGAAAAACCACGTAAGGGATGAGTTTTTCAAAATCGGTTTTATACCTTTTTTCTTATCTTTAAACTCTTTCAATTAGCCGTGACAGA
Source organism: Torymus aiolomorphi (assembly GCA_036365515.1). Taxonomy (NCBI): domain Eukaryota; kingdom Metazoa; phylum Arthropoda; class Insecta; order Hymenoptera; family Torymidae; genus Torymus; species Torymus aiolomorphi. The sequence goes on from CM070874.1 coordinate 135,166,369, forward strand.
AATTACGAAAGTGCACTTGTTGTCTTGAATCAGCACAAGCAATAACTACATATCTCCATTTTTTTTCAACATTTTCCCGGAATAACCATGTATCTCCATTTTTTTTTAAGAATAATTCCCGAAAAAACCACGTAACTCCACTTATTTTTTAGAATAATTCCTGGAAAAAACACGTAACTCCACTTTTTTTTTTAGAATAACTCCCGGAGAAAACCACGTAACTCCACTTTTTTTTGTAGACTAATTCCCGGAAAACCCATGTATTTCCACTTTCTTTTAGAAAAACTCCAGGAAAACCCACGTAACTCCACTTTTTTTAGAATAACTAAACTATAAAAAATAAACTCCACTAAAATTTTCTTTTATTCCCGTAATAACCACGTAAGTGAAATTCGATTTCTAAAACATGAACGCTATTTTCTCTTCTTACTATAGCAAAAAATATGTTATTTACATTAGCATTCATAGGCGCAGTGTTGCATTTAATCTCATTTGTCTTGTTTTTTCTGTGTTTGATTTATAACATCGATGCAAAACCTGCGAAACTAAAACTCGATTTACTCGAAATAATGAAAAGTGGAGTACTGTAAACTTAGATTTTAAACTCTCTTGTTTCTCAATTGCATAAGTTGCCCATCTACACGTTTTCGGTTTACAATGTAGAAATTCCTTCTCCAGCCTATTTTGATTTAGTAATTCTTTAATTATCAATTTTTTAGCCCGTCTGCGCTACTCCACTTTCTGCGTAAAACTCGTTCCCTCTACCTACGCACATTTGAAAATTATTTCGTGCATTAATTTTATAGGCAGCCTGTCTGCGTGCCTTCAGTTTCAAGGATGGAACTCGCATTCCCCGCCTGGTTAGGTTTAAGAATTCTCAAATTATCAATTTTATTATCCGTGGCTCGTCTACGCTGCTCCACTTCATCTCGTCGAATTGGCTATCACACTACCTACGTAGATTTAAAACTATCTTGCTCCTCAATTGCATAGACACGTCTGCGCATTTGCATTAAAAAATGTGTGGTAATTCCATCCTCCGCCTTTTTTGGTTTAGGAATTATTTAATTATTAATTTTTTTTATTAGTCCGTCTGCCCTACTCCATTTTTTGCATCTAACTCGATTGCTCCCCAACCTACATACGTTTAGAAATTGCTTCCTGCATTAATATTTAGGTAGCCTGTCTGCGTGCCTTCACTTACAAGATACGAAACCCGCACCCGCCTAGTTTGGTTTCAGAATTGTTTAATTCTGTGGCTTCCAGGAAAACCCACTTATCTCCACTTTTCATTATTTCGAGTAAATGGAGTTTTAGTTTCGCAGATTTTGCATCGATGTTATAAATCAAGACAAATGAGATTAAATGCAACACTGCGTCTATGAATACTAATGTAAATAACATATTTTTTTCCATAGTAACCAGAGGAAATAGCGTTCATGTTTTAGAAATTGAATTTCTCTTACGTGGTTATTCCGGGAATAAAAAAAAATTTTAGTGGAGTTACGTGGGGTTTCCGGGAGTTATTCTAAAAAAATAAGTGGAGTTACGTGGTTTTTCCGAGATTTATTCTAAAAAAATGGAGATACGTGGTTATTCCAGGAAAATGTTGACAAAAATATGTGGTTTTTCCTTGTGCTGACTCAAGACAACGAGGCCACTTTGGTAATTTCTGTCACGGCTAGATGATAGAGGACTGTTTAAAGATAAGAAAAAAGCCATAAAACCGATTTTGAAAAACTCGTTCCTTACGTGGTTTTTCCAGGAAGCCACAGAATTATGAATTCTATTATTCATAGCTCGTCTGCGCTGCTCCACTTCAATGCGTCGGAGTGGCTGCTACTGTAAACTTACAAGGAAAGTACCCGAACTGTCAAATTCACAAAAATTCCAAACCCATATTAAAAAGTAGACCTTCATGCGAGATTCACGAAACCATTTTTTTTATCGGCTGAGAAGCGCTTTATAAGGGTTTAAATCACCCCTAAAGTTTACCCCCAAGAAACGTTTTTTTGATATATCTCGGCTTCTACTTAACTTTTTTTAACGAAACAAAATGGAAAGAGTTTCTTATTAAAAAGTCAAGAAATCCGTGGTAGTATGAACATTAAGGGTTGCATCCCTTATTTTTTAGAGGGTGAAATTGTGTTTTTTTAAGAATAATTTTTGTTGTGAGAATTCATAAAATAATTAAAAATAGGTCAAAACATTATTTTTATCAACTACAATAAATAACAGTTGGTGTTTTTGGGCATTCTTCGCGAAACAACCCCTTAAGAGGTGGTACACCACCCCTAACACAAATGAATTAGGTATATTTTTTTGATCATTAAAAATATTACTTATGTCGACTGCAATTTACTATCAACTGATAAGAATTTTTCCATCGGTCTTACAGTCTTACAAATTAATTTAAAATAATTAATATTTATGGCAGTCAGATTGCCGTTGTTTATAATCACCCCCGCAGAATCTGAAATAAAAACTTAATTAAAACCTGGAAAAAACTTTGTTAGCAAAGGACGATCTGACTGCCCCCCACCACCACCACCACCACCTTGTCCAAAGTTTCGAGCCCGCTCCGGCTCCTCCTCAGGGACTGAATATGTATATTTTTTTGGCAATTATTTTTTTCCTTAAAATGGGTTCTTGAAGTCGTTAATCGGAATTCACAGTTAGATAGACAATAAAAATTTGAAAATAGTGAATTCAATATGGCGAAAAATTTTTTACAAATATTTTAAATTCCACGAAAAATAGTATGTAGACCCCCTAGCGGAAATTATATTATGTAAATAAATGTATAATAATGTAACAATGTTTTGTTATGTTATTCTATTATTTATTATTTTTTTATCATACACTTGTTTATCGTACGATAATTTCCGCTAGGGGGTCTACATACTATTTTTCGTGGAATTTAAAATATTTCTAAAAAATTTTTCGCCATATTGAATTCACTATTTTCAAATTTTTATTGTGGATCTAACTGTGGATTCCGATTAACGACTTCAAGAACCCATTTTAAGGAAAAAAATAATTGCCAAAAAAATATACATATTCAGTCCCTGAGGAGGAGCCGGAGCGGGTTCGAAACTTTGGACAAGGTGGTGGTGGTGGTGGGGGGCAGTCAGATCGTCCTTTGCTAACAAAGTTTTTTCCAGGTTTTAATTAAGTTTTTATTTCAGATTCTGCGGGGGTGATTATAAACAACGGCAATCTGACTGCCATAAATATTAATTATTTTAAATTAATTTGTAAGACTGTAAGACCGATGGAAAAATTCTTATCAGTTGATAGTAAATTGCAGTCGACATAAGTAATATTTTTAATGATCAAAAAAATATACCTAATTCATTTGTGTTAGGGGTGGTGTACCACCTCTTAAGGGGTTGTTTCGCGAAGAATGCCCAAAAACACCAACTGTTATTTATTGTAGTTGGTAAAAATAATGTTTTGACCTATTTTTAATTATTTTATGAATTCTCACAACAAAAATTATTCTTAAAAAAACACAATTTCACCCTCTAAAAAATAAGGGATGCAACCCTTAATGTTCATACTACCACGGATTTCTTGGCTTTTTAATAAGAAACTCTTTCCCTTTTGTTTCGTTAAAAAAAGTTAAGTAGAAGCCGAGATATATCAAAAAAACGTTTCTTGGGGGTAAACTTTAGGGGTGATTTTAACCCTTATAAAGCGCTTCTCAGCCGATAAAAAAAAAAATGGTTTCGTGAATCTCGCATGGAGGTCTACTTTTTAATATGGGTTTGGAATTTTTTTGAATTTGACAGTTCGGGTACTTTCCTTGTTAGATTTTAAACTTTCTTGTTTCTCAATGCCACAGGTTGTTTATCTACACATTTTCGGTTTACAATGTAGAAATTCCTTCCCAGTCTATTTTGATTTAGTAATTATTTCATTATCGATTTTTTATTAGCTGCTCCCCTTTCGGCGTCACACTCGCTTCCTCTACGTACATACGTTAAAAAATTTGTTCTTATTAATTTTTTAGGTTTAGCCTGTCCGCGTGCCTTTTTTCCAAGCACGGAACCTGCATCTCCTGCCTAGTTTGGTTTAACGATTCTTTAATTATTAATTTTATTATTTATAGCCCGTGTGCGCTGCTCCACTTTCTGCGTCGAACTCGCTCCCCTGCCTATATACGTTATAAGAAATGGCTTCCTGCATTAATTTTATACGTTGCTCATCTACGCGTTTTCAGTTTACAATGTGAAAATTCCTTCCCCAGCCTATTTTGGTTTAGTAATTATGCAGGGATGCTACTCTTTTTTTGGAGGAATAGAGGAAAATTATAACAAAAAAAGGGGAAGATTTTCATGAAAAAGGGGAAATTGAATCAGTCAATTAGGCGTTTAATAGAAAATTGTAGACGAGGGATGCGAGTTCCACGCGTATACGGGAGCGTGTCAGACGTGTGTACATGGCAAAATAATTATTCAAATAATTCTTGACCCAAAGTAAGTGCCACTGTAAAAAAAAATTACATTAACTTTAATGCACATGTGCTGGAAGCAAATTTCAAGCAGGTGCATTAAAACAGTTTAAGGGCGTAACGTAAATTTGATGTAAATATACATTAAATTTAATGCAATGTGCATTATTCTTAATTCAAATCCGCATTACAATTAAGGCAAATCTGCATTACAATTAATGCAAATTTGCATTACAATTAATGAAAATCTGCATTACAATTTATCCAAATCTTTAATGTACTGTAAATGTACTGGAAAATTTCATTGCTACTTATTAAAAAAAATTGCCGTAAACTGAAATTTCAATTGAATCCATAAAACTTAACATAAACGTATTTGAAATTTCTAGTAAAATTTTACTTAGGTCAAAACATTATTTACTTGGTTGAAAAATAATTTTTTTTTCTTTTTATTTAACAAATTATTTTTTTATTTTGTAAAAATAAAAAATTTTTACAAAATTTAATAATGCTACACAGTTTGTAGTTGAAATTATTTATATTGATTCAAATTTATTATAATATATTTACTTACCTCACCCCCGTCTTTATATTGAGTCAGCAACAATTGTTAATTTATGGATATAACTCTTTAATATTATAAATTTTCGCATTTTCATTAAAGAAACTTGTCTCTTAAATTAATCGCATTGAATATATCGCAGAAAAAAACTTACATAAAATTTTCAACCTAACCGGGAATCGAACCCGCAACCCTTGGGTTACTACGCACGCACGCTATCCGTTACGCTATCGCTCGCTTGTAACAGTTTAGACATTTGCATCTATATACGGTGCACCATCCATATTCATTCAATTGATATTATACATTCATCAAAAATATTAATGGTTTTTAGTAATTATTTATTTAGATAATATTTTAAGAAAATGTGTAACTTACTTTAAGACATTAATTAATTAAATTTGATTAACTTAAAAATGTTTCTTAAAGCCACATGTACCGTGACGATCTCTACCTTACCGGCACTTGAATTTCTTTTTTTTTCGTGTTTAAACAAGAGATTTTAATATTAAGGTAGTTCTCTAATGCGTTATAGTTTGTGTGCTCAGCGAGAGCACAAACTATACCATACGCAAGCCATACGCGTCGTTCTGTCTCTCTCGCTCTCATGCATGTCGTCTGCTATTTGTGTTTATAATCATTCATATCTTTTTAAAAAGGTCGGCTTGACACGTATTTGATAAACTTAAAAGAAAGATCTGAATTTCATCTTTCTTAAGCTATGTTTTTCTTTTTGAAAACCCACTTTTTTATCAAGTAATACTATTACTTCCTGTTATGCGTTATATGGCGTCATTTACTCTCAATGTAAAAGTAACCATTTTCAATAATTTTTTTCTTGAAAAATAGTTCGGCAACCTATATTTTAAAAAATAAAGAAAAATTATTTAGATTTTAAAGAACACGCTAGAATTGTGTTACTTTCGAAACCCACTTTTTGATATATTAGAGAACTACCTTATGTATCTTGCATCTATCTCTGTTAAAAATGTTATTCATTTTAAGATCATGTTCAACTCCAATATAGATCCCTACCTTATCAGCACCTAAATTTTATTTCTTGCATCACATATACACAAAAATTTTAGAAAAATGCGTTCTTTCACGCCCTTCGAAATGGCGTTAAGTAATTCTATTAAATTCCCAAATGATTCCATCCATTAGATTTTTCCAAAAACGTTTTTGTCATTTGTAATTAATCAGAATCAAGCCTCAAACATTTCAAAAACGATTTTTGAAAAATGTAATCAGTGAAATCATTTGAAAATTTAATAGAGTGTACTTAATGGCATTCCAGAAAGTGTGACAGAACGCTTTGTTTTAAAATTAGTGTTTTAATAGGATAATAAAAATAAAATTCAGGTGCCGGTACATCCATATCTACATAAGGTGATGTGAGATACCGACATAATACAAAAAAAAATATTTCTCGTGCCATTACTGGTAGAACCCTTCAAAAAAATTCCTCAATGCAGTATTTACATATACGGAGTGCATAATTGATGTATCTTTCCGAAAAAATATTAAAAAACTGTTTAATTAAATAAAAACCGTTGTGGTCGATAAGTAGGAATCTACATTTTTATCATTTTATCTGAATGCACGTGAACTGTATTATTTATGCGGATGGAAAAGAAATACCATGGATCGTTAATCAAATGTAATGCTCAGAACTGGAATATCCTTTTTCGTTTTGTCATAAAATTTCATGTAAAGTTAATTAAATTTTTAATGTCATGATATTCATTTTAATGCACGTGAACTGTGTTATTTATGTGGATGTGAATGAAATTCAATGGATCGTTACTCAAATTTAATGCTCAGTACTGGAAAAGCCTATTTCGATTTGTCATGAAATTTCATGTAAAGTTTATTAAATTTGTTTCACATTCACATTAATTTTAATGCACATGAACTGCATAATTTATGTTTATGTACATGAAGTTTAAAGCATGGTACTTTAAATTTAATGTGCATTAGTTGATTTAATTATTCGTATAATATATGTGATGTAATATTATGAAATGTAATTAAATTTCGTTATCTTCAACATTAATTTTAATGCACGTGAACTGTAATTTTTATCATCATGTTCATTAAACTTTGTGCACGAGATATTAATTTTAATTTACACTCGTACTTTAATAATAATACAGATATTTCATGTACTCGTATAGTAATTTCTATGTACAGGTACAATAATAATAACAGGTAAAATAATTTTAATGTACTTTCATTAATATTGTATAGATTCACATTAATTTTATGGTAAATGTGCATTAAATGATATTTAAGTTACAAGTTCATGAAAATTAATGCGCAAGTGCACATTAAAAGTGCATTAAATTTAATGATATTTTTAGCAGTGTGGCGGATGCGAGTTCCACATGTATACGGGAGCGCGACGGACGTGTATACATGGTAAAATAATTATTTAAATAATTCGTAAACCCAAGTCGGCGGACGATGCGTGTTCCGCGTGGATACGGGAATAAGGCAGACGTGTATACATGGCAAAATAATTATTTAAATAATTCTTAACCCCAAGTAGGCGGCGGATGCATCCGTATTCGCGTGGACTTCGCACCTTCCGCCTACATATGGTTAAGAATTAGGCGAATAATTATTTTGCCTTGTATGTACATCTGACACCCTCCTGCATACGCGTGGAACTCCCCCTCCCCCTCCGCGCTCCGCCTACTTTCTGTTAGGAATTATTTAAATAATTATTTTGTCTTGTATGCACGACTGACGCCTTCCCGTATACGCGTGGAACTCGCATCCCTCGCCTACAATTTTCTATTAAACGTCTAATTGACTGATTCAGATCACCTTTTTCATGAAAATCTTCCCTTTTTTGTGATAATTTTCCTCTATTCCTCTTCAATAAAAAAAAGAGAGTAGCATCCCTGTATAATTACTAAACCAAAATAGGCTAGGGAAGGAATTTTCACATTGTAAACTGAAAACGCGTAGATGAGCAACGTATAAAATTAATGCAGTAAGCCATTTCTAAACTTATATAGGTAGGGGAGCGAGTTCGACGCAGAAAGTGGAGCAGCGCAAACGGGCTAATAAAAAAATCTCCTATTATATTAAAAAGATAATGGTCTGTGGTCTGTGGTCTTTGGTCGGTGGTCTTTGGTCGTTCATCCCCTCCCAATAATGTACATTGAGTAAACTTGACATTGAGTAAAGGGTTAAGTGAAGGGCTAATAAAAAAATTATTAATTAAATAATTACTAAACCAAAATAGGCTGGGGACGGTATTTTCACATTATAAACTGAAAACGTGTAGAAGGGTAACCTATGCAATTTAGGAGCAAGATAGTTTTAAATCTAAATTGGCAGTGGCAGCCAAATCACCGCAATGAAGTGGAGCAGCACAGTTGAGCTATGAATAATAAAATTAATAATTTGAGAATTCTTATACCAAACCAGGCGGAGGATACGAGTTCCGAGCATGAAAGTGAAGGCACGGAGACAGGCTGCTTATTAAATTAATCCGCTAAATAATTTTGAAATGTAGGTAGGTAGAGGAAACGAGTTTTTCGCAGAAAGTGGAGCAGTGCAGACGAGCTAATCAAAAATTGATAATTAAATAACTACCAAAATAAAATAGGCTGGGGAAGGAATTTCTTCTTTGTTGCAACCTCACGGTGCAACAAAGGACAACTGAGAACGCAAATAGGCGTGACAGCGGGCTTAGGTAGGCACTGATATAAAATTCTATACGATACTTGTGACCTAAGTATTACTCTGGCACGGCGTAATTAGGACCCTCGCTACGCTCGGGTCCTAACTCACGGCGTGTAACAAGGTGCTGCCAAGGTCACATGTATCGTAATGTACTATTTTATTAGCCAGTCTGCGCTGCTCCACTTTCTGTGTAAAAGTCATTTCCACTACCTACGTACATTTCAAATTATTTCGCGCATTAATTTAATAGCCTTTCTGCGTGCCTTCACTTTCAAGCACGGAACTTGCATCCCCCGCCTGGTTTGGTTTAAAAATTCTCAAATTATTAATTTTATTATTCATAGCTCAACTGCGTTGCTCCACTTCATTGCGTTGAATTGGCTGCCACTGCCAATTTAGATTTAAAACTACCTTGCTCCTCAATTGCATTGGTTGCTCTTCTACACGTTTTCAGTTTACAATGTGAAAATACCATCCCCAGCCTACTTTGGCTTAGTAATTATTTAATTAATAATTTTTTTATTAGCCCTTCACTTAACCATTTTCTTAACGCTTTACACAATGCCAACTTTACTCAATGTACATTATTGGGAGGAGATGGACGACCAAAGACCACATACCACAGACCGTTATCTTTTTAATATAATAGGAGATTTTTTTATTAGCCCGTTTCCGTTGCTCCACTTTCTGCGTCAAACTCGCTGCCGTTGCCTACTTTGATTTAAAACTACTTGCATCTCAATTGGTTAGGTTGCTCGACTGCGTGTTTTCAGTTTACAATGTGGAATTTCCATCCTGCGCCTTTTTTGTTTAGAAATTATTTAATTATTCATTTTAATATTAATAGTGAGTCGGCGTGGTTCCGCTTTACTGTTTTTAACTCACTTCTCCTGTCTTTTCTGATTTAAAAATCACTAGCTCCATAATTGGATAGGTTGCCCATCTGCGCGTTTGGATTTAAAAATATATGGAAACTCCTTCCTTTGCCTTTTTTGGGTTAGGAATTATTTAATTATTCATTTTTTTATTGGCCCGTCTGCGCTGCTCTACTCTCTGCGTTCAACTCGCTTCCTCTACCTATATTTAAAAATTATATCGCACATTAATTCAATAGGCAGCCTCTCAGCGTGCCTTCACTTTCAACACGGAACTCGCATCCCCTGCCTCGTTTGGTTTAAGAATTCTCAAACTATTAATTTTATTATCCGTGGCTCGTCTACGCTGCTGCACTTCATTTCGACAAAGGCAGCCACGCTACCTACTTAGATTTAAAACTATCTTGCGTCTCAATTGGATAGGTTATCCGCCTGCGCATTTGCATTTAAAAATGTATTGAACTTCCAATCCTTCGCCTTTTTTGGTTTAGGAATTATTTATTTATTAATATTTTTATTAGTCCGTCTGCGCTGCTCCATTACTTGCATCAAACTCGATCGCACCCCAACCTACATACATTTAGAAATTGCTTCCTGCAATCATTTTGTAGGTAGCCTGTCTGCGTGCCTTCACTTCACTGCGTCGGAGTGGCTGCTACTGTAAACTTAGATTCTAAACTATCTTGTTTCTCACTTGCATAGGTTGCCCCTCTACGCGCTTTCGGTTTACAATGTAGAAATTCCTTCTCCAGCCTATTTTGATTTAGTAATTCTTTAATTATCAATTTTTTATTAGCCCGTCTGCGCTGCTCCACTTTCTGCGTAAAACTCGTTCCCTCTACCTACGTACATTTGAAAATTATTTCGTGCATTAATTTGATAGGTAGCCTGTTGTCGTGCGTTCACTTTCAAGCACGGAACTCTCTCTAGGTAGTTCTCTTCACATTGCAAAAACTGAAAAAGCTTCTGAAAAAAATATACAAATATTCTTCAAAGTCACAGAAATGATACCATATGTTTGTTTACATACATTGCGGAATAAATGTTTGAGAAAAAAATTCTTGAAAATGGTTATTTTTACATGAGAGTAAATGAGTGCTATATCAACTGTGACAGAAAGTAATAGAATTACTGATCAAAAAAACTGGACTTCAAAAAGAAAAACATAGTTTTTAAGTTTATCAAATATGTGTCAAGCCGATCTTTTTAAAAAGATATTAATGATTATAAACACAAATAGCAGACGACGTGCACGAGAGCGAGAGACAGAACGACGCCCATGGTATAGTTTGTGCTCTCGCTGAGTAACAAACTGTAGTGCCCGAGGAGAACCTCCTTAAATGAGACACTGTGTCTATGAATGCTAATGTAAATAACATATTTTTTGCCATAGTAACAAGAGAAAATAGCGTTCATGTTTTAGAAATCGAATTTCACTTACGTCGTTATTCCGGGAATAAAAAAAAAATTTTGTGGAGTTACATGGGGTTTCCGGGAGTTTTTCTTTAAAAAAGTGGAATTACATGGGTTTTCCGGGAATTACTCTACAGAAAAAAGTGGAATTACATGGGTTTTCTGGGAATTACTCTACAAAAAAAGTGGAGTTACGTGGTTTTTCCGGGAGTTATTCTTTAAAAAAAAGTGGAGTTACGTGGTTTTTCCAGGAATTATTCTAAAAAATAAGTGGAGTTACGTGGTTTTCCCGGTAATTATTTTAAAAAATTGAGATACGTGGTTATTCCGGGAAAATGTTGAAAAAAAATGGAGATATGTGGTTTTTCCTTCTGCTGATTCAAGACAACGAGTGCACTTCCGTTATTTCTGTCACGGCTAAATGATAGAGGACTGTTTAAAGATAAGAAAAAAGGCATAAAACCGATTTCGAAAAACTCATCCCTTACGTGGTTTTTCCGGGAAGCCACAGAATTTTTAATTCTATTATTTATAGCTCGTCTGCGCTGCTCCACTTCAATGCGTCGGAGTGGCTGCTACTGTAAACTTAGATTTTAAACTATCTTGTTTCTCAATTCCATAGGTTGTTTATCTACGCGGTTTCGGTCTACAATGTAGAAATTCCTTCCCCAGTCTATTTTGATTTAGTAATTATTTCATTGTCAATGTTTTATTAGCCCATCTGCGTTGCTCCACTTTCGGCATTACACTCGCTTCCTCTACGTACATACGTTAAAAAATTTGTTCTTATTAATTTTTTAGGTTTAGCATGTCCGCGTGCCTGTTCTTCAAGCACGAAACCTGCATCTCCTGCCTAGTTTGGTTTAACGATTCTTTAATTATTAATTTTATTATTCATAGCCCGTGTGCGCTACTCCACTTTCTGCGTCGAACTCGCTCCCCTACCTATATAAGGTTAGAAATGGCTTCCTGCATTAATTTTATACGTTGCTCATCTACGCGTTTTCAGTTTACAATGTGAAAATTCCTTCCACAGCTTATTTTGGTTTAGTAATTATACAGGGATGCTACTCTCTTTTTTTTTATTTAAGAGGAATAGAGCAAAATTATCACAAAAAAGGGGGAAGATTTTCATGAAAAAGGAGAAACTGAATCAGTCAATTAGACGTTTAATAGAAAATTGTAGGCGAGGGATGCGAGTATCACGCGTATACGGGAGGGCGTCAGTCGTGCATACAAGGCAAAATAATTATTTAAATAATTCCTAACCGCAAGTAGGTTGGTGGCGGGGGGGGGGGGGGGTAGTTCCTCGCGTATGCGGGAGCGTGTCAGACGTGCATACAAGGCAAAATAATTATTCGCGTAATTCTTAACCATATGTAGGCGGAAGGTGCGAGTTCCACGCGAATACGGATGCATCCGCCGCCTACTTGGAGTTAAGAATTATTTAAATAATTATTTTGTCATGTATACACGTCTGTCTTATTCCCGTAATCACGCGGAACACGCATCCCCCGCCGACTTGGGGTTACGAATTATTTGAATAATTATTTTGCCACGTATACACGTCTGTCGCGCACCCGTATACATGTGGAACTCACATCCCACACTTACTTTGGGTTAAGAATTATTTGAATAATTATTTTGCCATGTACACACGTCTGACACGCTCCCATATACGCGTAGAACTCGCGTCCCCCGATACTTCGGGTTAAGAATTATTTAAATAATTATTTTGACTTGAATGCATGTCTGACGCCGTCCCGTGTACGCGTGGAACTCGCATCGCCCACCTGCTTGGGGTTAATAATTATTTAAATAATTATTTTGCCTTATATACACGTCTGTCGCGCTCTCGTGTACATGTGAAACTCGCATCCTTCGCTTACTTTGGGTTAGGAATTATTTGAATAATTATTTTGCCATGTATTCAAGTCTGACAAGCTTCCGTATACGCGTGGAACTCGCATCGCCCGCTACTTGGGGTTAGGAATTATTTAAATAATTATTTTGACTTGATTGCATGTCTGACGCCGACCCGTATAGGCGTGGAACTCGCATCCCCCGCGTACAATTTTCTATTAAACGCCTAATTGACTGATTCAGTTTCCTCTTTTTCATGAAAATCTTGCCCCTTTTTTGTTATAATTTTCCTCTATTCCTCTTAAATAAAAAAAACAGAGAATAGCATTCCTGAATAATTACTAAACGAAAATAGACTAGGGAAGGAAGTTTCACATTGTAAACTGAAAACGCGTAGATGAGCAATGTATAAAATTAATGCAGGAAGCCATTTCTTAACTTATATGAGACGTTTCACGTCAGCTCTCCAGGCGCGGCGCGCGAGCGCGAAATCATGCTGTTTTAAGCTTGTGTTTGAAGGGCTAAGATGTATCTAAAAAAAATAATCCCCAAGTGATTTCGATGTATTTTTTCCACAGCTTTCTGATGGTGCTATTAGTTTCTCAAAATTTTTCAATTCTAAGTATTTCTTGAATAATATCTCGAAAAAATCAAAAAACCCCTATGTAGAAAAAGGCTATATCCATGTAAAATTTCCTCCTCTTTCGATCTAGCAGGTCAAAAAAAATCTTAAAAATATAGTTTTTGAGATATAACACGTTTTATGTTTTTTTGAGATTAGAATTGAAAAATTATGAGAAACTAATAGCACCAACGGAAAGCTGAGGAAAAATCCATCAAAATCACTTGGGGATTATTTTTTTTTAGATACATCTTAGCCCTTCAAACACAAGCTGAAAACATGTGTTTGAAATTCCGAACGTTCACAGTGAACGAAAAAACTAAAATTTGCGATTTACATTATAACCGGTTTAAAACCGTCAAACAGGGTAGGAATGGACCAAAAACCGTGTAAAAACTAATTTTGCACTTCGCCACCCCCACAAACCACCCCCAAAACCACCCTTACAGACAAGTCAATTTTCCCATAGCGACAAACACGAAAACTAAAATTCCCAGAGTCGCAATAACTTCGCTAGGAAAAATTTTGCGACTGGTACTTCAAGGAAAGGTCCCACACGATCTAAAAAAAATTATGAACGAAATAGCTTTTCCGGAAAAGCCCCCCAGGGCGATATACAGTGTCGAAAACATGAAAAAAACTTCCCAGAGCCGCAATTACGTCGTTCGGAAAAATGTTTTGACGGTTTCTTGTAGACCAAGTCCCCACATGCTTAGAAAAAAATCATGAACGAAATAGCTTTTCCGGAAAAGCCCCCGCGGGGCGATATACAGTGTCGAAAACGGGAAAAAAAATTCCCGAGCCGCAATTACGTCTTTGGAAAAATGTTTCGACGGTTTCTTGTAGATAACGTTCCCAAATGCTGAGAAAAAAATTATGAACGAAATAGCTTTTCCGGAAAAGCCCCCCCAGGGCGATATACTGTGTCTTAAACATGAAAAAAAATTCCCAGAGCCGCAATTAAGTCGTTCGGAAAAATGTTAAGACGGTATCTTGTAGAACAAGTCGCCACATGCTTAGAAAAAAATCATTAACCAAATAGCTTTTCCGGAAAAGCCCCCCCAAGGCGATATACTGTGTTTTAAACACGAAAATTAATTCCCAGAGCCAAAATTACGTCGTTCGGAAAAATGTTTCGACGGTTTCTTGTAGATAACGTTTCCAAATGCTTAGAAAAAAATCATGAACGAAATAGCTTTCCCGGAAAAGCCCCTCCACGGCGATATACAGTGTTGAAAATGGGAAAAAAAATTCCCAGAGCCAAAATTACGTCGTCCGGAAAAATGTTTCGACGGTTTCTTGTAGATAACGTTTCCAAATGCTTAGAAAAGAATTATGAACGAAATAGCTTTTCCGGAAAAGCCCCCCGCGGGCGATATACTGTGTCTTAAACATGAAAAAAAATTCCCAGAGCCGCAATTACGTCGTTCGGAAAAATGTTTCGACGGTTTCTTGTAGATAACGTTTCCAAATGATTAGAAAAAAATTATGAACGAAATAGCTTTTCCGGAAAAGCCCCCCCAGGGCGATATACTGTGTCTTAAACATGAAAAAAAATTCTCAGAGCCGCAATTACGTCGTTCGGAAAAATGTTTCGACGGTTTCGATAACGTTTCCAAATGCTTAGAAAAAAATTATGAACGAAATAGATTTTCCGGAAAAGCCCCCCCAGGGCGATATACTGTGTCTTAAAAATGAAAAAAAATTCCCAGAACCGCAATTAAGTCGTTCGGAAAAATGTTAAGACGGTATCTTGTAGAACAAGTCGCCACATGCTTAGAAAAAAATCATGAACGAAATAGCTATTCCGGAAAAGCTCCCCCAGGGCGATATACTGTGTCTTAAACATGAAAAAAAATTCCCAGAGCCGCACTTACGTCGTTCGGAAAAATGTTTCGACGGTTTCTTGTAGATATCGTTTCCAAATGCTTAGAAAAAAATTATGAACGAAATAGCTTTTCCGGAAAAGCCCCCCCCAGGGCGATATACTGTGGCTTAAACATGAAAAAAAAATCCCAGAGCCGCAATTAAGTTGTTCGGAAAAATGTGAAGACGGTTTCTTGTAGGTCAAGTTCCCAATTGCTTAGAAAAAAATTATGAACGAAATAGCTTTTCCGGAAACCCCGCCCCCCCAGGGCGATATACAGTGTCAAAAACGGGAAAAAAAATTCCCAGAGCCGCACTTACGTCGTTCGGAAAAATGTTTCGACGGTTTCTTGTAGATATCGTTTCCAAATGCTTAGAAAAAAATTATGAACGAAATAGCATTTCCGGAAAAGCCCCCCCAGGGCGATATACTGTGGCTTAAACATGAAAAAAAATTCCCAGAGCCGCCATTATGTCGTTCGGAAAAATGTTTCGACGGTTTCCTGTAGATAACGTTTCCAGATGTTTAGAAAAAATTATGAACGAAATAGCTTTTCCGGAAAGGCCCCCCCAGCGCGATATACTGTGTCTTAAATATGAAAAAAAATTGCCAGAGCCGCAATTAAGTCGTTCGGAAAAATGTTAAGACGGTTCCTTGTAGACCAAGTCCCCACATGCTTAGGAAAAAATTATGAACGAAATAGCATTTCCGAATAAGCCCCCCCAGGGCGATATACAGTGTCGAAAACTGGAAAATAAATTCCCAGGGCCGCAATTACGTCGTTCGGAAAAATGTTTTGACGGTTTCTTGTAGACCAAGTCCCCACATGCTTAGAAAAAAAATCATGAACGAAATAGCTTTTCCGGGAAAGCCCCCCCAGGACGATATACTGTGTCTTAAACACGAAAAAAAATTCCCAGAGCCGCAATGACGTCGCTCGGAAAAATGTTTCTACGGTTTCTTATAGATATAGTCCCCAAATGCTTAGAAAAAAATTATGTACGAAATCGCTTTTCCGGAAAATCCCCCCCAGGGTGATGTAATGTGTCTTAAACACACTTTTGAATCTCTGAATAACATGTATTTTATAGAGAACGTTGAGATGAACTGTCCCTATGAGATATCGCAAGAAAGAAAATGACTGCATATCGTTTTTTAACCTCAAAGTCTCTACCAGCTGGAGTAGGTATAAAGTGGCTCGGCCAGCACAGCTTGCGAGATTCGGCTGGGCCCCAATATACGAGTTTCGCTAGAAATCAGCCAGCGAGCCCCGATTTGTGTACCTATCCCTATTTGTGTGCTGTGTTATTTAAACGCGTCCGAGAACGCGTCATAGAAATAAGCTGATACGAAGACAGCATTGAAATAATTTTCTTTCAAAAATTAATCTATTTAGCTTTTATAAGATTTAAGTGTCAAATTTTTTTAGTCAGTACTAAGATTGCAATAATGCTTTAAAAAGTACAACATGTGATTTGGAAAGATTCATTACTTTTCTTATTCGAAGTTGCTAAGAAACAACAATATTTTTATAAGAAAAGATAATGTATAATAGTAATTTGAAGTATAAAAAGTAAAAAGTGGTTACATGTTATAAAACTACTTTCACACTTACACAATAACCATTTATAACAAATTTCAAGATATTTCTCGTATTTTAAATGACTTTGTCCAATAATACCGCACGCAATCAGCATTTGTGCGTGCGGATAGAGCGTAAACAACGTTTGTTAGGTTATACGTGGCTCAAAAGTGATTTTACAAAGTACGTTTTTTCGTGTAGAAATATTTCATCACGTTATAGAAAAGAGTGTTATAACCTTCTTTTTATTATATTATACTTCTACTGGCAATAGATTTTGGAAGTGAATTCAAAATTAACGTCAAAAAGAAGAAAATTGCATAAGAAGCCGATGCAAAATATATCAATGAACTTCCAAATCGTAGTACCGGTAAATTAATATATTTTTGTAATAAATATGTGAAACGCTAATATATTATCATAATTTGTATATTTATAGGTTTGATTATATTGAAAATGATATTTCTTATGATGATAAAGTACACTAATCGGGAGCACACAAACGTGTACAAGCACATTAATTGGGGGCATACAATTGCGTTCATCGCCGTCTCTTGGGGCACACAAATGTAAGCAAAAATGATTTTTTTACTTTTAATATAACTTTCGATAGATTTGATATTTTCTAGAAAAAAATATTTCCTCATTTAGATTAAAATTAAACTATCAATATGTATTAATTTCACATTCGTGCATTGTTAAATGAGTTCAACAAATCGCGACAAACCGGGAAGCTTCCTTAAACGCTAATCGGAACAACTACCCTTTGCGCTTTTTTCAACTCTCTCATAATCATATGTTGAGTCTCTTGGAAAAAAAAACAAAGAACATATATCGATAGATTTTCCCCCTCTTTCCAGTGGTGCTATTGTTTATTCTCTGAAATGCTTTTATACGGTCAAAAACTTGAGTTGAAAGTTCTGGCCGATTTTTCTAAAAGAATACTATTTTTTTTTTAAATAAATTTTTTCATTCGAAAGTACAAGTTTTCATCTCCGAAACCCAAAATTTTCAAGTTGGAGAAATGAAGGGTTCATAAGTAATAACATTTAAAAGACGGCGGCGAGTCGCCGCGCGTGCTTTGTGCGCTACGCCGGTGCGCGCTGTTGCCGACGTATTTCACTATTTCGTTGTTTCGTACTTAATAAATATCATATAATAAATTTTTTAATCTTTTTTTATTATAAGTCAATACTTTCTGTTCCATCTTTTGCAATTTTTTGTTAATTTACTAATATCTTGTATCTGAATTTAATTGAATAGGTCTTGTCTCAAATTTAGATTTCTTTACTTTTGAATACGTGACTATACTTCTAAAGTTTCCGACCCTGAGAATTGTTATAGTTCAATCCTCTTAACGTGTGCTGACAGTTTAATAGAATTAAATAATAGAGTTACAGGTACTCTTTTTGCTGATTTTAACTTTTGTTTTAATTTTAATTCATCGTTTCTAATTCATCATTTGAAGACATCTTTTTCTCTTTTATATAAACTTAAAACTCATACTTTTATTTTCAAACAGTGAAGTTCATATTTATAAACCTTGAGGGAGTACTCATCCAGAGAAGAATTTTTAAATTCTCTTTTAGGTTTCTTGGAAAAGTACGTCTTTTTTACCAAGAAGCGGCAAAATCATTTCACTGCAACACTAATCAGTGTAGTTTGGCAGCATTGGTCCTTTATTATAGAGAATTAAATTTTAAAACTTAAAAAAGCATGATACTTTTTTGAGACAATTTATCTCGTGCTGCCGTAGCAGTTTATTTAAAAAATTATAATCAATTACTCCAATAAAAAACTCTCTTGATTTCGCCAAAAAAGGTATTTGTTTCACTGATGGAACTGGGCAATACTATAAAAACAAATACGACTTCCATAATCTTTTTCATCATTTTGAAGATTTTTCTGTTGAAGCAGAGCAGCGCTTTCACGCAACCGCGTACGAAAAAATGCATGAGAATTAATTGTGCCGCTTCTTGATCAATAGGGATGAACTTTTCCAAGAAACCTAGAGAAGTTACAAATTTTCCCTTGGATAAGAAATTCCTCAAGGTTCATAAATAAGAAGATCACTGTTTGAAAATAAAAGAATAAGTTTTAAAGTTTATATAAAAGAGAAAAAAAATGTCTTCAAATGATAAATTAGAAACGATGAATTAAAACTAAAACAAAGGTTAAAATCAGCAAAAAAACCTGACTCATATATGAGCCAGCTGTGACCTTGAAAACTCGTTTCGACATATTGATATTTATATAAATAAATTTTACCTTTTAAAAATATTCATTTTTAACGTAAAAATGCCGGCAGTCTAAAGGTTAAAATGTTGCAACGCGCCGCCGTCTTTTTAATTTAATTATTTATGAACCATTCATTTCTCCAACTTGAAATTTTGGGGTTTTAGAACTGAAGACTTGTACTTTCGAATGAAAAAAGTTCAAAAAAAAAAAAACATGTTATTCTTTTAGAAAAATCGGTCCGACCTTTCAACTCAAGTTTTTGACCTAAAAAAAGCATTACGGAGAATAAACAATATCATAGTGAACCGATCAGCACGAAGTGCCTCCCAGCTCGCGAGTCGTCTGCGCCCGAATACGTTCTATGAGTGTACTGGTCGGCGCGGAGTGGGGGAATTGGGAGAAAGACGACCACTTTTTCCAGTAATGCTATTGTTTATTCTCCGAAATGCTTTTGTCAAAAACTTGACTTGAAATTTCGGACTGGTTTTTCTAAAAGAATAACGTGTTTATTTTTGTAATTAAATATTTCATTCGAAAGTACAAGTCTTCAGTTTCAAAACCCCAAAATGTCAAGTTTGAGAACTGAAGGGTTTATAAGTAATAAAATTTAAAAGACAGCGGCGCATCGCAACAGTTTAATAAACTGAAATGATAGAGTTACAGAAATTTTTTTGCTGATTTTAACCTTTGTTTTAGTTTTAATTCATCGTTTCTAATTTATCATTTGAAGACATTTTTTTCTCTTTTATATAAACTTTAAAACTTATTCTTTTATTTTCAAACAGTGATCTTCTTATTTATAAGCCTTGAGGAATTTCTTATCCAAGGGAAAATTTGTAACTTCTCTAGGTTTCTTGGAAAAGTTCGTCTCTATTGCCCAAGAAACGGCACAATCAATTCTCATGCATTTTTGCGTACGCGGTTGCGTGAAAGCGCTGCTCTGCTTCAACAGAAAAATCTTCATAATGATGAAAAAGATTATGAAAGTCGTATTTGTTTTTATAGTATTACCCAGTTCCATCGGTGAAACAAATACCTTCTTTGGCGAAATCAAAAGAATTTTTTATTAGGGTAATTGATTATAATTTTTTAGATAAACTGCTACGGCAGCACGAGATTAATATTGTCTGAAAAAGTATGATGCTTTTCTAAGTTTTAAAATTTAATTCTTATAATAAAGGACCAATGCTGCCAAACTACGCTGAATAGTGTTGCAGTGAAATGATTTTGCCGCTTCTTGGTAAAAAAGACGTACTTTTCCAAGAAACCTAAAAGAGAATTTAAAAATTCTTCTCTGGATGAGGACTCCCTTAAGGTTTGTAAATATGAAGTTCACTGTTTAAAAATAAAAGAATGAGTTTTAAGTTTATATAAAAGAGAAAAAAGATGTCTTCAAATGATGAATTAGAAACGATGAATTAAAACTAAAACAAAGCAAAACGAGTTCCTGTAACTCATTTCATTCCTGTAACTCATCATTTATCCTGTAACTCATCATTTATCCTGTAACTCATCATTTATCCTGTAACTCATCATTTATCCTGTAACTCATCATTTATCCTGTAACTCATCATTTATCCTGTAACTCATCATTTATCCTGTAACTCATCATTTCATTCTATTAAACTGTTAGCACACGTTAAGAGGGTTGAACTATAACATTTCTCAGGATCAGAAATTTTAGAATTTAACAAAATTGCTTTTTAAAAACCTTGATTTTAATGCATTTCTTTAAACCAAAACTTCAAATAGAAACAATCTATTGCAATCAGAATAATAGTTTCTTGAAAATTCAGGCAATTTTAAGATTAAAATGTTACATTCGACATCTACGAAGAACCAATATTCAAAGATTTATAAATTTTTCAAATATTAATTTTCAGTATTTAAGAGATTTTTTATTATAGTCAAAAAATTAAACATCGAGTAGAAATTATTACAGTTGCCATTTACCATCTAAAAAGAGATGTGCATCGTTAATATTAGTTTGTATTATAAATAATTCACATTAATATGCGAGTAAATCTCACGAACTCTTAACTTATTGTGAACTCCAAAGTTTAAGCTCAAAATGTTTGCCTTTCAATAAAAAATAAAAAATAAAAAAACAATTATAAATAATGGTAAAGAATCAGCTGCGTACACAAAATTAAAAAAAGGTCGAAAAATCAGTCATATTTTATGTTATTAATGTGCTTTGCCAATCGATTTATTTATAATTACACAACAAATTCAATGCATATTATAATTGAAATAACTAAGTCAATAAAGAACATTAGTCATTCCATTTAATTTTTTATTTAGCAATCATAAGAAATACGTAAAACTGATGTGATGTTTGAAAGAAGATTGATATTTTATATTTTCACATATAATTGTAATAACGATTATTTCTTAGAAAACAGAAACTTTTAAAGTAATAATTTCAGTGTAGATTCTTATCTATTCAAAGATCAAATACGCAGATGCCAGTATTTATAAGAGTTGTAGTTTAGAATAAAGACCAAATTTTCCTTAATTTTTAGATTTAAAAGTAGCGCCAAAAAAATATACCATTCAATCACCGGGCTTGTAAATAATTTTTTTTCACATTCAGAAAGGCTTAAAGAACAAGAAAAACTTTGTCCTGTAGATGTGTCTTCAAAATTAAATCACTTTTTCAAGTTTCGTCGTTTAGAAAAAAGGTGATATTTTCTTCCTGAATTTTTTTTCAATCCAAAATTGACTTGAAAGTATCGCCAAAAAATAATACCGTTAAATTGAGCTTGTACATATTTCTTTTTATGTTCAGAAAAGCTAAAAGAACAATTAAAACTTGACCCATGAGCGTACCTCTAATTTTTTTTTCATTTTTTTCGAGACATAAGAGGAAAATAATTTTGAGAATAGTAGATATACTATTACCATACCATACCCTGGCCAAAATACCATACTCGCGTTTTTGAGTCGGGAGCGAAAGTGGACTTTCGGACAGGGTATGGTGAATAAATCTTTTATATGGGCTAATTTTCATAGTACATCGACGTATCAGGGCTCAAATTAAAGATTTTGGCACACAGAAAAGCTAAACAAATTGTGCAACGATCGTAAGTGTGTTCCTGTTCCTATATACATAAATATATCGATTGGCAAAGCACATTAATAACATAAAAAATGACTGATTTTTCGACCTTTTTTTAATTTTGTGTACGCAGCTGATTCTTTACCATTATTTATAATTGTTTTTTTATTTTTTATTGAAGGGCAAAAATTTTGAGCTTTAGTTCATTTGACTGCTTAAACTTTGGAATTCCCAATAAGTTAAGAGTTCCTGAGATTTACTCGCATATTAACGTGAATTATTTATAATACAAAGTAATATTCACTATGCACATCTCTTTTTAGATGGTAAACGGTAAGCAACTGTAAAAAATTATTTCTACTCGATGTTTCATTTTTTGACTATAATAAAAATCTCTTAAATACTGAAAATTAATATTTGAAAAATTTATAACTCTTTGAATACTGGTTCTTCGTAGATGTCGA
Source organism: Torymus aiolomorphi (assembly GCA_036365515.1). Lineage (NCBI taxonomy): Eukaryota > Metazoa > Arthropoda > Insecta > Hymenoptera > Torymidae > Torymus > Torymus aiolomorphi. The sequence goes on from CM070874.1 coordinate 135,189,071, forward strand.
ATGCAACATTTAAATCTTATAATTGACTGAATTTTGAAGAAACAATTATTCTGATCGCAATAGATTGTTTACATTTTTTTTAAATTAAGTTTTGGTTTAAAGAAATGCATTAAAATCATGGTTTTTAAAAAGCAATTTTATTAAATTGTAACCTCGAAATCTAAGGTCTACGAATCAAACTCTATAAAAAGCGATGGTTATTTTATCCAATTGCATAAATGGGGAGACAGAAGCGAAAAAAGGTCCAACTCCTGGGCCAGGTAGAATAGCTAGAAACTGAAAAACGGCTCCCGAGTGTCAAAGCGACAGTCAGCACGCGCACGCTCATATGACAACATTGCCGCCGAGGCCGCAGCATACGGCCCCAGGCTCCGCTCCCCTGTCCCCTCCGACAGCTTGCTGTTTGTATGTATATATTCGAGCGCAGCTAGCTTTCGTGTGCTGCGCTGGCCGAGCCCGTCTTTCTCCCAATTCCCCCACTCCGCGCCGACCAGTACACTCATAGCGCGTATTCGGGCGCAGACGACTCGCGAGCTGGGAGGCACTTCGTGCTGATCGGTACACTTATAGTGCATACCGAAGCGTCCGCCAGAAACCAGCCGGCGGGCGCGAGCTGAGCTTTTTTCGCGTAAAATGCGCTCTGTTCAACTCGCTCGCAATCATATCATAAGTGTTACTAATTCAACCAGGATATTGCAGGGCTTGTCGCGTACAGAGGAGGATACAAGGAGTGCGTAATTGAGAACAGATTCCCTTTGCATAAAATTCGTAATCACTTTATTTTCTCTGAGGAAAGGGTACAATTGAACAGTGTGCTCTCTTTGACGGATTCGTCCAGACTGACCGACACGCGCCGCTCGCCCTCGCCGCAGACAATCCGACCGACAGATGGCGCAGTGATCGCAAATTCTAGATCATTCTCAACACTCCCACCTTGAGCTTGGAGCTCAACCATTGCAATGATCACACAAATTTCTTATTCATAAAATCTTTTGTTTTTAATAACCTTACGGCCGCTCCGCGTGATATAATTTTCATTGGTTCGCTCACTTGCTTTTGATAAATCCGAAGTTTCGTCAACAACATTCATCCGTGCAAGCTCACTGCGCCTTCTCAAAGCTGCAACTTTATTACTTACATTCTGTTTTAACGCATCAACCACTTCCATATCAACTACAGAACAATCAAGCTCCAGAGGAAACACTCTCTGAATGGGGCGTGTCAACTCACCCTTCGCGGTTTTGATATTAAATACACGCACAGAGCCGTCTTTTCCCTTAATTACCGAAACAATACGTCCTAGCGGCCAATCTATGCGCCTTTTGTCGTCGCTACTTACTAGAACAAGGTCTCCTATCTTTAATTCACGTTTCTCGATTCGATTGGCATTTTCGCGGAGCTGCCCTAAGTATTCGGATCGAAAGCGCTGTCGTAAATCGTCACGTAACTTTTGATGATAAATGGATTTTTCTCGCAAATCTACAGCTGCTATGTTATCCAAGTCGGGCACGCCTATTTTGCGAATTTCATGCAAAAACATATTTGGCGTCAGCGGCACGAGATCGTCACAATCGCTTGAAATATAAGTAAGAGGACGTGCATTCATAATTGACTCACAATCGCATAAAACAGTTGACATATCTTCGTAGTTAATACACGCATTCGCTAAGATTTTACGTAGCAATTGCTTCATAATACGGATCAAACGCTCCCACCATCCTCCCCACCACGGAGCTGACAGAGGGTTAAAATTCCACTTTATTTGCCTTGCCGTACTGTATTCAGAGATCAATTGCCAGTTCAACGTGTTCATTGCTCTTTCTGTCGCTACGAAATTAGTACCCCGATCAGAAAACAAAACTGACGGTCTACCTCTCCGTGCTATAAAGCGTTGGAGAGCTTTCATGAAACAAGCTTCCGATAACGATGTTAATAATTCCAAGTGAACAGCTCGGAATACAGCACAGGTGAACAAACATATCCACGCTTTTCTACCCTCTTTTAAGTATACCGGGCCTGCGAGATCAACACCTGTAATTTCAAAGATACATGCATCTCTTACGCGATCTATCGGAAGTGGTACGTCTGCTGCTTCTAGCCGTTTCGCATCATACCTTTTACACCGCATACATTTTGATACAATAGACCGTATAGTCTGTCGAGCCGAAAACAACCAATAATCTTCGCGAGAGTGACATAACATGATTTGTATACCGGCATGTCCGAGATCACGATGTTTTTCTTCTAACATGCGCTGTACAATTAAGTGTTTTGAATCCACTACAACCGGACACCTAAAACTTTTACTATCATTACGATAGAATATTTTGGTTTTAACTCGGATCAAACCATTTTCATCAGTAAAATTATTTAAAGACTTGAGTTTTTTATCATTTTTTTGACAAACGTTTCACTTTGAATCATTTTCAAAAGCAAAGTTTCAGCATTTTTTAATTCGTCGCATGCTAAAGTTTTATTTAAATTACGAGATGATTTTCGCTTAATTCGCGAGTTTGTGTAATATCTAATTATCCACGCAACAAGTCTTACAATTCTTTTATATGACGAAAAGTACATGCTAAGTTTTACAGGATTATTTATAAAGTCTCTATTAATCATTGTAGTCGGAGAAATGGCTGAATTTTTCATTTCTTCGTTGATTTCTTCTTCGTCCACCCGGATCTCAGTGGTAGGCCAGTCAGTTCGTGGCAGCCGGAGCCAAGGCGGTCCCTCCCACCATCGCGACGCGATGAGCTGCGAAGCAGTGCAGCCTCGCGACGGTAAATCAGCTGGATTCATGGTGCCAGGAACGTGTCGCCAGGTAGCTGATGAAGTCAATTTTCGTATCTCATGCACTCGATTGCAAACAAAAGTATTCCATTGCGCTTGTCTGTTAATCCATGAAATAACGGTAGTTGAGTCCGACCAGTACGTAATTTCCGCATTCTCAAGGCTTAGGGCGCTCACGAGTGAGACCGCGAGGCGAGCTGTTATGGTGGCAGCTAATAGCTCCAACCTCGGGATCGTCATTTCTTTTGTTGGCGCCACTCTGCATTTTGCACCAATCATTTGTACCTCCACCTTATCAACGTACTCTACTCGGACGTAAACAGCTGCAGCATAAGCTAGACCACTGGCATCTGCGAAGGCATGGAAGCTAACGCGATGAGGGTCGTGCATATTCCCAATTTTGCGCGGAATCTTGATGTTTTTTAACAAGCTCGACTCTTGAACCCATTTAGTGAATTGAGCTTGCGTTTCGCAATCTACCTTATCATCCCACGTGCAATTGGTTTTCCATGCCTTTTGCACTAGAAGCTTGGGTATGAGCGTGACCGGGCACGTATATCCGATCGGATCAAATATACGTTGAGTTACAGACAACATTTTTCTTTTCATGAAGTATCCTTCTTCGGCGGCCGTCAAGAATGATAAGTTTACAGATAGAGTGTCTTGCTCTTTATTCCAGAGCACTCCAAGCACAGTGGTTTTGCGATTCTTCCCGTCATCAGTATATTCCCAGCCGCGTAGTTCAAATCCCGCAATCTTCATTCCATCAGTTGCTTGTCTTGCGAACATTTCCAGCTCTTCTGTAGTTTCAAAGCTGAGTACGCAATTGTCAGAGTAGAAACATTTTCTTAATTTTTGAACAACCTCTGTCTTCGCATGACTTGCAATGTCTCCTTTTGCAACTTTATTTAAATGAAGATCGATTGTCGCGCCAAGTAAAAATGAACTACTGGTGACGCCAAACACAACACGCTTGTGCCTATATACTATAATCTGTCCATTTCGAATCCATATAAACCGCAAATAATCACGCTCTTGAGGTGCCACACTAATCTGCAGGTAAGCTCTCTTTATATCGGCAATAGCTCCGATATTCTTCTCGCGGAATCCCAATAGCATTGACGGCAGAAGTTCAATTAGGTTAGGTCCCGTCTCCAAGCATTCATTCAGCGAGGGAGAGTTTTTTTCATGTGATGCTGCATCAAATACGGGCCTTATTTTTGTCGTGTTACTTTGCATTTCTACGACAGGATGATGGGGTAAGTAGTGCGAAGGTTTAGCGAGCTCGTCCTCTGGTACTTTCTCTATGACATCGTCCTTCTCTCACTCTGTAAGGATATCATCGTATTCTTTCGTGAGTCCAATTTTCTTCAGTTTTTTTCAACGTGCCTTCTAGGCGTTGCTCGGCCAGGCCTCTATTTGACGAAACTGGAGCATGATCGGGTTTCCAAGGTAACATAATTTCATATCGTACATTCGAATTAATCACAGTCGTCTCTTTAAAAAATCTCTTCACCTCTACTTCACGCTCTTCCCTGGGCTTCCGTTGAGTAGGATCCTCGATGCCGAGAACCTCGAGCCGCCATAGATCAGAGACACTCTCAGACTGCACAAACATGGAGTGGGTCGCCGTTACGGCATCTTCTCGCGAACGCGTACTTGTTTCAGGATCCTTGCCCGAGACCACCCATCCTAGATGTGTCTCAACGGCTGTTAACCCATTTTTTAAATCACATTTTTTGCCTGTTAATAATCTCCCGAACACATCTGCTCCAATCAACATATCTATAGTCTCGTCCACGTGTCCAACATCCGCAATAAAAATACGTTTTTTGCGCAATTCCCGGAGACTGTCAGCCGACCGCATGATGGGTATATTACCACATATGGCTCTCTTGTCCATTACTTGAAAGTTACATGCGTACGAGTCATCTGGGCTTCGCAGGTGCACTCGGTAAATATTATGTTTCAAAACGTCTGTTTTCACACCTCCAAAAAGTGTGTGACACATTTCGCGCGTGCCACTGGCTCTATAATCTAACCTCGTGGCTATATCCGTCGTTATGTACGAGCTTTGAGATCCTGAGTCCATAAGTGCTCGCGCCATACACTGTTTGTCACCGTTTACCACTCTTACACGTAATGTCTGCAGATAGACTTCAGGCGTGTGGTCAAAACTCGTAAGGTTATGTTCCTTCTTTTCACTCGAATCAGCTGTACTTTTATCACAGTCGGTCTCGGCTTTCGAACTCACTGGGCACATTATCAGCACGTGTCTTTTTCCACACCATGCACATTTGACGCGTGACTTACATTTTTTGTAGCTATGTCCCTTTTTTAAACAATTAAAACAGCAGGTGGCATTTTTCACCATCTCACGACGCTCGTTGAGAGACATTTTTTTAGCCTTGAAACACTCTGAACTGTCGTGGTTTGTGTTGCTACAGAATATGCACGTTGTCTTTTCATCTCTGGTCGTTAGTAATTCCGTGGCTGTGGCTGTAGGTAAATCGCGTATCGCTTTGTTTGTCTTTGTGTGAGAACGCTTCGACTTGTCCGACTCCGCACTTATAGAGAAACCCGATACAGCCATGCTTATGCGCTCGTCACCTTCTACCTCTGCGCCCAAGAATGCCATCAGCTTCGTCAACCGTTCTTTCGCGTCCGTTATACCGTCCGATTTCGACGAGCGTTGCCACGCTCTAAGTAACTCTTCCGGCAACGAACTTTCCACTAGCGGTAGCAACATGGCCGCGCACTTGTCGGTCGTGACGCCGAGCGTTTCTAGAGCGCGCATGTGCGTTTCAAGTTTATCGTAGAGGCTGGCGAGCGCGGGTTTCTCCTTCTGTTCACTGACAGCATTTTTTAATACGAGATTCAATAATTCCCGCACATACACCTCAATTTGTAAGTCATCTCTTCCAAACCTGTTCTTCAATGTATCAATTGCTTTCTGGTAGTTCTCACGCGTCGGTGGGTAACTGGTGACCAAATCACGAGCCCGCGATCCAACTTCAGTCGATTGAATCAAATAATCAAACTTGTCTTCGTCGTCGAACTCGGGATTTTCATGTACTTTTCGGAATTGGTTCCAGAACTGAAGCCAATCGCGAGCATTTCCGTTGAATTTCACGAATTCAATTTTTGGCATTTTGTAGGGTTTATTTCTGTAAACAGCCGCTGGCGTCCCATTCTCAGAAATGTTTGGAATGGGCACGTGAACAGCGTGTGCCATCAATAGCCTGCTAACTTTACTTTTCACTGTGAAGAACTTAATTTTATAATCATCACTGTCAGCACTTTCATTGTCATACAAGGCTTCGTTACCTTCCGTAAGTACAATGTCCAAAACTTTCGCTGAGCTGCTTTGAAGTTCGGCCATTTTTTCTTGCAGTAATTCAAAAATCACTTCAATCTCATCGCGATTCAGCGGCTCTTGTGCAAGACGATTGTTTAATTGGTTCAAAACTTTTGTGAAAGCTATCCGGTGAGCAGCCCTCACTTTCTTTGCAGCTTCCATTTTGTTTTTTAGATTCGCACTCACACTTGTATCAGACACGACGCGTCCTGTCACGGTCGCCACGATGTTATTAATTCAACCAGGATATTGCAGGGCTTGTCGCGTACAGAGGAGGATACAAGGAGTGCGTAATTGAGAACAGATTCCCTTTGCATAAAATTCGTAATCACTTTATTTTCTCTGAGGAAAGGGTACAATTGAACAGTGTGCTCTCTTTGACGGATTCGTCCAGACTGATCGACACGCGCCGCTCGGCCTCGCCGCAGACAATCCGACCGACAGATGGCGCAGTGATTGCAAATTCTAGATCATTCTCAACAATAAGTCTCTCGGAAAAAAACAGTGAACATATATTGATACATTTTTCCTCCTCTTTCCAGTTATGCTATTGCTTATTCTCCGTAATGCTTTTTTTAGGTCAAAAACTTGAGTTGAAAGGTCGGACCAATTTTTCTAAAAGAATTTTTTTTTTTTTTTTTTTTTATTTTTAAATTTATTTATACACAATCTGTTAACATAAACAATAAGTGCATGTTATACATTTTTTTAAAAGAATCATGATGCGAATATTCACTCAGCAGTAAATACTCATTATACAGTTGTTTCACATAGGAAAAAAAAAACCAGGTTTTACGTTTTTTATTTGATAGTTTTATACTTCTTTAATCTAGTAGTTTTGAGTGTTTCTTGTAGTATGTTTGTAGCTAGAATATTTGGATGATTTGTTAATCTATCTTTATATCTGTTATGAAAAGAGCTTATTTCTTCTTTAACCGTAGGGATTTGGAGGTCCTTTTGAATTAATTCATTAGGAACAAACCAGGGAGCATTAACTATACTTCTTAAAACTTTTGATTGAAATCGTTCGAGTATTTCCACATTGCTATTTGAAGTTGTTCCCCAAAGTTGTATACCGTACGTCCAAACTGGTTTCAAAATGCTTTTGTAGATTAGTAATTTATTGTCAACAGTCAGTTTCGAGTTTTTTCCGAGCAACCAGTACATTTTCTTAAACTTCAAATTTAGCTGTTTTCGCTTAGTCCATATGTGTGTTCTCCACGTTAATCTTCTATCCAGATGCATTCCAAGATACTTAACGCTATCGTTACGTGGTATTACTTTTCCATTTAAGTAGACTGAGGGGCAGGTTTCTTTGCGAAGCGTGAAGGTAACATGTGTTGATTTTTCTTCATTTATTTTTATCCTCCATTTTTTATACCAATCTTGTGCAACATTTAGATAATTTTGAAGTTTTTGAGAAGCAGTCTTTGCGCTCGAGTTACACGCCATTATAGCTGTATCATCTGCATACGTTGCTAAGGTTAAATTCGTTGAAGTAGGTAGATCGGATGTATAAATTAAGTAAAGAATAGGTCCTAGTACACTTCCTTGAGGGACCCCAGCTTTGATATTATAAAGTTCTGAAACAGTGGTGTTTATTTTTATTTGAAAAGATCTATTACTCAAGTATGATTTTAATAAATTGTAATATTCAGCTGGTAAGTGTTTTTTCAGTTTGAACAATAGTCCTTTATGCCAAACTTTATCAAATGCTTGTGATACATCTAAGAATGCTGCTGAGCAATATTTCTTTCTCTCGAATGCATTTCTAATTTTATTTGTAATTCTGTTTACTTGTTCGATGGTGGCATGTTTGTTCCGAAAGCCAAATTGATGATTTGGAATAAGTTTTTCTCCAGTATTATTTTGTTAATACGATTGGCTAAAAGTTTTTCAAGATTTTTGAGATGATTGGTAATAAGCTGATGGGTCTGTAAGAAGATACCAGATTGTGATCTTTACCCGGTTTGGGTATCAAAATTATTTGGGCAACTTTCCATTGGTCTGGAAAGTGTTCTAAACGTAGGCTGGAATTTATTAGAATGGTGATGAATCTGATTGCTTTTAGAGGTATATTTTTAAGTATGTGACCGTCAATACTATCGTAGCCTGGAGCCTTTTTAGTTTTGAGATTTTTAATCATGGATATTACTTCTTTTACTTTGAATTCTTGAATTTTTTTTATTACATGTTCCTGAGTGTTCTCGATCTGCAGCAGTTTTAATTCTTCTTCATTATTTATCAGTTGTTCGGGCTCATCGAAGACTTTACTGAAGTGCAGGGAAAAAGTTCTCGCTTTTTCTTTTTCAGTCCTGGCCCATTTACCATCAGGTAATCTGATGGGAATTATTGGATTTTGTGGCCTTGTAATTTTTTTGGTGGCTTTCCATAACGAGTAATCGCTGGCTTCTGATGAGGACAAACCTTCCAGATATTTTTGTATGCTGATATTTTTGTCCATTGCCAATAGCTTTTTCAGTTCATTATTTGCACAGTTCACTTTCTTTTTATCTTCCTTTCTTCTACTTTTCTGCCATGTTCGACGCAAGTGTCTTTTTTCTTTGATTTTTTTTGCTATAAAAGGTGGAATATCTAACTGGTGTTTTTTGGTTTGCGAACTGTTTGATGGAGTTGCTACGTCTACGGCCACATGTATAAGTTTGTTAAAGTTTTCAATAGCATCTTCCAGCTGATCATTATTTTTTAGTGGAACGTTGCACTTAAGATGATCATTGATGTATGTTTTAAATACATTCCAGTTTGTTTTTTTGTTATACAATTTAGTATTTTTTGGTGAAATGACCATTTCAGCATTTACTTGAAGTAATATTGGTGAGTGATCAGATGATAGATCCAAGCAGGATTTCGCAGTAATATACCTTGGATTTATTCCGTATGTAACGGCAAAATCAATAAGATCTGGGGTTTTGTTTACGTCTGAAGGCCAGTATGTTGGTTCACCAGTTGATGCTACATTATAATTTTTGTTTCGTATTACCTCATACAGATTTCTACCTTTTGGATTTGGAGTTGATAACCTTGAGCCCCACCATGGATGTTTCGCATTATAGTCACCTCCGGCTATGAATCTATTTCCCAGATTCTCAAAAAATTTTTGAAATGTTTCACTACTGATGCTGTATTTCGGTGGGCAATATACTGCTGAAAGTGTTATGGGTCCTTTTCTTTCCGTAATTGTTATTGTAGTAGCTTGTAGAAATTTCTCACTATATTTTTCATTTTCAAAATGATTTAGGCATTTTTTTATTATTATGGCTGTACCACCGTGTGCTTTTCCATCAGGATGTTTTGTATCATACACTTCGTGGTATGGAAGTTTAAAATAATTTTTAATAGTAAAATGCGTTTCTGAAATTAACATCACGTCTATATTATGGATCTGTAAAAAGTTCTTTATTTCGAGTAACCTGTGACTTAAGCCGTTAGCATTCCATATGGCTATATTTAACATTTTTAATTCCCTAATTTATTTAATAACGTGGAAAGCAAATTTAGCATTGTATCCATACGATTCATCAAGTGAATCATCATTTCTTCTATTTTATTAGAGTTTATATTTACATTTGTAACATCTGTTGTTGCTTGTGCTTCTATTGTTTGTTTTGATGAGTCGGAAATATTATGTCTCTCTTTAGCTGCTTGCGCAAAAGTAACGTTGGGCCTTACCGTACTTATATCACCGGTGTTTTTTGTGGGCATTGAAGTTTGATTTATTTCTTTCGGCCTCAGTGTTTGAAAGAATTTCTGATGCAATTGTTTCCTAACTTCACAGCCTTTGTAGCTAGCTGGATGGTTACCCTCACAGTTTGCACACTTCACTTCTTTAATTTTTTCTTTGATTGGACATTCGTTTGTTGCATGATTCCTTGCACACTTAACACATACTGGTTGTTTATAACAGTAATTTTTGGTATGGTTATAGCCCTGACAATTTGTGCATTGAGGTATATCTCGCTTTTTTCTCAACGGCTCAAAAATCACTACAGTATTTAGTAGTCTGTTTACCTTGTATATAGTTTTGTTTTGGTCGTTGGATTCTAATTCTATAAAGAATAGCGGTAACGGAACTTTCATTGTGTTGTGTTTAATGTTCGTTATATTCCTAACTTTATGGCCAAGTTTTTCAATTTCCTCTTGGATTTCTGCTGTATCAGTCGAAGGGTGCATATTCCTCAAGACTACTTTAAAGCTTCTGTCTTGTTTTCTTTGAAAGGTATGAAATTCGGTATTTTTTTTCTTCAAAGCTTCTACAATTGGTATGAATTTTTCCGAGGAGCTTGGCTGAATTTTAACTTCATTGTTCGGCAAAACTTTTATAGTATAATTATTCTTAGCTATTTCATTTAGTAAATCTATCAGTGGTTTTATAACACTGACTCCGCTAACAAAAATGGGAGGTGATTTTTGTAGATGGTTTTGTGCTGTTTGTTTGTTTTCGGCCTCTCTGTCATCCAATGAAGGGCTTGTAATATCTTTCACTTTAGTTAGAGCATCGAACTTGTTATTTGTGGTAATTGGGTTATTCAGCCAGTAATCAGTAATTTTAAATTGCTTAGGTTCTCTCACTTGGTTTTCTGGACTATTTCTATCCCTTTTTTTGGAATTATTAACTTGCTGCCACTTTGTATATTTATCTGGGGTTTGGTGATCTTTTGACCCCATAGTTTCAAGCATTTTGGTGTTGATTATATAAACCAACACCAATAGCGAACTTTACACACGCGATTTAAATCAGTTAGATAGTCGAATCGGTAGCTAAACGTAAACACGTGTTGATACTACGACTGCTCGCACGAGACCCTTCTAAAAGAATAACATGTTTTTTTTTTTTGAACTTTTTTCATTCGAAAGTACAAGTCTTCAGTTTCAAAACCCCAAAATTTAAAGTTGGAGAAATGAAGGGTTCATAAGTAATTAAATTAAAAAGACGGCGGAGCGTTGCAACAGTTTAACCTTTAGACTGCCGGCATTTTTACGTTAAAAATGAATATTTTTAAAAGGTAAAATTTATTTATATAAATATCTAATATGTCGAAACGAGTTTTCATGGTCATAGCTGGCTCATATATGAGCCAGGTCGGCAGTCTAAAGGTTAATAAAATGAAATGATAGAGTTACAGGAACTTTTTTTGCTGATTCTAACGTTTGTTTCAGTTTTGATCATATACATCATTTTTCTCTTTTATATAAACTTAAAACTAATTCTTTTATTTTCAAACAGTGATCTTCATATTCACAAACCTTGCGGGAGTTTTTATCCAAAAAAAATTTTTAACTTCTCTGGGTTTCTTGGAAAAATTCGTCCCTATTGATCAAGAAGCGGCATAATCAATTCTCATGCATTTTTCCGTACGCGCTTGCGTGAAAGCACTGCCCTGCTTCAACGGAAAAATCTTCAAAATGATGAAAAAGATTATGGAAGTCGTATTTGTTTTTATAGTATTGCCCAGTTCCATCAGTGAAACAAATACCTTTTTTGGCGAAATCAAGAGAGTTTTTTATTAGGGTAATTGATTATAATTTTTTAGATAAACTGCTACGGCAGCACGAGATAAATTGTCTCAAAAAAGTATCATGCTTTTTTAAGTTTTAAAATTTAATTCTCTATAATAAAGGACCAATGCTGCCAAACTACACTGATTAGTGTTGCAGTGAAATGATTTTGCCGCTTCTTGGTAAAAAAGACGTACTTTTCCAAGAAACCTAAAAGAGAATTTAAAAATTCTTCTCTGGATGAGTACTCCCTCAAGGTTTATAAATATGAACTTCACTGTTTGAAAATAAAAGTATGAGTTTTAAGTTTATATAAAAGAGAAAAAGATGTCTTCAAATGATGAATTAGAAACGATGAATTAAAATTAAAACAAAAGTTAAAATCAGCAAAAAGAGTACCTGTAACTCTATTATTTAATTCTATTAAACTGTCAGCACACGTTAAGAGGCTTGAACTATAACAATTCTCAGGGTCGGAAACTTTAGAAGTATAGTCACGTATTCAAAAGTAAAGAAATCTAAATTTGAGACAAGACCTATTCAATTAAATTCAGATACAAGATATTAGTAAATTAACAAAAAATTGCAAAAGATAGAACACAAAGTATTGACTTATAATAAAAAAAGATTAAAAAATTTATTATATGATATTTATTCAGTACGAAACAACGAAATAGTGAAATACGTCGGCAACAGCGCGCACCGGCGTAGCGCACAAAGCACGCGCGGCGACTCGCCGCCGTCTTTAAAATGTTATTACTTATGAACCCTTCATTTCTCCAACTTGAAATTTTTGGGTTTCGAGGATGAAAACTTGTACTTTCGAATGAAAAATTTTATTTAAAAAAAAATAGTATTCTTTTAGAAAAATCGGCCAGAACTTTCAACTCAAGTTTCTGACCGCATAAAAGCATTTCAGAGAATAAACAATAGCACCACTGGAAAGAGGGGGAAAATCTATCGATATATGTTCTTTGTTTTTTTTCCAAGAGACTCAGCATATGATTACGAGAGAGTTGAAAAAAGCGCAAAGGGTAGTTGTTCCGATTAGCGTTTAAGGAAGCTTCCTGGTTTGTCGCGATTTCTTGAACTCATTTAACAATACACGAATGTGAAATTAACACATATTGATAGTTTAATTTTAATCTAAATACGGAAATATTTTTTTCTACAAAATATCAACTCTATCGAAAGTTATATTAAAACTAAAAAAAATCATTTTTGCCTACATTTGTGTGCCCCAAGAGACGGCGATGAACGCAATTGTATTCCCCTAATTAATGTGCTTGTACACGTTTGTGTGCTCCCGATTAGTGTACTTTATCATCATAAGAAATATCATTTTCAATATAATCAAACCTATAAATATACAAATTATGATAATATATTAGAGTTTCACATATTTATTACAAAAATATATTAATTTACCGGTGCTACGATATGGAAGTTCATTGATATATTTTTCATCGGCTTCTTATGCAATTTTCTTCTTTTTGACGTTAATTTTGAATTCACTTCCAAAATCTATTGCCAGTAAAAGTATAATATAATAAAGAGAAGGTTATAACACTCTTTTCTATAACGTGATGAAATATTTCTACACGAAAAAACGTAGTTTGTACAATCACTTTTGTGCCATGTATAACCTAACAAACGTTATGTTTACGCTCTATCCGCACGCACAAATGCTGATTGCGTGCGATATTACTGGACAAAGTCATTTAAAATACGAGAAATATTTTGAAATTTCTTATAAATGTTTATTGTGTAAGTGTGAAAGTAGCCTTATAACATGTAACCACTTTTTACTTTTTATACTTCAAATTACTATTATACATTATCTTTTCTTATAAAAATATTGTTGTTTATTAGCACCTTCGAATAAGAAAAAGTAATGAATCTTTCCAAATCACATGATGTACTATTTAAAGCATTATTGCAATCTTAGTACTGACTAAAAAAATTTGACACTTAAATCTTATAAAAGCTAAATAGATTAATTTTTAAAAGAAAATTATTTCAATGCTGTCTTCGTATCAGCTTATTTGTATGACGCGTTCTCGGACGCGTTTAAATAACAGAGCACACCAAATAGGGACAGGTACAAAAATCGGGGATCGCTGGCTGGTTTCTAGCGAAACTCGTATATTGGGGCCCACCCAAATCTCGCAAGCTGTGCTGGCCGAGCCGCTTTGTACCTACTCCAGCTGGTAGACACTTTGAGGTTAAAAAAGGATATGCAGTCATTTTCTTTCTTGCGATATCTCATTGGGACAGTTCATCTCAACGTTCTCAATAAAATACATGTTATTCAGAGGTTCAAAAGTGGGTCGAAGACACAGTACATCACCGTGGGGGAGCTTTTCCGGAAAAGCTATTTCGTGCATGATTTTCTTTTTAAGTATGTGGGGACTTGGTCTACAAGAAACCGTCAAAACATTTTTTCAAACGACGTAATTGCGGCTCTGGGAATTTTTTTCGCGTTTTCGACACTGTATATCGCCCTGGAGGGGCCTTTTCCGGAAAGGCTATTTCGCACATGATTTTTTTTTAAGCATTTGGAAACGTTATCTACAAGAAACCGTCGAAACATTTTTCCGAACGACGTAATTGCGGCTCTAGGAATTTTTTTCCCGTTTTAGACACTGTCTATCGCCCTGGGGGGGCTTTTCCGGAAAAGCTATTTCGTTCATGATTTTTTTCTAAGCATTTGGAAACGTTATCTACAAGAAACCGTCGAAACATTTTTCCGAACGACGTAATTGCGGCTCTGGGAATTTTCTTTCCCGTTCTCGACACGGTATATCGCCCTGGGGAGGCTTTTCCGGAAAAGCTATTTCGTTCATGATTTTTTTCTAAGCATGTGGGGACTTGGTCTACAAGAAACCGTGAAAACATTTTTGTGAACGACATAATTGCGGCTCTGGGAATTCTTTTCCCGTTTTCGACATTGTATATCGCCCTGGGGAGGCTTTTCCGGAAAAGCTATTTCGTTCATGATTTTTTTCTAAGCATTTGGAAATGTTATCTACAAGAAACCGTCGAAATATTTTCCCGAACGACGTAATTGCGGCTCTGGGATTTTTTTTCCCGTTTTCGACATGGTATATCGCCCTAGGGAAGCTTTTCCGAAAAAGCTATTATGTTCATGATTTTTTTCTAAGCATGCAGGGACTTGGTCTACAAGAAACCGTCAAAACATTTTTCCGAACGACGTAATTGCGAGTCTAGGAATTTTTTTCATGTTTAAGACACAGTATATCGCCCTGGGGGGGCTTTTCCGGAAAAGCTATTTCGTTTATAATTTTTTTCTAAGCATTTGGAAACGTTATCTACAAGAAACCGTCGAAACATTTTTCCGAAAGAAGTAATTGCGGCTCTGGGAATTTTTTTTCCCGTTCTCGACACGGTATATCGCCCTGGGGAGGCTTTTCCGGAAAAGCTATTTCGTTCATGATTTTTTTCTAAGCATGTGGGGACTTGGTCTACAAGAAACCGTCAAAACATTTTTGCTAACGACGTAATTGCGGCTCTGGGAAATTTTTTCCCGTTCTCGGCATTGCATATCGCCCTGGGGGGGTTTTTCCGGAAAAGCTATTTCGTTCATAATTTTTTCTAAGCATTTGGGTACTTGATCTACAAGAAACCATCGAAACATTTTTCCGAACGACGTAATTGCGGCTCTGGGAATTTTTTTTCCCGTTTTCGACACTGTATATCGCCCCGGGGGGGGGGGGGGGGGGGGTTCCGGAAAAGCTATTTCGTTCATAATTTTTTTTCTAAGCATTTGGCGACTTGACCTACAAGAAATCGTCTTATCATTATTCCGAACGACTTAATTGAGGCTCTGGGAATTTTTTTTCATGTTTACATTATATCGCCTTGGGGGGGGCTTTTCCGGAAAATCTATTTCTTTTATAATTTTTTTCTAAGCATGTGGGGACTTGGTCTACAACAATCCGTCAAAACATTTTTCGGAACGACGTAAATGCGGCTCTGGGAATTTTTGTTCATGTTTAAGACACGGTATATCACCCTGGGGTGGCTTTTCCGGAAAAGCTATTTCGTTCATATTTTTTTTCTAAGCATTTGGGGACTTGATCTACAAGAAACCATCGAAACATTTTTCCGAACGACGTAATTGCGGTTCTGGGATTTTTTTTTGTGTTTAAGACACAGTATATCGCCCTGGGGGGGCTTTTCCGGAAAAGCTAATCTGTTCATAATTTTTCTCTAAGCATTTGGAAACGTTATCTACAAGAAACCGTCGAAACATTTTTCCGAACGACGTAATTGCGGTTCTGGGAATTTTTTTCCCCGTTTTCGACACAGTATATCGCCATGGGAGGGCTTTTCCGAAAAAGCTATTTCGTTCATGATTTTTTGCTAACCATGTGGGGACTTGGTCTACAAGAAACCGTCGAAACATTTTTCCGATCGACGTAATTGCGGCTCTGGGATTTTTTTTTCATGTTTAAGACACAGTATATCGCCCTGGGGGGGGCTTTTCCGGAAAAGCTATTTCTTTCATAATTTTTTTCTAAGCATTTGGGAACGTTATCTACAAGAAACCGTCGAAACATTTTTCCGAACGACGTAATTGCGGCTCTGGGAATTTTTTTTCCCGTTTTCAACACTGTATATCGCCCTGGGGGGGATTTGCCGGGAAAGCTATTTCGTTCATGATTTTTTTCTAAGCATTTGGGGACTTGATCTACAAGAATCCGTCTTAACATTTTTCCGAACGACTTAATTGCGGCTCTGAGAATTTTTTTTCGTGTTTAAGACACAGTTTATCGCCCCGGGGGGGTTTTCCCGGAAAAGCTATTTCGTTCATAATTTTTTTCTAAGCATTTGGGGACTTGACCTACAAGAAACCGTCTTAACATTTTTCCGAACGACTTAATCGCGGCTCTGGGAATTTTTTTTTAATGTTTACGACACAGTATATAGCCTTGGGGAGGCTTTTCCGGAAAAGCTATTTCGTTCATAATTTTTTTGTAAGCATTTGGGGCTTGACCTACAAGAAACCGTCTTAACATTTTTCCGAACGACTTAATTGCGTCTCTGGGAATTTTTTTTCGTGTTTAAGACACTGTTTATCGCCCTGGGGGGGCTTTTCCGGAAAAGCTATTTCGTTCATAATTTTTTCTAAGTATTTGGGAACGATATCTACAAGAAACCGTCAAAACATTTTTCCGAACGACGTAATTGTGGCTCTGGGAATTTTTTTCCCGTTTTCAACACTGTATATCGCCGTGGAGGGGCTTTTTCGGGAAAGCTATTTCGTTCATAATTTTTTTCTAAGCATTTGGGGCCTTGACCTACAAGAAACCGTCTTAAAATTTTTCCGAACGACTTAATTGCGGCTCTGGGAATATTTTTTTTATGTTTACAGTATATGGCATTGGGGGGACTTTTCTGGAAAATCTATTTCGTTCATAATTTTTATCTAAGCATTTGGAGACTTGATCTGCAAGAAACCGTCTTAACATTTTTGCGAACGACTTAATCGCGGCTATGGGATTTTTTTTTCACGTTTAAGACACAGTATATCGCCCTGGGGGGGCTTTTCAGGAAAAGCTATTTCGTTCATAAGTTTTTCTAAGCATTTGGGGACTTGACCTACAAGAAACCGTCTTAGCATTTTTCCGAACAACTTAATCGCGGCTCTGGGAATTTTTTTTCACGTTTAAGACACAGTATATCGCCCTGGGGGGGCTTTTCCGGAAAAGCTATTTCGTTCATAATTTTTTCTAAGCATTTGGTGACTTGATCTACAAGAAACCATCGAAACATTTTTCCGAACGACGTAATTGCGGCTCTGGGAATTCTTTTTCCTGTTTTCGACACTGTATATCGCCCTGGGAGGGGTTTTTCCGGAAAAGCTATTTCGTTCATAACTTTTTTCTAAGCATTTGGGGACTTGACCTACAAGAAACCGTCTTATCATTTTTCCGAACGACTTAATTGAGGCTCTGGGAATTTTTTTTCATATTTACAGTATATCGCCTTGGGGGGGCTTTTCCGGAAAATCTATTTCGTTCATAATTTTTTTCTAAGCATTTGGTGACTTGATCTACTAGAAACCATCGTAACATTTTTCCAAACGATGTCATTGGGGCTCTGGAATTTTTTTTCGTGTTTAAGACACAGTATATCGCCCTGGGGGGCTTTTCCGGAAAAGCTAATCTGTTCATAATTTTTCTCTAAGCATTTGGAAACGTTATCTACAAGAAACCGTCGAAACATTTTTCCGAACGACGTAATTGCGGCTATGGGAATTTTTTTTCATGTTTAAGACACAGTATATCGCCCTGGGGGGGCTTTTCCGGAAAAGCTATTTCGTTTATAATTTTTTTCTAAGCATTTGGAAACGTTATCTACAAGAAACCGTCGAAACATTTTTCCGAAAGAAGTAATTGCGGCTCTGGAAATTTTTTTCCCGTTTTCGACACTGTATATCGCCCTGGGAGGGGCTTTTCCGGAAAAGCTATTTTGTTCATAATTTTTTTCTAAGCATTTGGAAACGTTATCTACAAGAAACCGTCGAAACTTTTTTCCGAACGACGTAATTGCGGCTCTGGGTATTTTTTTCCCGTTTTCGACACTGTATATCGTCGTGAAGGGGTTTTCCGGAAAAGTGATTTCCTTCATAATTTTTTTTTAGGTCGTGTGGGACCTTTCCTTCAAATACCAGTTGCAAAATTTTTCCTAGCGAAGTTATTGCGACTCTGGGAATTTTAGTTTTCGTGTGTGTCGCTGTGGGAAAATTGAATCGTCTGTAAGGGTGGTTTTGAGGGTGGTTTATGGGGGGGGGGCGAAGTGCTAAATTAGTTTTTACACGGTTTTTGGTCCATTCCTACCCTGTTTTATGGTTTTAAATCGGTTATAATGTAAATCGCAAATTTTAGTTTTTTCGTTCAACTTTGAACGTTCGGAATTTCAAACACATCTGAAAAGAGCATGATTTCGCGCTCGCGCGCCGCGCCTGGAGAGCTGACGTGAATCGCCTCATATAGGTAGGGGAGCGAGTGTGACGCCGAAAGTGGGGCAGCGCAGACGGGCTAATAAAAAAAATTAATAATTAAATGAGTCCTAAACAAAAAAAGATGGAGGATGGAATTTTTTAATGCAAACGCGCAGACGGGTAACCTATGCAATTGAGGAGCAAGATGTATAGTTTTAAATCTACGTAGGTATAGTGTGGCAGCCAATTCGATGAAGTGAAGTGGAGCAGCGTAGACGAGCTACGGATAATAAAATTAATAATTTGAGAGTTCTTAAACCAATCCAGGCGGGGAATGCGAGTCCCGTGCTTGAAAGTGAAGGCACGCAGACAGGCTGCCTATGAAATTAATGCACGAAATAATTTTCAAATGTACGTAGGTAGAGGGAACGAGTTTTACGCAGAAAGTTGATCAGCGCAGACGGGCTAATAAAAAAATTGATAATTAAAGAATTACTAAATCAAAATAGGCTGGAGAAGGAATTTTTATATTGTAAACCGAAAACGCGTAGATGGGCAACCTATGCAATTGAGAAACAAGAGAGTTTAAAATCTAAGTTTACAGTAGCAGCCACTCCGACGCAGTGAAGTGAAGGCACGCAGACAGGCTACCTACAAAATGATTGCAGGAAGCAATTTCTAAACGTATGTAGGATTGGGAGCGATCGAGTTTGATGCGAAAAGAGAAACAGCGCAGACGGACTAATAAAAATATTTATAAATAAATAAGTCCTAATCCAAAAAAGGCGAAGAATTGGAAGTTCCATACATTTTTAAGTGCAAATGCGCAGGTGAATTGAGACGCAGGCTAGTTTTAAATCAAAGTAGGCAGTGGCAGCTAATTTAAAGCAATGAAGTGGAGCAGCGTAGACGAGCTTTGAATAATAAAATTAATAATTTGAGGATACGAGTTCCGAGCTTGAAAGTGAAGGCACGCAGACAGACTACTTATTAAATTAATGCGCGAAATAATTTTTAAATTTAGGTAGGTCGAGGAAACGAGTTTTTTGCAGAAAGTGGAGCAGCGGAGACGGGCTAATAAAAAATTGATAATTAAATAATTACCAAAACAAAATAGGCTGGGGAAGGAATTTCTTCTTTGTTGCAACCTCAGGGTGCAACAAAGGACAACTGCGGACACAGATAGGCGTGACAGCGTGCTTAGGTAGGCAGTGCTATAAAATTCTATACGATAATTGTGACCTAAGTATCACTCTGACGCGGCGTAATTAGGACCCTCGCTACGCTCGGGCCCTAACTCACGCAGTGTAACTAAGTGCTACCTAGGTCATATGTATCATAATGTACTATTTGATTAGCCTGTCTGCGTGCCTTCACTTTCAAGCACGGAACTCGCATCCCCCGCCTGGTTTGGTTTAAAAATTCTCAAATTATTAATTTTATTATTCATAGCTCGTTTAAGACGCTGCTCCACTTCATTGCGTTGAATTGGCTGCCACTCCCTACTTAGATTTGTAACTATCTTCCTCCTCAATTGCATAGGTTGCCCATCTACGCGTTTTCAGTTTACAATGTGAGAATTCCTTCTCCAGCCTATTTTGGTTTAGTAATTATTTAATTATTAATTTTTTTACTCGCCGGGTTGTGCTGCTGCACTTTCTGCGTCAAACTTGCTTCCTCTACCTACATATACGTTTAAAAATTATTTCGCGCATTAATATTAAAGGTAGCCTGTCTGCGTGCCTTCGCTTACAAGCACGGAAATCGCTTCCCCCTCCTATTTGAGTTCAGGAATTATTGAATTATTCATTTTTTATTAGCCCGTCTGCGCTGTTCCAATTTCTGCGTCAAATTCGATTCCTCTACGTACATATGTTTAATAATTATTTGCTTATTCATTTTATAGGTAGCCGATCTGCGTGCTTTTATGTTTAAGCACGGAACTGGCATCCCCGCCTTCTTTGATTTAAAATTTATTTAATTATTAATTTCATTATTCATAGCTCATTTGTACTGCTCCACTGTACTACGTCGAACTAGCTGCCTTAAAACTACTTGCGCCTCTCAATTACATGAGTTGTCCGTCTACGTGTTTCCAGTTTACAATGTGGAAATTCCTTTCCCAGCCTATTTTGGTTTAGTAATTATTTAATTATTAATTTTAGCATTAATATCCCGATGGGATGCTCCACTTTTTGCGTCAAACTCGTTACCCCTACCGACTTACGTTTAAATATTATTTACTCATGAATTTTATAGGTAGTTCGTCATTGCGTCCTTACTCTTGTGTGTAAATTTCTTTGCCCCGCCCTTTTTGGCTAAGAACTAGTTATATTCGAATGATAATCTTATTATTCGCCCGACTGCGCGCCTCCAATTTTCTGCGTCAAACTGCGTGCCTCCACTTTCAGGTACGAAACTGGCATCCACCGCCTGTTTTGCTTTAAGTATTATTAAATTATTAATATTATTAATAATAGACCGTCTGCGCGGTTCCAGTTTACAGCGTCGAACGCGGTTTTCCTGCCTACTTACGTTTAAAAATCACTACTTGCTTCTTGATTGGATAGGTTGCCCGTCTCCGCGTTTTCACTATAATATATTCTTCCCCCGCCTTTTTCGGTATAGGAATTATCTAATTATGATTTTTTCTTTTAGTAGCCCGTCTGCGCTGCTCTCCACTTTCTGCATCAAACTCGCTTCCCCTATTTACAACTTACGTTTCAAAATTACTTGCTTATTAATTTTATAGGTAGCTAATTGTCAGCGTGGCTTCACTTTCAAGCACGAAACTACCTTCCCCCGCTTATTTTGGTTTGAGAATTATTTAATTAATAATTTATTAATAATAAATTAATTATACAGTTCCTATTTTGGTTTAGAAATAATTCGATTACTAACTTCATATAGGTAGCCTGTTTGCACACCTTAACTATCGTGCGTTGAATTTGCTTCCCCGCCAGCTATTGTGGTTTAAAAATTATTCGATTCAGTATTAATATTATTCGATAATTGGTATCAGCCTGCGGGCGCACCTCCATTTTATGCGCAAACTCGCCTCTCCTGCCTACTTAGGTTTAGGAATTTTTTGAATATTAAATTTATTGTCAGACTGCCTGGGCGCCTTCCCTTTTGTGCGTATAACTCTTGCTTTTGCTGCCTAAGTAGAAGCGTATTTTTAATTTTCTATGAACACTCAATAAAATAATTTATTTCTTCTAGTTATGTTAAAGAGAGATGTTTGCAATTTTAGTTATGAATACATAAATACCGATTAAAATTAATAACATTTTTCTTCTATGTTAAAAGTGTAAAGCATTTCTTTTTATATTGAAATAATATAAGTGTTTCTACCATGGGTCTACATTTGACGAAGTGTTTCTAGGTGTTATATTTACCTTACTTAAATTTAGAAATTATTTGATGGATAACTTTACCTGCAGCCTGTCACCTGCTCCTATTACTATCTTGCGTAGAACTTACATATAAATAATTTTTTTCAGTTTTTATGCTGGTAAAAAAATGATGTAAAAAGATGTTAACTTTGACCCATAGCCGAAAGATTTTGTTTTAAAAAAATTAAACACATAATTAGGAAGAATTATGAACTGTTGAAAAATGTTATAAAATGTATGATTTTGGACGATATAACAAAAAATTTGTATTGCCAATTCTACACATAATTAATTACAAATAAATATAATGATTTGAGAAATTATTATCGAGATAATTTCTATTAATTGTAGAGTATTTCGTGGAAATATTGTTTGAACAACTAAGTAAGCAAGCCCTGCAAAAACTATCTTATTAAAATAGATTCTATTCGATTAAAAAATCCAACATGAAGTAATCGGAAATCTTAATACGAAAATACCAGATTTAAAACTATTAAAATTGATTCATCTAAATCAGTTTTTATCAAAATTAATTGATATTTTTCTCACCTTATTATATCCGATTTGTTTCATATTAAAGTTTGAATTGAAACTTAAATATAAATTAAATCGGATTTAATAAGGTGAGAAAAATATCAATTAATTCTGATAAAAACTGATTTAGATGAATCAATTTGAATAGTTTTAAATCTGGTATTTTCGTATTAAGATTTCCGATTACTTCATGTTGGATTTTTTAATCGGATAGAATCTATTTTAATAAAATAGTTTTTGCAGGGAGTTGGACTCGAATAAATAAAAATTGATTGAATATAAGTATATTTTTTAATTCAAAGAGTTTAAGAGCAACATTCAAAGTAAATACACTTCAACAAGTTTCACGGATCTAATATTTTTAATGACAATTAAATTAATTTTTTCTGGTATTTTATGTTTTTAGTCTGTCATTGTTTGTAAATATATGCTTGGAAAAAGGTGTGAGAGAAAATTAGAACAACATTTATGAAATGACATACATTTATTACATTTTATGAAATTTCATGTTTTAAATGTACTTCAGAAATACAATGCAAGAAATTCATTATCGGCTTGGACATTATGGTATTATATTTACTACATATACTCTTACATTTGTTTTGTAATTCAACATAAATGAGATATTTTATTTTTTTTGTTGCAAATACTTTTAATTTATCAATCACTATAACTTAGTCGCTAAAACAATAATGGTATTTATGCCAAACTGCAATGCGAGACTCACAATCATACATATATTGATGATCTCACTTTGGTATTAGCATTAGTGCTAGTGATAATAAAATTTATATCAATCTCAATTAAACTGATTTATAGTCCTACTTCTTCGACAAAATGTAGAATACTCTTGTAACTCAAGCCAGTAGTTGCAGACGAATGTCTTTTATCAGCAATAAGTTTAAATCAATTATGTGGCCAGTTGCGACTTGAATAAATAAAAAGTATAACCAAATAAGCATATTTTTTTATTTAAATGATTTCTCCTTTTGGTATTTTGATTTAGAGTTCATCTCTTATTGTTTATGATCGATAGATTTTATTCAATGTATTTTTTAAACTCACTTTAGAAATACTTGACGAGAAATCCATCACCTATTTGCACAACATTGTATTATATTTGCTACGCATTTGCAATGCTGTTTTTGTAATTTAAAATTAAGTTTCCTAAAAAGTTACATTATATCATAATACATCAAATATTAACATATTATAAAAGTCTAATCAGTCACTATATAACAATATTGGTATTTGTACCTAACCATAATAATGAAGTGCACACAGTACATATTGTACATGTGATTTACGTTCACCTATTTTAAAGAAAATTTTAAGAGAAAAGTTCTTACATATTAAAGCTTGATCCCAGCCAGAAGTTGTAGACGAGTCTGCTGTAACACAGCACAGGGTATGAAATTACTTTTCACTGTAATTAGTAGACATTGCAATGGCACTTGGGGATTGTTTTTTTTTACATGATGTTTTTTTTGTTTCTAATATTTTCTTCTGCACTAGCCATAAAACTATTTTATAATTATTTAATAAGCTGTTGGTGAAAAGCCGTAAACTTAATTCACATCCTTATTGTCCTCTTCATGTCTGATTGTCTGAATGAATAATCTTCGGTTTATACTTCTTTGATCAATTTGCATTCTTAATATACCATCTTCTAAAACAAAAAATGCAGTAGTCAACGCAACTGCACTATGTAACTGTTCTTTTTTACATATTGTTCTTCTTGTTTCTCATATTTTTATCTGCACTAGCCACAAAACTATTCAATATATGATTATTTAATAATCTGATGGTTGAGAACTGAAAACTTAATGCACATCCGTATTGTCCTCTTTATGTCTGGTTGTCTTCATGAATAATCTTCAGTTTATAGTTCTTTGTCCAATGTGCATTCTGAATGTACCGTCTCCTGAAATAAAAGATGCAGCTGAGATCGCAACTGCACTTGGTGATTGCTTTTTTTACTAGGTCTAGTTCTTCTTGCTTCTAATATTTTCTTCTTCACTAGCCGCAAAACTATTTTATAATTATTTAATAATCTGAAGGTTGAAAACTCTAAACTTAATGCACATTCTTATTGTCCTCTTCATGTCTGATGTCTGATTGTCCAAATGAGTAATCTTCAATTTATACGTCTTTTGTCAAAGCATATTCGCATTCTGAATGTACCGTCTTCTCTGAAATAAAAAAATGCACAAAGTATCTATTCGAAAAATAATTCAGATTTATCGAAGAATATTTTGAGTATTTGAATGATTATCCAAATACACAAAATAACTTAAATAATAGCATAGGTTACTTATCTGATATTTTCTCCATCGTTTCAAGACGTGTTTCTGCATATTGTTCATAATATCAACATCACTTTACTCGTTCACTGCAATTTCTTTAAATTGGAGTAATCGAACTTAACCTGCAACTCAACTTGTCCCAGCGGCCAGACGCCGCGGCCGCCGCGGCGGCTGCTGTGGCAGCGAGTTTCGCGGCTTCGCCGCTGTTTGCCACGGCGCGCTTCCGTCATTCGATAGCTCGTGGCACTTTTGCACAATCGTTTGCCTAACACTGTCCGCGTCCATCCGCGCTTATGTGGTCGCGGCCTAAGGCAGCGCAGCGCAGCGCGGCGCTTATGTACATTGATGGTTAAACGAACTTACCTGTAAGTGAAGTTCGACCATAATTATATGAGTGACTTGTTCGAAGATATAACAATGTAGTACGCTCCTTGCTGCCCAGATGACGCCACTGTTTAGAGGTAGATTCAAACTAAAAAAGCGGCCACCTCGCTGTATGGGGCGCTTTCAGCCTCGTCGTTACCGACCGTCTACCTCTTCGTTCCTCTCCTTCGGTTTCATTTAGTTCAGAGTTTCGTGGAGAGTAATAAGATAAGGGTGGGGGATCATGAAATATATGTATACATGTGTCTAATATGATGAAAGGGTGGGAAAGGATGTATATCTTCGAACAAGTCACTCATATAATTATGGTCGAACTTCACTTACAGGTAAGTTCGTTTAACCATCAATTATATTTCGTTCGACTTGTTCGAAGATATAACAATGTAGATGTTTAGAGTAACCCAATGAACGAAGGTGCCAAATTGTTATACAAATTTAAACGTTTATTTAAATACTCCCTCGTTACATTTCTTTGGGTTCATTGAAAATTAACTTAGTCTTGTTTTGATTTGATTCATTGATTCATTGTGAATATCCACGATTTGGTAAGCTAGTGTATCGTGGCGCGATCTCGGTAATTTTAAACTTTCTAATAGATACAATATGTTAAATTACGAACATCCTACGATTCTAAATATAAAAACCTGTGACAAGCCACTAGGTGTCGAGGATCGACTCGGCGAAGTTCTTATTTAAGGATTTAATTGGGCGATTATAATATCTTGAGAAGGTCTGCGAGTTCTCGGACCACCCCGCAGCATTCTTGATCACGTTGATGTCCAGACCCTTGGTTGCGGCTTTTGACGTTGACGCGTGCCTTGTGGAATGTGCCGTGAATTCTTCGTCGATTCCAGATTCCTTTAGGACTATCTTGAGCCATCTGCTGATGGTCTGCACTCCTATTTCGCCATGGGGTTTCTTAAACGAAATTAACAATTGTTTTGTTTCTCCTCTAATGCTTTTGGTAACTTCTAGGTAGTGTAAAAGCGTTCTGGCTATGCATAGTCCTTCGTTCTCAAAGAAGTTAAAAATTGCGTGGGGTTGGTCGGCGCCAGGCCTAGAGGTTTTGATTAGATCTTGGATCCTAATTTCAACGCCTTTGCTTGAAACTGTTACGTTATCCAGCTTGATGAGAGATATGGACTGGGCCCTGAACGCTGACCCCAGAGCCAGCAACATAACTAATTTGAGGGTTAGATGACGTAGGTCTAGAGAGGTTGTTGGACCCCAGGATTCTAACTCCTTCAACACGATGTCGATGTCCCATGTTGCTGAATACTTGGGTGTTGAGGGCCTGAGTTTGAACACTCCTTTGAAGAAGCGGTGGATAGTTTTACTGCCAGAGTTGTCGCAATTATTTGTTAGGGCGATAGCTGATCTTAAGGAATTCAGCGTCCCGTACGCTGCACCTTCTTCGAACTTCGCGGTTAGGCATCCAAGTACCACTGTATCGCTGGCGTAAAAGGGATCTTGAGCCTGGTTTTGACAGTACGACCACCAAGTCTTCAAGGACGTGTTATATTGCTTCGCGGTGCCTTCTGCTATGGAAGAAGTCATTATATCGATGGTGTTGTCGGTCAAGCCAAGCCTCCTGCACGACTGCCGGATACAATTCCTGACACCAGGGAAAGGCTCCTGGATAACGGGTGCTCGAAGTTCCTGCCGGGAGAAAGTAAAAGATTATTAGATGGTTTCCAGTTAATTGTTTCGGATATAAGTTGTTGTTGAAACTCGGGGAACCATGGCTGGGACGTCCAGAGGGGGACCACCAGGATAATCGTAGACCCTTCGTCTCTAACTTTTTTAAGTACCTTTGCAACTAAGGAGAACGGGGGGAATGCATAACCGAATTCTTTTTCCCAGGAGATCGTTAGGGCGTTCACGGCAAATGCCTCAGGATCTCTTTCCCATGCACAGTACCTTGGGTGTTTGTGGTTTATTCGAGATGCAAACAGGTCAATAGTCGGGGGACCGAATTTTCTACAAATGTCTTGGTAGGCATAATTGGCCAGTTCCCATTCCGTATCCATGTTAGTTATCCTGGACCCCTCATCCGCAATGTTATCCTTGGAGGTTACGTATTCCGCGAATACCCAGTTTTCTCTCTCACTGCACCATTCCCATAACGATTTTGTCAGATTATGCAGTGACCGATGCCTTGTACCTCCCATTTTGTTAATGTAAGAGAGTGCAGTGACGTTGTCTATCCTTAGTAATATTTGTTTATGTGTCAGATCCCTATAGTAAAGCATTTGAGTCCGAGTAAGGCTGCTTTAATCTCCAGGTAATTAATGTGCTTCTTTCTCTCGGTCTCGTTCCATAATCCACGGGCCTTCTTGTTACTGCAGATTGCCCCCCATCCCGTACCTGAAGCATCACTGAAGATTTCCAGGTCGAAGGTGCTAGATCTGATCTTATTTTTTCCTTTCAATATGTGAGAATTCCACCATTCTAGTTCGGTTATAGCCTCGGTAGAAAGGTCCAAGAGTTTCTTTCCGTTGTATCCGTAAGTCAGGAGTGCGCTTTGTTTTAACCTCTCTAATTCCTTGTAGTAGAGCCATCCATATGCAATGGCGGGGCAGGCGGCCACCAATACGCCTATTAATTCCATCAACTTTTGTAGTTCAATTGTCTGAGAATTCAGAGTGTGATCTAGTGTTTCTTTTATCTTAACCCGCTTTTGTGGGGGTAGCGTAATGATCATGTGCCGTGAGTCAATCACCATGCCCAAGAATTTACATGCTTGCTTAGGTTCGATGTCGCTCTTGTCCCAATTTACAATAAACCCTAAAGAGGTTAGCAAAGCTACCGCAACCTCAGTGTGCCTTTTGCCTTCTTCCCTGGTTGCTCCAAAAATAAGGAAATCGTCCAGGTAAACGACCATCTTGATACCCCTGCCTCTCAAGTAGTTTGCTATTGGTTTAATTATTTTGGTAAAAATGAAAGGTGCTGATGACAGACCGAAAGGCAGGGCATTAAACTCGTACATTTGTTTCCGGAATTGGAATCTGAGAAGTCTTTTGGAGTCTCCGTGAATTGGAACGAGCAGATAGGCGTCTTTCAGGTCTAACCTACACATGAAGTCCCCGGTGTTCAATAGATTTAGCGCGGTTCTCAGATCCTCCATCTTGAAGTGTTCTTTTTTAACGAATTCGTTAAAGTGTTTCAAGTTTAGGATAAACCTGAAAGAGCCATCTGTCTTGGGCGTAAGAAACACAGAAGAAAGAAATTGTCCCTGGATTGGCTTGCATTTGCTGACCGCCCCTGAAGTCAGCAGTTTTTCTATAGCCGCGTTCAAATGTACGTGTTCAGCCTGGCTTGTGTGGATGTTTGCGGGTTCTATAATTTGGTGTGGTGTGCATTCTAGCGCAATTTTATAACCTTGCACCGTTTCCAGAATAAAAGGGTCGTTTGTGATCTGTTGCCATTCATTTACGAAGTGTTTCAGCCTAGCCGCTGTATTTACCTGGGTTAATTTCTGCTCCTATGAGGTTGTGACTGGGTGTAATTCCTCCTCGCCGGATGTCCCCTGGATCTGCTGTGGCCCTGTCCGCGGCTGTAGGATGAGCCCTCGTGGCGAGGACGTGAGCCCTCTGGTCTTGCCTTGTAACTCCCCGCCCGCCCTGGCTCTCCTCTTGGGGGGGGGGGGGGAGTCCTCCAGTTTAAAGAATTGCTAGGCCGTAGCGGAGCCTTGGGTTTCGGCTTCATGTCGTTGGAGACTTTTTCGAGCGACCTTGTATTGTCGATGGCTGTTTTGAGGTTATCCCCAAAGAGTAGTGAAGTGGACTTGGATGCCTTCAGGGTCTTCTGTATCTTTTCGTCGAAGCGTCCGATGAGGAAAACCTTTCTGGCCTGATTTAAATTGAAAAACAGATCCGCAAGGATCATCACCGAGCCACGTAAAAGTTTCAAGCAGGCCTCTCGGTCCGGTCTCTTTTCTAGGACGTTATCAAGTACCGAGGCTACGGCCGCCAGCGCTGTGCCTGCCTGGTCCTGATACTCTTTGAAATGGTTGTCTTTGGCTAGGGCTTTAGGGTGCAAGCTAGCTTCGATCTCCTCATTAATGTTGGGGGCTATCAAAGACACTTTGCCCGTTCTGGGAATCGACGAGAGAAATTCCTCTTTATCTTCTTTGTTGGGTAAGCCGCTCTTTGTCCACGTGTTTATGAAGTCGGCTAACTCGTCGCATATAGCGATTTCCTGTTTATTCTCTTTACGCGGGTTCTTTCCGAAGAGCGTTTCAATTTCGCTCCGTTCTTGGAATTCGGTTCCCATGTCTGAATCCGCAGTCGCTATATCGTTCTCCTTCTCTACGTCGATCGCCTCGTGTATGTCTATAAAAGAAGGTACATTTCTCGTTAGCCTTTGTCTTCGACTTAAAAATCGAAAATCGGCTTTTGCACTCTTGGCTTTTGGCTTTAACTTAGTGCTAAAACTCAGCCTTTGTTCTAGAACTTGCCCTGACCTGACCGAACGGTGCTTGGAATCGGCCCTGGCCAATTCGTATTTTCAAAATTTCTTACCCTCGTAGGTCAGTGGGGATTCCTCAAGATACTCCTCCTCCAGATAAACTGGCTCGGGTGTCTCAATTTCGTCCAGTCGGTGCTGAATTTCCTTCAACCCTGCCTCGGCAAGGATGTAATCCTGTGCGAGTCTTGCGTATTCCGTCATGATGCGTGTGTCGTTGCTGAGCGCCAAGAAACGAAATGAAACCGAAGGAGAGGAACGAAGAGATAGACGGTTGGTAACGACGAGGCTGAAAGCGCCCCATACAGCGAGGTGGCCGCTTTTTTAGTTTGAATCTACCTCTAAACAGTGGCGTCATCTGGGCAGCAAGGAGCGTACTACATTGTTATATCTTCGAACAAGTTGAACGAAATATAATTCACCCATGCACATGTTCGGTGCACGCGCATTGAGCCGCCGAGCAGTCGTCTCCCGCTTCCCCCGCCCCGCACCATGAGCACGTTTCAACGACCAATCAGGAAATTGTGAACATGGTTCGATACTTTGGGCGCGAGAGGTAGCAGCGCGCCGCGCGCAGAAGTCTGCCTCACTTTTTTCCGGGGCGCTGGCAATCTCTCTATTCATCTCTGACTACAGTAACATATCGACGCACTGCTTATTCGTGCCCAAAGTAGTCCTTTTTTGCACCGTGAGGTTAACGTACGAGCGTAGCGAGTGTGATAAACGCAGTTCAAAAAAGGACTACTTTAGTCACGGATAGGCGTGATTAAAGTGCGGGCTTAGGTCACCGTGCTATAAAGAGATTTAAAACAACTATACCTATTTCATTTAATAAATTACCTGCAAATCAGAAAGTTGTCGATCAGTAAATATATCGACAGGAAAGGTGTAAATCCCAGTGTTGTTTAAGTCTAAATACATTCCATTAAACTTTAAAAATATGTTTGCAGGTGTGAGTAAATTTTCTTTTGAGCATATAGTCTTTTGACACCATAATTTATTTGCCTTCATCATAAGATCGGAAGATAAAGTTGAACTTCTATTATTTCCAATTGAGTTAGCATTACCTTGAACTTGGTTCTCAGATAACTTAGCTAATGCTTTGGTAAATGTATCCTCCAGTCTTATAAAAATTTTTGTTCGTGCTTTTTTATCATCTTTTAAGTCATCAGTAATGTCAGTTTCAATAGAAAAATTTTGTACATTTTTAACTGTAACAATTATTTTCATTTTTTAATATATTTTTATTAATCCATTATAAATAAATATAAATTAGATATTAATGCAACCCACATATGGGCATGTTCTTGTTTGTGCACATAAGGAGTGTGCACATATTTATTGTGCACAGAGAGCATTGGTACAGATCTATATATATAGATATATGCCAATGTTAAAGTGTGCACAATTAATATGTGCACAATCAGTATGTGCATAAACAAGAACACGTCCACATATGGGTAATAAATTATTGAAAATTTTCGTTTTTTTCATGATATTTTATGATATTGTAAAAATTGTAAATGATAAAAATATTTTTACTATTAATTAACGTATTTCTTAAAATCATAGATAAGTGAATCATCGTTTTATTTTTTTATTTTATTAAACCAGAACAAAATTACATAGAGTAAAGTCCTCAGAGGTAGATATAAACTACCTGTACAAGGGCTGGTACATGAATACTTAAGACTATACTTATACACTACAGCTTATATACTAGGTATTAAATATTTAAATCTTAAACATTGAATATTGTCAATAGAATTGTCAAAACTTAACGCAAGAAAAACAATATGTATACATTTGTTTATTATATATATTTTTTTAGTTTATTTTTTAGTACATGTTTCCTATTAACACTTTTGCAATAGAGCTTTTTTTAGATCATTAGGTAAGCAATTAAAGGTTTTAATTGCTACCCTAAAACTGTTTTTATCACTAACAGCCTTTTGTACTTTTGGCAATTGAATACTTTTAGATTGGGTTATAGATGTGCTTTTTTCATAAATTTCTTTGAGGTCTGAGTAATGATAAACTAAAGACTCTAAAGTAAAGACCTGTCTTATATTTAACGGTATATTACTCACGTAGGAGTTCTTCTGTATAATTTTTAGTATTCTTGATTGTATATTTTGCAATAGGTTCATGTCATTTTTGTAGACCCCTCCCCATGCAATAATATCATAATTTATATGACTATGAAAGAATGCATAATACATAATCATTAATGATTTTATATCCATATAATTTTTTACTTTGGCAAAGATAAAAATTAGATATTTAGTTTTATTTATGATATATTTAATATGTTGGTCCCATTTCATGTTATAATCAAAAACTATTCCAAGATACTTGTACGTTGAGACTCTTTTAATTTCCTACTTATGTATTTCAATTTTAATTCTATTTGGCACACTGTCACAATAATTTCCTAACGTCATAAAGACAGTTTTGCTCGTATTTAAAGACAGTCTGTTCACCGTTGCCAATTCGCTATTTTGTCTAAAAAACTGTTCATTTTATTCTGTGCACGTGACCACGTGTTGTCACCCGATATGACAGCAGTGTCATCCGCATAGGAAAGAACTGTATTACTCGGCATATCTACCAATAGGTCATTAATGTATAGTATAAATAACAGTGGGCCAAGTATTGTTCCTTGCGGAACTCCTGTTTCTATTATTTGTTCAGTACTTCTTTTATTGTCTATTTTCACTATTTGACGTCTATTAGAAAGATAGCTATACATTAAGTCTAGAGTTTTACCTCTTATTCCATGACGATTAAGTTTTTCTATTAGGATTTTATGGTTGACAGTGTCAAAAGCCTTTGCAAGATCCAAAAAGGTGATTATTAACGGTTTACTCTTATCTAAGTATTTATATATAATATCTGTGATTATATTAAGTGCATCGGTCGTACCTTTACCTTTAACGAAACCAAATTGTAATATCTGATAAAATGTTACTGCCTTTAAGAAAACTGTATAATCTATTGTAAATTATCTTTTCAAAAATATTTGCTATCTTTGAGATTAGCCAGATAGGCCTATAATTAGATATATTAGATTTATCTCCCGCTTTGTGTATTGGTACAACTTCAGCACTTTTTAGTGCATCTGGCCATGTCGCGTGTTCAATCGAGGTATTAAAAATGTGCTGTAATGATTCTAAGATACATGGCGTAATTATATTTAATGTTTTGGAATTGATACCATCAATACCCCCGGCTTTTTTTTTAAGGTTTTGTATAATTTTACCTATTTCGACAGTATTGGTAGGGCAAATAAAGATCGTTTTTGGATTTCTTGCAATTACTTTTGTACCACCATTCACAGGTTGTATGATGTTTTTACTTAAGGTAGCACCAACTACACAAAAATATGAGTTCAAGTGGTTTGCAATGGTTTCTTTGTCAGAGATTTTTTGTTTATTTATACAAATATGCTGAATTGTCTTATTGTCTTTCTTTGTTTTTCCTAGCTTGTTATTAATGATTTCCCATAGTTGTTTTGGGGCATTTCTACTTTTTTCTATCTTATCTTTTTCGTACTTAAATTTAGCTTCTTTTATCACTCTATCCAATACTTTTGTATATTTTTTGTAGTCTTGTTTTAGGACTGTACAATTTGGATTCATCTTATATAACTTATAAAGCATTTCTTTTTTTTACACGATGTAATTAATGCTGGTGAGATCCAATCATTCCTTGGGACACTGCCCCTATCTCTCTTTTTTGCTGTTTTATTGGAAGAGGCATAATTTATACAATTTTGGATCTTACTTATTAGTAAATTGACTGCTTCATTTGGATCCTGTATGTACAAAATAGGATTCCAGTCTGTCAAAGTAGCTTTATTTTTTAATTTGTTGTAGTTCACAATCCTAGTTTGTTTATTATTCTCTTGTTTTAGTATAAGATCTAAGGCACCAATTAAAGGGTAGTGATCACTAATTTCGTTGGTGCAGAGTTTATATGCTTTTGGAGCAATAGAATTTGATTTGAAGAAAAAATTGTCAATACACGTACCACCGTAGCCGCCTTCAGCCGGTCTAGTTATACCTAAAAAGCATGCGATATATTCGTTTTCAGTGAAATTATTTAAAAATTCCGCGGTAGCATTATCGTCTTTCATAATGTCTATGTTAAAATCGCCAACGATCATATGATTTTTAATATTTTTGTTGTTATCAATATATTTTTTAATTGATTGAATGTATTCTAGTTTCTTAAAGCTGTGAGATCTATAAGATGCCGAAATTCGAAAGGTTTCATTATTGTTTATAAGGATATCCGTACAAATAATATTTAGATTATCAATAACTATAGTTTCGGTATTTTCTATGATATCTTCTCTAATATACAAGGAAACGCCATCTGCTCTGTTTATATTACCTTCGTTATAATGCAGTTTGTAACCTGGAATATTGAAAAGACCAGTATTTTCGAGCGTCCACGTTTCCGTGCATATTATTATATTCGGTTTAGTATTAGTTCTACTTATTAGCAATTCAAGCTTTTCTAGATTTTTGCTTAAACTTCTTATATTAACATATAGGGTATAAAATTTATACTTTTTTAGGAAAGAATTCAAAATTCTTACGTCACTACATAATTTTTCCGATTGTATAAAATTTTCAATCTCACTGTCAAAGTTTGTATCACTTAAATTAAAAGTGTGTTGATCCATCTTGCGTATTATTGGTAGGCGAACTGAGGGTGAGGTCTTGTAAGTAGAATCTAGATCTTGTTGTTACCGATGTAAGTGAGGACGAACTTCCAAGCCTGGGTTTTGTCAGTATTAATTTGGTTCCGCCCACCTGAGTTTGTAATGTAGTTGGTGAATTAGTTAACTCTTGCGTCCGTTTCTTGAAGTTATCTACCTTACCGAGGTATCTCGGTAAGTCAGGTTTTATTACATATTCAGTAGTGTTCATAGCTTTGTTTACCTTAGCATTCAAAATTTTGCATTCTTGTCTGTCAGTGGTAACATGATCAGTATTATAGTCTTTGCCAAATGTCTTATTTGAGAAGCTACAGTTGACGCAGTACTGTTTCTCTGATGTGCAATTTTCTGTTAGATGCGTTCCCGCAAATTTTAAACAGGTTGGGCTGTTCTTACACCTTTGACCATTATGACCCAATCTACCATACTTATAACATGGTTTCACATTTATTATATCGTAAACTTCGCAATTCTGATAACCAACGAATAATCTGTCTTTATTTTCTTTAATATGTGCATTTCAGCCGTTATTTCCATGATGACCGTTACTTTACTGCTTTTGTCATTGCCAGCTACGTGTAATATTTTACCCTTTTTATCTAAATTTGAAAAATTTCTTTGGTTTATGTCATTTTCGATTACTTTTAGATCAGACTTGAATTCATTTTCAATGCGAGTTATTCTTATGACGGGCTTACTAAGCTGTTCTTCTTCGACCTTGTAGAGGTGGTTGAGCTTGGCATCTAATATTCTTTTTGCTGTCTTGGCACTTTCCTCGTTCATGCATGTTATTGAAATTACATCTTTACTTTTCATATTAATTTTTTTCGTTTGGATTGATTTTTCTTTAAGTAGATAGTGGAATACTTTTTCCTTTATCACAGATTTCTCTTCTTTGTCTTTTCTTGTCACTACAATTTTCGGCACTTTTTTGGATTGTGGTATGTGTATTTTTTTTGACATTATATCAGCATATGTTTCCTTGTATTTACTCGGTCGTTCCTTTTCTTTCGTTAGAATTTCGTTTAAAAGCTGATTTTTATGTTTCAATTCAGTATTTAGTTCCCTAAGCAGCTGGTTTTCTGTTATTAATGCACTTACTTTATCACTGTCCTTGTCTTCGCATGTAGTCTCATCCAACTCATCAACTTGCATTCTGTTTTCTTGAAGGAGGCCTTCATAGTTGACTTTAAGTTTACTGTACTCTGATTCTATTTTCCTATAGTTTTTACTAAGATTCTCAATCGCTTTAGTTTTGGTTTGCAGATCTTCATGTAGTTTTAGTAACACAGCACGTGTGGGATCTTGATTTGAGGTTATGCTCAAATCATGTTCATCACACATAACTAACACACTGTTTATGTATCTTACATTTTTTTTCCTATTAAAATCACTTTTATGAAAAACGTTACAACACCATATACAGACTACCGTTTTAACCACTTGCGTAATGTGACATCGATAGTATATATCGGGAGGGACTGCCTCCGGTGGCAGCCCACTATCCTCCATCTTGGATTTTTTTGTCATAATTTAGTATATTATTAAAATTTTTTCTTGACCACTTTAAAATTCATCAAAATCTTCTTATACATTAGCTGCACTAAAACTGTTAATAATTCAAGTACTTGCTTTATTTTCTTGCATAAGTTCTTCTATTGTCAAAATGTGAGGTGATTTCAATAAATCATTTTCATTGTTTTCATCACTCACTTCCTCTGATCCTTCCATATTCTAAAGGATGTATGAAAACGAATTAGTAATATTATCTTTTTAATTGAGCATAAAATACAAACCAGATTTTTTTCTGTTTTATCAAAAGAAAGTAAATGTATTGCGCTTAAAAATTCTAAATCTGTAACATTATTAAAACTTTCAACTCCCTTTGAACTTGAGACAAAAGTTGGTACCATGATGTTCTCGTTAAACCCATAAAATTGTATCAACAGATATTTATTTATGTCATTTGACATACTAAAGTTTTGATCAAAATGGCTGGAGATTAATGAAGTTACTACTCAATGATCTGAAAGTTAATCGATATTAGGGAAGTGTTACCAAGGTGATACTGTTTTATTAAATCAATATTATTTTATTCAATAAGTCTATACTTATACTTAACAAAAATTGAATAAAAAATTATTTAAGAAATCTATAAAATCCAAAATATAAAAGACATACTTTCATTGTATATTTAATCATTTTTGTAAAGTTTATTTTCAAAGATAGATATTTAGTTTAATTACAAATATACTTGTGTATCTACATGTATTTAATAGTACTTACAATTTAAAACTACTATTTATAAGTACTTATCTAATTTTTATAATTTGTATGACTTTATTCAAATATGACTTTCATAGCAAAGAAATTGAGCTAGGTAAAACACATTATTGGCATTGTATGTAAATGAAATAAATAGTACAGGTATTACAAAAAAAAAAAAAAAAAAAATAATCAAATTACATTTTATTTTTTCTTTTATATATTTTTAGTAATTTCTTTAATTCACTATTGAAGGATAAAAATATTGTATTTTGTTTGCTGAAAACGCGATAAAAAGTCTTCAAAATAATCAGCTGCAATTTTTTTCTGTGATTTTTTTTTTCAATTTTACCTAAAAAAGTATTATAGTTTACATATTATAACTTATTAATACATACGGAAAGTACTTTACTTACTCCAATTTGTCAACTTGACAACCTTGAGAAGGATTTTCAAATAAACTTTTTGAATTATTTTTATCGACCAATTGTAATTGTTATTTTTTTGGACTAATGAATTGATAATTGCATAACAACGTTCAGCTTGTTGTAATGTAATAATTTTAATATTTTCATATATTTTCTGTCCACTGTTTAATTCTTTACAGAGGATGAGCTTATTAAGTTTTAATGATGTCAAAGTTTGTAATTTGTTAATTAATGTTCTATATGAATTTATTAAAATAATATTTAAATGTTATTACTGTTATAATTTCAAAATGAATAAGCAATTTGATTTACTTACAAATTATTAATTGTTGTGAAATTTATGGAATATCGAGGTCTACTATAATAAGGTTGTATTTCTAAAGAATCAGGATCAACATTCCATCCTAAGTATTTAATATGGTTTTGCTTTTTTGTAGCATAACAATTTAAATTACTTCTTAGTTTGAATTCATTGTACCAACAATTGTATTCTGGAATACCCTGTTTAATTCTACTTTTGTATCTAAAATTGATTTATGTCAGATATTGTTTATTATGCATATAAATTAATAATCATCTTTTATTCATTACACAGTCCCGCAAAAAGAAAAACGTGGTTTGCACAATGGACTAGATTATGATATTCCCATTTATATTCTCATTGAAGCAGAATATGACCTCAGTTTTGGTACTGGTCAGCAGGATTTTAAGATATTGATCACTTTAAAAATTCGCCTCTGCTAAACGTACGTCGGATTTGACGTACAAATAACCTATAACCCACTTAGAAACAGAAAAAACCGCTGTTTTGAGAGTCTGACATGGAAGAGAACATTATTTCTTTAGTCAAACATCAATCCATGCCTATTTTTTTCTTTAGTCAAGCGTTAATTCTTCGACTAAAGAAAATTGAAGGTTAGGTTTTACGTATATATAGGTATACCTATCTGTAGCGCTCCTGACGTACGTTTAGCAAGAGCCTTAAAAATGTTGAGATGTGTAAACACACTTTTATAGCAACGTCACAAAATTTTTTTTAATCATTTGGTCAATGGTATTATAGAGTATAGTCATCTGTTACAGAATCGATTTTAACTCATCTTAATATGATTTTTCTTTTTCAAGAAATAACAAATCAAAATTTTCAGTCATTATATCTCAAAGAAGGAAAAATGATATTTAGATGTTTCAAAATGGATTCCATAGCAGATGACTAGTACTCTATAATACCACTGATGAAATGATTGAAAAAAAAATTTTGATGTTGCTATGAACACATTTTAAAATTTTTAAAGTGATCAATATCTTAAAATCCTGCTGACCAGTACCAAAACTGAGATCATATTCTGCTTCAGCAGGCCAAAATACATGGAAATATAATCCAGTCTATTGGGCCTGTGTTATTCATAAAAATCATTTTTCTTAGATTGACTTACTGTGTTGCAAAAGCCAAATTCTTAGTTGCATAAATACTATCATCAACATAAGTAAAAAGATGACCAGATTTCTTAAAAATTGAAAAGTATTTTTTTTGCATGTGTGCATAATAAATGTTACATAATACAGCTGATAACATTAGTCCTTGACCTACCCCTTTACATAAATTATATACTTTACTATCAATGGTGACCTAAAAAATTTAAATGTTTTTAACAGAAATTATAAAAAAATCATAAAAATAAATAATATTTTGGAAAGTTCATACTTTGATATTATAAATACATTCTTTTAGTTTCTGAAGAATAAAACATTTTTCAATAACTTGAAATTTATTTGTTGTATTTTCAAGTTTTAATAAGTTGACATCAAGATTTCCAAATTTGTATTTTTTTATATTTTTTGATATGTACCATTGAAGAATTAAATTATTTGGTAACTTCGTAAATAGAACTCTTATCATATGAAATAATTTAGCTAAACAGAAAAATATAATATTAAGAAAACCATGGTATCATAACATTTTGTAAGAAAATCATTAGGTTAGATATAATAAAAAAATTTTACAAATTCATTTTGATATTTATTATTTAATTTATTTTAAAACTACCTGGTCTTATTGAGCCATAGGCATCAGAAATATCTGCTGATGTGACATAAATTGGATCCATTTTAGAATAATTTTTTTCTTTAACGATTTCTAAGTATTTGTCACTAAAACAATCATTTGTAGTTTTCAAATGCATGTTATATAAGTATTTTAAAATACTTATTATCTTTCTCATTTCATCTTTCTCTTCATCTGTATACCTATAAATTACAGCAAATGAAAAGAATTTATTTTGAAGTATTAGAACATTTGAAAATTTTAATGTTCCTGTTTAATGTACCTTGATTTTATAATGGATCTAACACCTTCTCGTTTCGGAATTAAAAAAAGTTGGTTTTTAAGTTTGTTATTATCACAGATTTTGTTAACAGGTTCAAGTGCCATTTTATTATTCATTTTTTTGAGATAAAATTCCTTCTGCTGATTCCAATTCTCAATAAAAATAAAAATTCTTTCTTCTTTAAGGTATGTTATATGAAATCGATAACATGTAATTGATATAAAATATTGAAATAGCCATTTAACAAACTTGGCTACAAGAACATATTTTATTAGTTCATCTCTAACAGTACTTAGCCATTTAATGGATGATATCTACAAACATTCAAAAAATGAACATGTTAATAAGTATAATAATAAAATGTACATACAAATTATATGGGAAAAATACATACATTTAATCCAGTTATTAAATTAAATAAAGAAAAAGGCTCAGTCTTTGCAGTCAAGAGAAAGTTGTGGAAACTTTTTAAGATTTTTTTTTTATTTCTATTATTACCAATAAGCTCTTGTGAAATAACTTTATACAAAATTGTTTGTAATCCTTCCCGAATATGAGCAGGATGAATTTGGTTCTCACATTTTTTGTTTTCTATATAATGACAAACAACTTGGCCATTAACTTTTCTACATTTTTTAAAATAGTTTTTCCTATGTAAAAAAATTTTTAAGAAATTCATAGACTTATGTCTAGTTTTTAAATTCTCAAATGGCTTTGATTTGATACTTTGAACAGACGCATATTCGATATTGTTAAGGTTTGGACCAACATCTGTGCTTAGAATAGAAGCCAATAAATCAAACTGATTTTCAGATGAATAAAAAAAGTTCTTTTTTAGAGAGCTTAGTGACTGAAACTGTATATTATTGCTAGGAAAATACAGAGTTAAATTCATAGATCTTAAATAATCCAAAGTTGAATTTTTGACAGTCATCTTGTCAGACAATATTTACTTGAATCTGAATATCAATGTTGTTTCTAGTTAGTAATTTGTAGTATTTCTTCTGTAACAATGATCTGCATAAGTTGTATCATATTAAAAGCTGTTATAAATTAACAATTATCTATTAGTGAATAAAAATTGTTGTAATATATTAT
Source organism: Torymus aiolomorphi (assembly GCA_036365515.1). NCBI lineage: Eukaryota > Metazoa > Arthropoda > Insecta > Hymenoptera > Torymidae > Torymus > Torymus aiolomorphi. The sequence goes on from CM070874.1 coordinate 135,229,639, forward strand.
AACTTACAAAAAATTTACAAAGTAAACACTGTAAGAGAAAATTATGATCTGAAATCTGATCACTTATACCCAGTATAAGAGCAGATATGAATAGATTATTTTTTTTTTCTTCCAATACGAGATATTCTAGCTCCAAGCCAGGTACTCAGAGAATAGAATATATACAGATGTACTTTTATAGTTATAACTTATAAGTCTTCACTGGGAAGTGGGGAGTGCATGGGGTCTTATATGGAGGAGAGATGAAAGCCTGAAAGAGAGCTGTGTGTCATCTTCAGTCAGTTGTCTTGTCAGTTGTCACTTATCAGTAAGTATGGTCCGTTACACGCAAAAAGGAACAGTGACAGATATAGAAATTAACATGGCTTAGTATATCTGTATATACGAGAAACAGCGAGGAATAAGCGCTGTTCCTCATCATATATATAGATACACTAACCCATGTTATTTCTGTATCTGTTCCTTCTATTTTTTTGCGTGTAACGGGCTTCGGGCCTGTAGCGTCAGCGGCTCAGCGCGTGCAGGGTAAAAACAGTCGAGAATCGCGCGCGAGGCGTTGAGGTTGCGCTGGCGCGCGAAGTGAGCCAATGTTTTCGCGGCTCTCGAAAGTACTTATATATATATATAAAATTATACCTACCGTGCTCCTGCAGTCCCTGGCAGCCGGTCTCTCTTCATTCACCGCTTTGCTGTCCGACGGGTCGCACGCACCTTGTTAGCTCTCACGGATTGTGTGTAATTTGTTAGTGTACCCGAAGAGATCGAGAGGATAGCACACTCAATGGTCGTCCTGCAGGCACAGCTGGACGCGAGCCTGCAAAAGCTCAGGCAGCATAGACTCGACGTAAGTTTTATTTTTTTTTAAAATAGAATTGAAGAATTTCTTTCTTGGTTCTGCTCTCTTAGTCTACTCTGTCTTCTATTCGGATTCGGGAAAATCGCGCTCTGCTTTTATTTATGTGCCTTCGACTTTTTTTTCACCTCTCGAGGACTTTGTTGAGACACAACTGAACATCGCACGATACGCCGTTTCTTCAATAGTAGGTATTTTTTTTCTTTGTTTTCGAGAATATTGCGAATTCCTCGATCGTAAAATTTTAGCGAAATGCCAAGAGAAAAAGTATTTGCTAATCGTTTGTAAATCATTGTTATATTAAAGCTTTTTTATATATCCAATTTGTTGATGTTAACTTGAAATGCTTACTGATACAACTAGTTAAGAAAAGAAACAGGTAGTATTTCCATAGTTGTAAAAATATATACCTCTGCCTCATTCTGCTGAATTTAAGCTGTCCTTACTTCCACAATTTACCTTTCATAAAAAGGATCGAGAAATTGTATAAGGCATGTTCTATGTTTTGCGGACAGTTAGTTAATGCGGGCCTAGTGGTTTCGCTAAGTACTGAACGAGCAGACCAATTCTTTTCGCGGAAGTATCTGCGTAATATATATATGGGTGCAGCTCCAATTCACCGGAGTTACGTGCTTAAAAATGTTCCAAGAAGAGCGCGCGATTTGAAGTCTTCGAATTGGAAGACATCGCTTTTTGAGGGTCTTCTATAGCAAGAGCAGGTTAGTCGAAAAATAATAGAGTATTATGCTTTTTAGCATACGTTCTCAGCTATTTACCTTACACTCTGGTCAGGTTTTCTTCTCAAAGTATTTGTTAGATTCTAACAAATAAACAACTAAAACTTACAATTTTTTAGTTAGTGAAATTTTTATCTAGACAATACTTTTTGTTATAATTAACTATTTTTCTTTTTCATTCTCAACATATATTAATATTTATTTAATAATTTTTCATTTTAATAATTTTTAATTTATTTGTAGTACACGTGTCTTGTACCTATTTTAACTACTTATGTGTTGAAGTGAAATTTTACATTCACACTTGTACAATATAAACCATAATATCTTTTAATAATAAATTATAAATTTTAAATTTCATTAAATGTACATATATTGGCAATGAATAATATTTCAATAGTTCTCAGTCCTAAATAGATTCGAAAATGCTTATGTAAAATATTGTCGAAATATATCTTTGATAGCTAAATAGTAAATCAATTAACACTGATATCTTTTGTAGTTCTAAATGTTTTCTTAAATAATTTTATACCACTCTAACCTCAAAATCAACTTCAATATGATTATTCGGTTCTTGTGGTATAAAATATGGTTTGAAACTGGTACGTAAGAAGATTTTTAGCTCATGTGACATTTTTCGTACGAGCGAAGCAAGTATAAATAATCACCTTTTGCACCTGTGTCGATATGTACTATATTTTTATAAAAATTTTAAAACAATTTTAAGTGTAGCAATTTATAAAATTTCAATTTATATATTTTTTAATGACTACCTTCTGAAACTATCAACAAACAATTAAAAAGTTATAAATTTATTTACATTATTATAATTAACTTTAAAAACAGTTTTATTTAGGATTCAATTTGAATACTAAAATTCGTAGAACATATCAATTAATTAATTTTGAAGATTTTAGAAATTTAGAAGTTAAAACCATTTAATTAATCAATGAGTATTCATATTATTTGGTAAAGTAGACTAATAAAGTCTGTATTCAATCATTCCTTCAATAATCCAATTACTATAAGCTCTTGCTAAACATCCATCAGATTAGAGTACATCGTTTCAGAGTAGTAAAATTTCAATATTTGTTGCGAGCGAATAGCAGAAGAGTAGAGGCACTTTACATTACACTACTTAATACGGGTGCTAGAGGGGTCAAGGTATACTTTTCCACCCCCCCCCCCCTTGGTAACTTGATATTACTTTATGTTTTTTGGTATGCTGAATCCATTTTGAAGGTTACCAGTCCGAGAAGTGGTCAGCTTAAATGTTAATTAACAATTAACCTAATTTTCGATTTTAAAAAATTCCAAGCTATTTGTCATCTTCTGATCAAAAATGGCCCTTATCAACTTTTCCCTTCGGCCCATAGTTTTCGAGAAAAAAATTCCAAAGTTTGAAAAAATGTGATTTTTTGAAATTATACTTTGACCCCCCTAGTATTCATATTAACTATATTTATGAATTAAAGTTCATTGATACTTGGGTCTTGGTAAAAATAATTTTATTCTTTTTTAAATGGCTAAAAATTACTATAAGTAAGCTGAATCGAAAATAAAAATCCTAATTATTCTGATGGAAATTTCTGAAGGTAGAAAGACCAAATCTTAAAATCTGTGTGTAGTATGCTTATGCAGACGACTACTGCAAAACGACCTACAAAATGTAAGTAGGGTGGTGACTACACCAGTATTGGAACAGTCGCCAGTTAACAAACATTTTCTTTATATATATGAAAATATCAAGCTTAATATGTATTGTTTATCTAATATGACGATAATTTTCGGGGGGGGGGGGGGGGTCCAGAGTTTCGACGATTCACTATAAAATTGAAGTCAACTATAGATGTTTTTCAGTTCGACAAATGATAATGCAGATTGTTCTTAATTTCGAAATTCTAAATTACGAAAATCATATTTACGAATATAACACTTCACCTACTGTCTAAAACATCGAATTTCATTAATAGAATTTTAATAGGGGTACAATATAGATACTTCGAAATAAATCATTAGAAACAGCTTATATTTGCTTTGAGGTCGTATTGATGAAATTCGACGTTTTGGACAGTAGGTGAACTGTTACATTCGAAAATATGATTTTCGTAATTTAGAATTTCGAAATTAAAAATAATCTGCATTATCATTTGTCGAACTGAAAAACGTCTATAGTTGACTTCAATTTTATAGTGAATCGTCGAAACTTTGGACCCCCCCCCCCCGAATTTTCGAATCCTTGAAAATTTTTATTTCATTTTATATAAGGATTCTGCATGTAATAAATTATCTTGTTAAGAATAAAATCTTAAGGGGGTGCCATAGCCGTATCATTACCGACTGAGCAATTGGCACAGTTTCAAGCTTATTAAAAATAAAATACGTAAACTCACAAAAATTCAAGAGAACACTTCGCTGTGGTTTTGAACGTTCTATCTCCCAGTAAAAGTTTGAAGTCGAAATATTAAGTGGTTTTTGCAAAAACTTCGAACAAAACAAAATTCGGTTTCATTCAAAGTTTTTGCAAAAACAACTTGATATTTCGACTCCAATCTTTTACTGGGTGATTTTACAGAAATTCATTTACACATTCCAATCTAAAAACTGATATGACAGGAAGCAGAGTTCTTAACATAACGGAAAATATTTTTGTTAGAAAATTTTCAATTTTGCAAAAGTATATTTTGTCCATTAAAAAAAAATTCAATAAGAAATATAAATCTTTTTTGTTTTTCATTCAATTTTAATTTGCAAGGTCTCATTTTCTTCCTTGTTAAATTTCAGGGGGAGTCAACCATATCAAAATTGAAAAATTTTCAAAACCTGCAAAGTTATATGCAATTGATTGTAGATTTGTCATTGAATTTTATAAACAATTGCATATAACTTTGCAGGTTTTGAAACTTTTTCAATTTTGATATCGTTGACTCCCCCTGAAATTTAAAGAGGAAGAAAATGAGATCTTGCAAATTAAAAGTGAAGAAAACCAAAAAAGATTTGTGTTTCTTATTGATTTTTTTTTAATGGACAAAATATATTTTTGCAAAATTGGAAATTTTCTAACAAAAATATTTTCCGTTATGTTAAGAACTCTGCTTCCTGTCATATCAGTTTTCAGATTGGACTGTGTAAATGAATTTTTGTAAAAAATGTTCATAGCTTTAGGTCTACTAGACCGCTGGAGCCACCTTGCTCGGTCGGTAATAGTACGAGTAAGGCATCCCCTTAATAAGCTTCAAACTGTGTCAATTGCTCGGTCGGTAATGGTAGGACTATGCCATCCCGTTAACTGTTTCTTCACTGGCGATGTATTCCTTCACTGGTGAAATGTATTTAGATACTAAGATTGCGTGTTTCTTTAATGGTTTTTAGGAGATATTTACCGATTTTCATTAAATAAAATTTTTACTTTGATTCTTTATTCAAAATTTTCTCACCGACGTAAAGTTTGAACAATTTAGAATATAAATTTCAAAAGGGTTTTACTTTTAATCCATTTTTAAACCAATTAATTAAATAACAAAAGTTACAATTTCCTTATTCGTTCCTCCACCGGTGAAATCACCCTAGTTCAACTGATCGTCCGCACTTGCTCGAGGGATAAAACATCTTTAAAGCTTAGCGCAATCTTTAGGGCCTTCGCCCGCTAAAAGAATAGCGATATGGAAATAAGAAATAGCATTGGAGAAAAGCATATAAATATATATATATATATATATATATATATATATATATATATCTATATATATATATATATATATATATATATATATATATATATATATATATATATATATAAAAAGAATAAGAGGAATAAGTTTCTTATTCCTCATATATATAGATATATTTTCAATGGTATTTCTTATTTCCATATCGCTATTCTTTTAGCGTGCGAAGGCCCGCGACATGCACGCGACCTTTGCGCTCGACGGTGGCAATAGTAAACAAAATAACGAGAGGACGACCGGGGTGGGCGTGGGTGACGGCTGGATAGTCCAGTCCACAGACTGTCGAGGAGCACTACTACGAAGCGGAGCAGCATGTACTATGTGTGACAGGCGAAGCAAACGCAGAAACCGCGACAAGGATAATGATAATGATAGGCGATGACAGATATAAGCCCAAAAGCGAGGCCTATAGGACCTGCCCCCGTGAATAATACCGAGATAAATAAATACATAGTGCACTGTAGGCGTTGCTACCTGTGCTCCGTGTGGCAACCGACCCGATACTGTGTTCCGTTTTGCGCGAAAGCTCTCTCTCTCTCTCTCTCTCTCTCTCTCTCTCTCTCTCTCTCTCTCTCTCTCTCTCTCTCTCTCTCTCTCTCTCTCTCTCTCTCTCTCTCTCTCTCTCTCTCTCTCTCTCTCTCTCTCTCTCTCTCTCTCTCTCTCTCTCTCTCTCTCTCTCTCTCTCTCTCTCTCTCTCTCTCTCTCTCTCTCTCTCTCTCTCTCTCTCTCTCTCTCTCTCTCTCTCTCTCTCTCTCTCTCTCTCTCTCTCTCTCACATTTAGGCGAGTGCCGTGACTCCGCGAGTCGGTCAGTCGTTGCATTGCGGGTCGACATAGTCAAATCGAGTGTTCGCGCGCTCAAGAGAGAGAAGGCGCTGTTATATCCTGGGCGAGCCCAGGAGATTCCACGATGAGCTTACGTATACGAGCGTCGGAGAAAATGTAGGTGGCACATGCGTTTTCGCGTCCCGCTATTGCTTGCTCTTCGATTGCCAACCCGATCTCCACAAGCTGAGATTCTCTCTCTTCGTTCTTTTTACGAGAGTGGAATGAGTTCAGCACGTAGAGTGCTATGTATATTACTGTTGCTGTAGAAACTCAGACCGAAAGATAGACTGAGAAATTACGATCTCTCTTCGCTTTTCTGTGCGTGCGGCAACGATAGTTGTGTCAACTGTATTTTTAGTTTACTCAGTGGCAACTAAAACATGATTGAGAGAGATTTTGGTAAACGTTTCTTTTTACTTTCAACCATTGCTGCGTAGAGCTTTGTCTCGTAATTTTTTTTTTTCTTCATTCTATTTACTATTTTTATTAGGCTGTTTGCATGATACTAAATTTCAAACTGTTATCTTTGTCAACTTTTGATTGTTTCTTGCTTGGCAGATATGTTGATTAATGCAAATCTAAATTCTCAAATGTCTTCAGAGAGAATTTTGCCTTTTTTGCACTGATCGATTCATTGTATTGATTTGTGCATATACTTATTTGTGTATTGTGCTCTTTCCATTACAGATTGAAAAAGGAATCAGCATGTTTGAGGCAGCAAAAGACAATCGTTGTAACGAGTATACTCCATGGAGCTACAATCTGCTCGGCAGAGGTTCTGTCGCAAAGGTAAATCTTTTTCGATAAAATAAAACTATATAATTTATAATTTATAAATTACACTAGCGCACTAGTACTGCATGTCAATTACCTGGTTGGTTTGTTAATGATTTTCATATTAGAGTTTGTGTCATGTTTATATTAGATGTACATTAGATTTTCATGTTAAATGCTCACATGGTTATCGGGTAAAACCATTATATGCTCTACTTACCACTATTTTACATTGTTACACTTATTTTTGTATTTGGACATTTATGTCCATCTTTTCTAAATAAATAAATAAATTTATAAATCTTTTCAGTTATAAGTTTTGATTAGTAGGAAGCTTATGTTTATATAATATATGTGTTAAGGTAATGTATTTCTTGTTAAAGTCTCATAAAAAAAATTATGTATTTTAACATCAGAAAATAATTTTATTCTATATTAAGAAACTCTTAAACCACTACTAAAATGCAGATTTAAAATTTGTTCAATTTTATGAATCTTTAATTTTGCATCTTGAATTTATGCTTTTATCAATTGACCATAAAGATTTATAAAAGTATAATAATAGATGATAAATTACATTGTACAATTTTCTCTTATATAGTATAAGAAGTTTATTTCAATTGCACTTATTAAATTTTTTTTTATTATAGACAATTATGGAAGATGACGATGGCCAAGATATAAGCAACTCTATGGTGGATGATCTTGTTGCTAAGATTTTAGATGATGACTGTGTCTCTGGTGACGATATCTTCACAAATCACTGTAATGGAAATCAGAAACAATATCAAACTCAGATTCCTCTAACACAAGACTTTAAAGCCAGACTGGGCATGAATGCATATCTCACAAATACTAATGGTCTTCAAACTTCTCATCCACTTACACAAGCCCCAAATGGCTGCTTGGGAGTTAATGAAAATGATCAAGAATATAGAAATATCAGCAGTGGACTGGATTCATTAAGTCTCAATTTGTACATGGGTCAACAGAATCATGAAAAGGGCAACTCTTTCACAAATGGGTATATTAACAATGTTCAGAGGTATGTTGATTATAAACTATGCCCAGTAGTTGATTCATTACCTTTATCTATAAAAATTAATATTCGTTTATTAACACTTATACATAAGCATTTTTGGTCTTGAATGACAATGTCTAATTTTTGAAAATTCTTTATTTAAAATATTTAAATTCATCTTATTCTATGATTTACAATTTCAAAACATAATCTAGTACCACATACACGTGGCTCATATATTCGTCATGCAGCACTATGAGACAACTGTTTTCCATGAGTGTTGCATTACCCATATATGGGTGATGATAACAATTTATTTATTCACCAGAAATAATACAAGAATGTTACGTAATGCAGCTAGTATCAGGGAATAAAGGTGTATTTCCGATATAGCTGTCATCCTCTAGAGGTGCACAATACACCTGTACCTATAGGTCTGGTAGCTTACAAACTAAATAAACACTGATAAGACGAAGTCTCGAATGACAACTTTTTATTTAAAAACTTCAATAAAAGTTCGAAACGTCGACGTAAACATATAATTGTTGTGTTTTTTCATCCTTCTCCATCTTACACAATACTAAGCAAGACCATTGGAGACAACTATTATACTTTTCGATACTAGTGCGATAAATATGATTCTTGCACGAGTGTGAGTTTGTTGCCCGAGCAAAGCTGTATCAAACATTATTTTATGATACTTAGTGCATTGTGCCTTTTATTAGCACGCTTGCGTGTAGCTATAATACTATATTAAAACAATCTAAAGTTTATTATAATGTAATTATCATTTTTAAGCAAACAACTAAGTATACGAATCATTTAAGAATCAACTTTTGAAGCGACTATTGTTCATTATTATCGCAATAAAGTACTAAAATTTATAGTACATTTCGACACGGGTGGGGAAGTCGATTATTTAGCTGGTGTGACTTTTTGCACGAGCGAAGCGAGTGCGAAAAAGTCACACCACCTAAATAATCGACTTACGCACTAGTTTTGAACGGTATTTTATACCACGAGCGCCGAAAAATCATATCAAAGTTGTGATTTTGAGGTTAGAGTGGTATAAAAAAGTTTTATTCAAGTATTTTTTTTTTTTTTTTTTTTTTCCTACAATAGCAGTTATGGCACTATGATTCAGTTGTACAATTTTATTCAATTCATTTGTTATAATTTTATTCAATCATTTATTTTCGGCACACGATTTAAATAACCATCACCGGAAAATCCGAATACACTTTTGAAAAAGTACCCTCGAGAATTCTGGACTGACAATCAGATCCATGCCTCTCAAATAACGTTTGTCTTGGGAGGTAAGCACCTTATGGTCCCCCTAATAGTGGCCATTACAGAGAAAAAGAAAATCAGACATAAGAAACAAGAATTAACATGAGTTACTATTCGCCTTGTTAAGACCAGCGTCAGCGCCCCTCGCGGCCAAATTTCGAACTGCTTATTGCAGGATAAACACAGCTGGCTCCAATGTAAATCTTACGAGACCATGAGCGACGTAATTAAAATTAAGAAGTTTAAGAGTAATCGGTGGTATTGTGTACCGCAATGCAAGTACGTTCGAGGTGTCCCGTTGCATCAGTTTCCCAAAGACAAATTATTATGACAGAAATGGAAAATTTTATTAAGAATAGGCAAGAACGTAACCTCTGCTATGCTAGTTTGCCGCGATGCACTGTTAAAAGGATTTGCATTAAATTTAATGAACATGTATATGAAGCAAATTTCAAGTACGTAAATTAAAACCAAATTAATGAAATTACCTGAAAATAAATGTGCAAATAACTGAAAATTAATGCAAATCTGCATTACAATGTGTGCAAAATTGATGGAAATCTGCATTGTAATTAATGCAATCCGCATTACAAATTAATGTAAATCTGCATTACAATTTATGCAAATCAGTATTTTTTGTTCCAGCAACAATGTTAATTTATGCATATAACTTTTTAATATTATAAATTTTCGCATTTCCATTAAAGAACTTGTCTCTTTAATTAATCGCATTTTTATTATCGCAGAAAAAAACTTACATAAAATTTTTGACCTAACCGAGAATCGAACCCGCAAACCTTGGGTTACTACGCACGCACGCTATCCGTTACGCTATCGCTCGCTTGAAGAAGTTTGACATTTTCATCTACATAAGGTGCATTATCCATATTAATTCAATTGATATTACATTTTGATTATTCAACTAAAATATTAATGCCTTTTAAGAATTATTTATTTCAACAATATTTTAAGTAAACGAGTTCGATTTTATGTAAAGTTAATTAAGGTGATGTGAAATACCGACATAATTTTTGAATGTGTACATGTTATGCAAATACTAATAGAATTACTCAAAAAATTTTTAGAGTATAGTATTTACATATACTGAGTGCCTGACAATCCTGTTTTTCCAAAAAAATACTTAGAAATTATTTAATTAAATAAAAACCGCAATGCCGGTAAGTAGGAATCTGCATTTGTATAATTTTGATCTAGTTTTTAAACGAGCATATCTGATGGAAATGCTAATAAAATCACTCAAAAAAATTTCTGAGCACAGTATTTACGTATACGGAGTGCTTGACAAAATTGTTTTATTTTTTTTTAAATAATAATGAATTTTTAAATCATTGAAAAAACATTTAGAATGAATAAAAATATTTTAGATTTGAAATAATATTATATACTTGTAGGAGCGATAAATTAAGTTAGAGAAAGCTACGTGCCAATCATTGCTCCTAATGAAATTTTGTGTTTAAGTTTATTCAATTTCCTTTAGTTCGGCATTAATTTTAATGAACATTGCTATTACGTCGAATACTAATAAGATTTCTACCATACCGGCACCTTTCTGTTTTGATTAAAACCTTTATCTAACAATATTTTTAAGTGACTCCAAACATATGTTGCTTGAAATAACATACAATTTAAATAATGCTTAATATTAAAAAAAAAAAAGTCGACTGGATTCGAACTCACGACCAAAAAGTTGACAAAAAACGGTCGGATGCCTTAACCGTATGAGCCGCTGCTCCAACTCGTAGATATCGTAGCGAAATCATTTACTTTCATCTTCCCCTTCGGGCTTTGAGTGTATGCATGGTTTCGGTTAGTGTGTTTTGTTTAATTGTACACTTGAAATTCTTGAAACAAATTTAAAGTAGATGCGATAAAAAATTTCTTTTTGATAGTAAAATTTAAGGCACACGTAATTGTAATTCAATCTAAATATTCATTAAATTTAACACATTTACTGTAAAAAGTATATAAATTTTATGTAGATGCATTAAATTTGCCTTGCTTTAACAGTAATCTTTATGCCCTTGCATAGTAATATTTATGAAAATTTTCATAAAATTAAAAGAACAATAACTTAAATGTAATGCTCAGTACTGGAATAGCCTTTCTTGTTATATGTCATGAAATTTCATATAAAATTAATTAAATTTTTAATATCATCACATTAATTTTAATGCACGTGAACTGTATTATTTATGCGGATGGGAAAGAAATTCTATGGATCGTTAGTCAAATGTAGTGCTCAGAACTGGAATATCCTTTTTTTGCCTAGCGGGCCGAAAGTACCACTTTCGCTCCCGGCGCCCGATCGTGAAGGTTGTATTTTCGGCCTCGCTAAGCAAAAAAATAGTATACGCTCCACGGGAGTAAAATTGGCCAGCCCACAGCTCGTGTAAATTGCCACCCTCACCTTCGGCTCGGGTGGCAATTTACACGAGATGTGGACTGTCCAAGTTTTTTCCTCCCATTGTGCGTAATGTACTATTTCGTTTTGTCATAAAATTTCGTGTAAAGTTCATTAAATTTTTAATATTATCACTTTAATTTTAATGCACGTGAACTATGTTATTTATGCGGATGTGAATGAAATTCAATGGATCTTTTCTCAAATTTAATGCTCGGTACTGGAAAAGCCTTTTTCGTTTTATGTCATGAAATTTCATATAAAGTTTATTAAATTTTGTTCACATTCACGTTAATTTTAATGCACGTGAACTGCATGATTTGTATTTATGTACATAAAGTTTAAAGCAAGGTACTTTAAATTTAATGTGCATTAGTTGATTTAATTATTCGTATGATGTAATGAAATATTATGAAATGTAATTAAATTTCGTTATCTTCAACATTAATTTTAATGCACGTAAACTGTAATTTTTATCATCATGTTCATTAAACTTTGTGCATGAGACATTAATTTTAATTTACACTCGTAATTTTCATGCAATACAGATATTTCATGTACTCGTACAATAATTTCTATGTACAGGTACAATAATTTTAATGTACTTTCATTAATATTGTATGGATTTACATTAATTTTATGGTAGATGTGCATGAAATGATATTTAAGTTACAAATTCATGAAAATTAATGCACGAGTGTACATTAAAGGTGCATTAAATTTAATGATATTTTTAACAGTGTGGAGTTCTTAAAAAAATTAACACATTTTATAAGTAAATGCTTTAAATATTTACTCATCATTAAGAAAATGAACAAAACAATAATTTTGAACTGACTTGTGAAGGTGAATTAAAACTGCAACAGAGTTTGCATTTTCCCAAAATACCAGCTTTACAAGAGCACACACAATGAATGATATTTTCATCAGCACATACATTTGAAGAGATCTTTACTCTTATTTCATGAGGAGATTCTTGTAAACTCAACGTTTTTAGGCACAGTGCTATTATCTCTGCTGAGCAATCATTACTTCCTTTGGCTAACCCACAAAATATTATATGATTAGCCTTATAAACTCTTTCGCCTTCCACATAAGGCCTTGTTCCATTGCCAATATATCTGATAATATCAGACAAATCAATAAATGATTTTAAGACGTTCATCGGAGCACTACTTATTTTATTTTTTAATTAAATAATCTTTGGTTCGTATACCGCTCATGCTAATCAACTGTGTTTATCCTTCAATAAGCAGTTCACATTTTGGCCACGGGGAACGCTGACGCTGGTCTTAACAAGGCGATTATCTACAATCAAGTTCACGCGCACGTCGCGCGCTCTATTTTCCTGTTTTACTTTCAAATCAAAATTTCAAAATTCTCTTTTTTAATTTGAATATAGAAGGTTTTTTTCGATCTTTCCGAGGCAAGAGTTAAGCGAAAATGACTCAATACAAGCACATTTCACTTATTTATTTGACGTTTCGGTGAGCAATGTCGCCCTCATCAGAAAGATGGTATAAAAGTATTTATTTTGTAATATTATTAACGATTAAAGACTCATGAGACATACTTCCGAAATCTTTGTAACAACGACGTTTTTGACATTGTCTCCTCCCTGCAGGACTGCGGTGAAGTAGAAATTAAAAATTCACTCCTTGTAATTATCGTAACAAAAGGTGAAAATTTGTAACACTTTTATTATTAACTATTTTATCACAAACAATATTACAAAATAAATACTTTTATAGCATCTTTCTGATGAGGGCGACATTGCTCGCCGAAAAGTCAAATAAATAAGTGAAATGTACTTGTATTGCAGTCATTTTCCCGTAACTCTTGCCTCGGAGAGATAGAAAAATCCTTCCATGTTCAAATTATTAAACTAACACAGACTGTGTTATTTCATCAATACTTATAACCCTTTTTTGTTAATTAAAAGTACCAACTTCTTACATTTCGATTTTTGGAGTGAATTTGAAGGTTACACTTTCAACAGAAGTACAAGAATTGTTTCGGATTATAACGGTTTCAATAACTCCTTGGATAGAGGATAGATATCGAGGCTTTAAGAATAAACTCACGCGTTTTCATTGGCTTTTATTGAGACAGATATGCGATAGTAAAGGAGAGCTCATGTAGAGCTTCTCACTCATCGCGGGTATAGCTTTTACTGACTCAACGACGTAGGACGCTTCTGCGATCGCGAGAAGTACAGTTTTGTTTGTAAATAGTATACAGTATAGGGCGTTAATAGTAATAGACGGCTGTGTGTGTACATAGCGCTACAGTATGCGTGCGCCTACAGTTTAGAATTAAATTGATTTCTGAACATTCCGCCCACCTTAATGCCTTCGGATGGCATTAATGAGCATGAAATTCCATGAAAAATAGCATTTAAATGATAGATAGATTTACCACAACAATTACAATCAATACATGTCGCTTGACAATGATTCAACTTGCTAAATTTAACTGAATAAAGTTCATTTTTATAATTGTTCTTTTCAATAAAACACATATGAATCATATTGGTTGTGGTATTCGTTGTTTCCTCGAAGAGATTGGGTCCCGTAGCCCAGGGAGTATCCAACCAAAAATAGTATTCTCTGTGCAGTTGGATTCATAGTATTTACACTTGATTTGCATATTCCCTCCAACAGCATTTTGGAGTAAACCGCTGCACCCAAAATGAGTTCGATTGGTCTTCTCGAGTCATTGTAATAGTCGTCTCCCAGCATTAAACCCTTGAAATGGTCCCAGTCAGCGCAATATTGCTTGATCGTGGGAGTGTATGAGGTCACACTTGGCACTATAAGGGCATCCACATTTATCTGACAGTCGTTCTTGAGACGAGAGGCCACGTTAAAAGTGCTGTCTACCCCGATCGCAACACCACCTACTATCAAAAGTGTCTTTTGTCAATTAAAATAATTTGGGGCAATTATATATAAAATTCGAGTTTTCGCACGTGTATTAGGCATTAAACACTAGAACAGTTTTTACAAACTAAAGTCAATCAATAAATGCGTATTTTGTAGAGAAACGCGGGGAGCAACTTACTGTAACACCAACTGGATATTTGATTTTTCTTTACAAAACACAAGTTCATTTATTAATCTAAATTTATGAAACTTGTTTAAACGTAATCCTTATGAACTTCTACACATGCGAAAACTGAGTTATGATGAATTTAAAATTTATAAGTACACCTAAATTAATGAAAATACGTAGATAAAGTCATGGGGGCACTGCGATCTATTCCGGAGTTGGGTTTTAGGTAGAGAGTACTCTTAAAGTGAGTAGTGCCTTGTGACGCGGTAACTCTGTTGCCACCTATGCCACTTATAGGGATACATGCTGGCTTTCGAGGCAGAGCCAAACGATGAGCTAAATCTTTTGTGACTAGCGAGCATTGCGAACCTTGGTCGATCAATGCCCTCACGCAGTGTTTTTGACCATCCGTTGTCAAAATGTTAATTAGTACCGTAGGCAGTAGCGTCAGAGAATATAGAATATATTATCATTCAGTATAGAAGGCCAGATCGGCCGTTTTCGTGAAGCCAAAAATAAGCGTTAGTTCAGCCCCCCATGAGGCAGGCGGCGTTACGTTCGCCTATGTTTAAGCATGGGTGAACATAACGCCGCCTGCCTCATGGGGGGCTGAACTAACGCTTATTTTTGGCTTCACGAAAACGGCCGATCTGGCCTTCTATACGGAATGATAATGTATTCTATATTCTCTGGTAGCGTCGGCGCGAATGAAGTAGTGTCATTCACTAAGGCGCAGTCCACAAGCTTCCACGCCACGCTCCACCACCACCACCGTTGTAGTTCACGCATTTCACTACGTTCCAATTTTCTTAAGGGTTCTACCTTACTGATCCAGCATGATATACTATGATGCTGGATCGGTAAGGTAGAATCCTTAAGAAAATTGGAACGTCATGAAACGCGGGAACTACAACGGTGGTGGTGGAGTGTGGTGTAGAAGCTTGTGGATCGTGCCTAACACACACTGCGGCACCGCTTTGCTCGCAAGACTCGTTACCGCTAGATTTGAACTCAAGGAACCGTCTTGATGTAACGAAGTATTATGCCTGCCACTACACACAAAACAGCTTTTTCGCTGATTTGCACACATTCGATGGATGCAAATCAAGGCAGTTTTTACATAGCCTTTTAGACTGAACGATTGCCAATCGCTCAGACACTTTTTCGTTGGAATTCCTCACATGCGCATATGTGGTGTTTGGCTTGACACAGACGACAAGAGCCCGATGGCATAGGTATGGCCGTGATGTGCGCGCACGGTGTTGGTAAACTTACGTGTGTGCTGGCTTGAAGAGCGAGAGCTCTTCAACGGTTTTATCACGACTGTAGAAGCGAGCATACAGATTTGACCTTATAGGAAATTCTCTAATTGTAGGAAAGTCGCTGGCTGTTTGTCGGCACCAAGCGAAATTTCCCACGCATGTCTTGTCTCTGAATCTAAGCTCTCGGCTGTAAAAAATACCAAAATGTCGTCCGAGATCTGTCGTCGCGAGAGCGTTGTCATACCTACTACAAAGTTGGTCGTGGCGTTCAATACCTTGCGAATCTCTTCGGCTGTCTCGGACGTGACTGATTTTGTGGCCTTCCAACCTGACAAGTGTAGGCGTTTACTTCTTTAATAAAGCTCAAGCTCTGGTAAAGCTGTTACCTTCCACGTTGAATTCTCGTATAAGATCAGCCGCTTCTCCTTCAACATTGGTTTTTAAATAAAACTCGTATTTGTTGCGATTTTTGAAGTAAACAAGTCGCGAAACTCCAACCATTTTTTGTAGCCGCCCGAGAAGCGTGGGAGATTGATGGTAGGCAAAGTTTTGAACGTGAACGTCGACTGTCCTTGGGAAGCAGGAGTTCTCGCTACGTGTTTGAAATTCCGAACGTTCATAATGAACGAAATATTAACTTAAAGTTTCTAATTCTGGTTAGAATTCCTCGGAGTGTGGTTTACTGATGACTGCAAGAGTGAGAAGTGAAGAAATACAGTTATTATCCGATTTTAAATTATTAAGTAGCCAAATTCGGCTAAATTTGAAAGTGGCAAAAATCTTTCGTTCACTATGAACGTTTGAAATTTCAAACACCTTTCTCGCTGCAGTTAGTTCGGATTTCATAGTTAGTGAATCTAATACTGCTAGCATTTGCGCATATGAATCCAGGTATACTTCGGTGTTCGCATAAGTATTCTCCTTAAAATACTTATTATCGGGGTCCTCTATTTTGTATGATATAAGTTTCAGATGGTTATCTTGGAAGTTCTTTCACGATTTTTCCAAGTCGTTTACATGTATGTTCAACATAGAGCGTGTGTAATTAACCTTGCCCTTTTTGGATAGATTTCCGTAAGCGTTGTTGATGGAGGATTTAAGCTCGTCCTGGCGAATGACGAGGATTTCCATCACTGTCATATTGACTTCCTTTGTCTCCTTGCTTTCGTCCGACATGATCTAACACTATGAATGAACACTCACGTATGTGGGAGACAACGGCCTTTTATGGCGTTAATAGATGTTCTTTTAAAGCGACTGGAGAGTAGGCTTGATAGATTCACCACACGCGTGAAAACTATCCTCTCGCGAAAATGAGAAATCCGGCTCAAAGGACTAAATGTTTCGGATTATACCGTTTTCAGTAACTCCGTGGATAGAGGATAGGTATCGAGGCATTAAGAATAAACTCACGCGTGTTTTCACTGGCTTTTATTGAGACAAATATGCGATAGTAAAGGAGAGCTCATATAGAAGCTCCTCACTCGTCGCGGGTACATAGGTACGTACATCGCGAACCAGAAGTGTGACGAATCACGCGGAACATCGCGATCACAAACATATCACAGGAACTTCATGCCAGTGGGGAAACTCCCATACGAGGAACTAAAAACACAACACTCTTGTGTACATTTATTTGTGAACATTTATTATTTATTCTAAGAAGGCAATGAGTTAAGTCGATCTGACGGAGGCGAGGATTAGAAATAAAAAATTCAACGATTTCATTAGAAAAAGCAACGTTTCGTTGGCTTGGTCTGCCAACCTCTTCAGGCTACAATTTTTTATTAAACAGAAAAAAAAAACAATTAATACAATGTAATTAATAGAAACTAAAACACTCGCGTGATACAATAATTAATACCTTAAATTATAACGTGTGTTACGTAGTACACATGAAGTCGATGTTAACGCCAAACATGAGATTGGTCAGTATTTATAGTATATACAGTAAAGGGTTGGTGCCTGTGTTTACAAACAAAACGCAGATACATATAGAAAGAAAAATCAAACGACAACAAATTTAATTTAAAAGTCTCAATAAAGGAAAATAAGACGTATTTAAAAATTTAACGTCTTCTTTCTTATTTATGTTATTACTGTTGCACTGTAACGGGATGGCTAGTGGGGGAAAATCCCAACAAGCCACAGGCCAGCGATGCCCTAGAACACGGTGCCGCGGGTGTCAGACTAAAATGACTTGCCCGGGGATCTGCTCCTGGAATCCCGAAAACAACGCGAAGATCGCACACGAACTTCGCTTTCCAACTAATTGGATCGCTGAGTGAAAAGCGCGCGCTCGAAGAGTAAAGCGCGCGGCCGCTATGCTCAGATATGAAAACGACCGGCGGAGTCGTTTTCCCGCGGAGGCGGCGGTATCCGGGAGAAGGACATGTTGTAAAGAACAACGCGACGAGTAACTAGATATCACAATATATTTACTATTACTAGTCTCTACAAGCACAACGCCTGTGCTGATTATAACAAAGAGTTATTTCGCGCGCGACCGTTAACATTCAAACGCGCGAACTACACGGCGCGCGGCGAAGCTGCTAATTTCGCGCGCGGTGTTAAAGTACGGCGGGCTGACACACACCCCCACGTACACGGCACAGAAGGCTTGCACGGGGCGATTTCCGTGCGAGCCTTTACAATAAACCCGCGAGAGGAGAGTAGAAAACTTACGTTAGGAAGGAGCAGCCGGTGCACTCGACTCTCTCTCTCGCTCCCTGTCGTTCGCACAGCAGTTGCGCTCTCTCTCTCTCTCTCTTGCTCGCTGTATCGTGTCGGCAGGCGAGTTGGCTGCCGGCTCGTCGCTCACAGTCTCGTGCGGCTCACGCGGCTCGGGATCGCTCTCTCTCTGTCTCTCTTTCGCACGTTCACTATATGCGGCGCCTCCACTACACTCGCGGGGTCTCACAAAGTACGATAGGACGGCGCGGACAAGTAAACTCAGGAGAGACACGGAGGAGATGTTTTACGCGCGATGGCAGACACGAATATGGCTCCCTTTTCTCGCGGGAACCAGTTAGCAGCTTCGCGACGGATGACGGGCATTTTACGCGTCGCGAGACCGATTCGCTACGCGCGGCGCGCCTCGATTCGGCTGCGCAGGAGTTGCGCGCGCGCGCTCACTACCTTCGCGCGGTAGATTAGAATCGCGGCTAGACACGCGTTACACCCCCCCGCCAGACGCTGCTTAGGGGACCGAGAGCAGCTCTGCTAATCATGGCCGTCGTCGTACCTACTAATATGGTAGTAATGATCAGGAGAAGGAGGTTCGGAAAGGAACATTGCAGAATCGGAGTCACCGGTTTTTCTTTTTAATTTTTATTAAAAAAAATATATAAAAAAAACTTCAGGGCTTCACCCCTCTTCAACTGGCCCGGGAATACGATCGGCGCCCCTTGTGACGAGCTTGGTTGGGGCAATGTTTTGACTTTTTCACCCCAAGCTCGCCACACATGAAGCACCGGGAAGTCGCGTTACTGCCGAGCGCATCCCGGGCCGCTCGCTCTTCTTCGAGCGCCCTCCTAAGGCGCTCTTCTTCTTTTTGGAGACGGCGCTGGGCCTCTTCCTTGACCCGGCGCGCCGTCTCCTCCGCCTTTTCCCTGGCTCGCCTGGCCTCTTCCATGCGCTCCTGCGCACGAGCCAGGCGAGCCTCCTCCGCCTTTTGGAAGGCGGTGCGGCGCAGCCTGGCGGCCCTGGCCTCTGCGGCGGCCGCGAGCTCTTCGCGCCGGCCTTGGGCCATTCCGATCCATTTGCCGGCTTGCCGCTCGCAGGCCTTACCGTGGCACTGGAGAAAGACCTCCAGTGCGGCCAGGGCAGCGTCCTCCGCAGCGCGCGAGGACTTGCTGAGGCACCGCGCTTCCTCGAGGGCCTTCTCCACTGGGACCCAGGCCGCACCGACTTCATCACTCGGTGCCCACTTGGGGGCCTGGGTCGGAGAACTCTCTTTCCTTTCTTCGTCGGCCCGAGCCGCGCCGGCGTTTCCTTCCGGCGCCATCTCTGAGGCTCGGACCGACGCCTCTTGTGAAAGCCGTTCTTCCCGGCTTTCCTGCTGCTCCTTCGGGGACGAGGTCGCCGAAGCGGACTGGGACCGGCCTCTGCCCAGGCCGGCTCCGAAGGTCCCTTTCTTGGCTTCGGCGCCTCTATCTCCTCGATCATGACGGTGGAGGGCTCTTCCACTGGCTGGGGTGCCAGTGTGACAGCGTCGATGCCCTCCACGACCTGCTCCAAAAAATCGATGACGGCGGGGTCAGGATTGCACTGGATTAATCCAGCGATCACCTTCTTCGCCGTCTCCGCTATTTCGGGAGTCAGGCCTTGCATGTCCTGAAACAGGTAAATCGATCCCGGGGAGGAGTGAGATTGAGGACTGGAGAATTAAGACGAACACAGGTTAGTACGTACGACACAAGTTGGACGGCACAATTATTGCTTTTTATACGCTCGGGTTCTACGAGGACTAATTAGTCCGGCATCAGCAGGTACGGGCTTCTTCTTCGAACCCTTTGGCCTCCCTGGGCCTCGCTTGGGTTCTGTTGGACCGGCCACACGCATAGGCCGGCCATCGCTCGCACGCTTTCCTGACCTAACTAATAGCGCGGTCTTACGAGGTGGACCGCGCCTCTTAGCCGTCGCCCGAGGCTGTACATTCCCCTGGCTAACTCTGTGGCCCTCTGACGTGTTACGTTCGGCTGAAGAGTCCCTCGCTGGTAGCGCCTGGGCTACTTCTGCTGAGACGTATCTCTTGAGTTGCTGCGCATGGACGGGACGTATCGTTCGACCATCCTCACCTTGGATCTCATAGGTGTTTTCGCCTAGAATATTCACAATCGTGTAGGGCCCCGCGTACTTCGGGGCTAATTTGGCAGAAATCCCCTCAGCTGCTGAGGATAGTACCTTATTCTCTCTCCATACACGATCGCCTAGACAGAATTGTGGAGGTCGACGATGAGCGTCATAATATTTGGCTTGTCTCGCCTGCTCCGCTTGCGCGTCGGCCGCCGCCCGAACGTGCAATTCGCGGAGCTTGTCCATACGTACCACCCAATTGTTTATCGCCTCTTGCTGCCCTTGCTCTTCGGCTAACCTGTCTTCCTCCCGCCTTAGTGTCTTCGGTGGGTCGGGTTGTCGGCCGTAAATGAGCATGGCAGGACTTATCTTTGTGGAGCTGTGTTCGGCAGTATTGTACGCGAACGCCAGCTCATTCAGTTTCTCATCCCAGGACCGGTGATTTTCCTCTGCGTAAGACATAATCATTGTCTTCACCGTTCGATTCACACGCTCGACAGGATTGGCTTGAGGGTGATACGGAGGTGTAAACGTGTGATGCACATTTCTCTCCTTTAAGAATGCCTCTAATGGTGCATTTTTAAATTCAGTCCCATTGTCTGAGAGAAACACCTCCGGGACTCCGAATCGCAGACATACTCGCTCGTTGAGTCCCTTAATTACCGATTTACCATCTGCCCTTTTTATCGGAATTACTTCAATCCAGCGTGTGAACAAGTCCTGGAATATGAGAATGTATTCGTGGCCGTGCGTGGTTTTTGGGAGGGGCCCCATAATGTCGCTGGCCACGATTTGCCATGGACGCTTTGTAATTCGGCGTCCCATGAATCCTGTTGGAGCGCGCTGTTCGACTTTGCACTGCTGGCAAATTTGGCACTGGCTCACGTATCTGGCTACATCACGAGACATGTGTGGCCAATAATACTTCCGCTTTACTCTTTCTAGCGTTTTCTCGCGGCCCAAGTGCCCAGCAGTTGGAAAGTCATGGCATTCTCTCAGTACTTCGCGTCGCTTTTCGTGAGGGACTGCTAACTTCCATGCATCATCGTCGCCGAGAGACTCGTCTATGACTTCATCAGGTTCGTACTTGTACAGTCTCCCCCCGCCAGCTTGAACGTGGGGAAGTCTCGCGGCCGCTGTTGAACCTCTTTCACAATTTCGAGGTACCATTGGTCGTTTGTATCGCGTTCGAGCTCTAACGCGGCGACCGCTGGCTCCTCTTCCTCGAACATCCGCGAAAGGGCATCTGGGACATTGTTCAAAGAGCCCTTTCGGTGTTCGACTGTGAAACTGTGGTTTTGTAGTTCCAAAGCCCATCTTGCTAACCTGCCTGATGGGTTTCGGAGATCACGGAGCCACTTCAAGCTGCTATGATCCGTGATGACCTTGAAGTCATAGGCCTCTATATACGGACGGAACTTTTTGATTGCCCAGAGAATTGCTAGACACTCTTGTTCCGTCACGCTATAATTCTTCTCGGCCGCGCTCAGAGTTCGACTAGCGAACTCTAGGACTCTTTCGTTGCCGTCTATTATCTGGTATAGCACCTCTCCAAGTCCTGTATCGCTCGCATCAGTTTGCACCACGAACTGTGCGTTAGATACCGGTCTGTGGAGAATCGGTGCAGAAGCAACTAGCGCTTTTAGCTTTTGGAAGACCTCTTCTTGTGCCGTTGACCACTCGTATTTCCGATCCTTTTTCGTTAGTTCGGTCAGTGGTTCAGCAATTGTGGCGAAGATTGATAAAAACTTTCTATACCACGAGGCCATTCCTAGGAAGCGTCTCAGCTGACGGAGGTTTTTCGGCACCGGATATTCCATAATGGGCTTTATTTTCTCGGGGTCTGGTTTAAAACCATCCCTATTTACTATGACCCCGAGATATTGGACCTCATCGCGACAGAAGACACTCTTCTCGCGATTTATTGTGAGGCCCGCGTCCTTTATCCTATCTAGAACTCTTTTTAGAACCTCTTTATGCTCCTCGAATGTTTCTGTGACTATTATTATGTCATCGAGATACGAGTAAGCAAAAGGTTCGAGTTCGGGGCCGATGACTTTGTCAATCAGCCTCTGGAAGGACGCTCCGGCATACGAAAGACCGTAGGGCATTCTTGTAAATTGAAATAACCCTTTGCCTGGCACGGTGAAGGCCGTAGTCTCTTTGGACTCCGGATTTAGTGGTATTTGGTGGTACGCACTACTTAAATCCAACGTGGATATGTATCGCGCTTTCTGCAGTTTGCTTAAGATACTCTCCATGTATGGTAACGGGTATGCGTCTGGCCTTGACGCTGCGTTCACTTTTCTGAAGTCCACACAGAAACGGAACTTCCCGTTGGACTTGCGTACCATTACCACAGGGCTTGACCAGCCGCTTGTCGAAGGTTCTATTATACCCGCGAGTAGCATTTCCTCCACCTGCTTGTGCATCTCTTCCTCGAGTTTTCGAGATACTGGGTAGTACTTCTGTTTTATGGGTCTTGTGGAGCCGACGTCTACTGCATGCTCAACCCACGAAGTACATCCTAATGGTGCCAGGCCGTTTCCCATCAGCTCAGCTACTAAAGCTTCCGCTTCTTTGCGCTGCTCTTCTGTTGGGTCCGCCAACCCTATAGCTGATACGGACACGGTATTATTGGCGGTTATGGAGGCTACTTCTAACTTTACGCTTGCATCATCATCTTTGAGATGCAGCGTATTGTCAGTGGGGTCTAAGACGGCGCTAAACTTCTTAATGAAGTTCACCCCAAGTAGCACTCCGTGTCTAGGTCTGGCATGATTGCGACGCGCACATCCTTGCACACGCCTGCCACGACCATGGGTAGATACACATAGCCAACCACTGCTATGCTCTGCCCATTAGCTACCCGTGCCGTTAGACCGCTGGCCGGGATTAATTCTTTTCCGCAGGCTGTAGCGAGCTGTAAGCCGATGGAATTCATCCCAGTCCAGGAAGCTCCAGTATCGAAGAGTGCCCGTAGCCTGTAGCCGGCTACACCTACTTGAAGCCACCATCGCGAGCATGTTTCCTGGTTATCTTCGTTCTGCTGAGTCGCGGGCACTTCTTCGCTCTCTCCTTCAGGCAATTGGACCGAGTTACCCTCGGTCGCTGATGTGAGCTGGGGGCGGGCGTGTGGCCGTGTTTACCTGCCCCTTGGCCGTTTCCCTGCTGGTTTCCGGCAGCATTGGGGTTGCGGTCGCTTCCCCTTTGCTCGTTGCCGTAACCCCTTCGGTACTCTGGCCTTTGTGGAGGTCCATTACTCCTTGGACTTGGCGGCCTAGCCTGGTGGGTCGCGCTACTACCCCCACTAGGCTGATTATTACTTTGCCCGCCTTCCCGCTGCCTGTTCTCCCAATTATTCTTTTTCTTGGGCTTCTTGAACGACTGTGGGTTTGGCGTTTGCCCACTATTTCCGTCGGTGCCTTTCTTTGTCAAGCTTGACAAACACTCGGCCATCACCCGACGGAACATAGCCTCGAGGCTTTCTCGAGGCTCCTGCTGTTGTTGCCCCATCGCCGCCACTCCTGGATTCTGCTTTTTCCGCTGATCCGTGGTTGGCTCTGTAGGTACGTAGGCAAACTCTGGCAAGTAAGTGCGCTCTGGCGGTGGTGGCGAGTGATACACCTTATCTGCCGCGAGCGCTAATTCGGCCTCCCGGGCTAAATCCAGGAGCCCTCGGTAATCCGTAATTTGATTACGCATCACCATTTTTTGTAGTTCTGGCCGCATGTTCCGGTGCAACATGTCCAATTGTTGGGGCATGCTAGGCACCGGAACTAACTTGAGAATCAAGGCTTGCAGATTCACTACGTAATCTCTCGTGAGTTCGTTTCTGCCTTGAGTCCTCGCGTTTATCTCCGCTAGGATTCGCTGTTGATGGCCCCTGTCACCGCCATACATGTGTATTATGGCCTCTTGGAAGTCTTGCCAAGATCGCCACGTATGACGGTTACTCCTATACCAGGTGGCCGCTACTCCACTCAGGAGCTCTGACAATGACGAGAGTACTTCGTCGTACGTCAGATTTGCTAGAGCTCGACATTCCTCTACTCTCGTGAGGAATAACTCGACGCTCTGCTCCTTCAAGGACCCAGAGAACTTGATGTGCCATTTCCTTACGATTTGGCCAACATCACGGTTCGTCTGTTGAGGCACGTACGTCTGCCTCGTAGACTGGTCCAGTGTAGCGCTCACCCCCGCCTGACGCTGTGTAGGATTTCTTCCGCTATTCCTCCTAGCGTCCCTTGGCGATTCAGTATTGGGGCTGCTGCTGTCAAAATTCACATATGTGAACGTGTCCTGAAAGTTCACATGTGGTGGTCCTCGTCCCCTGCCCGCACTCGGTAGTTGGACTCTCTCCAAGCGCGTGCTTGAGGGTGGGTGTCGAGCTTCTTGGAGTATTCGCACACTCTCTTTGAGCTCTTCCACCTCTTTGACGAGTCTATGGATCACCGACAGCAGCTGTTCTGAGACTACGTTATCTCCCACAGCAATCCCTGCGGTACGCTGTTCCCCCGCACTTGGCCACTCAAAACTCTGTGGCTGCGGTGGACTTCGCGTTTGCTGCCAGAACGCGTGCTGCCCATTTTGTGCCGACAACGACTCTTGTTCTTGACTCCGCCGGAATTGTCGTTGCCTGCGCTGCTCTTCTAGCAACGCCTGCTGTCGCTGCTGCTCTTGATGCTTTCGCTGTTGCTGCCGCTGCTGCTCCTGCTGTTGTTGCTGTTGCTGCCGTCGCTGCTGCTCCTTCTGCTGCTGCTGTTGCATTTGTTGCTGCTGCATTTGCTGCTGCTGCATTTGCTGCTGTTGCAGTTGCTGCTGCTGCATTTGCTGCTGCTGCATTTGCTGCTGCTGCAGTTGTTGCTGTTGAAGCTGTTGCTGTTGGAGCTGTCCCTCGGCTTCGGCTGGAGATGTCCCGGTGGGTGCTGCAGAGCTCAATATCTCTGTCCCGGAACCCTCCTGGCCGTTTGCCTCATCCGCTGGCTCCACCACTGCATTATGTGCTTGTTGTGGAGCGTTCATCCTCCGAGACTCCGAGAGTTTTTGCATCACTATCGGGTCATCAAGGAGCGTAATGAACGGGTGCGGTTGGTCTGGATCAGTATTGGGATCCACAATAGTCGACCCAGACTTGTTCATCAACGTTAAGTCGATGAACGCCCTTCGGGACTGCTCGCGTTTAGCAAATGCTTGCTTCTCCGACAGCTCCGGCTCTGGCACAAAATCGGCGGCACTGTAATCGCCCATAAGCCACTTGATCGTTGTCAGCATATTCACTGATTGCAGATCTGACTGCTGCAGACCAAGGGCTTGCATGGCCTCGATAATTTCCTCTTCGGGCTGTGTATACGCCCAATTGAGTATCGCAGATTCCGCAAATTGCGACGATCGGGCCATGGTGTCAATTGGCTGTGCGCTTCCCCACGAACTTATTTTACTAGCGCGAGTAGTATCCTGATCGATGGCAGAGAGAGTTTGCCTTTTCAACCCGTGAGCTAGCTTTTTCAACGCGAACCCGGGTTACTTTCTAAGAGCTACGGCGGTTGCTCTTAACCTCGATAATGTACGAGGATTTCCCGTATGCGGCTCTAAAAAAAATAAAAGCTATTTCTGTAATTAATTACGATTTGTAATTAATTAGGCTCCACTACTCGCACTTGTAATTTTAAAATAAATATATGTGAAAAAAATATATATATATGTGTCAAAACGGACAATATCACCAAAAACACAAAAAAATAAATACAATTTTCACCTAAAAAAAAAATAAAAACAATTTTTAAGTTCGAGGGGATTTTTGCGCTCGAGTTTTTACTCGGGCGCACAGTCAACTTTTTGTTCCGAGAGTGCTTGCCGACTTTCTCTCGATCTTCTTCTAACTGCACGATAAAAGAAAAAAAAAATTTTATTTTTCGCCCAAAAAAAAATAATTCGTATCGGAAATACGAGGACGAGAAGAAAAAAAATTTTCGAGAAGAGAAAAAAAATTAATTAAAAAATTAATTATCGCTAAAAAAAAAAAATTTTGTCGTTAAAAAAATTAATTGTTATTAAAAAACTTTAATTGTTAACAATAATTCCTCAACGCTCCAAAAATTCCGCGATCAATATCTCTCCTCGTCGGCACACTAGGTCGAGGGTTATTGGCTATCGCACGCCTAACCTCTCGACCGCACTCTCGCAACAGCACGGCTGTGTCACGCACACGCACACACGCGCCTACGAGCTGCGGCACGAAGAGCCTTTGTTTGCAGCTTACGCTCAGCTACGCTGCTGAGCTTCTTCGCGCCAAGCTTCGCCGCGAATCACGTACGCGTCGCAGGTCCTTCTCCACCCCCAAAACGTTGTGGCGCCAGTTGTAACGGGATGGCTAGTGGGGGAAAATCCCAACAAGCCACAGGCCAGCGATGCCCTAGAACACGGTGCCACGGGTGTCAGACTAAAATGACTTGCCCGGGGATCTGCTCCTGGAATCCCGAAAACAACGCGAAGATCGCACACGAACTTCGCTTTCCAACTAATTGGATCGCTGAGTGAAAAGCGCGCGCTCGAAGAGTAAAGCGCGCGGCCGCTATGCTCAGATATGAAAACGACCGGCGGAGTCGTTTTCCCGCGGAGGCGGCGGTATCCGGGAGAAGGACAGGTTGTAAAGAACAACGCGACGAGTAACTAGATATCACAATATATTTACTATTACTAGTCTCTACAAGCACAACGCCTGTGCTGATTATAACAAAGAGTTATTTCGCGCGCGACCGTTAACATTCAAACGCGCGAACTACACGGCGCGCGCCGAAGCTGCTAATTTCGCGCGCGGTGTTAAAGTACGGCGGGCTGACACACACCCCCACGTACACGGCACAGAAGGCTTGCACGGGGCGATTTCCGTGCGAGCCTTTACAATAAACCCGCGAGAGGAGAGTAGAAAACTTACGTTAGGAAGGAGCAGCCGGTGGACTCGACTCTCTCTCGCTCCCTGTCGTTCGCACAGCAGTTGCGCTCTCTCTCTCTGTCTCTTGCTCGCTGTATCGTGTCGGCAGGCGGGTTGGCTGCCGGCTCGTCGCTCACAGTCTCGTGCGGCTCACGCGGCTCGGGATCGCTCTCTCTCTGTCTCTCTTTCGCACGTTCACTATATGCGGCGCCTCCACTACACTCGCGGGGTCTCACAAAGTACGATAGGACGGCGCGGACAAGTAAACTCAGGAGAGACACGGAGGAGATGTTTTACGCGCAATGGCAGACACGAATATGGCTCCCTTTTCTCGCGGGAACCAGTTAGCAGCTTCGCGACGGATGACGGGCATTTTACGCGTCGCGAGACCGATTCGCTACGCGCGGCGCGCCTCGATTCGGCTGCGCAGGAGTTGCGCGCGCGCGCTCACTACCTTCGCGCGGTAGATTAGAATCGCGGCTAGACACGCGTTACAGAATAGAAATAAAAAATTCAACGCGTTTACAGACACGCGTTACAGAATAGAAATAAAAAATTCAACGATTTCATTAGAAAAAGCAACGTTTCGTTGGCTTGGTCTGCCAACCTCTTCAGGCTACAATTTTTTATTAAACAGAAAAAAAAAACAATTAATACAATGTAATTAATAGAAACTAAAACACTCGCGTGATACAATAATTAATACCTTAAATTATAACGTGTGTTACGTAGTACACATGAAGTCGATGTTAACGCCAAACATGAGATTGGTCAGTATTTATAGTATACACAGTAAAGGGTTGGTGCCTGTGTTTACAAACAAAACGCAGATACATATAGAAAGAAAAATCAAATGACAACAAATTTAATTTAAAAGTCTCAATAAAGGAAAATAAGACGTATTTAAAAATTTAACGTCTTCTTTCTTATTTATGTTATTACTGTTGCACTTAATGTGGATCATTTCTGACAATATACGTTTTTTGTAATTAGCTTCCTGATCTAGAATTTTCTAATGAGAAAAAAAAATTGTGCTGTTTTTCAAGTTTTTTTTTAAATTTTTTTTAATTTTTTATATTTTTTCATAATTTTTCTGATGTAAAAATTTTTTCCGACATTTAATCCTAAATCCCTACACTCATATGAGAATTATACTATTCAGGAGTAATTTAGTTCAAATCTGGAGTCAATCCATCCACAGGAAAATTTCAAAGGTTACGGTTAGTGAAAAAACTTGTTTCATCGATGACTATGGTTCTGGACCATATAAAAGGCCCATCAGAGAAAGTTTTAAGGTAAGGTAAATATACCCACTTTTATATGTAAAAAGTATGAAATAATTAGTTTACATTTATGTATTAAAATGTGACTTCTTATTTCAGAGAAAAAAGGTGTCTAGCCCCCTTAAGCAAGACTGAATACAACTCAAAAATGCACTTGTTACTATCTGACACAACTGTTTACGAAAATATTAAAAACAATCCCCTAAAAAAATTACAATCTGACACGTCGACGATTCTTAAGAACTTAAATAATAATAACTATTTGCGCAGAAAGTTTCATAATAACTCTCTTGTTCAAATACTACACTGGCAAAATGTTACGGTCTTTCAAAAATACATAAAGAAGATGTACCATTCCGTCCCATAATCTCATTAGTCAATAGTCCGAGCCACTTTTTAGCTATAATTATTTACAATGAAATCAAATCGTCCATAAAAATCCCAGAGTCGCATATCGACAACAGTTTTCATTTGAAACAAAAATTAAATTCAGTTATCATACCAGATGACTATGTCTTACTCTCTTTAGACGTTATTTCTCTATTTACAAACGTTCCACTACAACTAGTATTAGACAGTATAGATCGAAGATTTGATTCCATACATAATAGATGCAAAATCCCATTCAACGAAATTATTACATGTATAAAATTTCTATTTTCGAATACCTTTTTTTCTTTCAATAACAAATTTTATAGACAAATTGATGGTACACCTATGGGTTCCCCGTTATCGCCATTATTTGCAGATATTGTGATGGACGATTTGGAAACTGACTGTCTAAAAATTTTGAAAGAAAACCATGATATTCTTCCACTTTTTTATTTCCGCTACGTTGATGACACGATTATGTGTATCGACAAAAAACATCAATACCGTAATAAATACGTTCAATTCCTATTATAACAAGTTACAATTTACTTATGAATTAGAACAGGACAAAAAAATCAATTTTCTAGATATTCTTTTAATCCACCACAATAATACGATTATCACAGATTGGTATAATAAACCCACTTCTTCCGGCAGACTTATTAATTATCATTCCTATCATCCACCACAACAGAAGATCAATATTGTGTACAACGTTGTTGACAGAGCAATTTTATTATCAAATAAAAAATTTCATAGGAAAAATCTAAATATTGTTACTACATTACACAAAAATAATAATTACTCTCGGAGATTCATCAAACTATATGCATACAAATGATTTTACAAAATTAAATATGAGAACAACCAAAAAGACAATATTGTATAAAACGAATTTGTATCCCATATTTCATTACCGTTCAATGACATTTTTGAAAAAATTGTAACCATTCTCAAACCTTATAACTTCCGTGTTTTGCCTCTTGTTAATAAGAGTCTAAGTTCTGTAATAAAATTAGGTAAAGACCCTACAAAAAAGTGGGATAAGACCAACGTAGTTTATAAGTTTTTTTGTAAATCGTGTCCTGCGTCATATGTAGGAGAAACTAAACGTACAATAAAAATCAGAATTAACGAACATCAAAAAAATAATAACATAGAATCAGTAGTTCCATAACATAGGAATAAATTTCTCCATGATTTTGACTGGGACAATACTAAAATTCTAGATCAGGAAGCTAATTACAAAAAACGTATATTGTCAGAAATGATCCACATTAAGTGCAACAGTAATAACATAAATAAGAATGAAGACGTTAAATTTTTAAATACGTCTTATTTTCCTTTATTGAGACTTTTAAATTAAATTTGTTGTCGTTTGATTTTTCTTTCTATATGTATCTGCGTTTTGTTTGTAAACACAGGCACCGACCCTTTACTGTGTATACTATAACTAGAGTTCGACACGCGCGCTTCGCGCGCTGATTTTCTTTTTTTTTTATTTTGCTAATAATTTGTTAATAAAGCTATCAAAATGGTCAAGTATTTATGCAAATACATATATGTGGCTTCCAGGAATGACGACGTAACTACATTGTACGTGTTTTCGAGAAATTACCGTTTTAAAATTTCTGTCATTCATGAGTATCTACATAATGTACCTTGTGCATTAAGGTACCCAACTCTCAGCCAATCGGAGCCAATCTTCGGCTTCGATGCTTAGTGGTGGGCAAATTACATGCGTGGACCTCATATTCCCTGACTACTGGGGTTTACAAGTTATTTAAATAATCGTTTTGCTTATTTTTTTATATCTACATAACTCTCTTACATGCGTGGACCTCATATCCCCCGCCTACTTGTACTAATACATGTTTCGTAATTATAGTTTCAAAAAATTCTATTTTGTAATAGTTTGTTAAATAAATAATCCGGTTTAAATTATTTCATTATTTTTGATATCAGATTCGTGATTAGCAACCCCAAAAACAAAACATAATACAGTTCCGTAATTATAGTTTCAAAAAATTATATTTCTCAATAATTTGTTTAAATAATTTTGTTTAAATTCATTATTACATTATTTTTTATATCAGATTCGTGATCACCGCCTATAAAAACCGCAAGTTTGTTGTATTTTGTGTCTCAGATTGAGCTACATTTGAAAGCGGTAGTCCCGAGTATAGTGTAATAGGAGCTACATTTAATATTTGTCATTATAAAGTTAATTTAATCTAATATATTATTTTGTGATTGTAACTTTTATTCTTGTAATAAAATATATTTAAATTGTAATTTTGATAGTTAAAAAATAGTTTATGTATATCTATATAGGAGTTTTAAAAACTTTAGACAAATATGTATTGCATTTATCCAATCTATAACCTTATAAATCTATATAGATGTAGAATGACCGTCTTAAAAGTTTTGGTCACGTCATGAATTTTAATTTTAATCTAAGTTTTGCTATTAAAAAAATAGTTTAAATATAAAAAGTTTATTTTAAGAAATATACGATACGAGTTTTAAAAACTTTAGACAAATATGTGTTGCATTTATCAATATCAAATCTGTTAAAATGGCGATAAGCGTCATCAGGAACTTGACAAAGTATGGTCATTTGCTTCATATTTTCGACGGTCTTGCGACGGTCTTAAGACGGTCGCATGACCGTCTTATGATGCGCGTCACAGTCACGTTGCATCTCTGCGCATGCAACACGGCACAACATCTGAATGTATACGCCTCTTTAATATTATTATATTACAAATGCAATAATTACAATAATGTAATATACAACAACATGTCAACATAATACAAAATACAATTTACGTACTACTACAATATCTGTATTCAAAACTTAATCTAGTTCGCATTTAAAACTCTAGTCCCTCTAACTCTAGCAGGCGCAATTGACCCGATTCGACATTTTCGAGATATATTTCGAGATTTTCGAGAAAAAATCAACATGGCGCCGAGCATGTCTGGTTGCATTTTTTATAGAGGGAATACTGGCCAATCTCATGTTTTGCGTTAACATCGACTTCATGTGTACTACGTAACACACGTTATAATTTAAGAT
This sequence comes from Torymus aiolomorphi, assembly GCA_036365515.1. Lineage (NCBI taxonomy): Eukaryota > Metazoa > Arthropoda > Insecta > Hymenoptera > Torymidae > Torymus > Torymus aiolomorphi. The sequence continues at coordinate 135,262,074 of CM070874.1, forward strand.
ATTAATTATTGTATCACGCGAGTGTTTTAGTTTCTATTAATTACATTGTATTAATTGTTTTTTTCTGTTTAATAAAAAATTGTAGCCTGAAGAGGTTGGCAGACCAAGCCAACGAAACGTTGTTTTTTGTAATGAAATCGTTGAATTTTTGATTTCTAATCCTCGCCTCCGTCAGATCGACTTAACTCATTACCTTCTTAGAAAAAATTTGGGAGTGCGATGTTTTACTCATATTCTACATTTATTATTTATGCATATTTTTGTAAAAATGTTCCCGAAAATTTCGGAGTGATGGGGAATCGAAACCACGCCCCTCGAGCAATGTGTTTGTCTTAGAAGGCATCTTACCACCTGAGTCAAACGCCGCTCGCTTTTCCATTTTTATTGGCTTCCGTCTACTAGGTCATATCAACCACGGCACAATGTTCATTTTTTATACACAATATTTTTTTAGATTAGGAGATTACCATATTGACCTTCAGTGATAGACTGTTGATTAATGCACTCAGCACATCTAGCTCACAAGCCTATCACAGGTCGTATCGAGAACCTCAAGCACGCACTCCGGGAGAGAATAGTTTCGAATCTTCGTCGTCGAAAAATTTGAGAGACAGCTTTTTGAAAGTGCTCCCAAAAATTCAGACCAGCAGGGATTCGAGCATAGCCCCTAAGCGACGTTTGTTTCTGAAGGCAAGGGCCTTACCCCTGAGCCAAACGCCGCTCTCATTTTTTTTTTATTGTAAGGTAGTGGAACCAGTTTTCGATAGACACCCAATTTTCGATAGCTTTAGTTTCAATATCAATTTAAATTAATTTCCGACTAGTATTAGCACTGAAAACAAATTTCTAACATTTATTAAACTGTTAAATGTTATTATTGTATATTACGTTCGCTTACATAACGCTATCTATTAGAAAATCGGAATATTATGTATTAACCTCACACTCGACGCCACTTTCGTTGCTCTTTTGACCGCGTACTGTGAAGAAAACAACTTTGCAAAAGAAGAGTTCTTTATAAAATTAATGCATTTTTTACGTCGCTTTAATCACTAAAAAGCAAAAGAAGGATATCATGTCTAAGATCAAAAAGTTAAAATGTAATTTATTTACTTTTAACCTTTTTAATTGAGTTATCTACAACTCATCCCGAATAGACATGCCTAAAGCAATTTTCGATAGTCAATTTGTTTACTGTAAACCTTTGATAGATTTTAAATTTATTATTAGTTTATTAATTTGAATAGATTTTTAAATAAATTGTATGTACGTTCATTATTATTCATTATAATTGAAGTTTTTTTGTACACCACTTACTGTTGTAGTGTAATGTACATTATACTATTTAAACATTTTTTTAATATATTTATTTATTTTGTAATGCAGTAAATATTGTATACTTATATGTACATTCTTTAGCTACAATTTTCATATCTTGAAAGTTGATTTCGGTCTCTTTGAACTGGAGATCCATAATTCAGTTGCTCGTTGATAGATTTAAGACTTGGGTGTCTGTAGCGTAGGAAATATTTGGACGCAATGAACTAAATAATATTGTAGATCTCTTATACGAAAGGACCAAAATCAACTTTCATTGTGTGTAAATTGTAGCTAAAGACACTACACTGAAAAAATTCTGGCACGAGAGACGACTTTATTCCTTTACGGAGGTCGTTTTAAGGTTATGTAACGTCTGTTGTCTCACGCGGAAAGTCTGTTGTTCGGCAAGGGAGTTCTGCCGTCCCTTTTTCGGGTCGTCTGCTCAACCGCCGTGCGGCGCACTCGTCTCGGCACGTCTCTTACCCCGACAGGGACGTGAAAGCTCCCTTATAGCAGGAACAACAGACATACGCAATCATCGTGGCGACTTCTGTTTTCGTTTTGGAACGTCTGTCGTGCCAGAGTTTTTTCAGTGTACCTATAAGCATACAAAATGTTCTATCTTATTATATAGAATATTTTGTATACTCATAGGTCGTGCATGTACGTATTACTTTTCCAAATAAAATTTATATTTAACATAATATTTTTATAAAAACATACATTTTCTTTTATTTTACAATAATTTGTTTTCAAAAACATACTTATTATAACCATTATAGTAAGAAAGAATCATATAAAATATTAAGTCATTTGATCCGGGTCCAAATATGTCCTGCGATAAAGTCACCCAGCATATATTAAGTACTTATAAATGTGTTTTTTTTTACAATAAATTATGGTATTAATTTATTTATATTATAACCAGTTCTATTTATAAATAAGTAATGTGAAAGACTTATAAATTTACTGGTTTATTATTTTAGAAAAGTAAAACAATTGTAACTATTAGTTCCTAACCTCAATTTTGTGTTCACATTTCACAACCTATCGACAAATAGTCTCCTACATATCCAAAACTGCTCTGACGCCGAAATTGGTTATCGAAAACTACTCTCGCGACATTATATTTTTAAAAATTATTTTCTCCATTAATATGTATTAAATCTGAACTTTTTCTTTTTTATTTAATGTATTTGAACTTGTTCTATAACTTTATAAAAAAAATAATGGTATTCTTCAATAAAAATATTGGTTTTTGGAACAAAACGTTACCTTGCGTCTTACGCTATCGAAAACTGGTGCCACTACCTTATATTTTTATTGGCTCCGACAACTAGGTCATATCAGCCATAGCACAATGTTCATTTTTTTGTATAACTCAATAATAATTTTGTATATTTTTTTTTATCAAATATTTGTTAAGATTAGTACAGGTTTCCGTACTGACCCTCTGTGATAGACTGTGGATTAGTGCACTCAGCGCATCTAGCTCACCAGCCTATCACAGGTCGTATCGAGAACCTCAAGCACAATCCGGAAGCGAATAGTTTCGAATTTTCGTCGCCGAAAAGTCAGAGAGACACCTTTTTGAAAGTGCTCCCGAAAAATTCGGACCGACGAGAATTCGAACCCACGTCCCTAAGCGACGTTTGTTTCCATTTCTTTGTTGTTATGACATGCTGCCGTCTATTAGAAGCATAATAAAATAACTAAAGCTGACTATTGGCCTTTATACAATACTAGATTCTAAAGCAGAGCGTGCTACGCGGGCCTGCAGCACTAACCTATCTTACCTACTGTATTAGTCAATGAAATTTTTTGATAACACTCTGAAGTTGGCTCTATAAGCTTCACTTCGATAATAATCGCTATCTCCCTTTTATAATAGGACTAGATTCTAAAGCAGAGCGCGCTACGCACGCCTGCACACTAACTTATCTTATCTACTGTATTAGCCAATGAAATTTTTTGATAACGCTCTGAAGTTGGCTCTATAAGCTTCAATTCGATAATAATAGCTATCTCCCTTTTACAATAGAACTAGATTCTAAAGCAGAGCGCGCTACGCACGCCTGCACACTAACTTATCTTACCTACTGTATTAGGGACTAACCACATAAGTGCTGTGCTGAGCATTTTTGGCTGTACTGTGCTGCACAGCACGGCCAAAAATACTCAGCACAGCACTTATGTGGCTAGTCCCTTAGTCGATGAAATTTTTTGATAACGCTCTGAAGTTGGCTCTGTAAGCTTCAATTCGATAATAACGGTGCGTTTACATTCGGCATGTTGCACCTTCTTGCATGCGCCTTGCGCCAAGCCAAAAAAAAAATCGTTGTCCGATATCTAGCATACTCGTGATTCATGGCAGAAGTTCAATATATTAATCATCTGCCATGGGTAACGCGTATGCTCGATATCAGACGATTTTTTTTTTACTTGGCGCAAGGCGCATGCAACAATGTGCAAAATTCCGAATGTAGACGCTCCATAATCGCTATTCTCCCTTTTACAATAGGAATTTTTTCACGGTTGGTCTTCTAGAATGAGTCACGCCGTCTAGTCATTTTTGCGTATACGCTCCAAAAATTACAGTATCTTGTATAAAGGCCATTACGCTGTCCCTCGCGCTCGAAGCGATCGGACGTGTTCGCACACGCGTCTGTCTTCGGTTCGTGATCCGCGAGCGGAATCACAGCTTTTCAAATTTTCAAATGCCAAATTACAATTTCAACTTTCTAATCACTCTTATCGTTTTTTCAACTTCATTTCTCACTCCCCTCATTTCAATTTATTTTAGCTCTCTCCCTAGTTCAGGGAAAATCGTATCTATCATGGAGAATTTTTGTGAGTGAATCTTGGATTTACACAGGCCTGGGCTGAAATACTTGGTGCCTGAGTAATCGGATGAGATCAACTTTTTTATTATCTTTAGTTTCTTAGCATTGAACTTAGTTCTCTCTTTTGGGAATTTGGAAATATCCAATGGTAGGGATCTGTAAGTAGTAATTGAGGAGTGGTTTTTGTTTTGGCCAATGGCCCCGTAGGTTACCTGACCTTCACGGGTATCGGGGAGATTCAGCGGTCCTACTTTTCAATCTTCTTTTCAGATTCCCTAGACTGCTTTGGTGTTTAGTGCTCTTATCTATACAGTTCTTCACAAATATATCCTACATCCATTATTAATTCTTTAACTCCATTTTTGACATTGTAAATTACAGCATTTTTTAGTATTATACTCATATAATTTTTGTTGGCCATATTTCATAATTTATATCATAGCTTATAACTGTAAAAATTCTTAAATTCATCATCTCCAGTCATCAAGGTCACCTCATAACCCCCCTTTGTAAATACGAAAATTTTAATCTTTTGTTTACATCTAAATTTCGTAAGTACTCTCTCCCTTTGTTGTTGTCGGTTTCTGGGAGTAGGATGCTCCGAATTCAGTTGCTCATTTTTAAATCTCGGCAGCCTACCCTCTAGTTCTCGATCTTACCCAGAGAGGAAGCTTGGAATATTCTGACGCTGCTTATATTCATAGCAAATTTCATTTTATAGATTAGTTTCATTTCCAATTATTTCTTAGTTTACTATCTCATCTAGAAATGTTAAAATAGCTTCAGCCAATCGCGAACAGGACGTGGTAATGGGCACATAGCTGTCTCTTAGCTGTAGCCCCGGGGGGAAGAAAAAAAAAACGGTGTGCTGCGTGCCAGACCAAAAAAGTTGTGAGAAAATTGGTTATGTTAGTCATAATTAGGTCGGATTCGTTTCTCGATGGTTTACGTAGGGGAATAGATGTCGGACAACAACTTCATTTGGTGCGGCACGCCGTGTAATAGAGGCAGCTTAACAACCAAATTTACTATGCTAAAAATGAGTGCCGCCTCGTGAGGTATACAAAAACGGAACGAGTTTTCCGAATTGGCGGTGGTGTGTGTGCAGGAATTCAAAAGTGTAGTGTAAGTAACAAGTAAGGATTTTAAAAACTTGAAAGTAAATAGTAAGACTGCTTTAATTTCTTATGTAAGTGATTCATAATTATGTGTACAAATTAATTTGGTTTATTTTTCAAGTAAAGCGTAGATATTGTTACTAGCTTTTAGCAAAGATAAATTTTAGATAGTTTTTTAAATAATATTTTGGTTCACAGTTGTTAAGACATTGGAATGTTGGTTATGGGTGAATATTTATTTTAATTATTAATTTCATTTAGTATTATAACTAATAATAAAGTTCAATTATAAAAACGTCTGCTATTCCGTGTGAAAATTTGTGCCCCACTTAGTGTCTATCTTAATTGCCAGAGGTTCAAATTTTCACATCGAATAGCAGATGCTTTTACAGCTGCGCACTTCGCCATTCTGGAAAATCCATTCCATTTTGCTCATTTCGGTTTTGTGTATCTCATGGTTTTGTGCACCCTAACGATTGAAAAACTATTGATTATCATTTATTGATATTTAGCTTTATAAAATTATATTATACTGAGATATAAATCCTGGTGTGTACCTTTGTTCTTTCAGTAACGTTAAATAAGATTATCATCATCAAAAAAAAAAAATGTAGATGTATGTTTTTATTTCGTAATTCAATATCAATCCGTAACTAACTATATCAAACACGTCGTTCTGTCTCTCTCCCTCTCGTGCACGTCGTCTGCTATTTGTGTTCATAATCATGAATTAAAGGAAATTTCCCACGGCTACGTACAATTTACAAGGTGTGGTTTGAAAGGGGAAGCCGCAATCTTTACGCCATATGTTTTTTACTGGTCAAATATTTGATCCCTTTTCAGAAATACTCGACTTAACCTATTTTTTCCCGCCGTCCTATAAGAGTACATGTAAAAGATGACAACTTCAAACGTTAATTTTTCAAAATTTTCCACGGTTATAGGGGAAAATAAAAGTACCACAAGATTCGGCACATCTTGAACTATTGAAAATGTTATATCCCAGTTCGTAAATTTTCATGCAAGAGCGTCCTTAAGGTGGCCCTTCCGCGACTCCCTAGTCAAATCAGTGATAAATGAAGAGGTTACCTAAAATTTAAAAAGACCATGGTTGCAATGTGGTTTATTTATTTCAATGATAGAGATAGTGAATGTATTATAAATAAAGTGTATTTAACATGACTAAGATAACTTTTATACCACTCTAACCTCAAAATCACAACTTTGATATGATTTTTCGGCGCTCGTGGTATAAAATACCGTTCGAAACTAGTGCGTAAGTCGATTATTTAGGTAGCTAAATAATCGACTTCCCCACCCATGTCGAAATGTACTATTTTCACAAAATGTCGATATTCTAGAAATTAGATTTTGTCACTACAAACAATTATTAATAAATCACTGGAATCTTTTTTGTTTCTAAACCGATTTTAGTTTTAAAGGTCTCATTTTGTTTCTTAAGTAATTTCATATAGGGACTTGCGAAAAAAAAATTCAAAATTATTAAAAACTCAAAAAGTTATAACTATAAGTTGTTCATAAATTTGTGAATGAGGTTATAAAAATGATTTTTTTAATTGGCTGTAACTTTCTGTGTTTTGAATAATTTTGGATTTTTCCCTTAGCAATTCCCCATAAAATTACTTAAGGAACAAAATGAGACCTTGAAAACTAAAATCGGTTGAGAAACAAAAAGGATTCTAGTGATTTATCAATAATTGTTTGCAGTGATAATATCTAGTTTCTAAAATATCGATAAAAAAAGATTCTAGTGATTTATCAATAATTGTTTGCAGCGATAATATCTAGTTTCTAAAATATCGACATTTTGTGAAAAAAGTTATTTAGTAATGTTAAATAAACTTAATTTATAATACATCGATTATCTCTATCATTTTAAATAAATAAATCACATTACAACTATGGTTTTCTTAAATTTTAGGTAACGTCGCGGAAGGGCCACCTTAAGAAGAAATTCATGCGTAAAAGTGTTGATAAATGTAATTTTATTTACTCTAAATTATTATGATATACTTGAAATACCTAATTTTTGTGTTATAGAACTTTACACACTTCTGACAATAATATACAGCGATCTGGTCAACAATATCATGCTCAAATTGTCAATGATGGGTCCTTTTGTTCTGTGCGTAACTCGTATGCTCCTTCGTCAAACAATGGTCTACTTATGACGACCAATGGCTTGAATTACAATCCACAATCTTCCAATTGGTCTGAAACTCTGCTTAGTACTGATTGTGTGAAAGATTTGTTTGGCCATTATTCTCAGTTACATTCATGCAATAATACAGACTACAATTTAAATGTCGCTCTGAACTTAGCGCTCGACTCGCCTGATAATGTCGCCCTCAATGAGATGCAGCTCCACTGCAGTCTACCCCAAAATTCTCATGGCAATTCTATACTAAATGTTCACGATTCCTACAATGCGACTGCCAATGCTCAATGCTACCGTCCTAGTTCCACTGTGACTGATCTTAGTGCTGATTCTGGTTTTCTATCTAACTCGCCGATGCAGCACTTCTCTCCTGCCGAATCTACTCTACAAAACTGCTTCACTAATAACCTTCAACGTAGTAAATACGAAGAGGTGAGTATATAGTCTGTATATATAGATATTGTATTCATTAACAATATGTACAAAGTTGTAGCATCCCAATGCATCTACATACTCAATTCAATAATTACTTTTTTCACAGATATGTTTGTTTTGGTTTTGTAAGGTTCAAAGAAATTTTTTTTTCTTGTTCAGTGTTAGACAGTTCAAGTTAATAGTTAAATTAAAACTATGACGAAATAATCTAAATACAACTTTTAAAGATTAGTTTTATTTTACTTTAACATCTTCACTGTTATATAAGTAAACATGGCTTGTACTATTTTTAAAATTTTATATTTAAGCGCTTGTCAATTTTACAAAAATGATAATCGTACATTATTTATTACCTTTTCTATAAATTTCCTATAAAAAGAAAAGAAACTTACGCTTTTTTAAGCTTTTTTTTAACGTTACTAAATTTATTCTAATTAAAATAAAATAACTTCTAAAAAAAAGTTTATTTCCGTTGTAGTAGTGAAATATTTGAAATTCTCGGTCAGGCATTTCAATGTATATGTAGCGCGGTCGACCCTCAGGCTTCTATAGTTGCCTTCGGAGCGCTCCCGCGCTCCTTGATGTGTTATAATATTAGAATAAAGTATTCAATTAATTAAATAAATAATGGTACAGAAAACTCGATTGAAAAGTATTAAATGTGTGTTTTTAATAGAATATAAAAAAATACTCTTTAATTTTTTTTAATAACTAATTTGTAACTTTAGTTACAATTACTTTGGATAGAAGTTTGGATACAGGTACTTTAATCAAACGAACTTCTACCGTTTACATTATAAAATAACTGTTCCATTTTTGTAGTGATTGTTCTGCTCTTAAATTTTTCTGTCTAACGTTATTTATGTTTAAAAAAATCAGAATTATTATGACATACGAATTCTTTCCTGTAAACGTACTTATAAACAATTTATAAATCAAAGGTAAACTTTTTCAGTACAAAGATTATCATGAGACGTCCAATTTGAATATTAGCAATATTGCGACATCGAAAGAGCATTTGTTCTTTAAGCAGCAACAACACCAAGCCTCTCGCAGCTGCAAGTTGGATGATGCTGTGGCTCTGACCGCTGAACAAACGTACAAGCGCCTCATTAATCACTATCCGAGTATCACCGAGCACCAACAGCAATTTACAACCAATGAGCTTGACGGAAGTAACGCTATACCGCTAGTTGATCAGCGTCTCGACGCCACCTTTCTCAAGATGCTCAACCCCAAAGTCAACAGTTCTAATAGCAAATCGCGTGAGAAGCAGGTATTTTCACCGATTGGTTATTCACACGACTTGGCTGTGGCTGCTGCGACAGCGGCCAGGGAGGCTGAGCAGCTGCAACAACTCAAGTTCAATTACCAGAGCGTCAGTGACTGCCAGCGGTTCATTGTTAACAACGCCGATGCTCTTAAGACTCTCCAGCAACAAAATTCTCAGGTAGGGTACCATTAGAATATAGTTTCAACGTTACAAAGTTCTTTACTTTCGATTTTATATATAAATATAGATTACTTTTTAAAAAGTCCTGATTATCACTTTTTTTTCACTGATTTCCATTAGTAGTCTCAAATTACCACTATTAAATGTGTACGCTCTAAAAAAATTTTGTGTATTTTTGAATAGATGTTCAGATACTGTAAAGCGTTCAGCATTGGTCCAGAGAAGTTCCATTTGTGGACAATCGAATTTCGTGACGTTTTGTTTATCGTAAGCTCTCGCGTTATTAACCTGGCTATTGTTCGGTTCGGCTCGAATTGAGATAATTAAAATTGTGATAAAAAAGTTAATCCGTTTTCTGAAGTGTTTGGTGCAAGTAAAAAATGTGAATTATTAATTGGAGTAAAATTCTTTAATGGGGGGGCTTTTTCTGATTTTATTTTAGGCTGTTTACCAAAATAATCATAAGAGGGCTAACATGACAACCGCATATAAAATGAAGGCTGCTTATGAATTGGGAAATGGCGTGAACATTTCCAACAACACTTTGGCACAACAACAACATCAGCAGCATATCAATGGCACTACCAACAATGCTGTTGACAATGATATTTTCAATCGACTCGTTAAACAACGCCAGCAGCAACAGCAGCAACGTTTGAAAGGCATACCAACAATATCGTCTGCTGCCGATGCTGTACTCTTCAATGCAGGTCTAATGCAAAGTGCAGGTGCAGGAGTCTTTTCGACTCATGCAGTCATGCCCATGCCTGTGGCTGTACCGCCACCCATGTCTATTTTCGAAACTGGTTTGGGACTGAGAAATGGAGGTTCTGCCAGAAGATCGGGACCTTCTCGAGTTTTATTTTTGAGATTGGAGCAGACCTATGAGCAATTCAAACAGCTGGAGAAGGAACGCAAAAAATGCGAGGCTGGTTTAGCCGCCCACTTTCCCGGAAAGAAAGTGACCAGTGCTAACAACATACCCATTCCTAGACTCCAGGGAAGCCCTTCAAGAGTTGATAGGCTTATTATCGATCACTTCCGGGAACACGCCCGCGTTATCACATTAATAGCTAAAGTAAGTCTTTCTTATTCACCTTTAAAACAGTATTTATCAACCAATAGAAATAATCCAATCATTGTATAACATTAAATTTACTAAATTTAAACAGTTTAAGTAAATAGTTTACTTGCCTGAGATCCGACATGGTACATCTATGTACCATTAGTTCTTTTTATATTAGCCACCTCTAAGCGCGCTTCGCGCGCCTTAATTTTCACAAGCCTTCGCGCCACTTTTGTTTTTGTAACCTAGCAACCTATTACTCCCACCAACCAAATCACGAATAAATTGATATCATAACAAATCCATCATTTTTTGAAGATAGAAATAACGATAGACGTTAAATCGATGATGGAATCAATTCCCTATATACAACTTTTGTATTCTTTATAACCCAAATAAACAACAGGATTCGTGGGACATAAATTTGAGATTATGAAAATGACTGATTTCTGTATTCCTTGTTTTAATACATTTCACGAATATATATAAATAATATATTATGAAATAATACATTATGAAAAAAAACACTGGTGTAAAAGGTGATTATTTATCGCATGAGACATTTTTCGCACGAGCGAAGCGAGTACTAATTCTCTTTTTGCAAGCGAATTAGCAAAAACTGTTTAAAATTCAATTATTAAAAGAAATTTTAAAAATTTCATTTTTGACATCGGAGTAATTTTTTATAAAAATGTATCTCGTTTTATAAATAAAAGGTCCTTTTGACCATATTCGAAAAATGCAAATCAATAAAGTTATTATTTTTTAAAGTTTGTTGACAATGCATAATTTAATATTTTTTCTTATTTCTACTCGGCAGCATTTCCTTCCTATTCATCCCTTTGCTTTAAAATTTACAAAACTGAATCGTAATTTTTAAATAATAAGAACCTAGAATTCAGAATGACTATCTTTCCCGATTAAAGTTGTGTTACGAATTTTCGATTTGTAGAAATTTATGTATTTAGTATTAAAATTTAATAGATACAAAGGATTTTTGCAAAGTTTCAGACCTCTAGGTGTTAAGGGTGTTAAAGGGTTGCAATTTTTGTAATCACTGCGTACCGCGCGCACGCTCAATCTCATTGATGCTTTCACTCAACCGCCCTCACGTGTAAAATATTAGAAACTTTTTACAACAATCCAACATCCTCAGAACCTAAACATCCAAAACTTTGCAGAAAACCCCTTTTACTATTAAATTTAAAGACTAAATAATCCAATAGCTCACACACTCCTACAAAACTTTATAGAACCTACGCACTTTACACCCGTGTGGGCGAAAATTATTTTAATTATATAACTATAATGCCTTATTTTTATTTCTGAAATCATAAGAATTTTTTCATATATTTACTAAAAATCAAAGTCTATATAAAAAAATTACAAAGCCTATACAACGAAATGAAAAATAGTGATGTGTTCGTAACTATGTAATTTTTTTATCTAGGCTTTGACTTTTTAGTACATATTTGAAAAAATTCTGTGAGGTCCAGATGGCCGTCTATTACTTAAGGGGACGCCGCAGTTAATGTATTATTATATGAAAGTACTGTAGTATATTTTATTTTCTAAATAAAAAAATATGACAATTTTCCAAAAGCCAAGAGTTGTCCGCACTTGATGTACAACTTTTGAAGTGATTCCCAAAATTTCAGCTATGTTGGTTAATTCTTTACAGAGAAAACTTTGAAAAACTAGTTCTGTTACTCCGGCATCCCGTTAAATGTCCACTTCAGCCGTTTCTAGCCTGGTGTTACCCAAGAGCTAGGGATGGTCAAGTCTTACAAACGTTTTGTTTAATTATAACTAAAGGAGGAAAAAAAAAATATGTTTGAGGAGACAAGCAATTCCTGCTCTGCCTATTCGGCACAGAGTGATCTGAATGCTTCTGGGAAGTGGGTGAAAATGAGGGAATTTTAGAATAGGAGAAAAGTGAGAAAAAAAACAGAAATAAGCTAAAGAAAAAAATTTAGAGTTTCTTACTTTTTGTTTATTGTTATAGGCTTCCTTCCCTCCTTTGATGCAATAAGGTAGATACAATGCTCGGTTCGAGTGGTGTTGTGTTGATGCTACTGGTCAACTCTGATGGTGGCGAGGAGCTGCCTGACGGCGGAGGGACGAAGGAAAAGCTTAGTTCGGTTTTCTCCCTCTTTCCTTCCTCGCCAAGTGCGGTTCGGGGGTACTCTCCGTGGAGGAGTTTACAAAGATTTTTGGAGACAGTTGACTGGTCGCGCAAGTATGGGCGGAAAAATAAGGGTGGGCCTAAGGCCCTTTGATGCGGCTAATTGGCTGCGTGGGGGAAAGAAGCATCCCCCAGCTTTCGGCTGTAGTTACGACCGTTTCACAGAGATGACGTTACATGTAGTGTTTCTGCGCCTATTTTTCATTAATGTTAAATACATTGTTTACATCAAAAGTTCGGTTAACTATTTATTATATAGTGTTAATTATTCTATATGAACTTAACAAATAACTTATTTTCTAATTAAATCTAATTTTGTTGTACAAATTTGCGCACACTATTTTAAAACTTCCAAAATACATGGTTTAAAATCTAATTAACTATCGAGTAGAAAATACATATTGTTTGTACGCTTAAAACTAACTTAATTAATAATAGTGTCAAAAATATAACGAAGTGACAATTTTTATTCATTCTTTTATATAGGGACAGATTTTATAAGTTAAACTAAATTATTCTGGCGAGACGCTTGTATAAGGATTGTTATTTATAACTAAATTTTTATGTACCGTTGCAATATATTACATTTTACGAGTTACAGATCCTATTATTTATTATTGTTGTCAGTTATCCTCGTTGTATAGTAAAAGAAAGTAAAGAACCTGCTTCATTTTTGCAATATTCTATGTGTTTATATATATGTAAGAGATGCAGTTAATACATATGTATCAGAATAAATTCGCGAATACATCCTGCATTACAACACAGACACACACACACACACACACACACACACACACACACACACACACACACACACACACACACACACACACACACACACACACACACACACACACACACACACACACACACACACACACACACACACACACACACACACACACACACACACACACACACACACACACGCACGCACGCACACGCACGCACGCACGCACGCACGCACGCACACACAATTTTAGTAAACTTTTATAAATAGTATATGTAGAAGAGTATGTAACGTGATTTTACAAAGACTTTAATTAAAATTTTATTGTGAACTATGCACGCAAATATCATGATATTCTTTTTTTTTTTTATTTTATTTATGAGTTTGTTCATTAGTTATTGCTAAAATGAAGTTGTGAAGTGTTTTATTTAATCATCCTTACTTCTACCAGACCTATTTTTGTAAAATTTAGATTAGCGTAATCAGAAAAATTTAACTTAACGTAAGTTAATAACTATAAATTAAAATGTAAAAATAAAATTAGCAATATGTAAAGTCGAAGGAAGTTGTAACGGTCGAAATTTTATGGCTTCTCGGCGACGCGTAGGCGCGCACGTGCACAGCCGGGGTGACCTGCCTTTCGGGGTAAAGTCGTAAAATCTATCCCTTTTTTTCACATAGGAGGAAATGCTTTCGCCTTTGAGGAAAGTTTTCACTTTTAGATGTTCCGCGTTTTTCCATTTCATTGGAAAGGGCCGGGATGCAGTGTCTTGCATCTGCATGCCATCCAATCTGACCGTTACTTTGTGCGAGCCAACGGTTCGAATACGAGAATTCTTTTGGATTCCATTTAAGAGATAAAAATAAAGGAAAAAGAAAAACAAAAATTCTTTGCTTGTCGATGCCTAGAGGACTCAACGTAAAGGCGGTCAATATCGTAATTGACATGACCGTCCGACGTTACAATTCTTATGAATTTAGAAATAAAAAGAAGGCATTAAAGTTTTATAATTAAAATAATTTTCGCCCACACAGGCGTAAAGTGCGTAGGTTCTATAAAGTTTTGTAGGAGTATGCGAGCTATTGGGCTTCTTGGCCGTTAAGTACTACTTTATGCGCGCTGGCTGAATAATTTTGAAGTTACAACGTGAGCGTAAAATGTAATTTTACACTACAATAAATTGATTTCAGTACTTTCTTATGTTTAATTTGTATAGAAGCATGAAGAAATTTGAATACATTTCTGAGAACAGTCATACAGTTGTTTCGGAGAATGGTTTGCATTACTTGACTATCGATAATTGATTTCACAACTTTCATTTGTTTGATTTGTAGTGAATAATTTGAATGTACTTACATATTTAAAAAAACTAATTTTTTAAGTATATTCTAGCAACACAATTTGTCTATAGTCTTTTATTCTAATCCCATCTATTCAATAAGCACTCTCTACAAATGGTAATAATTTTTTTCATGACTACACAAATAATAATATTATTAATATAAAACTTTCTACGAAAATATAAAATAAGGCAAGTATACACGGAAAAAAGATTGGGACTACAGTGGCCTCAGCGCTGGGAGTGCAGAACTCTCATAAGTTTGGGAATATAGCGCCCTCACTTTTGAGCGCGTGGCTGTGCCAAAAATGGGGAGAGCTGCTGTCTCGAACTGCCGGGAGCGCTGCTGTCCCAACTCTGAGCGAGCTGCTACTCCAGGTATAGAATTATTTAGCTACCAAGGCAGGGTCCGATTAGTACACTATGGCCCGAATTCATAGACGCTGAGTCGGTCTCAAGTACGGTATATATAGATATACTAAAGCATGGCTTCAAACCTTACTTGAGTCCGACTCGCGTCTCACTTACGACTATGAATTCGGACCCAGGACACTGGTATGGAAGGTGATTATTCGTCACATGAGACGTTTTTTGCACAAATGAAGCGAGTGTGCCAAGTCGAATGCGGTCAAAATCACCTTGCACTCGAGTTTCATACAGTATTTTATACAATGAGAGCTTAAAAATCATGTTAAAGTTGCGATTTTTAGGTTAGAATGGTATAAAGAAGTATGTACATTATACATGTATACAATTTTCTTAAGATTTGAATAGAATAGAATAGGATATTTTTTTGAATAGGCTTTTATTTTTAAGTGTTTCAATACTTAAATTTTATTTACAATGAAATTAATATTGGAGTTCTCATGTAAGATTTGTGTTTATGAAGAAAATTCTTATTGAAAAAATTTGTTTGTAGAAGAAACTTTTGGCTTATGTGAGATTTTTGTGTATGGAAATATTCTCATTGAAATGATTTGCTTTTCGAAGAACCATTTTTCTCATGTAAGATTTGCGTGTACGAAGGAAATTGATATTGACATTTCTTTCTTCGAAGAAACTTTTTGGCTTGTGTGAGATATTTGTATAAGTATAGATAAAATTGTTATTGGAATAAAAATGGATTTAAATAATAAAAATTCACCCCAATACAATTTCTATTAACAATTTCCAAATTAATCATGTATTACATATAGTTAAATAAAAGTAAATACATTTTAATACCTATATTTATAGTATATTCGGAAATATTATACATATAAATTTGTTAAATTAAAAAATCAGATTTTATAAATTTGAATATACTTTATATTACAGAATTTTAGTATATAGAAAAAGTTTTTTTATTTAAGGGATTTCTATGGTAAACAGAAATAACGCTAAGACAATTCTGAAATTTCGCACATTGGTTAACTTTTACATGAAAAGCTCTCATATAAATTTTTAGAAGGCTAGGCTACCTAGAAGTCAAGAAATAAATGTTTTAATTTTTCACTTTTTAACATGGGCTCTTATGGGGAATCACGATTTCGTTGTGTTCATTTGTGTATAAACAAGAAATTAACGCTAAGATATTTTTGAAAATTTATGTAATAGAAAGACAAATATCTTATGAAGATTTATTTTCTTGCAAAAGTATCACTGGATGCCTCTAATTTACGGAAAAAAAGTTTAAAAGCGAAAAACATACATTTAACCTCAAAATATGAGTCAAATCAACTTCTCAATGGAACTTTATATCGATATTTAAGACTACTAAAATAGATATAATTATCTAAAATGAAAATATTATTGGTATTTAGTGTAAGTTTATTAATAACAACATCTGTAATAAAGTAAATCAACAAGAGATAAAATGTGTACTTGTTTTGACTAGTGTAGTTACCATAGAACTCCCTTAAATCTGTCATACAAAGATTATTAGAAATAAACTTAGGTTATGAAATGGATATATTTACATTACGTTTAAAAAGTAACTTTCAAATAAATTATAAATATAGATACCTTTTTTTTTAAGTTTGATGTGGAGATTAATGGCCATACTACCAGGTAGGAAAAGAAATAAACAAAAATTTTTTCCGACGTTTCGAGAGTTTATTTTGCCTCTCCTCTTCAGGGCTACAAAGAATTTTTTTATATAAAATTACAACACGTTTATCGTTGGTTATATATAACAATATTACAACAAAGTTTTTCATAAAGTTATCTAAAATTACTTACATAGAAACGTAAAAGTCAAAAGTTTCGCAGACGGAACGATATTCCGCGAGTCAATGCTTCAATAATTAATTCACAAGCCTTTTTATAGTCAAGTATTTGATATGTATGTGTATACGTAATATGTAAGTACAGACAAAGAGGTGATATATAAAGAGGCGTTAGCTAAGACACCAACATACCGGGAGAGGTACCAAGACAGCACGTATTAGTAGGCGGTCTCTCCAATCACGTTAAGACATACGCTGATAATAATGGCTTAATTGTGAAGGCGTAGCTACTCTTAGAACGTATGTACTCCTGGTATATCAAGCTAGTTACATTCAGAAATCATGCTATCATATGTGTATAACAATATTATGTATCAGAAATCGTATTATTCTTTAACGCATAAAATCAACATTATTTATTAAAGATGTGTAATCACTCGCTAATTTGCTAATCTCAAATTGTTTATTCATGTAATTCTTTTGTGTGTGTATAAAAAAGGCTTCTAAAAAAAGTCTTTTTCCTCTATTGCATTCTGTATCTAAAATTTTTGTGTTAGAAAAATCAATATTATGGTTATTGTCTATTTTATGTATGTATAACGAAGAATTATTATCTTGCATGATATATTTTCGTGTGTGTTCTTTTATACGGGTATCTAAACGTCTACATGTTTGTCCAACATATGAGGCATCGCAATTTTCACAATTAATTTTATAAACAACGTTTATATTATCACAGATTTTTGTTTTGTCCTTCCCTAATTTTATTATTTTGTTTAGTTTGTTTTTTGTGCTATAAATTACATTGGTATTCTGTTTTTAAAAAAATAATTAATCAAAATCTCTAATTCTTTGACGTAAGGTAGAACAATAAAAGACCTTTTTTTATTGATTTTTCGTGTATTGTTATGTGTGTTAAATAATTGTCTAAGCCGTTTTTTAATATATACCTCTATTACATTTTATGGATAGTTGTTTTGTAATAATAGTTCTTTAATATATGTTATATTTTTATTATGGAAAGAAGTATGTGATAGTTTTACTACTCTATCTACTAAACTGTAAATGATGGCTATTTTGTTGCAATGTGGATGTTGTGAACGGTAGTTTAGATAACGTCCAGAGAGTTTGCTTTTGGTACCAATCTGTGATAATCTATCCTTGTTCATTTACAATTATTTTTATATCTAAGAAACTGATACAATTATTATGTGGTAGTTCAGCTGTGAATTGTAAATTTTTATCGTATGAATTAAACATATTTATAGTGGTATTAATCATATTTTTTGGTATACAAAGTAAAATGTCATCAACATAACGAAAATAAAACAATGGTTTAAAATTGTTTTTTAATCGACTTTACCCCCAAATCCTCCATAACAATGTCAGCCAAAATAGGACTAATAGGATTTCCCATCGCTGAACCAAAAATTTGATGATAGAATTTTCCATTAAATTGGAAAAAATTGTTGTTTAAAATAAACTTTATGACATTTATAAATTCTGTACAACTCATTAATTTTGTTAAATATCTGTGTCCATCTTTTTTCTATAGCTTTAAGAACTAAATATTCAGGGATGTTAGTAAACAAACTTACTACATCCGAACTAATAATTTCTAGATCTGATGGGATTTTGAGATTTTCAATTTTTTCTTTTAATTTTAAACTATTATCTACATGTGAACTTGGCGTTTTTAAATTTCTAGTTAAAAATTGTGTGAATAATTTTGAAATATTGTAAACAGGCGAATTTATTGCAGAGATTATTGGTCTAATCGTGAAACCAATTTTATGAATTTTTATTAAGGCATAAGCTTTTGAGATGTTACATTTTTGTAGAATTGGTTCAAACGTTTTCCCAAAACCAGAGAAATCACTTTTATTTAACAATTTGACTAATTCATTTGTTCTCCTTTCCAAATCAGATAGAGGATTTTTTGTTATTTCATTATAGTATTTTCTATCTTGAAACAGGTTTTCGGTTTTTGCTATATAATCGGATTTTTTAATAATGAATGTTGTATTTCCTTTATCTGCTCTAGTTATTAATAGTTGGGGATTACGTTTTATGAACTCGTATAATATTGTTATACACATATGATAGCATGATTTCTGAATGTAACTAGCTTGATATACCAGGAGTACATACGTTTTAAGAGTAGCCACGCCTTCATAATTAAGCCATTATTATCAGCTTATGTCTTAAGGGGATGCCTTACTCGTACTATTACCGACCGAGCAATTCACACAGTTTCAAGCTGATTAAAAATAAAATACGTCGGATCACAAAAAATCAAGAGAACACTCTTCTGTGTTTTTTAACGTTCTATCATCCAGTCAAAGTTTGGAGTCGAAATATCAAGCCGTTTTTTCAAAAACTTTGAACGAAATTAAATTTCGTTTGTTCAAAGTTTTTGCAAAAATGACTTGATATTTCGACTCCAAACTTTGACTGAATGATAGAACGTTAAAAAACACAGAAGAGTGTTCTCTTGATTTTTTGTGATTCGACGTATTTTATTTTTAATCAGCTTGAAACTGTGTGAATTGCTCGGTCGGTAATGGTAGGACTATGGCACCCCGTTAACGTGATTAGAGAGACCGCCTACTAATACGTGCTGTCTTCGTACCTCGCCCGGTATGTTGGTGTCTTAGCTAACGCCTCTTTATATATTCCCTCTTTGTCTATACTTACATATTACGTATACACATACATATCAAATACTTGACTATAAAAAGGCTTGTGAATTAATTATTGAACCATTGACTCGCGGAATATCGTTTCGTCTATGAAACTTTTGACTTTTACGTTTCTATGTAAGTAATTTTAGATAACTTTGTGAAAAACTTTGTTGTAATATTGTGATATATAACCAACGATAAACGTAATGTAATTTTATATAAAAAAATTCTTTGTAGCCCTGAAGAGGAGAGGCAAAATAAACTCTCGAAACGTCGGAAAAAATTTTTGTTTATTTCTTTTCCTACCTGTTAGTATGGCCATTAATCTCCACATCAAACTACATTAAAAAACTACCATCAGCTTCAACTATCTAACTAAAAATTTAGATACCGTTACAAATCACAATATTCTTGTATTAACAACACGAAAACATTCGATCACAGATAATTTTTTCTACCTTAAGGAAAGGGCTTCTGCAATCTCAGGGCAGAGATCGCTGCGTTCTCTACACCCGGGTCTGTAGTAGTAGCCCCGGTTTGGGGCAGCAGCATTCCCAAACTGGGAGTGTTGCTTTCTCATGGTACAGTGGAAGCCCGCTCGTTTGGTACTACTTCTATCTCTATTGAGAGTGCTGCAGTCCCAAACTTTTTCCCGTGTAGAAGTTTTTTCTGTATAATATACTGTACCTCCCTCTCCTTCCCCCTCCCCTCTCTCCTCTCCCTCTCTCACTCACTCAATATCCGTCAAACTCTGTACCAAAAACTTTAATGAGAGCTTAAATATTTTTTCAAAACAATCACACGTTCTTTAAAAAACTAATTTTTTAAGTATATTCTAGCAACACAATTTGTCTATAGTCCTTTTATTTCTTCTAATCTCATCTATTCAATAAGCACTCTCTACAAATGGTAATAATTTTTTTCATGACTACACAAATAATATTATTAATATAAAATTTTCTACAAAAGTATAAAATAAGGCAAGTATAGAAGTTTTTTAGTCTATAAAATAATAATATTTATGATTTTTTTAAAGAAATCAAATAAATACTAGTGAAAAAGTCTTTTACTTCATTGAGTCAATGTATGCTGATGCTGAACAAATTATATGTAACTAAATACATTCAAATTATTCACTGTAAATCAAACCAACGAAAGTTGTGAAATCAATTATCGATATAGTCAAGTAATGCAAACAACTCTCCTAAACAACTATATGACTATTCTCAGAAATGTATGCAAATTTGTTCAACTTTCTATACAAATTAAACACAAGAAAGTACTGAAATCAATTTATTGTAGTCAATTACCCATAAGTTAACTTGACTGACATAATAGAACTTTTCGTACCTACTCAAAATAATTCAGCCAGCGAGTATAAAGTACCTACTACTTAACGCCCAAGAGGCTTAACAGCCCCTATAGCACTCAATATTGAAGCAACATTGCTCCAATATTGCTTTGTTATATTCCCCATATTCGCCAATATTCCCTCAACACTTTTATATATGAATGCTATATGGGAGCAATGTTGCTGCAATCCGTGATTTCCGTTTCACCATTGCTTTTTTAAAATGATGAGTCAGGCCCTCTGTTATAGCAATATTGTAGCAATATTGAGCAAATATTTCTCAACACGAAAGGAATATTATTTTTAAAATTATATTTTTATGCTGGTTTTTCTGATGACTTTGCAATATTGCAAGAATATTTGTACAATATATATGAACACTGGAAGAATGTTCCCGTTTGTCCACTGATTGTTGGAGCAATATTGCCTCAATGTTGCTTTGACATATTCGCGTCATTCCCCTTAAGGGGAAATTCACTAATTTATTTTGGAAATTGAGGCAATATTGCTCCAACAATCAGTGGCCAAACGGAAACATTCTTCCAGTGTTTATATATATTGTACAAATATTCTTGCAATATTGCTAAATCATCAGAAAAATCAACAGAAAAATATAATTATAAAATTAATATTCCTTTCGTGATGCTAAATATTGGCTAAATATTGCTGCAATATTGCTATGACAGAGAGCTTGACCCATCATTTTAAAAAAGCAATGGTGAAACGGAAATCACGGATTGCAGCAACATTGCTCCCATATAGCATCCATATATAAAAGTATTGAGGGAATATTGGCGAATATGGGGAATATGACAAAGCAATGTTGCTCCAATATTGGGTGCTATAGGGGAGCTCACATACTCCTACAGAACTTTTCAGAACCTACGTACTTTACGCCCGTGTAGGCGAAAATTATTTAACGCTCCAAGTTATCGAATCGGATGAGTCTCCGCTAGGAGATAAAATAAGTTTAATTATCGACTTTGACTTTACACTTATAAGTCTGTTTAATATTATTGGGTGTGAATTTTTGCGAACTTTTTGTAAATTGGTTGTGTTAATTTATTTTGTATATCTGTGTTTTTTTTTCTTATTAGCCTTGAAAAGGGGTTACAGTGAAGTGCCCGAAACGTTGGCCCTTTTAAAAAAGAAATGGTTCGTTGAGGTCAAGAACTGGAGTTTTTTATTTTTAACGAAAATTATTTAATTATATAACTATAATGTCTTCTTTTTATGTCTAAAATTCATAAGAACTTGTTCAGATATTTACGAACAGTCAAATGCTATATATAAAAAAATTACACAATTACACGGAGAGAAATTTGTTGCGATAATCTGCGTATTTTGAAGTGGAACACTGATGCGATTTACGGGGCAATTCGATGTACTTTTCCGGTGACTTCATACGAAAAACGGACGCGACACGCATGCTTTTTTTCCATGAGCCTTGTACGATTTTCGTAACAGTTCCTTGCGAATAAAGGCGTACTCGATCGCCCTGCCCCCTCTATGTTCGACCGCGCCGTACGTTATTCCCAAGAGCGCTCATACGAAAATCGTATCAGCTCTCTTGCGAATAAGGTATAGGCATCGTAATGCTTTTCTAGCATCAACTGCGAGACAAAAGCGCATCGACTCAGAGCATTTATAGTAAGAACGTAGAGCATTTTTCGTATCGGGGAGTTCCATGGAAATAAAGCTAGTTTCTGTTGCGTCCATACCATCGGTCATGTACTAATATCACAATAAAAAGCTGTAGCGGAAACTGCAACACGCTTTATACTTTTAACGCAACGAATTTCTCTCCGTGTACCAACACATCCCTATTTTTCATTATTCTTTCTCAATTTTGAACTTTATAATATTATGCATCTTGGGAGGACAAGAGAAGTCTAGAGCCGCTCTAGTAGGGGTGGTACCCCGTTCTCCCATACATACTTGGCGGGCTCGACGGTTTGCAGTTTACCGGTGGGCTTTGTAAATGTAGAATACTAAATTTTTTCATAAATTCATTAACAATGCTTAAACCTATAAGTCTACAATAAATTTTAATTGATACTGTTTAAATACAATATCCCTACATGTGCAGAATCATGATTTACTTTCACTACTCAAAATATTTGTTCTTGTGTCCGTCTTTTTTTAAACGGAAATGCAATAAAAAATTCATATAAATTTATAGTCTAGTCAAAAGTGTTTTAAATTTACTAACCATTTTATAAGCAACCTATTTTTCATCCTTTTCCCTCGTGTAAATATCATATGAGATCTCATACGAGTATTTCAGACATCAGATCTCATATGAGATCTCATATATGTGATGTCATCTGCGATTTTATATATTATGGGATCTCATATGAGATCTCAAATGATATTTTCACGCGGACTTACACCTTCTATATGTATACTGCAACCGATTTATACATTTTATCTGATCTTTAAACATGAATATTTATTATATATGAAAATGACCATGTCTACACCTTGAACTGCAAACCGTCGAGCCCGCCAAGTATGTATCGGAGAACGGAGGACCACCCCTGCTAGAGCAGCTCTAGACTTTTTTTGTCCTCCCAAGATGCGTAATATTATAGAAAGTTCAAAATTGAGAAAGAATAATGAAAAATAGGGATGTGTTTGTAATTGTGTAATTTTGTTATATATAGCCTTTGACTTTTCGTAAATATCTGAGAGAGCTGATACGATTTTCGTATGGGCGCTCTTGGGAATAACGTACGGCGCGGTCGAACGTAGAGGGGGCAGAGCGATCGAGTACGCCTTTATTCGCAAGGAACTGTTACGAAAATCGTACAAGGCTCATGGAAAAAAGCATGCATGTCGCGTCCGTTTTTCGTATAAAGTCACCAGAAATGTACATCGAATTACCCCGTAAATCGCATCAATGTTCCACTTTTTTTACGTGAACTGGAGACATGCGATAATCACTGCAATTGTTACGCTTAAAGCAAGTAACAGGTCATACAAAATACGCAGTTTATCGCAACCATGTGTTTATCGCAACAAATTTCTCTCTGTGTATTTGTGTAATTTTTTTATATATAGCCTTTGACTTTTCGTAAATATCTGAACAAGTTCTTATGAATTTTAGACGTAAAAAGAAGACATTATAGTTATATAATTAAATAATTTTCGTTAAAAATAAAAAACTCCAGCTCTTGACCTCAACGAACCATTTCTTTTCTAAAAGGGCCAACGTTTCGCGCACTTCACTGTACCCCTTTTCAAGACTAATAAGAAAAAAAAACACAGATATACAAAATAAATTAACACAACCAATTTACAAAAAGTTCGCAAAAATTCACACCCAATAATATTAAACAGACTTATAAGTGTAAAGTCAAAGTCGATAATTAAACTTATTTTATCTCCTAGCGGAGACTCATCCAATTCGATACCTTGGAGCGTTAAATAATTTTCGCCTACACGGGCGTAAAGTACGCAGGTTCTGAAAAGTTCTGTACACTGAAAAAAATTTGGCACTCCAGCTGATCCGATGAGTACATACGCTATGCCGAAAGTAGGGTCGAATAATGTACTGCGGTTCGGCACATCTTCTGCCCCGTACTGGCACAGCTCCTGTCCCGTAAAAGCATCGCGCGCCCCGTACTGGCACAGCTCCTCTCCCGTTCGGGACAAACGCTGGTGCCAAAAGTGGGTGGTCTGACATACGCAGCGGAGGGGGCGCTGACGAACTGTGATGGAAACAAACGCCGTGCCAAATTTTTTTCAGTGTAGGAGTATGTGAGCTATTAAGCCTCTTGGGCGTTAAGTAGTAGGTACTTTATGCTCGCTGGCTGAATTATTTTGAGTAGGTACGAAAAGTTCTATTATGTCAGTCAAGTTAACTTATGGGTAATTGACTACAATAAATTGATTTCAGTACTTTCTTGTGTTTAATTTGTATAGAAAGTTGAACAAATTTGCATACATATCTGAGAATAGTCATACAGTTGTTTAGGAGAGTTGTTTGCATTACTTGACTATATCGATAATTGATTTCACAACTTTCGTTGGTTTGATTTACAGTGAATCATTTGAATGTATTTAGTTACATATAATTTATTCAGCATCAGCATACATTGACTCAATGAAGTAAAAGACTTTTTCACTAGTATTTATTTGATTTCTTTTAAAAAATCATAAATATTATTATTGTATAGACTAAAAAACTTCTATACTTGCCTTATTTTATACTTTCGTAGAAAGTTTTATATTAATAATATTATTATTTGTGTAGTCATGAAAAAAATTATTATCATTTGTAGAGAGTGCTTATTGAATAGATGAGATTAGAAGAAATAAAAGGACTATAGACAAATTGTGTTGCTAGAATATACTTAAAAAATTAGTTTTTTAAAGAACGTGTTGATTGTTTTGAAAAAATATTAAGCTCTCATTAAAGTTTTTGGTACAGAGTTTGACGGATATTGAGAGAGAGGGAGAGAGGGAGAGAGAGTGGGGCGGGGGGAGGAGAGCGAGGTAGAGTAGATTATACAGAAAAAACTTCTACACGGAAAAAAGTTTGGGACTGCAGCACTCTCAATAGAGATAGAAGTAGTACCAAACAGGCGGGCTTCCACTGTACCACGAATGAGAAAGCAACACTCCTAGTTTGGGAATGCTGCGGCCCCAAACCGGGGCAGCTACAGTCTCGGATGTAGAGAACGCAGCGGTTTCTACCCTGACATTGCAGAAGCCCTTTTCTTAAGGGGGCTAGACACCTTTTTTCTCTGAAATAAGAAGTCACATTTTAATACATAAATGTAAACTAATTATTTCATACTTTTTACATATAAAAGTGGGTATATTTACCTTACCTTAAAACTTTCTCCGATGGGCCTTTTATATGGTCCAGGACCATAGTTATCGATGAAACAAGTTTTTTCACTAACCGTAAGCTTTGAAATTTTCCTGTGGATGGATTGACACGAGATTTGAACTAAATTACTCCTGAATAGTATAATTCTCATATGAGTGTAGGGATTTTTGATCTAATGAGAAACAAAAAATTGTGCTGTTTTTCAAGAGTTTTTCTTTTAATTTTTTAAAATTTTTTATATTTTTTCATAATTTTTCTGATGTAAAAATTTTTTCCGACATTTAATCCTAAATCCCTACACTCATATGAGAATTATACTATTCAGGAGTAATTTAGTTCAAATCTGGGGTCAATCCATCCACAGGAAAATTTCAAAGGTTACGGTTAGTGAAAAAACTTGTTTCATCGATGACTATGGTTCTGGACCATATAAAAGGCCCATCGGAGAAAGTTTTAAGGTAAGGTAAATATACCCACTTTTATATGTAAAAAGTATGAAATAATTAGTTTACATTTATGTATTAAAATGTGACTTCTTATTTTAGAGAAAAAAGGTATCTAGCCCCCTTAAGGTACACGGAAAAAAATTTGGAAGCCTGGGATGTCGGAGGTATGGAATTAACAGAAATCCAAAAAATACCGTATCTGTACGCGTCCAAAATTGAATGTAGTCACTTCCAAATTGAATTTCGTGGACTCCAACAATTTCGGTTGTGTACGGATCTCAAAATGGGATTATGTGTATGCCATGTTGGAATGGCTGGGACTCCGAGACTTTCGGTACCGTCGGGATACGCCCGATGGAGTCCTCAGGCCCCCATTCTTGGTATCTCGGCGGGTCGGCTATACATTCGGACGTATTTCACGCGCGCCGCTTCATAAATATACTAATATAATATATATACACGGTTCAAAACGTGTGTGCTATATTATACTATAATAATACTTTGATATATAATGATGAAACGCATATATATACGAGAAAAACGCGCGCAAATGCGGACCGTTCCCCTTCTCTCAATACTGTCGCGCCACGATACCAGAGATGGGGGCCTCAGACGTCCAAAGCGGAATCGCTACAATACCGAAAATCTCGGAGTCTGGGGATGACCGAATTGGAGTTTAGAACATACGTTTTTGAATCGTGAAGACTCCGAAGATATTGGATTCTTACAGGTTCAACTTTGGATGCGCCTTAATTCCAAATTCGTCATAAATTAAGACGATCGATGGTATTGCACGGAGCCCATATATACCGGAGGTCTGGAGATCCTAAATTTTTTTCCGTGTAGAAAAACTTATCTGTGATCGAATGTTTTCGTGTTGTTAATACAAGAATATTGTGATTTGTAACGGTATCTATATTTATAATTATATTTATATGACAGATTTAAATAAAAAAAACTTTTTCTGTATACTAAAATTCTGTAATATAAAGTATATTCAAATTTATAAAATTTGATTTTTTAATTTAACAAATTTATATGTATAATATTTCCGAATATACTACACTGAGAAAAAAATTTAATTAAATCAATAAGATAAATTTCATTGAAAAATATATGAATTGATTCAACTAAAGTTTCATAGAATTAATTATATGCTTTGTGAATATAAATAAATATTTCATTGAATGCATTCAATTTAATTAATTAAGTAATCTAATTAATGATTTGATTGTATCAATAGCAATTGTTATTAAATCAAGAGTGGATAAATCAAAATAAGTTAATGGATCTCTTGGGGCAATAACATGTGTTTGATTGGTATTAGACCATTTTTTTAATTAAATAATTACTTAATACAATATAAATAATACCATTAAAACAATAAAAAGTTTCATTGATCCTGCTAAAACTTTAATTAAAATTCTAATAAAATAATTAATTATACCAAATAAATAATAAGCAATCCAACTAATTGGATCGCTGAGTGAAAAGCGCGCGCTCGAAGAGTAAAGCGCGCGGCCGCTATGCTCAGATATGAAAACGACCGGCGGAGTCGTTTTCCCGCGGAGGCGGCGGTATCCGGGAGAAGGACAGGTTGTAATGAACAACGCGACGAGTAACTAGATATCACCGTATATTAAAATCATTAATAACTACAAGCACAACGCACGTGCTGATTAGAACAAATGAGTTAGTTCGCGCGCGACCGTTAAGATTCAAACGCGCGAACGATACGGCGCGCGGCGAAGCTGATATTCTCGCGCGCGGTGTTAAAGTACGGCGGGCTGACACACCCCCACGTACACGGCACAGAAAGCTTGCACGGGGCGATTTCCGTGCGAGCCTTTACAATAAACCCGCGAGAGGAGAGTAGAAAACTTACGTTAGGAAGGAGCAGCCGGTGCACTCGACTCTCTCTCTCGCCCCCTGTCGCTCGCACAGCAGTTGCGCTCTCTTTCTCTCTCTTGCTCGCTGTATTGGGTCGGCAGGCGGGCTGGCTGCCGGCTCGTCGCTCGCAGTCTCGTGCGGCTCACGCGGCTCGGGATCGCTCTCTCTCTCTCTGTCTCTCTTTCGCACGTACGCACCCTACTCGGCGCCTCCACTACACTCGCGATAACTATAAAAAGCTAGGACGGTGCGGATGAGGTAACTTTTTAGAGACACACTGGAGAGAAGTTCTCGGCACGATGGCAGACACGAAGATGGCTGCCGTGACTCCTATAAAGCCGTGTAGCAGCTTCGCGGGTACACGACGGGCATATTACGCGTCGCGAGACCGTTCTAATCCGGTCAGGATGCTCGCGCCCCCGGTGAGCATGCCTGCTCGGCGCGGGTAATTCGAATCTCGAATTACCTAACTCGCGCACGCGTTACACCCCCCCCCCCCCGCCAGACGCTGCTCAGGGGACCGCGAGCAGCTCTGCCATCCATGGCCGTCGTCGTCCCTGAAAATAAGGTTAATTCGGTGGAGCCTTTCGGGAAGGAATTTGGGACAAGGGAAGTATAAGAAGCGGAGTCACCCATTATCTTTTTTTTTTAATTTTTATTAAAAAAAAGAAAAAAAAAAGAAACCCTTCGGGGCTTAGCCCTCTTCAGCTGGCCCGGGAGTAAGTCCGGCGCCCCTTGTGGCGAGCTTGGTTGGGGCAGTGCTTCGACTTCTTTACCCCATGCTCGCCACACATGAAGCACCGGGGAAGCGCCTGTGCATTTAACGCCTCCCAGGCCGCCTGCTCCTCTTCGAGCGCCCTTTGGAGGCGCTCCTCTTCGCGTAGGAGACAACGCTGGGCCTCTTCTTTGGCCCGACGGGCCGTCTCCTCCGCCTTTTCCCTGGCTCGCCTGGCCTCTTCCATGCGCTCCTGCGCACGTGCCAGACGAGCCTCCTCCTCCTTCTGCAAGGCGGCGTGGTGCAGCCTGGCGGCCCTGGCCTCTGCGGCGGCCGCGAGCTCTTCTCGCCGGCCTTGGGCCATTCCGGCCCATTTGCCGGCTTGCCGCTCGCCGGCCTCACCGTGGCACTGGAGAAAATCCTCCAGTGCTGCCAGGGCAGCGTCCTCCGCAGCGCGCGAGGACTTGCTGAGGCGCCGCGCCTCCTCTAGAGCCTGCTCCACCGGGACCCAGGCCGCACCGACTCCATCGGTCGGTGCTCCTTTTGGGGCCTGGGTCGGAGCATCTCCTTCTTTTCCTTGTGCGGCCCGAGCCGCGCCGGTGTCAACTTCCGGCGCACAATGATGGGCTCGAGCCGCCTCCTCTTCGGGAACTCGGCCGGCACCAATCGGCCCGACTGGTGCCTCTTCTGGCCGAGCCCCGCTCTTCTCACGCTGCTCCTTCGGAGGATGAGGTCGCCGGAGCGGGGACGGGCCAACGCCTGCGTCGGTTGGTCCCGAAGGTCCCCTTCTTGGTTCCGGCGCCTCTAACTCCTCTATGACAAGTATGGAGGGCTCTTCCACTGGCGGTGGTGCCTGTCACCGCGTCTATGCCCTCCACTACCTGCTCCAGGAAGTCAATGACGGCGGGGTCAGGGTTGCACTGGATTAATCAAGCAATCACCTTCTTCGCCGTCTCTGCTATTTCTGGAGTCAGGCCCTGCATATCCTGCAACAGGTAAATTGACCCCGGAGATTGGTGAGACTGAGGATCGGAAAGCAAGGACGAACATGGGTTAGTACGGACGGCACAATTTCTGGACGACACAGTTAGCGCTTTTCGGACGCTCGGGTTCGACGGGGGCTAATTGGCCCGACATCGGCAAGTGCAGGCTTCTTCTTCGAGCCCTTTGGCCTCCCTGGGCCTCGCTTGGACTCTGTTGGACCGACCGCACGCGTAGATCGGCCGTCGCTCGCACGCTTTCCTGGCCTAACTAACAGCACAGTCTTACGAGGTGGACCGCGCCTCTTAGCCGTCGCCCGAGGCTGTACATTCCCCTGGCTAACTCTGTTGCCCGCTGGCACGTTACGTTCGGCTGAAGAGTCCCTCGGTGGTAGCGACTGGGCTACTTCTTGACTACTTTTGTCCAAGTAGTTTTTGGGCTCTTCTGCGGAGACGTATCGCTTGAGTTGCTGCGCATGGACGGGACTGAACGTTCGACCATCCTCACCTTGGATCTCATAGGTGTTTTCGCCTAGAATATTTACAATCTTGTAGGGCCCCGCGTACTTCGGGGCTAATTTGGCAGAAATCCCCTCAGCTGCTGAGGATAGTACCTTATTCTCTCTCCATACACGATCGCCTAGACAGAATTCTGGAGGTCGACGATGAGCGTCATAATATTTGGCTTGTCTCGCCTGCTCCGCTTGCGCGTCGGCCGCCATCCGAACGTGCAATTCGCGGAGCTTGTCCATGCGCGCCACCCAATTATTTATCGCCTCTTGCTGCCCTTGCTCTTCGGCTAACCTGTCTTCCTCCCGCCTTAGTGTCTTCGGTGGGTCAGGCTGTCGGCCGTAAATGAGCATGGCAGGACTTATCTTGGTAGAGCTGTGTTCTGCCGTATTATACGCGAACGCCAGCTCGTTCAGATGCTCATCCCAGGACCGGTGATTCTCCTCTGCGTGACATGATCATGGTCTTCACCGTTCGGTTCACACGCTCGACGGGATTGGTTTGAGGGTGATATGGTGGTGTAAACGTGTGATGCACGTTTCTCTCCTTTAAGAATGCCTCTAAGGGTGCATTCTTAAATTCAGTCCCATTATCGGAGAGAAACACCTCGGGGACTCCGAACCGCAGACATACTCTTTCGTTGAGCACTTTTATCACCGATTTGCCATCTGCCCTTTTTATCGGAATTACTTCGATCCAGCGTGTGAACAGGTCCTGGGAGATGAGAATGTATTCGTGGCCGTGCTTGGTTTTAGGGAGAGGTCCCATAATGTCGCTGGCCACGATTTGCCATGGACGCTGTGTTATACGACGTCCCATGAATCCTGCTGGAGCGCGCTGTTCGACTTTGCACTGCTGGCAAATTTGGTACTGGTTCACGTATCTGGCCACATCTCGAGACATGTGTGGCCAATAATACTTCCGCCTTACTCTCTCTAGAGTTTTATCGCGGCCCAAGTGCCCAGCAGTTGGAAAGTCATGGCATTCTCTCAGTACTTCGCGTCGCTTTTCGTGAGGGACTGCTAACTTCCATGCATCGTCGTCGCCGAGAGATTCGTCTATGACTTCATTAGGGTTGTACTTGTACAGTCTCCCCCCCACCAGCTTGAACGTGGGGAAGTCTCGCGGCTGCTGTTGAACCTCTTTCACGATCTTGAGGTACCAGTGGTCGTTTGTATCGCGCTCGAGCTCTAACGCGGCGACCGCTGGCTCTTCTTCCTCGAACATCCGTGAAAGGGCATTTGGGACATTATTCAACGAGCCCTTTCGATGTTCGACCGTGAAACTGTGGTTCTGGAGCTCCAAAGCCCACCTAGCTAACCTGCCGGTCGGGTTTTGGAGATCACGGAGCCACTTCAAGCTGCTATGGTCCGTGATAACCTTGAAGTCGTAGGCCTCTATATACAGACGGAACTTTTTAATTGCCCAGAGAATTGCTAGACATTCTCGTTCCGTCATGCTATAATTCCTCTCGGCTGCGCTCAGAATTCGACTCGCGAACTCTAGGACTCTTTCATCGCCGTCAATTATTTGGTATAGCACCGCTCCCAGACCTGTATCGCTTGCGTCAGTTTGCACCACGAACTGCGCGTTAGATACCGGTCTGTGTAGAATCGGTGCAGAAGCTACTAGCGCTTTTAGCTTTTGGAAGGCCTCTGCTTGTGCCGTTAACCACTCATATTTCCGATCCTTTTTCGTTAATTCGGTCAGTGGTTCAGCAATTGTGGCGAAGTTCGATAAAAACTTTCTATACCACGAGGCCATTCCTAACAAGCGTCTCAGCTGACGGAGGTTTTTCGGTACCGGATACTCCATAATGGGCTTTATTTTCTCGAGGTCTGGCTTAAAACCATCTCTATTTACTATGACCCCGAGATATTAGACCTCATCGCGACAGAAGACGCTCTTCTCGCGATTTATTGTGAGGCGCACGTCCTGTATCCTGTCCAGAACTCTTTAGAACCTCTTTATGCTCCTCGAATGTCTCTGTGACTATTATTATATCGTCGAGATACGAGTAAGCAAAAGGTTCGAGTTCGGGGCCGATGACTTTGTCAATCAGCCTCTGGCAGGACGCTCCGGCATACGAAAGACCGTAGGGCATTCTCGTAAATTGGAAAAGCCCTTTGCCTGGCACAGTGAAGGCCGTAGTCTCTTTGGACTCCGGACTAAGTGGTATCTGGTGGTACGCACTGCTTAAATCCAACGTGGAGATGTATCGCGCTTTCTGCAGTTTGCGCAAGATGCTTTCCATGTATGATAACGGGTACGCGTCTGGCCTTGACGCTGCGTTCACTTTTCTGAAGTCCACGCAGAAACGGAACTTCCCGTTTGACTTGCGTACCATTACCACTGGACTTGACCAGCCACTTGTCGAGGGTTCTATTATTCCCGCGACTAGCATTTCCTCCACCTGTTTGTGCATCTCTTCCTCGAGTTTCTGAGATACCGGGTAGTACTTCTGTTTAATGGGTCTTGTAGATCCGACGTCTATTGCATGCTCGATCCACGAAGTACACCCTAGTGGTGCCAGGCTGCTACCGATCAGCTGAGCTACTAAAGCTTCTACCTCTTTGCGCTGTTCTTCTGTTGGGTCCGCCAAACCTATAGCTGATACGGACACGGTGTTGTTTGCGGTTATGGCTGCTACTTCTAACTTTACGCTTGCATCGTCATCGTTGAGATGCAGCGTGTTATTTGTGGGTTCTAAGACCGCGCTAAACTTCTTAATGAAGTTTACCCCCAAGTAGCACTCCGTATCTAGATCTGGTATTATTGCGACGCGCACTTCTTTGCACACGCCAGCCACGACCATGGGCAGATACACATAGCCAACCACTGCTATGCTTTGCCCGTTTGCCACTCGTGCCGTTAGGCCGCTAGCTGGGATTAACTCTTTTCTACAGGCCGTAGCGAGCTGTAGGCCTATAGAATTCATCCCAGTCCAGGAAGCTCCTGTATGGAAGAGTGCTCGTAACCTGTAACCGGCTACACCTACTTGAAGCCATCATCGCGAGCAAGTTTCTTGGTTGGCTTCATTCGGTTGAATCACGGGTACTTCTTCGCTCTCCACTCCAGGCGATTGGACCGAGTTACCCTCGGTCTCTGGTGAGAGAGCTGGGGGCGGGTATGTGGTCGTGTTTACCTGCCCCCCTGGCCGTTTCCCTGTTGGTTTCCGGCAGCATTGGGCTTGTTGCCTCCCTTTTGCTCATATCCGGGTTCCCTTTAGTACTCTTGCCTTTGTGGAGGTCCGTTATTTCTTGGACTTTGCGGCCTAGCCTGGTGGGTCGAGCTACTACCCCCACTAGGCTGGTTTGTACTTTGCCCGCCCTCCCGCCGCCTATTTTCCCAGTTATCCTTCTTCTTAGATTTTCTGGTTGGCGGCGGGCTAGGCTTTTGCCCTTTGTTCTCGTCGGTGCCTTTCTTTGTCAAGGCCGATAAGCATTCGGCCATGACCCGACGGAACATAGCCTCGAGGCTCTCTCGAGGCTCGTGCTGTTGGTGCCCCATCGCCGCCACGCTTGGACTCTGCTTTTTCCGCTGATCCGTGGACGGCTCAGTTGGCACGTAGGCAAATTCTGGCATGTACGTGCGCTCGGGCGGTGGTGGCGAGTGATACACCTTATCTGCCGTGAGCACTAATTGGGCTTCCCGGGCCAGGTCCAGGAGCCCTCGGTAATCCGTAATTTGATTTCGCATTACCATCTTTTGCAGTTCTGGCCGCATGTTCCGGTGCAACATGTCTAACTGTTGAGCGATGCTAGGCACCGGAACCAACTTTAGGATCATGGCTTGTAGATTTACCACGTAATCACGCGTAAGTTCGTTTCTGCCTTGAGTCCTCGCGTTTATTTCCGCCATGACGCGCTGCTGATGTCCCCTGTCCCCGCCATACATGTGCGTTATGGCCTCTATGAAATCTGGCCACGATCGCCATGTGTGGCGGTTACTCCGGTACCAGGTGGCTGCTACCCCAGTTAGGAGCTCTGACAACGACGAAAGCACCTCGTCGTGTGTCAGATTAGCTAGAGTTCTGCATTCCTCTATTCTTGTTAGGAATAACTCGATGCTCTGCTCCTTTGAGGACCCTGAGAACCTGATGTGCCATTTTCGGACTATCTGGCCCACATCACGGTTCGTCTGCTGAGGCAAATACGTATGCCTCTCAGACGGGTCCTGGGTCGCACCATTCCTAGTCTGGCGCTGGGAAGAATTTCTGGTATTATTCCTCCCAGCCTCTGTTGGGGACTGGAGACTTGGGCTGCTGCTGTTAAATTCCGCATACGTGAACGTGTCTTGGAAGTTCACATGTGGTGATCCTCGTCTACGGCCCGTGCTTGAGGGTTGGACTCCCTCCAATTGCGTACTTGAGGTTGGATGTCGAGCTCCTTGAAGTATTCGTACATTCTCTTTAAGCTCTTCAACCTCTTCGACGAGTGTTTTGATCACCGCCAGTAGCTGCTCCGATAATATATTGTTTCCGACTGCTATCCCGGCGGTTCGCGACTCACGCTTTCGCGGCCACTCTAGGTTTTGCAACAACGACTCTT
The DNA here is from genome assembly GCA_036365515.1 of Torymus aiolomorphi. Classification (NCBI taxonomy): domain Eukaryota; kingdom Metazoa; phylum Arthropoda; class Insecta; order Hymenoptera; family Torymidae; genus Torymus; species Torymus aiolomorphi. Next base: position 135,296,919 of record CM070874.1, read on the forward strand.
TTTCGTAGTTGCGCTGGCATTGTCGTTGCCTACGCTGCTCCTCCAGGAGCACTTGCTGCCGCTGCTGTTGCTACTGCTGTTGTTGCTGTTGCTGCCGTCACTGTTGCTCCAACTGCTGTTGCTGCATTTGCTGCTGCTGTATTTGCTGCTGCTGCTGCATTTGCTGCTGCTGCAGTTGTTACTATTGGAGCTGTTGCTGTTGAAGCCGTCCCTCAGCTTCGGCTGAAGATGTCCAGGTGGGTGCTGCAGAGCTCAATATCTCTGTCCCGGAACCCTCCTGGCCGTTTGCTTCTTCCGCTGGCTCCACACCTGCATTATGTGCTTTTTGTGGAGCGTTCATCCTCCGAGACTCCGAGAGTTTCTGCATCACTATCGGGTCATCAAGGAGCGTTATGAACGGGTGCGGAAGGTCTGGGTCAGTATTGGGATCCACAATAGTTGACCCAGACTTGTTCATCAACGTTAAGTCGATGAACGCTCTTCGGGACTGCTAGCGTTTAGCAAACGCTTGCTGCTCCGACAGCTCCGGCTCTGGCACGAAATCGGCGGCACTATAATCGCCCATAAGCCACTTGATCGCTGTCAGCATATTTACTGACTGCAGATCTGACTGCTGTAGACCAAGGGCTTGCATGACCTCGTTTATTTCCTCTTCGGGCTGTGTATAGGCCCAATTGAGTATCGCAGATTCCGCAAATTGCGATGATCGGGCCATGGTGTCAATTGGCTGTGCGCTTCCCCACGAACTTATTTTACTAGCGCGAGTAGTATCTGTATTGATGGCAGAGAGAGATTGCCTATTCAACCCGTGAGCTAGCTTTTTCAACGCGAACCCGGGTTATTTTCTAAGAGCTACGGCGGTTGCTCTTAACCTCGATAACGCACGAGGGTTTTCCGTACGCGGCTCTAAAAGAACAAAAGCTATTTTTGTAATTAATTACTATTTGTAATTAATTACGCTCAACTACTCGCACTTGTAATTTTAAAATAAATATATGTGAAAATATTTATATATATGTGTCAAAACGGACAATATCGCCAAAAAACACAAAAAATAAATACAATTTTCACCTAAAAAAATAAAAAACAATTTTAAAGTTCGAGGGGATTTTTGCGCTCGAGTTTTTACTCGGGCGCACAGTCAACTTTTTGTTCCGAGAGTGCCTGCCGACTTTCTCTCGTTTTTCTACTAACAGCACGAGCAAAGAAAAAAAAATTTTATTTTTCGTCCACTAAAGAATAATTCGTATCGAAAATACGAGAGGAGAAAAAAAAATTTTCGAGTCGAGAAAAAAATTAATTAAAAAAATTAATTATCGCTTAAAAAAAAATTTTTGTCATTAAAAATTAATTGTTATTAAAAAAAAAATTTTAATTGTTAAAAACAATTACCCACGTACAAAAATTTCGTGATCAAGATCTCTCCTCGTCGGCACTCTAGGTCGAGGGTTATTGGCTATCGCTTTCCAACTAATTGGATCGCTGAGTGAAAAGCGCGCGCTCGAAGAGTAAAGCGCGCGGCCGCTATGCTCAGATATGAAAACGACCGGCGGAGTCGTTTTCCCGCGGAGGCGGCGGTATCCGGGAGAAGGACAGGTTGTAATGAACAACGCGACGAGTAACTAGATGTCACCGTATATTAAAAATAGTAATAACTACAAGCACAACGCACGTGCTGATTAGAACAAATGAGTTAGTTCGCGCGCGACCGTTAAGATTCAAACGCGCGAACGATACGGCGCGCGGTGAAGCTGCTATTCTCGCGCGCGGTGTTAAAGTACGGCGGGCTGACCCACACCCGCACGTACACGGCACAGAGAGCTTGCACGGGGCGATTTCCGTGCTAACCTTTGCAATAAACCCGCGAGAGGAGAGTAGAAAACTTACGTTAGGAAGGAGCAGCCGGTGCACTCGACTCTCTCTCGCTCCCTGTCGCTCGCACAGCAGTTGCGCTCTCTTTCTCTCTCTCTCTTGCTCGCTGTATTGGGTCGGCAGGCGGGCTGGCTGCCGGCTCGTCGCTCGCAGTCTCGTGCGGCTCACGCGGCTCGGGAGCGCTCTCTCTCTCTGTCTCTCTTTCGCACGTACGCACCCTACTCGGCGCCTCCACTACACTCGCGATAACTATAAAAAGCTAGGACGGCGCGGATGAGGTAACTTTTTAGAGACACACTGGAGATAAGTTCTCGGCACGATGGCAGACACGAAGATGGCTGCCGTGACTCCTATAAAGCCGTGTAGCAGCTTCGCGGGTACGCGACGGGCATATTACGCGTCGCGAGACCGTTCTAATCCGGTCAGGATGCTCGCGCGCTCGCGCCCCCGGTGAGCATGCCTGCTCGGCGCGGGTAATTCGAATCTCGAATTACCTAACTCGCGCACGCGTTACACAGCAAAATAAGTATTTAATCACTATGTGACAATAAGATATTTCATTTATTCAATAAATTCAAACTGCATTGATTTAATCAAATATAATTTTAAAAGGGTCCAAACTTTTACCCCCTTAAATAAATATTTACTTATTTCAATTAAACGGTTTATCAAACCAATTTCGATATGAAAGTAATATGATCATTAGATCAATAAAAGATAACATCAATGTAAGTAAAAAAATAATTCAAATAACAAAACAATTTGATCACAATATATACGTTACTGCAGTAATTCAATAATTCGAATTATGTTATACGAAAACAAAACTTATTTACATCAAATCTACTGTAAATTTAACTAACAAAATATTTTATTGATAAAACTAAATACTTGCACAAATTGTATTTAATAAGATAATTAATCCAATGAAATATAAATTAACTTTGAAAGAAATATCTTATTAATTTAATGCAAATATTGCATATATTTAATAAAATGTGTATACTGGATAAAGAAAAATTGTTCCACGTTTTCTAATGATCTAAACAATTAGATCAATAAAATCGCATTTATTTCAATCCGAATTATGATGCCATTTTGTTATGGAAGTTTGCTCATTTAAGTCGTATGACAGTATCTGCCCTTTACTTATAACCAAACGTTTCATTAGAACATTGTATTCCACCAATTGATTACATCAAATACATGTTCGTTCAATCAAATATTTCATTGATACAAGTCGGCATTTTTGGGAATGCAATTAACTATGTAGATTAATCCAGTGATACGTATAGTAATCCCCTAATGAAATATTTCATCAAATTTATAGAAATGATGCATGAGTCCAAATTTCTATCCCTTAAATAAATATTTACTTATTTCACTTAAACGGTTTATCAAACCAATCTCGATATAAAAGTAATATGATCATAGCCTTTCAACAATGCAATGAACTATTTCTTTGCGATAATTCGAAAAACGCGTTAACTCTAAAAAAATCCGTCAAGTAAAAAAAGTTATTTTATGAATTTTCAAAGAATTAAGTAACTAGATCAATGAGAGATAACATCAAAATAAGTAAAAAAATAATTCAAATAACAAAACAATTTGATCACAATACGGACGTTACTGCAGTAATTCAATAATTCAAAATATTACACAAAAAAAAAACTTATTTACATCGCAACTACTGTAAGTTATTCCAGTGATACGTATGGTAGTCTTCTAATGAAATATTTCATTAAATTGATAGAAATGATGCGTAAGTTCAAACTGCTATCCCTTAAATAATTATTTACTTATTTCAATTAAACGGTTTATCAAACCAATTTCGATATAAAAGGAATATGAACATAGCCTTTCAACTGTGCAATGAAATATTTCTTTACGATAATTCGAATAACGTATTAACTCTATAAAAAAAGAAAATCAGTCAAGGAAAAAAGTTATTTTATGAGTTTTCAAAAAATTCAGTAATTAGATACATGAAAGATGACATCAAATTGAGTAAAAAAAAAGTAAAAAAAAAAAGAAAAAAAAAACAAAAATAATTAAACAAATTGATCACAATATGTACGTTTCTGCAGTAGTTCCATAACTTGAATTTTATTACATCAAAACAAAACTTATTTACATCGAAACTACTGCATATATAACTCACAAAATAGTTTTTTGATAAAACTAAATACTGGAAAATATTGTATTTAATGAGATAATTAATCCAATAAAATATTAATATTTCATTAAATATGTATATTGGATATAGAAAAAATTGTTCCACGTGTTCTAATGATCTAAACAATAAGATCAATAAAAACGCATTCATTTCAAGTTAAATAATAATCTGAATTATGATGTCATTTTGTTATGGGAGTTTGCTCATTTAAGTCGTATGATAGTGTGCTCCCTTTACTATGACCAAATACTTAATTAGAATATTGTATGCCATCAAGTGGCACTCAATCAAATATATGTCGGTTCAATCAAATATTTCATTGATTCAACTCAGCATTTTTTGGGAATGCAATTAACCATGTAGATTAATCTAGTGATACGTATAGTAGTCCGATAATGAAATATTTGTACGAATTAGTTGAAAACAAAATGTAGTGCCGGTAAAGAAGAAATCGCACTAGTGTTACTCGTGCTTTTAAATGATTTACTCTAATTTAGTAAGCCTTAATAATACAATATATTAAATTCTTATATAAATAATCATAAATTAAATAATCAAAAATTAATATTAAAACAAATAGTAATAGTTTTTTATAAAAATATTCTATATTTACTTTATTGCTGATGCACCTTATGAAGGAAAAAATAAGGTCATTCAACAAGCGAGCGATAGCGTAACGGATAGCGTACTTGCGTGATACCCGAGCGACCCGGGTTCGAATCCCCGTTATGTCGAAAAATTTTCTGCGTTTTTTTCTGCGATAAATGTTATGTAAATTATTAATAATGTATGTATATGCGAAAATATGTAATGTTGTAAAGTATAAAAAAACTGTATATAAAAACTGTCGATAACAAACTACCTCCCATATAATTTACCCCATCTAAAAAATCTGTCATTAAACCAAGTAAAATACTTTATAAAATATAATTAATAATTTTTTGTTTCGAATAAATATTCATGTTTCAATGAAATATCTATTTGGATCAAACAAATATTCGTTCATATCAAAAATACATTAGATAAATGTAATAAATTATTCTTTTAATCAATGAAATATATTATTGGGATATAATATTTTTTTATTAGCAACTACATATAGGTTTCACGCAATTAAATATTTTTTTTAATGAATCAAAGATTTATGCCACTGAAATAAATAATCAATTAACTTTAAAAAATGTTTAATACATTTAAATAAATATTTAATACTTGCAACTACATGTACGTTTCACGCAATTAAATATTTTTTTAAATGAAACAAAGATTTATGCCACTGAAACAAACAATCAATTAACTTAATAAATGTTTAATACATTCAAATAAATATTGATTACTAGCAACGACATATACATTTCACGAAATTAAATATTTTTCTAAATGAATCAAAGATTTATGTTACTGAAACAATTAGTTAATTGACTGTAAAAAATATTTCGTTGTAATTAATAAATAATTTATTAATTTTGGAACATTGCTAATTTGTTGAATCAAATATTATACTGATGACATGGAATATATAATAAAGATAATATTATAAAATTAAGTGATGTAATTAAATGTTTAATTGTCACATTGTGATTAAATAATTTAATTGAAACAATTCAAATTTTATTGTAAGAATGAAATTTTTTTCTCAGTTTATAAATATAGGTATTAAAATGTATTTACTTTTATTTAACTATATGTAATACATGATTAATTTGGAAATTGGTAATAGAAATTGTATTGGGGTGGATTTTTATTATTTAAATCCATTTTTATTCCAATAAGAATTTTATCTATACGTATACAAATATCTCACACAAGGTAAAAGTTTCTTCGAAGAAGGAAATGTCGATATCAATTTCCTTTGTACACACAAATCTTACATGAGAAACATGTTTCTTCGAAGACCAAATCATTTCAATGAGAATATTTCCTTTCACAAAAATCTCACATAAGCCAAAAGTTTCTTCTACAAACAAATTTTTTCAATAAGAATTTTCTTCATAAATACAAATCTTACATGAGTACTCCAATATTAATTTCATTGTAAATAAAATTTTCATTATATTCTAATAGTTTATGTTAAAGGTATCAATGAACTTTCCAAAAATTTTCTTTATAAGCAAAGTTTTCACTATGACAATAGTTTAATGGTAGTATTACTGTTTTACTAAAAATATATAAATAAACGATATCTTTATTAAAATCTTGTCTTTCATATAATAGGCCTTTATTTTTAAGTATTGAAACACTTAAAAATAAAAGTCTATTCAAAAAAATATCCTATTCTATTCTATTCAAATCTTAAGAAAATTCTATACATGTATAATGTACATACTTCTTTATACCAAAGTTTTAAATTTGAATGTTTTTTTAAAGAGCTCGATAAAATGATTACATTAGTAAAATTTTTTGAAATAATATAATCAAACGTGTATTTTTTTAGGTATGATATTATTTTTCTATAAAATGTCTTGTGGGTTGTTTAAAAAAAGAATTTAGGCAGGAAATTTCTTATTTTGGGTATACACCAGCCGTCAATGCTGCTTTTAGTACAGACTAGTTTTCAGAATTAAAATTTATATCTCTGATATCACCTGATCCTCTAGGTTTTACAAAACTTGAAGCTCAAAGTTGACCAAAAAGTATAAGTAGTTCTCATGCCAACTACAATTTCCATAACAGCGGCTGATACAAAGTTTTTTCATAAAATACTCATTCCAGTCCATTTACTACTGTATTTTGTCAAATTTGAAAAGTTTTTAACGCATTTATGGTGTCGGAGTAAGTTCCAGCTGCAATTTCTTTACAAGCAAGCATTGCTGCTTGTTTTTTTGACAGTAGAAAATATAAGCCAGATGTGAATCCTGTTTTTACAACAGCCCAGTTTTTTTTCAGAATTGGAATGCAGACTTACATGATTACTTTTTACAGTATCTAAATAAAATTGGTAGCCAATTATTAATAAACATATTAACAATCACAAAAAAATTTCTAGATTCCCCTGGTGGTAAATGAGGATAAAAGCATAAACATCATAAGAAAGACGCATAATCCACTTGTTCATCAGTGAGACTACTGTTATTAGCATTCTAGTCGCCAACATCACTCATTTCTTTTTATTAAAGCTGGAGTTTGCTCATTAAGTAAATTGGGTGTTTCGCTATTTTGGTATTCAGATATTTCTTTTTCATATGTATCATCAAGCTGTTGTCTGTAGCTGTCATTCTCTCTTGTCACAAATAGCATCTTTTTCTGTAGCCTATTTATAAATCTAGATAGTTTGTCATGCGAGTTATAACAAGAAGCCCAGGAAACTGCAAAAATTGTGACTGCTAAAGAAAGTCCCAATAAAGAACCCAACCGAGAATGCAGTTTATACACCAAAGATACCACTGGACAGCATCGTGGTTTTATGTTACAAAACTAAATTATTTCATGAGATTACACAATGTTTCATTTTCATTCACATATAAACTTGTTGTATGTTTTTTAAAGAGGACAAATGCTTTTTAAACCAAGGCTCAGACCAATATTTCAAATTAGCATTATAAATTATATTGTAATATTTATGTGCCACTCACCAATATTTTCTTCTATGCAAAAGCTTATTATAAAGTTTAAGAACCCCATAACACATAATTATTTATTAATATACACTTGAGCTACTCTTAAAATATTTGAAACTGATTTTAAGTAAAAGTTGTAAAATTTGATTTTATTTTTATTTTATTTTTTATTTATTTAAATTGTTGATTATAAACACTGATTTGATTTCATGTAACACATCATACTGGTACTTTATTTTATTTAACACAAAACATTGATTAGATGTCACTTTTTGATAATACAATAATACACTTGTATCGGGAAGATCACTATTTTAATTGTTAATTATAAACACTGATTTGATTTCATGTAACACATCATACCGGTACTTTATTTGACGTGTTCTTGTTTATGCACATACTGATTGTGCACATATTAATTGTGCACACTTTAACATTGATATATATCTATATATAAGATCTGTACCAATGCTATCTGTGCACAATAAATATGTGCACAATCCTTATGTGCACAAACAAGAACATGCCCTTTATTTTATTTAACACAAAACACTGATTAGATGTCATTTTTGATAATACAATAACACACTTGTACCGGGCAGATCACTATGTTCTTTGCGTTTGAGATTGTTATCAGTAAGTTTCCAATCCTTCAAGAAAAGCACACATTATTCCATAAGTCTTCAAAAACCTTCACCAGCTCTAATATGATTTTTAACTAGAAAGATAATCTATTAGATCACAGTTTTCTTTTTTATTATGAAGAACTAACTTCAAAACAATACCTTTTTTGTACTTCGAGTGCAATCCTGTTGAAAATATCTTGGTTTTTGCTTCCGATCAGCTGATTACATTTTGAGAATCTATTGGATCTTTTATACACACAGGAGAATCAAATCAGGATATTTCTACATTATTTTCTTGTAGATGACGCTTGTAGATTTCCATTCCTGCAGGCAGTTTTTTATAATATACAAAAGTATGTTTTTCTACTGCCAACATACGTACAAACAGCATTAGCATGAAATCTAAATTACCGTGATTGTAAAGTTTATGAACCTTATAATATTTATGCTCTCGTATCACTACCCCTATAGCACCCAATATTGGAGCAACATTGCTCCAACATTGCTTTGTCATATTCCCCATATTCGCCAATATTCCCTCAACACTTTTATATATGGATGCTATATGGATGATATATGGGAGCAATGTTGCTGCAATCCGTGATTTCCGTTTCACCATTGCTTTTTTAAAATGATGGGTCAAGCTCTCTGTCATAGCAATATTGCAGCAATATTTAGCCAGCATCACGAAAAGAATATTAATTTTATTATTATATTTTTCTGCTGATTTTTCTGATGATTTAGCAATATTGCAAGAATATTTGTACAATATATATAAACACTGGAAGAATGTTCCCGTTTGGCCACTGATTGTTGGAGCAATATTGCCTCAATTTCCAAAATACATTAGTGAATTTCCCCTTAAGGGGAATGACGCGAATATGTCAAAGCAACATTGAGGCATTATTGCTCCAACAATCAGTGGACAAACGGGAACATTCTTCCAGTGTTCATATATATTGTACAAATATTCTTGCAATATTGCAAAGTCATCAGAAAAACCAGCATAAAAATATAATTTTAAAAATAATATTCCTTTCGTGTTGAGAAATATTGGCTCAATATTGCTGCAATATTGCTGTAACAGAGAGCCTGACTCATCATTTTAAAAAAGCAATGGTGAAACGGAAATCACGGATTGCAGCAACATTGCTCCCATATAGCATCCATATTTAAAAGTGTTGAGGGAATATTGGCGAATATGGGGAATATGACAAAGCAATATTGGAGCAATGTTGCTCCAATATTGGGTGCTATAGGGGTATACTCACTAATATTTTCTTCTATGCAAAAGCTTATAAAGTTTATGAACATAACACATAACTATTTACCTCCCTTAAACATAATAACTTTTATTTTTGGAAAGAAATGGTCCAGCTGTCGAAGTGGTTCAAAATGAATAAACCAGTTGTTTTCTTGCTGGACCATTCCTATCATCTTTCCAACATTAAGACACGTCGCTTCATTCATCTCATCAAACATCATTCTACACAAGGTCTGGATCCAAAACAACGTTGCCATTCGTCTCTAAGACACTTTCGACGAGTATTGTTACCTTCTTCCACGGATTATGTGGTAAGTTAAGGTTTATTTAATGTTTAATTTTTACTTTCTATAAGATAACTAAAGAAAAGTTAAAAATGTGTAAAATTAGCACTCTTGATTTACTTAAAATTAATGATAATTGCAACCTAAGTGTGGTTTTGCATGCGATTTCCGAAAAATTTAATTTCATAGTTAAAAAATGTTTCAATCAATTGGCAAACATATTATATAAGATAAAAAGATTCAGATTAGAATGCACATTTCTTATTAATTGTAGATTTTATAAAGTTTTTTCGAAATATTTAGATAACAAAGTAAAAAATATTCTTAACACTCATATGTTCTCTACAGTCAAAAAATCAAAAAACAAATTCTTAATCTTGAAATTAAAGATATTAACTTACACATTAGGTTCCTTGAAAAACAATGAGCAAAATTAAATGAAAAATTACAAAAGCTTAGTAATATTGAAATAACAAATAGTTTTAATAATTTTTATTCAAATAAACTTGATGTTAGTATCAGAAAATACACAATAATGTTAGAAAATAAATTGGATAAACTATATGTGGTTAAATACAAAAACCCTAGAGTAAAAAATAGCTATTCTAAGTATGTAGACAATCAAAACATTCATTATAATACGTAGGTCAATCATCTACTAGGTAAGAATAATAGACAGGTTGACGACCCTTTTGAAAATAATACAGATGGCTTATAAACTTAACGAATGTAGCTTTACCTCAATATGTCATAAATTCACTAAAATATGGAGAAAAAAATTTAATTTTAATGAAAGCTTCGATAATAAATTAACGTTAAAATATATTAAAAACTTAGAAAAGTACTTAAATTATTTGAATACATAGACAAAGCAACAGAAATACGTAATAAATTCCTCTCTATTTCAACAATTTCATAAAAAAGAATTATCTACTACTACATATAAGGAAAAAAAAAAAATGATCTTCATAACACTAAACAATTTATCAAAAATCATAAGACATTACTTATTACCAAGGCTGATAAGGGTAATGCTATAGTAGTCATAGAAAAACCAGTTTATTTGGAGAAGATGAACACCTTACTCCAAGGTGAACGTTACTATAAAAAACTGAAAGGCGACCCTTTACATCCTTGAAAAAAGAAACTTCTAATTATATCAAACAATTAAATCTCAAAAACTTTATGGGTGATGATACAAAAATACAATATAAAATAGCACAAACATGCAACACTTCTAAAGCTTACGGCTTGATAAAAATACATAAACAAGGTTTTCCTGTCAGACCGATTATTTCTACAATTAATTCACCTACATATAATCTGTCCAAATTCTTTTCATAATTTTTACAAAGTAAATTGGAAAAACCAAAATTCCATATTGACAATAGTTTAGAACTAAAATTAAAAATAGAAAAAATGAAAATACCTCCTGGATTCGATGTTATAAGTTTGGATGTAGTGAGTTTGTTTACTAATGTGTCTAATGAACTTATCTACGCTGCAATAGAAAAAAGATGGTCATACTTATATCATTACGTAGATATCAGTTGCAGTGAATTCATAGATGTCATTAAATTTATACTCACGCATAATCATTTCCAATTTAATAACGTCTTTTATAGACAAATTTTCGCCTCGGGCATAGGCAATCCGATCAGTCCTATTTTGGCTGACATTGTCATGCAAGACGTCGAAAGCTTTGCGCTATCTAAGCTATGCTTCGAATCTGTTTTCTATTTTCGTTATGTAGATGATATCCTTTTGTGTGTGCCGAGTAATATGATCGAATATACCAAAAACATTTTTAATATGTACAGTGAACATTTGCAATTTACAGTGGAAAGATCACGAGATAATAGAATTAGTTTCCCTGACATAGAAGTAATAGTTAAAAACAACTGCATTATAAGAAATTGGTATAGAAAACCGACTTTCTCTGGGAGTTTATTGAACTTTCATTCACAACACCCTAAGAATAATAAAATTCCAATTATTTACTCGCTGGTCGATAAAGCTATCAAATTGTCAGATGAAAGCTTCCACTACGAAAATCTCAGTTTTATAAAGCAACTACTTTTTGAAAATGATTACCCTGTAGATCTAGTTAATATACACATTGAAAAAAGATTAAAATTTTTAAATAACAATTTGAAAAAATCTAAAGTAAGCAAAAAACCACGTATAGTGCTACCGTTTGTGGAAGAATTGAGACCGATTATGAAAAACTTCTTTAACAAATATTATGCAGACATAATCTATTGCACTACTAACAAATTCAAGCGTTTTATAAAATTGGGAAAAGATACATGTAAAACAGGTGACAATACAAATGTGGTTTACCGTATAGATTGTAATGACTGTGAGGCAACATATGTTGGGCAAACCAGCCGTAGGTTAGATATTAGAATAAAAGCACATAAAAAAAGATGCGAAAAATATGATAATAACAATGCCTTATATACACATATAAATAACACAAATCACAATTTTAATTTTAATAAAATAAAAATATTGGATAAAGAGAGCCGGCTTTGCAGACGGCTTTGAAGAGGCGGGGATTGTAGACTTCTATTTGAAATGGTTTATATACATTCGCAAAATCGATTTGTAAATAAGATGACTGACACTATAAAGTTAAACGATGACTATAAAGCGCTTATACATACAAATAAAATTTAAGTTTCACCTCTCCAATGTTATGTAACTGAGGTTAGCGCGAGGAATCAGTATTAGGAGCACATAAAAATAGAGAACTGTCGAGGTTTATATACATTGGTATGGTTGTGTATAGATATATAGTAGTATAGACTAAGTGTATTATAGACGTAGTCTAACGCAAGGCTAAATAAGAGCCACTATACTTCATGTACCCCTAATACTCCTATAAGGTATACGCTTGACTACGCGTATTGACTCGCGCCCCACCTCTGTCGCTTGCTATTTCACACCTTTTCTTACTAACACATGCAAAACGTTTAGTATATAAAGTCGGGATTGTTTAAGTATTTTCTCTTTGACTGGCAGTTGTCGCTGTGTAGAGCACATTTTATAAAATGTAATCTGTAAATATCTATTGCGCTGTGAAATCGACTTTTGTGTAATTATATATATATATATCTTTTAATTAATACTGTTACTTATTACTTTCAATAAAGAGCCTAGAAGAGGGGCATAAAAATGCCCGAAACGTCGGCAAGAAAACAACTGGTTTATTCATTTTGAACCACTTCGACAGCTGGACCATTCCTATCATCTTTCCAACATTAATACTGTCATTCATCTCATCAAACATAATAATTTTTATTTTGATCTGAGTTATTCGCATCAGTCCAGATATGATTGCCATTTGTACATAAAACATCACTTTAAATCCACAATTCTTCAGAAAATTATTCAGTTGTGAACCCTATAGAGAACTTTTGCATACATCTATTACTATCTTTTATTCTATCACTAGTAGGAAATTTCTTTTTATTGAAACTGGAATTTGTTCACTAAGTAAATTGGGAATTTCATTATTTTGGTATCCAGATATTTCTTTTTCATATGTATCTAGCTGTTGCCTGTACCTGTCGCTTTCTCTTGTCACAAGTAGCATCTTTTTCTATGGGTTTGAAGTTTGCAACGTTGCGATCCAACGAAAATTCGATTTTCGAAAAACCACTTTTTTCCACATGGATGACATAATGTACTACAAATAATGGAAGAATACATCAAAATTGATTAAAATAAATCCATTCCAAACTACCCCCCACCCCTAACACGGAATTCGTAAGACGACCTAAGAGAACAAAATTCTCTCACCGCGGCGTTTGGTATTTCCAAACTTTTTATTGCTGGAATTATTTTATGAGCACACAAACTACTCGTAAAAAAATTACGAACTAAATCCACTCCCCGGAAAACCCCCAAACATCTGATTATATAGGGGTCGTGACAGAAAAAAAATTATCTCTCCGCGGCGTTTGGTATTTCCAAACTTTTTATTGCTGGAATTATTTTCTGAGGATACAAAATACCCGAAAAAAAAAATTAGGAACCAAATCGACTCCCCGGAACACCCCCAAAAAGCTGATTATATAGGGGTAGTAACGGAAAAAAAAATTCTCTCCGCGGCGTTTGGTATTTCCAAACTTTTTATTGCTGGAATTATTTTCTGAGGATACAAAATACCCGCAGAAAAATTAAGAACCAAATCGAATCCCCGGAACACCCCCAAAAAGCTGATTATATAGGAGTAGTAACGGAAAAAAATTCTCTCTCCGCGGCGTTTGGTATTTCCAAACTTTTTATTGCTGGAATTATTTTATGAGCACACAAACTACTCGTAAAAAAATTACGAACTAAATCCACTCCCCGGAAAACCCCCAAACAGCCGATTATATAGGGGTCGTGACGGAAAAAAAAATCTCACTTCGCGGCGTCTGGCATTTCCAAACTTTTTAAAGCCGGAAATACTTTTTGAGCATAAAAACTCACTGTAAAAAATTACGAACCAAATCGACTCCCCGGAAAAACCCCAAACAGCTGATTATATAGGGGTCGTGGCGGAAAAAAAATTCTCTCCGCGGCGTTTGGCATTTCCAAACTTTTTATTGCTGAAATTATTTTATGAGCACACAAAGTTACTGTAAAAAAATTACGAACTAAATCGACTCCCCGGAAAACCCCCAAACAGCCAATTATATAGGGGTCGTGAAGAAAAAAAAAATTCTCTCAGCGGCGTTTGGCATTTCCAAACTTTTTAAAGCCGGAAATACTTTTTGAGCATAAAAACTCCCTGTAAAAAAATTACGAACCAAATCGACTACCCGGAAAACCCCCAAACAGCTGATTATATAGGGGTCGTGAAGAAAAAAAAAATTCTCTCAGCGGCGTTTGGCATTTCCAAACTTTTTATTGCTGAAATTATTTTATGAGCATACAAACTACCCGTAAAAAATTACGTACCAAATTGACTCCCTGAAAAACCCGCAAACACCTTATTATATAATCAGCTATATAGGGGTCGTGACCGAAAAAAAATTCTCTCTCAGCGGCATTTGGCATTTCCAAACTTTTTATGGCTGGAATTATTTTATGAGCACAAAAACCACTCGTAAAAAAATTACTAACCAAATCGACTCCCCGGAAAACCCCCAACATCTGATTATGTAATCAGCTATATAGGGGTCGTGACGGAAAAAAAATTCTCTCTCAGCGGCATTTGGTATTTCCAAGTTATTTATAGCTGGCATTATATTTTGAGCATACAAATTACCCATAAAAAAATTACGAACCAAATCGATTTCCCGGAAATCCCCCAAACATCCGATTATATAGGGGTCGTGACGGTTAAAAAATTCTCTCTCCGCGGCGTTTGGTATTTCGAAACTTTTTATTGCTGGAATTAGTTTATATATTTAACAGTAAAAATAACTAGGTGCTTGAAATTTCGAACGTTCATAGTGAACGAAAGATTTTTGTCATTTTCAGATTTAGCCGAAGTTGACTACTTAATATGTTTAAAAAATGATAATAAATCTCTTCACTTGTCACTCTAGCAGTCACCAATAAAACCACTTCGACGAATTCCAACCAAATTTAGAAACTATAAATTAATATTTCTTTCATTATGAACGTTCGGAATTTCAAATACGTAAATAACTTACATATCTCTTTACTTTGTCATCGTTAAGATTCATTTGTTTTTTAATAAAACTTAAGATACATATAATGTAAATATTAA
The DNA here is from genome assembly GCA_036365515.1 of Torymus aiolomorphi. Classification (NCBI taxonomy): domain Eukaryota; kingdom Metazoa; phylum Arthropoda; class Insecta; order Hymenoptera; family Torymidae; genus Torymus; species Torymus aiolomorphi. The sequence goes on from CM070874.1 coordinate 135,312,429, forward strand.
TAAATTATGACGAAATTTATTAAAAAGTTAATAAATTTCGTCATAATGCTCATAATTCATTCTATTCTCCAAAGGAACATTTTTTTATTATCTTCTATTAATTACGAATATTGAGAGGAAAATCCTGGGCGAAGAAAAATAATTACTTTTCTGATAGTAGGAATCGAGTCTTCATAGAAAGAAAAATTGTTTTTGAATCTAGAGACAGATTTAGACTGAAAAGATAATTTCTATTTTAAAAGTATAACCTGGCTTTAAATAGAAAATTATTTTATTTAAATAATAATAATACATGTTTGTAAGAAACTATTGCATCTTGTAGAAAAAATGTTCATTATGTCAATTGAAAACATTAGTAAAACTTGTTTTTGTTCGCTCTCTAAAGCAGTTGACAGACAAATTATGCTTTAGCTACACATTGGCATTACTAATTTTTTAAATAGGAAACTTGTGGAGGTTCGCTGCACACTTACGTTTATAATAGTATATTACATACCTAGGCAGGTAAAATAAGAAATGTCTTAGATCACACGTAATTGTCGGCCGAGGTTGACAAACATATGATCTGAGGCTTTCTTTTTTACCTGCCAAGGTGTGTATACTATTTTTCTGCCCGACGGCGCCGGAAAGCGGCAACTTCATTTCGCGCAGCGGCCGGGAAGTTGGCGCTTTCCGGCCGGAGGACAGAAAAATAATTTTCTTTACGAATAACAAATACTTATATTTAGGGAATATCTTTGCACACGATATAGATATAGATAAGGCTGTTAGTCTTCCCCTTGAAAATTTAATCAATACACATTGACAAATGTCAGTAACTTTTTCCCCCTGAAATTTCTTAAAAAATTTAGAAAATTAAAAATCTTATATTTGGACTAATTTTCACAGCACATCACCTTACCAGGGCTCAAATGAACGGTTTTGGCAAACAAAAAAGCTAAACAATTTGTGCAACGATCGTAAATGTGCTCCTGTTCCTATTAAATAAATATATTGATTGGAAAAGGACATCAACAACATAAAAAATGACTGAATGTCGACCTTTTTTTTTAATTTTGTGTACGTAGCTAGATTCTTTACCCTCATTTACAATTTTTTTTTTTTTTTTTTTTTTTTATTTTTTTTTTTTTTTTTTTTTTTTTGAAAGGCAAAGATTTTGAGCTTTAACTCATTTTTCAGCGCTCAAACATTGGAGTTCCCAAAAAGTTAAGAGTTCCTGAGATTTACTCATATATTAATGTGAATAATTATTTATGATACAAAGTAATATTAAACTTGCATATCTCTTTTTAGATGGTAAACGAAAAGTAACCGTAATAATTTTTAGTTGATGTTTAATTTTGTGACTATTATTAAAAATCTCTTAAATACTGAAGATTAATATTTTAAAAATCTATAACTCTTTGAATATTGGTTTTTCGTATATGTTGAATGCAACATTTTAATTTTAGAATTGCCTGAATTTTCAAGAAAAAATTATTCTGATCTCAAAAGATTGTTTTTATTTGTTTAAATGGCGTTTTTGTTTAAACAAATGCATTTAAATTAAGGTTCCTGCCATTTTGATAAATTGTAAACTAGAAATTTAGATTCTACGAATCAAAATCTATAAAAAAACGATGGTTACTTTATTCAATTGCAACAGCCGGTATAGAAAAGGAGACAGAAGCGAAAACTTTTGCGGCGCCTGGGCTAGCTAGAAGCCGCCGACACCGCAGCCGCGCGCGGTAGGTCCCGCCTCCCTTCTCCTTCAGCCGATTGCTGTTTGCAACTTCTGCGTGCTTTTCTCTCAAGCTTAATTTTATCTAATGCAAAAAAGTGACACATCATTCTTGTGTAAAATTTCACGCCTTACAATTTTTGTTTGGGACTTTTTTTGTTATCTCTTATAGTTCGCGAGTTATAAGCGAAAATCAGTTTTCGGGAGTGGTTTTTTGACAAATTAGGGGTGATGCCGGCGTTTTTGGAGGCTGCATTTTTGACCATCGTTTTTAGACGATGTGTTTTACCAAATATCCAAAATGCAGCCATTCCCTCGAAAAAATCGATTTCAGACCTTCGTTTACTGGCCAGCGCGTCGGCGCTGTCTCGCCGTGGGCAGATTCAGCGCTCTCGGTGCGCGTGCACTCGCGACAGCCGTTGAGCCCTATATCTATGCCTATATACTGTAGGCGCTTGGTACGGAAGCCCGGTCGGTTCACGTCCGACCATGCGAATAAGACCGAGCGAGGGAGCGAGCGAGCGTGCGCTATCTTGCTATGTGCTAATATAATTTTTGGAATATGCTCAGCCGCGCAGTGCTGCCACTTTTCTGAAAGCTTGAGTTTTGACAAATTCAAATCATAACCTTAAATTCTAAGCTATACAGGTACATTTAATTTCTATTTCTCTACAATATCAAATTGCACATGTACTAAATGATACACTTACTAAATGATACAAAATTAACTATTAAAAATTATCTTGCCTGTAATAATTATGCAATTTTGTTGTAGATATAGAGAAGAAAAACTCATCAAGATACGCGCAGATGTGCTTGCTTTATCTTTTCTCGCAGTCAAAATCAAGCTTTTAGAGAAGTGGCAGCACTGCTCGGCTGCGCATACTCAAAAAATTATATTAGCACATAGCAAGATAGCGCACGCTCGCTCGCTCGCTCGGTCTTATTCGCATCGTCGGCCGTGAACCAACCGGGTTACGATGAAGGTTATGATTTGAATTTGTCAAAACTCAAGCTTTCAGAAAAGTGGCAGCACTGCGCGGCTGCGCATACTCCAAAAATTATATTAGCAGTTTAGCACATAGCAAGATAGTGCACGCTCGCTCGCTCGCTCGCTCGCTCGGTCTTATTCGCATGGTCGGACGTGAACCAACCGGGCTTCCGTAGCTTGGCTCTCCCGCGTGCGCCGCGCCGTCGCCGCACCTCGAGCACAGGCCCTACTGTTGACCGTCGTTTGCGCTCTCTACGCCTCTGTAGCAGCTATCTCTTTCTCCGCGGCTCCCGCGCTGCTGGACTCGGCCGCTATAGATTCTAACTATACCTATAGCTTGCGGCTCGCTCGACCGGCCGAGTGTTTATGTTTCGCCGCGCTCCGACTTTCGTCGACTTTGTTATTGTCGCGAGCTAGTATACGTTCCAATTATAAGCGCTTTTGAAAACTATATATATAACTCTCTCATAATACATATTCCTACTCTCTAAGGCCTAATATATTATTGATTAAATGTTAATCAACAATCAAATACCTCAACAGTAAGAGTAAAATTTCCAATTATCTTACGGTGCGATAAAATTAAAAACATTTTTATTCAGAGAATAATTAGAATATCGCTTAACTCTATAACCGAAAGTACGATTTACAACACGAAAAAACAATTCGGCGATGCGCAAAAAAGCCGTTAATTGGTTTATTTAGACGCAAAGAAACTAAAACGACAATCTCAAGTCAAAATCCATACGGGCTAGGATGATGAGCCTAAACGATTTTACAGTTTGCATTTATTTGATGTAATCAGAACACCATATTCCTCTGAAATATAATTAATTATAGTCTATAATATAAAAAAATGTTATTATATTATACACATTTATTACTCTAGTGGAGTTGAAATTTTAATAATTTGAAAATTCATATTTTAGAATAGTTAAATTACATCAAATAATTTTTTTAAATGAATATATTTTAATATAAAATTGCATTCTATGTGCATATTTGATTTTGCATAAATACATTATTCAAAAGTATTTATAAAATTATATTTGAAAACATTTACGGGGAAAAATCGTAATTATTAAATTGCAAATTAAAAATACAAAGGTTTATGCCAAAAGTCAAATTCACAAATTTCTTACATGGTTATTGGCGCGTGAATATATCGACGGCTGCGCGGAACAAGGTTGTATCTCACCACGCGGACGAAGAACGTCATATCTCACCGCGCGGATGAAGAACGTCGTATCTTAGTCCAGGCGGTAGAGCATTCGAGGTGGACCTTCTTTGAAGTAGAGCATATTATAACGTAGAAAGTTCCGAAATAATATGTAGAAAAAGAATCCGAGTTTGCCTATTCAAAAAAATGTCTGCTAAATTCAGTATAGCAACAAATGTACCGAAATAACGTAAAAAGGCCTATTTTTCGGCATATTTTCTCTTATAACTTGAGAAGGAAGCGTTTAATCGAAAATAGTCATAGGACATTTTTTGTTTATCTGATGTTTTTCTACAAAGTTAATGTATTTCCGAATCGAAAAATTTTATTTTGCGCTAACAATGAGTAAAAAACCGTTAAAAATGATATGTAAAATGTAACTAATTTTTAAGGGGCGTAAAAATCAATGAATGTTAATGAAAATTTGTGAAATGGTAGCTCATTATATGATAATACTACATAAAAAAATTCAGGATGATCGACGGTGTAGTTTTCCAGTACGGCTGTTGTTAACCAAAAATTTATAACAATTTTGTCGCGTGCCATGGGTTTAAATAAAGACTCCACGCGGTCGCTGAATTTTTTACACATACTTTGGCTTATAGTTAATAATATGCAATATCAAAAATAGCCTTTTTTGCATTATACGGGTGCTTTAGAATTTTTTTCAATTTTTTCAATTTTTTTTGTATAAATAAATGCAATTACATGAAAACGGCTGGATGAAAATGCAATGTTAAAAAAGGCTTGAGAAGCTGATTAAAAAACGCTTTAATCAAGCTAAAACCGACCCGATTCAAATGACTACAACCGGAGATATTAGAGCTTTAAGTCAACCTAAATTTACGGCTGACTTAAACGTGAAGTAGACAAATAAAAAATGTAGTGTTGTAGCTAATTGTAAGAGCTTTCAATATCCGTTCAGTGCATTTCCGGCACGTATTTGCTTCATTAAATAAAAATTATGAAAGGAAGCCTGATCGTTGAAATTTCTCGGCGGAACGGCGCGGGAGGCGGAGTGGGGATGACTGCGAGCAGCTATGCTGCCGCGTGGCACTGTCTCTTCAAAACGGATATGCGCGATAAAACTTAACTTTTCTCGGGAACGAATTAACTTATAGACTTCTTTTTTTTTTTAATTTGATATTGCGAATCGAGAGGAATAGGAATTTCGCATTTAAAATTATGTAAATAAATAAATTCTAAGTGAATTTTACGCATGAAGAATTAAGCAATTTTTTTTTTCATTAAAAATTTATTTATGACATGAAATTAATGTTTTTAAAGTAAATTAATAACTAACAGATTATTCTAAATTAATGATTTTGCAATTTATTTGTAAAAAATGTGTATTTTTATTATAAATATATTTAAATTAAACAGTATATTTTTTCATTGTATGTAAATATATTGTTATGTTAACATCTATACAAACTGAATAACTTCAGTTCAGGTAAACGAACTGTATTAGTGGATCGGCAGATAAAAGCGGTCTATTGTACTCCAGGTAGGTAACCGTTTGTATTGACACGAAAGGTACGAAGGTCAACGCACTTTGTAATCCCCCCCCCCACTGTTTGAAATCTTAGTACATGTTTCGCTTACACGGTTACATGGCCAGTCGGGTGAGACGAACCAATCAGAGATGCTGTCGTTCTTGGAATGAACGGCATCCCGCAGCACTTATGAAAACCGTCCTTTATAATAGTATAGGTTGTGTAGAGCAGTCCGTAACGTCTTTCAGTCGGTTAGTCTGGAAGCGTCCTTAATAGCAATCACTTGGGGTCATAGTTTACCAGTTAAAAGTTAGTTATCAGAGTGTATTTTCGCATACTTATATATAAAATTGGAGAGAATATATATATATATATATATATATATATATATATTCATGTAAGTATTCTGTTCCTATGATTGAAATACTAAAAATTTTAGAGAACATTCCTATATCAATAATATCATTTCAATAAATTATAAAGTCGCTGCTAAATACTATATAGCACATATTATTTTGCAGCTTCTATTCTAATGTGATGGCTGATCAAGTGGATTGTATGATTTGTGAAAAGTCGCTAAATATCGGTGCTATTCGTACATTGAAAGAAGAAAGTATTCGAAGTTGCGTCGCATCAAGCATAAGGAGACAAGACAAAAAACATTTGCAATTTCGGAAATTCAGTTCCATTAATGTTCATGCTAATTGTGCGAAATCTTATACATGGGAAAAGAATATACAAGCAGCAGAGAATAAATTAAAATCATTGCCAGGTATTTCTACACGTGCTTCTACAGGTGCCGATTTTAACTTTGCAAAATTTTGTTATATTTGTGGAAAAGATGCTAGCGATGACTTTATAGAAAAACAAAAAAAACTAGCTACAAATATTCGGCAAGTGGTTTATTTTGTATCTAAAACTGGCAGCAGGACTACTTTACTCAACAAATTACAAGAAGTCGATGACAGAGAATGCTTAGAAGTGTATAATCGAATAATAGAAGTTGAGGATTTGGTAGCTGTAGGCGCTCGATACCATCAAAGCTGCTATAAATTATTATATAATAAATTTAGAAAAGAGAGTAGAAATGAAGACACTAATACCTATAAAGCCGCAAAATTTATTGCAAATTATATAACGGAAAATAAAGAAGAATGCCAGTTTAGTGTACGAGAAATATTGCAGAATTTTGAAAGTGTCGAATGGCCCAACACAAAATATTTAAAAAATTATTTAATTGATATTTTTGGAACAGACATTATTATTCACACTTCCAAATACTGGCCGATAATCACATTTCTCAACATTGGACATCAAATTTTAACTGACAATTGGTACAAAAATAAATGTAAGGATGAAACAGCAGAGCGCAAACGAATTATCCAAAGTGCCGGAAAAATTATTTTGGAAGATATTCGTGGAAAAGTGTACGATTGTAACTCTTATCCGTCTCCAGATAACTTTCTTTCAGATGTTTCAACTGTTATTCCAGAAACTTTACAAGAGTTACTAAAAGAAATTATTTTGAAAGATAAGCGTACGGCTGATAACAAAAATACATTTCATGCGATGGGAGGTATTGAAATTGTAACGCCACGTTCATCTGTCACTGGTAGCACACCCGTTCCCAGGTTAAAGAAAATTCCCAGGCAAAGGAAAATGCAGACAGACTGTTTGGCTCCAGTCTACGTTGAAGGTTCTTTGGTCCCTGATAATATTTTAAAAAATATCAGCTGCAGATGTACAGAAAAATGCAACAAGACATGCGGCTGTGTAAAACACGGCTTGCGATGCACAGATTTCTGCAAAAATTGTCACGGGCAAACCTGCAGTAATAGCGATGGGCTGCAGGTTTCATTGGACGAAAATGTAGATGAGTTAGAGAACGTGGAAGTCGAAATAAATGAAGAAGGACCTACACCTATTTTTTCGGACAGTGAGAGCGACGAAGAACCACAAACAGAAATCGAAGCAAACGATACACAGCCTGTAAAAAAAACGAAAATTTGTATAAATAGTTAATAAATTTATTAGAATGTTATTTTTTATACGTACTTTATTTTCCAGTTCCTCTCTCCATGTTTAATAGATTCATATTTACCAATATATAAACAGAAAAGATTACATTTTTTACAAATAAATTGCAAAATCATTAATTTAGAATAATCTGTTAGTTATTAATTTACTTTAAAAACATTAATTTCATGTCATAAATAAATTTTTAATGAAAAAAAAAATTGCTTAATTCTTCATGCGTAAAATTCACTTAGAATTTATTTATTTACATAATTTTAAATGCGAAATTCCTATTCCTCTCGATTCGCAATATCAAATTAAAAAAAATGAAGTCTATAAGTTAATTCGTTCCCGAGAAAAGTTAAGTTTTATCGCGCGTATCCGTTTTGAAGAGACAGTGCCGCGCGGCAGCACAGCTGCTCGCAGTCATTCCCACTCCGCCTCCCGCGCCGTTCCGCCGAGAAATTTCAACGATCAGGCTTCCTTTCATAATTTTTATTTAATGAAGCAAATAAGTGCCGAAAATGCACTCAACGGATATTGAAAGCTCTTACAATTAGCTACAACACTACATTTTTTGTCTACTTCACGTTTAAGTCAGCCGTAAATTTAGGTTGACTTAAAGCTCTAATATCTCCGGTTGTAGTCATTTGAATCGGGTCGGTTTTAGCTCGATTAAAGCGTTTTTTAATCAGCTTCTCAAGTCTTTTTTAACATTGCATTTTCATCGAGCCGTTTTCATGTAATTGCATTTATTTATAAAAAGAAAAAATTGAAAAAATTAAAAAAAATTCTAAAGCACCCGTATAATGCAAAAAAGGCTATTTTTGATATTGCATATTATTAACTATAAGCCAAAGTATGTGTAAAAAATTCAGTGACCGCGTGGAGTCTTTATTTAAACCCATGGTACGCGACAAAATTGTTATAAATTTTTAGTTAACAACAGCCGTACTGGAAAAATACACCGTCGATCATCCTGAAATTTTTTATGTAGTATTATCATATAATGAGCTACCGTTTCACAAATTTTCATTAACATTCATTGATTTTTACGCCCCTTAAAAATTAGTTACATTTTACATATCATTTTTAACGGTTTTTTACTCATTGTTAGCGCAAAATAAAATTTTTCGATTCGGAAAGACATTAACTTTGTAGAAAAACATCAGATAAACAAAAAATGTCCTATGACTATTTTCGATTAAACGCTTCCTTCTCAAGTTATAAGAGAAAATATGCCGAAAAATAGGCCTTTTTACGTTATTTCGGTACATTTGTTGCTATACTGAATTTAGCAGACATTTTTTTGAATAGGCAAACTCGGATTCTTTTTCTACATATTATTTCGGAACTTTCTACGTTATAATATGCTCTACTTCAAAGAAGGTCCACCAAAGCTTGGTTTTACTGCTCTACCGCCTGGACTATCTCACCGCGCGGACCTCGTCTCTCCGCGCGGATGAAATAAGGTAAAATTACCAATGAGCGGCCAGTGCCCAGTATGTGGCCATCTAGATAAATATTCAATTACTTTAAAGAATGTGTAGTAGTTGGATAATATTTTATTCTATAAGATGATTCTAAAATAATTAATACTTATTGTTTAAATAGTATTATTACTCTTAGTGAAAATTTAATACTTAAAAAGACGATTTGAAAATGCTACTCGCGGGGATCACGGCTTTCTATGAGAGGTCCTTAATGCTTTCGTAAGGATTCATGTCTCGCCTTTTAGGTATTTTTAAATAAATTTGAAGTAAATCTTTACTCTTGAAAGTTTTAAGACACTTCTAAGATGCATCGAATTCAATTACAGTCGTTAGGAGCCCAATAATTATTGTTTTTAATAAAAATAATTCAAGGATATCTACTAGTACAGTTTAAATGTCATGTCCCAATACTTGGCCCTATGAATTTCACCGATGTTTTGATGGTTAGGGTTCCTACGTATTGGTAGAGTTAGTAGGTTGGAAAACTATAATATGATTATTATACATTGATTTGCTGTAATTTCATATTATTAACGATTGATTTAGTGTTAAAAAGTATTTCCAGTCCAAAATTTAGCGATTTTGTTATTTTTACATAAAAATGAAAATAAATATAGAGTACAAATTATATGGTCCAAGTATTGGGACTAACAATTTCGACCACTAGTACATGACTTTTTAACACGGTCCAACTACTAGTACAAGCAGTGTATTCATAATTTAATTAATTTTTCTATCATAAAAGCTTATTTTCACAAATTAAATACTTTTTTCGCAAGTAAAAAGTAATAATAATTCTATTAGCTACTGATTCTATGCATTTTTAATAATATTTCGCATTTAAAATATGACATTAAAATTCTGGCTTCACTAAGCGGCCATCTATTGGTACTTTTACCTTATCTCGGCGCGCGGACGAAAAACATCGTATCTCGCCGTATACTGGCCGTGTACTCCGCAAGAGCGCCGAGATACGACGTTCTTCATCCGCGCGGTGGGATACGATATTCTTCATCCGTGCGGTGAGATACGATGTTCTTCGTCCGAGCGGTAAGATACAACGTTCATCATCTGCGCGGTGAGATACGTCGTTCTTCATCTTCGCAGTGAGATACGACATTCTTAATTCGTCCGCGCGCTGAGATACGACGTTCTTCATCCGCGCAGTGAGATACAACCTTGTTCCGGTCAGTCATCGATATATTGAATAGATTCATTGAACTAGGATTCGATATGAAAAAAATCTTTAAAACAAAAGTGATCATCGGATGGGGAGAAGATTTTATCTGGGAGAAGCGCGTGAAAAGGCCCTATTCCAGACGAGCGCGTAAGAAGGTGGGATACTACTGAGATAGGACCTCTTCACGCGCTCCGTTGAGATAGAACCTTCTTCTTCCCACCCGACGAAATATCCTCAAATTATAAAAAATTATATAAAAAATTATAAAAAAATATAAACTTCTTCTTTTTTCTACATATATTTCCTACCTATTTACCGTTCTTTATGTGTGCCACGAAAAAATTATGATTCTTCGACGAGGGGTGCATCGACATCACGTTCTTTAGAACGTATTTTTAGGAAAATATAAAAACAAAAAATTTTTTTTATAACGGACGAATACTATTTAATTTTAATTTTTATAAACATGCAGCATCGCGGAGATAATATTTTTGTTAATAGTAGGCACATCGTATCCAAAATCAAATTTACCGAAAATTTAACAAGAGTTGATAGCTTAAATAAATTGGTACAGCGTTTTTTTACCATATTCTAGCAGTTTTTTTAGCAACGTTTTAAGTATAAAATTGTCTTCAGTACGTGGAGGAAATATCTAAATTTAGGCCTCTTCTGATGTCCCATGAGCTTATCCTTGCATAATAGTAAGTTCTATGTAGTGGAACATGTTACTGGAAGTGGATTATATAAATATTTGCTTGACTTAGCTAAATATCTGAGAACCATAGATATGTCACAGTACTATAAAAGTTATTTCCCTCTTATGTCTCGATAAAAATAAAAAATTTCTTTGAAGGCACATCTACAGGACAAAGTTTTTCTGAAAGTTAAAAAAATATGTACAAGCTCAATTTAGTAGTATCATTTTTCGTCGACACTTATAAGTCAATTTTGGATTGATAAGAAGTTTCACTTTTTTTTAACTCGGAAAAGATATTTAATTTTGAAGGCATATCTACAAGACAAAGTTTTCTTGTTCTTTAAGCCTTTCTGAATGTGAAAAAAATTATTTACTTATAAATCTAAAAATTAAGGATAATTTCGTCTTTTTTCTAAACGACAACACTTATAAATACTAGCATCTACGTATTTGAGCTTTGCAAGAATAATTATCTACACTGAAATTATTACTTTAAAGGTTACAGTTTTCTAAGGAATAATCGTTATTACAATTATAACTTCCCATAATAATTTGTTACACGCGATAATTCAATAAATATCTGAAAATATAAAATATCAATATTTTTTTAATCATCACATCAGCTTTACGTAATTCATATTGTAATTGAAGTAAATAAGTGAATAAGGAACATCAGTCATCCCATTTAATTTTTTATTTACTAATTATAAGAAATACGTTAAGCTGATGTGATGATTGAAAAAAAATTGATATTTAATATTTTCAGATATTTATTGAATTATCGATAGTAGCAAATTATTATAGGAAGTTATAATTGTAATAACGTTTATCACTTAGAAAACTGTAACTTTTAAAGCAATAATTTCAGTGTAGATAATTATTCTTGCAAAGATCAAATAGGTAGATGCCAGTATTTATAAGGTGTCGTCGTTTAGAAAAAAGACGAAATTATTCTTAATTTTAGATTTAAAAGTAAATAATTTTGTTGACATTCAGAAAGGCTTAAGGAACAAGAAAACTTTGTCCTGCAGATGTGCCTTTAACATTTTAATTTTTTTCGCGAGGGAGTCTATGGTTCTCACATATTTAGCTAACTATAAGTCAAGTAAATATTTATATAATCCACTTCCAGTAACATGTTCCACTACATAGAACTCACTGTTATGCAAGGATAAGTTCATGGGGCATCAGAAGAGGCCTAATTTAGATATTTCCTCCGTTTACTCTGAAGACAATTTTATACTTATAAACATTAATAAAAAAAAAACTGCCAGAATATGGTAAAAATCGCTGTACCAACTTTTTTAGGCTATCAACTCTTGTCAAATTTTCGGTAAATGTGATTGGATACGATGTGCCTACTATTAACAAAAATATTATCTCAGCGACGCTGCATTTTTATAAAAATTAAAATTAAATACTATCAGTCCATTATAAACAAAACTTTTTTGTTTGTAAGAAACTATTGCATCTTGAAGAAAAATATTGATTTTATCAAATAAAAACAGTAAGTAAATTAGTAAAACGTGTTTTTCTTGTCTTTATATATAAAGCAGTTGACAGAAAAAAATTATACTTTAGGTACACATTGGTATTAGTAATTTTTTAAATAGGAAACTTGTGGAGGTTCGTTGCACACTCACGTTTATAAAATAATTTTCTTTACGAGTAACAAATACTAATATTTAGGGAATATCTTTGGAAATGATATAGGTGTAGATAAGGATGCTAGCCTTTCCCCTGAAAATTTAATCAATACGTATTGACAAATGTCAGTAATTTTTTACCAGGGGTGCACGACTACTCGAAGATCCGAACTATTTGCTCTATAAACTCAACTCGACGAACTCAAGTCGAATCAAATGTTTTACTTGATATATTGAGTAGTTAGAAATAGTTCGAGTAGTTCGAACTTTGATCGAGTGGTTTGAAATGATAGGACACTTCGAACTTCCAGTGCATAGTAGTGAATAAATTATAAAAGAATTATAAATAAAAAATTATACGTAATTATAAGTAATCTTAGGATAATTATAATTATTATCGCTAAGTAGTATATAAATCCAAAAACAAATTACATTCAGCTAATTAAGTATATATATCATTTTATAAGTTACTAAGAGAGCCAGCTGGTTCTATCTAGATCGAACTACTTAATTCGAGTAGCTTGACTTCATTCGAGTAGTTCGAGTTGGTCCGAGTAGTTCGACCTGACTCAAGTAGTTCAAAGTATAGTGTACTCGATTCAAGATCGAAGAAAAAGCCCGATACAGTTCTAAAACACCAAGCCGAGTACTCATGCACCCCAACTTTTTACCCGTACTAGATTCTAAAGCAGAGCGCGCTACGCTCGCCTGCACGCTAACCTATCTTGTCTGTATTGTTTGCAGATTTGTCACTGATTTTTAGAAACAAATGCATGTAACTTTGCAGATTTTGAAAATTTTTCAATTTTGATATCGGCGGCTCCCCCTGAAATTTAACAAGGAAGAAAATGAGACCTTGCAAATTAAAGTTGAATGAAAAACAAGAAAGATTTGTATTTCTTATTGATTTCTTTTTTAATGCACAAAACATACTTTTGCAAAATTGGAAATTCTCTAACAAAAATATTTTCCGGTATGTTAAGAACTCTGCTTTCTATCATATCAGTTTTCAGATTGGAATGTGAAAATGAATTTTTGTAAAAAATGTTCATAGCTTTAGGTCTACTAGACCGCTGGAGCCACCTTAAAAAATTTTCATAGCACACCGACCTACCAGGGCTCAAATTGAAGTTTTTGGCAAACAAAAAAGTTAAACAAATTGTGCAACGATCGTAAGTGTGCTCCTGTCCGTATTAATAAATATACCGATTGGAAGAAGACATGAAAAACATAAAAAATGATTGATTGTTAACCGTTTTTTTATTTTGAGTCCATTTGGTTCGTAATTTTTTTACAGGGAGTTTTTATGCTCACAAAGTAAACCCGGCTTTAAAAAGTTTGAAAATGCCAGACGCCGCGGAGTGGGAATTTTTTCACTGTCACGACCCCTATGTAATAAGCTGTTTGGGGGTTTTTCGGAGAGTCGGTTTGGTTCTAAATTTTATTACGGGTGGTTTGAATACTCATAAAACAATACCAGCACGAAAAAATTTGAAAATGCCAAACGCCGCTGAGAGAGAATTTTCTTTCCGTCACGACCCCTATATAATCAGCTGTTTGGAGGTTTTCCGAGGAGTCGATTTGGTTCGTAATTTTCTTACAGGGAGTTATTATGCTCAAAAAGTAATTCCAGCTTTAAAAAGGTTGGAAATGCCAGACGCCGCGGAGTGGGAATTTTTTTTCCGTCACGACCCCTATATAATCAGCTGTTTGTGGGTTTTACGTGGAGTGGATTTGGTTCGTAATTTTTTTACGAGTAGTTTGTGTGCTCATAAAATAATTCCAGCAATAAAAAGTATGGAAATGCCAAATGCCGCTGAGAGAGAATTTTTTTTGGTCACGACCCCTATATAGCTGATTATATAATCAGGTGTTTGGGGGTTTTCCGGGGAGTTGATTTGGTTCGTACTTTTTTTACGGGTAGTTTGTATGCTCATAAAATAATTTCAGCAATAAAAAGTTTGGAAATACCAAACGCCGCGGAGAGAGAATTTTTCTTCCGTTACTACCCCTATGTTATCAGCCTTTTGGGGGTGTTCCGGAGAGTCGATTTGGTTCCTAATTTTTTTCGGGTATTTTATATTCTCAGAAAATAATTCCAGCAATAAAAAGTTTAAAAATACGAAACGCCGCGGAGAGAATTTTTTTCCGGTACGACCCCTATATAGTCAGCTGTTTGGGGGTTTTTCGGGGAGTGGATTTGTTTCGTAATTTTTTTACGAGTAGTTCGTGTGCTCATAAAATAATTCCAGCAATAAAAAGTTTGCAAATGCCAAAGCCGCTGAGAGAGAATTTTTTTTCCGTTACTATGCCTATATAATCAGCTTTTTGGGGGTGTTCCGGGCAGTCGATTTGGTTCCTAATTTTTTTTCGGGTATTTTGTATCCTCAGAAAATAATTCTAGCAATAAGAAGTTTGGAAATACCAAACGCCGCGGAGAGAGAATTTTTTTTCCGTCACGACCCCTATATAATCAGATGTTTGGGGGTTTTCCAGAGAGTGGATTTAGTTCGTAATTTTTTTACGAGTAGTTTGCGTGCTCATAAAATAATTCCAGCAATAAAAGGTTTGGAAATACCAAACGCCGTGTAGAGAGAATTTTTCTTCCGTTACTATCCCTATTTTATCAGCTTTTTTGGGGGGTGTTCGGGGAGTGGATTTGGTTCATAATTTTTTTACGAGTAGTTTGTGTGCTCATAAAATAATTCCAGTAATAAAAAGTTTGGAAATACCAAACGCCGCGGCGAGAGAATTTTTTTTCCGTTACTACCCCTATATAATCAGCTTGTTGAGGGTTTTCCGGGTAGTCGATTTGGTTCCTAATTTTTTTCGGGTATATTGTATCCTCAGAAAATAATTCCAGCAATAAAAAGTTTGGAAATACCAAACGCCGCGGAGAGAGAATTTTTTTTCCGGTACGACCCCTATATAATCAGCTTTTTGGGGGTGTTCCGGGGAGTGGATTTGGTTCGTAATTTTTTTACGAGTAGTTTGTGTGCTCATAAAATAATTCCAGCAATAAAAAGTTTGGACATACCAAACGCCGCGGCGAGAGAATTTTTTTTCCGTTACTACCCCTATATAATCAGCTTTTTGGGGGTGTTCTGGGTAGTCGATTTGGTTCCTAATTTTTTGCGGGTATTTTGTATCCTCAGAAAATAATTACAGCAATAAAAACTTTGGAAATACCAAACGCCGCGGAGAGAGAATTTTTTTTCCGTTACTACCCCTATATAATCAGCTTTTTGGGGGTGTTCCGGGGAGTCGATTTGGTTCCTAATTTATTTGCGGGTATTTTGTATCCTCAGAAAATAATTCCAGCAATAAAAAGTTTGGAAATACCAAACGCCGCGGAGAGAATTCTTTGCCTTTACTATCCCTATATAATCAACTTTTTGGGGGTGTTCCGGGGAGTGATTTGGTTCCTAATTTTTTTGCGGGTATTTTGTATCCTCAGAAAATAATTCCAGCAATAAAAAGTTTGGAAATACCAAACGCCGCGGAGAGAGAATTTTTTTCTGTTACTACCCCTATATAATAAGATTTTTGGGGGTGTTCCGGGGGGTCGATTTGGTTCCTAATTTTTTTTTCGGGTTTTTTTGTATCCTCAGAAAATAATTACAGCAATAAAAAGTTTGGAAATACCAAACGCCGCGGAGAGCGAATTTTTTTCTCTTAGGTCATCTTAGGAATTCCGTGTTAGCGGTGGGGCGTAGTTTGGAATTGATTTATTTTAATCAATTTTGATGTATTCTTCCATTATTTGTAGTACATTATGTCTTCCATGTGGAAAAAAGTGGTTTTTCGAAAATCGAATTTTCGTTGGATCGCAACGTTGCGCACTTTAAACCCATCTTTTTCTGTAGCCTACTTATAAATCTAGATAGTCTGTCATGCCAGTTATTTGAAAACAAGTAGCATCTTTTTGTCTAGCCTATTTATAAATGTAGATAGTCTGTCATGCGCGTTATTTTATCTGTAAGTGTCTTTTTTCGTTCTTCATGATGTTGTTTCATACCTTCCAATTTTCTTTGAACTGATTCTACTTGAGATCTTAAGTCTCCTTTTTTAGCAGTTGGCAGAGCTTTTGCGTGTTGTAATCGATTAATTTCTTGTTTAAGCCCAAGCCACCAATTCCAGTTTCCTCATATTTAGCTATTTTTGACAAAAAGCTCAACTTTGGTCACTTTCATTTAGAAATTCCTTGCTTAAAAACATAAATATTTATTATAAATTATTTAATTAGGGGATCAAAAATTTTTTTATAAATTATTTAATTAAGGGATAAAAAAAATTGATAGTTATGTTGTAAAGTTGCCATCTGTTCCTCTAACAATAATTTCCCTTTGACTGATTTTCAGTTCAGCTGCTTTATGTAGTTCTCTTTCAAATTCAGATGCTTCAGCTGTTTTAGTCTTGAAAAGTTTCTTTTGTTCCATTATTGATCTTTCTGATTCAAAAGATTCAAGTTTGACTTTTAAACTTTGCACTTTGGCGCTTTGTATTTCACATTTTTTCTGTATTCTGTATACCTTATCCTTCTTCCATTATTGACCTTTCTGATTTAAGAGATTCAAGTTTGATTGACTTTTAAACTTTGCAGTTTGGCGCTTTGAACTTCACATTCACATTTTTGCTGTATACCCCTAGCTTCTCTGAATTTTTGTGCTTCTGTGCCGCCTTTGCTTCCTGAATAGTTTGTCTCCCCACATCAACACGTAGTTCTAATTCTCTTTATGTATAGTTGTAGTAGTTTTGTCATTTTATAATTTCATGAAAAAATAGTTTTCACCGTTATCATTAGATGATTTAGCACTTCTGCTGGCATTAGTAGGTATTGGTGCTGCTCCTTTTATAAGAATCTGTTTATAATATACATGATTATGTACATTCACCAAAGACTAAGAATTGTATAATCTGAAAATGAAAAAGATTACACAAAGTATCGATTTTTTATTGTATTATATTTTTTTATGATATATCTTCTAGTATAAAAATAAAATACTTATCTATATATAAAAGTATATGATGCCATGCCATCAGTTGGTTTGAATTATAAAAATATATAATCATACTATATTTCGAGGTTATTTTAGAATTACAATTATTGTTCTTTTTACGAACAATGTTACGTATTCTTTTAGCTCTACCTCTTTCTCCTTTCAAATACCACTTTTGTAATTTTTTTGTTATTTTTTTTATTTTTATTTTTTTTGTTATATTCTTCTCCTTCTCTCTCTCTCTCTCTCTCTCTCTCTCTCTCTCTCTCTCTCTCTCTCTCTCTCTCTCGCTCTCTCTCTCTCTCTCTCTCTCTCTCTCTCTCTCTCCCCGAGTCATGTATATATAAGATAAAAATACCATACGATATTTTCAGATTATTACAGTCACAATTTTGTTGTTTAACACACACACACGCACGCACACGCACAGGCACGCTCGCACACACACACACACACACACATACACACACACACACGCACTCTTTCTCTCTCTCCTTATCGAGTCGAGTAAGATTTATTTACTACGACATATATATAAATATAACTTTATATATAAATATATAAATATATAAATAAATAAATAAATATATATATATATATATATATATATATATATATATATATATATATATATATATATATATATATATATATGTTTTATGTTAGTTTCCAGGACATTCCAGATGTTTAACGTTGGTTTCAGGAACATTTGTTAGTTTTGGGGACAGTCCCTGAATCTACATATGTTTAACGTCAGTTTTGAGGACATCGGCCCCCATAAGAGACATTATTTCTTTAGTCACGTATAGGTATACAGTAACATGGGGTCCTGGGAACTAACGTTATACAAGTTTATATATATATATATATATATATATATATAAGTGTAAGATAGACTACAACCGGAAGTGTCGTAAGAGCTGCAAACCGGACGCCGGAATAAGGAGAAGAAAAGTTCGGAAAGGAAACAGCACATAAAAAAATTCAGCTCTCTATATCTTTTGAACGAGATAATCTTTTTAAATAAAATCTTTTGATTTGAGTAACGCAATGAAATAAATGGCTTTCGATTGAGAGTAATATGTTATATAGTTTAAACTAATGCAGACGTGTGTAGGTGCATTGAATTTCTTGCACACCCATTTCAATGTATATGTAGCACGGGTCGCTTCTTCCTTCAGGCTTCTTCTATACTAGCCTTCGGAGCGCTACCGCGCTCCTTAATCTTCCCGAGAAAAATTGTTAGAAAAAACAAAGACAAATTATCTACACTGAGAACAAAGCGTTAGTATAGTTACTATATTGCTGTTAGTTATGAAACTCTATTTTTTTTTTATAAAATAACCAATAAAATATTATTCATACATCATAAAGATTCGAAAGAACAAGTCAAGATTATGAAAGGTTATTAGGTAGCGAGGCAGGCCTACACTGAAAAAAAATTGGCGTATCGGCAGCGCTCTCTGCAGTCTAAAAGGAGTATAGGCCGCCCGTTTAGCGCCTATGTTCTTTTCAGCACACCACGCGTCCGCGCAAGGGCGCGCACCGCCTCACGGGTCTGTTACACTGCTTGCTTTGAACAACTCGTACGCCGCGCGTGCGCTGCAGTCGCGCGGAAGAGAGCGGTATACGAGCAAAGACGACGGGGCGTCAGACGCCCTGTAAACAGAAGGAGCTGAGAGCCACAGAGGGCAGCGGACGCACCAATCTTTTTTTAGTGTAGTCCATGCGACGTACCGCGCGGTACCGCGTGCAGGAGAGGCGTGGCGTCTACTCTTTCGCGTTCTATTTCTCGAAGAAAACATCTTGAGCACTTTCTGGAAAATATCATTTCCTATGTAAAAAATGCTCAGCTTTCGATTTAAATGGTCAAAAAAAGTATTAAAAATATACTTTTTGAGATATAAGACATTTTGTAGTTTTTGAAGGTGAAAATGGAGAATTTCGGAATAACTGCCTGTATCAAGCTGAGGAAAAAATACATCGGAAACGCTTATCAAATAATTTTTTTAAGTACATTTTAGTATCATAAACATGTGTTGGAAATAGCACGATTTGGGGCTCGCGCGTCGTGCTGGAGCAGTTGACATGAAACGCCTCATATGAAGAGCTCAGGGTAACAAACAGTCACATCATATTTTTAGATGGCCTCTGAATTTGCCATTTATAGGGGAAAACGGGGCACGTGGAGTACCCTAACTTTATTTATTCTTTTCATCGATAATGTATAGGACTTTAAAAAGTTTAAAAAATGGAATTTGTAACTTACAATATGACAAATCAAAATCTGTAGCCAAAAAAAACAATAATCGTTTTAGATTTTTCTTAGTTAATTCGCGAAAACTATATTGAAAATGCCTTACTACCTACCTGGGGGCCAACTCGAAATATGAGCTTACCGTCTGTTGCCCTGAGATCTTCATATATTTATGTAAATGATACATTACATAACGCATATATTAATAAACATGTATAAAAAGAGGCTAAGTATATGGGAGATTAAACTTTTTTAAATTCATGCATTTAGAGGTTATGAACTGCAGCTGTTAATCGTTGACCATCAGATTCTGGATTAATTACACAGGCACACAAAAAAAAAGTGGTCTGTCACAGAACACTGACTATCATATTCTTATGTATTTTGACGTGCTGAACACGAATCCACTGTCCGTTTGGTTCCATCAGCCCCTGATTTTGCGTAAATTGTACCATAAAAGCGGAAAATTGTGGAAAACTGGATTTATGATGTCCATCAGTGAATAGTAGAAGGTATTCGAACCCAGTTGTCATATTCCCATGTATTTTGACTCGCTGAATAAGAATACACTGTCCTTTCGATCCTTTTATCCTCCGATTTTGTGCAAATCACTTTAAGTGACTGAAAATTGCGGAAAAATGCAGAAAATTGTGGAAAACTGATATCTTGAATATCAAAAGTGGTATTCTTAAATCCTTAAATCCTTAACTCTTAAACCCTTAACCCTTAACTCTTACACCCTTAACCCTTAACCCTTAAACCCTTAACCCTTAAACCCTTAATCCTTAAACCACTAACCCTTAAACCCTTAAACCCTTAACCCTTAACCCTTAAACCCTTAACCCTTAAACTCTTAAACCCTTAAACCCTTAAATCCTTAAACCCTTAAACCCTTAAACCCTTATACCCTTAACCCTTAAACC
This sequence comes from Torymus aiolomorphi, assembly GCA_036365515.1. Classification (NCBI taxonomy): domain Eukaryota; kingdom Metazoa; phylum Arthropoda; class Insecta; order Hymenoptera; family Torymidae; genus Torymus; species Torymus aiolomorphi. The sequence goes on from CM070874.1 coordinate 135,333,067, forward strand.
CTTAAATCCTTAACCCTTACATCGTACAGTTTCTTAAATGTTAATGAAAAAAAAGTTATTTATACTTTTTTTCGTTTATAGCGAACCCTTTTATTCTCAAACGATCTGTACAATGGATCTCTGACTCTTTTAATACCTCTATTTTCAGTTTCTCAAATCAAAAATCCTTTAATTAGAAAGAGTTAAGCGATTTTATCCGAGATACTGGTTTATCGAAAGATATTTGAGAATTTATGGCGTCAGTACTTTAAAGCGAGGCTTGGCACAACCAGGGACTAAATCTTTCATATATAGACAGCAGGAAAAAGAGTTAAGGAAATATTTTACTCTCGATGAAGATAAAAAGTTAGTATATTGTGCGGACGTTAGAGATCTGCTAAATGAATGAAAGCGAACGTATATCAACCCAATAAATGGAGACTTTTCATAGATTCTTTACAACGCAGCTTAAAAGCAGTTCTGTTTCACAACGGAAATAAGTACACGAGCATTCCAATAGCTCACTCTACTAAACTCAAAGAATCTTTTGAAAATATGAAATACATCTTAGAAAAAATTAATTATGCAGATCACAAGTGGCAAGTTTGCGGGGATTTAAAAATTATTTCTATCATACTAGGACAGCAGGCAGGATTCACTAAGTTCCCATGTTTTTTGTGCTTATGGGATAGTAGGGATCGTGCGAAGCATTACGAACAAAAAGAATGGCCAAATAGAAATGCACTGAATCCGGGCAGTCATAACATTATTCGAGAGCCATTGATCGAACGGTCAACAATTCTTCTTCCTCCATTGCATATAAAGCTAGGCCTAATGAAACAATTCACAAAAGCTTTTGACAAACAAGTGCAATGTTTCATATATTTACGTAAGCAGTTTGAAAAACTCAGTGATGCCAAGATAAAACAAGGTATTTTCGATGAACCACAAATCCGTAAAATGTTTAAAAATCAAAACTTTATACATCATATGAATGAAATAGAAAAATCAGCCTGATTGAGTTTTAAAAGTATTGCTGAAAACTTTTTAGGAAATCATAAAAGTCACGACTATGAAGAACTTGTCAATGATTTGCTCGATAACTACCAACGTTTAAGTTGTTTGATGAGTGTTAAATTGCATGTTTTGCATTCTCATTTGGAGTACTTTCCAGACAACTTAGGTGATTACAGTGAGGAGCAAGGTGAACGTTTTCATCAAGATTTGAAAGTAATGGAGAGAAGATACCAAAGCGTGTGGGGTGTAAATATGATGGCGGACTACTGTTGGATGTTAAAAAGAGAAACTTAAAATAGGGGTATTAAAAGAGTCAGACGTCCATTGTACAGATCGTTTGAGGATAAAAGGGTTCGCTATAAACGAAAAAAAGTATAAATATCTTTTTTTTTCATTAACATTTAAGAAACTGCACGATGGTTTTAAGGGTTTAAGGGTTAAGGGTTTAGGAATACCATTGATGATATCCATGATATCAGTTTTCCACAATTTTCTGCATTTTTCCGCAATTTTCAGTCACTTACAGGATTTGTACAAAATCAGAGGATAAAAGGATCGAATGGACAGTGTATTCTTATTCAGCGAGTCAAAATACATTATTTTGTAGAAAAGATTAACAAAAAAATTGTTTTTACTTTGTTTTTTAAGATATCTCAAAAATCTTATACCTAATGATATATCCAAATTCAGACGTGGTGGACGAATTCTGACCTTGGAATCATACTAAAGGGGCCAAAATACACCGATATATGATAGTCCGATCTAAAGTACAGAACCTTTTCTTTTTTTGTGGGACTATGTTATCAACTGATTTTCACCTGAAAATCATGTTAATGTTTTCATTTATTATTAACTATTATTATCATTTATTGAATCTACGATCAACTAATGTGTGTTGAAATAATGTACACGCTGGCAAAGAAGTTTTGAATTAGTTGTCATAACTTAGGAATGAAAAATTAAGGTGGTTCGCCGTGAAATTGATTTTCTTTAAATTTTTTAAAAAATTAGTGTACTTACTCCTTTTTTATGTTTTATCGATTTTTGAAACCCCCAGTATAGGGGGCGATACTAATTATTGAGATAGTTAATACCAAAGTTTACAACTTTAACATGGGAAGCATAGGCGGAGTATGTATTTAAGACTTATTTTAATTAATTGCAAAGCTAATTTTCTTTACAATTTTCTTAAAAACTAGTATATTATACTAGACTTAGAAAGGAATAATGTAGAATATTTTGTAATATGGCAAGTGATACTATTTTTTGAGAAATGGCTATTTGAAGAAAAATTTCCATGTTATTTGTATATCTATATTGTGACGAAGAAATCGCCAGCATGGACGATATTCCCGTATATCCTCTCGCGCTACGCTGGCTCTCGCTCCGATCTCTCGCTCATGTCAAACGCGGTGATCGCGGAGCGTTGAGATGCTTTTGTAGTATCGCAAAGTACATTTCGATACTAGTGTGAGAGAGATGATTGTCGTACGAGAGTGAGTTTGTCGCCCCGAGTGAAGCGAGGCTGACAATTACACGAGTCGAGAATCATCTCTCGTTCGTGTATCGAACAGAGTGTTCGAAACTCGCCTTTCCGTGCTTGTTTTGCTTGCGCGAAGTAGCTGTTTTACACACGACGTGCGCGTGCTTCTCGTAGGAGCGTGTGTGAAGTACGCGTATGCGCCGATCATTTTAATTCGCGTACGGGGAATAACAGAAGCGTGGTGGGGAGCCAAACTCGTAGTTAAAGGCGCGGGAAACCTGGTGGGTCGACCGCGTGGTGGAAAGAGCGCGAAACACGGAGAGTATACTCTGCCGCCTTCCGCGCCCTGCTTCCCACGTCCTTATCTTGTCCTCGACTCATGTGATTGTCGCCCTCGCTTCGGTCGGTAAAAAAAGTCACTTTAGGATCTCCTTTTAGGCCGAAAAAAAGCGAAAATCGTGCACATGTATTACCAAAAAACTATTTTAGACTCTGATGATGTGGTTGCAGCACCCGTCTCTGTCTCGGGCGCTCGAGACTCCGACTCGTCCTCGCTAGAAATAGCTCATTTTCTCCCCTTGATGCACAACCTACTATTCATTTTTTATTTTGAAAACTAATTTTTTCATGAGAAAATAACTCTAACAAAAAAGATGTGTCTTAACAAGCCGCTTCGAGTCATATTTAAGGATGTACTGGCTATAAGACCAAAATAGTGACAATTTGTTCAAAATTGGATAGTCATTATATATGATAAATATACTGTACAAAATTTCAGTGGCCTTATGAGAATGGTTAGGAAATTATTGCTCTTTGAATTTAACATTAATCTTATGGAAAATCGCAAAATAAACAACTAAATTTTAAGAAAACAGATGGCACAGGGTCATGGCTTTGAAAGTTTATGTAATCGCCAATGCATGTTAGATTAATAAGTTCCATTTTTTTAAATGTCCACTTCGAGAATATTTTCTAAAATATAACATAAAAACTGTGAAATTAGATGTACAGTCATACCAAAAAGTGAAAAAACTGAGCATTAGAATGTTCTAAAATCGATGTAAAATCGTCTCCATAGTTCTAAAAAATATTTTACATAAGTCTTTACTGTTTGTACTGTAGAATATTACTGTTTTACACGAATTATACAACTAAAATATATATATCTTAAATTTTTGAATGCGACCTTACGGCCAATACGTCCTTAAGCTTCTTTATAATGTTGTAATAATGATTATTATTCTTGTTTTTGATGACCATTAACAATATCATTATTAATTAATATGAGAAAAAATCGATTCATGATAAAATTATGTAAAAATGGCAGTTTTAATATGAAAATATCATCGATATCAAATTGAGCAAAATAATATGAATAATAATTATAATATCATCATCGTTATCTAATACGTACATTTCCTGAGGACCTCTTTTTTACCTCTTTATTTTCCTACCTAATCCCATTCCGCATTCGTCCAGGATTATGCCTGTGAGGCGGGGAAAACCTATAGGCAAACCAGGTGGGATAAATCCTAATTAGGAAAACCCGCCCCAGGATGGTCGGTGTACTTTCCGTAGGCTTAGACGCCGAAACTGGATTTATCCACACTTCCCGCTCAATTTGTCAGAGGGCAATTTTAACACCTATCTATTTTAACACCTGTATATTTATACTGACCGCCCCCTTTGCTGCTTAACTTCGGTGATCGGTCGAGGTGGCGACTGCGCTCCAAACTGTCGGTCTTATCATCATCGTTATCATTGTCTTAACAATATCATTACGATTATTATTTTTCTATATTTTATGATTAATTAATAATTTGTTGAAATCAATGATTATGATCTTATTTCCATTTACATCATAATAATAATATAGATATAGCTGTTATTGTTACATAATTGAAGAGCTCAGGGCAACAAACGGTCAGTTCACATTTCCAGATGGCCCCTGAATTTGCGGTTCATACTGTTTATCTAGGGGCCAACTCGAAATGTGAGCTGACCGTTTGTTGCCCTGAGCTCTTCAATTCATTGTTTTATTCTAAGTCGTCGACATTTTCAAGAACTTACGATAGAGTAGAACGGAACTTTCAGAGCGCGTGGAGATACGATACCTTGTTTTACTTAAGGAGGTTGTATACCCTTAAAAAGGTTTTCAGGAAAAATATTCATATCTCAATTTTGTAAATATGGTAACGATAGTTTGAATATAATATAAAAGAGTATACTTTGAGAAAGTAAGAAAAAATATTTTCAACTTATTTGTGATATCTGAATCGTAGATAATGACCGTTAAACAAAATTTCACTTGAAAATATAAAACTTTTATATTTTTAATTCGCTTTTAATCATTCAAAGATTATTTTATTTCTTAACCATTTATCTACAAATTCACCACGTCAAAATTAAACAATAATTTAGATACACAGAGTAAAGGTAATTGTTTGTTTGTAATTTTATTTTAAGCTAATTAATAATTAATTTGCTTTTCAAATACAATAATTTTTTAATTTTTGACGTGGTGAATTTGTAGATAAATGGTTAAGAGATAAAATAAGCACTAGATTATTACAATCGTATTAAAAATAAAAAAGTTTTACATTTCCAAGTGAAATTTTGTTTAACGGCCATTATCTACGATTCGGATATCACAAGTAAGTTTAAAATATTTTTTCTTACTTTCTTAAAGTATCCTCTTTTATATTTTTAAAATTATTATCTATATTATTTTAAAATTATTATTATATAATGTTAAACGTATTATCTTTTAGATTGTATTCGTACAATTTTTAAGCCCTTTTTAGGGGTATATAACCTCCTTAAATTATAGCACTAAAAATTATCAGAATGATTTGAAATTTTGTCTGGACATTCTTCAAGCTCTAACGAACCAAACAGTGAAGTTTTTAAAAAATCACCAAATTTGAACTTACAATGAAACGTTTTGGTGAGTCTGAGTTACGATAGAGCATATCTCAGTCCGAGAGTTACGATACTCCGTTCTAAGGCTGCGGGAAATACGATGCATCTTGCGCGCGCCCGGAGATGCGTGAGAATAAACCGGGTCTCTCGAGATACGATACCCCGCGCAGGGCGCGAGAGTTACGCTACTGTTCGAAGGTCCCAGCGACATAAGATAGAGCCGCTCGGAGCCATCGGTAAGGACCATCAATATCTGATGTTTCTCTGTCTGTAGAAGGTTTCTAACGAGGATCTAGAATGGTTCTTTGCTTGACAGCCAATCAGCCTCATAGTCCTGTTGTGACGGCCTATGAAGACAGGTTGCTAAGTTTTGAGAATGTGAAAAGAAATAATTCATGTGGAAACTTACGGAAATAATAAACCAATACTTTTCTCCTATGAATTAATGAATGAAAGAATGATATTTGGTTCACTAAACTTTTTAATAATTGTTAATCTTAGATAGATGTAAGGATTCTAATTGTTAATCTTATTTAAATTCACAATGCATTTCTTTTACTTTTTTTATTCATATCGAAGATTATAACCATGTTTTTTTTTTAATTTAAGATTTGTCATGGTTCTTTTTTTAATTTCTTTTTTAATTTTATTTAACGGTGTAAAGGTGCATAAAGCGCGCGCTGCCTTTTGTTTTTATTTTTAAAAACAGTATTGTATCGCAGTACTGTTATACTTATAAAAATGATAAGAATGGTTTAAATATAGTGAATAGTGCATTTCCTTTTTCAAATTTGTTTATTTTTATCCATATGATGAATTTTATTACTTTTAAAAGGCAAGATAGTGTGTGTGTGATTTAAAAAAATGATTAATGCATATTGCGTTTAACGTTCGATTTACAGATGGAACGTCTTCGTGGTGCTGACATGAATCAGCGGGTTCATAAAGCAATGGAGCACTGGCTCGAAGCCATCAAGTTTGTACAGGATCGCCGCAAGCAGGAAATTGCTAATACCGCAAAGCGTCAAAAGGAGAATCTTCATTGCATTTCGATTCATGATGACAATGGTATGTCGAAAACAGAATTTTCAATGTTTGCCATATGGTTTTTGTTAAGAAATTTCACGAAACTTTTACTAAAAAAAATTAGTGATTCGTAAATATTAAATAAATTTTTAAGAAGAAAATTCTGAACATTTTTTGAAATGGGAAAGGAAAATTCTTCAAAAACAGATGTTCTTCCTTTTCAAATTTTCAATGCTCAATAAAATTTTTAAAATTTCCAGTATATCAATTTGTAACAGCTTAAAACTTGTGTAAAAATTGTAGTTGTTTATAATATTCCAATTTTGTATATTATTTAAAGAGAACATTGAATTAATTTTTCTTATAAAATTGCTAAGGTATGCTCCAGACTTGATTACATGATCAAAAGGTTTAGCTGTATGCTAATTTGTGGCAGGGTTGCAAATGCTTGAGTCCATAATACATTTATTCCTTGTTGAGTCCGAAAATGCTTTGCCCTTCTGGACTCGATTTCGGTCGAATACGAAAATGCTTTGCGCTTCTGGACTCGATCGTAATCGATCGTAATTGATAAAAAAAAGTCCAAAAAGACTTTCCATTTAATTTTTCTGTTTCATCGATCAAGAATTTGAGATTCTTTTTGGTCCACTAAGACATGTACAACAATAAAACAGTTTTTTAGCATGACATTAATATTATACAAAGAGATCTAAGTTGTTAATCGTATTCACGATTTTACTCTCCATTGCAGAAATGTTGGTAATGTTTTTAGTCAATTCTGACTAGATCCGTTGGGAGCAAGGAAGAAAATAAATCTCCCAAGATGATAAATATTTGCGACGTTTTGTCTTGACGAAACGACATCTCTTGACGAATCTCTGCGAGATAAACAAGCCTGAAGAGGTCGACAAATCCGTCGACGAAACGTCGCAAATATTTAACATCTTGGGAGAATTATTTTCTTCCTCGCTCCCAACGGATCTAGATCAGAATTGACTAAAAACATTATCACTATACAAAGAGTATCGAACGGCCAAAGTATGCCTATGATACTGATCAATTTAGTTTTAATGTTATTCTTTTCTTAATTTAAATGAAATTTAAATATATTTAAATGGAAAATATGCGATGTAGTGATTCTTCAAGACCTGAGTCATTGTCAGGAGGACCAGAATATACTCTTTTACAATTGAAATTATACTTTTACAATAATAATAATAATAATAATAATAATAATAATAATAATAATAATAATAATAATAATAATAATAATAATAACCACTTTTAAGATTTGTTAGTAATATTAGATTTCACTTTAAGAACTTTCAAACATGCTTCAATCCATATTTAAAATTTTGATTTGTATTGGGACTAAATAGTAAATAAAGTAATTTTATAGTTTGTAATATAGTATAGGTGCCCGAGGGGTTCCGGTGGCCGATGGAGGTCCACGCTTCCACCAAAGCTTTTCTTACGTATTTTTGTCTGCTGATTCCGAATTTCGAAGGTGGGCAGTCGCCAGACTGTTAGTTTTGTTATTAACAATTTAATTGTTTAAATTGCTGCCAAATCGATATGATCAAGGAGCGCGGGAGCTCCGAAGGCAAGTTATCCAATGTAGCAATGCCTTAGGACCGACCGTGCTATTCATACATTGAAATGCGTTATGCAGATCTTTAGTTGTTTGTATCTTTTCAATGTATCACTTAAACACATATATATTTAGCTTGATTAAAAGCTATTTAATTGCACTACACACACACACGCACGCACGCACGCACGCACGCACGCACGCACCCACCCACCCACACACACACACACACACACACACACACACACACACACACACACACACACACACACACACACACACACACACACACACACACACACACACACACACACACACATACACACACACACACACACACACACACATCACGGATCATCATACGTTAGAGATGTTTGTAATATTCATTTAAATAATTAAAGATCTCATGATGTCGACTGATAAAAAGAATTTATTCACGAGCATCGATAGGGTAATAACTGTTTTTAGATAAGTATTAAACGACTAACTGTTAAATGGTCATTTTAAAAGACTTGATACATTATGAGAATTTTTTATTAGATAGTCAAGAAGATTATTTTGGAGTAAGTAAAACAAATTTGATGAGGTGAAGATCATTATTCACTACTTGTCAATTTCAAGATAATTATATCTCTAGAAGCTGAAGACAGTAAGAATATTACTGAATCAAGAACCAGAAAAACGTCAGAGACTTATCAAAACAATAATTAAGATTCTGAAAATGGTGCAAATGAAGTAGACGAAAATGAAATGCCAAATGCAAACAAAAATATTTCTCCTACTCGTCTTTTATCAAAAACTTCGAGTAGAACACCTAGTAAATCTTCAACACTGAGAAAAAGATCTGCAGAACATTTAAGACTAATTATTTGGTACACAATAGTTTTCAAAAACTACGAAAGACACCGTCTACCTAAACCTAGTGAATCATTAAATACTCCTATTAAAGCTCTAAATTTAAATGACTCTAAAAAACATAAAAAACATATAGAACTAAATAAACCTTTGCAAGAAATTGGTTCAAAATTGAAGCGTACGCCAAAACGACTATTTTATCAAACACCTAAAAATAAGACTCCAGAACAAATAAATACAGTAATCGTAGAAGATCTATGAAACGGGTCAACTATAATGAACATGCTGATGGTTTTATGTACAAAGAAGTTGATGAAAGTGACGAATATAATGTTGGTACAAAAGAAAAGGATGAAAGTACAAGTGAGAGTGAGAATATAAGTGAGAGCAACAGTAGCTCTAGTGTAATAATATCAGTAAAACACAAATCAAGATATGAATTCTTGAACTCCTTCAATGCATCAAAGAACAGCAAATCACATCAATGCTGTTTTGAATACTCGATTTTTGTGTTAAGAAGGAGATTAGGTATACAGAGAAAAAAATATTGGCTATTTATGAAATGCCTTGTTCTTGTAACATAAATACCATGAGATTTTCCAGTGAAATATATTTCTCGGCTTTTATGTAAGTAAAGTGTAGAATTTTTTCATATTAGATAAAAGTGTTGTTTAATACAGAACATAAATGAAGAAAATAACAGATATGGATAAATAAGTGAATTTATTAAAAAAATGTATTTCAAAACAAATTGGTGTGACAGTGTATAAATAGTATATCAATAAACATTTTGACAGCTTCTGTTTTACAAGGAATAGACTGTGCAATGTGATGAAATTAAGCAGTATAACAGAACATTTTTGCGACATTTACAAAACACTGCAGTGGATATTTTTGCATAATAATAAACGTATTTGTTAAGATATATGGTACATTTATACTGTTGATAGAATAAGAGAGTGGAGCGCCACCTTACACATTGAAGTATAGGCTTAGAGAGACTGATTGTGTCACTTCGCTGTCGTCCTCCGCCATGAGAGGTTGTAGAAAGAGAGAGAGATCTGTACTGAAGAAAGATTGAGGAAATAAAATTCGTGTTTATTACTGTTCACTATTAATTTGTGTGGTTTATTTGAAGAAACCCTGTTTGATTTTAACAGTATTCCTAGTTTGTAAAATATTCATCCTGTCAATGTTGGTTTTACTACTGGATTTTTGTGTTAAGAAGGAAATTATACACACAGAAAGAAATACTGGCTATTTATGAAATGACTTGGTCTGGTAACAGAAATACCATGAGGTTTTTCAGTGAAATATATTTCTCTGCTTTTATGTCAGTAAAAGTATAGACTATTTTTCATAATTAGATAAAAGTGTTGTTTAATACAGAACATAAAAGAAAAAAATAAAAGAAGTGAATAAGTAAGCGAATTTATTAAAAAATGTATTTCAAAATAAATTTATGTGTGTCAGTGTATCAGTGAATATCTTGACAGCTTCTGTTTTGTAAAGAATTTTAAATTTCAAATAGCCTGTTCAATATCATGAAAATAAGCAGTATAACACAACATGTTTGCGACATTTACAAAACACTGCTGTGGATATTTGTATAATAATAAACATATTCCTAGTTTGTGAAATATTCATCACATCATCAGGGCTGTTTACTACTCGGTTTTTATGTAATCTGTAACTATCAACTCTTCCAAAGGGAGTTGGCGCAGGATCTTGTGACTTTAGTTATGAAGGAGGTTCAATCAATCTGTCGGTCGTATATAGAAGCACAAGAATCTTAATAAAAGTATTAGAATGTAAGACTAAGCCAGAACCTGGTTATAATTTATAATCATGGAATGTCAGTGTTGTACCTGTGTATAATGAAGAATGAGAGTTCAACACACACACACACGCACACACACACACACGCGCGCACACGCACACGCACACGCATACATATATTAGCACAGATTAGTTCTACGTACTACATGTTAAAAGAATGCATATGGAACTTTAACATTTATCAATTGAACAGCCAAATTGGCTATTGTATATTATATAATATATTATATAGTAAATATATATTTATATCTTTATTATATAAAATGTATCATCTTTTTTGTTCTTTACAATCCTTTGTACTCGTCTGTAGTCTAACGATAATACAGTTACTTACTTTACTGTACAATATAATCTATAGTATTATATCCAAAGTAATATAACTTACGTGTAGGTACATTACTTCATGTGTAAGTGTACATATGTATACACTGTACATATACATACCTATACCCATACACACATCTTGTCAAATAAATAGTATTTATAATATAAGGAATGCTGAGAAGGCACAATTTGTAGATTTTTTCAAAAAAATATCAGAACAACTAAAATTAGGATATCAAATACTATTATATTATTCGGTCAAACTTTGAACGCTTTAGGTACGATATCTTGATATACTTAGATTTTTTATCAATACATCTAAGTACTAGATCGTGACGATTTGCATATACAATTGAAATTAATTTTTTAAAATCTTTAAATTGACTATAAACTAAAAATTTATACGTTCAAAATCGTTGAAATTTGAAAAACCTTATTTATCGGATTTGTTTGTATTGTTGAAAAATTTCGGACTTGCGAAATAGTTTCGAGGGAAACAGAGTTTGATATCTTAGGTCCTAAGCTACAAAAATCCATGTATTAAATTATAATTTTTCACTTTTAAGTGGTGACAAAACAATTTTGATCACTTTTTGAAAATCTCTGACCACTGTGCATCGTTTCGTAACGAGTCCACAGTATTATTGCAAGAAAATGGTTTTATGGACACTCACGGCGCTCACGACGATGAAAAATAATGTTCGTATACGACGGGTATAAGATTTTACGCTCTTATGTAATAAATAATTATTCACTGACGCTAGCGAACTTCGCTAGTCTTCGAGCTCATTATCACAACGTGGGCGTAAAATGTAATTGTGCACCCGAGGTACGAAAAGTTCTACTATGTAATTTAAGATAACTTATGCGTACTTGACTACAATAAAATGATTTCAGTACTTTCTTGTGTTTAATTTGTACAGAAAGATAAACAAATTTGAATACATTTCTAAGAACAGTCATACGGTTGTTTCGGAGAGGTGTTTGCATTACTTGACTATTGATAATAACCAACGATTACGGGAGTAAAATTCACTTAATTGCTTTGAAATTCCTTGTAGAGGTAGATTTTTGATAGCTCTCGGTCGAGTTCTTTGGGCAAAATGATCAGACTAGAAATTTCAGAAATATTTGAGGTTAAAATTTTTTTAATCTTTTTTTCAAATCGTAATTTCTCGAGAACGGCTCCATGTATCAGCTCCAAATTTATAGATAATATCGTATGTGATATAGACAATACGTGTGCGAATTTTCACCAATATCGTATGATTACTTTTTGAGATATTTGGTTTTGAAAATTTTCGTATTTTACAAAGTTATTTTCTTTGTCGCATGATAACTAGAGAAAACAAAAATTGGTTTAATCATGTTGAAATTTTGTGGAGATGTAGAGTCTATATATTATCGTATAAGTCCTTTAGGTAAAAGAATTGTCTCATGATTTTTAGAGATATTTAAGGTTAAAATTTTTTTACGGTTTTGTTCAAAATCGTCATTTCTCAATGACGACTTCATGTATCAGCTTGAAATTTATAGACTATTTTGTATGCAATAGAGACAGTGTAACATTTCATCCAAATTATATGGTTATTTTTTGAGATGTTTGATATTTAAAATTTTAGTCTTTTTGAAAATGACTTGCTTTGTTGTCGCACAATATAACTATATTAAAATTGTTTTAATTTCTTTGAAAGACTATAGCCGGATAAGCATGTTAAAATTGCCCCCAACGTAATCGACAAACTAACTTTACTGGTCGATAGAACATGTAAAAAGAACTTCTGCGCTAAATTTTTAGACCATAATATCTTTCCCATGACTAATTAACACCAAAAATGTGTTTTTTCGATTTTATTTTTTTCCGAGCGTCAGTTAACTTTTAAAAACCTGAAAAAATTCAGAGAGATGTATATGTAGGTCCCAAATAACCATGAATTTTTTCATATTATGCTAATTTAAATTGTGCTCTAAAAAAATTCCTAAAGATTTGTATTGATTTTTTAAATTGGTTCCCTATCAATGGCTAACTTCCAATACCATTATTTTTTTGTATTTTTTTTCGCTCTTTCGATTTCCATCATAAAAACTGTGATAAAATGGGGTGGAACACCATCAAAAATCAAAAAAACCGTTTTTTTCTTCATTTTTTGGCATGTTCTTTTATCCAAGCGTCAAAAATAACCCCAAGAATCGAATCAGCACATAAAAAAATCCTCTAGAATAAAGTAAAAATATAAAAATCGTCATAACCAACTTAATACCAACGAAAAAAATTCTATATTAATCGTGTAAAACCATGTAAATAACGATTTAGCCTAAGAAATAACTCCATAAATCAATTTAGTGCATCAAAAAATCTCCTAAAATACAGAAAAAAATATAAAACTTCTTAAAACTTCTTACACCAACGAAGAAAATCTGTATTAATCGTATGAAGCGATGATAAGCGTGATTTAGCCTAAAAGTAAGTCCATAAATCGATTCAGCGCATATAGAAAGTTCTACAATACTGTTAATACTCGTGTATAAAAAACCGTTAGTACTCCCTGTATATGTAGCTAATAAGAAATTGAGTGTAACAGACAGAATTGGTAATTTTATAGTCAACAAGTGATACTCAAAGTATATAGATTACGAAATATGTGCAGAATTGACCCGCATGTCGGCGCCCGAGCGAAGCGATGGTGAAAAGTCGCACGAGCCAATAATCACTTACACACCAGTTTTATATAGTATTTTACAGCAAGAGGGCCTAAAATTGGCATTATAGTTGCCATATTTTGAGGTTAGAGTGCTATAAATATACTTAATTAGAATCAAAATTACATTAAGTATGTCTGTATCTATATGCAAACGCGCACATTCGATATTTATGTTTATAGAATATTTATTCAGCACTTCCACAGTTTACGCTCACATGAGTGTACGAATAATTCATATCAGCTGGCAATTAATAATTTAATTTATTAATTTACTAATTCAATTTATTAATTTAATTTAATTATTTTAAATATTTTTAATTTTTGTAATTTGATTCTCACTTATTTATCAATTTAATAATTAATTATTTAGTTGTAACTATAAGTATATTTGCATTGTCAGATGATAGATTTTTCTGTCTCTACTATATTATACTTAATATATACGTGTACACGTGTAATATACACGTGTATACACTAACACTATAAATATAATAACTTTATCTGTTGACGGTGCAAGTAACTAAAAAATTAATTAAAAAGGAGCAAAAATAAATGTATAAATTGAATTATAAAATCACTTACCGATTGAGAAAAAGATAAAAATAATATTTGAACTCGAGAAACATCACATTTAGCAACCCAAGTGGTTTTTTTGGCCGGTTTTTTAGGTAACCTTTTAATGTTGTGTATAAAATATGTAAACATTTGTAATAAATGAATTATTTTGTTTTCCAATATGAAAAGGAAAAAATATATCATTAAATTAAATTGTCTCAATTACATTTTTAAATAGAAGAATTTTTAATAAAATATATAATGAGGACTTCGATGGTTTCATATAAATAGTTGTTATTCATTGATTGTTCTTTTATTCACAACATTTATTTCTAAGAAATGCAATTAATTTAAAAAAAATATTGTTTCGGCTTTTAAGTATGAAGAAAGGCATACATTTTTTATAAATCAATCACAAATGTACAAAAACATGGTGTATTGGATCAGTATTGGATCAGTATTGGTACAAGACTAGATTTTTTTTACATTTAGATAAATGTTGCTGAAAAATAATTCTTAATTAATTGAACAACATTAAACTTTTAACATTTCTTTTACCGAATAGTTTTAATATAGAGCAAATTCGGGAAAAATAAAAATGAAATAATTCTTGCAATTAGTGTGATATTGCCCAATTCTATTGTTTTCCAAATATATGACATTACTTATAATACATATCTTCAATTCTTGAGATAATTTCTAACGTAGCATATGAATCTAATATTAATTTTAATGTGATTTTTAATATAAAATTACAATATTATATTCTAATATTTCTGATTAGAAATAATAATATTATTGTAGTTTTTTTAATATTCATGTATGTTTAAATAAACCAAATAATTATTTATTCAATCAATTGAATTTTTTTGTTTTATGTTAAGAAGGCGACGCCAGAAACCTCGATTGATAGAACGTGACGTTCTGTTTGAAATTCTAACCTCAAAAATTAAAGTTTGATACCTCTCTATTATAAATGCAAAATGTAATGATTTTGAATATAATATGTCCAAAACTAATATCGGCGCGAAGCGCAGCTCGATCGCTAGTTATTTAAATTACAACTATTGTTCTTACTTATCGTATAGTGTTCTATTATAAAACATCTTTTTAAGTATATGCTTAATAATTATAGCTCATCTGTTTCTATCTTTTTTATCTACTGCTCACTAATTCCTATATCCAGATGTTATCCCACTTTTGGCTGACATTTGAATTAGAATTTATCCACTTAAGGAGTAAAGTATCATTTTTTTGCGGAGTCCAGGTGTGCACAACATTAATATAGTTATTGTTGAGATTATATAATAGCATCTATCTCTTTACACAAATAAGATAAAGATTTCTCATTGCAAATAGCTGGGTTATCATAATTTTTATATTTTAACTACGAGTATATTCTAAGAGATTTTTTTATGAACTGAATTGATTTATGGAGTTACTTTTAGGCTAAACCACGCTTATTATCGTTTCATACGACTAATATAGAGTTTCTTCAGTGGTGTAAGGTAAGTTATAAGAAGTTTTATATTTTTTCTGTATTTTACGAGATATTTGATGCACCAAATCGATTTATGAAGTTATTTTTTAAGTTAAATCGTTATTTACACGGTTTTACACGATTAATATAGATTTTTTTTCGTTGGTATTAGGTTGGTTATGACAATTTTTATATTTTTACTTTATTCTAGAGGATTTTCTTATGCGTTGATTCGATTTTTGGGGTTATTTTTGACGCTTGGATAAAAGAACATGCCAAAAATGAAGAAAAAACGGTTTTTTTATTTTTGATGGTGTTCCACCCCATTTTATCACAGTTTTTATAATGGAAATCGAAAGAGCGAAAAAAAATACAAAAAAATAATGGTATTGGAAGTTAGCCATTGATAGGGAACCAATTTAAAAAATCAATACAAATCTTTAGGTATTTTTTTAGAGCACAATTTAAATTAGCATAATCTGAAAAAATTCATGGTTATTTGGGACCTACATATACATCTCCCTGAATTTTTTCAGATTTTTAAAAGTTAACTGACACTCGGAAAAAAATAAAATCGAAAAAACACGTTTTTGGTGTTAATTAGTCATGGGAAAGGTATTATGGTCTAAAAATTTAGCGCAGAAGTTCTTTTTACATGTTCTATCGACCAGTAAAGTTAGTTTGTCGATTACGTTGGGGGCAATTTTAACATGCTTATCCGGCTATAGCCTTTGGTGGAGATGTAGAGTTTGTATATTATTTATTAGAAAAGTTCTTAGGGTAAAAGAATTCGTTTATGAATTTCAGAGATATTTGAGGTTAAAACTATTTTAGCCCTCTTTAAAAATCGTAATTATTCAGGAACGCATTTATGCATACTAGAAAATGGAAATGACATGCGCTATGCGCTATGCGCCGATGCGCGCGTGTTGTATACCTGCTTTTGTTTTGTAATAGCCATTTACTATTTTTAAGGTTAGAACCTTTTTCTTACATCGGAAATTCCAGAAATAGCACGCAGATACGGACAGGCATACTACTAGAGACAAGTACCCTATATGTGTGAAATTTCACAAAGAAAATATAATTTGAAGTAATGGTTATTTAGGAATTTTAAAAGGTTTTGACGATAATATTACAATCAATTATTTTATTTATTTTTCACACATCATTTAAAAAAGAATCATACCTATTATTTTATTCATATTTTATACATAATTTAAAAATTAATAATTTTTAATCTTCATAAATGAATTTAATAATAATTACATCACAAATTGTTGCGAAAATTATAAATTTTGTTATTAAAAATCATTAAAGGAATAAGCAAATTAAGTTTGAGGAAGCCGCAGGCCAATGAATTGAACCACATATATATATAGGTATTATAATTCTCTTTCGAATGTTACTAATGCGATTCAGATACATAGAGCCGTTTCCGAAAAATTACGATTTCAAAAAAAGGCTAACAAAATTTAAACCTCAAATATCTCTGAAATTTATGGACCAACCATTTTACCGAAAAACTCGGCCGAGAGCTATCCATAAATCTACCTTTACACGGAATTTTAAAGCGATTAGGACAATTTAACTCCCGTAATCGTTGGACATACAAAACTCATTTTTTTAATTTTTTAATTTTTACGTTTTTGTTAATAACAAAAGAACCATGAAAGCTAGGATATTTTATTTTTAAATATAGGTATTTTAATTCTCTTTTGAATGCTACCCATCTGATTCAGAAAGATAGAGCCGTTCTCGAAAAATTAGGATTTTAAGAAAAGGTTACAAAAATTTTGATCTCAAATATCTTTGAAATTTATGGACCAATCATTTTGCCCAAAAAACTCGATCGAGAACTATCCAAAATCTACCTCGCTATCGCTCGGGCGATACTGCACGGTGCAAAAATGGACTGCTAATGGCACGAATAGGCGTGACATAAATGCGGATTTATGCCACGCAGTGCTATAACTCATTTTTTTCATTTTTCAATTATTTCAAATTTTTACAGATTATAAGTATTTATATTCTGCATTATCATGATTTTTCTCAAAAAATATACCGTTTAGTTTGAGAGTTATAAATATAAGCTTTAAAAAAAAACACGTTTTTGTTCATAGCAAAAGGGCCGTGATAACTAGAAAATTTTTTTTTAGAAAATATAGATATTTTAATTCTCTTACGAATGCTACTCATCCAATTAAAATATCTCGATTCTATCATTAAAAAAAAGCAAAATTCAATTTTGAGAAAATCGAAAATTCGAAATAAAACAAAAACGCATCGGTGAATCAGAAAACGAATATTTGACCCGCCATCACACAAAAAAAAAATGAGACCTGTCCGGTCAAAATCGATCGAGTAGAAGCTGAGATCCAGGCGTACACACACACGCACACACGCGCACGTACGCACGCACGCACATCCACACAGACATGTTTCAAAAACCATGTATTTTGATTCCTAACACCTCGGAAAACAATTATAACATGTTTTTACAACAACTCAAAAAATTACTATCACAAAGCTACCTCTAGGAGGAAGCAAAATGTATGTTAAATGTTTCTTAGAGTAGAATACATCCTTAAATTTTAAAATAATCGGAGATGCAGGTATACTCTAGCTGTTTGATTTGTGATGGATTCATTCATGTATGTGTACACACGCGCACGCACACACACACACACACACACACACACACACACACACACACACACACACACACACACACACATACGCACACACAACGCACGCACGCAGCACGCACACACCCACAAAATTCATTATGACTGTAAATATTGAATAGAGATAGACGATTTTTCTGAAGTTAGCTTTTCTCGTGAAAAATTTTTTCAACTTCTATAATCACTATAAACCCCAAAGAGTAAAAATTAGCGCGAAAAAGTTGAAATTTAGTCATTTACCTTTTTGAAAAGAATAAAGTGTAAGTTTTACTCTTTGTAAAGTAGAAATAACTAAAATCGCTATTTTACAGAGAGTAAACTTCGAAATTCTGCTTTTGAAATGGAGAAAATGCTTTGTCCTCATTCCCAAAGAGTGAAAAAGTAAATATATTCTTTTCCTAAGAGCAAATTGAAAATTTTATATTTTCTAAAAGTAGAAAATGTAACTCCAAAAGGTTAAAAGTATAAATTCAGTAATTTACTCTTTCCTAAAGAGTAAATTCAGAAATTCTCACTTTGTAATAGTTGAAATTTTAACCCCAAATTTCCAAAAGAGCAAATTAAGTAATTTACTCTTTTCTAAAGGGCAAATTCGATCATTAATATTTTATAAAAGTAAAAAACGAAATTTCGCAATTTCAAAAAAGTAAAATTCACTTTTTTAGAAAAGTAAACTTAGGAATTTTTATTGTATAAAGGTAAAATAAAAAGTGTGACGCCGAAATTTATTAACCCTTAGAGGGCCGGGATGACGCCTTGAGGCGTCATGGTCTGACTCGTCAAGATCCGACCTTGGTTTGGTTCTAACTTGGGGACCTCAGATCACTTTTCAGTACAAATTATGAGATTTTAAAATTTTTGAAATCCCGGCCCTCTAAGGGGGTTAATAAACTTATTCCTAAAAAGAAACTTTTCAAAAGATAACATTTTGGAATAACAATGTTTCTTTTTTGTTATATAAATCAAAAAATATTTCAAACAGCTCAAAAAATACCGAAATAATTTATTTGAATTAAAAAGCCTTAAATCATATTTTGGTATAGTTACAAATAATGTTATATAATAATGCATAAAAATTAAAACCAATACCAAAACCAAATATCCCAACTCCGAAGAGGACAATATGATAATAAACGACCTGACGTTATCAACGGACAGTTGCAACGATATAGCTGGCCTGTCGTGTGTAGTGCGCACAGCAGGATATGTGTTTGTCGCTTTTAATAGGTTCAGCGACTTAGGAAGTTCAAAAATAAAAATCAAAATATTTGGGATAATGTAGGTTGAAGTATTTCGAGCTTACATAATGTAAAAGTATTAATAATTATGGAACAAGTTTCTCTTAGTGGAACAGCTAAAAAATCATAACGTATGCAACTGCGTAAAATAACAAAAACTAAAACAATGTGTATGAGAATAATTTATATTTACTTCATTAACTTATGACGACTTACCTTTAAGTATATTAATTTTTAACGTCGGTGCCCGCAAGGATTCAGCTTAACAATAATTTTCACCTAAACGTATATATTAGGGCGATTTAAGAGCGCAAGTATAAGTAATCGAGGTACATTAAACTTGATAGTAATATTTAGCAATATATAAGACAGATTAAGAGCGTAAGTTCCGAGAGTGTCGGTGTCCTAGGCTTGGGAGGAATCTCCCCCATGCGAAAGAAGGACCACCGACTACGCGCACTTTCAGAAGTGCAACGTACTGTCACAGGGAATAATAAATACCAAAACGCAAGCTAGATTGAGAGCGCGAGTTCTTAGAGTGGCGGTGTCCAAGGCTTGGGAGGGAATCTTCTCCGTGAGTAGGTAACACTAGCTACGCCCGCTTTCAGAACGGCAGCGCACTACGCTTTGTAGAGAAACGCTTCTAAAAATCGAGGCGGTCCAATACAACAATGCAAGGATATAATGTATCCGAACAAAAGAATTATCATCTCCGAAACATTGAAATTATTTACTGCTGAATAATTGGGAATAGTACGTTCTCAATTTTTAAAAACTATTACACTTTTCAATAGTATATTATGGTTTTTATTTATTTCATCGTTTATAGATTCCAAAATAGCAATATTTCCAACCCATTTTTCTTTCCGTGCACAAACAAAATTTTCATGCTCAACGCTTATATGTAGTCAATGATATAACAGTCAATATAAAGGTGTTTATCTTTGTGCGTAAGTAATATACAGGTGTACATATATGTATGTATTTTATTTTTTATTTTTGTCTTTTAGATTTTTTATTTCTATAACTACCTCTGTTTTTCTGCTTCATTGTTCTTACTTCAGTAAGGGGACGATCAGCGGCCTTTGCTGTCAAACAATGTACTTTATCATTACACGTTTCTTTAATCTATAAAAGAGTTTTTTGAATTCCAGGATACTTAGGAGTAGCAAGCCAATCAATATTTTTTACTTTTCTAAACTCTTCTACGTCAACGTCTTGTAAATGTATTATTTTAATTGCATCTGTATATTTTTGAACGTGCTCTACAAAATCATTAGCATTTTGAATGGATTTTTCATGGGGCTCTCGAAGATTATGCGAAGTAGCATAATGAGTTATGCTCCACTCACACCATCTACAGCTCCTGTGCGTGCCCAGTAGCAGAGAGCTACTGGGACAGCTCAGTAGCAGAGAGTGCTGGTTTTAATTCATATAATTGAAAGCGATTTTTAAAGTGGCTAGAGGCGCCGTCTGATACAATTGTTATTTTTTTTTTATTAAATCACAACAATTGTCTTTGAAATAGGTTATCATTTTTTCTACTGCTAGCAAAGCATACGCTGAATCATGTTTTCGGTCATCACTTATGACTGCGAAACTTTGTATGGAATCCCCTTGATAAGATACTGCTGTGAAAATAAGAAATTTGATCATTAACCCAATGATTTCCTTGAACAGCTTTATTATGAATCACAGCCCAGTTTTTACCGAAGTCTATTTGAAGAACTAAATGATATGGGTCTTTTTTAGCATTTCTCTTTCTGCTTTTATAGCTTTGCGTTGTAGCTTTTTTATATGCATGTGAGTACTAACCTTCATGGTCCAAGCCGAAAGTATCTTTAAAAGCAGAAATTGACACTGTTTTTTTAATCAAGTTACCGTAATGCCACAAAGCATATGTAATTTTTCTGTGCCATCTATATCTTGCAGTTTTAGAACATGAAACGTAATTCCGTTACTGCCTGGACAAATTTTACATTCTTGTAAATAACACAAATCAGATGGCTCAGAACACATTGTTGCGTTTATTATTTCTGTCCGAATTTCATTCAACTTTGTAACGTTACTCCCGCTGAAATTAATTAAGCTCGTAAGAAATAAATCATAATTTGCACAATAGATACAGAGACAAACTTCTTTGATGGAGCTAAGTAAGACATATTTTGGTCGCAAACTATAAAACATCGATTTACCAATTTTGAATTCGGGGTAATGATTTTTAAATGCTTCATACGTTGCTTTCAGACTTCGAGTAAGAAAACGTTTAACTTTCTTCTCTTTTTTATCATTTATTTTAACGGTAATAACGTCACTCTTATTAAGACTCTGTCTTGAACAATTAAAATCGTCATTTATATAATATTCCATAACAATGTTTTCGGTTCTTTCGTCAATTGGATGGTCTGTGTACCCTTCTGATTCCGAATAAACTCCCTTTTCTTATACAAGACTTTTCGCTCTTTCTATCATGTACATTGTTATGTCTGGAAGTAAGGATGAAATCTCATTTTTCGTTAAGGATGAGAGTAGCAAAGTCAGAATTTTTAGTTTTTCTAATACCGTAGAACACTTTTGCAAGGCTAAACCAACATTTTGTACCCATTATGTTCAACCGCATGCAGTTAATTTGTTTGCTTTTATAGAATCGTCATAAACATTGTTTAACTTCACATCGAGGGCATTAGACAATGTTGAAAGTATATTTTTTTTCTTCTTTTTTACGTAATTTTCAATTGATTTTTCACGTATAAGATTTTTTCTCTTAAGAGGCGATACAGAACCTAAGAAAGATGTACTTATTTCATTATTAAATTCTTCTATACGTTCTGGAGTACTTGGTAAAAAATCTTTATCTTTATCGACTACGTTGTCGGTAACTTCATTATCCGTTGCAAATTTATTGTCAGTGCTACTCACCAATTCTAAAGCACGATTGCAACAATCTTTACACAGATATGTAGAGTGTGTTAAAGGTAAATCAGGATAGAGGTGCTTCAATGGATGAACAAGATTCTCAAGTTGTTTGAAAC